>CM060923.1:20101666-21365000 GCA_030737875.1 Allium sativum | reverse complement strand
CAGAATGATGATTTGGATACAATAGTCCCACATCATGGAATACTGTTATGTAACGATGGTCAAAACAAAGTCCCCCTTCCTTGTACGCGTATGAGCTGACACACAACTCCTATATAACAAAAGGAATCCCTGATGTTACGTGCCTACCAGCTCATATTTGTACACAATTCCTTCAATATATTCCATGATGTGGGACTATTGTATCCAAACCATCATTCCTCCTTAACAACATGCGAGACAATCCTAACAAAAGCTTGGTCAAGACATGACTAGATACAGATCTTAGAACACCATTGTATATATACATATATATATATACTGATATATATATATAAAAACAAAGGAATGTTAATTTGAGTGGTAGCATATTTTAGTTTAAAATTATACATTTATGTTAATATAAATTTTAATTGTTAAAATTTGAATTTATATTAAATAAATATTAAAGAATTAGTTATTATTTATTATCTAATAGATATTAAATAATAACTAACTCTGATAGTTTAAATTAGTCCTTATGAAGGATAAATGGAATCAAATCAAATTTCTTGGCTGACATTGAAATTTGAGGATTGTCCTCAAACAAATTAAACGTAATTATTTTACAAATATCGAAGATCTAAAAGAAAGCTGAAGTGTGACTTCAACCGAATAGGATATAAATGCTATAATAATCTACTTATACATTTCTAGTATTAGATACTATATATGAATCACATAAGTGCATGTAAATTTACACAAATTGCAAAATAAGTATAAATCTGATAAAAGGACAGGTGGACTTACGATTGGAAATGAAGTAGATGTCGTTGGATTATCCATAGGAAGTTGTTTTTGTTCTATATACTGGCTAAAATAAATAAAACAATTGCTATTATGAAATTCCATTTAAAATAAATGTTATTATAAATCTTGTTCAGACAAGTTTGAATTTCATTTGTAATAAAAGAACAATTGTTATTCATTTTATTTAAATGATTTTTTTTTTGTAATTTCACAAATAGTTAATGATTTTATAAATTATTAACTATGATATGTTTGACATGTATATACTGAGCAAGATTAAATTTAATGATTTAAATCCAACACACCTTTAGCATTGTCAGTTAGCCCATATAAACAAGAAAAGAATATTAATGCTCCATAATGCTGGAATTTTGATGTCATTTGATTTCGAATCATATGAAGAAAGCAGATCTTGTTTATAAGGAAAAATAACTGAATCACCTTTCACTTGACACAGTGAATGAGTAAGTAAGTATTGGATCTCATACATAATGATGTATATGGAGTAAGGAATACATTAGCTAGAGATAGGTTTTATTACTTCATTATATTTACCGATGACGTCAGTGTATATATATATATATATATATGTGTGTGTGTGTGTGTGTGTGTGTGTGTATCTTATGAAACACAAATCAGAATCTTTCAAAAAGTTCAAAGAATTCAAAATTGAACTTCAAAACCAATTTTGAATGATAATAAGTTCTCCTCTAATAGATTAAGGGAATATTTAAGCCAATTAGATAATGACTATCAAGATGAGTTTGAAATTGTTTCACAACTCACTCCATCAAGAACACCATATTGAAATGGTGTGTCTGAAAGGAGAAATTGCACCTTATAAGATATAATACAATTAATGATAATTCATATAGATCTTCCAACGAATTAAATTTAGAACAACTGCATTTAATCCTACTAAAACTAGTTTGAAGATGCCATATAAGATATGGACTAGGAGATGTCCTAGTATGTCTAATGCGAAGATTTGGGATGCAAGGCGTTTATTAAACGTCCTTCCTCTAATAAGATCGGAACCAAATTAGATAATATCCACAAGAAATATATGGATATTATTTCTATAAATTCTCTGTGAATAAAATGTTTATTGCTCGAATTGGTATCCTTTATAAAGGAGAGCCAGTCTCTAAGATGCCGATAGGAATAAAATAGAGTTCGAAATGTATCGGAAACCACAAAATACCATTGAATCTTGTATAGACAAGAAATTAAGTGGGAGTGAAACAATAATTCTAATGTTATATGTTGATAACACATTAATTATTGTAAATAATGTTAGCTTTAAAACAAGAAACAAATATTAATTCTAAGAAAGAAAATGTTTGAACTAAGAAGTTCATAATTGAACTTAATTCATTATTGATCCAATGATTTACGTTGCGATAACAATGTGGTTATTGCTCAGGCCTAAAACCTTAAACTCACTATTGATTCGAACATATATTTAAGAAATATAATTATTATGTGAAGTTGTTCACTAAGGAAATAGACATATCTACAAAGTTACAAAAGTTGTAATGTTGTAGACCTACTAAATTAAACTCTATCACAGCAGAAGTGAAATAGTCACACCAGTTTCATGAGTATACGATAAGTGAATGATTGACTTTAGTGCAAGTGGGAGTTTGTTAGAGTTTATGCCCTAGAGGCAATCCATTTGATGAGATTGATAACACTGTTGATGTTATTATTTTATTTGGAATAAAATATTCTGTTATGTTATATTTACTATGTAATATAAATATTAACATAACAGAAGTCCTTAGATTAATAATACAGATTTATATAGTTCAAGTAAGTGACTTGAACTTGAGATTATATAATATATTAAGTACTATAATTCTTAAATGTCCCTAGTCGAGTTTTATTGATTATATAGGATAACAATAAAACATAGAGACGGGTATGTTGATTGACTGATGATCACATCTCATTGATCATTAATATACGTGATATTAATGTCAAGACATGAATACGCATTGGAGAATAGCATATTGGGATGACCTAACGTGAGAAAACTACATGGAATATAATTAACAGTATCATTAGTTATTCTCATAGTGACAGTGATGTAATGGTCCTCAGACCGGAAATCATTATAATTTTATTTGAAGATATTTGTGTTTTGATATCGTCTAAAGTTACTCGTAACAGAGTAACGATAACGGTAATTATTGCAAACATCTCGAATCGAATGAAAATTATGAATGATCTAAATAGAATTTAAACTTGCCATACACACACACACACATATATATATATATACATATATATATATATATTTGTAGTGATATCTATGGGCTTCTTGATTGAGTGAGATCGTGAAATGCATGGCCGTGCTTAAATATTGATTTGTTTTAAACAGTCTACTCATCGCAAGATAAACAGATTAAATTATAAAGAGGATGATACGATCCATGTCTCCAGTTTAATCCTGGATAAAATGATTAAAAGGATTATATTACATTTATACACTGGTCACATAAAGGTTGCATCGAATCATTGATCTTATTATAACTTGGGTAGCAGCGAGGTATTGCTAGATGCCAATCACTTTTTATGATAATACAGACAATTTAAAATCATTGCCAACGTTGTAATAACCCATAGGGTCACACAAAATGGAATGTTATAAAGCAGAATAATTTTCTATGTGTCAAATAAAATACCAATTTGTTGATATTTCATTTGAAGTTGGAATAAGTAATCGGATTGGTTCCTATTCTAGGGTTGACGTTTAATTTATGGAGATATTTATTTCCCATTTAAATAAACACGTCAACACCTAGATAATTGATTCAGATCAATTTTTCCATCCACCCAAAAAACAATGCCAAAACCCTAAATATTCATGGCGGCTAGTGACGCGCCTTTAATCATCTTCTTCAATTCGATCATAGAAGAAGAACGTTTGGTAGACACCAATAGAGGGTCAACGCCTTGTTGGCCTAATTGATTCGAACAATAGCCATCGTCCTCTTCGAATTCATGGATCTTGAGACCAAAGATATGAAATCATTAATATACTATTCTTACAATAGATCTTTGGTTTTAACTATTAAAATACAAAATTCGGGATGTCGATTTGATCGTAAGATTCCAACAATTTATTACTCATGTTGGCTAGCTTTTTGACCAAGCCACCCAGGATCATTCATAAGAAGAAAGCATGAAATCACGATATCTAAGGACATGGAGGAATGGATCGCACCATCGTCTCGCCCAATATTGGATCGCACCATCGTCTCGCCCAATATCGGATCGCACACTATCGTCTCGCCCACAGAGGATCGCGTCTCGACGGATCGCCCCATCTCATCAGCGAACGACACGTCCAGGCGATCCGATCCAAATTTATATTATTGCTCAGAGCGAACCGATCCGATCACCTGGTGCATGGCGAACCCTCTGACCCGTTCAAACGCGAGCTAGTCTTCAGCGATCCGAATCGCACGGATCTGGCGACACGTGTCCCTAACCGTCACTTGGACCGATTCTCCCCATCTGCACGATCCGATTTTCAAGCAGATCACGACACCTGTTCACAACGGCTAATTTGACTGTTTCTTCAACGGTAGCGATGCGTTCCGATGTTCTCGGAATTCGTGCCACGTGTCCACGATCCGCCTGGCAAAATCAGCTATAAATAGCCCGGAGCTTGGCATTTTTTGGGATCTTTTGGCAATATTGAGTACAGAATTCGCCATTATTGTCAAAGTACGAGAATATAGAGAGAAATCCTTGTTGTATTAGCTTTCAAAGCATAATCAATAATATATAAAGTGGACGTAGGCTCGTTAACGCCGAACCACTATAAATTCTGTGTGTTATTTTTCTTTTTCTCGTTCTTCATTTGAAATTCTATAACATTCAGAACAATTTGGGTGTTAGGTCCAAATTTTGATCTAACATTTTGGTGCTTTCACTGAGAAAACGATCCTAAAGTTTCACTATTCACTTCTTTGAAGACTCCAGCGATTCGGATATCATGGCTGGAAAAAGATCTAAAGCTTCGCAGACCAACGAAACAATCGAAGAGAGTGTGAACAAGTTGGGCAATGAAGAAACTTTGGATCGCGGAGCGCAGGGGGCGAACCGATCCGACGAAGACACCACGTTCCGAGTCGATGAGAACGAGACGATCCGGACTGCTGAAGGGGTTGTTACTCGATCCCGAGGGAACGTCTCGCACCCTCCGCGTACCACGACCACGAGTCGACCTCAGGGGGGCGCAGCGAGTCGCCATCCACGAACCGCGGCTATCCGAATTGATGATCAAACCATAACTCGACCTGGAAAGGAACCTATGACCCGCTCCTATCGTCCTGGCCCCTCTGCTCGGCCCGGCTCGAGCTCTTTGCGCATAAGAGAGAGTGATGATGACCAATATGATCCTGCTGCTCCCGTTACTGAGGGGGATCTCTCTAGCTTTTCTGAAATGTGGGAGAGGTTGTTTGATGAGTTGGCTGCCCAAAGGCAAGAAAGCTCCGTCCTACGACAAAATCTGACTGATATGGACAGAAGACTTGATGAGCTTGCGAGACAAAGAACACCGCCGGTTCGTCCACTCACTCCAGGATATTCCTCTTCGTCTGAGGAATCACCGAGACCTCCACGACGACCATATGAGAGAGCCGAAAACATAGAACAGCTTCGGTTCGGAACCCTCCCATCACAGGAAGAAGAAGCGCTGGGGGCGGGGCCCTCAAACCGTAATGTGAACAATCAAGCCACAGCTCCCAGGGCTCGGGATGTGGACAGTCCCGTACGTAACAGATTACCTCAACCTCGTCGCCGCACGCATACTCATGATAATCGGGGGCAACGAAGCCCTATCCGAGCCCCGGATTTTGTAACCGCTCCCCGAAGAGAGATCAGAGAACCCCGCCGAGCCAGAGGCACTGACTCTGAACCTCCTTTGACCAGTGCAAATGTTGCTGCCATGGTCCACCAGATTCTGGCAGATAGCCGTGGACAACGGAATGAAGATTGGGGGATCGATCGCAGTCACACCCCTTTCACTGATGATATTTTGGATGCGACTTTTCCGAGGCGTTTCAACATGCCGCAAATGAACAGATATGCGGGAAGATCTGATCCTGTCCAGCACTTGATGAGATACTCTTGGTCAATGACTGCTGCCGCAGCCTCCGACGCTGTTAAGTGCAAAGCGTTTCCCATATTCCTGGAGGACGTGGCTTTGTTATGGTTTACTCGCTTGCCGGCGAGATCGATTTCTAGCTTCAGGGAGCTGAGTGAGAAGTTCGTAGAACAATTCCGTATCTACGCACAGAAGACAAAAAGTGTGATCGATTTGTTCCTTATCAAGCAGCGACCAGGGGAGAGTTTGAAGGTGTACCTGGATCGTTTCAATTTGGCCGCTACTGAGGTTAAAGATCCCCATGAACCGACTGTTGTCGCAGCACTGATTGACAGAGTAGATAAGGACACTGAATTCGGGAGGTACCTGGCAGGCAAACCGCCCCACACTAGAGAATTATTCTACGAGAAAGCCAACGTACATTTACGCCAGGAAGAGGTATATGCTAACCGAAAGGCTAAAACAACTGATAAGGAGGAAATTCAGAGCAATGTCGCCATCAAACAGATGGGAGACAGTTCGGGGAAAGTTGAAGTTAACGTCGGAAATCAGAATCAGGGTGGTCGTCAGCCAGGTAACAACAATAATAATGGTAACAGCAACAACCGGAAGAGGAACCGAGGGAACGACTCCCAGAGAAGGACTCGTCCCAGGGCCTTTGAAAGTTATACACCAATAAATGACACTCTGGAAAATATCTTCATGGATGCGTACGAAGTCCTCCAGAATAAGAGGCCACCTCCCAGAGAGTCGACAGAGAAAGAGCGTGAAACAGGGAAGTTTTGTCTCTTTCATCAGATTCACGGCCATTCGACGAACGAATGTCGTCACCTAAGGGATGTAGTCGAAAGGCTGCTTCGAGAAGGAAAGTTAGATGAATACAGAGTAACGCCCAGGGACAGGGGGCAAGCAGCGCAGGCCCCAAATCAGAACCAGAATCAACTTGCCGCTAGGCCTACTGCCCAGCAAAAAGGAAAGAATATTGTTATTAATACCGTGATCGGAGGACTTTATCTTGCCGGGCATAGTTCCAAAGCATTAGATCAATACGTCAATGCGGCCAAACAACACCTCGAGGTCGGGGAATGTAGCAACCCCGAGGACAGTATCCCGGCGAAGCAGCAAAAGATGATGACCGACGATGTCGTCTTCCGAGAACGAGAAAGCATTGGAGTCCATGCTCCAACTGAAGATCCACTTGTAATTACAGTATCCATTGGACCAGCCACTGTTCATAAGGTTCTAGTGGACAATGGGAGTTCCATCAATATTCTTTTCAAAAAGACCTTTGACCAGATGAATCTTGAAATAAAAGATTTGAAGCCCTGCCAAGGATGGATCCGTGGATTCAACGGGGCATCTACCGCTCCAATGGATTATGTAGAGTTACCAGTTACACTCGGGGAAGGAGAACGCCAGAGAGTGAGAATCCTTCCCTTTGTGGTTTTGGATGTTGAATCGCCCTACAATGCCTTCTTGGGCCGACCGGCCCTCGCAAAGTTCAGAGCCTGTATAGCCCCCTGGTGCTTGTTATTGAAATTCCCCACAGAAGCTGGCATTGGTATCGTCAGAGGGGATCAAGTTGCTGCGTGAGCATGTTATGTTGTCGAACTAAAGTTACTTCGTAATGGAGGGGATATCGAAACTAAAGGCACCTCTCCCCCTTCGGGGGCGGAGACCTTATAGCAACCAAAGAGGATGGTCGTTGGAGAGTCGCCCAGAGAGATGCCCGAGGATTTAGATCCCAGAGAGGATCAAGAATCCGGGGCAGATTGGCGACTCCCAACGAGACGACTGTGGATGTGCCGATCGATGACAGTGACCCGGAGAAGGTCCTTAAGATTGGATCCCAGTTAAGTCCGAATCTTGCTAAAGAATTGACGGATTTCTTAAAAAACAATTTGGATGTATTTGCTTGGACCCACGCGGACATGTGTGGGATATCCCCATCAATCATGAGCCATTCCTTGAGCATTGATTCTAAACATCCTCCAGTAAAGCAAAAAAGGCGAATGCTGGGCCCAGAGAGGTCCGTTGCCTTGAAAGAAGAGGTTGGAAAGCTAAAAAGTAATGGATTTATCAGAGACTCGACCTACCCAGACTGGATTTCGAATCCAGTCCTGGTAAAGAAGGCCAACGGGAAGTGGCGAACGTGTATCGACTTCTCAGATTTGAACAAAGCCTGTCCGAAGGATAGTTTCCCGTTGCCCCGGATTGACCAGCTGGTAGACTCAACGGCAGGTCATGAGCTTCTCTCATTTATGGATGCTTATTCAGGATATAACCAGATTCCAATGCATGTTCCAGATCAAGAGCACACTAGTTTTATCACTGATCTGGGATTATATTGTTATGTGGTGATGCCCTTTGGCTTGAAGAATGCGGGCGCTACATATCAACGCTTAGTCAACAGAATGTTTTATAACCAGATCGGGAAAACAATGGAAGTATATGTCGACGATATGTTGGTTAAGTCCAGGCAATCTTCTCAACACACTACTGACTTGGCAGAGATGTTCGGCATTCTTCGAAAGTATGGAATGAAACTCAATCCAACCAAATGTTCGTTCGGTCTTGCTTCTGGAAAATTCTTGGGATTCATTGTCAGTTCCCGCGGTATTGAGATTAATCCAGATCAGATCACGGCAATCAGAGACATTCAGGAACCTAGGCAAATTAGGGATGTGCAAAGCCTTGCCGGAAAAGTGGCCGCATTGAGCAGATTTATCTCCAGGGCTACGGATAAGTGCATCCCATTCTTCGAATTAATAAAGCGAGGAAAACGCCATTTTAAATGGACACCTGACTGCGTAGAAGCGTTTCAGAATTTGCTCAAGCACTTGGAGAAACCTCCGATTTTATCTAAGCCAATAGATTACGAGGATTTATTCGTGTATTTGGCAGTGTCATCCCATGCGATCAGCTCAGCATTGGTAAGGGAAGAGGATAACGTCCAAAGACCTGTGTATTATGTGAGCAAAAAATTGACAGCAGCATAGCGTAATTATCCACGGATAGAGAAGTTGGCGTATAGTTTACTGATCGCCTCTAGAAAGCTTCGGCATTATTTTCAGGCACATCCTATCACCATATACACCGATCATCCACTCAAGCAAGTTCTACAGAGACCAGAGGCATCTGGAAGGTTACTCAAGTGGAATATTGAGCTAAGTCAATTTGATTTGAACTTTCAGCCCAGACGGTCAATTCGGGGGCAAGTGATAGCCGACTTCATAGCAGAGTTCACTGTCCCTGAGGAAGATATAGCAAATGAGGAAGTTGATCCTTCAAAGTTACTTTTCGATCCCAATGCCTGGAGATTGTATACTGATGGCGCTAGGAACGACGAAAGATCCGGCGCTGGAATAGTGCTTGAAACCCCTGAGAAACGATTGATAACCTATGCAATCCGAATGGAGTTTCATGCCACTAACAACGATTCCGAATATGAAGCTCTGATAGCTGGATTAAAGATTGCAAAGGAACTAGAAGTCACAAAGCTGAACATCTTCTGCGACTCCAAGTTAGTTGTGAATCAAGTCACTGGAAGATTCCAAGCTAAAAGTGCAAGGTTGATTTTATACTTAAAGAAAGTGAAAGAACTGCTGAATGATTTTGATCACTACAGCATATCCCATATTCCGCGGTCAGAGCATCAGCAGGCAGACAAGTTGGCAAAGATGGCTAGTTCTGACAATCCTGAAGTGACTGGGCTATCCCCCGTTGAAGTACTTCGGTTCCCTAGCATAGATCAGATGGAAGTCGACTTAGTACTAGAGACGGAACCAGAAAGGGAGTCCTGGATGACCCCTCTAAAGAATTTCCTGATGGATGGAACGCTTCCGACCAAGAAAAGCGAGAGGCGTAAAGTAATTCGTAAAGCCGCCCGATACGTTCTGCAAGGCGGAGTTCTTTACAGACAAGGGTTTTCAATGCCCCTCCTTCGGTGTGTAGCCCACGATGACATCAAACGTGTGCTGCAAGAAGTCCACGAAGGCGAATGTGGCGACCACACCGGAGGGCAAACTTTGGCAAAAAAGGTGTTGCGGCATGGTTATTTCTGGCCTACCATAAACAAGGATGCAGCAAGATATGCACGACAGTGTGATGCGTGTCAGAAATTTTCAAAGATACCTAGAGCACCTCCAAATCAGTTAAGAACGATGATGAGTCCATGGCCTTTCGCTATGTGGGGAATTGATATCATTGGAAGTCTCCCCATAGCAAGGGGTGGAGCAAAGTTCGCTATTGTGGCCGTAGATTATTTCACTAAGTGGGTCGAGGCTGAACCACTAACTACGATCACAACCAAACGAGTGATCAATTTTATCGTAAGAAACATCATCTGTCGATTTGGGATTCCAAAGATTGTAATAATAGATAATGGAACTCAGTTCGACAGCGCTGAATTTAGGAACTTCTGCCAAAAATACCACATCGAGAATCGATACACCTCTGTGGCGCACCCGCAATCGAACGGACAAGTCGAAGCGACAAATAAAGTAATTAAGTCCATTCTGAAAAGAAGAATGAAGCGGGCTAAAGCCATGTGGGCTGATGAATTTCCCTTGGCACTATGGGCCTACAGGACAACATATAAATCGGCAACAGGACACACTCCGTTCTCCCTTGCTTTTGGAACGGAAGCAGTCATCCCGGTTGAGATAAAGGTACCTTCTCATCGGGTGACCTATTATGATCCAATGACCAATAATGAATTGCTCCTTGAGTCCCTGGATATGATCGAAGAAAAGAGGGATGAAGCAGAACTGCGTGCCTTGAGATGCAAACAACAGGTCGCCCGATATTACAACAAAAAGGTTCGAGCCCGAACATGGGAACCCGGAGACTTGGTTCTGAAACGTGTCTTCCCACCTCCAACTCATATGGGAGCGAAGTGGGAAGGACCGTACTCCATTCTGAGTAAGCTTGATAATGGAACCTTCAAGCTAGCAACCGTAGATGGAAAGGAAATCCCCATAGTGTGGAATGCCCAACATTTACGGCCATATTTAACATGAAAGTTTCAAATTTACTCTTTTGCTTTGTTAAAAAACTATGTACAGGGCATGACTTGCCTAGAATAGTCTGATTCCTTAAAGCAAGAGATTATAAAGTGGACATAGGTCATGATTCGACCGAACCACTATAAAATATTGTGTGTCGTTTACCGTTATTGCATCTTTACTTATCTGCCTATTTATTTTTGTGAAAATCAATAGAATGATGCAGGCCCCCGAAGTCTGTTTCCAACCATTCCTCCCGTAGACTGTTTGGGGGAAATCAAAGCCTTGGCAAATACTCCAACTGCTTGTCCGACTGGTTTTAATCCTCGGAGCTTGGGTTAAAATGTAAACCTAGAACGATTTTGATGAGCGTGCATGATTGCAGACCGCTTGATCTGTGACCCTAACTCTCCAGAGCTGAGAGAGAGTATAAAGGACGCGAAGATGACAAGGTAGGGCGGTGTACCATGATCGGAGCCGCCTGAGAAAAAGTCTAGCATTGGCGACCGCCAGGGGAATATAAAAGCGTCTCCGATTGAGCGCTGAGAAAGGACTCTTACCCCGCTGAAGGATCGGGGAGCGATGGAACGGCTGAGTCCCAACTCTAACTCTCCAGAGAGAGAGAGAGAGAGAGTATAAAAGCGTCTCCGATTGAGCGCTGAGAAAGGACTCTTACCCCGCTGAAGGATCGGGGAGCAATGGAACGGCTGAGTCCCAACTCTAACTCTCCAGAGAGAGAGAGTATAAAAGCGTCTCCGATTGAGCGCTGAGAAATAGCTCCTTCCCCGCTGAAGGATCGGGGAGCGAATGAATCGCCAAGCACAAACTCTAACTCACCAGAGAGAGAGAGAGAGTATAAAAGCGTCTCCGATTGAGCGCTGAGAAAGATGTCAGAAATTCAGTACCATAAGAACAGTTATCTTATGAAATTGTCTAAGTCCCCCATATTCAGAAATAGGGGGCAACCTGCGAATAATGTTAATCGATTTTTAACAAGCCCTAGTTAAGCGTTACGCCAATGACTGACTATGGGCCATATGCACATACACATGAATTTTAATGCCGCATGAAAGTTTTCTCTGTTATTTGATTGACTTGTAATTACAACTAGATGGTCTGTAACTAACCATGAAAAGTTTATTTGAATACAGGTACGTAAGGATGCAAAAAAGAGATAAACTTTCATTTATGTACTGCGAACCAACAAAGTGAAAAATAACCTAGAAAAGAAAGTGAGGGCCAGTCTCACAATTACATTTCCTGGCCGGTGAAGAAACCTAAGGACAAAATATCAACAAGCATCCTATTTACGCTTTGACCTCTTCTCTTGCTTCTGCCTCTCCTTGTCGGCGTCAGATGGATCTCCTTTCTTCCTCTTCCTTTTATCTATGAGGGGAACATCCGACTCCTCTGAAGACCCCTCTTCCGCCTCTTTTCTTTTGCTTCTACCAGAGAGGGAAGCCGGGAAGTCATCGGGGTTTGCAAAGTGAAGTTGTCGGCTGATGGATTTGGGCTGAATCTTCACAATCATCCCAGTCTTGGGATCGAACTCTACGAGAGGGACTACATCCAAAGCCTCATCTCCCACCTTCTTCGAAGCTAACTCTTTCTCCTGTCTGGCTTTTCGGCTGGCCAGGGTTTCCTCGTCATCATCGTCGGCCTTTTTGGCGCCGATAATGTCTTCTTCATCATCTACATGGCGCCCATCCATGTCTTTCAAAGCTTCGATGGTCTCAGCATCTTTGGGAACATCAGTGCTAGGTGCCGGGATGTTTCTTTCTGCTGTTGTGACCTCGGCCTGCTATCAATACCGACACCTGGCAGGACAACCTCCTTCTCCACTTCTTTCTCTTTTTCAGCACCCACGTCGACGGGCTCGCCACCTGTATTACGAGGAACACACATTACTAATTCAATTGGTTGTTCTACCAGACGACGACAATTCACAATTTCTTTAACAAATTGTGGGGAAAAGAGAGAGATACCTTCAGCAGATGCTCCCTCTTGAGAAGTTGCAGAGGCTCCAATGACCATGGGAGTTCGACCTAAAGGGATTAATGTATCATCGGGATGGTATTCCTCAACCCCGGAGGTCTTGGGCTCCACAACCGAACTCGAGCCCTCATCAGCTTTGCCTTTACCCTTAGCCAGGGCTCTCTCCTTTTCCATCTCCGCCAGAATCAGGCGACGACCCTCTGCCAGGTCCTCGGGCTCATTGTCTCTTAGGATGCTCTTCATCAATTCATCCTCATCGATTTCTTCGACCCCCAATCTATGTTTTTCGCCCTCCACAATGGCATCCCATAAATTAGCCAAAGTAACATGGTAATCCGGGATCCACGAGATATTGCGAGTCTTGAGAACCTGACCAAGGAAATCGAAAATCATCTCTTCAAACCCCTCGATCTCTTTCTCTCTTTCGAGGAGCTTGTTGTTAGAAGCAGTGGCCAATTCAATGGCACTTTCAACGTTCTTCTCGGCAAGGGCTGCCCTTCTCTCCGCATCCGAGACCTGGTCATTCAAAATTACCTTTTCTGCTTTAGCCAGAGCCAAACTCTCTTTTAAACTCGCTTTTTCCGCCTCCCAAGCAGCCTTCTCAGCTTCAAAATGGCCTTGTGCTGTTTTCAACTCGATGTTGGCCATTTTGAGATCTTCAACCTCCTTTTTTAAGGCCATTTTCTCTTGGCTATTGGAGTCCAGTTCTGAATGAAAGCGCTGCTTGGCATTCTCTAATTCAGTCTTATAATTTTCAGCGTCCCTCCGTGCTAAAGCAAGCTGGGACTGAGCATCTTCCAGGTCCTTCTCCAATTTTGTCCTAGCCCTTTCGTTATTTTCAAGTTTCGCCTTCGACCTGTGTGCTTCTATTTCGAGTGATCGGATGACTTCTGAAAGGTTAACTGCGTGCTTTTTCATCATCTCATATTGCCTGGCCACGTGGCGGATGTGGCCGATAACTTCATTATCCCAATTTTTAGGAACCGGTTCCAAGGCAGGAACAAACACCATCCTATCAAAGAATATGCCTGGAAATTGTTCCCGCAACTTTTCCAGCCTACCTTGGATCTCGGGACCATGGACGTAATCCCGTGATCCGGGGACAGCTAATTCTGGTTGGCTGGTGGGGACAATATCACTTCTCTCCTTCTCAGTCTCTTTGGATGAATCTTTGTCCCTATCTTTAGATTCGTGATGCCTTTTGGACGACCGGCTGTGGGAAGGCGCACTCTTTGGAGGAGTTAACTCTTTTGGAAGTTTCTTTCCCCCTGACGGAATTGTCGGATGACTTGAAGGCTTAGTAGAGATCGGTTTAGGTGGAGACCGAGGTTGCAAGGAAGTCGGCCTATGAGAAGGACCACGAGAGCGCTCAGTATCCGGACGAAGGCTGGGTGTGCCCTCATGAAGAGAATGATAAGAGTAAGATTTCCTACGGGACATCGTTCCTGCAAAAAAGAAAAGAGTATATTAAAACTTTGAATGCCCACGATATAAGAGTGCAGGGTCAGACAGCGTGTGTGATGTGTGCATCCCATATAATTCCCCCTAACAGACCCGGGCCTGAAGACAGGCTCATCTGACCAGTTTCTCGTCCTCTAGTTGAAGCGATCACCTCTTCAGAAGCAGGGAAGAAAGGCCCCTCTCTGAAGTCTTTCTCCGTATATACATCATCGGGTAGAGGGATTTTATTCAGCTCATCAAATAATTGCTCTTCTGTCAAGTCATCGGCAGCAACGGTTTCTATTGGAGCAGAGATAGGAATTTCCTTCGACACGTCACCGCGGGCCCCATCCCCTCTATATATGTTCAAGTCTTCATCGTCTTGGATGACTATCGGAGAAGGACTCTTGCGAAATTTAGTTGTTTCTACCGCTTGTGAAGTTCCCTCTCCCTCTGTTGGGGGCACGTACTTATAAGGTTTGCCGCCGGTGCCAAGTCCAAATCTTCTGCCTAGAAGACGATGCTTATGAAGATTGTCGTCCGTAATGCATTTTTTGATCCTTAGAAAGTCGGATCTGCTTTGTAAAAGAATGGACAACCGGTTATTGTATAGTGTCTGTTTTCGGGAAGACATGATCTGTTCGAAACAAAGAAAAAGGGAGGAGAATGTTAATGCCTAAACTTCTTGAACAAGATATTCGATTAGAAGCTTAAAGTTTACTTGATTTGAGCCATCTTCGTGAGCATCCGGCCTGTCTCTTTATATAAAACCAGTCAGATTTAGGGTCCCCTATATTGCTATACCCATCGTATAAAATCTTCCTATTCGCCACCGATTCAAAGAAGGAGAAGTTTGGAGTTGCCGAAGAACGGTGCTTGAAAAGAAAGAAGAATGTCAAATCTCTGAATTTAAGTTCGGCACGTAGGATCTCCGCGTACGCAACATATAGGGCGTATAGGGATGCGTAAGCATTAGGATGGAGCTGCATCGGAGCAATACCCAGTTGCTTTAAAGTTTCGATAGCGATCGAAGGAAACGGAGGAATAGCTCCTACCAAGCACATGGTCCGACTAATTGCCATATAACCTTCCGGAGCTAGGTGGGGTCTATCTTCGCTACCGGGTGTCAAGACGTCATCCCAAGGAATTCCGTGTCTCAAGCAGATTCTCTTAAGTTTTATATCGTCGAGCTTAGATGCCAGAGAATCGGAGAATTTATCTATCCCGAGAGCGCCAGGAATCTCGTCGGGAGCTCGTTCGTCTATCTCGGACTCTTCGCTAGATGAAGTACTTTCGGATTGATCTGATTCCGTGGCCTCGTACTCAGATCCAGTATCTTCACCTCCAGGATTAGTGGGAGGAATTTCCGGGTTGTATTGCTCAGGAATCTCGGATTCCGCTTCTGCTGCGGATCTTGAAGAAGAGTGATCATTCGACATTGCTGCTAGGACGAGAAAATATGAACAATAAGATTAACACTACCCGTCCCCCGTGTGTGCAAGTGCCGGTATGTGTGCTTGTGTGTGCGCATTAAAAATAAAGCGTGAAAGCAATCAAGATCATCAAAATATTAGTCGTCATATGCAGTCAAATTGTGCGGTCATTCGGTCCAGAAAGTCCAACGTCAAGGCTCTATCCTAACTGTTCAGAATTTTATGGTGACAAGGCGTTGATTAAAGTTTGAGATCTCTTTGCATCGTCGGCTATGAGTCGGATCGCAAGGCAGAGGGATCGCCCCTTTTCGGATCGCAAGGCAAAGGGATCGCCCCCATCGGATCGCAGGCCAAAGGGATCGCTCCTTCACGAATCGTTGCAACCCCCACGATACGCGCCTTTGCTGCCACCACGATCCTCCGTCTCGCCATTCGCCTTCATCTTTTCCTCTCCTTGCCCACGATCCGAACCGGCCTCCTCTCTTCTTCTTCCTCCTTCGTTTTCCATCTCTTCTTCTCACCCTCTAACTCCGAGCTCTACGCCTATCAGCCATGGCGACTCGATGGATTCCCCAAAAATCGCAAACTTCCATCGTTTTTCCCACAAATTATTCGAAAAAGTTTGTGTAACAGCAGCGTTTACGAATAAGGATGCTTTCCGTGGAATTACCTTTCTAAAAATTGGGAAAGTGATCGGATATTTGAAGATTCGAAATACTGGGGTTCGTTCCTCGACGGAGCAGGCGAAACGATACGGCAAGAAGAAAGAAGAAGGAAAGTGAAGAGGGGAGGGTCGGCTTATATAGGCAAAGAGGGCGACCGTTTGTCTCCCCTTCTTTGTCTTATTCGATCCACGAAAGACTGATGGGCCACGAACCAAAAGCCCACCACGACTCGAGGAGGAGCCCGTTTCGTTCTGAGGCCCAAGTACACACCCAAGAGCGGAATGAATATCCCTCTAACGGACCGCGATACGAGCCTGCGAAACGAGTCGATAAATTCAGAAAAAATCCCAGAAGGAGAATCGTTCTCTGATTCGCGACTCACTTTGAAAAGGCGATTCTATAGTTTCGAAGCATGTTCCATCATCGATAAAACATACTTCGAGGGGGCAAAATGTTGGCTAGCTTTTTGACCAAGCCACCCAGGATCATTCATAAGAATAAAGCATGAAATCACGATATCTAAGGACATGGAGGAATGGATCGCACCATCATCTCGCCCAATATTGGATCGCACCATCGTCTCGCCCAATATCGGATCGCACACTATCGACTCGCCCACAGAGGATCGCGTCTCGACGGATCGCCCCATCTCATCAGCGAACGACACGTCCAGGCGATCCGATCCAAACTTATATTATTGCTCAGAGCGAACCGATCCGATCCCTTGGTGCATGGCGAACCCTCTGACCCGTTCAAACGCGAGCTAGTCTTCAGCGATCCGAATCGCACGGATCTGGCGACACATGTCCCTAACCGTCACTTGGACCGATTCTCCCCATCTGCACGATCTGATTTTCAAGCAGATCACGACACCTGTTCACAACGGCTAATTTGACTGTTTCTTCAATGGTAGCGATGCGATCCGATGTTCTCGGAATTCGTGCCACGTGTCCACGATCCGCCTGGCAAAATCAGCTATAAATAGCCCGGAGCTTGGCATTTTTTGGGATCTTTTGGCAATATTGAGTACAGAATTCGCCATTATTGTCAAAGTACGAGAATATAGAGAGAAATCCTTGTTGTATTAGCTTTCAAAGCATAATCAATAATATATAAAGTGGACGTAGGCTCGTTAACGCCGAACCACTATAAATTCTGTGTGTTATTTTTCTTTTTCTCGTTCTTCATTTGAAATTCTATAACATTCAGAACAATTTGGGTGTTAGGTCCAAATTTTGATCTAACAACTCATGACTGTTGGGGACACCTAGGGGTTATGTACTAGTAGTTATTGGATAACTATAAAATGACTCATTCAATAGTTTTTATTGGTTAGTATAACTAAGTTTAAACAGAAATATTGATGTGAATAATTTACACAGTTCTTTCGACTTGAGAATATTGTCAATTTTCAATATGAAAGCTCTGCTTTGATTATAGTCAAATCATGGAACATCGTCCATTGAGTGGCTATAGTTGGGTTGAGTGGAAGTATTGGAAGTGAAGCACTATTAAAGAGAGCATTCTTCTCCTCAGTTATATAAGATTACTATCATGGTTAACTCAACCCAACCCAAAGTCAAATCTCTGGCCATAGTAGTTTGGCTAATATATTATTCTTAAACCAACGACTTTGTATTTGGACTATAGAGTTGAACGGGGACGATGTTGAAAATTTGACCATTACCAAATTCAGTAAGTCCAAAAGTGATATTGTTTTGATGAAGAGAATTGGTGTAAATAATTGTCACAACTGGTTAACGCTTATTAAATTAAAATGAGATTTTTTTTAGAAAATGAGTAAGTGGTAAATTTGGCCGTAATGTCGCACCACCAGCTAAGTGAAGTGTGAACATTAATCGTTGACTGAATTTACACCCAAGAGTCATACAACCGAAATGATGATTTTTCTTAAGACCTAATAATTTAATTAGTTTATAATTATTATAAATTGATTAAATTGCCTTTATTAAAGGTATAAACATTGTGGACGGAGTGGCTGCAATGCAGAAGTATATTAATGTCTATTGTATAATTAATTTTTCTTGTGCTATTTTGAAGATAGATTTTGAGAAGGCTTTCATTTCTGTTGATTGGGATTTTATTTGTGAGTTATGTCTTGCTAGGGGTTTTAGTGTTAGATGGACCAATTGGATCATGCTTTTGCTTAGGTCCGGTTGCTCTAGTATTGTTGTTAATGGGGTTATGGACAAGAAGATTCAATCTAAAAGAGGTCTTGGACAAGGGGATCCCCTGTCTCCTCTTCTTTTTAATCCAGCTGTTGATGTTTTCTCTAAAATTATTAAGAGAGCTATGAGATTAGATGTCTTAGGTTTTATTGGTAATGAGGAATTAAGTAATGAATTATCTATTCTTCAGTTTGCAGATGATACATTATTATTTTCCTCTCACTTGCCCAAGCATATTATCGTTTTGAAGATTATTCTTTATTTCTTTGAGAAGTTATCTGTTGCGACCGCCCACAACCCCCGCACTATACATGAGAAACAATGCACTGAAGGGTGTGCCAGGCAGCTACGGACCACCATCAAGGTATGATATATAAGTGGAATCTGTCGTAAACTCACAGCGGAAGTACAAAATATAATAGAATATATACAACATGTAGTGATAGTGAAGCAGAAAACACTAAACTTTCATGATAACTAGAAAGTAATTCCCATACATGTGGATAACAGTGATAGTGTTCGTACAATTTTTCTTACTACAACACTCATGGAAATAGCAAACAGCGGAAAAACAAAGACACCAGATAGTAGTAAAATAATACGCCAGCCTCCTGCTCGTCACCAAACAGCAACCTCGCCAATCACCTATCACCGGCCACCCAGTCGGCACATCCAAACAACCGGATGAACAGCCCAAGGTAATAAGAGGAAACATAAAAACTTGAGTCGGACAACAGTCTTAGTGAGCTGTAAAACAACTAAAATACTTTTTTTTTTGAAAATAACAACTAACATACTTCATCAATAAAGTATATGAGAATGGGTAAATAAACGAACTAATCTACCCAGCTCCAGAGAAGAACTCACAACTGCCTTCCCCACACCTGACAGTGATAGCCTTTACGATCCAAAACATCCAGAGTAATAATAACTCAGTCATGGCAACCAGAGTAACCATTCATACATAGCAATAGCAACTCAGCCATTAGTACAACAAGCATTCAAACATCCATGACTGACTCTGGCTATCACCGCCAACCTTGCTTTGGAACCCTCGTTATCGTATGACCGACCAATAACTTGCCGTCAATTGTCAAGGACCACACACGACGCCCCGGTTCTAGCAAAATCCACATGCTATACACAACATGTGGTACACGCTATCCTCAACACGTGTCTAGGCCATACGCGACGCCTAGGGCACTCGACTTACAATTGGTCTTCAATTGTACCCCTGCTTTGAGTCCGCTAGAGCCTACGATAACGGAACTTCCTCGGCCTTCTCATCTCTAGTCGTTATCAATTACGACTATTTATTTGCTCAGAACACTTTAGAGAAATCACTTCGCACGAACTCAATACATCCTTGAGCCGTTTCGCATTTGTTACATATGTCGAACAACGAACACTTCACCTCACTTCCAGCAAAGACTGTAGCAATCACTGCAACAATTATTGTAGCATCCAAACACTGTAGCAGGAATGAACAATCACTGCAGCATCCATTCACTGTAGCGAATGATCGATCACTATAGCACGAGTGCAACCGATCACTATAGCACCCAAACACTGTAGCATGAACGATCGCGACCAATCACTGTAGCACACGACCGATCACTGTAGCAACTCCAAAACACTGTAGCAACAGAGCGACCGATCACTGTAGCATGCAAACGACAGTTATTGTAGCAACTGCAAAACACTATAACAACAGAGCGACCGATCATTGTAGCATGCGAATGATTGACACTTTGTAACAATCTCCAAAATACTGTAGCAACTTCCAAAAAACTATATATATACACTAACGACATGAAAACAATAGTTTTCACCAAATCATGCAAATTACTCCAAAAACCACAACCTATGAACATATGAACAAAAAATAAAGATCTAACTTGCGTAATCATATAGAATAGCATAGAGTCATCAATCTAAACTTACTAAATGAGATCATAGGGTGATTCATATGAAAATGAACTAAACATGGAATAGATCTATAGAAAAACACCTAAATATGATGAAAAACATGACCAAACACTCATACACTTCATTGAACCCATGTGAGAGATGTAAACCACTCACATATTCTCCAAAACAAGCTAAAGTGGTAGAATTAAGAATCCAGACAGCAAGCACTTCGCACCAATCTCCTTGATCTGATGAATCCTTTCCCTAATCGATGTAGATCTAGCATCCAATGGTGCAGATCTATGATTTCCCTCCTTAGATTTGAATTTTTAATGGTGAAAAGGTGTTAGAGGAAGGACGAGCACAAGGCACCAAATGGGAGAATGAGAAACTAAACTATTTCCCATATCCCTCACCCTCTATTTATACTCTTCCATCAGCCCACTAATGAGCCTTCCCTAAATCAGCCTATTAGACTCCAAAACCTGGACAACCAACTGAAAAACCTTAAAATAGCAATTTCTCCCAAACCGCGGAGCCAAATCTTTAATGTAACCACACTACTGAAAGACAATCATCAATTCCTTTCAATGACACATGTATCACCCTCTGATTCGACCCGAGTCAAAAGATATGCCCAGTATAAGACTGACAGAGGCAGAATGGTCACAAACAAAATCCGTAAAAATCATGGACATGTCTCACATCCCCATAAGCAACATATTAAAAGATGAGAATGATCCAAACCTCAGGGAATAAAATAAAAGTATTTAACGATCTTCCGATACGTAAAATGCGGGTTGTTACATTCTCCCCCCTTAAGAATTTCACCCCCGAAATTCCAAGCAAACACAGGCAACCACAACAATTCCGCATGCCTATCATCCATGAGAAGCCAATTCTATCATCCAAACTAGCAACCATCTAGCCATGCATCCATATCCTTATCCTAGCACGCGGAATTCTATCACATACAACAACAAGATACAATGGTACAATGATGATATGATATCATAGGGTACTACCGATGAAGAGTTCCGGATGAGTCGCCTTTATGCTCTCTTCCGTCTCCCACGTACAATCATCGCCATTTTCACTCTATTGTACCTTGACTAGCTTAACGATCTTCCTCCTAAGCTGTTTCGTGTCATTTCCCACAAACGAAGTGGCTTACGAGGTTTCGTAACTGTCGTTTCTACTTCTACGTCTTCATACTGCTCTGGAGATACCACTGCATTCGAATCATCACAAACTTCCGTAGAAACAATATATGGAACACATTATGCACACTCGACATCTTCTTGGGTAACTCCAATCGATATGCGAGCTTTCTAATTCGCTCGACTATCGGAAACAGTCCAACAAACCTAGGAGCCAACTTTCCTTTACTCCCAAATTGAACCACATGCGTCAACGGCGAAATCTTCATGAAAACCATGTCACCAATGTCAAATTCCAAGTCTTTTCGACGCCTATCAGCATAGCTCTTTTGACGGTCTTGGGCTGCCTTCATTCGTTGTCGAACGATCTCGATACAATCTGAGGTCTCTCTTATTATCTCAGACCCAAGTATTAACATATCCCCAGTTTCCAACCAACAAGCTGGAGAATTACACGGCCTCCCATACAATGCCTCGTATGGTGCCATCCCAATGCTCGACTGGTAACTATTATTATATGCAAACTCAACTAGATGTAGATGGTCCTCCCATGATCCTGCAAAATCCAACACACAAGCTCTTAGGAGATCTTCCATACTCGATTGACTCTCTCGGTCTGACCATTAGTTTGGGTATGATATGTCATACTCAAGCACAACTCGGTTCCCAAAGCTTCTTGCAAACCTTTCCAAAATCCACTAGTGAATAACGGATCTCAATTACTCACTATACTCTTTGGGACACCATGGATTCGAACTATCCATTTCATAAAAAGTTCAGCCAATTTCGATGACGTCCTAGTCGACTTAATAGGATAAAATCTTGCACTTTTGGTCAAGCGATCCACAATTATCCAAATCCCTTCATTTCCTGCCCTAATTCTAGGTAGTCCATCGATAAAATCCATCGATATTTTCTCCCACGTCCATGTAGGAACTTCCAATGGCTAAAGCAAACCACTCGGCTTCTTCTGCTAACCTTTCACCAGCTGGTAGTTCATGCATTTGGAAATGAATTTTCCAATATCTCGCTTCATCCCCTCCCAGTAATAGGCTCGCTTCATGTCCTGATACATCTTATTACCACTGGGATGAATTGTCAACTTCGAGTGATGACATTCTCTCAAAACCTCATCTCTCAATCCGTCGATATCAGGAACAACTAGGCGTCCTTTCTTTTGAAGCCAACCTTCTCGATCGACCTCGAACTCTTTGGTTTCAGTCGCAGGATAAACATGACAAGCTTTGCATCTCGCTTTTGGCTCTTTCCAATCCTTTCGATAAGAGTAGGTCTTATCGACAAGCTTGCCAACATTTCAGGTTCCAACTTACACTTTGGCCTGAACTCAAACCTTGCCAAATACCCAAGGCTCTTCCATTCCAAAAACATCGCTCCCAAACTTTCGTGTCTTCGACTCGATGCATCTGCAACTGCGTTACCTTTGCCAGGAGTATAGGCTATACAAAAATCATATGACGCCAGAAACTCTAGCCATCTTTACTTCCGAAGATTCAAATCCTTTTGGGAGAAAAAGTTACTTCAATGACTTATGATCCGTGAACAACTCGAATCGAAGTCCCAATAGGTAATGTCTCCACATCTTCAGAGCAAACACAATCGCCGCCAACTCTAAATCATGAGTTGGGTAATTCCTTTCATGCGGCTTCAGCTGTTGACTCGCGTAGGCAACAACCTTATCCTTCTGCATTAGCACCGCTCCAAATCCTATACCACATGCATCGGTGTATACCATCATCTCTTCATTCCCACTTGGAATGGTCAACACAGGTGCACTCGTTAATCTCTCCTTCAAGATTTCAAACGCTTGTTCACACTTCGCATCCCATGTGAACACTTGGTTCTTCTTTGTTAATCCTGTCAACGGTGCAGCTATCTTGGAGAAATCCTTGATAAACCGTCGGTAATTTCCTGCTAACCCAAGGAAACTCTGAACATCTATCGCATTCTTATGTCGATCCCAGTCCTAGATTGTTTCCACTTTAGCGGGGTCAACCACTATCCCTTTTCCAGAAACTACATGGCCTAAGAATCTCACTTCATCCTTCCTGAAGTGACACTTCGAGAACTTAGCTTTCAGCTGATGCTTCCCCAAGATCTCTAACACAACTTTCAAGTGCGTCTTGTGTTTTTCCTCATTCCTGGAGTAAACCAGAATATCATCCACGAACACAAGAACAAACTTATTCAACTTATCTCCAAACACTCTATAAAGAAGATCCATGAAATACGCTGGCGTGTTAGTCAACCAGAATGGTATCACCAACTACTACAGAATCCAGATGGCATCCTAAAAGCAGTCTTTGGCACACTATCCTTAGCCACCCTCAACTAGTGAAATCCCGTTGCCAGATCCGTCTGAGAAAACACTTTGGCTTCGTGAAGCTAATCGAACAAGTCATCAATCCTTGGCAATGGACACTTATTCTTTTTAGTTACCTTATTCAGCTCACGATAGTCCGCACACAATCTTAATGAGCCATCTGCCTTGGTTGCAAACACAATTGGTGCAACCCATTCGGAAACACTTCTCCGAATGAATCCCTTCATAAGAAGGTCTCGATCTTGCACCTCCAACTCTTGTTGTTCCTTAGGCGCCATCCGCCTAAGAGGCATAACGATTAGTCTAACTCCCTCGACCAAATTGATCCTAAAATCGATCTCACGATGCGGCGGCAACTCTTTGACCTCATCAAAGACATCCTCATACTTCTTAGCGATCAGCACAGATGACAAGTCTTTTTGTAGAATCACAAGAGAATATAGATAGCTAACGAAGACACCCTCTTCGCGCTTACTCTTTATCAACACCTTTCGCCCTTCCACACCCCCGACTCTCACCTCCATCTTCTCGCAATTCACACTTGTCGCATACCTCTTGAGCCAATCCATGCCCAAGATGATCCCAAATCCAGCGAAGTTAAAAACAAAGAAATCACACACAAAAGAGCAACCATGGCTCGACAAAATTAGACCATGACACAACATGCACAAACCGGACGAACCCCTAACTGGATTAGTCACGATTAATGGTCTATCACATATCTCGGGTTCCAAACCCAAGCGACACACAAGCTCATTGCAAATGAATGAATGCGATGCTCCAGTATCAAACAAAACTTCAACTGAAACACCATGAACAGAAAGAGTACCTTGCACCACGACACCCTTTCCCTTCTCCTCTGCAGCAGGAGCCCTCGAAGATGATGGCACTGCCCCCAAAGCATAAGCCTTAACCACTTGCTTCCCTTTGGCTGATTCTGGACATTCTTTCTTCTCATGTCTGGCTTCCCACACTTGAAGCACTTCTTCTCAGCTTTAGGATTCTTGCATTCACTAGCAAAATGTCCCTTCTGCCAACAATTGAAGCAAGTCACTTCTCCCTTCTTCTTCTTTTGGCCATCTTTTCCTTTCTGTTGTTGTTGCTTCCTTTTCTTATTGTTACCACCCTGTTGTGACTTTTGTTCCTCTTTAGATGCAACAACAGACATCTTCTTAGGGAATAGACTTTCATGCCTCAAAGCCTTCTCGACGATCTTCTCAAAGCTATTATCAAGGTGATCCACAAGTTGATCTCCAAGATATTCATCCAATCATAAGACAAACTTCTTGTTCTTTTGATAAGGAGTATCCACATATGAACGAGCATACTTCGATAAAGCGTCAAAGTCAGAAATATAGTCAAGAACTAGGCGACCATTCTGCTTAAGCTCCACAAATCTCTTAAACAAAATAGACTTTTGCACTGTGGAGATAAACTTTGCTTCAAACTTAGCTTGGAACAACTCCCATGAAATATACTCTTCAGGGGCCTCAAGTGTGATAGAGTTCCACTAGTCCATTGCTCTGCCCACTAACTGCCTTGATGCAAGTTTCCTCTTTGTTGAATCATCAATACCCAAGTCCTTGAAGATTCGAACACAAGTATCCATCCACCTCTAGACTTCTTCAACTAGTTCAGTGCCCTTGAATTGTTTTCCTCCCAACGAAGAAAAGTTTTTGCATAGGTTTGCAAATTCTACAGCTCTAAGCACTGGAACTCCAACATCAACCGTAGCCGCCACTGGAGCGGGAACCCTATTCATGATCGCTGCCGCCATGGCCTCGAACATGGATGGGTAGTCTGGTTCACTACCATTTCCCCCTTCAGTATTAGCTCCCCTAACAGCGTGTCTTGATGGTCGTCTATTCATTCTTAATCTGCAATTTAGAATAATTAGTCACTTCCAAGAGAAACTGCTAAAGAATACAACCGGTACTACTATATGTGCTAATATATGCAGCAAGCATCCAAATGAAATCTTCAAGTACGTCTCTCATACGTGATTACGTCTTAGAACTTTGACTAAAATCGTTAACCAGAGCTCTGATACCGAATGTGACGATCACCCACAACCCCCGCACTATACAAGAGAAATAATGCGCTGAAGGGTGTGCCAGGCAGCTATGAACGATCATAAAGGTATGATATATAAGCGGAACCTTTCGTAAATTCACTTCGGAAGGATATAATATAATAGAACATATACAACAAGTAGTGATAGTGAAGCAGAAAACAATAAACTTTCATGAGAACTAGAAAGTAATTCCCATACACGTGGATAACAATGATAGTGTTTATACAATTTGCCTCACTACAACGCTCAGGGAAATAGCAAACGGCGGAAAAACAAAGGTACTAGATAATAGTAAAATAGTACGCCAGCCTCCTGCTCGTCACCGAACAGCAACCTCACCAATAATCTGTCACCGGCCACCTAGTCTGCCCATCCAAACAACCGGATGAACAGCCCAAGGTAATAAGAGGAAACATAAAACCTTGAGTCAGACAACAGTCTTAGTGAGCGGTAAAACAACTAACATACTACATCAATAAAGTATATGAGAATGGGTAAATAAACGAACTAATCTATCCAGCTCTAGAGAGGAACTCACAACTGCCTTCCCCAGACCTGACAATTATAGTCTTTACAATCCAAAACATCAAGAGTAATAACAATTTAGTCATGGCAACCAGAGCAACCATTCATACGTAGTAATAGCAACTCATCCATTAGTATAACAAGCATTCAAACATCCATGACTGACTCTGGCTATCACCACCAACCTTGCTTTGGAACCCTCGTTATCGTATGATTGGCTAACAACTTGCCGTCAATTGTCAAGAACCACACACGATGCCCCGGTTCCAGCAAAACCCACACGCTAAACACAACACGTGGTACACGCTATCCTCAACACGTGTCTAGGCCATACACGATGCCCATGGCACTCGACCTACAATTGATCTTTAATTGTACCCCTGCTTTGAGTCCGCTAGAACCTACGAGAATGGAACTTCCTCGGCCTTCTCATCTCTAGTCGTTATCAATTACGACTATTTATTTGCTCAGAACAATTTAGAGTAATCACTTCGCACGACCACAATACATCCTTGAGTCGTTTCTACATTCGTTGCATACGTCGAACAACGAACACTTCACCTCACTTCCAGCAATCACTATAGCAAATAATGTAGCAATCACTGCAGCAATTACTCACTGTAGCAGGAACGAATGATGACTGCAGCATCCAATCACTGTAGCACGAGTGCGGCCGATCACTGTAGCACCCAACACTGTAGCATGAATGATCACGACTGATCATTGTAGCACGCGACCGATCACTATAGCAACTCCAAACACTGTAGTAACAGAGCGACCGATCAATGTAGCACGTGAACGACCGTTACTACAGCAACTCCAAAACACTGTAGCAACAGAGCGACCGATCACTGTAGCATGCGAACGATCGACACTGTAGCAATCTCCAAAACCCTGTAGCAACTTCTAAAACACTGTATGAGTACACTAACGACATGAAAATAATAGTTTTCACCAAATCATGCAAATTACTCCAAAAACCACAACACATGAATATATGAACAAAAACTAAAGATCTAACTTGCATAATCATATGGAATAACATAGAGTCATCAATATAAACTTACTAATGAGATCATAGGGTGATTCATATGAAAATGGACAAAACATGGCATAGATCTATGGAAAAACACCTAAATATGATGAAAAACATGATCAAACACTCATATACTTCATTGAATCCATGTGAGAGATGTAAACCACTCACCGATTCTCCAAAACAAGCTAAAATGATAGAATTAAGAATCCAGACAGCAAGCACTTCGCACCAATCTCCTTGATCCAATGAATCCTTGCCCCAATCGATGTAGATCTAGCATCCAATGGTTTAGATCTATGATTTCCCTCCTTAGATTTGAATTTTTAATGGTGGAAAGGTGTTAGAGGAAGGAGGAGCACAAGGCACCAAATGGGAGAATGAGAAAATAAACTATTTCCCATATCCCTCACACCCTATGTATACCATTCCATCAGCCCACTAATGAGCCTTCCCTAAATCAGCCCATTAGACTCCAAAACCTAGACAGCCAACTGAAAAACCTTAAAACAGCAATTTCTCCCAAACCGTTGAGCCAAATCTATAATGTAACCACTCTACGGAAAGGCAATCATCAATTCATTTCCAATGACACAGGTATCACCCTCTGATTCGATCTAAGTCAAAAGTTATGCCCTATACAAGATTGATAGAGGCAGAATGGTCACAAACAAAATTGGTGATGATCATGGACATGTCTCACATCCCCATAAGCAACATATTAAAAGATGAGAATGGTCCAACCCTCGGGGAATAAAATAAAAATATTTTATGATCTTCCGATATGTAAAATGCGCGCTGTTACATTATCTGGTCTCAGAATCAATTTTGATAAGAGTGCTATAATGGTTCTTAATGATTTTGACAATGTCGAGTATCTGGTTGCCGACATCTTGAATTGTTCTATCATGAAATTTCCTTTTGATTATTTGGGTTTTAAGATTAGGCCTTCGAAGCTCAAGAATGAAGATTGGTTAGTTATTATTGATAAGTTTAATAATAGATTATCTAGTTGGGATAACAGATTTATATCAAGAGCATGTAGATTAGTTCTTGTTAATTCGGTGTTGTTTGCTATTCCTACTTATTGGATGGTCGTTCATCGATTTCCTCAATGGGTAATCGAGAAAATCGACAGAATTAAGTGTAATTATCTTTGGAGTGGAGTTTCTATTTGTAGAAGTTTTAAATGTTTAGTTAGCTGGGAGGTTTTCTGTAAACCCAAGGAGGATCGGGGTCTTGGAGTCATTAATTTATATAACTTTAACTCTTCTTTGTTAGCCAAATGATTATGGAGGTTTAGGTGCCCGGCTATGTTGGCTTCTTGGAAGAAAATTGTTTCCAAATTTTATTATTCTCGGGGTGAGTTTATTGTTGGTTATGGTTTTAGTTGGATTAATAGATTATCCTTTTTTTGGAAGTTTGTTTCGAATTTTTTTGATTTTTTTAATTTTGGTTGTAAGTTGACTGTTCATTCAGGGAATCTTACTTTCTTTTGGTATGATGCTTGGATTTCCCGGTTTCCCCTTAAAATTGAATTTAGAGAACTTTTTGAAATTGCTGCTTTAAGAATGCCTTGATTGTAGATGTTTATAGAGGGATTTTTGATCCCCCGTGGGAGTTTACCTTTGATAATATTTTAGAAGGGGCAGTGTTAAGGCAATTAGCCTTACTGAGAGCTAAGTTAGCTTTGTATCATTTGAATGACAAAGAGGATTGTATTAATTGGGGGTCTTGATAAGAGTCTTGTGTACTTTGTTAATTCTATGTATAATTTTCTTAATTTTTCTGGTGTTCCTTCGTTTCTTTTTAAGTTTCTTTGGAAGTCTAATTCTCCGCCTAAAGCTAAGTTTCTTATGTGGTTGATCATTCATAAGAAGCTTAATACGGTCGTGCATTTAAAGAAGAAAAATATTACTTTTGGTGTTAAGTGTTGTTTTTGTAGTCTATTGGATGAAGATGTTGATCATTTATTTTTCTCTTGTTATTTTACCAATTATATTTTAAGTATGGTTTTAAGGTTTTTTGTTTTTGGTTGCCTAAATTCTTTTGATAACTGTGTTGATTATTGGGATTGTTGTAGATTTGGTTATAATTACAGGAACATATATGTGTTGGATTCTTTATTTACTATCATTAGTTGGTTCATTCGGTCAGAGAGAAATCAGAGATTATTTCATTCTCTTTCGGTTTTGGTTGACAATTTAATCATTAGGATTGTTACCTACTGTCTGGATTGGATGACTAACTCTCACTGTAAGTTATTTGGTGATTCGTGGTTTGAGAGATTTTTGATTAAGGTTAAATTTAATTTTAGTTTGTTTATTAGAATCAATAGATTTTTTAGGTGTAATAGATTCACATTTGTTATTGATTTCTGTTTTTGTGTTGATTGATTGGCTTTTTTTCCTTTTTATTTCTTCTTCACATATATGTATGGATATATTTATATATATACTTAGTTATGTATACATATATAAACATATATATATTTGCGATGGTTGCTTATGGTTTGGCTAGTCTCTTTTAGGTTATAGGTAATTGATTATAACTGAGGAGCTTGATGGGAAGCTGTCTTGGTCGGTGGATGATTTTTGCTCTGGAGCTATTTTGTGTGCGGTTTTGGAGAGTTTTTGGTGTTATTCTGTTCTCTTGTATTTGTTGTATTTAGTATGGAGTGGCTAGTTCTTGTATTGGATTGGATATACTTTAATATCTGGTGGTGCCATTGCCGAAATTCAATATTGAAGTAGGATGGGCGGTGGTTTATCCGGAGCTCATCTATCTACCTTCCTTTACATTCACATAGTCATGTAATGAGTAGCTTTTGGCTACCTTTCTGTTTTGTAGTTGGATTTTGTAGACGTTTATGTTTTTTGTTATATATGTGTGCTCTCTTCTTTTTAGAAGACAACACATTTTTACTTTCAAAAAAAAAATTGATTAAATTAATTAATATTTAGGAAATATTCATTATGAAATTTGAATTTGACATGAAAAATAAAATTGTTCCATATATTTATAAAGTTATAATATATTGATCGATATGAGATATCGGTGACAAAATATGTTAAATATGATTGTACATATTTAATTTGGGTTAAATGGGCTTATAACCCATGCATTTTTAAGGAGGAATTTCGTTTGTTTAGTAAGAGGAAAGTGGAAGCTACTATAAATGATATTAGGGTTTTGAGATTGGTTGTTAAGATCATTTTTGCTTTCTCTTTCTTAGCTATATAAATGGAAAATCTCAAAACCCTAGACATATATATGTATGTATGTGTGTATATATATATATGGTTCACATATATGTATACTTATATATATAAATAAAACAAAATTAAATTAACTTCAAACTACAATTTGTACAGTTAGAATATATATGGATATAGTAATAAGTGTAAATTCATCTCGCATCCTTATATTCAAACATAATGTAAAGTGACTCCTTGTCTACATTTTGGTGTAACGTTGGTCCATCTTTTATTGTAGCAACGTGGTTTTATGTTTGTTTTTTTTTTTTTTTGCGCTTCTTTACAAAAAAAATCAAAAAATTGTAAATATTCACGGAAGTATACTGCGCATAAAAAGGCTGAAATATTAGCAAATTTAGTGAATAATTGCTTATATTTTAGCAATTATTCACCCGAAATTTAGTTGAAAGGCGGATGAGTAATTGCTGAAATACCAGCAATCATACATAAATAGTTGCTGATATATCAACAATATTTTTACGGCAGATGCAAATAAATGATAAAGTTGCTGAAATATCAGCAATTTTAGTGAATTATTGCTAATATTTCTGCAATTATTCACACAATATATAATTGAAAGGAGGATGAAAAATTGCTGAAATATCAACAAATATTGCAAATAGTTGTAACATTTACAGCAATTTACAGGAGATAAATTACTTTCATTTAGCAAAATGTGCACGAAACTCTGCAACCTTTTAAATTAATTGTTGTAATGTCAACAATTATACGGTAATTTACATAAAAAAAATCTATAGTGTGCATTTTTTTGTTTTAAATCATTTTTTATAGTTTTAATGCATGAATATGATGATTATTATGTGTCAATATTAATTTTAAAGTTTGGTATATTTTTACGTTGTTTTTTGTTGATTTTCAAAAAACATGGACCTAATTTACATAATTTTAGACAGGGAGTTTTTTCTATTTTGAAACTTAATAGGAACCCAAGCCAAACTTACCCTAATAATAAACCCAACCATGAATAAATTATTAATTAAAACATTTAATGTTTCTGTCAATTCAAATTAAAGAGACAATATGAAAGGATACTCTTTCCATTTAATGCAATTAATAATTTTAATTAATTCTTGTTCTAGGGAAAGAAATGAAAGGTTTCATCCCCTATACATTAACTAAATGTTAAGTGTATTTGATACACTATATACTCGAAATTAAATCTTTCCTTTAACTAACTTAAATAAAATAATTGATTTTATTTGAAAACAAATTTAGAAATGTTCTAAATAAATTAGGCTTCATAAGCCCAACTAAGATACAATATATAGGGTAAAAAAATTAAAATTCACCTATGTCTTCCGCTGTGGGCTGGCCTAGCTCCTACAATGGTGTTAGAGCCCAATAATCTATGCGGTCTAAATTAGTCGTGTTAGGGCTAACTAATTAATCTTACCCACTAAGTATGGTGTCGATAAAGGTAATAATGTATTTGATTGGAATTAGGTAATCATATACCTTGTGCTACCTGGTTATCGGCCTGACCTGAAAGTTGAAGTGAGCCCAAAGGTTGCCCCTAATAGAAAAGGCCCAAACTTAATTTAGGCCTTGGGATAATTTTCAAAATCATTTTGAAAATTAAAGTTAAAGATTTTAAATTTAATTGTTAAATTTAAAATGAAATATGTTTAGTATAAAAGTTATAATGTAACATATTTCTTAAAATGTTTAATAAAACAATTAACATTAATTTTAAATTTTAAATTTATTAATAAGATTAATAAAAATTAATTAATTTAATAAGTTAATTAATTAATGAACATGTGCATGTATTGTAAATAGAGATATACGTTATGTTGTTTTAAATTGTTAAAATAACATAAGTACACATGTATGTGTATGAATTGAAATTTAAAATTAATAAAATTTAATTAAAATAGTTTAATTAGATAAATTAATTAAAAGTGTTAATCAATAAAATTAATTGAATATGATTTAATTAATATAAACTAAAGGAAGAACCAAAAAGAAACCCATAAAAGACTTAAGAAATGAATACATACGTAATTGTACGTATACCGCAATTTGCGATGTGTTCGACACTTGAATCACGAGGGTAGTTCATAAGAATTACATTATTTCATAAGTCGATATCACTCGATTTAATGTTGTCCTCTACCATCTATATTAATAAATTACATGCATGCTCTTTGGTAATTGGGAAAACTCAAGCTAAGGATGTTATGTGTAGTATTATTAATATACTGAATAGACGACGTAAGATAACTATATGTACTTGTTGAGCAAACTGAAAGTACATAACTATATTTAGGCCATCACGATATGGTAGGTACGAGTGAGTAATTTCATTTCGATTTGTTGAGCAAACTCAAGGTCGAAGTGAAATTAAGATAAGGCACCAAGGGTTAGGAGTTGTATATGATACAACCGATAAGGAGTTATCCATCGTCCATGGAGCTATGACTTGTTGAGCAAACTCAAGGTCGGAATTTTCAAGACAGACGAATCCTAACACCTACTAGTGAAGTCATAAGATTTCTATGTTTCAATTTAGGGTTTGATGAAACACAAAAGACTAGTGGGAGCTTATTAGTAAAATGAAACATAAAGTTTGACCTACTAATATTATAAGAACATCCACTATGATTTGTTCTAATAATCTACCACTTAAACTTGCAGAAAATGTCGACTCCAAAACTGTTTTCTGAAAGCGCCAAGCTCACTCACTACAACAAAACTTGGTATACATAGCCTTGTATCATAGCTTTGTAATTAAAGTGCTATGCAAAACCAACTGGAGTAAAAAATATAACAAAATTTTAAGCTGTAAAATAAATATTCCGCTAATTTAGCCTAACACTTTCGAGAACGCGGGAATGTGAATTCGAGGCGGCACCTAAGTAATAAAAAAAATAGTGAATAAGGGCAGCGAAAATTAGGTTTCCCTTTTTTTTCCCCTTTCCCCTTTAATTCACTCTAACATCTAATTAAATTCACTCCATCATCATTCGCTCCAACGATCGCACATGTCGATTCTCTTCACCAGCACCTACCTCGTCGATTCCACATCGATTTGCACAACTGGTGATGACGTCGATTCTCCATTGATTCATTCCAGCAACGAGGTTGATTTTGCACAAATTGATTTTAGCAGGTAGCAACTGTGTCGATTGCAGCAGTTCAATCCATAAAAAGGTTCGCTCTAGCATTAGCTACGATATAGATTCACTCTAGCACGACAATCTCATCGGCAGAGTTGTTTGGTAATTTCGACTTTGTGCATCCTAAAAAAAAAATTTAGATTCTTGTTTCTGTAATTGCTCCATTTCTTATTCTTAATACTTTGCTGTTGAAAAAGTGACAGGTGTAGTATTTTACTCGATTTTGAGTATATCCAGTGTCTTCTCTAACTTTTGCTCTCTTCTTTCCTGAATCAAGTATATCCATAATTAATATGGGAAATAGATTATTTAACCCCAGACATTTAAACTTATGAAAAAGCATATGACAGTCCACGTCACATACTTGGTGTAATTAACCAACGTTTTAGTCAGAACAACTAGTTTGTGACTAATGCCATGTGAAGGAATAATACTAAAGTTTTTAGACTATCACGTAATATGGGTTTTGAAAATGGAAGGATGTCGTATCCCCTTCAACTGTAGTATAAATGATAGATGACATGCATTCCTCTTTGCATCTATAAATTGCCGTAGGTACCGAGTAGTGATGCCATATAGCTTGACTAGTTGCATCATTCGCAGCTTGGTTAGATTTGGAATCTCATTCTTGGCTTCTTTCTTGCTGCTAGATATAGGTTCATCCAAGACAAATACCTATGTACTAGTAGACGTTGCCGATAGATGCTTGTTATTTAATTGCTTGATAGTTAAACATGTTCATACGGTGTGTGGCTAATTATTGACACGTTAAGGATTAGAAATTATAATGCCTGCAACACAAGTTTGTGGACTTCATCTTGAAATGAAGTCGGTATTAGTAGATATGCATGAACCTGTAGAATAAGAAAGTTGAATTGAGTCAAGCTTATGATTTATATATATTTATTTTAGTGTAGTTGTCAAATGCAGTTACGTATAATTTAAAATTTTATTTTATTTTGCTTCTTTATAGTCGTATTTGCTTCAGGAGAAGAGAATATATTTAATTCAAGTACAACACAAACATATATTATATTATTGGTTAACAGGAAACTGATATTGATTAGCTTATTTTATTTTATTATAGTTTTCAAGTAAAGTTACACATACCTATTTTCAATTATAGTTTTTTATTGTAGTTTTCAAGTATAGTTGCATATAATTATGGTTAATAACTATTATTTAAACCCATATTTCTATAACTCAAACTTCAATGTCAAAAACTTCATCTGTTTCCCGTGCTTTTGCTAGAAGTCTTGGGTAATGGTTTTCTCAAAAGCTTTTGGAATACAAAATGCCTAGATTGGTTTGCATTGTCAAAATTAGTAAAGTTTTAATAAACTAGTAAAACCGCATAATGGTGGGAAAACCGACTTTATAATACTATGTAAATGATAAAAGAATTTATTTTGTTGTAGTTTTTTTACATTAATGAGATATATATAACTCATAGATAGCTTCAATGCCTAACCAAAATTTCAGCAGCTATTTTCATGGAATGAGCGCTCATAATTTGATGATAGGAATTGTAGGTTTGAATGAAAAGAAATGCATACTCGTTAACATTTTTGGGATTTTGTCAAGAACAGGGGCGTGCATTTTGTATAAAAAGAAATGCTGACTCTAACTGTAGAGACATACACTCCATAATAATGCAAAAGGCTAAGGCGACAGGGGTTCCCCTGCCTTATATATCTGATAGAATAGGTAAAAACATGTGGCACTCCATTCATAAATATTGAAAACGTGGATCCATCCAATTCTACAATTTCGTCACAATTGCTTCACTCAAACATTGGTAATCAAATTCACTTGATAAACCTACTTATCAAAGAAAGTATATAAAAGCACATAAAAATAGTACGCCCTAATCATCAAAGAAGTAATAGCAAACATAAGCGTCAACTGAATGCCCGTATAGAAAAAATACAATTGAGTTATTTTTGGAATAGTGGATAAAAGTTTAAATTCCAGTTTCATTGTTTGATTGTTACCTGCTGTACTTAGATATGCAATATTTTGTAACCTAGACTTATAATGCAATTCCCAAATCTCTTTTCACCTATCATGCGTTCTTGCAAGTAATAAAATGTAAACTATAATCAACAATTTTTGAATAATTCACATGAAGGTTCTTTTAACTTCAACTAGGGGATCCATTACGGGAGGATTTAAAACAATGCAGTCAAATACGAAAGCATATATTAGACTTGATGGTGCATTTAACATAGTCTGCTACGGTGTAGTCTCTAAATTCCAAAATGTACCTATGGCTTCTGAGTTTAAGGTAAAAAGTCTGTTTTTATCTGAATTAGTTGTAAGTGAATTTTTGTTGCCATCTGGAATTGTATGCTAACTGAGAACTGTAAGTTAGATGCTTTATCTCTTGTTCATGCACTTGCACTTGCACAAACACACACCACTCGCTCTGCACACTTTTGCGCAGACATAATTATTAATTTTCTTTTGAAAGTGTTTCTTTATTTGTTTCTTTTTAGATTGTGATTGCAGACGAATCACATTATCAGAAAAATGCACAAGCTAATCGAAGAAATGCTGCTGTCCACGGGTCTGGAATTATTTCTTAATATGCATGCATTTGTTGGGTTAGCAAAATTTGTGGATCTAATCTGTAGTATCGGGATTGCAAAACACTTGTCTTGTTCTTCCTATCCCCAAACGTACACACATATTGCTGTCATGTTTGTATAAAACACAAACATGTACACTCACGTGCACATGCATACGAGATGGTATTTACATAACTGATAGTCCAATAAAATAATTGACAGTCCCACATAGTGATAGTATAAGCTACTACACATATTTAATCATGTGTGGTTTATTTACCTTACTAAAAAATACATATATTTTTCTCTTTATGCCTTCCTTAAATTGTTAGCTTTACTACAATTTTTGTATTATAAACCTTTTTAAGTATTATAAGTACAATCTGGATGTGAAATGATATCTCTGCTCTATTTTCTTCTTGCCTTTTATTTGTAAGTATCTAATGCAATTCTCTTTATCCTATCCAATAGCAGATGTGATTATTTTATATACGTTTAGGAGGTTCCGTGTTACATAACTGTAGCTAAGTGGCGCGTATCTGATTTCTTTTAAGCATTATAAACATCATTAAAGAATTGTCAGTTTGATTGGTAGCCTAACAAATATCATATACACTTACAATTGCACTACAACCATCCCATTTACCGTTATCAGTTATCCTTTCTCGATGAGAAATAAAACAATATTTAATCGTCGTGCAGAAAGCTCAATATGCAGTACAACTTAGTGGAACTCTTGCATTGTCTAGACATATTGAGTTGTACAAACAGATTAATCTTCTTAGTTTAGTAGCTAGATAATAGTTCAACTATATGGTCAATGGTACTTATTTTTTATCATGCTAATTTTACACTGTAAAATTCATTTGCAGCTTGAGACACTATATCCTGACGTGCACAGAAATTTTCATGAATATGGTAATAGGTACTACAACGTAAGTGATATATCGAATCCTAGATCTATTACAGACATTTTGGAATCATTCTATTGATGCTTTACTGAACTTTAAAATAATTATAGGGAGTATTTGGATTGTACTAAGGTGCAAGCAATCACGAAGAACTACGTAACTTGATGAAAGCTACTGTTATGATTCGCAGACTGAAGAAAGATGTTCAAACAGAGCTTCCAGTTAATGCAGATAACAGGTTGTGTGCTAATATATAAATTATTCTCTTTATTTTTTACCTTGAATTTTTTTTTAAATATAGTTTTCTTATTTTAGTTTGACCATTATTTTACATATCCTAAATATAATATTTGATAAAAAGCCTTAACCAACAACGTAGAAACGAGAAAATGAGAAAAATAGCTGTAACATATGAGAAAATGAGAAAAATATCCTAAATACCATTATTTTACATATCCTAAATACAATATTTGATATAGTTTTCTTATTTTGGTTGCGCTTTACCTTGACTTGCACTGGAGTGATTTCATTGCTGACCAATTTGTTTTTTGGCATTCAATTTACCCGACCTTGCATGCCTCTCATGATAGTCTTCTTTTTGCTTTGTTGAACTTTGCTTACACTTGGTTGCTTTGGCATGAACGAAACTCCAGAAAATTTAACCGCAAATTGAAAGCTCCTAACAGTATTATTTATTCTATCCTTAATTTTGTCTATGACTGGGCAGGCATGGAGCACAAAAGACATGTTGAGAGCATTGCAGACCGAGTTCGTAAGAGGGGGCGGATCACTGGTCCACATGATTGACGATGATGCTCACTGGTTCACTAGCCTTTTTACTGTTATGTTTAATGCTATGTAATGTTAACTATGATGTATGGCTCCTTTTTGTATGGCCGTATGTAGCGATGACCTGTTTTGCTGTTTTGGTTGTACATATGTTGTAAATATACGCACTGGTTACTTGATGAATGCTATATATTTTAGGCGTGAATCATTTTGATTCACTACCTTTTACTTCAAAAAAAAACATATTGTTAATTTTAAATTCACATATATACCATCTGCAACCAATTAACAAAACTGTTGTTGAAGTGGATTTAAACAATGTATTTTTTTAACTTTAGACAAACTAGGCCTTTTAATTTGTATTTTAGATCTTACAAAAACCTGAAAACTATTAGAAATAATCAGTTATCATACAAAAACCATAAAGTTCCCGATTTTATGTAGGTGCATTAGAATGTTTTTAATTTTTGCTACTTGCAATATTTTATTAGTCTGATTTTTACTTCATAGTATAGCTATTGGATTTTCTTTGTTGCTGGCATGTATCAGAAGAATCCACCTTTCCTATCAAGAAATATCAATCTTCTGGGCTCTTTAATGTAGGTATTTATGGTTTCCTACAGTGAAAATACTAGTTTACTAAGATGGGTTTCTAGCATGCTTTAAGATTTTGGATTTATATGTATTCTTTCCTTCCAATTATTGTCCAAGTCATAACTCTTTTGAATCATATTCCATCAACATTTGTTGTGCTACAAATGTTGACTACTGCTATATTTTATTTCCTACTGCATCAGACAATTCTATGATGCTATATGATTTCGTGTTTATGGTGTGTTTATGTGTGTATTCAGAACACTTTCTTATTTATCGCCTCAGTTTGTGTCTTTCCCTATGTTCAAAAAATTAGTTTAGGACACTAATCAGCTTTATTTTATCTACAACAAAAGGAATTGTTGCTTTCTGTAATTTCAGAAAGTTATTATGCATATATAAGAGAGTAAACATGTTTATTAGAGTCCAACAGAGGATCTCAGCAGAAATACTGACTACAATTTGTACTGGTGGTACACTGGTGACCTGTCTCATGCGATGTATACTGGTGGAACACTGGTGACCTGTCTCATGCGATGTATACTGGTGGTAGTCAGTGTTTTGGCAAAGGTCCATGCAATTTTCCATGTTCTGCTGCTAACAAATAATAATCATCTCATTTTGGAAAAAATTGAATTAGGAACTATCTTAATATCGAAAGTAGTATCATTCAATGCTTAATGATCAACTATTTGAATTGGATCATGTATGCTTTAACATGTAGTGCATTATTCATCTTTAGCACAGTTATGGGAGAAGTAATCAATTCATTAATGTATAGGTCACACGTGAACTAATTCAGTTTTGTCCGAGTCTTGAGCAACTCAGTCGTAATAATTGTTTTAAGATGTAGGCCTTTTATTTGGACATTCATGTAACTAGGACTGAAGCTTTTCAATGTTACATAACCTTTATTTGCTAATCACTATGTGTTTCTTTGCATCTACTCATGCTAAAAAATTTTATTTGATTGTTATGTTTGAGATGAAAATGGTGTTGCTGATTGAATTCCTAAATGATAGATTGCCAAAGTGAATGTAGCTGAATGTGTCAAGGGAACAAAGAGAGTTAACGCACAAGGTAAGGTAATTTTTCGTTGTTTAATCTTCTAGTAGCACTATGGTCCAACATTATCATTTGTTTCTGTTTCTTATTATAGTACAATGTTATAATGGTTTTCATTGTCATAATATTTTTGATCAATTGGTAAAGCAAAGAGTATTCCAAAGAGAATACCATTATTTTTTTACTGCACATTTATAGTCTTTTCTTATTTTCTTTTTTTGCTTTAAGTTGGGGGTCGGGAACACAATATCTTCCTTCTTATTGATCTAAACAGTTGATAAAAATTTAAATTATGTTGATGTATAAGGAACAACAGTATCACTGCACTTCTCTTAGGCTTCAGTTCCTCCTTTACACCTTGTGGTTTGATTCTCAAAGCAACTAACCTTTATGTTCTTTCTTTTTATGTTAGTACTACATCTATGCACTGTCAGTACACAAAAGTACACTACCACTAGTATACAATAAAACTGATTAGCTAATAAACCATTGTTCCCTTGTTCAGTTTGTATTTTGCATACAGGGACAATATGTGATCAAGTTTTGAAATGTTTCAGCTTGCATTTGGCCTTTTTTCATCATTAACTTATACTTGTGTATATTGCAGGATCTTAGAATAACATTGCGCATGAGCTGATGGGAAGACTAAGAGCGCATGGCTGTTCATGTCTAGTTTTCTTTAAAAACCATATCTAAACTTATTTACTAAGCTATGTAAGACTATCAACTATGTAAGACTACTTGTTTTGTATTTCTACAATCAAATATATTTTTGTTATTAGATTAATTGCTGTTAGAATTTTTGCATTTAAATTTTTACTGTTAGATATGTAGTTTTCTTCTGAAGATTTACACCAGGAAATGCCTGTTGTGTGCACAGTTTAAATAAAAGAGAGGATATATAGTGCACTATAGAAAGAATATCATAGCAAAAATTAAGTATTATATACTAAACATATTAATAATGGAAATATACTGCTATGGAAATAAAGGGAGAAATATTATGTAAAACATGAAGTGGAAAAAGTGCTATGAAATAATAAACTGATATGGGAAACTTTTTTTATAGCACTGAATATGTGCTTTAAAAAATTTCTTTATGCTATAAAAGAAGTTAAAAATTTTACTAGTTGGAATTAATGAAACGCTATGTAAAGTTTTCATAGCGGTGTATATGTGCAATAAAACGTTCGATAAAATAGTTTTTTGGTTAGTGCTATGAGATGTGTCAGGTCTATTATAACATGTTGGTATATAGCTTCGTCACTAATGCTATGTAAAGATATTATAGCGTTTTTCACATGCTATTAAAAGGCAAATCTGTTGTAGTGACTGGACCTAACTATACCGATCGACTAAGATTAATTAAGATAGCATTAACTTACGAACGCCTTCGGACTTCTATTACATGTGAACCCAGAACTGAACCTGCTGATAACGCAAACCCTGATGATTGACTTGCTTATTTGAAATGGAAATCTGACCTGGAGATCACCCAAGTTTTTGTATTGTCTACCTTAGACAGACTGTTGCAAAGACAACATGGGTTCATGACTGTCCATCAAATTTTTGATAGCCTTAAACCACTTTTTGGTTAACAGTCCCGTTCCGCAAGGCAAGAACTTTCAAAAAATATTCTCAACCCCAAAATGACCAGGGGACAAAAAGTGGACCATTATGTTCTAACAATGAAAGGATATATTGACATACTTGCACAATCGGACACACAGATAAGCAATGAAATGGAAGTAGACTTGATTCTTGGTTCTCTCACTTCTTAGTATGAATCATTCATATTGAATTACAATATGAACCAATTAAATGTGAATCTCGTGGAGCTCCTAAATATGTTGAGGTAAGCTGAGTCAACATATAAGGATCAAGGTTTTGTACTTGTTGTGAAGGTTAATGCATCATCTTCGAAATGTTCGAAGAAGCAGAAAAGACTATCCTGAGTACTTGAAGATTGTTAGAGAAAGGAAGCAGATTAGTTCTGTAGCTCCATCAGGCACATTTATGATTCAAAATAGTTTTAAATCAATAAAATTTCTTGCGTTTTAGATACTGGATCTGGAACTCATATATGTATTTCTTTGGGGATTAGGAACTGGCGTTGCATGGCAAAAGAAAAAATGAGCCTCCAAGTTGCTGAAGGATCTATTGTAAATACAATAGCAGTAGGATATTATCATTTAGTTTTACCTAATGTGTAGTATGGATATTAAATAATTGCTATTTTGTGAAAGAATTTATTTGTGGAATTATATTTGTTTCTAGATTATTTGATACTGGGTATGTTTTTCATTGTGCAAACAATGTTGTGAACATTAGCTTGAATGGAGATAAGGTCTGTGTAGGTATTCTTGAAAATGGCATTTATGTGATCAATATTAATTATGTGTGTTCTGTGAATATATCTTTTAACAATATAAACGAAAATTATCTTTGGCATTGTAAGCTAGGTCATATTAGAGAGAAACGACTACACAAACTGAGAACCGAAGGTTATCTACCGTCAATTGATTCAAAATCTTTTGACACATGTGAGTCATGTCTTAAAGGTAAAATTACCAAGCATGCCTTCAGTAGGAGCAATGAAAAAGTTGATGAACTCTTGAAGCTGATACATAGTGATGTATGCGGCCTAATGCATATAGTTAACAAAGATAATAATTCTTACTTTGTTACCTTCACTGATGATTTCTCAAGACTAGGATATATATCTTATGAAGAACAAATCTAATGTCTATGAGAAGTTTGTTTAGTATAAAAATGTGGTAGAAAATCAAACGGGTTGTAAGATTAAAATTCTTCAACCAGATCAAGGAGGTGAGTATGTTGGACATGATTTCCAACAATATTTAAAATATAATGGGGTTATCTCTTTGGTTACTTCACCCCATACTCCACAACACAACGATGTGTCGGAGCGAAATGATCGAACCATATTGAATATGGTTCGTTCCATGATGAGTAAGGCTGGATTACCTCTGTCTTATCAGGGATATGCGCTAGAAAATGCAACACATATGTTGAATTTGTTGCCCACAAAATCTCCACTTAAAACCCCACATGAGATGTGGTGTGGTAAGAAACCCCAACCCAAATACTTAAAAGTATGGGGTTGTCTGGCGAACGTTATGAGTGTTGGTCTGAAAAACCTAGAGGCAAGATCAACACTATGTAAGTTTATAAGATATCCCAGAAACTCGATGGGATATATATTCTATAATACCGAGGAACAAAAGTGCATTGTTCTCGATAGCCCGTCTTTTTAGAAAAGAAATTTCTATTGAAGGAAATTAACAATGAAGTTGTAGACTTCGATGAGATCCAAAAAACTAATGTTGAGACCGAAACAGTGGGAGAAACAAGTTCACATGTATATCAAAACCCACAACCTATTAGAAGGTCTAGTACGGAATTATGCGCCCAGAGAGATACTATGTGTTCACGTGGATGGCGAAAAGGAGGACTGTGTCTTAGATGATGACACTCCTTTGACTTTCCAAAAAGCACTACAGAGTTAGGACTCTGCATTATGGCTTGGACCTATGAGATCCAAAATGGACTTCATGTATGAAAACAATGTTTGGACTTTGTCGAACATACCTGAAGGGTTAAAACCCATTGGCTACAAATGGATTTTTAAGAAAAAGCTTAATGCATATAGGGAAGTGGAGACTTATAAAGCAAGTTTAGTTGCAAAAGGATTACGTCAAATTCAAGGTGTTGATTATGATGAGCACTTTTTGCCAGTAGCCATGCTTAAATCTATTCGGATTATGCTAGTCATTATTGCATTCTATTACTACATAATATGGCAAATAAATGTAAAGACGACTTTGTTAAATGGTGATTTAGAAGAAACATATATATGTCACAGCCAAAGGGTTTTGTGGTCAGTGGGAGCGAAAACAAAAGCTTGCTAGTTGTTAAAGTCCACTTATGGACTCAAACAAGCTTCAAGGAGTTGGAACAAGTGTTTTAATAAAGTAATCAAATAGTTCGGTTTTATCGGAAAACGGAGGAAGTGTGCATATACAAGAAGGAACATGGCAATGCTATTGTATTCTTAGTACTCTATGTTATGATCCATTATTGATTGGACACTTCCTTATTGCAATAAGTAAAATCTTGGCTTTCCGAAAACTTCTCCATGAAAGATATGGGAGAAGCAGCCTATATACTTGGATAAAGATCTATAGAGATAGATCTAAGAGGTTGTTAGGATTGTCCCAATCGTTGTACATAGACACCATACTAAAAAGATTTAGTATGGAGAATTCCAAGCGTAGAATTATTCCAATGCAATCTGGAATTTTCCTTTCTAAAAAGGACGCTCCTCATACAGATGAGGAGAAAGAGCATATGAAAAGGATTCCATATGCTTCAGCCATAGGATCCATAATGTATGCTATGTTATGTACTAGACTGGATGTAGCATATGCATTAGGATGTGTAAGCCAATACCAGTCTAATCCCGAAGAAAAAACATTGGACGGCTGTAAAAAAGTATACTTAAGTGTTTGAAAAATACTAAGGACTTATTCCTCATATTTGGGAATGGAGACCTCCATATGAAGGGGTATACATATTCAAGCCTTCAAAGTGATGTAGATGACAGTAAATCAATATCTGGCTAAGTCTTTACACTAAATAGTGGAGTGGTTAGGTGGAAAATCTCCAAGTAAGAAACAGTTTCTTATTCCACGATGGAGATCAAATACATTGCCTTTAATGAAGCAGCAAAAGAGGAAGTTTAGATGCGCAAGTTTTTAATTGAGCTCGGAGTGATCCCCGATATTGAGAATCCTATGGCATTGTTTTGTGACAACAATGCAGCGATTCATATCACAAAAGAATCAAGAACACACGAGAAGTCATGACATATTCTTTGAAAATTCCACCTAATTAGAGAATTCATTGAGAAGAAAGAAGTTGTGATTCAAAGGGTAGATACTAAGGAAAACATAGCAGATCCATTCACCAAAGGCCACACTCGGTCAGTTCTCGAGGAACAGATTTAAGGGATGGGATTGAGATTCCATAATTGACCCTAAGTGCAAGTGGGAGATTATAGAGTTAGTGATATGCCCTAGGGGCACCTCTGTAATTTATTATGAATTAATTAACTATGAAATCAATTCTCATTCGAAATAAAAGTGTTTCTGCTTTCTTTTATATATTTTTTATAACGTGTTATAAATAACTAATATTTAATTAGAATATATTTAACGAAAAATCCATGAATAGTGTGTTTGTGATAGTAATTAAAAATAGTTGTAATCTTGAGTATTAGATCACATTGTTACAAAACACGTCATTTTGAAAGTTCCTAGTTAAGATGCATCGAGACTGGATATTGGTATATCCGTTGAGACTACAATACATTATGCTCTCCAAACGTTGGGCAGTGTATTACTCATGATTTTTAGCGACACCTAGGGGTTACATACTAATAATTATTAGATAACTATAGAAGGACCCATTCGATGGTTTTTGTTAGTTAGTATAAATAAGGACAAAAAGAAATATCGATGTGAATAATTTACGCAGTTCTTTCGACTTGAGAATACTGTGAATCTTCAAAATGAAAGGTTCACTTTAATTATAGTCAAATTATAGTACATCGTCCATTGAGTGACTATAGTTGGGTCGAGTGGAAGTATTGGAACTGAAACAATGTTTAAGAGAGGATTCGTCTCCTCAGTTATATGAGATTAGTATCACGGTCAACTCAAGTCAATCTGAAGTCAAAATCTCTAGCCAGAGTAGTTTGGTTAATAATAGCTGTTATTATTAAACCAAGGAATTTGTGTTCAGACTATAGAATTGAACAGGGACGATGTTGAAATTTTAACCATTACCAAATTCAATAAGTCCAAAGTGATATAGTTTTGACGAAGACAATTCGTGTAAATAATTGTCACAACTGGGTAACGCTTATTAAATTAAAATGAGACTTTTTAGAAAATGAGTAAGTGATAAATTTGGCCATAATGTCACACCATCTGCTAAGTGAAGTGTGAACATTAACGTTCAAATAGTTTGATGTTAATCGTTGACCGAGTTTACACCCAAGAGTCACACAATTGGAACGATGATTTCTCTTAAGACTTTATGATTTAATTAATTTATAATTATTATCCCCAAGAATCAAATTTTTGATCCGCCACTTTCTTGTTCCTCTTCCTCGTTTTAATGGCAATGGTTTTCCCTTAAAATTATCCCCAAAATTCTCAAATCAAATCCAAAAAAATAAAATTACCAATTTGTAGCAGAAGGTCTCCAATCCTGGATTAGCAACCTGACGAATTGAGAATCATTATAAGAAGAAAAATCATTGTTCAATCGGACTAAAAGGCTTCAGTAAAAAGGTGTGCTTTTATTTAATCTTGTTGTTTTGATTTAAATTTTATCATATAAAAGTCTATTTTTATCCAAATCCTCTGTTAGCTTTCAGATCTGCCTATTGTTAGGTGAGATTTTTGTAGGTATATGTGTTTGTTACAATCAAATCTTCTGTAGAAAAAAGAGGATTATAATTTTGATTTATATTAATATATATGTATATGTATATGTATATGTATATTGGTCTAGACTAAATTAGCATAAATCTACAAATTATCTATATGTGTAATTATATAAATATATATATGTTTGTAAATTTAATCCAAATTTTTCCTAAGATGATTTGTAACTATTATGAATCATAAAATATGAAATTATTTTATTAAATATGTATATATATTTTTTATTATTATTAATGATTTTTTGAATTGTTTATTATGTATATATTAATTAATATCTCAAAAATTCAATTTTGTAGTTTTTATATTTGTTGCACCATATATTAAGATTACAGTAAAATTTTCAAATCTCTTAAACTTAATTTATTAATTTTAACAAGTAATTTGTTTTCGCCTTGAAATTAATTATTTAATAAAAAATATAATTTCTATTGTGAAAACTCTAGAAATTTTCCTTAAGCCTTATATATATATCTAGAACCTTTAGAAAACTTTCAATTTTTTTAAAACTAGTTTACAAATCTTAAATTTAATTTAGTTCTAAACTGTAATTAATTTGTTAATTAAAAATATAACTTTGATTGAGAAATTTCTTAAAATAATTTTATAACTCAAAATATTTCTCAGGTAATTGCAGAATTTTTTAGAATTTTTAATTTTGTTTTCTAATTTTAAGAATTAATTTGATTATTGACTATTATTAATTATTTGAAAATAATATTATTATATAATAATATTTATATTCATATACATTTGTTAATATCCTATTTCTGACATATTATATAGGCACATATTTAAACATACTACAGTACACATAAAATGAGATAATGTGTTCCTTGCAATGTAAATCCCAACATCTATATATGGGCACGATATACCCTTCACGGAATATGATGTTACACATGCACACACACACACACACACACACATATATGCATATTTATATGGTTCATACATATGTATACTTATATATATATATAACAAAATTAAATAAACTTCGAACTACAATTAGAATATATATAGGCATAGTAATAAACCTTGCCATGAATAAATTATTAATTAAAGACTAATATATTTGTTAATTCAAATTAAAGAGAGAAATGAAAGGATTCTCTTTCCATTTAATGCAATTAATAATCTTAATTAATTCATGTTTTAGGGAAAGAAACTAAAGGTTTCATTCCCTATACATTAACTAAATGTTAAGTGTATCTGATACACTATACATATAAAATTAAATCTTTCCTTTAACTAACTTAAATAAAACAAATGATTTTATTTAAAAACCAATTTGGAAATGTTATAAATAAATTAGTCTACATAAGCCCAACTAAGAGCCTAATTAATATCCAATAGGGTAAAAAAAAAATGAAATTCACCCATATCATCCGCTACGGGCAGGCCTAGCTCCTACATTAAATACATAAACACACGCATGAAATTATGCAAGTGTGTTGAGTGAGTGTGTGAGGCATTTGTGAGAGGCTGAAATCTGTGCATGCTTGTGTATATATATACATGCAACCCCCATATATATATACACACACAAAACACACATATATTTGCGCTTTTATGAGGCATAAATGAAGCGTATATGCATGTGCATGCGGGGACTGGATGTGCGTGCAGGTGGTGATGATAAGGGCTTTTGACACAGGCAGTGGTGCAGGCTCTGGCGAAGCATGAGGTGCGCTGAAAGGTGGTTTTGTAGTGTGTTTGGGAGTGGGTGGTCTCTCCGGTTTAGGTTAATGGGTCGGTTCACAGTTGAGGGCAGGAAGGACGGAGTTAGTTGGTCTGGGTGGTGTCGGTGGAGTAATTGAGCTACTGGAGTATGTTGTGTATAACAATACAATTTTTGTTTGATGATAATAAACATATATATTGTTATATAAATATGTTTGTATCTACACCATTCTATATTGCATCACATACAAAAATAAATATTTATTTAGATAAAATTTTATTGCACAAAACTTGATATTCAAATAGTGTTGTTATTTAAATAGATATTTTATTTCTATATTTGAAATAGTACAAACTTCTAACTCCACTATTGTACATTTCACTGTTATATAACACTATTATACAAATTCACATTTACATTGATCCTCACTACAACACTCATTTCACTCAGTTACATATTCAGTTTCATATACAGACACATACAATTTCATATGCACACTGAATCTTCAACTGCTTCAGATTCAATCCAATCACCTATATGTCGGTCACAGAAACACACATTAAATTAGAACAAAATAGATTTAAATACTTGCAAATATAAATATATTTTAAATTTTATTTGCCTCGGAATATTGGTGTGTTTCTCATCATTTTTCTAGACTTGGTCATATATATATGTGTGTGTGTGTGTGTATTTGAGTCTAGACTGCTTGTGAGATTCATAGTGATTCAATGTAAATACCAAAAGGTAGACTGATTTTCTAGTTCTCGCAATCCAGCCTCAACTCAGTTATAGTGGTCTGTTGTTCAAGACCCGTCTCGACACACACACACGTGGTCTGCTGATCTTGACCAGCCTCAACACAACCATAACTGGTTTGCTGGAGTAGAAAAATTAAATATATGTATATGCATAGAGGCATCTTTTAGGAGAACATGGGCAATATGGTCAAACATTAGTTCATGCACAGTTTCGAAACAAACAAGCAGTACATAAGACAAACTACACAATGGTACTAACATCCATCAATTCTAAGGTTCAAGCCAAGCACAAGGGTGGAATTGGTTCAAGTACATATGTGTATACAAAACAGACTAGTTCAAAAAGCCAAACAAATGAATGTCAGGTGCAGCATGTACAAGTTCATGCCAGGATCATGTGCACAACACCAAGCCGGTGCATAAGCACATACAAAGCAATGGCTAGCCAAACAAAGAAAGTGACACAATTTCAAGTATGGCAGTATGTACATGCAATTGAAAGAAACATAACATACATATACAAACATAAATGTGTGTGTATGTTTATTGTGCGTATGCAAGTAATGGAACAAGGATTCCCAGGTACCCATGCGAATCAAATGTAACTTTAGTAAATGGCATGATCAAGCACAAATTCATGGCAAAGCATAAAGGTGAATGCACAAAGGGTAGTGTCAAGGCACCCAAACAACATGGTGCAAAAGCATGCAACAGTAAAGATGTGTATCATGGCTAATATAGCAAGACAACACCAGCTAGAAGACTGGGTACAATAAAGTATACAAGCTCAGGCGAAAAGGCAAATACACAAGTACCACAAGCAAAGGTAAGACTGGGATGTGAAACAAGTCACACACAATAATGCACAAGTGCTCACAAGTAAATACAACAGCCACAAAACTGGTGTACACTGCATGGCATATTGTTGTGAAAAAGCACTAAGGAAACAGTTCACATACATGGTGCAACACAAGAGGGGCTGAGCTAATCAATACATAGCATGACAACACGCAAATGGAAAATGGTGGTATAGAAAGTCACAAGCAAGGGGTCTCAACATAGAAATGCAAATATGTGCAAATACAAATACACATGAAGGCAGAATTGCTAAGAGAAAAAGTGGCAATCAATTGCAAGCACACAAGACAACTGCAGCTACCAAAACTGAAGCACAAGAACAAGCACAAAAGCATGGTCAAGTGCAGCAACATGCTTGCAAACAAACAAAAATGCACAGCAGGAAAGATAAAAAAATGCACATGTTCTTATTAGTGAAGTCATGCACAAAGAAGTTTCAATACCAAACATAAAAGTGATACATGAAGATAGTGTACAAGAACACTTCAGGATGCTCAAACCAAAATGATAGCAAATGAACCAACCAGTGGGGGGATAATCAACAGTGAAAATAATGAGCAAGTGTAGTATCAGTTTGTTTTATGGAAAGTCGTATAGAGTATATGTCTCAATCAGTGTATATCAAGAAAAAAAATAGGATTTTCAAGCCGGAAAGAAGCAAATCAAAAAGTTGATTTTTGGCAAGGTTTAAATCCAAGTTTCCTAATTTTAAGAATCCAACACTTGGAGAATTTTTTTTTCTTTGGCAAGAAGACCTATTTCAGAAAATCTGTATTCTCCCAAAATGTAAAAAAGTGGCAATCTCGACAAAAGTGTTTTGATTTGGAAAGGTGTAAACAATACTGGATAATCACATCTCAGATTATCAAAGTTTCCAGTTTATTTTAGGAACATATTTGGCAAGATCAATTTAAAACATTCCGTATATACAAAGCCAATTCAAAGCTGTGGGTAATCAAGAAAATATCAAGGCCAGATCTACAGGTGAAATCAGAGAAATCAAATGGTTTTAAACCCGATAAATAACGCCTATTTCATCATAGGCAAAGCATCGAAAATACAAGCATTCGGTCAAAAAAGAAAATCAGAGAAACTCACATACTTTGGGATTTTCGATCAATTGCGAAGCCAAATCGTCGACCAGAGATTAACTGAAATCAGGTGCAACTAATGAAGCAATTACATCAAATTTCAGGAGTCGTTATTTGGAGTAAAGTGGCAAAACCCTAAATTTGTTATTTCGGTCACCATTGAAGTCAAAGAGGAAGCTGATATATTTATCAAGTGATAAAACAAAAAGAGGGGCCAACTTTTTTATTTAATTGGTTCTATGGTTTTGTTTTGTACTTTATTTTTAAGTTGTGTTTTATTTTGAAACCTCTTTACATGTAGTTTCTAGTTTTTCTTTAAACTAGGTTTTTAGCTACAGGTCTTTGTAATTAAGAAAATATTATCTCGGGGTTTAATATCAGTACAGGGTTTTGAAAGTAGGATTAGAACAATAGAGAGGGGTCGCGAGTATATAGGTGTTGTATACGGGATATTATTTTTAATACATAGTAGAAACTTTGGGGAATGCAGCAGTTGGCAGGGGTTTGCCCAAGCTGGGTAAATTTTGTGTCGTTTATTCTCTGCATTTATTTATTCTATTGTGATATGTGCTGCGTAAATTTATATATTCCGTAAAACTACAATAAACCTTATTCACCTCCCTCTAGGGTTAATTTAGATCCTACAGAGCGGACGTTCAGGTGCAAGCGTATGTGCACGTTTGGGCACATTCGATCTTTAGGTTTAAAACCCAAACTGTTTTTTCCTCTTCTTTTGGTAGACTGCCTCATTAGTTGGTGTGGAGGAGATATGCATGCGAAGGGGCATTGGGCATGGACCATGTACATGTAGGCGAGATTTGTTTTCATTTATAGTTTGCACTAGTTTAGTAGTTTGATTTGTTTATTAAAGTAGTTTAACTTCGAAAATGTTTATCTCACCCATAGGAAGTTCAACTGACTCACTGTAACGTCGTAGAAATTTCGACAATTAGAATATGGGATTAATTAAAGGTCTAACCATTTATATAATCAACTTTTATATCGATACTTGGGTCGGAAATCAATTATATTATTTGAGTTGAATTGAATTTAATGTTTAATTCAGAATGGTTGATTTGAAATCAAATATTTATTTTTGAATATTTGGAATTGAATTTGTCTTAGATATGTGTGGATCTGCGAGTTTAACGTTTCAAAATTTGGAAATGAACAGAGTTATCGGTAGACAGACAAAATAAAATCAACGAACCGATAAATAATTTAAAAATAAAAATAACGTTGTATACAGAGGGAGTCAGATTATGACCAGATTAATTTTATTGAATTCAAAACGCGAAGACGAAGATGTACATATAATTATTTGTTGAGTTGGAAACATTGGCGGTACGAATTTTCAGCGTTCAAATATGATTCGCGATAAAGGTTAAAATTTAATTGCGTTACCGCCTATCTCAAATATTATCTTACTCAGATATATCTTCACCAATCCCATAACCTACTTCAGAAAACACAGTACTATCCTATACCTATTGAAAATGCATCGCTCTTATCTTCTCCGCGTTTCCTTCCTTTGAAAGCTTCTCTGCTTCCTTTATATCTCCAGGGCCTCCTTTCTTTTTCGTGGTTCAGAATAAAAGTAAATCCCTAAATCGAAAATAATGGCCGCCACCCTAAAATTCACTCCTCTTCACCTCAAAATCGAAAGTCGGGTTGCCTACAACACCTCCCAAATCCGAATTTGTGTTCGAGCCCTGCGATGAACTACACCATCGCAGCCCCTCCTTGCGCAACCTCCATCGTCGAAGATCGCAAGCCATCGCCTTTCAATAGAATTTCAGCACTCAAATCATTCGCCAATGCCTTCTCTACTAATCTAAGGTGAGTGTCAACTCACTAACGTTTAATTTTTTCTTCAAGTAAATTGACTTCAGTATAACCAGAATACATGATAATAATGACCGTATTGAGTATCACTTGAATTTGTTTATGGGGTTTGGCTGTTTCATTTTGGAATTTGAGTGTTCCTATTCACTATTATGTGCTGCCATATATTGAATACATTAGTCATTTTCTATTTGCTGTCATATATTGAATACCTTGGCCACTTTGTACTACTAGTCATTGAAACCTGGAATGTTTGGGTATATCCTTTTTGGGAAGCAAGTTTGCATGCTGTATTCCTGTTTGTGCCATTCAAATCCAACTGCCACTATGCTCTGCATGTTATAATCGTATGTAGAACTAAATTTGCAACTTGTATTTTGGTAATATTACTATCTGAACTATTTAAGTTTTGTACCGACTATTTTATGCTACTTAGACTCACCTGTTGCCATCTCTTGCATAGTTGATTACTAAGGTAAAATGGCCAAAAACAACAGTACAGGAAGCCACCTACATTATCAACGCTGTATGAACTGAGAATTAATAAATAAAAGTCATAAATAAGTTTAAAATAAAATGCCTAAACTGCTGTTCATAAAATTATACAGGTCATTACATTGAAAAAAATGATATGAGCTCGTTGTCCAAAACAAATATTGAAGACATTTTTAGCTTGAAATATTGTATTCTTTAACATGTGATTAGTTTGCCCAAAACTGTCGTGGTTAGTTTGCCAAAACTGTCGTGATTAATTTTCCAAATACATATCTTGACCCTGTTGCTTAGTTTAAGTCTTTGATCCTGTGAAAAGCCATTTTGATCATACGGCTCGGCTGGAAATTTGTTTCTTACTGCTACTTCCCCGTTCCCTTGTACCATGTTTGGGACTTGCCTTGCATTCGCTTATGGATTCAGTATTTGACAGACCATTGGTGATGTTCTTTCAAACTTAAGACAACCACTTTCAGGTCCTAACTTCTAAGTTAAATAAATTATTTATGGGGTATTAACCACTGAATTTGCGGTATACTGATGTCGTGATATAAAAAGAAAACGATAGATATCAAGATAGTAATAATATCAAAATAGTTGTTTGCCTTTCAAAATTTATGCATACAAATTTCCACTTCGGTTTTATATCTTCCCCTGATATACATATGTGCTTTGAATTATGTAGTTACTTCAGCTTAACTTGCTAACTATCAAGCATGCTTTCCTAATTCTGTAGTTGGCTGGGTTACTAAATCTTTATTTATTTTTTTAGCTAACTTATAGGTTCTAATGTATACCCTTTATATTGAAAATGGGAAGAATATCATGTGTTTATGGAATGATTTTGAGAAGCTGTGCCTTGACTTCAATTTGCATTGCTTTCATGCAGTTGTTCTTTTTTCTTATTTTTGTTCTTTGCATAATCATTCCAATATGCACCGATGCAATATTATTGACTTTTACTAGTGTTTGTTTCATACTTATGTTGAACCTTAGATGTACGGACACACCCTTTTAATATTACATTATGAGTTTTGTTTATAAAACGGTTCCTTTGAACCTTAGATGTACGGACACACCCTTTTAATATTACATTATGAGTTTTGTTTATAAAACGGTTCCTGGGTTATGTCATTCTCTAGGGATTTTCAAACAAATAATTGTTCTAATCTTGTGACAGCTGTAACACCCCATATTTTCTGTGAACATAAGAGTAACAAATCAGAGAATAATTAAATTGTAACAAAATAATTAAGGGAAACGGTTTACTCCATTGCGTTCGTCTCGAAATTCTGCTTGGAATAAATCCAAGTTTGCGTAAATCGGACTTCGTATGAAGAAGATATGGCCTTCGGAAGTTTCAATAAAAACCAGCACGAAATTCAAAAATTCACATTTCGAAATTCAAAACAGACACCCGGGCTGGGCGGGAAAATTCCCGCCCGCGACCCAGGTCAACACTAGGGTCGACCTGGGCATCGACCTGGGTAAATAGGTCGACACTAGGGCCGACCTTAGGGTCGACCTCCCCCCCCCCCCCCCCATTTCCAGATCTGGAGACAGATACATTTTTTTGCACCTAGACGCCTTTCTGACCGGATTCGTGAGCTCTAACCTATTTAAACACCCCCAAACCTAGCTTTCTCTCCACACAATTTCATTCTGCCTACACTCTGCCTCTATTCTAATTAAAAATAAAAATGGCGTCGCTACTCTGCTGGAATCAAAACTAGGATTAATGCATCTTCTTCCAATCTGAATAGAATTAAAAGAGAATCAAATCTAAAACGATTAGTCTACGTCAAAGGCGAGCATTTCAGTTTCTGAATACAGATTCCAAAATACAAGAATCATTCCTTTTATGAGTACAATTATTTTCAGATATGAAATTTAATAATTATCTTGACATTTTTGTGAATCTGGATCTGAGGTTATGCATACTTTTCTGTGGATCTATCTTGTTAATATTATTGTGACTGTTCTGTATCTGTTCCCTCTTTTCTTCCTTTTTGTTTATAGCCAGGCTACCATGAGCCTGCGCCAAATACCATAAAGATTAACGCAGGAACGCTAAATTTTGGGACAAATAATGGATAATGCATAATTGGACATGACTGATCTTTGGTTAATTTGAGAAATGGACATATGTTGTAAAATAGATCTAGATCTGTGCATACTCTGTAATTTGGAAGAAGAAGAATCATTGAATGATAACATATGACTTGAAACTTAGGGACATAAAGCATATAAAAGTTAAGATCTGATTTTGAGAGGATATAATTTAAAGATCTCCAGAATTTTTGGATTCATGACTTGAAAAAGGAATATGTGACTTAGGCGTAGAGACCTATATTATAGAATAACTATCAATATGAATACGTCTAAAAGTAGATTTTTGGATAATTGGCATTAAAAGCTATAATTTGGATATTTCATATGGCATATCATGATTTGGGGCTTGTAGAGAATATTCTGTACTGTGCAAAGTTTAAACTAAAATTTGGGGGCATATATTGTATTATGAATTATGACCATGATTTAGGCATGAAAGTTTAGGCTTAATTTATGCTTAGGCAAGATATGTAAATAGAATTTTAGAAATGATTAATCTGTTGAATTGCCTAATCTGCCAAATCTGTTATCTGCTAAATCTGTTGAATTGCCTAATGTGCTAAATCTGTTATCTGCTAAATCTGTTGAATTGCCTAGATCTGTTATCTGCTAAATCTGCTGAATTGCCTAAATCTGTTATCTGGTAAATCTGTTATCTGCTAGATCTGTTATCTATTGAATTGCCTAATTTTTTGAAAGCCGAATAATTGTAATCTGTAGGCTCGTTCTAAAATTGAGCAAAACATGTTAACAGAACTTTGGATAATCTGCCGTAACTTGTAAAGAAGTTAAATCTGTTAAATGGACATAATTAGGCTGATATTTTCTGTAACGGAATAAATTGGCTATGACACGAGGTTAGACTCTGTTTGCGGTACAAGCCTACCCGGAACCAACCGGCTTAACCAGCAACCGCAAACTGTCAGTCAAATGTGAGAGGTCGTAGGCATAACTAAAATATGCTTAGACACGAGGTTATGTCTGGCTTGTCGCAGAAGTCTGCCCGGAACCGCCCGGCACATCCAGTGGTCACAAGCTACCGACCTAATGTGAGAGGTTTATGCATTAATATTTAATTAATGCAAATTTAAGAGAAATGTGGTGTCTAAAAACGTGTTGGGTGGATAGGGTTAAACCAACTGGACTGATGAATCTAATAAACCCGTTTCGTGAATCTGTAGGCCCAATACAAAGTTAGACAGTCTACAAGTCTGTTAAATCCGTACATCTGATCTATTATTCTGAAACTTGTTAACTTGATTGTTTGGTCTGTTAACTAGTAATCTGAACTCTGTCTGAAATCTGTAAACAAGTTAATCTGAAATCTGTTAGTCTGGGGACACAAGGTTAGGAGGGGAATTACTTGTGTCATCTGTTGTGTGGAACCCATATTAGTCAGTAACCCTTTCTGGTATCAAAACTTTGACCCCACGCTATGTAGGGGTCCGGGCACGTTTACTGAACTAATTATAAGCAGTTCATTCTGATAATGGCGAGGGGTGTTGATGATGCGTTCCAACCGGGTCATGTGCACGCATGGATCTGGTCTGCTCTGAGGATGTAATACACCGTGACATCTATAAATAGGTCTGTGCCAATAGGTTGCCACTTTAGGGAGTGATAAACCCTACTGTGGGGCCGACACGGGGTATTTATGTATTAAGGAGCCGATCGCTTGGGGTAGGACTTAGGTTACACTTAGTTCTGTCTGTTTCTATTAGTACCGTCTATTTCTGTTTGGTGGTAATACCTGTCTGTTTCTGCGTGGTACCGTCTGTTGGGGTGGTAGAGGCCCATTACTAGTGTACACCTAATTCTAACATTCTGTTTCCGTAGGGATTATTCTGTTTCTGTCTCTGATTCCGTTTCTGATTGTGTTTCCGTACCTTCTGTCTGTTGGTATGGTAAAGGCCCATTATTTGGGTGGTAATGGCCCATTATTAGTATTCTGCTTCTGTACCTTCTGTCTGTTCGGGTGGTAAAGGCCCATTACTAGCATTCTGTTTCTGTAGAGATTATCCTGTTTCCATTTCTGTTTCAGTTTAGACATTAGGGTAACACCTAATCCGATTATACTAGTATTAGTGCAGAGAAGTGAAAACTAACTAAGAAGCTTAGCTTAGCTTATATCATTCTGTTTCTTCTGTTAACCTGCTATTCCTGTTACGGTTATCTCTCATCCAGTTTTATTTACATGTCATGATACTATTATCTGTTTATATGTTGAAAGTCACTGGACTCACCAGACTTATGTCTGACCTAGTTTGTTTCGCCTCTTTTCTTTCCGTTCTCCCACCCCCCACTCCCCCCAGGTTTTCAAGGTGGAAACATAAGAGCTTGATTCATATTCTCTCTACTTGAAGTGTTTGAAGTACTGCTTGGCTTTGGCTCTATCTTTCCATGGCAGTTTATATTAGGGATTATGGCTTTAAAAACTATGCATTCTGAAGGCTTTTGTACAAGACCGATATTTGTGTACTTGAATTCCGATATTGTGATTCTGAAAGATGTAACCAAACCTATTTCTGTTTCTGTTGAAATAAAGTTATAAATTTTTCGAGTACTACTTTATCTATCTTGTAAATTTCTGTTCTGCCTACTAAAAACGCTCCACCAAAGTTAAGGCATTCCCTTTGCGAGTGACCTTAACAGAGGTGGGGTGTTACACTTAGTATCAGAGCTGAAAGTTACCAGATTTGATAAAAAGTTTTTGAAAACTATTTTCAAAAAAAGGTTTAAAAAGGAAGTATTTTCAAAAGTAGAGTTTATTTTGAAAAACATAATCCCCAAAGCCATATGCCTATCTTTCTATCCTTTGTTTTGAATCTTTCCTTTTCTTTCGTTTCAGCATGTCTGGGGATCTTGACCTTCAGGAGGGCGTACCGATACCTGGCTAGTTCAGGAGGTACCTAGAAGCTAGGGCTAATGATGCGGGCCTAGCAGACGTCCCTCCTCCCCTAGCTGCAGTCGTTCCTCCTCCTCCGCGCGTGAATACTTTCCCGAAGATATGTAGAGACTTTCGAGCCATGGGTGGGAAGAACTTTAATGGAACTGAATCCTTCGTGGAGACAAGGAACTGGCTCAAAGAAACTGAGGATTTGTTCGTTATCTTCGAGGTGGATGATAGGCAGAAGATACAGTTGGTGGTATGGTTGCTTAAGGATGAAGCTTCTTTTTGGTGGGAGGTCACAAACAGAGAGCGTCCGGTAGAGACATGGACGGATTTCAGGCATAGGTTCGAGATGAAAGTTCTCTCACGAGCGGAAGAGAGTCTGTATGTAGAGAGGTTCTTGGCGTTGAAGCAGGGGAATTTATCAGTGAGAGATTACGTCAACAAGTTTAATCAGTTGGCGAGATTCGGCTTAGATTTGGTGAATACACCGCATAAGAAGGCACTAAGGTTTGCTAAAGGTTTGAATGAGCCACTACACGGATTGGAAATGTCCTACATTCCTATGGGGGCTACCTTCGAGAAATTAGTCGACATGGCATTGATGCATAAAGAGGAAACCAAAAATGAGATGAAAGAAGAAAAGCTTGAAGGACCACAGAACAAGAAGGCGGGGCCCAAAAAGGAAACACAAAAGAAGGATGAGAAGTCTGAAGATAAGAAGGAGAAGAAGTGCTTTACTTGTGGAAGCTCGACCCATCTGAACAAGGATTGCATAAAGAGGAAGGGCACTTGCTTCAACAGTGGAGAAATGGGGCACTTCACTAGGGACTGCCCAAAGAAACGAGGACAAGGTCAGAGGGTAGAACCAACTTCTGAAGGGAAGGCGAATGCTCGCGAGGCTGGTGGATAGGAAAGAAATAAGAAAATTTATGTAGAAGGTTTAATTTCCTTATTTTATTGTGGAGTTAAAACTCTTTCTGATTCTGGCATTTTGATTCTGTAATTGAAACTCTGCACTTTAATACTAGTCTTGTTTCTGATCCCGCTGTAGACTCAAACCCATAAGGGTTATGACTCATTTGTTTGTGATAAGTTGGGGTTTGAAGGTATCTGTGTTGGGTGATAAGTTGACTATGACGCATACATTTTGGGTTTTTATCATGCTTAGTTTCCTAAGAATCATTTGGTAATCTGATCTTTACCAGTAGTCTGTAAGTATCTGAATATTTCTAAAAAGAATAGGGGTTTTTACTCAAAGCGTGAAGTAGATTTCCAGTCTGGCATTGTTTAATGGAAGTAATTCACTGGGTGTCAATCTAATGTTGATTTCGATCTTCGGGGTTGATACTTAGGGAATTATTTGCTTAACCGATGCCTAATAGGAACAAAGCTTTTGTTTTAATTATACTTGCTTCTGTCACTCAGTTGTATCATATCGATCGAATCTTCGACCTTTAGGTAGAAACTAATGGGTGTATACATGTGTATGAGACATGTTATGTTTGATGGTTGCAAGTGGATGCAAGTGGTTGCTAGTGGTTGCTCGTGGATGCATATACATACACTAGGCACTAGATCGGCTCAAAAACACTCTCATACTGCATATGGATGTGTGTGCATTTTTAAAATTTTTATGGATGCGAAATGGTCGACTCAACACATGGATGTTGCATATGAATGAACAGTTGTGCATTCATATAGAAATGATATGTATCAAATAGGAAAATTGCATACATGTTGGACTCATTACACTGACATAATTCGCATTAAGGAGGTTAACTGAATCAGTGGACCGCCTGATCTTTGCATTAGATAAGGAACATATACACACACTTTTGCATATGTTCATACAACATTAGAAGTTTTCTAAGGACAATGGATGCTTGTGGATGATGGTTGAGTAGATGGGTGATTGGATGGTAGGGCACATTCTTCCTAACTTGAAGATTTCGGGGACGAAATCCTTTAAGGAGGGGAGAATGTAACACCCCGTATTTTCTGTGAACATAAGAGTACCAAATCAGAGAATAATTAAATTGTAACAAAGTAATTAAGGGAAACGGGTTACGCCATTGCGTTCGTCTCGAAATTCTGCTTGGAATAGAGTCTAAGTTTATGTAATCGGACTCCGTATGAAGAAAATATGGCCTTCGGAAGTTTCAATAAAAACCAGCCCGAAATTCACAAATTCAGATTTCGAAATTCAAAATAGACACCCATGCTGGGTAGGAAAATTCCCGCCCAGGACCCAGGTCGATACTAGGGTCGACCTGGGGGTCGACACTAGGGTCGACCTTAGGGTCGACCTCCCCCCTTTTCCAGATATAGAGACAGATCCATTTTTCTGCACCTGGACGCCTTTCTGACCGGATTCGTGAGCTCTAACCTATTTAGACACCCCCAAACCTAGCTTTCTCTCCAGACAATTTCATTCTGCCTATACTCTGCCTCTATTCTAATTAAAAATAAAAATGGCATCGCTACTCTACTGGAATCAAAACTAGGAGTAATGCATCTTCTTCCAATCTGAATAGAATTAAAAGAGAACCAAATCTAAAACGATTAGTCTACGTCAAAGGCGAGCTAGAATACAAGAATCGTTCCTTTTTGTGAGTATAGTTATTTTCAGATATGAAACTTAATAATTATCTTGACATTTTTGTGAATCTGGATCTGAGTTTATGCATACTTTTCTGTGGATCTATCTTGTTAATATTATTGTGACTGTTCTGTATCTGTTCCCTCTTTTCTTCCTTTTTGTTTATAGCCAGGCTACCATGAGCCTACACCAAATCCCATAAAGATTAACGCATGAACGCTAAATTTTGGGACAAATATGGATAATGCATAATTGGACATGACTGATCTTTGACTGATTTGAGAAATGGACATATGTTGTAAAATAGATCTAGATCTGTGCATACTCTGTAATTTGGAAGAAGAAGAATCATTGAATGATAATATATGACTTGAAACTTGGGGACATAAAGCATATAAAAGTTAAGATCTGATTTTGAGAGGATATAATTTAAAGATCTAGAATTTTTGGATTCATGACTTGAAAAAGGAATATGTGACTTAGGCATAGAGACCTATATTATAGGACAACTATCAATGTGAATACGTCTAAAAGTAGATTTTTGGATAATTGGCATTAAAAGCTATAATTTGGCATATCATGATTTGGGGCTCGTAGAGAATATTTTGTACTGTACAAAGTTTAAACTAAAATTTGGGGGCATATATTGTATTTTGAATTATGACCATGATTTAGGCATGTAAGTTTAGGCTTAATTTATGCTTAGGAAAGATATGCAAGTAGAATTTTAGAAATGATTAATCTGTTGAATTGCCTAATCTGCCAAATCTGTTATCTGCTAAATCTGTTGAATTGCCTAATCTGCTAAATCTGTTATCTGCTAAATCTGTTGAATTGCCTAGATCTGTTATCTGCTAATTCTGTTTAATTGCCTAAATCTGTTATCTGCTAAATCTGTTATCTGCTAGATCTGTTATCTGTTGAATTGCCTAATTTGTTGAAAGCTGAATAATTGTAATATGTAAGCTCGGTCTAAAATTGAGCAAAACATGTTAACAGAACTTTGGATAATCTGCCGTAACTTGTAAAGAAGTTAAATCTATTAAATGGACATAATTAGGCTGATATTTTCTGTAATGGAATAAATTGGCTATAACACGAGGTTAGACTCCTTTTGCGGTAGAAGCCTGCCCGGAACCAACCGGCTAAACCAGCAACCGCAAACTATCAGTCTAATGTGAGAGGTCGTAAGCATAACTAAAATATGCTTAGACACGAGGTTAGGTCTGGCTTGTGGCAGAAGTCTGCTCGGAACTGCCCGGCACATCCAGCGGTCACAAGCTACCGACCTAACGTGAAAGGTCTATGCATTAATATTTAATTAATGCAAATTTAAGAGAAATGTGGTGTCTAAAAACGTGTTGCGTGGATAGGATAAACCAACTGGACTGATGAATCTAATAAACCCGTTTCGTGAATCTGTAGGCCCAATACAAAGTTAGACAATCTGTAAGTCTGTTAAATCCACACATCTGATCTACTAATCTGAAACTTGTTAACTTGATTGTCTGATCTATGAACTAGTAATCTGAACTCTGTCTGAAATCTGTAAACAGGTTAATCAGAAATCTGTTAGTCTGGGGACACAAGGTTAGGAGGGGAATTACTTGTGTCATCAGTTTTGTGGAACCCATATTAGTCAGTAACCCTTTCTGGTATCAAAACTTTGACCCCACGCTATGTAGGGGTCCGGGAACGCTTACTGAACTAATTATAAGCGGTTCATTCTAATAATGGCGAAGGGTGTTGATGGCGCGTTCCAACTGGGTCATGTGCATGCATGGATCCGGTCTGCTCTGAGGATGTAAGACATCGTGACATCTGTAAATAGGTTTGTGCCAATAGGTTGCCACTTTAGGGAGTGATACACCCTACTGTGGGGCCAACACATGGTATTTATGTATTGGAGAGTCGATCGCTTGGGGTAGAACTTAGGGTACACTTAGTACTGTCTATTTTTGTTGGTACCGTCTGTTTCTGTTGTGTGGTAACACCTGTCTGTTTCTGCGTGGTACCATCCGTTGGGGATGGTAAAGGCCCATTACTAGTGCACACCTAATTCTAACATTCTGTTTCTGTAGGGATTATTCTTTTTCCATCTCTGATTCCGTTTCCGATTCTGTTTCCGTACCTTCTGTCTGTTGGGGTGGTAAAGGCCCATTAGTTGGGTGGTAAAGGCCCATTATTAGTATTCTGCTTCTGTGCCTTCTGTCTGTTCGGGTGGTAAAGGCCCATTACTAGCATTCTGTTTCTGTAGAGATTATTTTGTTTCGGTTTCTGTTTCAGTTTAGACATTACGGTAACACCTAATCCTGTTATACTAGTATTAGTGCAGAGAAGTGAAAACTAAGTAAGAAGCTTAGCTTAGCTTATATCATTTTGTTTCTTCTGTTAACCTGCTGTTCCTGTTACGGTTATCTCTCATCCAGTTTTATTTACATGTCATGATACTATTATCTGTTTATAAGTTGAAAGTCACTGGACTCACCAGATTTATGTCTGATCTAGTTTGTTTCGCCTCATTTCTCCCCCCCCCCCCCCCCCCAGATTTTCAGGGTGGAAACATAAGACCTTGATTCAGATTCTCTCTGCTTGATGTGTTTGAAGTATTGCTTGGCTTTTGTGACGGCCCGCCCCGCACCAACCGACATTTACTCCAATGGTGCGCTGTACACATATCCAGTTAGCACGGGACGGTCGTCAGAAGAAAGAAAGAAAGAAGAGAATGGGCTAATCAAGGAACCTGTAGAATGTCTCATAGCGCATAGAATAAAATATAATAACAACATACTTGACATAAAACAGGTGAGACAGTGCATAAGCTGAAAATAAACTAATATAGCAGCGGAAAAATCCAAGTACGGCTTATGATCCAAAGCCAACATTATTACAACTTTTCAAACTGTCTCAACAAAATAAAAGCAAGATAAAGGAGATATACTACTAATGCCCAAGTAGCGACCACCAGCGACACAGGGAGAATATCTATATATCATACGTGGAAGCCTCCTGCTCGTCTCCTGATCAGCTACTTGCGCACCACCAGCTAACCTGTCTCTAGTCTGCTTGTGTGAGCACCCAGAGTAATAAGAGGAGACATAAAACTCTGGGTCAGACATAAAGCCTGGTATGAGCGATAAGCATCTAAAAAGAATAATAACAGGTATAATCCAATCATACCTGAACCTGGACCTGCAACCAAAGAGTTAGCACTACATACCGTACAATACTCTAAGGTGCCACTAACATACTGTGTAAGAGATACGGGGGTGGGGGTGTGCATGTCATAGTGGTGTCAAACAATCAAGCATAGCAATCGTCCTCACATCCCTCACTCAGTGCGTAAAGCATACGATATCCACTACTTTGGTCACCTAATACTTTGGGCCATGACGGAATCCAATCCCGTGTAACTATCACTACAAGCCTACTATCCATCTCTCAGTGGTGAACCAAAGTTATGAATACCGACAACCCCTTTGCACACGTCCCGCAGCAAAGCCCAATCATGAAGTGAACTCATTGGTTCCCAACTGGATCCTGAGCTCTAACTTCCATTTGGACCACCTTTGCATCTCGGGTTATTGGTCATCACCGGATCGGCCTTCTCCTTCTTCCTTGGTTCGGTTCAGATTGCTTCATCACCTCGGATCGAGTTCCTCAAGTCCCTCCATGATGCACCGGATCGGGTCGTGCTCCATGTTCCAACTCGTGGTGGTTCAGATCGTAGCCAAGCTCCGGATCGGTTCGGATACAACCCAGGTCGTACTTAACATCTCGGTTCGTGACAAGTTCCTTCGGGTCGGATCGGAGGATGCCATCGGGTTCGGGTCGGAGAAGAATACTCCACGGGCGGTTCGGTTCGCGAGTTGCACCGCCTTGGCCACCTGTTCACGTGCTTCCAGGAGGATTGGGTCAGTCTCCATCACCACAAGCGGATCGGGTTGGATCGTGGAGAGTGGTTCGATTCGGATAAAGGGGATCCAATCCGGTCCCTGTCTGCAGTTCCTGCACTTTGTCCAGCGAGTTGTTTACGCCATTCGACGGCGTTTTCGACCATTCTAATTGTTCTAAACAATCACAAAGCATACCATACAGTCATAGCAACATGTATAAACATTCACAAACAGCAAAACATCAATATGATAGGTCAAAACAGATCAAACATACACAAAAACCCATATTTTCCCCTTAATCATGTTTAAGAACAACTAACAGTATGATTAGCAAAACTTAACCAAATTACCCAAATTTTCTAACAGAGGTCTAAAACAATATTTCAGAATTTTTGAATATTTTTCCCGATTTTTAACATGCATAAATTCGCTAATTATCACTAATCACCCCTTAATCCCCCAAATTCCGGGATTTGCAAAATTAGTCGAAATTAACCCAAATTCATATCAGAGACATAAAATGATGTTTTAGAATTTTAGGAATTTTTCTAGACTTTTCTGAGCCATTATTTCGCTAATCTTCGCTAATTACCATAATTAGCCGTAATTAGTGAAAAACAATGCAAATCACTCACCTTAGCCACAAACAAACTTTAAATCTGAAACAATCTCTGATTTGGATCCAATCTCTATGTGTTCCAGCAGCTCTCTCTCTGATTTGGTGCTAATCCGCTTTGATTTGGTGTAGATCTTGCTAATATGTGATTAGGAAAGCCAAAAAGATGTTTTGGGAGTGATTTAGAAGGTGGAGGCCATTGCTAGAGCTCAAAGGAGGTTTGTGGCAGCTGGAAAATGAATGAAAAATCGTTTTCTAAACCCTAGCAGCCCTCAAATACCTCTAAACCCGAAATCCCCCATTGGGTCTAGCTGTTAATCACCCGGTTTAGCCCAATTAAGCTGTTTTTCACTTTCTAAACCTTGTTTCAGCCATATCTCCCAAACGGTAAGTCCATTTGGCTATTATGACCACTCTACAGAAAGAGAAACCATCATCCGGAGCCAATGAAAGTGGTCTCAGGTCAAAATTCCTTTCTAGTTAAAAGTTATGGCCAAAACAGTACCAACTAGGGGCAAAACGGTCATTTGAAAATCAACAAAAATCATGAACATGGGAAATGACCCCAATAGTCGTCTCCCAAAGTTACATGACCATACGACTTCGTATGTGAAAGAAATAAATATTCTACGATCCTATGATGCGTAGAATGCGGGTCGTTACACTCTCCCCCCCCCCCCTTAAGAAATTTCGCCCCCGAAATTCCCTAAGCAAAACACACAAAGGGTTCTGCATGCCTATCAACCATAAAACAACAATCAACATGCAAAACAAGTCTATCCTAGCATGCGGTTTACTAACAAGGGAAGGAACTATCACTACCAAAACCTTACTAGGCAAAGAGTTCTGGATACTTCTTCCTTATATCCTCCTCTGTTTCCCAAGTACAGTCTTTTTCATTCTGACCCCACTGGACTTTGACTAGTTTCACCGCCTTCCTTCGAAGATGCTTCGTATCGTTCCCAACAATACGCATAGACTTGCGGTTCCCAACCGCCTCGAGTTCAACTTCGATGTTATCCAACTGATCAGGTGAAATAGCCACACTAGGGTCGTGCACGAATTTCCTTAACTGGGAAACATGAAATACGTTGTGAACTCCCGCCATCTTGTCAGGTAGCTCTACTTTATACGCCAAATTCCCAACTTGCTCGAGGACTGGGAATGAGCCAACAAATCTTGGTGCTAACTTACCTCTCCAACCAATCCGAATCACATTCTCAATGGAGAGATCCTGACGAACACCAAGTCGTTAACGAAGAATTCCAAATCCCTTCGTCTCTTATCGAGATAAGCCTTCTGCCTATCTTTATCCCTTCCTAGTTGTAGATCTGCTCTATGTCTCAATACATCTTATTACCACTGGGATGTATAGTCAATTTCGAGTGATGATATGCTCTAAGCGCTTCACCTCTCAGTCCATCTACGTTGGGTACAACTAGTCCCTTATTCTTTCGAAGCCACCCTTCTTGATCAAATCCTTACCTGATCATTCTCTTTCCATCGATACCCATCTCTACCCTAGAGATGGTTTCCAATAGGTTAGGATCGTCCTTCTAACTGGAACCAATCCACTCAATCAAAATCGATCTAATCGTCAAGCTTACTAGCGTTTCTGAATCCAATTCACTCTTGGGTCTGAAATCATATCCTGTGATATACTCTAGTTGCTTCCATCCTAGAAACAAAACCCCTAAACTGGCATGTCTCCTACTCAATGCAAATATTACCGCACCCAAATCCTTTACTATGATCACTCTGCCCCATGGAGTCATGGCGACTCCACTGCACTGATCCATAGTCACTAGTCCTTTGCTATGTCCACTCTGCCCCATGAAGTCATAACAACTCCACTGCACTGGCTCATAGCCTTACTAATCCTTTACTATGTCCACTTTGCCCCTCGAGTCATGATGACTCTACTGCACTGGCTCATAGTCCTATTACAGTCACTTTGTTCTCCATCGCTGGAACCCTACAGGTGATAGTCTACTCAAGGGAAGGAAAATAGGAACAACATAGCAACCATAACATCCATCAAACAAGTCCTACCTATCACCTGCTTAATTCATAAACACATCGACACCTACATGATTGGTCTAACCAATCCCAATATGTCGATTCTAGTATGTCTGGTCTAACCAACATCAATAAATAATGGAAGCCCAACCTCCATACATACACCGATGCCTACTTGAATGGTCCAACCAATCCCAGGCCAATGGAAGCCCCGCCTCCCTACGGACTACCGTACGTCCAACGTACGTTTATCCTCCAAGGATAATTAAACTAATGGAAGCCCAGCCTCCAATCGGACTACCGTACGTCCAACGTACGTTTATCCTCCAAGGATAATTAAACTTATGGAAGCCCAGCCTCCAATCGGACTACCGTACGTCCAACGTACGTTTATCCTCCAAGGATAACTAGATCACGTCCAACGGATCCAAGGTAACGGGCGTCCCCAGGTACCCCTGCTTTTAGTCCTCCTAAAATACTTGAGTCCAACCCAAGTCTATCCATTATCTTGCTGCCCTCTCGAGTCCAACTCGAGCTAAATCCAATTCCTTGCAGCCTTCTCGAGTCCAACTCAATCCACTCTATAACTCAGACCCAGTCTTGAGTGCCGACAAACACTAGTCCAACGTGAGTCGTCTCTCTATTCGTTGCATCTCCAAGAACAACGAACACCTATTTTCTTTTACGAGTTCAAGTCCAACTTGAATCACTCTAATCTTCGTTGTATCTTCCATGATCAACGAACACATCCTATTCCTTCAAAGTTCTACTATCCAATAGAGAACATCAACATAGGGTCCTAAACAATCCATTACTTTGCATCTTTCTCGAGTCCCACTCGAGCAATCTCATAACCCTATCGAGTCTAACTCTGGGCAGTCTATACCATTGAACAGTCTCATCATGTTCCGTCTGCCCATCACTCCTCGAGTAAACCAAGATATCATCCAATGAAATCGCAACGTCTACTTATCCCTCACGCAAACCATCCTAGTCAAACTCGACATTCCCCAAGCACAAGCCCCAAAGGCCTAAACCAATATCAGACAAGCACCCAAGGAACATCTCCTCCGAGTTCGGACAATCCTCATGAGGTGATACTAGCAAAACAATCTAGCACTGGAGTACTCATTTGCCTCCCAGAGACAACTAGAACTTATTACAACGATAACCTCTTAGCTTCCTTAACTCCAGTTACTACCGCCATCACTAGGTAGGTACCTAATACCACCCTATTCCTTTGGAGTAAATCGACTCCCCAAAATAATGCTAAACCCAGTAAAGCCCAAAACAAAGCAACCACAAGGAAACATACATCCATGACTCGATAAGACCACATTAACAAATCATGCCAAAACTAGTCGAACCACCAATTGGGTTCGTCACTACTAAAGGTCTATCGACTAACTCAGGTTTGTCAAACAAAACCCGATCAAAACATCTTAAATAGAAAGCATACCTCGAATAACGACACATTTTTCCTTCTGCGCCGCACTAGGTGCATTCGACGAAGAAGGAACAGCGTTGATAGCATACGCTTTCACAATCTGCTTCTCCCTAGGAGGTTGTGGGCAATCATCCTTGTGATGTCCCGCCTGGCCGCAGTTAAAGCACTTCCTCTCCCCAGGCTTTTCTCGACAATCTCTGGCATAGTGGCCCTTCTTGCCACAACTAAAGCATTCGCCATCTTTCTTATTTTTCTTATTCTGACCATCCTTGGTCGGGTTCTGCTTCCTCTTGTTCTGAGAATTTTTCTTGCCTTCACTGCCTGCTTGCGGCTTTGGCTCCTCTGCAGATGCTGTAGCAACCTCAGTCTTCGACTTAGGGAAAAGGCTCTCTGACCTTAATGCCTTTCCTACAATAGACTCGAACGTCTCATCAATATGGTTTATAAGTCTTTCCCCCAAGTACCCATTCAAGCCGGTTATGAACTTCTTGTTCTTCTTTTCGACTGTATCGATAAGGGACCATCCATATTTCGATAAAGTGTCGAATTCAGCGATATACTCCGAGACTGCTCTACCGTTCTGCTTAAGCTCCAAGAACTTCCGGAACAGTTCTGATTTATGAGCATCTGGAATAAACTTATCACAAAAGCGAGTCTTAAACTGATTCCAAGTAACTTGATCCTCTGGAGTAGCTGTCTTAATGGCATTCCACCAATTCATCGCTCGCCCTTGCAGCTGACGAGACGCTAGCCTTCTCTTCATCGCATCCTCAATACCCAAATCGTCGAAGATACGATCACAGCTATCCAACCAATCCTGAACATCCGTGGCCGATTCTGTTCCGTGGAACGGCTTCCCACCAAGGTTAGTGTAATCCTTGCACAACTTGGCGAAGTCGACCCTAAGCGCTTGCACTACTGGACCACCACCATTACCAGCATTGGGAACTGCTCCCTGAACATCCCTAAGCATCTCCCTCATGAAGTAGGTGAACATCGTCCTCAGGTCAGGAGCATTCCCATTATTCGTCCCTCTACCAGCACCCCTCGTGTCTCGACTCATCGTTCAATCTGTAAAGAGAAAACGATTAACGACCCCATAGTGGTGCAGTGCAGTACGACTTCATCCTTATACTACTGATAGTATATATATATATATATATATATATAGCTTTTAAAAACCAAAGTAATCACAAATACGCGCTCTTGTATACGTACTATCTCTCCCTAGTGTCTTTCCCTAGGTTAACTACGCAACCTAGAGCTCTGATACCAAATGTGGCGGCCCGCCCCGCACCAACCGATATTTACTCCAATGGTGCGTTGTACACATATCCAGTTAGCACGGGACGGTCGTCAGAAGAAAGAAAGAAAGAAGAGAATGGGCTAATCAAGGAACCTGTAGAATGTCTCACAGCGCATAGGATAAAATATAATAACAACATACTTGACATAAAACAGGTGAGACAGTGCATAAGCTGAAAATAAACTAATATAGCAGCGGAAAAATCCAAGTACGGCTTATGATCCAAAGCCAACATTATTACAACTTTTCAAACTGTCTCAACAAAACAAAAGTAAGATAAAGGAGGTACACTACTAATGTCCAAGTAGCGACCACCAGCGACACAGGGAGAATATCTATATATCATACGTGGAAGCCTCATGCTCGTCTCCAGATCAGCTACTCGTGCACCACCAGCTAACCTGTCTCTAGTTTCTCGTGTGAGCACCCAGAGTAATAAGAGAAGACATAAAACTCTGGGGAAGACATAAAGCCTGGTATGAGCGATAAACATCTAAACAGAATAATAACAGGTATAATCCAATCATACCTGGACCTGCAACCAAAGAGTTAGCACTACATACCGTACAATACTCTAAGGTGCCACTAACATACTGTGTAAGAGATACGGGGGTGGGGGTGTGCATGTCATAGTGGTGTCAAACAATCAAGCATAACAATCGTCCTCGCATCCCTCACTCAGTGCGTAAAGCATACGATATCCACTACTTTCGTCACCTAATACTTTGGGCCATGACGGAATCCAATCCCGTGTAACATCACTACAAGCCCACTATCCATCTCTCAGTGGTGAACCAAAGTTATGAATACCGACAACCCCTTTGCACACGTCCCGCAGCAAAGCCCAATCATGAAGTGAACTCATTGGTTCCCAACTGGATCCTGAGCTCTAACTTCCATTTGGACCACCTTTGCATCTCGGGTAATTGGTCATCACCGGATCGGTCTTCTCCTTCTTCCTTGGTTCGGTTCGGATTGCTTCATCACCTCGGATCGGATCGAGTTCCTCAAGTCCCTCCATGATGCACCGGATCGGGTCGGGTCGTGCTCCATGCTCCAACTCGTGGTGGTTCGGATCGTAGCCAAGCTCCGGATCGGTTCGGATACAACTCAGGTTGTACTTAACATCTCGGTTCGTGACAAGTTCCTTCGGGTCGGATCGGAGGTTGCCATCGGGTTCGGGTCGGAGAAGAATACTCCACGGGCGGTTCGGTTCGCGAGTTGCACCGCCTTGGCCACCTGTTCACGAGCTTCCAGGCGGATTGGGTCGGTCTCCATCACCACAAGCGGATCGGGTCGGATCGTGGAGAGTGGTTCGATTCGGATAAAGGGGATCCGATCCGGTCCCTATCTGCAGTTCCTGCACTTTGTCCAGCGAGTTGTTTATGCCATTCGATGGCATTTTCGACCATTCTAATTGTTCTAAACAATCACAAAGCATACCATACAGTCATAGCAACATGTATAAACATTCACAAACAGCAAAACATCAATATGGTAGGTCAAAACGGATCAAACATACACAAAAACCCATATTTTCCCCTTAATCATGTTTAAGAACAACTAACAGTATGATTAGAAAAACTTAACCAAACTACCCAAATTTTCTAACAGAGGTCTAAAACAATATTTCAGAATTTCTGAATATTTTTCCCGATTTTTAACATGCATAAATTCGCTAATTATCACTAATCACCCCTTAATCCCCCAAATTCCGGGATTTTCAAAATTAGTCAAAATTAACCCAAATTCATATCAGAGGCATAAAATGATGTTTTAGAATTTTAGGAATTTTTTTAGATTTTTCTGAGCCATAATTTCACTAATCTTCGCTAATTACCATAATTAGCCGTAATTAGTGAAAAACAATGCAAATCACTCACCATAGCCACAAACAAACTTTAGATCTGAAACAATCTCTGATTTGGATCCAATCTCTATGTGTTCCAGCAGCTCTCTCTCTGATTTGGTGCTAATCCGCCTTGATTTGGTGTAGATCTTGCTAATACGTGATTAGGAAAGCCAAAAAGATGTTTTGGGAGTGATTTAGAAGGTGGAGGCCATTGCTAGAGCTCAAAGGAGGTTTGTGGCGGCTGGAAAATGAATGAAAAATCATTTTTTGAACCCTAGCAGCCCTCAAATACCTCTAAACCCGAAATCCCCCATTGGGCCTAGCTGTTAATCACCCGGTTTAGCCCAATTAAGCTGTTTTTCACCTTCTAAACCTTGTTTCAGCCATATGTCCCAAACGGTAAGTCCGTTTGGCTTTTATGACCACTCTACGGAAAGAGAAACCATCATCCGGAGCCAATGAAAGTGGTCTCAGGTCAAAATTCCTTTCTAGTTAAAAGTTATGGCCAAAACAGTACCAACTAGGGGCAAAACGGTCATTTGAAAATCGACAAAATTCATGAACATGGGAAATGACCCCAATAGTCGTCTCCCAAAGTTACATGACCATACGACTTCGTATGTGAAAGAAATAAATATTCCACGATCCTAAGATGCGTATAATGCGGGTCGTTACAGCTTTGGCTCTATCTTTCTATGGTAGTTTATATTGGGGATTATGGCTTTAAAAACTATGCATTCTGAAGGCTTTTGTACAAGACCGATATTTATGTACTTGAATTCCGATATTGTGATTTTGAAAGATGTAACCAAACTTATTTCTGTTTTTGTTGAAATAAAGTTATAAATTTTTCAGGTACTACTTTATCTATCTTGTAAATTTCTGTTCTGTCTACTAAAAACGCTCCACCAAAGTTAAGGCATTCCCTTTGCGAGTGACCTTAACGGAGGTGGGGTGTTACAACAGCTCAGGAGGAATTGCGTCCTTATTTCACTTCCTAAAGTTATGAATGGTTTATTTATCCTTGTGAAAACTCTTTTCAAAATAAACATAGAACCAACTGATGGTTTTGGCTCCTATGGGTCTTCTTTTATAATTTGTCTGTTGCCCAGCGTAAGCTTACATATTTTATTTTACCTTTCTATGTTTTTTTCTTCTAAATAGTTGTTCTCTTATCAGTATAACATTTATGAGACATCAATTATCTAACGTTGTTAATTAGTTGACAATTTTTCATCAGTGCAGTGTTTTTGCAAATGGTATAACATTTGTATCAGTATAACTTAGAAATGTAGTATTGCAGCCAATATCCATTTGATAACTTTCTGGGGCGAATTTATATGTTGCACCAGACCTAGGTACTTAGCATACCCTGTGAATTAATGAGCTTGTTTTTGTTGTCACCCCTCTCCATGAACAATTATGTGGATCATGTAGATGTGCTTGACCTTAACAAACTGGCTTTATACATGCATTCAGTAAAACTGTGTAATACCAAATATTTAAGCTTAAAACTGAAGCCCACATGTTGGTTTCTCATAAAGTTGAAACCCACCTCTGAGCATTGTCACACAATTTTGGTATATCTTTGTAGACTTACATGTTGATACCCATTCGGTTTACTAAAAGTTGATATTCCATTCGTGTTTTTTTGCTGATACTACATTTGAGAACTGAGACTACATTTATCTTTGCTTACAAAAAAAAAGAAAAAAAAGAAAACCATTGCTGAGACTATTGCAGCCTCATACCCCGTTGTGCGCATTTCTTATTTATTCGAGGCAGTGTATACATGTGGGGGCCGGTGCATATGTGTGTATATATATATACACTATCGTATGTGTATATACATATCATCGGCATACGTGTATACATAAATAGATGACGCCCGAATTTTTTTCCATCCCAAGTTGTTATGCTATTATCTCATGTTCGGTATGGGACGGTGAGGCCGTTCACATGTGTATACACGTGTGGATATGCAAGCACTCATGACCACCGGTCCCTGAAGATATTATATTGATACCGGGCAGATACTACACCTGTGCGTACATAACGATGTGCATATGATATGTTCGATGTTAGGATTAAATATTATATTTCAGTTTACATTGTAATTAATTTACTTGAACAATAGATTAATCCTGACTCGAGTATTTTATGTTTTTGCATGGATTGCTCGGCTCAGAACCGAGCATTACAGATTTAAAGATTACAGCTTAAGATTAGAAGATTGGCAAAGCTGGGGATTCCAGGAGGCACGCACTCTGAATATTTTTGAAACAGTAAAGATTTTCCTGTGTTCAAATTGTTTTTGATTCCGCTGTATGTATATAAATATTTTGTATTCAAAAATTCTGATTAGAAATAAAAGTTTTATTCCGCTGTTCAATACTGTGTTTATTCTGTATTTCTGTGTTGATTCTGTATTTTAAACTTTGTAAGCTAAATAACGATCCGTCGATTTGAACGTTTTAAGTTGGTTTAATTACTGATTTGAAGCGGTCAAAAAGGCGGGACGTTACACTTACGGTTTGCGGTGTTAGGATCACGTCGATGTATTGAACACATTGGCGTTGTTAATTGACATATATGGTAAAATGTAAAATAATGATAACATATTAGTTATAACTATCATTACGTTTGACGTAATTAAAAAAGTATATTTTATTAGTGACATCTGTTAGCAAAATCAAACACTATTCTGCTATTATAATAACCTGGACATTTGTTTATATGCCAATTAATTAGTATTGATAAATGTTGATTGCCTTTTGTCGTTGGGTGTTACTATTTGATTGATGTTGTGATTTGTGCTCGACTAGTTTATTAGCAAATATTTGTTTCTATATATCTAACATTGGATTGGGTAGAAAAATATTTGTATGCTTACACCTTATGATTTGTTTCACGATCTGACTAAAAGATATTTAGCGATAACATTTAATTTATAAAATTTATGAACGTAATTTTAAATAAATTATTTTTGAAGATTGTTTTCGTAAAAGTACATGAAATGAAACGTTTGATTTTAAAAAATAGAAATATGTAGAAATAAATATTTTGAAGAAGATAAATGGTTTATAAAGGTCTTTATAAACGAAGAGATTTTCGATGAATTAAATCTCGAAGTTTAAAAAAATTAAAAACAACAATGTTATGATTTGGAGATATTTATAATTACTAATGCAAAATGTTTCACTCTGGGAAGGAAAATAATTTGTTGTGTTATCAGCATTTTGGGTAACATGACTAAAAATTGGGCATGAGGTTCAGGGAACCCATGGAGATGGTTTGCTCTAGAGTCATAGAAGGAACTGCTTTACTTATTTACGGTTAGGACCCACTGACCTTATTATTGAGGGAAACCTCCCGATCTGGTTGGTTATATGTTGTTATGCGTTTATTGCACAATATTTGAGATTTTCAAAATTGATTTGCTTTTAAATCCGAAAGTTAAGTATGATTTGATATAAAAGATATATACATACATACATACATACATACATATATATATAATTTCAATGATTTGAAATGAAACGAGGATTTGAGTTCGAAGAGTTTATTATCAAAAAGACTGGATTTTAAAAATAATGAATGTAACACCCCACGTCCATTAATGTCACTCACAAAGGGAATGCACTAACTTCCATGGAGCGTATTTAGTGTATAGAATAGAATATAACGAGACAGATATAAATAATGGTACTTGAAAATTTTTAAACAACTTTTACTGCAGCGGTGAAATAGTTTGATTACAACAACTTCATAAACCAAATACACTTAATATCCATTTTGATAAATTGTTTCAGAGTACATAAAATAAAAAGCATAAACCCCAACGCAAGTAGCCATAAAAGAGATGAGCTAAACTTTACTTTCAGCAATCCAAGCACTTCCAAAAGAGAGAGAATGTAATAACCCGGAAATCTGGGCCAGTTTAAAATTTTTATTTTGGAAATTTTAGCGAATTTTGATTATTTTAAATGAATTATTTTAAATAATATCCATAAGAAATTTATTTTGAATAGAATTCGAACGGATATTTATATACGTCGTCGTTAGAATATAAATAATTATATATAATTATAAATAGAATTGAAAATGGCGCGGTAGTTCGATAATTCGATTTCAAACTTCAAATGAACTTACCGGATGCAAAATAAACCGGATTTTGGTGAAACCGAAAACATTAGGATCTAACTGGTAATATCTTTCCAACAAATCCGAAAAATTGAAATTTCATAGTGGGAATCAAAAGATATGTCTAGTTGAAAATTCCGAATAGTCGCTATGGAGTTCAGGCCCTTAAAAATGGGAATTTTGCAAACGACCTCGGATTTCGATGAAACCACTTTTGTTGGGTCCGTGATGTCAAATTATTGCTAGGTTTCAAATTTCATAATTTTTCGAATCAATATGTGAGCGTGGCAAAGGAAAATGCGTTTGACCAGTTTCAGTTGATTTTAATCGACTGGAAAATGGCCAATTTTCAAACGGTCTCAGAATTTGACGAAACTAGTTTTGTTAGGACCGTATCGTCAATACGAAGCTAGAAATATTTTTCTGGAATTTTTCGAGTTCGTATGTGGCCCCGGTAAAGTGAAATGCACGTTCAAATTCAATATATAGAGTTATATGTTGATTTTAACGGAAACTGATTGTAACGGTCGAATCAGCTTACGATACATATCCCATTGTGTTTGGGATGGGGGTAATTAGCTATGGATGACAGGCGGTGGGTCTCGTTTCGAGGTCGAAAATAAAAGTTGCTTTTTAGAATTAAAAAAAAAATTAAAACTCCCTCTCTCTATACCATCAGACCCCCCCTCCCGTTTACTTCTCAAATCGATTTTAAATATATAAAAAAAAGGAAAAAGGGGGCGTACGATCGCCAGCGCCGCCCCCTTGGTGCCACAACCCCCCACCTCGCCACCGACCTCGCCGCAGCCTTCTCCTCTTCCTCTTCCCTCTGTTCGACGCGAACCCCCTTCAAAACCCGCGAGCAGCTCCACCAACCACCGCCTGGACCCGCCCTGGCCTCCGCCGCCGACTACCGAAGCCTTCCCCGACCATCTCCGTTCGCAGCACACCCCCTTCCCCGACCATCTCCGATGCCTCGCCCAAATCCCACAGTGAAACCCCCTCCTTTGATTAAAAAGGTAACTTTTCATATTAATTATTTACATTACCTTATTTTTTTTCTGTTTTAAATATATTAGAGTGTCGATAAAAATCAGATTTTCTTTATTACGTATAGTAATGAGTTTTACTTTTATAAAGGAATGATTTTTATTTTTAAAGGTAGGATTTTATTTTATGATAAGTATGATCTCTATTTATATAAAGATCGGATTTTTCATCACCTAAAGGAGCGATTTTTATTCACCTAAAGGAGCGATTTTTATTCACCTAAAGGGGCGATTTTTATTCACATAAAGGAGCGATTTTTATTCACATAAAGGAGCGATTTTTGTACATATAAAGGAGTGATTTTTACATATTGAATAGCAAAGTAAAATTTTGATTTTTATATATTGAATAGCAAAGTAAAAATTCAATTTTTATATATTGAATAGCAAAGTAAAAATTCGATTTTTACATATGTAGAGAATACGGGCAGAGAAAGTGACAAGAGGCAAGAACGACGAAGATTTCTACCTAAGAAGAGTCGTGGCGTTGGATTAGCAATTATGTGAGAACTTCTCACCTTTAATTTTCTTTTTCTAGTTATATAAATATATACTAGGATACAGACGGTGTTTAGTAGCACCCGACACCCGTCGTCCACATACATGGACGGCTTGTATGCTTGTTTGTTTGATTTTGATGTGTAGTTGATTGTGTGATGTGATGCGAAATGAAATAAAATATTTATATAGTTAAAAATAGAATTTTTAACGTGTATTTAAAAATGAAATTTGTAAACAAATCGAACGATTTGTTTATATACACACATTTGACTGATATTGATTGGGACGATAAATTTAACACATCGCCCAACTGCACAAATAAAATCTGTGTTTGATTGTTTGAAACCCTACACGGGTATTGGGATGATATTTGACGTACACTAATCCCGATTGTTTAGTTGAATGTCGATTGATTGATTGACATATTGTTATAAGCGTTGAATATTTATATTTGATGCTTATACAGTGTAGAATGCACTTTGGAGGGTGGTTGATTATTCATCGTTGTTTTTGTATACATGTGTTGTAGAAAATCCATATAATATACATTATATGGTAATTGATTGGGCTTTATTCCAGTTTTGAAATAGAAATATTTGAAAAAGAAATATTTGAAATAGAAATATTTGAAGTAGAATATTTGAAAATAGAAATATATGAAGCCGTGTTGATTTGATTGACGCCATTCTGACGTGAACGATATTTACATCGATTTTATTCATTTTATAATGAATATCGAAAGTGATTTCAAAATCTGATATTTTGAAAAGAATTGAAATTCGAACTGAAACTGAATAGAAATGAATTCGAATTGAAATTGAATAGAAATGAATTCGAATTGAAATTGAATATAAATGAATTCAAATTGAAATTGAATTGAAATCGATTCGAAATGAATTTAAAACGAATTTAGATTGGAATATTCAATTTTGAGTTGAAATTGAATATGAAGTTGAAACCATTTTGAAAATGAATTTAAAACGATTTATAAAGCACGTTTTGAATTGAAATGGACGAAGTATATATTATATATATAATATAATGGCCTGAATAGAACGCGCCGCGCCGCGGCAGTTCACAAATTTCGACCATTGACTTCGAACGGATATTACGGGAGATTCGACCGTCGGATTCTCCTGAAACCAGAACCTTGGGTTCGTATCGAAAAGAGCTTTCTAACGAATATTAGAAATTAGAAATCTAACGGTTGGATTTGGAATTATGTCCAAATCAAATTTGGAAAAGGTCGTTGTAAGTGCAGTTCGATTGCCTTTGATGGAAATCGACTGTGCGGGGCTTGATAAAATTATTAAAAATGGTAATAATTTGTGTAAAATCATAAGAAATGATTTATGAAGATTTGGGATGAAAAACTCCATATTTGAAAAGATAAAAATAGATTTTTATCGAAATGAACTAGTTTTGACCTAGAATAATAATTTATTTAATTTTGAAATAAAGAAATTGGATTTGAAAATGGTTTTGAAAATAACCAGAATTTCCAATAATTGCATTGGAATGGATTTGAATCGAAATTGTCTTCGGAATATTTCGATGTTGGATTGCGTGATGATACAGATGTGGTTATGGAAATTTGAAAGATATAGATATATATATCATTATTTCCAATACGGTATTTGTTGGTCGTAGAATTTGATATTGAATATAAGCCGATATATTTTCTATTCAGAGCCTTGTATTTAATATCAAATGTGATTTGGGTTTGTCGTGAATGGTGTCTTCATTGACACTGCTCTTGAACCCAGTTGAGAAAAGATTAAATCTTTTTAATTAGATTTAATGAAGTGTACCAATTAAATAATATTTAATTGGAATTGAATTGGTATTGACTTTTGGGTTTATCGTGAACAGTGTTTTAAATAACACTTGTTCTTTAACCGGATAATTAATCGAATGTGATTTTGGGTTTATCCTGAACCGTGTTTTAAATGACACCGATTCACTAACCCAGTTAAAGATTAAAATTAAGTGGAGTTTTAATGAATCTTTAATTAGATTGAAAATATCGAAAATGGAGTATCACCAATTTTACTCCAGGCGATAGTTAAATCTTTAATTAGATTTGAACATGAAATGGTAATTGAATTTACCGATAACACCGTGGTGTTAGATATGAAGTATTACCAGTTTCACTTCATGGGATGAATAGGTTGAGATTGGGAAATTAAAATAAATGATTACTTCGGTGTGGTTCACTAATTCCGACTAGTATGAATTGATATTCAAAGGAGATTAAAGAATAAATTTACAGAATTTATCTTTGATAAAATTAATGGGAACCTTCCCAAAATATAAGAATATTTGAATAAAAGAATATTCTGAAGTGGAATGAGGCGTATGTTGTGTTTGTGTAACACGTGTTTATTATATATATACACGAGTTGTTCAGAAAGGCCGGGTTTATCCCATTCTGAACAACTGAATCGACGTGGTGTCGAAGAGGAAGACGGTGGTTGAAGACCGGAGGTCTTCACGTCGTTTGGATAATTACTGATGATCTTGATTGGGCTGTACACCCAAGAAGATGGAAACAGTTAGTGATCGTCCAGACGTAGTTGGAGATCGATGGATATGCGGTGTACTAGGTGCCTCCGGTTTCGTTCAGACCCAGAACGGACTTGTAAATGGACTGTGTGTCTGACATTGGATTTTAGTCTGTGTGATTGATTTCTATTAAATATATATCTGTTTGGCGACGGAGAATTTATTCTCTTGCTTAACGCCCTTCTCTGAGACGTACGAGCTCAGGGGTTATATATTGATGGATATCAAACGCATGGAGTGAATTGCCTGTGTGGCATGCCTAAGTGGCAAATGATCAAGGCTTCTGTTGAAAAGCAAAGTCTTGTGGTTGATGATCAAAGCACGGCCTGTGTGGCGTAGCTTTATGTAACGTTGATTCGCGAGCTTCACACCCGGCATGAACCAAAAACGAGAGAAGGACCTCAGGGAGGGCATGCGTTTCTTTCTAGTTAGAAGTGGCGTCAGTGGTTTTACACGCCCTGACGAGTTTGACTTATGTGGTTGTTGTTGTTGCAAGGCGCCTCAGTTTGATCGGACGATCCGGGTCCGATGGAGTCATTTAGTTGGCTCACCTACGCCCCATAGGGCGGGGAAACGCATGTTCAGGCATTTTAATCCACATCGGTGGACCGGCCCTAACGATCCAAGGGCCCACCTGTGTCTTGGTCCTGAGGCTCGGGCTAGAGAGTCTCAAATCGGTTGAGGACTATCTTTTGCCTTGGTTCAAAGATGGAAATCCAATTTCCAAATACGTGATTCTGCGGTTTTATTTGTAGAGCCTAGTATGGCGACATAGTGGGATGGGGCGCTTATGCCGTCTATGATTGATACTTATGATTTGAGGTTGTTTTATAGACTATGCACTTATAATAGTATCAAATGATTTGTTTTAAATGTATCAAGCATTCTTGGCTATTATAAGGTAAAAACCCTATCCTCCGGCTTGCGTTGCATTGTGTGATGGGACCTGGGTCTTATAATAGCTTCATTTTTCTTTATTTAGCATTGCGCTGTCGTTTTATGCACTGGTGTTCTTGGGAGGAAACCCGTTCCGTGTTATACGGCGTGGTCCCTTGATTTACCTAACTTTGAAATAAAGATTTATAACTGTTTTAGTTCTCACACCAGTCCCATGACTGACCTGGAGTTTATTGTTTTAACCTAAACTCTGGGTGCCCTTATTTTGACATGGGCAGCTAGTAGTTTTGGTTTTGCAGATTTATATTCACAGGATCCTGGTTTATAGCTGGAACGATATCCGGAAAGCTTTGTATCCATATATCTCTTCTAGTTGTGTATTGTATTATTTTCCGCTGCTATGTAACGTATTGTAATCTCTGATATTTTCTGTGTAATATTTATCTATTCATACTCTGTATGTTCTTGTAATCTGATGCATTGTTGTAATATACAATGAAATGTTCTTCCGTATGCGTTCTGTTTTGTCGTGTTCTCAAAACAATCAGGCGTTTCGAACGGTCTGGGTCGGTTTAGCGACTGATTCGGATCGAGCGAGATTCCCGGTCATCACATTTGGTATCAGAGCTTTGGTTTACAAAGCTCAGAGAACAAGACACATTAAAACCATACGAAAGAATTCATCAGATATTGGATTAGTAATATACAATGGGAATGACTCGTTAGAGATAAGATCAGTAGTATCCTAGAACGAGTGTGAAGAGTATATTTTTAAAATGAAAACCAATTTTGTTTTAAAATTTAAATCGTTATATACGTATTTGAATATTTATTTTATATTGATTTGGACAGTCCAGTATATAAAGATTTTGCATATACACCTTGCAAACGTGTATTCGAAGTTTTAATATACTGGATAGATATAGATTCACACTCTAGTCGTCCGGAGATGATTCTGATGATTGTAGCTACATCATCAGAATTAGTGTTCGAGTGTCGAAGGTGTGATATTTATATATCTCCTATTGACTAGTGTGAGAACCAAAATTAGATAGGGCCTATTGTTGTGATTTGGCATCAAAAATCTGTTTTTTGACTATGTATGAAAATTATGTGTTTGAAATGCTAACCAACTAATTGATTGTTGGTTGTGTTGTTTGATTATGGCTTGATTAATTATTATTTTTTAATCGTTTAGCCAAATTGACCAAAAAGTGAATTGTATGGAAATTTGGTTGCATTTGCTTGCATATACATGTACTTACATTGAACAGGTCATAGCAAGGAGGCTAGAGCAGAGAATAAAATTTGTTTGCCCGACAAAAAGGTACATGTTTACTATAATTTACTGTTTTGTTTGGGTGATGATGATTTTATGAGCCGATTGGCTAGCCGCTTGGCTTTTTCTTTTTCTTTTTGAGATCAGAAGGCCTGTATGGAAATTTCGGGATTTTCCCGTGCTCCCGGTGTAGGGGAGGTTATGGCGAAATTTTTCGAAAATTTAGGGTGTTAGCAAAATTTTTGAAATTTTTGAAAAGTTCTTAGAAACTGAAAAGTTGAAGAACTTAAGCCGTAATGAAAATAATGGAAGTTGAGTTGAATTGTTAAACAACTTTCGACTTTGTTCCTTTTCGGGGACGAAAAGTTTTAAGTGGGGGAGATTGTAATAACCCGGAAATCTGGACCAGTTTAAAATTTTTATTTTGGCAATTTTAGCGAATTTTTATTATTTTAAATGAATTATTTTAAATAATATTCGCGAGAAATTTATTTTGAATAGAATTCGAACGTATATTTATATACATCGTTGTTAGAATATAAATAATTATATATAATTATAAATAAAATTAAAAATGGCGTGGTAGTTCGATAATTCGATTTCAAACTTCAAATGAACGTAACGGGTGCAATATAAACCGGATTTTGGTGAATCCAAAAACATTAGGATCTAATTGGGAATATCTTTCCAACAAATTCGAAAAATTGAAATTTCATAGCAGGAATCAAAAGATATGTCCGGTTGAAAATTCCGAATAGTCACTATGGAATTCAGGCCCTTAAAAATGGGAATTTTGCAAACGACCTCGGATTTCGACGAAACCACTTTTATTGGGTCCGTGATGTCAACTTATTGCTAGGTTTCAAATTTCATAATTTTTCGAATCAATATGTGAGCGTGGCAAAGGAAAAATGTGTTTGACCAGTTTCAGTTGATTTTAATCGACTGGAAAATGGCCATTTTTCAAACGGTCTCAGAATTTGATGAAACTTGTTTTTTAGGACCGTATCGTCAATACGAAGCCAGAAATATTTTTCTGGAATTTTTCGAGTTCGTATGTGGCCCCGGTAAAGTGAAATGCGCGTTCAAATTCAATATATAGAGTTATATGTTGATTTTAACGGAAACTGATCGTAACGGTCGAATCAGCTTACGATACATATCCCATTGTGTTTGGAATGGGGGTAATTAGCTATGGACGACAGGCGGTGGGTCTCGTTTCGAGGTCGAAAATAAAAGTTGCTTTTTAGAATTAAAATAATATAAAAAAAATTAAAACTCCCTCTCTCTATACCATCAGACCCCCCCCCCCCCCGTTTACTTCTCAAATCGATTTTAAATAAATAAAAAAAGAAAAAGGAAAAAAGGGGGCGCACGATCGCCAGCGCCGCCCCCTTGGTGCCGCAACCCCCCCTCGCCACCGACCTCGCCGCAGCCTTCTCTTCCTCTTCCCTCTGTTCGACGCGAACCCCCTTCAAAACCCGCGAGCAGCTCCACCAACCACCGCCTGGACCCGCCCTGGCCTCCGCCGCCGACTACCGAAGCCTTCCCCGACCATCTCCGTTCGCAGCACACCCCCTTCCCCGACCATCTCCGATGCCCCGCCCAAATCCCACAGTGAAACCCCCTCCTTTGATTAAAAAGGTAACTTTTCATATTAATTATTTACATTACCTTATTTTTTTTCTGTTTTAAATATATTAGAGTGTCGATAAAAATCAGATTTTCTTTATTACGTATAGTAATGATTTTTACTTATATAAAGGAATGATTTTTATTTTTAAAGGTAGGATTTTATTTTATGATAAGTATGATCTGTATTTATATAAAGATCGAATTTTTCATCACCTAAAGGAGCGATTTTTATTCACCTAAAGGAGCGATTTTTATTCACATAAAGGAGCGATTTTTATTCACATAAAGGAGTGATTTTTACATATTGAATAGCAAAGTAAAAATTCGATTTTTATATATTAAATAGCAAAGTAAAAATTCGATTTTTATATATTGAATAGCAAAGTAAAAATTCGATTTTTACATATGTAGAGAATACGGGCAAAGAAAGTGATAAGAGGCAAGAACTACGAAGATTTCTACCTAAGAAGAGTCGTGGCGTTGGATTAGCAATTCTGTGAGAACTTCTCACCTTTAATTTTATATTTCTAGTTATATAAATATATACTAGGATGCAGACGGTGTTTAGTAGCACCCGACACCCGTCGTCCACAGACATGGACGGCTTGTATGCTTGTTTGTTTGATTTTGATGTGTAGTTGATTGTGTGATGTGATGCGAAATGAAATAAAATATTTATATAGTTAAAAATAGAATTTTTAACGTGTATTTAAAAATGAAATTTGTAAACAAATCGAATGATTTGTTTATATACACACATTTGACTGATATTGATTGGGACGATAAATTTTACACATCGCCCAACTACACAAATAAAATCTGTGTTTGATTGTTTGAAACCCCACACGGGTATTGGGATGATATTTGACGTACACTAATCCCGATTGTTTAGTTGAATGTCGATCGATTGATTGACAGACTGTTATAAGCGTTGAATATTTATATTTGATGCTTATACAGTGTAGAATGCACTTTGGAGGGTGGTTGATTATTCATCGTTGTTATTGTATACATATGTTGTAGAAAATCCATATAATTAACATTATATGGTAATTGATTGGGCTTCATTCCAGTTTTGAAATAGAAATATTTGAAAAAGAAATATTTGAAATAGAAATATTTGAAATAGAATATTTGAAAATAGAAATATATGAAGCCGTGTTGATTTGATTGACGCCATTCTGACGTGAACGATATTTATATCGATTTTATTCATTTTATAATGAATATCGAAAGTGATTTCAAAATCTGATATTTTGAAAAGAATTGAAATTCGAACTGAAACTGAATAGAAGTGAATTCGAATTGAAATTGAATAGAAATGAATTCGAATTGAAATTGAATATAAATGAATTTGAATTGAAATTGAATTGAAATCGATTCGAAATGAATTTAAAACGAATTTAGATTGGAATATTCAATTTTTATTTGAAATTGAATATGAAGTTGAAACCGTTTTGAAAATGAATTTAAAACGATTTATAAAGCACGTTTTGAATTGAAATCGACGAAGTATATATTATATATATAATATAATGGCCTGAATAGAACGCGCCGCGCCGCGGCAGTTCGCGAATTTCGACCATTGACTTGAACGGATATTACGGGAGATCCGACCGTCGGATTCTCCTGAAACCGGAACCGTTGGGTTCGTATCGAATAGAGCTTTCTAACGAATATTAGAAATTAAAATCTAACAGTTGGATTTGGAATTATGTCCAAATCAAATTTGAAAAAGGTCGCTATAAGTGCAGTTCGATTGCCGTTGATGGAAATCGACTGTGCGGGCCTTGATAAAATTATTAAAAATGGTAATAATTTGTGTAAAATCATAAGAAATGATTTATGAAGATTTGGGATGAAAAACTCCATATTTGAAAAGATAAAAATAGATTTTTATTGAAATGAACTAGTTTTGACCTAGAATAATAATTTATTTATTTTTGAAATAAATAAATTGGATTTGAAAATGGTTTTGAAAATAACCAGAATTTTCAATAATTGCATTGGAATGGATTTGAATCGAAATTGTCTTCGGAATATTTCGATGTTGGATTTCGTGATGATACAGATGTGGTTATGGAAATTTGAAAGATATAGATATATATATCGTTATTTCCAATACGGTATTTGTTGGTCGTAGAATTTGATATTGAATATAAGCCGATATATTTTCTATTCAGAGCCTTGTATTTAATATCAAATGTGATTTGGGTTTGTCGTGAATGGTGTCTTCATTGACACTGCTCTTGAACCCAGTTGAGAAAAGATTAAATCTTTTTAATTAGATTTATTGAAGTGTACCAAAATTGAATTGGTATTGATTTTTGGGTTTATCGTGAACAGTGTTTTAAATAACACTTGTTCTTTAACCCGATAATTAATGGAATGTGATTTTGGGTTTATCGTGAACCGTGTTTTAAATGACACCAATTCTCTAACCCAGTTAAAGATTAAAACTAAGTGGAGTTTTAATGAATCTTTAATTAGATTGAAAATATCGAAAATGGAGTATCACCAGTTTTACTCCAGGCGATAGTTAAATATTTAATTAGATTTGAACGTGAAATGGTAATTGAATTTACCGATAGCACCGTGGTGTTAGATATGAAGTATTACCAGTTTTACTTCATGGGATGAATAGGTTGGGATTGGGAAATTAAAATAAATGATTACTTCGGTGTGGTTCACTAATTCCGACTAGTATGAATTGATATTCAAAGGAGATTAAAGAATAAATATAAAGAATTTATCTTTGATAAAATTAATGGGAACCTTCCCAAAATATAAGAATATTTGAATAAAAGAATATTCGAATATTCTGAAGTGGAATGAGGCGTATATTGTGTTTGTGTAACACGTGTTTATTATATATATACGCGAGTTGTTCAGAAAGACCGGGTTTATCCCATTCTGAATAACTGAATCGACGTGGTGTCGAAGAGGAAGACGGTGGTTGAAGACCGGAGGTCTTCACGTCGTTTGGATAATTACTGATGATCTTGATTGGGCTGTACACCTAAGAAGATGGAAACAGTTAGTGATCGTCCAGACGTAGTTGGGTATCGATGGATATGCGGGGTACTAGGTGCCTCCGGTTTCGTTCAGACCCAGAACGGACTTGTAAATGGACTGTGTGTCTGACATTGGATTTTAGTCTGTGTGATTGATTTCTATTAAATATATATCTGTTTGGTGGCAGAGAATTTATTCTCTTGCTTAACGCCCTTTTCTGAGACGTACGAGCTCAGGGGTTATATATTGATGGATATCAAACGCATGGAGTGAATTGCCTGTGTGGCATGCCTAAGTGGCAAATGATCAAGGCTTCTGTTGAAAAGCAAAGTCTTGTGGTTGATGATCAAAGCACGGCCTGTGTGGCCTAGCTTTGTGTAACGTTGATTCGTGAGCTTCACACCTGGTATGAACCGAAAATGGGAGAAAGACCTCAGGGAGGGCATGCGTTTCTTTCTAGTTAGAAGTGGCGTCAGTGGTTTTACACGCCCTGACGATTTTGACTTATGTGGTTGTTGTTGTTGCGAGGCGCCTCGGTTTGATCGACGATCCGGGTCCGATGGAGTCGTTTAGTTGGCTCACCTACGCCCCATAGGTCGGGGAAACGCATGTTCAGGCATTTTAATCCACATCGGTGGACCGTCCCTGACGATCCAAGGGCCCACCTGTGTCTGGGTCCTGAGGCTCGGGCTAGAGAGTCTCGAATCGGTTGAGGACTATCTTTTGCCTTGGTTCATAAATGGAAATCCAGTTTCCAAATACGTGATTCTGCGGTTTTATTTGTAGAGCCTAGTATGGCGACATAGTGGGATAGGGTGCTTATGCCGTCTATGATTGATACTTATGATTTGAAGTTGTTTTATAGACTATGCACTTATAATAGTATCAAATGATTTGTTTTAAACGTATCAAGCATTCTTCGCTATTATAAGGTAAAAATCCTATCCTCCGGCTTGCGTTGCATTGTGTGATGGGACCTGGGTCTTATAATAGCTTCATTTTTCTTTATTTAGCATTGCGCTGTTACTTTATGCACCGGTGTTCTTGGGAGGAAACCCGTTCCGTGTTATACGGCGTGGTCCCTTGATTTACCTAACTTTGAAATAAAGATTTATAACTGTTTTAGTTCTCACACCAGTCCCATGACTGACCTGGAGTTTATTGTTTTAACCTAAACTCTGGGTGCCCCTATTTTGACACGGGCGGCTAGTAGTTTTGGTTTTGCAGATTTATATTCACAGGATCCTGGTTTACAACTGGAACGATATCCGGAAAGCTTTGTATCCGTATATCTCTTCTAGTTGTGTATTGTATTATTTTCCGCTGCTATGTAACGTATTGTAATCTCTGATAATTTCTGTGTAATATTTATTTATTCATACTCTGTATATTCTTGTAATCTGATGCATTGTTGTAATATACAATGAAATGTTCTTCCGTCTGCGTTCTGTTTTGTCGTGTTCTCAAAACAATCAGGCGTTTCGAACGGTCTGGGTCGGTTTAGCGACTGATTGAGATCGAGCGAGATTCCCGGTCGTCACAGAGAAAGAGATCCAAGATCAAGCTCCACTAGTACTAGTCCCACCCTGAGAACCTTGGGGGAAATAGGAAGAAAAGAGCCGAAAACCAGGGGGTTAGACATAATGTCTGGTGGGTATTATAACTTTAACATTTAAAATTACGAGGTGTTACATTCTCCCCTCCTTAAAGGATTTCGCCTCCGAAATCTCCAAGTTAAGGAGAATGCATATCCTTACATCCAATCATCCGTCTACTCAACCATCAAACCCAGGCATCCATTGTTCTTACAAGATTTCTAATGTTGTATGAACATATGCAAGAAGTGTGTGTATATGTTCCTTATCTAATGCAAAATCAGGAGGTCTACTGATTCAGTTGACCTCCTTAATGCAAACCATGATAGTGCCATGCGTCCATTATATATGCGAAAGAATCCTATCGATACATATTATTTCTACCTGTGTGCACAACCATTCACCAAAATGCAGCATCCATATGATAACACAACCATTATACATCCATTAACTTAAATATGCACACACATTTATATGCAATATGAAGGTGATTGAGCCGATCTAGTGCCTAAGGTGTGTGTACATGCATCCACGAGTAACCACTAGCAACCACTTGCATCCATTTGCATCCATCAGACATAACATGTCTCAAACACATGTTTGCAACCATTGGGTTCTTCCTAACTAAAGATCGAAGATGTCATCGCAAAGATAATGCTAAAAGGTAGGATAAGTATCAACAAAGCGGTTGAAAAAGGAGAAAATAAAACATACCCTCAAAAAGGAAAGGGTACAACGTACGCATCTTATCTTCCGTGTCCCAAGACGTGTCTCTTTGATCATCTCCCCATTGCACTTTGACCAAGTTGACCTCTTTGTTGCAAAGTTTTTTTTTTGACCTCCGATCCAAGAATGTGTGTAGGAGCTCGTCTGATCGTGGCATTGCGCTCTACTTCCACTTCTTCGAGCGTGCTCGGCTCTACCACTTCCGCCGTGTCGTGCAAACACTTACGCAATTGCGAAACTTGAAACACGTCATGAACTCTGTTGAGCTTCTCTGGTAACTTTAATCTATACGCCATCTGCGGAATCCTCTCTGTAATTGGAAAGGGTCCTACGAACCTTGGTGCCAACTTCCCTACTGATCCAAAGCGGACTATGTTTCTCAACGATGACACCTTAACAAAAACTGTGTCGCCAACATTGAACTCAAGATCGGTTCATCTCCTATCAGCATATGACTTCTGTTGGTCCTGCGCCGTCTTCATTCGCCGTCGAATCAGGTCTATCTTCTCCGAAGTCTCTCTAATCATGTCGGGTCCAAGCAAAACCTTGTTCGTGGATTCCCACCAACAAGTAGGTTCTCTGATACCACGTGTACTACCCCATATCCATTAATGTCACTCACAAAGGGAATGCTCTAACTTCCATGGAGCGTATTTAGTGTATAGAACAGAATATAACAAGACAGATATAAATAATGGTACTTGAAAATTTTAAAACAACTTTTCTCTTGAAAATACTTTCCTTAAAACATACTTTTAAAAGTATTTCTTTATAAAATTCTTTTTGAAAAATAGTTTTTCAAAATTCATATCTGGTCTAGTAAGCTTCAGCTCTGATACCACGTGTAACACCCCACGTCCATTAATGTCACTCACAAAGGGAATGCACTAACTTCCATGGAGCGTATTTAGAGTATAGAATAGAATATAACAAGACAGATATAAATAATGGTACTTGAAAATTTTAAAACAACTTTTATTGCAACAGAGAAATAGTTTGATTACAACAACTTCATAAACCAAGTACACTTAATATCCATCTTGATAAATTTATTCGGAGTACATAAATTAAAAAGTATAAACCCCAACACAAGTAGCCATAAAAGAGATGAGCTGAACTTTACTTTCAGCGATCCAAGCACTTCCAAAAGAGAGAGAAAGAGATCCAAGATCAAGCTCCACTAGTACTAGACCTACCCTGAGAACCTTGGGGGGGGAGGAAGGAAGAAAAGAGGCGAAAACAAGGGGGTCAGACATAAAGTCTGGCGAGTATAATAACTTTAACATTTAAAATTATGGCGTGTTACAATGAAGCTGATTAGATTTCATAAATCTAAATGTGAAAATTAATACTAAATGGTAGTTCAGGAATTGCATATTATTTATGCATTGCATGCTCGGTGATTTCTAAAAAGGAAAATGACGTTGGCTTGATCCTGTATCTAATTGGGTACCCAAGCAGATAAGGGTACGTAGGAAGTCACAACTCACAAGTAGTGATGCATCCCCAAAGGTTAAAAAAATTATTTGTTGTTCATCGTGTGATGTTGTATCTTCCATGCTTACTATGTTATTCCGCATTTGACTTGTTTTTAGAGTTTGGAGGAGTAGCCATTGCTGCTATCTCATCCGAGTGTTGTAGTGATGGATTTATTATATCTAACTTTTCTTATTGCTCACATTGTTGATTAAATGATTTCTAATAATTTTTATTATTAAAATTGTATCCTATACATTTAGCAATTTCGAATATTTATCAAATATTTTTGTTGTAATTTAGTAGATTTCATTGGTAATTTTAGAGTGGACAGATATTTTGATTGGTTCAAAAATATGGATCGTTACACTCACGAACACTTATAGAACACCCTAGACCACATAGAGCATTGCGAAATTCAACTACATGTTGTGTACACCTTAGCCAGGTTATTGTCTAACCTACCTTTTCTTTTCCTACACCTTATGATTATGTGGAAAATATTAGTGTTGTTAATCGACATGTATGGTAAAATGTGAAATAATGATAACATATTGGTTATAAATGTCATTACATTTGATATAAATTAATAATTATATTTTATTAGTGACATCTGTTGGCAAAATCAGACACCGTTCTGCTATTATAATAACCTGGAAAATTGTTTATATGTCGGTTAATTAGTACTGATAAATGTTGATTGTCTTTTGTCGTTGGATATTACTATTTGATTGATGTTGTGGTTTGTGCTCGACTAGTTTATGAGCAAATATTTGTTTCTATATATCTGACACTGGATTGGGTAGAAAAATATTTGTATGCTTACACCTTATGATTTATTTCATGATTTGACTAAAAGATATTTAGCGATAAACATTTAATTTATATAATTTATGAACGTAAATTTAAATGAATTTTTTTTGAAGATTGTTTTTGTAAAAGAATATGAAATGAAACATTTGATTTAAAAAATAAATAAATATGTGGAAATAATTATTTTGAAGAAGATAAATGGTTTATAAAGGTCTTTATAAGCGAAGACAATTTTGATGAATTAAATCTCGAAGTTTAAACAAATTTGAAAACAACAATGCTATGATTTGAAAGATATATATAATTATTAATGTGAAATGTTTCACTCCGGGATGCAAAGTAATTTGTTGTGTTATCAGGGACTGAGCAGTTAAAGCGCTCAGCGGATCCAATGCGGCGGAGTGGTAAAATGTTGTAGCGGGGATAAAGCGAGGAAACAACATGATATAGCGGATAAGTCTAAAATAGCATATAAACTTGTATTTAATGCTTTTACAAACATAAAAATGATAAATAAATGGAAAACTAACATTCAACTTAATTATAATTAGTACATTTTTAGTTTTAAATAAAAACATAAGAAAATATATGTAAATAAGTGCAAAATTTTACTTAGCAAGTCTAAATTTAAAATAATATTATAGTATTTTATCTTCTGAAAAATATATGTTGAAACATTATATTAAAAATATAATTTTATAATGCATAAATTTCATTTTTAGTTCATTTCTCTTACAAAAGATATAGAGGAAATAGCGGAATATAGCTGAAATAATGGGATATATCGGGAATATCAGAATATAGCTGGGCTTAAAGCGGAAAGGCTATTTCAGAGGCTATTTGGAAATAGCGTAGCATTAAAAACCCACTACATGATATAGAGGGAATATGGCGGGGTAATAGCGGGGCATAAACTGCACAGATCAGCGATTTGGGTAACTCATGACTAAAAATTGGGCATGAGGTTCATGGAAACCAAATGGTCTGCTCTAGAGTGATAGAAGGAACACCTTTACTTATTTATGGTTAGGACCCAGTGACCTTATTATTGGGGGGAACCTCCGATCTGGTTGGTTATATGTTGATACGTGTTTATTGCAGAATATTTGAGATTTTCAAAAGTTATTTGCTTTTAAATCAAGGAGTTAAGTATGATTTGATATAAAAGATATATATATATATATATATATATATATATATATATATATGCATACATACATATATGTGTATATATATAATTTCAATGATTTGAAATGAAACAAGGATTTGAGTTTGAAGAGTTTATTATCAAAAAAACTGGATTTTAAAAATAATGAAGTTGATTAGATTTCATGAATCTAATTGTGAAGATTAATCCTAAATGGTAGTTTGGGGATTGCATATTGTTTATGCATCGCATGCTCGGTGAGTCATGAGTAGGAAAACTACGTTGGTTTGATCCTGTATCCAATTGGGTACCCAAACAGATAAGAGTACGAAGGCAGTCACAAGTGATAGTGATGCAGCCCCAAAGGTTAAAAGAAATTATTTGTTGTTTGTTGTTCGTCGTGTGATGTAGTATCTTCCATGCTTACTATATTATTCCGCATTTGACTTGTTTACTGAGTTTGCAGAAGTAGCCATTGCTGTTATCTTGTCCGAGTGTTGTAGTGATAAATTTATTATATCCAACTTTTCTTATAGCTCACACTGTAGATTAGATGATTTCTTATAATTTTTATTATTAAAATTTCATCCTATACTTTAGCAGTTTCGAATATTTATCAAATATTGTTGTTGTAAGTTGACAGATTTCATTGATAATTTTAGAATGGACAGATATTTTGACTGGTTCAAAAATATGGATTGTTACACTCACGAGCACTTATCAACACCCTAGGCCACGTGGAGCATTACGAAATTCAACTGCATGTAGTGTACTCATTAGCCAGACTTTTGTCTAACCCACTTTTTCTTCTCCTACACCACGGAGGATATGACAACATGTGACAGGTTCGAGATTAATACTTGAAGAGAAGAGATCATCATTAGAGTTAGCTGTCATTTTTTGTTACTATTATTATAAATATATAACATATTACTTAGCATGTATTAGAATATTTCTATGTATTTCTATATTATGGATTTGACTACGTACGACTTTAGGACTATATTTTTATAGAATATCTTCTGAGATGACTATTTCCAATACTTACATTTTACTTTCTTCCACTGTAAATTTTGAAAGTTTATTTTCTTCTATATCATATTTGTACATCTTTAGTCTCTGTAATTTTTTTTAAACCCAATAGCCTATACTTTTTGGTACTGACATGAGTTTGAAAATTTGTCTGAAGGTCATCATTGACTTTGGATCGGTGTGTCGGTGTGCGTATTATCGCAGATTATGCCACTTCCATCAAACATACTATTATTCCACTCAGTTATTTATCCTTTTTCTTTCAATTCAATCTTTTTTTCTATACAAAACATAATAAATTGTTTATATCATGTACAATTAAATGAATGTGTTTTAATGCATATAAAATTGCATTTAGCTTTACCAAAATTTTATATAGGTTAATATATAACTTTTATTCTTCTACAATTAATCTGCAAACAAATGAACCTCCCTCAATGCAATAAATCGATTAATGATCATCCATACAACATTTTACTTGTGCAATTAAAGTTTTGGCGGTTCTGTAGCGGTGAGGGTGCATAAAATTATAACAGAGATTATTCTCATTTTCAGCTCTTTTTTATAGGAAAAAGAAATATCGTTTAATCTTTTACGACGAAATTGAGGGCATTCTGATTTATGAAGTCTTGATTTAGCTATTGCATTCAATTTCTAACTTATACTACGCTTTTACACATAAAATTATGTCTTTATCCTGAAATGGTTGACTTGGTTCAAAAGAGAACTGGTTAAATCAATCTTTTATACTGATTTTACTAAAGTGAATGCTACAAAGCATTGATTTAGCGGTTATAATAGAAAATAACAGGACTTAAAGAAGATCCTCTATTAATACCGTTGTACTTAAAAACACAGAGGTTGAAGAGCATTATGCATAATAATGGGATTTTGTAGGGCTTAAACTGCACAACATTGTACATCTAATTACACTTGTTTGAGGTAGGAAACTTAACACCTTTTAGTGGAAATAGACAAATAATAATTTTTCTAGTTAATCTAGGATTATCATATTTTTTCCCCTCTAAACTCTTTATATACCCACTTCATTCACAACCATAAAAAAATCTTGGATTTTTATTTGTGTAATTTATATCTGACTTCAAAACAACCATAACAAATCAATTCTTCTACTTGTGCAATCAGTTCACTTTTTCATTTTCTCTCTATTAGCAAATATATATAAACATTAATGATAGCTTATTCCTATAATTAATTATAATTTATGCATCTTCGTTTTCATTCGAAAGTACAACTTAAGAGAGAAATCAAATTTCAGCTTGGTATAGTAAGGAAATAGGGAAAAAGTATTTAACGTATCCTGCCTCATTAGTTTAGCTATAGTTTCAAGTGCACTACACATTATAATTATTACAACTCCAAGATACTTGTAAACTTGGTTACCACCATATCTTAGTTACAATAATTAAAAACTAGGAAAACATACCTATGGTATTTAATAGTACCACCCAAGCATAAAAAATGCCTATATCTGGATTTGGTGGCATCTTCTTCTTCGAAATCTAAATTTTTTCCTTTTAAAATCATATTCTTCGCAAAAAACTAGTATAATCTAAGTCCACTATTTGACTTAAAAAATATACGAAAGGCTACTAGCACCTTATTTTTTGCTTTTCACCCCAGTTAAACTTTAAATAAATTTATTCAGACAAAGTTGTCATCTATCTTATAGCAATACATTACAAACACGATAAAAGTAGATCCATAAAAAAAAAGTTCGAAACAAGTGAGAGAACATAAGAAACCAAGGTTCAAGTGAGAAAGAAAACAAGTAAGGAAAAGATAATAAACTGAACTTGAAGCGAGTGAGTTAACATAGAAAATCACGCTCACATAATGTGCGATTAACATGATTTCCCACTAATGCTACCTAAGTGGTTCCTTTTAAAATTTGACATGGTCCAAGCATGACTTCATACAAAATCCTGCTCCTTTTAAGAAAGGTTTTACATGGTGCTTTGTTGGGTCTGAATGACATTTCATACAAATCTTGCTTGATTCGAACGATATTGTATATATAAAAATTTCAACCTAAAGCACTATTCCCACTAGTAATGTTGTACACATTGTTTCTTTCAAAATCCAACTTAGTCCAAAAGCGATTTCATACCAAACCTCATTCAAAACAGAACTTTACTTGATACGAATGAGATTTCATACAAAACCTTATTTGGTCCAAGAGAGGTTTTATATATAAAGTAGGTTTAGTCTAGACATGGCCTTTTATTATAAAGACCAATGTTGAAAATGAAAAGGGACTATTAAAACTGTGATTTAAAAGAAAACAATAAAACATACAAGTTACTTCAAATAAACAAGGTGCATAAAGCAAATTACGGAGTGCACATAGAGATAACCAAACAAATTTGTTGAAGGTGGAAGAAAAGGATGGAAAGTAAAAGGATGTCATAGACAATTGATTTTAACCTAATTAAGGTTCGTCCCCTGGCGATGGAGAGAAGATGAAATGAAAGGGTTGATCGAGCGGAGAAATGAGCGGTTAAAGTTGAGTGAGTGGATGATGTGTTTTGTGATTTTGAGTTGAGAATTGAGTTGTGTATTGAGCGTTAAATGAGCGGAGTATTGAGCTGTGTATTGAACGATTAAAATATTTGTATTTTTTGTATAGTAGAAACTTTATAACACAAAATATATTGTGTATAATACTGTTAAATATATTTTATGGCATGGTCGACCGGTTTTTAAAGTGATCTATAACACTTTTTTTATAACAAATAATAAATACAATGTTATAGGAGATAGACAACATACCTAACTACTACTATCGGTTTTTTAGGTGGACCGTCCACCTTAAAACGATTTTTAGAGTGGTATGTCCATTGTAACTATACAAGCTTATAGCACATGAGCTAATCAAGACTAGTCTACAGTCGAACTCCACATAGGGAGTCAATTACCTATTGTAACAACCCGTATTTTTCAGCAATATAATAAATAATTTATTTAATTATTTAAATAATGGTTTTATAATTTAATTGGCTTAAAAATAATAATTCTGCTTTATATTTATTTAAAATAAATAATGGATTAATAAATTTGATTCTGAAGTAGCCGGAATTAGCTGAATTGGCAATGTTGTGAGATTTGGGCAATTTAATAAATTTAATCCAGTTTAGAATTGAATTATAATAACTATTATATTATTTTAAAACGACAGTTGAACGTATTAATTATAATATAATTATAATCGAACTCGTAACGTCACGGTAGTTCGTAATTTAACGTTTTGAACTTCAACTGAGTATACAGGATTCGTTATAAGTCGGAATTTCTTCGAAACAAGAAGCGTTCGAATCTATGGAGCTATATTTTTCTAACGAAAGTGAAAAATCGAGATTTCGTCTTATAGATTGTAGGTTATATCCAAATCAAATTTTCAGAAAGTCGATATGGAATCGTTTATAAGACATAACGGTTTATTTAATATAATTAAATATTGGTTTCGAATTTAGATAAGATTTTTGAGATCTATTCTTAATCTAATTTATAGAATTTTCCTGTAATTTTATTTTGAAAAAATAAGGTATTTTTTGTTTAATGTATTTTGCACCCTAAATCAACATTTTGGGATTTCACAAAATAAGCTAGCTTGTCTATATTAGTACATTTTTGAGATCGTGGCACATTGCTCGTCTCAACGATATTTTTATTTTTGTCGATAGCGGTCTTTAGGTAATAAAATTTTGTATAGCACGGTACCTAAAACCTAACAACATACGCGAGCTTATTAAATGGTTCCAGGAATGAAAAATGTGAGAAGTTCATGGCTTTAAAAATTTATTTCTAATTCAATACCCATTTAAAATTTATGAAATAAAGTCCACAATCCTCCTCTTGCTCATGGCAACAGCCTAATATATGTTTTTCTCAACTCGATGCACCCTCTTTGAACTAAAAATAAAAAGACTAGAAGCAGATGAAAGTGGGTGTTGACCTTTTGTGTTTAGTGAAGAAGACGAGAAAGTGAGGGAAGGTTCGAATTAACTAAAATGGTGAGATGGAGCAGTAGCATTCGAAGGAGCACGGTTATAAGAGGAAAGTTTCAGGAATTCGAACAGTATGTGAAATGGAGACCTGCGTCCATGCTGTGAACAAAAGCTGGGGTGTGACATTAGTTCTAGTTACTATCTCATGCGATATTATTATACACTGTACAAAAGAACTCATCACTGGATCTATTCACTGCTATACTACATAATACAAATCCAAATTTGATGCGTTTCCATGAGAATGATACCGAGTTTAGATAATGCACCAATATCTGAAACTTCATCATCATACCGAGCCAAGTTTCTTGGGCCGAGCAAGCCAAAGAGAGCTCAACGCACATAGTCGTGAAAAGTAGTAATGAATAGCAAGAAGTACACGCAAAATGGACGAGTTTGGTGATGTTCACTATGAGTTATGCATACGTCAGAAATGAAGAACGGAGCAAGGCGAGTCGAGTATGTCGTTGATTGTATGGGAAGGAAGAGATTCTGATGCTGAGTTGAGTAGTGATCTTTATTTTTAATTTCATGAAGGAAATGTGGAGAACGTGGAGCTCAAAGCTTTCCAAATGGTGATATCTGTACCGGAGCATTTCGGTTGCGTACACAGTAGGAGAAGAAGAGGACTATAGAGAGGCGAAATTGGGTTTAAATGGTGTTGGGCTGAAATGAAGCCCATATAAAAAAGGAAAAAATACAATGTTAAGACTTAGGAATGGGGAGGGCATAGCAGCGGGAAGCTGGAGCTTCATTTTGGAAAGGTAATACAGAGGGAGACGCGACATAGTTTGTGGACTGGGTGTAGAACGTGAGCCTAGAAAACAAAAGAAAAGGAAAAAGAAAATAAAAGGTTAACCCCATATTAGAAATTAAACTAAGTTATTTTACATAAAATAGCATATATCTTGTAAATTTAATATCTCGATCATACTGTATCAGAATTTCGAACGGTCAATCACGTTGGAATCGTAGAGAGGTAGGCTACGCAACAGAACTGATTTGGAATGAATTGGAGCTCGTTACAAATTATGGCAGAATAAAACGTCTATCTGAATCGATGACAGTTTATTTTTGTTTAATGATAAATGTCCAAGGTAAGTAAACTCACTAACTGTAACAAACCGGAAAATCTGAACCAATTTGAAAATTTTAAATTGGCTATTTTAGTGAATTTTAAATATTTAAAATAAATATTTTAAATAATAACAACGAAAAGTAGTCTGAATCGATGTTTGAAAATGAATATAATTATTTTAAATTATAAACAAGGCCTGAAATGGCGCGACAGTTTCAAATTTTCATTTCAAACTTTGACTGACTGTACCGGGTGCAAAATAAAACGGATTTTAGTGAAACCAAAAATATTTAAATCGGTTAGTGAATATCTTTCGAACATATCTGAAAAAATCGAAGTTTCGTAGCGGGAGTCAAAAGTTACGGCCAAATGAATTTTCAAAAAGGTCGCTATAGAGAATATATCGCCTTTGAAAATAGACATTTTGCAAACGACCTCGGAATTCGACGAAACCACTTTTGTTGGATCCGGGATGTGAAGTTATTGCTAGGTTTCAAATTTCATAATTTTTGAAGTTAATATGTGAGCGTGGAAAAGAAAAATGTGTTGGGTAAATTATTTGAAAGATAAAAATCATATTTTTATTATATATATAGCCTACATAAAATATTAGTATTTTAAATAAATTGTTTTAACACCAAAAATAACGTTTTTACCCTATGTATAGACTATATAAAATAATCGTGTTTTGAAATAGATTGTTTTACAATAAAAATCACATTTTTATTATATATATAAACTATAGAAAATATTCATATCCCATTGTGTTCGGAATGGGGGTATTTAGCTAGGGACAACAGTCGTTTGGTTTGGATTGGAGTTCGTTTGAGGAAGGGGGTATGTTTGGAATTTTTAAAAATATATAAATAAAAGAAATTATGGGCCAATCAAACTCTTTTCTCTTTCTTCTTCAAAACCCGATCCCCCAGTAAACGAACGGCGCCTCCTCTTCAATCCTTCTCTCCTCTTTTTCTCCTTCCACGCACCAAATCATACCCCCCTTCAGTGGAGGAAATTGGAGTACTCTCTCTCCTCTCTAAATCCATACCCTTCTCGCCGAGCATCGTTGACCATTTCTCGAGAATCGCGATGCGAAAGGTTCGCCATTCGTCGCCATCTACCTCGTCCGATCTGCTTGCGAGTTGACCACCAAGGGGTGGCGCCAGTGCGGTTTTCCGTGCTCTACAGCGTGGCGTAAGCGAATTATCCTCAAGTGCTACGGATAACGAGAAATCTTCAAACCTAGTTTTGAAGAAAATAGAGAGGTATATGGCTGATATTATTTAAACTATTCTATAGCACTTTAAAGCGCTATGGTTTATGATTTTACAATAAAAATCATATCTTTTTCGTTTCTTGACGAAATTCAGTGAAACAAGAGACAGTGGACTCGTGTGGACGTCTTCTACATTCTAGAAGAGACCGTATATTTTTTTGAGCCTTCTGCAATTTTTGGAGGAGTGGAACCCAATGTGAGATTTCTAAATTATAAACGATATGGAAAACAATGATGTATAAATTATATAGTTGATGTATGAGTTATATAAGCGTTGTACACCTCATGTACAAGCGTTGTATAAGTTGTATGTTCGATGTATAAGTTATATATGCATTGTAAAAATTATATGTGCATTGAAATGAATTGAAGTGAATTGAAATATATTTATATACGAATATATATATATATATATACTCCCCTCGTCCATAGACCATGGACGATATTTATTAGTTGTGATATTGTTTGGATTATTTGGTTGATGTGAAATTTGGTGAATAATGCGAATGGTTGATAGAATTGTTTGTGGTTGAGAATGATTGACTGTGGTTGAAAAATACTCATTTTTTGTTGTAAACAAAATTAGAATAGGCCGTGGAAATGAAAGAAAACATGCTCGCCTGTGTGCGAATTAGATGCGTGAAATCCCCATTGTCAAAAACCGCAAGGTTTTAAGGTAGAGCGAGGAGCCGTACATTGATACGGTCCTGGTTTTAACTACCCTGCCGTTATGCTGCCGAAATTTTCAATAATATTCATGTGTTAGAATTATTTTCATGTGTTGAAACTACATTCGTGTGTTGAATAGAAATTCATGTGTTGAATAGAAATTCATGTGTTGAATGAGTTCATGTGTTGGGGTCATGACACTAACTCTGTCCAGCTTTATAATTTTATAAACATTAATTGAATGTTATGTAATGATTGTTTGGATGAATTGGTTGCAATAATACATATAATTATATATATAAATCGTTCGTTGAATACTGATTCTATTTACCATAATATTTCGTATTAATATGAAACTGATATTATTTATGTTAATTTACAATTGTGAATGCAGGGAAGCAGGTTGGAGGAATCCAACTGGATTCCTCAACAATTATACAGTTGTTTTTCATATATTGCATTTTATTATGTGACAAATAATCGATGATTGATTATTGTGTGATTGAGATGTTTGAATAACATTGACCTTGGAATAATTGGTACTTAAAATACCGTAAAATATATTAGAAAATAGTTCGAGTTTTAAAAAGGGAAAATTCTATTTTTAATGGAAATCGAATTTCAAACGGACTAGAATATAATAACTTGTTTTAATTATATTAAAACAAGTAGTTTAATTTATAAATTATGTTCAGAAATAAAGTGGAATAAATATTATTAAATAATTAGGAAATATAAGATGAATTTATAAAGGGAAAATTGGGTAATCGTTTCAAACGAAAACGATAGAATTTATTTCGATATTCGAAATGTAAATATAATTGAAATAAATCCATAAGGATTTATAATTTGATGTCGACTATTTCGAATATTATAAAGATAATTTATTTCAGAAATTATAGATTATAAAACTTAGAAATTGATTATTTGGTTTAGAAACCCATAATTTATAATCGAATGCGTAATCGTGATTTAATTATAAGCTTATTACATAATTAACAAGGAGTTGACTTGTAAATGGATTTTATGAAGTGGAATACGAATATGAATTAGTAAAAGAAAAAGATAGATGGGATTTTAAACTGTAATGGTAATATTTATTTAAATCAAGATTTGATTTAATAAAATAAGCCCAAATTTTATAGAAGAAAAATATTCACGTTATAAGGTGAATAATGATTTTTGAGCCAACGATTTGCAGGATTAAAGTGGTTATAAAAGGAAATGATTTGCGTTAATAAGAAGTTAAGAATGGAGTTAAGGAAATTAGAAACTGACTGGAGACTAGTTAAGTTGGACGGCTTTCTGATTATTGATCTGATGTTGGTTTCGGCCTTCGGGGTTAATACTTGGGGAGTTGTTCTTTTACTAATTTACGGTTAGGGACTAATGGACGTGGGAGGATAGTGATGCGTGAATAAGATAAAGAAATGTTTTCCAATGTTGATAACATATATCTTCTAAATGTAGAAATAAGAATTTATGAGTATATGGAAATATTTTCCAATGTAATAAGAAATATTTTCTGGTATATAAAAATAAATAGTTTTAAAATAAATGGAAATGTTTTTCTAAAAATTGTGAAAGGTTAAATGAGTTGAAGAAGTATTTGAGTAAAGATATTTAAGAGAATTTGGAAAATGATTTAATTAACCATAAAATAATTTAAGATGCTCAATATTGATTGATGTTTGATCGATATAATTTCCATTTGGAAATAAGATCGTTGTTTGTATGGATGTTTTCCTTTGATGATTAAATAATCAGCTATCAAAGTTTTTGACCATTTTTCTGTTGTCAATATGGAGAGACCGGGATCAGATTTATTTTATGAAAACCACTCTGCATGGGCATTAGCGTTGCGAATCGAATATGATGAAGATAATTGAAGATGGAGGTTATGCAAGGGCTGTTCTGGCAATCCTAGGTAGAAATTGCCTAAGATGGATTTACAGGATAACGCCTTCGGTTTGTCCAGTCACAGGACAACGTGAATGGACGAATGTCTGATAGAGTATATCTAATAGATCGCGTAGGTTGATCTCTTCAAACGTATATACGTTTGGCGGAGGAGGAATTCGTTTCTCTTAGCTTTATACTCGTGGTAACTTTTGGGAAATCAATTTGTGATTTGGCGGGCTTGATGTTGTGGAATTCAAAGTGAATGGTGGCCAGATGTTACAAAGGCTCTAGCCTCATCAACCGGAAATGAAAAAAATCGAGCAGGCATTATGGCTAAGTGGGTCGCACCCAATTAGGGTATATTGTCACCATCTAGAGAATATTCATATTTCTTACTTCTTTTCATTATTGTATCTCGCGGGAACTGTTATGTTGGTATACCAACTGTTAGGTGACAATATATTTGGAACATTCAAGCGAAATGAATGGCCGGTCATGTGTGGTTGAGTTACAAGATGTCCTTATTGAACTCTAGTGTATCGCTTCTAGAGTACACTGATCGGAAGGTGGTTCTATACCTTGTCATAATTGGGAATTCATTCTCCAGTAAGAGCCCACGGTTTTTGATTTTATATTATATATGTAGTGTGTGAGATGAAAGTGTTCTGATATATTATTATTTACTTGTATTAGACACTATTATAATATCAGAATAGTATTGATTTTTGGAAAGTGTTTTGGGTTATCGTAAGGTAAACACCATCCGTGTTTATGTGTGGATCGGTGTTATGATTATATTTTCTTTTGAAAATGATTTTTAAAGTTAAAACCAAATGTTTGGAGTTTACTCACGCCAGTCCCATGACTGACCCATAGTTTACTTTGTTTTTGTTTTACCTTAAACTCTTGGGTGCCCAAATTTGTACGGGCCGTCAAGTAGTTAGGATTTTACAAATACTTGTAAGAGCTTGGAGCAAGAGGTTTCAACATTACACACACACACACACACATATATATATATATATATATATGTGTTTTATTCCCACTGTGATGATATGTGTTGTACTCTGATATGGTATGTATATACAATAATAAGTTTGTATTTCAGAAGTTATGTTATATAATATATTTTATTCGTTCCGCGGTGAGATTCGTGTTTACTCTGCTTCTATTGTGTCGTGTTCTTCTTCTTCTATTCTAACTTTCTTTCTATTTCTCACCCTCTAACTTCTTTCTATTAATGATCTGGTATTTCCTATTCTTGAATATTTGACATTGTGTTTGGTGTCGATTTTCGGGGTCGAAAATCCCAGTCCGTTATAGTGGTATCAGAGCTGAAGGCTAAGTGATTACCTTAGCTCTATGGCGTAACTCGGTAAAGATGGGGTTAGTAATACCCTAGATTGAGTTTGAGTGGATATATATGAGCGCGTATTTGTTATTGAACATAAAGTTGTTTTATATTGTTGAGATTTATTAATTGAGTGACTTACGAATTCTGGTCGATGGCGGGGCACCACAAAGTCGGTAGGGGTTTCTAAACGCTTGAATACGATGAACCGACATAGTATGCTTTTGAAAGAGGGTAAAAGAAATAATTTTACCCAAAATATATTTTGATATAAAAGAATGATTTGTATTGGAATTATTATTATTATTATTATATATATGTATATATTGCATGTTGTTATAATCGAATAAGATTATAATTAACGTGGTTATAAACAACCAATCAGAATTCGTATTTGTATAATATAAAAAATCAGATAGATTAAATCTGAAGTCAAGATAAATTTGAAATTTAAACTTTGGAAACTGGGAAAGGCTTTGTAAATGAATTTTGGATTCAAAATATATGGGAATTTTAAGATTCTGGGTGATTTTGAAATGTTTCCCAAGCATGCTTAAGTATATTTTGAAATAATTTCAAAAGGGAAGTGTCTAAGAATTGTTTTTAAAATGATATATATTGAACTCACTTCGGTCGCTGGAAAATAATTCTGATGATGATCTGGACATCATCGGTGTTCATTTTCGAGTTTCTACGTGATGGATTATTACTAAAGATTTTGTTTTTGAATTGTTTTAAGGAAACAAGTTATCAGAAATTCAAATGTTTTAAATTATTATTTTTATATATGATTCCAAACTAATTTGAAATAAAACTTAGGAATTGAAATTCTGAAATTTAAATTTAACTTATGAAGTTAAATAGATTGAAATGGTAGAAGTGAATAAATAAATTAGAATTTAACTTAAACTAAGTTAAGTAAAATTGGACTGGACTAGAGATAATCTGGATTGGAATCAGATTGTTGAGTAAGGATTTGGAATTGAGATTGGAATTTGAGTTTGAAATGGAATTCGGTTTGGATATAATGGAATGATTGGATGAAGATGAACATAGAGTAGATCATCTGGGAATGCATAGATATAAGTTAAAATGACAGTAAATAGAGAGATTGTAGCGACCTGGATTTTTCGACCATTTAAATTGAATATTTAAATTGGTTTTAAATATTATATTAAGGGATTTGATATGAAATTCGTTTCTAAGACGATGATTAGGCGTTTATATAAATATTTAATATAAAACGAACTCGAAACAACGCGGTAGTTCGTAAAATTTAGTTTGAACTTCAATTGATTATATAGAATCCGTTTTAAGTCGGATTTCGTCGAAAAAAGAAGCGTCTGAATTAAATTGATAATATTTTTCTAATGGAAGAGAAAAATTTAGCTTCCGTATTGTAGATTTTGTTTTATGTCCAAATCAAATTTTGAAATAGTCGCTGTGAAATCGTTTATAAAGCATAACGATTATTTAATTATAATTAAATATTGGTTACGAATTTGGACAAGACCTTTGAGGCATAATCATAATTTAATTTTTAGGATTTTATTGTAATTTTTAATTCGCAAAATAAGCAACTTTTTATTTGGAGTATTTTGCACCCTATATCAGTATTTTGGGGTTTCACAAAATAAGTTAACCTACCGATATTATTATATTCTTGGGATCGTGACACCTCGTTCAACACGACCGTATTCTTATTTCTGTCCACAGTGACTTGGACATAAACGAATCTCACGTAATGCAATGTACTAAAAATTTAAATATAAAATATATAGGAGAGGAATGTTTGCGCATGCTATATAAGTCACACCAAGGAAAAATGGACATTAAAAACTTACTCTATTCTAATGTACAGCCTTGTTCAAACAAATGGAGCCTACCCTGTATATTATCTAATTCACATACACTTCACCTCGAAGTAAATAGATCCACGTACAACGCTGCTAAGCATACGCACATGGCTAAACTGGACAGAATAGTGTGCAGCGAACCGTATATTAATACACAGCTGAATTCTTTTTAAGTCAGACCAAGGCACATGCTAGCAGTACACCATTAACACAGACCTACCCAAGACATGAAATCATCCTATATTTACACACATACAGCCTATCAAGAAGAAAACACAGCTACACTATTTTCATGTGATCGATGCACCCTAACCTATCTTTAGACGTTTACATATACTGATGAAATACAATATTCGTACCTAGTACACGGTAAGTGCCAAGCATTTGAATTGGAAAAAAGCACATGGGTCTGTTTCCTACCTGAATTGGAAAACACACCTATATAAATCTCATCACCTGCTAATGAACTTACGTATCAACACAGCTATGGAGAGAAGAAACAACTACCCTACCCTACTACTGAAATTACTTGCGCCCCAAACAACTTCATACCGTGATGACCAAGGTTCCGTGCGTATATAAGAAGGACATCTCGCCCTCTTCGTGACAACAAAATCGAGCAGTTTATATATATATATATATATATATATATATAAAGGGAAAAAAAGAAAGGATAGCACAGAAATGAGATATAAGGGAAATGGGAAGGGTGATTGACATAGAAATGTGTTTATTTTATGCTCTTATATCTTATCTTTTGTATATAAATAAATATTACTTGGGTACTGTTTTGTTATTTTTACAGATAGTCCAACCCAGCCCGCATGCAACCAGAAATGTAGAGAAATAGAGTTCAATTTGCTGTGTATTTGCATTTTGAAGAATTGTAGATGAAGATATCACATCTAGTTGATGTTGGACAAGAAAAGGAGTGATAAAAAGGCTTTGCACATCACAAATCAATGAAGAAATATCAAGGAAGCAAGAGGAAAAAGAGAAAAGGCCCAAATTTGCTTTATTTATCTAAGGCCCATTTATGTTTCTCATTGTAAACTAATTAGTGATGTAATGACCTGGCCCATTTATCATTAGGGTTAGGGTTAGGGTTTGGCTATCTACTCTATATATACCCTTGTAATGGCATTGTAGCCACCATCCTATCTCATCTCTTATTCCATTGTTCTAATAAAAGTTCTTCTTTCTCTTTTATTTTCTGCATTTTTTTGTTTTCTTAGCAACTAGTGTTGTCTATACGATTAGATTCGGTAGAACACTATTTGTATTTTGCACTTGTTTGCATTAGTGATTTACCGTCTGATTAGATTCAGCGGAAATCCTAATTTTAATTCTTGTTTGTTATTTCAATTTCTGCGATTTCAATTTCTGCTTTTTATTATTTTCTTAGGTCAAATTGGATTTGATTAGATTCAAATCTAATTCATAGTTTTATTTCTTTTCCATTGAAATTGTGATCTGATCGTCGGTTCAGTTAGATCTGTTCTGAATCAAATCACAGTTTTAATTTTGTTTTGTTTTGCAAAATCAACCTCCAAAGTTCGTCTAACACGCCCACGAAACATATAAATAATAAAATTTAACTTTCCTCCCTGTGTTCGACCTGTATGCTACACACCTGTATGCTTGCAGAATTTATTACAAATGTCGCGCTTTTCTAATTCATAGACTAGCGTCGATCAAAGGGCTTCAACAAGCATCACTGTAGTGGGCGGTTTAGATTGAAGCAGAGTAAGGATGGGAGAGAAAAGAGAGTTCGGTGGTGGCAGAAGCTCGGATGATCTGAGAGGGAGTAGGAGGGTCTTGCGGGTGGCAGAGCAGTTCGTTGGTGGTGTTTGCTTTGGGTTCGGTGAAGGAATAAGGGAGGTCAGTGGATGTAGAGGCACGGAAATGAACAGGCGTGAGCCATGAGGCTTTTGGGCCATGTTAAAAAAAAGAGGGTGGTTGCGGTAGAAGGAAGTAGCTGGTTTATTGGTTCATGCGCCAGAACATACAGGAGTTTAGAAGGACGTTGGGTAGAAGAAACGAAAAATCAAGGAGGAGAAGTATTGGGTAGCAGATCCGGAAATGTCAACGTGTAGAAATTGTCTGGGTGAAGTGTTTGAATGGGTTATTGCAACCTATTAAACAGCGTGGAAGGACAACACTGTTTAAATCAGATGTAAGGCTTGGGACTGATCTGGTAAGGCAGATGATAATTAAATTAAGTTTTAAAATAAAATTTTAATAATTTGTTAAATTATAATGTTTATAATGTATTCGTTCGTTATTAGAATTGAACAAATTTGGTTACATTGGAACTGGATGGATGCGAGCTACGAGATGGAGCGAATCTGATCAGTGCTGGAAGCTACCGGAATTTCTAGTGAAATTAAACACATGTTTAATTTTATTAAACAACCGTTTTAATGGCAGAATTAAGCCCAAGCGAGTTAAACTCACTCAGTTCCCCCACTTATAATTTTTATAAGTTGGGTTTATTATTTATATGCCTGGTTTGCTAATTGTTAGTTGATTTAATAATTGTCTGGGTGCTGTTAAATACTGCTCTGTCGATCATTTAAATTAAACGTTGTTTAATTTAAATAAAACAAAATGGTTATTTTAACTATGACTTCCAAACAAGGTAACTTACTTTGTTGGTTACGTTTATAATATAAACGTATTGGATGCTTGAATTATTATTGGTTGACCGCTATCAAGTGAATTGATTATTCATTTGCATATGATCATTATATAAACTGTTTAACTAACATGATCGGATTATTGATTCGATAATTGATTGTTGAATATGAATGCCACATTTGCTTGATATAAACCAACGGGTAGTAGTGGTTGAAGAATTAATAGCAGATGGCCAAACATACAAACTGGGTTATAAAAGTTGTTTTACCGTTAAGTAAATCGATAGAAATGAAGTTATGAAATTTATTTTATAATTGAGTATAGATTTTTAATATATTATTTTGAGTAAAGGTTTACAAAAGGAAATAAACCAATCATATTCATATATGGTTTGTTTAACCACCAATCACCATTTTGTACCAAAATTGGTCGTGTGCGAAGCACGTGCGTCATTGTAGTTATTAATGAAGCTTAAGCGAGTGAGCAGGGATTAAGGTAACGATTTATAAACAATATTAATTGTTTTAAGAAACAATTAAAAGGAGAATTGTTTGGAATTGATTATTATTTATTTAATAATAATCGAAGTAAAGTTAATCATGGCTTAAAATTGACCAAGCCAACTGCTCTAACAGTAATTGATTATCACATTAAATTAAATTGTGCCGATTAATGTAATGAAATAATTTAGCAAATAGTGTTTAACCTAAAAAAATTAAAAAGGAAAATTGATATTTATTCTAGTTAAGGATATAATAAGTTAATAATAATTTAAAATTTATTCTTAAATAAAGTTCACTTAAGTAAGTAATCAAAGTTAGCAATGAATAGATTTGAATGAGCGTATAAAAGGGTTTACAGTTAAACCAAGTTAGTAAATTAAGTTATAAAAGTGATCTTAAGAAAATCCGATAAGCCTAAATAAATGTTACTTAATATTTGAATTAAGTAAAGGAAATCGAGATGAAAAAGGGTTTGATGTTAAACCAAAGTTTTATAAATGAGTTTATGAATAGAGATGTGAAGTTAAAGCGTTAATATTAAATTAACGTTGCTTAATAATGAAATTAAGTGTAATTGATGAGATTTGAAATAAGATTTCCCAGAATGATTAAAAAGGGTTTAGGAAAAAGCAACTGGTAATTGAATTTGGTAAAGATCGTGCAATAATAAAATTTGAAATAAAAATCCGAATGATGAAATAAATAATCTAAGGAAGTTAAAGTTTAAAAGTAAATGTTTTATTAATCATTTACTAAATCAATTAACTCAGTAATAATATATTTTCAAAAAGTAAGAAGGTTTTATATAACCGTATTTCAAATAAAATAGTGAAGTGGTATTTGTTGGTATTAGAATGAATATGGGGTTTTGGAAACTGATATTTATCTTGAGATAAGAATGTTGTTGACCAAGGTCTGAGAGGTAATTTAAATACCCCAACTTGAACGACTTCCAGGATTTTCGAAGGATGATATCAGTTGTAATAGTGGAGAGGTTGGAGTAATTAGTTAGGAAATAATAACGTAACGTTATTTGGAGAGTTTGAGTATATATATATATATATATACGATGGGATTCCAAACTTAAAGGGATTTTTTTAAAGAGGCTTGAGAATATGAAATGATATTTTCATAATAAAAGAAATGAAATGTGATTGGTGAAAGGATAACGATACTTTCAAGGTAAAAAGACGAGATTGGAAATGAGTTTTATTCTAAAAAGGAAAGCAATTATTTTGGTGTTAAATTAACGAACCAAGAAAGATATCGTAATGATTGTTGATGATGATAAGTTGAATTGATTTTCCAAATGAGAGATAATAAGTAGTAAATATTTTGAATGATATATATAAAGTTAAAATCTTAAGATATTTTACCAAATACATAAATGAAATGATTTGAGAATATTAATATATTATAAACTGATATATTATTTTTGATGGCCAAGTGATGCTGTATACTAAACCAATGGATTTGTTTTATTTTATGATTGTTTATTTTGATAGTTGAATAACCAACTATCAAAATCATGCCAATGCACTATTAGTACGGAAAGACCGGGATCAAATTTATATTCGAAAACCATTCCGACCAATACATACGAATGCGTTGAAGATGCTGATCGAGATAAAGCAATTGAAAACCGTAGATCTTCATAAAACGGAAGAGTTACTTACAATCTCTGGTTGATCCCTAGAGGTATACTGTGACTCTGTCGTGGTTGAAATCTACGGATTGCAAGGACTACTCGCTACTGATCTATAGGGTGATTCCTAGGATGTGGTAGGAGGGTGCCTTCGGTTCATCCTGTTCCTGGATGACGTGTATGGATGGATGTCTGACAGAGCATTTCCAGAAAGGTCACCAACATTGATTTCTTCAACCGTACCAAGAGTGGAAGCGGAGAAGGAAGCTTCTTATAGCTAACACGTAATGTGTTGTTGTGGACGTCAATTAGTGAGTCTGATGGATTTGACGATGTGACATTCGAAGTGAATGTGATGTGCTGACTGTAAAGAAATACACAGCCTCATCAACCGGGAAATGACAAAAATCGGGCAGGCAGCATGGCTATGTGGGTCACACCCATTAGGGTGTATAATTACCTATCTAGAGAAATTTCTTTTACTCCTTTAATCTATTGATGCTGTCCCTTTTCGGGAAGACGGTGGCTAGCTACCACCGTTGGTGATATACATTTGATACACTCAAGCGAAATGAGTGGTCGGTCATGTGAGGGTCGGGTTGCAAGACGTTCTTGTTGAACCCAGTGTATTCGCCTCTAGAGATACACTATCGGCAGGTGGTCCCATACCTTGTCATAGTCGGAATCCAATTTCCAATAAGCGCCCGTGGTTTCGTTTGTATACTATATATGTGGAGCGTGAGATGCAAGCGTCCCACTAGATTTCTATTTACTTGTATTTAGACATTATTCTAATATCAGAAAAGATATTGATTTTCAAAAATGTTTGGGTTATCGTAAGGTAAAACCGTCCGTGTTGATGTGGGGATTTGGTCTTATGATTATCCTTTTCTTTGAAAGATTGTAACTTTAAAAAAATTAGGTTGTGTGATACCTTAAATACTGTGCGAGTTTTTCTCACTCTGGTTCACCAGACTGACCCAGTGTTTTGAAAATGCTCGGGTTAGCCCGGGATGTACAGGTTCAGACTATCGAATGCTGTGAAGTCCAGAGACGAGCTGGAGATGTTCAGATGTATGATATTATATATAGCTATTATTTCGTTGTGTGTTGTATATGGGAACAGGTTATTATAACTGTCCCGTTGTGTGATGTACTCTGATATTGTAAGTATTTTTAAAAAGCTCTCAATAAAGATTTATTTTTATATTATATTTTGTTCCGCTGCGATGTGAGACTCTGATGGTGTTGTGTTGTTATTCTTCTTCTTCTTCTATTCTGATATTCTTTCTTTCTTATCTCACCCTCTAATTTCTTTCTAATAACGTTAAGGTGTTTTCGACGCTTGAATGCTCGACATGGTGTTTTTATGTCGATTTTCAAGGTCGAAAATTCCTGTTCGTTACAGAGATGGAGTTGAATGCCCGACAAAAATGTGCAAGTTTATATTATATTGAGTATGAGATTTTTATGAGCCTGTTTGGCAAGCCGCTTGCCTGTTTGTTCTATTTTGGATTGGAAAAGGCCTAGAGAAGCGAGTTATAGTTGTACCGATTGAGCCGTGTAAAGGAGACGCTGACGAATTTTTCTGGGAATTTAAGGTGTTAGGAAATTTTAAAATATTTTTGAAAATTTTCGTTAGTTTGAATGAATTAATATTTTAATTGGAAATTAATTGGTTCAGTTAAAACTGAAATTAAGAAATAAAACAAGTAAATTTTAACCTATAGTTGAGTTTGTAGCATTTTTCCTGCCTTAGTAATTTCGAGGACGAAATTCTTTTAAGGGGAAGGAATGTAAGGTCCTATATATTTCAACAATATAATAATTAATTAATTTAATTAATTAAATAATGGTTTTGTAATTTAATTGGCTTAAAAATAATAATTCTGATTTATATTTTTTAAATAAATAATGGATTAATAAATTTTATTCTGAAATAGTCGGAATTTGCTAAGTTAGCAATATTGTGAGAACTGGGCAATTTAATAGACTTAATCTAGTTTAGAATTGAATATATAATTTTAAAACGACAGTCGAATTTATTAATTATAATATAATTATAATCGAGCTCATAACATCGTGATAATTCGTAATTTATCGTTTGAACTTTAACTGAGTATAAAGGATTCGTTATAAGTCGGATTTCTTCGAAACAAGAAACGTTCGAATCTGTTGAGCTATATTTTTCTAATGGGAGTGAAAAATCGAGATTTTGTCTTATAGATTTTAGGTTATGTCCAAATCAAATTTTCAGAAAGTCGTTATGCAATCGTTTATAAGCCAAAACGGTTTATTTAATACAATTAAATATTGGTTTCGAATTTAGATAAGATTTTTGAGACATATTCTTAATTTAATTTATAGAATTTATCTATAATTTTTATTTTGAAAAAATAAGTTATTTTTCGTTTAATGTATTTTGCACCCTAAATCAGCATTTTGGGATTTCACAAAATAAGCTAACTTGTCTATATTAGTATATTTTTGGGATCGTGGCACATTGCTCGTCTCTATGATATTTTTAGTTTTGTCGATAGCGGTCCTTAAATAATAATTTTTTTTGTAGCGCGGTACCCTAAAACCTAACATATATATATATATATATATATATTATTTGTGTTATTTAAGGGGCAAGTCTTGTACAAATTAAATCCCTTCAACGCAGAGTTGTGTGTTTTCTTTTCCTACTCCATTTCATTTAGCCGACCTGTACTGTATCCTACCTTCTCCTATTTCTTAAGCGCTAAGTTTATAATTCTATAAATAACAACATAGACGAGCTTATTGAATGGTTCTAGTAATAAAAAATGTGAGAAGTTCATGGCTTTAAAAAATTATTTCCAATTCAATACCCCTTTAAAATTTATGAAATAAAGTACATAATCCTCCTCTTGTTCACGGCTACAGCCTGGTATACATTTTGCTCAACTCGATTTGCCCTCTTCGAACTAAAAATAAAAAGACTGGAGCAAATGAAAGTGGTTGTTGACCTTTTTTGTTTAGTGAAGAAGAAGAGAAAGTGGGGGAACATTCGAATTAACTAAAATGGTGAAATGGAGCAGTAGCATTCAAAGGAGCACGACCATAAGAGGGAAGTTTCAGGAATTCGAACAGTACATGAATTGGAGTCCTGCGTGCATGCTATGAACAAAAGCTGGGGTATGACATTAGTTCTAGTTATTATCTCATGCGATACTATTATACATTGTACAACATAACTCATCACTAGCTCTATTCACTACTATACTACATAATACACAACCAAATTGGATGTGTTTCCATGAGAATGATACCAAGTTTAGATAATGCACCAATATTTGAAACTACGTCATCATATCGAGCCAAGTTCCTTGGGTTGAGCAAGCCAAAGAGAGCTTAACGCATGTAGTCGTGAAAAGTAGCCATGAATAGCAAGAAGTGCACCCACAAATGGATGAGTTTAGTGATGTTCACAGTGAGTTGCACGCAAGTCTGAAATGACGAACGTAGTAGGGCGAGTCGAGTATGGCTTTGATTGTATGGGAAGGGAGATATTTTGATGCTGAGTTGAGTGGTGATGTTTGTTGTGAATTTCATGAAAGAAAAGTGGAGAATGTGGAGCTCAAATCTTTCCAAATTGTGATCAATGTACTAGAGTATTTCGGTTGCGTACACAGTAGGAAGAGAAGAGGACTTTAGAGAGGCAGGTCTGGGTTTAAATGGTGTTGGGCCAAAGTGAAACCCATATAAAAAAAAGAAAAAGAAAAAAAATACAACGTTAAGACTTAAGAATGGGAAAGGCATAGTAGTGGGAAGCTGGAGCTTCATTTTGGAATGGAAATACAGAGGGAGATGCGGCATGGTTTGCGGGATAGGTGTAGAAAGTGAGGCCAGAAAACAAAAGAAAAGAAAAACGAAAATAAAAGTTTAATCCCACATTAGAAATTAAGTTATTTTATATAAAATAGTATATAACTTGTAAATTTAATATATCGATCTAACTATATCAGAATTTCGAACAGTCAGACATATTAGAATCGTAGAGACGTAGGCTACGTAACAGAACTTATTTGGAAGGAATTGGAGCTCGTTACAAATTATGGCAGAATAAAATGTTTATCTAAATCAACGACAGTTTATCTTATTTAACGATAAACGTCCAAGGTGAGTAAACTCACTTACTCTGTCTAGTTTTATAATTTTATAAACATTATTTAATAGAGGTAATAGTAAATGAATGTTGTGTGATGATTGTTTAGATGAATTGGTTGCAATAATACACATAGTTATATATATAAATCGTTCGTTGAATACTGATTTTATTTACCATAATATTTCATATTAGTATGAAACTGATATTATTTATGTTAATTAACATTTGTGGATGTAGGGAAACAGGTTCGAGGATTCCTCAAGAATTATACAGTTGTTTTTCATATATTACATTATATGATGTGACAAATAATCAATGATTGATTATTGTGTGACTGAGATGTTTGAATAATATTGACTCTAGAATGATTAGTATTTAAAATACCGTAAAATATATTAGAAAATGGTTCAAGTTTTAAAAAACGAAAATTCTATTTTGTAATAGAAATCGAATTTCAAATGGACTAGAATATAATAACTTATTTTAACTATATTAAAACAAGTAGTTTGATTTATAAACGATGTTTAAAAATAAAGTGGAATAATTATTATTAAATAATTAGGAAATATAAGATGAATTTATAAAGGGAAAATTGAGTAATCGTTTCAAACGGAAACGGTGGAATTTATTTCAATGTTCAAAATGTAAATATAATTGAAATAAACCCATAACGATTTATAATTTCATGTCGACTATGTCGAATATTATAATTTATTTTAGAAATTATACATTATAAAACTTAGAAATTGGACAAAATAGTAATATTTGGTTTAAAAACCCATAATTTATAATTGAATGTGTAATCGAGATTTAGTTATAAGCTTATTATATAATTAACAAGGACTTGACTTGTAAATGGAGTTTCTGAAGTGGAATACGAATATGAATTTATAAAAGAACAAGATAGATGGGATTTTAAACTGTAATGGTGATATTTATTTAAATCAAGATTTGATTTGATAAAATGAGCCCAAATTTCTATAGAAGAATAATATTCACGTTATAAGGTGAATAATGATTTTTCAGCCAACGATTTGCAGGATTAAAACGGTTAGAAAAGGAAATGATTTGTCTTAATAAGAAGTTAAGAATGGAGTTAAAGAAACTAGAAACTGACTTAAGACTAGTTAAGTTGAGCAACTTTTTGATTATTGATCTGATGTTGGTTTCGGCCTTCGGGGTTAATACTTAGGGAGTTATTCTCTTACTAATTTACTGTTGGGGACTGATGGACGTGGGAGGATAGTGATGCGTGAATAAGATACGGAAATGTTTTCCAATGTTGATAATGTATATTTTCTAAATATAGAAATAAGAATTTATGAATATATGGAAATTTTCGGATGTAATAAGAAATATTTTCTAGGATATAGAAAATAAGTAGTTTAAAACTAAATGGAAATGCTTTTCCAAAAATCGTGAGAGCTTAAACGAGTTGAAGAAGTATTTGATTAAAGATATTTAAGAGAATTTGGAAATAAGATCGTTGTTTGTATGGATGTTTCCTTTGATGGTTAAATAACCGACTATCAAACTTTTTGACCATTTTCCGTTGTCAATACGGAGAGATTGAGATCAAATTTATTTTCTGAAAACCACTCTGCATGGGCATTAGCGTTGCGAATCAAATATATGAAGATAATTGAAGACGGAGTTTATGCAAGGGCTGTTCTGGCAATCCTTGCTAGAAATTGCCAAAGATGGATTTATACGATAGCGCTTTCGGTTTGTCCAGTCCTAGGACAACGTGTATGGATGAATGTCTGACAGAGTATATCTAATAGATCGCGTAAGTTGATCTCTTCAAACGTATTTACGTTCGGTGGCGGAGGAATTTGTTTCTCTTAGCTTTATACTCGTGGTATTTTTAGGGTAATCAATTTGTGATTTGGCAGGTTTGACGTTGTGGCATTCAAAGTGAATGGTAGCCAGATGTTACAAAGGATACATTACGACCTCAAGCCTCATCAACCGGGAAATGAAAAAATCGGGCAGGCAGCATGGCTAAGTGGGTCGCACCCAACTAGGGTATATTGTAACCATCTAGAGAATATTCATATTTATTACTTCTTTTCATTTTTGTATCTCCCGGGAATGGTTATATTGGTATACCAACCGTAAGGTGACAATATGTCTAGAACAATCAAGTGAAATGAATGGTCGGTCATGTGTGGGTGAGTTACAGGATATTCTTATTGAACTCCAGTGTATCGCTTCTAGAGTACACTAACCGGAAGATGGCTCCATTATCATAATTGGGAATTCATTCTCCAGTAAGCCCGCATTTTTTGATTGTATATTATATATGTTGAGCGTGAGATGAAAGCGTTATACTAGATTATTATTTAATTGTATTAGACACTATTATAATATTAGAATAGTATTGATTTTTGGAAAGTATTTTGGGTTATCGCAAGGTAAAAACCATCTATGTTTACGTGCGGATCAGTCTTATGGTTAACTTTTCTTTTGAAAAGGATTTTTAAAGTTAAAACCAAATGTTTGGAGTTTACTCACGCCAGTCCCATGACTGACCCAGAGTTTATTTTGTTTTTGTTTTTGTTTTACCTTAAACTCTTAGGTGTCCAAATTTGTATGGGCAATCAAGTAGTCGGGATTTTACAAATACTTGGAAGAGCTTGGAGCAGGAGGTTTCAACACTAAATATATATATATATATAGTTTATTTTCGCTGTGATGATGTGTGTTGTACTCTGAAATGGTATGTATATACAAAAATAAGTTTGTATTTCAAAAATTATGTTATATAATATATTTTATTCATTCTGCTGTGAGATTTATGTTTACTTTGATTCGGTTTTGTCGTGATCTTCTTCTTATTCTTCTTCTTCTATTCTAACTTTCTTTCTTTCTATTTCTATCCCTCTAACTTCTTTCTATTAATGATCTGGTATTTCCAATTCTTGAATATTTGACATTGTGTTTGGTGTCGATTTTTGGGGTCGGAAATCCCAGTTCGTTACACCTATACTGCCAAATGCATACAAAAGTACCAGTATGAGTTTGGTGACCTCACATTCGGTGAGGTCACTAAAACTCCCTCCATCCATTGGTGGAGATCAGTAGGGCCTATACGGGCCCCTCTGAATTCCACCAATGAATGGAGAGAGTTATGTTGACCTCACCGAATGTGAGGTTACAAACTCACACTCAAAAAGTACAACAAGAACAACATCTTACAAAATTTATAAGACAACAACACTAAACAAGTCACATCCTATGAAACAACATTTAACCAAGCTAATTTGACAAGAGCAGTGGACCATAGAAACAACACATCCAATATGGGACTACACAACAACAGTAGCCCAAGCATCTCGAGCAGTTCACATGTTCCATACAGCTTCAGACATGGTACAAAGTAGCATCCAATTGTCACCATAGCCTACCAGCTCGTTGGAAAAAGACACGAACAACATGACCCAAACAATCTGAAATAGTCCATTGCAAGCAGAGCCAGGAAGAGTTCAACATAAAAGGGAACCGCAATGCACCACCATTAACACGAACGACCACCGTAACATAAGCTTTCGTTGTGGCCAATGTGGGGGATAGCGCAACAATAGGGGATGCACAACGTTTAACTCCTCAAATGACAACCCCGCATAGATCAACACACAAAAAGAAGAAGGCTAGAGCACATGCTTCCCCTTATCACACAAAGAACCAGTAAAATACAAAACAAATAGACTTTCCCCAAGCCGAACCACTCACAGAATCAAACACAAACCCAAACATTGACAAAAACCTCCAACCAACCAACATATGCCCAAAAAGAAAAACTATCAATAAACACTAGAGAAGATCACCATATAACATTCGACCAGCACGTCGAATAGATTTGATCGACAACCTAGAAGCCTTCCTTTCGGCAGGATGGAAAGGGTAGAAGTTCAAAGAGTTTGGGACAAGATCCAATGTGGAGATCACAAATCGTCAAAAGGAAGGTCAGAGAAAAAGGTAGATTGGATTTTTGAGGGGCACTGAAGGGATAAAAGGAGAGATATTAAGTATCGAGGCTAGGGTTTGCAACGTAAACGGGTGAGGAGAAGCAATCGACTGGTAGCTTTGACGACGAGGTGTTGTTTGATATGAACAAGGAAAAAAACGGACCTATTACTACTACAAAAAAAAAGCTGAAAATGGAGTTAGAAAAGTATATCATAAAAGGAAGGGGACGGCGAAGAGAAAAAACGGCGATAATGAGTCTAAGAGTGGAAGCAGTGGGAAAGAAAGGAAAAAAAAGAGAAGCGGCTTTCCATTGATTATACCGTTAAATATCAATAACTGATAGAAATACATGGATAAAAGAAATGCAAATATATGGATAGAAGAAATACAATACATCGACAACTAAATAAAATATTTATACATGTCTATTATGTCATTTCCGCTGCAATTAATTCATCCCTTGTCGAATTTCTAAGTACCATCACTTCATTAACTTCTTTTTCCTCTCGTTGAGTATTACCCCTGTCATATTTATCATATTTTGATATTTTTCATGATATTCATCTGGTACAAGATTAGGATAATCATCAAATGCCATAAAATCTAGATCATCGTTATTCTATTTCCTTATAAAATTATTTATAACCATTGTAGCAACAACTTTAACTTGTTTTTTAAAACTATACGTTGGCATGTTGTTTAAAATAACAAATTTTTTGTTTTAGATGCCAAAAGTACTTTTAATGCTCATATGTATACTAGAATGATAGAAATTAGAAATCTCATTGTTCGATATGAATATGTAGTGTTGTAGCAAAACCATAATTCTGTAGCATATCATAAAATGAAAGAAAACAAAGTTTTTTATATGAAAATTTATTTGACATCGTTCGACATGCTCATTGAGTATTTCTTCTACCTACTATGTGTCAGCAAAAGTTGAAGTACGTATTTATCGAATTCGAGTCCCTCTTTTACTATTGTATTCTTTCAAAACGATTAAATCATCCAAATCTTCTTAATTTGAACCATGTTCGGAGCCGAACATTACGTGTTTGTAGGTTGATTTTTTTGGAGTGATGTTAAGTTTGTACGGATTAGGAGTAGTGGTGATGAGTTGAGTTGAATTTGTATGAAGTTGGAGTGGTGTTGTAACAACCCGCCTCTTCCAATAGTTTAAGTCGACAATAAACCATACATGTCTAACTCAAACTATTCAAAAAGATGGAGTATTAATTGGATTGTTCTAATAAAATAAAATTCAAAAGAAGAAAATACAGAGTCTCACAGCGGAAGGATAAAATATAATACATAAAATAATTACATAAATGTTAATGAAGCTGTTTAACTATACATACAAATTCAATATACCATATTACAAAGTTACACAACTGATCAAAGTTATGCAATTTCTAATAATATCAAAGTTTACAAATTTATAACCAGAATAAGATAGAGCAGCGGAAATAATTTGATATAATATAATATATTACCACCATCCCTATCCTCTATAAAGCTCTTCAATAACTGTAAAAAAACTCGTTTTGATCTGAGCACAATGAGCAAAAAAAACTCGGATAAAACACCTTTCTGTTTCATCGTTTCAAAACATCTTATAAATTTCCAATTATCAAAAACCATCTAAGTACATAAGGGATAAAATCAATGTATAGTTGAATCTCCACTAGTAGTATTTTCATCGCATTACCCTATTTCACTAGTATTTTAAAGGTTGTTATTATTCTTTAGAAAAGTCATATATTATGGAAAGGAATTTTAAGAAACAAAAATTGAATTACAAATTATTTTCAAAATTTTGTTTTTAATTCAATTTCTAGAATTTAATTTCTTTATAATATATAAATTCCAAAATTTGTGTATAAAACACCTTTCCGTTTAATTCAACAAATTCCAACTTCGTCAAATGGTGAAATCAACAAAATCAAATACTTACAAGTAGTCAACAATGCATCCATTAACACCATATCAAGTAGCATGTATAGGAGTCATACCCAAGTTATAGATCATAGTGATCGATCACACATAATGGCAAATATAAGGGTGAAATCTAAATCCCTAATCAACAACAAAAAGAGTAAACAACCATATCAACCATTTAGAATCAACCAATCATCGAAATCAGTTAATGCAATCATATCACATATTATATCAATAGTTATAAGTGTCCGGGTAGTTTGTCCAAGTGATATGCAATTTCAACCTGAAATTTAATATTCAATTTCACTGTTGCTATTTAACTATCCATCGTGACTATCAAATTAATTATTGGTTTCAATTATCAGGTTTCAAGTCATTCTAAATAATAAGATAGACCATCATTTTAACAACCAAATTTAAATATTAAATTCCTATCAACTTTACTAAAACTTTATTGAATCAATTTAACAATACATTATAATAACCAATATAACAAAATTTAATTTACATATCAATCCAATTTCATCCAATTTAAATTTCAAATCAATAAGTAACATAAAATTATCACCTAAATTCGATCTAACTAATAACAAGAAATTTAGTACTTCATGAATGGTATGAGCCACTCACCTTAAACGACGCTGAAAAATTCACTACGATGAACAACTGCAAATCCAATTCCATTGTGAAGATTTAGATTTGTAAGAAGGTGATTTGAAGAGAAAAAAATTTGATGATAGAATTGGAAAAAGAACAAAAAACAGTAAGAGATGAGAGAGAGAGAGAGAGAGAGAGAGAGAGAAAGAGGAGAGAGGAGGGAAAGAGAAAAGAGAGAAGGAGAATCGAATTTGGGTTAGGGGAATTGGAAGAGAAGAAAAGAAGGTGATGGAAGAAGGTTTCTATATAAAAAAAATAAGAAAGAGAAATACAAACCTTTTCTCTTTCAGAAACTTTATGATGTAAAACATAAAAAGGTGAGGCTTTTGGTCAACCAGGTGACCTTTAGAGAAGCCCAACATACAAAAGCCCTCCTCTTCAAATGAAAGAGTCATATACAAAAGGAACACAATATACAGACAAGAGAAATGATGTAGAAGAGTAACGTGAGGTGTGACACCCCACGTCCGTTAATGTCACCCTTTATCAGAATGCATTAAGTTCCATGAAGCATTATAGGTAAACTGAAACAGAATCTCACAAGATAGATATATAAAATGGCAGCGGAAATTTAAAACTTTATTTTCCAACAGAAAATATCGGAGTCTCAAAATCCAGTTACAACATCAGACATAAATACTGGAACAAAATACATCAAATAAAAACATCTGTCTTGCGCTAAAAACCATTAGAGTACAGAAATGAAAAATCATAATCCCCATAAGTAACCATAAACAAGTAGACAAATAGTCAAAGCGATGCATCAAAGTAGATTCAAATCCGGGCAGAAACTGAAGAGAGAATCCTAATCAAGCCCGAGCGTTCCCACCTTGAGAAACTGTGGGGGAAAGGAAGAGAAAGAAAAGGAAACAAAACGGGTTAGACATAAAGTCTGGCGAGTCCAGTGACTTTTAGCATATAAAGAAATAAAAGTATCAAGACAGTAAATAAACTGGATAAGAGATAACTATAGTATATAACATGACAAACAAGTTGGACATGATAAACAGAATAACCAGGAATAACTATGCTTCTCAATTACTTTCTCTGCACCAATACTAGTATACCGGACTAAGTGTTTTCCAGTTACTTAACAGAAACATAATGGTAGACTTAGGTATACTTCTAGTAATGGGTTTTACTCCAAACAAAAGTAATAGGTACCCCAACCGAAATAACAGGTGTCACCCAAAACAGAAATAACGGGTACCTAAATAGGACTAGATGTACCCTAATTACTACCCTCAGCGATCGGCTCCCTAACACGTAAATATCATGTGTAGACCCCACAGTAGGGCGTATTACTTCCGAAAGTGGCAACCTAAAGAAGGACACAGACCTATTTACAGGTGTCATGGCAGCTTATTTTCCCAAGCAGGTCGGACCCCTGCACACACATGACCCCGTTGGAACGCGCCATTAGAAAACCCCATCCCAGATGAACCTCTTATAATTATCTCAGTAAGTGTGCCCTAACACCTACCTAGTGCGGTGTCCCCGTTTAATACTAGAATGGGTTACTGACTAATACGGGTCTCACACAACAGATGACACAAGTCAAACCCCTAAACTTGGGTCCGCAATCAACTAGGATTTTCACAAGTCAAGTCTTACAGCCTAACCCCCCCCCCCCCCCCAAACACACACAAATTCAACTGGTTAAGTTTTCATGGGTTAACAGTGTCCATACAACCCCAACAGATTAAACAAGTTTACTTAACCCCAATAGATTAAACAAGTGACAAACAGTTTCATTAACATGTTCCACTTAATCTTTGAACTAAGCCTACAGATTTACATGTTCATACACCCCCAATTTCAGTCATATTACACAATATAAGGTATGCCCCAAATTTTAGTCATATTCTTAGTACAAGATATGCCCCCAAATTATCATTCCCAATTAATCCCAATTTCGTTCGTACACATATTTCAGTGATATTGGCCTAGGCTCGAAGGTAGCCTAGGCTATAAAAATAAAAAGGGAATGAGAAAGGAAGGAGAATGGAAATAAGCATATAAAAACAACCGAACAGCAGAGTAGGTGTATGTAAAAATTACATGTGATTATAACAGATTTGTTTAGATATAAATCAGTTTCTTAACAGGCATAGACTCAGATCCGGTTTATTAACATGTCAAGATTACTATTAAATTTTTATATCTAAAAGTAACATGAACTCACAGAGATTGGATCTAAAGATCAATGAATAATATGCTGATATTGTAGAAGAGACTTTTGTATATGTATAGGCTATTGTTGCAGAAGATAGTCTAATTCAATCCAAGCTGAGGCAGCATCTCCTTCTCTCCATTATTTTAGGTGTAGAAAACAATCGAAATGCTGGCCTCTATATAGACTTTTTCCAATGAATCTCGCTAACAAACAAGTCCAGGTTCAGGAAATGAACCTGGCCAGATCTAGGGTGGGTCGACCCAGGGGTCGACCCTAGGGTCGACATACCCTTGAGTGGGTCGACCCATAGGTCAACTCCCCCCCCCCCCGGGGTGTGGGTCGACCCCCAATGGGTCAAAATCCCGCGTTGGTCTCTAGCCCTCGAATTCTATTTGTTTTGAAATTTCTGGTTTGATTTGTTTGTATATATTTCCCTTATATGTGTACAAAATTCTAACCTTAAAATCTTCTTCATACCTGTCTGTTTTACGCAAACTCGGAGTCTATCTGAACTAGAATTCTAAGACGAATGCAACGGTATAGTCTGTTTAACTTAATCCCCAATATTTATTTAAGTATTATTTAGTTTATTAATGTTCTTTAAAATTACGGGGTGTTACATTCTCCCCTACTTAAAGGATTTCAACCCCGAAATCTCCAAGTTTAAGAAGAATGTTATTGTCCTAACAACCACAACCTTCTACTCATCCATCATCCACAAACATCCATTGTTCTTAAGATTTTTCTAATGCTTGTATGAACATATGCAATGGTGTGTATATATGTTCCTACTCTAATGCGAAAATCAGGCGGTCGACTGATTCAGTTGACCTCCTTAATGCAATTTATGTTCGTGCCATGTAGCCAAAATGTATGCAAATAGTCCTAGTATAAAATGTAAGCTCTATATGTGTGCACAATCATTCATCCAAATGCAACATACATATGACAATACATCCATTTTTCATCCACATAAAATCCTAATGCACACACATCCATATGCAATATGTAAGTGATTGAGTCGAGCTAGTGCCTATTGTATGTGTATATGCATCCACGAGCAAACACTTGCATCCAATTGCATTCATCAAACATAACATATCTTAAATACATGTTTACACCCATTGGTTTTCTACCTACAGGTCGAGGATTCGATCGATATGATACACATGAATGATAGAAGCAAGTACAAATAAAATCTTGGAAAAAGAAGTTAAGAACGTACCTTGAAAAGAAAAGGGTACGAAGCGCGAATCTTGTCTTCAATCTCCCAAGTTGCATCCTCGTTGTCTTCTCCCTATTGTAATTTCATCAACATGCCCTCTCTATTAGGTAACTTCTTAACCTCTGATCCAAGTATACGGGTAGGAACTCGTCTGACTGTCGCCTCCCTTTCTACCTCTACTTCCTCAAGCATGCTCGAATCAACTACTTCTACCGTATCATGCAGAACTTCCACGAATGGGAAACGTGGAAAACATAATAAACACATGCCAACCTCTTTGGTATTCTCACACTAGAGGCCATCTGACCTATCCTCTCTACCATGGGAAATGGCCCTACAAACCATGTCTCTAATTTCCCTACAAATCCAAAGTGAACCACATTCCTCAATGGTGATACTTTGATGAAAACCATATCTCCTACATCAAACTCAATGTCAGTCCTTTTATCGATGTAGGACTTCTGCCTATCCTGAGCTATCTTCATCCATCTATGAATAAGATCAATCTTCTCTGAAGTCCCCCTAATCATCTCAGGTCCAAGCAGAAGCATATCCGTAGACTACCACAAACAAGTCGGTGATCTGTAAGGTCATCCATACAGTACCTCGAAGGGTACCAAGCCAATACTAGATTGATAACTGTTGTTGTAGGCGAACAACACCAATGGAAGTTGCTCCCCCCAAGTCCCTCCAAAGTCTAGGATACACAGCCTCAAAAGATCCTCAAGAACTTTATTTACCCTCTCAGTCCGCCCATCGATCTGAAGGGGATATGCGGTACTCAAACATAATTGTTTACTTAATGCCTCTTGCAGGCATTTCCAGAACTCCCTAGTGAAGATGGGGTCACAATCACTCACTATGCTACAGGGTACTCCATGTAGACGGATTATCTCATGAAGATAAACTGATGCCAACCATGCTTCCATTAACTTGCTCTTAACAGGAAGAAAATGAGCTCTCTTAGTGAGCCTATCTACTATAACCCAGATACTGGTATTGCCCTTCCTCGATCTAGGAAAACCATCGATGAAATCCATAGAGATGGTCTCCCACTTCCACTGTGGAACCTTTAAAGGATGAAGCAAACCGCTAGGCTTTTTCTGTTCAGCTTTAACTTGCTGGCATATTAAACATCGAGCTACAAATTCCGCTACATCTTTCTTCATCCCAGCCCAAAAGGAAACCCTCTTCATATCTTTATACATACTATCGTTGCCCGGATGGATAGTCATCTTATAACAATGGGCTTCCTCAAGGACTGTCTTCAACAGACTCCCAACCCGGGGAATACAAAGCCTGTCATCTCGTCATAGCCACCCTTTATCATCCACAGAATATCTACTAAGCTGACTAGAAGTCTCCTCTCTACTGAATATATCCAAGATATCTGCTATATGTGGGTCCTCTCACTGCGAAGATCCTATCTGATCCACAAGAGTAGGTCACACATCTAGAGATGCTAATAAACCAGGTGTAAGATCCGTAAATGGCCTAAAATCGAAGGTCGATATATACTCCAAACTCCGCCTCTCTACGAATAGAGGACTCAAGACACTAGGAAATCCATCTATCTTTGCTATCTTAAATTGAGATCCTTCTGCGAGAACAGATACTTGAGCAACTTATGGTCCGTGTATAATCGAACCTTTCTCCCAAGAGATAATGTTGCCAAGTCTTAAGTGCAAACACTATAGAAGCCAACTCCAAACGATGGGTAGGGTAGTTCTTTTCATGAACCTTCAACTGCCCACTACCATAGCATACTACCCTCCCTTCCTGCATCAAGACGGCACCGAGCCCTGTACCACATACATCAATTTACACTGTGAACGTCTTGCTCCCATCAGGCAATGTCAGAACTGGGTCTATTGTTTGAGCCCTCTTTAATCGCTGAAAAGCATCGTTACAATCAATATTCCAAGCAAAGGCCAGATTCTTCTTTGTTAGTCTGGTGAGTGGGGCTGATATCCTTGTGAAATCCTTAATAAACTTCCTATAGTAGCCCGCTAAACCAAGAAAAATTCTCACCTCCGTTGCATTCTTTGGAACTTTCCAATATCGAACTGCAACTACTTTCGCGGGATCCACCACTATCCCATCCTTGGAGACCACATGCCATAGAAATCTCACCTCCTCTCTCCAAAAGTGACACTTAGAGAATTTTGCCTTAAGTTGATGTGCTCTGAGAGTCCTCAAGACCTCTCCTAAATGTACGGCATACTCATCTTCGCTCTTCGAGAAAATCAAACTGTCATCCACAAAGACCACTATAAATTCATTCAAAAACTCCCTGAACACCCTACTCATCAGAACTACAAAATATGCTGGTGCATTCGTCAAACCGAAAGGCATGACTAACCACTCAAAGAAGCCATCTAGAGTTCTGAAAGTGGTCTTATCTATACTGTCTTCGGCCACCCTCAACTGATGAAATCCCATATCCAAGTCTAACTACCAGAAAACAGATGCGCCAATAAGCTGGTCAAACAGATCGTCAATCCTCGGGAGTGGGTGCCTATTCTTCTTAGTGAGCTTAATCAACTCTCTGTAATCCACACATAGGCGAAGAGAGCCATCTGCCTTAGTTGCAAAGACGACTGGAGCACCCCATTCTGATATACTTCGCTTAATAAACCCCTTCTCAAGTAGCCCCCTACTTGCTTGCTAAGCTCCCTCATTTCCCTAGGAGCCATGTGGCGCATAGGAAATGCGACTGACTTCGCATTATCCATCAAATATATCCAGAAATTAATCTCATTCCTCTGAGGTAAGCCCCTAACCACATCAAAAACATTCATATACTCATGGACTACAGGTACAGATCGCAAATCATCGACAGAAGCATCAAGTGATTCTAGGAAACTAAGTATGACAGACCCCCTTTGGTCATAGGAAATCTCAAAAATCCTCCCATGGCAAGTCTAAAGTCTAACGACCCTCCTCTCACAGTCTAAGACGTCACCATACATGGCTAGCCAATCCATCCCTAGAATCCAACCTAGTCCATAAAACCAAGCACATATTCATCGCACTCGAACTCGATGCCCAACACAGATATCCTCAAACCCCGACATATCATAGACAGATGAGTCATGCCTCCAATGGGGTTTGAGACAATAATGGGATCAGAAATAATAATAGTACTAAGGTGCATAGACTCAACCATAGAATCAGATATAAAAGAATGAGAAGTGCCAAAATAAAAAAGAGTTCTAATTGGATGATCGGAAAGGGAAATCAAACCTTCAATAGAAACTTTCCTACCTCTATCCGGTCTGCTTACCTCGAGAGCATGCACCTACGCTCCAGAAGGTCCTGTTCTTTGCCCCTGTTCTTGCTTCTTCGGGCATTCCTTACTATAGTATCCAGTTTCACCACAGTTGTAACAAGCATTCTTCCTTTTTCTGTAATCCTTGACCACATGATCCAAGCCCCCATAACCATGGCATTTCTTCTTATTTTGAGCTTTTTTGTTCTTTCCGCCTTTCTTTTGTTGTTCTTTCTTGGACCACACTTTCTTGTTTTGTGTCTCATCGGCCTTAGCCTCCTTTTTCTCATCCTTCCCATCTTCGTGCATGAGTGCCATATCAACCAGTCTCTCAAAAGTTGCTCCTATAGGTATGTGAGATAATTCCAATGCTTGAAGGGGTTGATTCAATCCTCTTGCCAACCTTAAAACTTTCTTGTGCGGAGTATTTACCAGCTTCAGACCAAACCTTGCCAACTAATTGGACTTATTGACATACTCTTTAATAGACATGCTTCCCTGCTTAAGTGCCAGAAACCTCTCCATCTGCATACTCTCTTCTGCGTGAGAAAGAAAGTTCATCTCGAATCTCTATCAGAAATCATCCCAATTATCAACTGGTCTCCCTGCTTGCGTCACTTCCCACCAGAACGAAGCCTCATCCTTAAGCTATCATGCAACCAACTGTATCTTCCTATGGTCGTCGCCTCAAAAAGCCCAAACAAATTCTTTGTCTCTTTTAGACAATTTCGTGCTTCCACAAAGCTTTCAGTTCCACAGAATGGTTTTCCTCCCATAGCACAGAAGTCCATGCATATTTTAGAGAAATTTTCCGCTCGCGGAGGAGGAGGAACAATGACTGCAGCTATGGGGAGGGGCATCTCCTTGGCCTCCAGAAGGCACCGTAGCTTCAAGATACCCACTGAACCAAGCCATTATCTAATGCCCTCGGAAAGATTCGGTTCCCCAGACATGCTAGAAAGAAAAGGAAAATGGGTTCAAATAGAGAATCGAAAGACATTTTATATGGCTTTGGATTTCCTTGAAAATACTTTGCTTTTGAAAACAGTTTTCAAAACTTTTATCCGATCTTGTAACCTTCAGCTCTGATACCAAATGTGACACCCCATGTTTGTTAATGTCACTCTTTAGCAGAATGCATTAAGGTCCATGAAGCGTTATAAGTGAACAGAAACAAAATCTCACAAGACAGATATATAAAATAGCAGTGGAAATTTAAAACTTTATTTTCCAACAGAAAACATCATGGTCTCAAAATCCAGTTACAACATCAGACTGAAATACTAGAACAAAATACATCAAATAAAAACATTTGTCTTGCGCTAAAAACCATCAGAGTACAAAAATGAAAAATCATAATCCCCATAAGTAGCCATAAACAAGTAGACAAATAGTCAAAGCGATACATCAAAGCAGATCCAAATCTGAGTAGAAACAGAAGAGAGAATCGTAATCAAGCCTGAGCGTTCCCACCCTGAGAACCTGGGGGGACGGAAAGGAAGAATGAGAAAAGGAAACAAAATGGGTCAGACATAAAGTCTCGCAAGCATATAAAGAAATAAATGTACCAAGACAGTAAATAAACTGAATGAGAGAAAACAATAGTATATGACAGGTATAAATAGGATAAACAGAAAAAACATAATTAACTATGCTTCTCAATTACTTTATCTGCACCAATACTAGTATACCGGACTAAGTGTTTTCCAATTACTTAACAAAAACAGAATGATCCAGTAGAAACATCATGGTAGACTTAGGTGTACTTATAGTAACGGGTTTTACCCCAAACAGAGATAATAGGTACCCCAGCAGAAATAACGGGTGTTATATCAAACGGAAAAATAGGTACCTAAACAGGAGTAGATGTACCCTAATTACTACCCCCAGCAATCGGCTCCCTAACATGTAAATATCCTGTGTCGACCCCATATTAGGGTGTATTACTTCCTAAAGTAGCAACCTACAGAAGGACACAGACCTATTTACAGGTGTTATGGCGGCTTATTTTCTCAGGCAGGTCGGACCTCTACACGCACATGACCCCGTTGGAACGCACCATTAGAACACCCCATCTCAAATGAACCTCTTATAATTAGCTCAGTAAGTGTGTCCTGACCCCTACCTAGTGCAGGTCCCCATTTAATACCAGAATGGGTTACTGACTAAAATAGGTTCCACACAACAGATGATACAAGTCAAACCCCTAAACTTGCGTCTCCAATCAACTAGGATTTTCATAGGTTAAGTCTTACAGCCTAACCCTCCCCCCTCCCCCCCCCCCCACAAATTCAAATAATTAAGTTTTCACGAGTTAACGATGTCCATACAACCCCAACAAATTAAACAAGTTTACTTAACCCCAACAGATTAAAAAAGTGTTATACAGTTTCATTAACAAGTTCCACTTAATCTTTGAATTAAGGCTACAGATTTACATGTTCATACACCCTCAATTTCAGTCATATTACACAATATAAGGTATACTCCAAATTTTAGTCATATTCATAATACAGGATGTGCCCCCAAATTATCATTCCCAATTAATCTCAATTTCGTTTGTATGCATATTTTAGCGATATTGGCCTAAACTCGAAGGTAACCTAGGCTATAAAAATAAAAAGGAATGAGAGAGGAAGGAGAACGGAAATAGGCACATAAAAGCAGCTGAACAACAGAATAGATGTATGTAAAAATTACATGTGATTATAGCAGATCTGTTTAGATATAAATCAATTTCTTAATATGCATAGACTCAGATCTGGTTTATTAACATGTCAAGATTACTGTTAAATTTTTATATCTAAAAGTAACATGAACTCACAGAGATTGGATCTAAAGAACAACGAATAATATGCTGATATTGCAGAAGAGATTCTTGTATACGTATAGGCTGTTGCTGTAGAAGATAGTCTAATTCAATCCAAGCTGAGGCAGCATCTCCTTGTCTCCATTGTTTTAGGTATAGAAAACAATAGAAATCCTGGCCTTTATATAGACTTTTTCCAACGAATCTCGCTAACAAACAGGTCCAGTTTCAGGAAATGAACCTGGCCAGATCTGGGGTGGGTCAACCGTAGGGTCGACACACTCTTGAGTGGGTCGACCCCCAACGGGTTAAAATCCCGCGTTGGTCTCCCTCCCTCGAATTCGATTTGTTTTGAAATTTCTGGTCTGATTTGTTTGTATATATTTCCCTTATATGTATGCAAACTTCTAACCTTAATATCTTCTTCATATGATGTCAGTTTTACGTAAACTCGGAGTCTATCTGAACCCGAATTTCGGGACGAACGCAATGGTACATTCCGTTTAACTTAATCCCCAATATTTAATTAAGTATTCTTTAGTTTATTATTGTTCTTTAAAATTAGAGGATGTTACATGAGGATTTATAAAAGAAAAGAGAAGAAGTAAGGGGAGAGAAAACAAGCGATCCATTCTAAAAGCATTCATTCAAAATAAAATAACGTATCCATTAATCATTCATAATAATGTAAGCAGGTAGGTGAAAATAAAGTAACGTATTAATTAACCATCCATAATAATGTAAGCAGATAGGTGAAAATAAATTAAGTATCAATTAACAAAATAAAGTAACGTATCAATTAACTATATAGAGCAGCGCATCAATTAACTATATAGAGCAATGTACTAACTAACTATTCATACATGAAACTATGAACGTTTGTTTTCTAAATGAAATGCAATGCAGTAAATATTCAATTTATGGATGATGGGTTGAGTAAAACAAAAAAAAAATGAAAATGAATTTTTTTGCTAAAACATCATATTAACACACATCAACTAAAGTATTTACTCGTATAAATTCCACATTGATTTACAATTAATATGAGCATACCAAAATGGAATGAACATAACAATTGCTACCTTCAAGTGATTTAATCATATTTATAAATTTATGGTTTATAAACAAATATTATAATTACTTAATAATTTCTAATTTCAAATCATATTCTGTATCAACCAATTCAATTTATAACATTAATTTCCCAACTTTTCAAACATTGAATTTTCCTTATTCAAAATTAACCAAATTAACTTTACAATTATATTCAATTGGAATTATATTAAAATAGTTATAAAACATTTAAACAACATATATTAAATCAAATTCTGATTATTTTCTAATACATACCATGAATTTTTAAATTTCTTATAAAATAAACTCAAAAATCTAATCAAACAAATTTATTTTATTATCAAAAAATTATGGGCCGTTACAGATGTTGAGGAGTTGGAGGTGAGTTAAACGTGTTTTTGTAAAGAAGTGTTGAAATAGCCGTTGGCATCGGACACTAATGCGCAAATTCCATCTGCCCGTCTCAACGGTTGAAAGTGCAGTTATTATCTTTTAAACGTTCGATGCATTAGATGCAACCGCAAAAGTCAGCCGTTTACATTTGACTGCAAACAGTTCGTGGAACGTGTGCGCAAACCCTTAAAGAAATGGAAAATATTACTCAACTCGAAAGATTTTACGTTAAAATACACGAATACGAGATAAAAATGTTGGGACCATGCATGGGTTTCTTGAGTTTCGCCTAAGACGTAGGTCTTATATTTTTATCTCTTTAGCGAAGTTCTAAAAAAAATTGATTGGAAAGGAAAGGAAAAACAAATCTATTATCTTATCAAACCAAGCTGCTGCTCCTGTGCTCCGTATCGTTATCCTTCTCTCATACAAGTTTCAGAACCCAAAATCAAACCCTATCAATTCCAGAACCGGGCAAAAAATACTAAAATTATAACAGAACGAAATGTTGCTGCTTGGTATTTCATCACCTTCACTGTCTTATCCAGTTCTCCCGAATTCGTCAAAACTGCCTAGTTTAACCTCTTCATTTAATGGACTTAAATTCAACTGTAACCTCGCAATACAGATCCCATCGAGTTTCGCCAACAACCTGGTTGTTAAAATGGCAAAGAGAGAAGAAGAGTTGAAGGAAATAAGACAAAAGACTACCGAAGAGATAAATGAAGAGATTATTGATCTCAATGGAGAGCTATTTATGTTAAGGCTTCAGAGGTCAGCTAGGAATGACTTCAAACCTAGTGAATTCGGCAGAATGAGGAAAAGGGTAAGATTAATTTGCTTTGAAATTTCAGTACCCATGTTTTGTTTTCTCTTTTGGCTTGTGGATTATTGTTGCTATGCGGATAATGTTGTACTTTTCAGTGTGATTATTCTTGCTTTATCTTTGCCTTGCTTACACATTAACCTGAATGTTCTTAAAGCTACTACGGAGTAAGATGCTAGCTTATCATCCGAATTTTAACAAACATGTCTAGTCTAGGAGTCTATGTTCTAAAGGTGTGTTCAGTATGGAATATTTGTCGAATATCTAGCTCCTGGTGTTCTAGAAGACAAAACTACATTTTTAAAAGAAATTCAACTATAGAGTTACACAAAAAGGGAGCTTAGTTCTAGTGAGGCATAAGTTGGCATAAGTTAGCACATGTTTATGAAGAAGTCTTACACATGTGTGCTATTTGTGTGGTAAAAGTGATGTTGTGCTTATCTTAGTGGCTTAAGTTTAGGAGCAGTTTATTATTTTATTATCTATTTATAGCTTTGTATTTCTAATCTTAATCAAGCAATAACAATGTAGTCTGTTTGCTTCTATCGTTTAGTATCTCTCTTCTCTCTCTGTATCATCAAATTCTAACAAGTTGAACAATCAACGGCTATAGTTTTCATTTTTGTTTAACGTTGTTTTGAATGCTAGAGATGTTGTGAATTAAAGCTTAAAATTGGTGACAAAACTGGCAGCTATATATAGAGCAAACATTACAACGGTGAACTGCAAAATATATTGATTGCTTTTTGTGTCTTTTATTGATGTATCCTTATATCCATATTAATAATGTGACCGTCACTTCCGTAAACTATCTTGTATGATATCTCCTTCACCATTTAATCAAATACAATGAATAACAAGAAGCTGCTTTGCATATTCTGGCTCTTTGATAGGATTTCCTGTGATTGACTCCTCTTACCAATTGCATTAATAAAGCATTACTTGACTTCTTAGTTTGTAACGAGTACACCCACTAAAATATTAGTATCAAATCAACAAGTTAAAATATTCTAATGTGAATCGGTCTTGACTCATTCTGATGTGCGTGCGCGCTCTCGTATGCGAGAGAGTGTGGGTGCTTTATGGTTTATTTCATCAAATAAGGGAACATGTAATTTTTATATATTTATTGTTATTTGTGCATTAACTCCTTTATATCTTCATTCCCAAATTCAGTATTAATTCATGTAGCTCATATGTGCGAAAATATTAGTATTTCTACGTGGTTCTCTAAATGATAGCCCCCCCCCCCCCCCCCTTTCCTTTTCCTACTATATCGTTCTAACTATAAGCGAACACAAAAGCAACTGGGTGAGCATAGCCATAGTGTACTATACAAATAGTTATTGCATTGTAGGTAAGGTTGTTATAATACTTCATGCACATATTGGGCTGTCTCTGTTCAACTCTACATACAACATAACTATTATTTATGCTTGTTTATGTCACAATATCTTCAATATTTTTGGAGTACAAAACTTTACAAATAATGAAATTATCAACTGAAAATTCAGCTAAGATCGCAGATATGAAATTTAGGCAAGCTTAAGCAACTGGACGTGAACTAAACATATTTTACGAACGAGTAATTAAGAGATTAATTGTTAGAAATATAAAGTAAGGCACAGTGTTTTTAGAGTGTTTTGATCGCATGGTTTACACATCTACCATGGCTTTTCTCATTTTATTACTATCGATGTCTTAAGTGCTCATTTTAACATCTGCTATGGCTTTTCTCATTTTATTACTATTGATGTCTTAAGTACTCATTTTAGAAAGAAAAAAAAAAAAAGCGCACTCCCAATGGTATAAGATCTTTCCGAGGTTGGCTGAATTTTCAGTCCAACGATAATATTGCAAAAAGTTGATGATATATGACAGGCAAGGAAAGCTTGAATGAAGGATCTCTTTTGCTATCGTTGTATACTTAAAATTGATACTTATATACAAGTCCTATGTGGTGTAAGATATATTGTTATCATGGCATACTACTTTTTTGTGTGTGTTGGGGGGGGGGGGGGGGGTGATGCTTATATACAAGTCTTATATAGTATAAGTAGGTTCGAGGCGGGATTCGAATATGTGACATTTCACACCTTGTCGAAGTGCCTTGATCATTTGGACAATGATGTCTGTCTATTGTGGTATACTTAATTTAATTGATGAAGACTAATTCAAGATTAAGCAGAAAATTTGAATGCTTTACATTTAGAAAATAGTCAACAATCTATTTTCTTTAACAAAGCATCATGTGAAAATTTTGATCAGTGCACAATCAGATAAATAATATTACTTTAACCTTACCCATCATTTCAACGTTATTCACCTGTCTGATGTAGCATTTAAATGTGAGTGTGAAATGAGTCAATTAACCACTGCTGTATTCTTCAGTTTACAACCGGACCATGTGACGCATGTAGATGCTTATGTTATCTTCGTCCAGATCTAATTACGTATTCTATATGATACATTTGTCTTCACATTGACCTTTCAACCCCATAATACATCACTGCCTTTTAACATAACACTTGTAACCCAGTTTATTCAATGGTGCTGTACATCAATTGTTCTGAACAGTTGTATTTAAATGACACTTGAGATAAATGCATGAATCTATTGATGTAGCGTCAAGCCATTAATTTATGTAGCACAATAATCACCCTTTTTCCTTCACAAATTTATCCCCGAAAGTGCAGACACATGCATACTACTGTATTATCCATGAATATATAAATAAATTAATCGTAATTGGTAGTGTATGTAGACTGTAAATGACATCGTGCAAATGTGTGAAAATTGTCCTGTTTATTTCTGTACAGGATATGGGCACGAACAATACTGAAATATATAGAATGTTGAGCATAAGCAATCCTTTAGGTTTAATAATGCACAGGAAAAGCTTCTCATAATGTTTTCATTTATGCTAGTGTTATACCCTAGTGCATTAGTGATACCAGTATCAGACCAGACTATCCTTTCCTTGGTTGAAATTCAACAGGGCCTTATGTTATGAATATGCTTCTGTTATATTAATACTAAGGAGTGTATCCGTTATGATACATTTCAGATTGCTAGAATGTTGACTGTAAGAAGGGAGAGGGAAATTGAAGAAGGAATTGGGAGAAGGCTTTCAAGGAAGCTAGATAAAAAATGGAGAAAAAGCATTGAAATTAGACCACCTCCTTCTCTTAGGAAGAAGCAAGAAGAGGAAATGGCAAAGGCTGCAGAACCTGAAAATTCCGCCTAATTTGCCGTCTATTTCCAGATTTGCTTAATCTGAGTGTTCATTATGTTATCCTCATTTTACAACAGTTGCATGTAATTTTGGTCTTAACGTTTGTTTTGTATCAAGCAATTTGGTTTTCATAGCCGTATTAGTTCAAAATATTTGATTTCCATGCATTTGCTTGGTGCTTGTCTGAGTTAGATGATCACAGCCGTCTTTACTTTTATTTGCAGCAGACTACTAACGCGTAAGGCAAAAACAGCAGACATATTAGATTAATAGAAAGTGGAAATTTGTGGGTAACTCTTATAGAACATTTTAGTGTAAATGTTATTTAAACAATAATTTGATATATGTTGTCAATTAAATAGAGAAGAAAAATATTTATGTAAAAATCTATGATTAACCTTTTTTTTTTTTTTTTTTTTTTGAATTTTAAACAGCTTAATTTTGCAATTATGGATCATTAACTGTGGAGGCCACCATTAATTTTAGGATTAAAAGAGAATGGAGCTGAACCTCAATTCTCTCATTTCTTCTTTTCTCAAAAAATTTATGTACCTCCATTAATATATTTCCACTTCATTTCTCTTTAATTCTACATCCAAAACCCCCAAAATCTTAATCAAATTGACAAATAAATAAAAAAAGGTATTGAGATCTACATCTAAAGAGGAAGATTTGTTGCTATAGAAGAGGAGAGAACCTATTTTATTTGTTATTTCATTTCAGATCGGAAACCTGCATAGGCAAATGTGAGTGATTGAATTTCTCATTTACTAGTTGATAAATTGTATATCCTAAATCTCCCTTAAAAATAGACCTAAAATCATTATAAATTCCTTCATATTGTATTAAATATTTCGTGTGAATTTTACATGATTTAGATTTTATATGCAAAAATTATTTCTTATAAGCAATAATTTTGTTATTTTGGATCTATAAATTTCTTTTTTGGATCTAAATCTTTCAACTTGCATAACTTTTGCAAGCGAGGTCAATGAATGCAGTTTCTTCCATTAGACTGGTAATCAGGCCCGGCCCGACTGGGTTTGTTGCCCCAGTCAAGAAAAAAGGGGATCCGCCAAAATGTAGGGTGATGGTGAGAATTGAACCATGTTTCTCCAACAACTAGCTACAGTTGCCTACCGCCCAGGCAATTCAAACACTACATTTAAGTCATAAATCATATTTCATATATTTGAACTCGTGTTGCTGCTGCCACCTCCTCCTCCTGCTGCCCCTTCTCCTCCTGCTGCCCTAAGCAGTTAGCTCGGCTGTCTACCCCTATGGTCGGGCCTATTGGTAATGACGAACTTTATGTTCTGGCATTGTTTTTGACTGGTTTGACTGAAGTGATTGATACCGTCTTCCACTTTATTGTGATTGTTAGGGTATAAAATCGACATTTTCAGATGATTTCTAACTTTAGAATGAGATTCCTAATATTGTTAAACCTAGATCTTAGCATATAAAAGAATATAGAAGTATTTTAAAATGTTTTAATTAAATACCACATTTTTTCTCATTTATGCGTTATTTTGATGCTATTGCTATATTTAGACAATTTTAACATTTATTTTACATTAATCACTTAAGATAAGTTTTGTGTGTCTTATTTATGTTAAAATGGTTATTCATATGCTAGTTTAGACATTTATATGAATATTGGTTGCATAGTTGCTTAGTTTAGTTAAGAACGTCACTCGTAAATGATATAGTATTAGGAAAAACTCATTTGCTAGAATTTGGTACTTATCGGTCAAACGCAAAAGTTGGTGTATATCGGTTGACCGTACAAATGATGATAGACTCGAACAAATGATATAAATTCACGAAAGAGCATTGGAGTATGTAGATCAATCTGAAGACGGATGAGCATTGAAAGCGTATCAATTGGCTTGAAGATTAAGGAGCAATGATGTGACAACCATGAGACTCGAACTCATGAGCTCTCGGAAAGCAACACCACGCACTAACCATCTTTGTGTTAATTTTTCGAAAGGGGTGTTAAAGACTATCCCCCTTAAAAAGTCTAACGTCTTCGTTGGCTCATAATCACTCACCGCCTAGACGTTGTGCATGTAACCTGCATCAGTACCCCATCGTCTGACATCTACAGCATCACACCTACAATTCCGGCTGGGTATAGGCTCTAATACCAAATGTGATAACCATGGGACTTGAACCTCTAACCTCCTGGAAAGCAACACCATGCACTAACTATTGTGCTAAAAGATCTTTGTGTTAACTTCTCGAAAGGGGTGTTACAACCGAAGCATAACGACTGATCTCAATATGGAGGATGCACTCGAAGCATGTTTGGATTTCAGGACGGGGGCTAGACGTTTTTATTTGATGTGTATTTAACCTCTTTGGGTTACATACATGATCAAAGTAGCCATTATCAACTATTATAGAGTGATCAATTTCAACTACTATTGATGTCGACTGTTTTAGCCATTTTAACGTGGATGATGATGCTTCGAGGAGCAGAATATGTTGATTCATTCGATAATGGTTTCTATGTGATAGCTTTAAGGTTAGTGATTTTGGAGCTTAGGCGAGGATGTGGTTCTTCGATGCGGTGATTTCCTCATTCGACAATGGTGATTCCTTAATAGGAAGTTGTGACTTCGACGATGGATGGTTGTTTTCCAAGATGTAGCATAGTGATTTAAAGCGAAAGCTACTACGGAGGTTTAGGGATGCATGATTGAGCTTGACAACAACTTGGTTATCTACGCTTGGTCCTAATTAAGGAAACTCCAATTCAGGAGTTATAGGAGTTGAAACACCCTCATACCCCTTAGTATTCCCAATTAAGGTCATATTAAGGAATGTAGAACATTGTAGGTACAAAGAAACAAATCATATAGACTAAGATTCACAAGGCATAAAAGAAAAATAGCGGAAACAATTATTTTTCAGTAAACTTGTTATTACAAAATAATACTTTACATAAGTTTAATACAAAACATGTATCTCAAATAATCTTAGCTCAAGTTAAAATATACAAATAAACAATTTCTCTCTAATACAAATCCGGACTATAACAATTAAGTTGTCATGAAGTGGAAGAAAATAGGATATCTAGCTTAATTCCTCCAAAGCTGCTAACATCAGTTAATCACTACTCTGTAGCCTACTGGAGGAAAGAAAAAGAAAGAAAGAGGAGTGGGAAAGGCATGAAGTCTGGCGAGTTATATAATTACTAGCACAATTGATAATAAAGGGAAATCGGCAGGATGATGGCTCTAGTGTCATGTAGGGTAAGTGTTCGTGCACAACTATAAAGGTGAATATATTGGAATAGCATATAAAGAAATATATTGAACTGTATGATTATAGATTTATCTAATTCAACTGGTCACTTGATTATTTGCACTTTCACTATTACTAAACAAGATAATCATAATTAGCATAATTTCCTGACCATCGATTGGCATAACCTACCAACTTACCATCATGGTAATTTATATCACTATGGCCCCGGCTTTATCCGACCTGACCCATCAGTAAAGACATAACTGTTTGATGTAGTAGTGACTTATTTTGCCTAGTTGATGTACATGCACACTCATTGCACTGCCGGAACGTCGCCGCACATGCCCAATCTACTCGATGCAGTAGTGACTTATTTCCTAAGTCGGTGCATTACACCGTCAGAACGCACCTACATACGCCCATCTTTGTTTTGACCTCTTATTTACCCCCAATTAGAAAAAGCATGCCCCAACCTCCACCATCCATCGTTGCGAGACCATCTCTGATAAACCTAGAAGGAAATGTTGCCGGTACGGGTCCCTAACAAACAAATATACTAATTTGTGCCCCTGTCTAGACTCCCCATAATCTAGGTCATATTCATTGGCCACTTATTTCCCCCAATCAACCCCATGCGACCGAAACGGACCACCACTAATATATGCTTATTAAACTTAACATCAGTTTTAAGTTCATTTTAATAATAATCCATTTCATTCAACTATAACCTCATGTCATAATTATATCTAGAACTAAGTCAAATCTGTTCATTATGATTCTTTCTATGACAATACAATCCATCATTGTAATGACACGGATTGTTAACATATAATATTTAATTAATTTAAATATTTAAACTGATTAATTTTAAAATTTAATGAATTGAAATTTATTTAAGTAAGGATTGAATGTTAAATTAACTTGAAAATTAAAATCTTGAATTTACAGTCGAGTTAAGTTAACCTAAAGCTATATAAATTATATTTGAATGTATTCGATAGCAATAATTAAATATAAATGGATTTGATCGTTTTAAAATTGATTTATATTTTTATCGATTCAATTTAACACATGGAAATAGCCAATTTTAAAACGACCTCAGATTCCAACGATACTAATTTTATAAAATCTGTAATGGTTAACTATTGTAAGATTTACTATTTTGTATCAACTGGAGTTGTCATGTGATCATACGCGATAAAATGCGTATTAATTAATGCTATGAAATTAAAATAATGCTTTTGCAAATAGTCTCAAAATTCGATGAAACCGGTTTCATCGAGTACGAAATATTGAAATATAGAAAAATATCAAATTTCATGACGATCGGATGGACCGTGTATTCCTACGATCTTAAGATATTCGATAAAGATTAATTGAATAAAATATAAAAATATCTTCGTTATATAAACATCCTAAACTTCCTAAACCTAAAATCACAGCCGCCACCATCCTTTTTATTTCATTTTCAATTTCGAATTTTATCTTCCAAATCATGAAGAATCGGAGGAGGGTCCCGACATGAGAGTTGTAGAGGAGGGTGGCAGCAACATACGACCGAAGAATTTGGTGGTAAACGGTTGCCTTTGGTGATCGAAATCCTGATTTTTAGTGTTTTCGATCAAGTGCGATTTCTATTGATTGTGATGGTTTCTAGTTGAGGTTGTCAACTAGGGAAGTTAAGAGGGTGGTGAGGTGAAGGTTTAGGTGGAGTTTGGTGGCCAATAGTGTATGGTGACGACCGAAATCTAGAGATGAACGTAATTTGGTTGTTTTTGTTTTTTTGGGTTTTGGGCCATCATCATTGGTCGATGGGGGTTGAGGTTCGAAAGAGAAGCAAAGAGAAGACGAAGGCCGAGGTAGCGGTGGTGGTGCGGTCGTCGTTGGTGGCCTGTGGCGGCGGGTAGGGCAAGTTGAAAGAAATATGTTCTTTTTGGTTTTCCGGCGATTTGGTTCGACCTAGGTGTTCAAGGTTACAGGTGCAGGTGGCTCTTGCGATGGGGATGGCATCGCGATGGTCGGGGTCGGGTCCGGTTCACCAGAGTTGCGGCGGTGATGAGATGGAAGTTGCGTGTTTTGGGTGAACGGGAGGTCGCAATATTTTTCCTGAACAAGAAAGGGATTAGGCCGTGTTTTGATTAGAGTTAACCCAGGTATTAGCACTAATGACAGTTATTATGGTCTGTTTTACAGTCCACATCCCTTTTAATTACAAGTCTGTATAACATGTTCGTTATCTATAAATTTTGCATCGTTCAGTGATCCTCTTTAATATAAATTCCATTTTTCCTTATTTTCCCAACGTACACAAAATAAAAGAATTATAATCAATTGTAGGATTAAATCCATCCCATAAATTAGGCGCATAAATCAGTCGTGGCATATTTAAAATCCAAATGCATTTTGAACATAAACAAAACGTAGAAAGGGGGAAGAAGACTGAAAAAATATCTTCCAATATTTGAATATGAAACAAATAAAACTGTAAAAAGTAGACTAAAAAATTGTAGAAATAACTTTATAGAAAGAAACTTACAGAAAACTACTAATTTACGAAAAATAAACAAAACTGTAAATAAAACTCAAAAGAAAAATTATGAAAACTCTACGACCATTATAACGCCTATTAACTCTAAAATACCAAAAATCCAAATAAAACTTACCATGGTCAAAGCGTTTCTCCGTGTCCTCTATGAATCCCATCTCTAAAATGGGTATGTGTATGTGTGTATTTATGTGTATATATATATATATATATATATATATATATATACACACACACACATACATACATATATATATATATATATATGTATGTTTATATTATTACTAATCCTTTACCTTATTTTTTTTAGGTTAGGTCCATCTCTAAAATAAAAGACTAAACCCTAGTGTGGAAGAGATTTTGTTGTAAGGATTGAGGGTGGTATGGAGGTCTATTTATAGGTTAGACTAGGGATCTTAGGCCATTGGATTTATCAGATTTAATCTAGGCCAACAATTTCATGCGATCTGCGGGAACTTTCCACGTCAGCATAAAAGTCAAAAGTAGCAGATCAAAACACGCCAACTCAGCCTCAAAACAAAATAAAACATGTTCAGTTTGAAATATATCATGCCATACACGATTTTCGTCTGAACAAAGGGGAAGGTTCGTAACTTCTTCGTTTTAAGTCCGTACTTTGCAAACCATAAGTCTAAATACCAGAAAATCGCCATGAACACAACAGTGCAGGTTCCGTAGCGAAATTTGATTACATGTAAAAAAAATATCTTTTGAAGTTATTTCTATGGTTATAGTTAACTTGTTTTTATTAAATTCATAATTGTTCCTCTACAATTAATATTATTGACCTTCCATTAAATACTATTAATTCCTGACATTATCGCTATTTCATTATGCGCCTTAATCCTGAAATTTAAATGCATGCGTCAACATTTGTGATTTAATAATCTTTGTTAGCTATTAATGTTAGTTTATAACGTTGGACTTTATTTATTCTTTTATAAAGTTACTATGAAAGTTTCCATTAATTTTTTATTAATTTATAACGTTATATTTTCATAACATTTGCTCCCAAGTATTCAAATCTGTTAATTAATTAGTCTTAAATTTTGGGTTGTTACAGGAGCATTTTATAGGGATAGGCTCTGCTCTGAAAAACGTCTACAAAGGGATCATCAATACATAAGGTTTTAGTAGTTAACCAAGAAGAGGGCTAGTGGGTGTGATGTCCATCTGGACCAAGTCGGGTCCTTACCTTGAGTTGAGTGGCATGAATTTGAGTATCATGTAAACCATGTGTTATCATATGCCTGATTCACTGAGTGAGTGACAGTGAGGATGGATGATGGATGCAATGTTTGCATTGTTGTTATCACTCTAGGAATGTCGTATTATGTATATACCATTGATGCAGATATTTAAACATCGTTTGTACTCTGATGTAGGATACGCCCATGATGATTGTGTCATAGAGCAATATGTACTTTTATGTGTTAAATCTGTGGATGCAGTAACATATCAAATATGATTTTTCCATATCCTTGTTCCGTTTAATATCACAACTTTTATAGTCCTTTGAGACTTGTTTATTACTTAACTGGACTAATGTCTGACTCGAGGTTTTAAACTTTGCTTCTTATTATCTCGGGTAAAATTGAATACGTAGATTAGATAACATGTGTGAACATTATTCAATGGTGCACAAATGAACCTATAGGAGGAGACGCCTTCTTTTATTTATAATTCTACTATTATCTTTTATTCTGCTATGTGATACTATGGACCTTGACAGTGTTGACTTACTATCAATGGAGACAATTTATCAGCTGAATTTACCTATCACTTATGTAAACTCTATTTCCATTTTATATAACTGTGTAGCCTGTATAGTCTGATTATATAATTATAACTATTTCAACTGTTTTATGTCTACGATCCCTAAACTATTTTATTTGATGTGTTATGAGATATACAGTAAGTTCTATAATGTTTTTGGTGTTTCTTCCCTTCTCTCATCTTTATTTCTCTTCCTTTCTTTTCCAATTCTCTTTTTTTTATTCTATTTTTTTCCCTCAAAAACCATCCTACATTGATTTGGTGCTTGTTTAGTGCTATTGAGTTATATAAGCACTATTTTGTAGCGTGGTCATCGCATTTGGTATCAAAACATATGTTGCGTTGTTTAACCTAAGGGATACCGATATTGAGAGGGTTTATATACAAGAAAGTATGTATTTGTTATATATTTTGATTTTAACAACTAAATAATAAAATGCTAGAGGGGATGACTGTTATTAAAAAAAGAAAAACATTGGTTTAAGTAATTACAATAGCTTTTACTCACTACCACTCTAATTCTCTGAAAAGCATCGCCTTTTCGGCCGATTCAGATCACCGTTCTTAATTTCCCCCAGATCGTTGTCCAGATCTATAACATGCAGAGATCGAGAATCTCTTAATCCAAGGTAATTTATTGTCTCCAGATCATGACTCAAAATCAGAATTTCCAGATCTAGGTTTGACACATCAGTCGAAGATTAATAAGATTAAATATAAGCAACCGAGAGTTTGGATTGATGTTATTATAAAGGATAGATCTCACATAAATTCAGTCCAGCTAAAATTTTATGAACCGGTCATTAAAGATAATCGTAGAATAGCGGTTATTAGTAAAGATCTGACTAAAAGGGCAAGAGAAAGGTGGTACAATTCTATAGTGTTTTATGATTCCGGTAGCAGGCCTTACTACACATTCTTGAAGGATTATATTGAAAGAAATTGGAACATTGAAGGTAGTTATCAACTGTTTAATAGGGAAAATGGTTTCTTTATTATTAAGTGTGAAAATGCAAAGTATTATGACAGTATATTATCATCAGGTCCTTACTACTACAACAAAAGGTTGACTTATATGAGAAAATGGTGTTCTTATTTAAAAATGACCAGAGAATTTCTGCATACATTACCTATATGGATTCGTCTACCAAATCTTGAATTATGTTTTTAGTTTGTAGAAGCCATATGTAGAATTGCCTTCATTTTAGGGCATCCTTTAAAATTAGACACTGTAACTGAAGGATTTACTAGAATACCATATGCTAGAGTTTTGGTAGAAGTGAACTATGATTTTAATTTTCCAGATGTAATTTCTATTCAATGTTTCAGTGGTGAATTAATTTGGCAGAAAGTTCAGTATGAATGGGTTTCTCCTATGTGCTCTAAATGTAATATATTTGGACATGCAAATGTTGTATGTAAGGCTTCTAAAGTCCAGGTCCCTAAAAATATTCAAAATCTAGAGAATGAAATGGATATAGATGAGAATGTGAGGAAAAATAATTTGAATAATAGAGATACTCAAGATAGAAGCAGACTCTCTTGGTATGATTCTTCTCCAGAGAATCATATTGGAAATCTGGGTGAAAAGTTGGATTCATCAAAGAATGTTGAAGTGATAGCTATGTAGAATTTAGATATTATTTTGGTAGATAAACATGAAGTTGGAAATGTTGAGAAGACACTAAACTATGGAGTTGGTAGGACATAAGCTAAAACTGATGGGTAAGATATGGCAATTAATGTAGACAGTAGTGATGAAACAGTTTATTAAGAAAATGAAATGTCACAAGTTAAGGCTGATAGTTATAAAGATGCTAGAATTCAATCAAAGGGTGATTTAATGGAAGAGTCTGATTGTTCTTCAAGTAGCATTGAAAGGGCGAGACTTAAATATAAAGCTAATGAGTTTAAAGGAGGAAATAAGTTGATTAGTGATAATCCTTTTGTAGAAAAAAAATCCAGAATGGACCAAACTTATTTCTCAGATTCAAACTAGATCAAAAACAAAGAAAACAAAAGAAGATGTAGGCACTTCTGGTGGTGTTCATAATGGAGGTATATCCAAGAAGTGATCTTGTTTTGCTGTGGTGTTATTATGTTTGTCCAGTGAGAATACTTGTTGATGTTATGTGAGTGTTTGGTTTGCGTCAGTTTCTTCTTGGTGTTTTTCAATCTGGCCAAGTATTAATTCGGTGATGTTCGATTGTATACTCTTGCCTTGGTTCATATTCGATGCATCATTATGGGTATTCCAGTTTTTTCGTAGTTTAGTGCTGATGTTTGGTTTTGTTCTTTGAACCATGGTTTTTTAACCATTGTCATTTATTTTGATGCGTGGTTCTTTTAGATGTTAAGCTTATCTGGGAGTTTATGGGATTACTAGTGTATTTTTTGGTGGTTTTGCGGGTTGATTAGTAGTGGGCCGTATTCCTGGGCTTAATGGGTTTTTAGTGGAGCTGCTTTGTAGCTTTGCTATGGATTTTATTGCTATGGGCCTAGTTGGGCTTAGAGATGTGGTTTTTAATATGTTTGTGTTTCTTTTGTCTTATCTGTTTCTGTTTGTACTGTGTTAAGCTTTGGTTTGAGTTGGCTTTCATTTGTTTTGTATAGTATTTGTTGTATTTTGTAACCAACTCAAACATCATGTATCTTGTTTCTATTGTGTTTAGGTACCCATTTTGTTCAAAAAACAACTAAATAATAGTATATACGTACTTATATACATTTGAGTTTTTTTGCACACGAGTGTCATGTATGTAGTTTTACTCTGGGAGCAGTTGATCGTTCTTACCCTAAATCTAGGATGATCTAGCATTCAAGAAATAATGTTGCTGACACATATGAAGCCGAGAATTATGCAGGCTTGAGGACCACTAGCCTCGATTTATGGTATATGTTTTCTAGGGTCGTATGAATCACTATTTAAGATGCCCTAATCTCTTTGAATGATTAATAAGCTCAAGTGCAAGGAGTAGACTATGTCAACCTATATAGAGATTGCAATTGTCTATGAGGAAAACAATTCCTTAGAAAGGGGTTGATTGTCATGGTGCAAGTTTGGTTTGTTTCAAGGAGTTCTTTGACAACTCGGAGTTGCATGATGCAACGCGGTAGAAGTTTACCTCAAGAAAGCTCTAAGAATGGACTTAGAATGGATGAGAGTCCTTATAGCTTTGATTTTATAAAGATCGGATTACTATATATAAGTTCATAGTTCACTTCGAAGGAATTTGTCTCAACTCCCTAGAAGTCAGTACTAAGCGAGAAATCCACAATTTAAGTAAGGTGATATATCTATGTTGGAGAGTATGACCGAAGATGTGCTATCAAAGCAGAGTATGTTTTCTCTTAAGTGATCCACATAGAAAGGACAGAGTTCCATCATCAATTTTAATGGTCAACTTAGAAAGCAGTTGATTTCTTTTGGAGAGAGGATAAATGCTTTGAGGAGTTGTTCTGGAGGGCTTGCAATGTTTGAAACTGTACCCAGCATAGGAGGTTTTCCTCTTGTGTAAGGACAAATTGTAAAAGCATATGCATTGATTGTCATTCTTGTATCATCGAGCTTTCCATGATGAAAGAGTTAGGAAAATGACATCACTACTTGGGATATGCTTTCCACTTATAGTATTTCCATATGTTTTTTATTTTAACGTCGAGGTTTCATTGTTCCATATGATCTTGTAGTTTGATAGATGGAATGACACTTGGTACTCAAAATAATTAATAGGCCTTTTTAGTTTTGACGTACCTTAATGAGGGCTTGGCTAGGTTATGTTACTTCGAAGCAGGATGTTGCTGGAGATCCTATGAAGCTTATAATAGATTGAAATTTGAATTGACCCAAGGGTGCTATGGTTTTCAAGTTGCCCTTGGATTGAAGAGGTATTGTATAAGTTCTATGAAGGACTACATTGAAGTAGAAACACTGTAGACCAATAAATTTTCAATAGAATTAGACTTTTATTTGAGACACAAGGTGCATATACATATTAGCGAGTCTGATTGAGGGGCTGACAAGTGCATCGATATCACTCATTTCAAGAGGAATGAGGAGCCGATAGTACAAACTTGTTTATGGTAATTAATAAATGTGGTGTTAATACTGAAAGGGAAGTTTATCACATGTCAGTCGATAACTGAAACCGCACAGGAAGTATCATACTCTTAATTCAGAGCACGGGCGATAGAATTCGCTTTGGGTATTTGCAGGCATTATTTGATTGGAGAGAAGTTAGAGCTATTTGGTAACATCACGTTACTAGAGTGCCTCTTTTTTGAAAGGGATCTCGACCTTTGCCTACCACGACGGATAGAGTTTCTAAGCTTCTAATGTATTTGATAATGTTTGTTCAGAGATGTACCAACTTGGGAGCTTTATTCCTAGAGTGAATATTACTTGCATTTATTACTATTTATGTCTCCAGAACTTGAAGTTGTGTTTGCGGTCTTGACCGAGATGGTTGGCTTCGTACAGAAGAGGTGTTGCTTGATTGTGATGCTAATGAACAAGCATGATTGAGCATTCATTTCAAGACGAATGAAATAGCATTTAGCTAATGCCGAATATGAGGAGTCATGTGGTTCCCTATAATCACTAGAGATTCCTGAATAGAAGTAGGAATAAGTGTTGTTTTATTTTATTGATGTATTATCAATGACTCGAGCAGGGTAAATAACATAATGGTCTTAGTCGATGGGCTAACCAAATGTTCTAGATTTATACCTGTTAAGTCAAGTAGAATGAAAGACAAGCTAGACGATTTATATGTAAAGTGGGTTGTATGATTACATAGTATACTTAAGAGAATTATGAGTGATTGAGATCCATTGTTTACTAGTAGGTTCTGGAAAATGTTACGAGAGGCATTAGGGATAGAGTTGCATCTTAACACCGCTTATTATCTTCACACTAATATTCAAACTGAACAAGTGAATTGTATATTGGAGGATCTCTTGCATGCTTGCATATTATACTTTGGAAACCGGTGGGACGATCATTTGCATCTTGTTGAGTTTTCATATAATAATAGCTATCAATCTAGCATTGGTATGGTACCATTCAAGGCATTGTATGACCGAACATTTAATGCCACTTCATATTGATGGAAAGTGAGCGAGAAACTGATACTTGGGCCAGAGATAGTGAAAGAGACTTTAGAGAAGATATACATTATTTATAAATGAATAAAATCTTCATAAAGATAGATAGAAGAGTTATGCTTATAAGAGACGTCGAGATTTGAAATTCTTTTGTCGTTTATACGATGTTTATCAAAGTTTCTCCATTCAAGGGTGTCATTTGGTTCGATAAGAAAGGGAAGTTGGCAATGAGATTTGTATTTCATTTTCTGATTCTTGAAAGGATCGGAAGCCTAACATATAAATTTAACTTACCCCAAAAGGTGATAAGAGTGCACAATGTATTGCACATTTCTCAATTGTAGAAATTTATGAACAAATGAAGTATAACTATCGCAGAAGATCACTTGGATGATATCGTGTTAACCCAAATGCCATGAGATCCCATAAATCTACTTGTATAGTTGAACATAATGCAATTCTACTCAAGAAAAAGGTAGTGATGTCAGTGAAGGTTAAATGGAGTGAAATTGAAAGCAACTACACTAGGGAGAATGAAGACAACATGATGACATTGCGTCAGGATCTCTTTACTTGGTGAGATTTTCTCTTTATCACTTTTACTTTGTTATACATTATCATTAGTGGCCTTATTATCGTATCATTCATGCTGGGGTAAGGGTCAGGGATAAGACCAAGTTATTTCTTTTCCAGTGGGTTACTATGTATGCATATATATTTTTTGGATGGTTGTATATGATTGTTAGGCATGCAAAATGATTTTATTCACTTGTTTGTGGAATTTTGGAGGAGATATTCCTAAATGGGATGTTGTGCAGTTAAAGAACTTAGTGGTTCTGTAGTGGTATATGTGTAAAAAATTATAGCGGGAATAAAGCAAGGATATAACGGATGTGCAAAAAATTTAATTAGATGTAAAAATATATAACTAAAATTAATTAATTATCATTTTCTCATCATTTGTGTAGAAGAAACGAATATTGATTAATATTATATAACGAAAACAAAGAATATCATGGTTATGCACACTAAATTCAAGGAATAATATAGATTTCTATCTTATATAAGGCACTTATGACTTAAATTAGCTCGTGAAATTAACTTTTTTGATTTATTTTAAAAGAGAACTGGTTAAATCATCTTCTATATATTAATATTGCTAAAGCGGGTGATAAATAGCATTGACTTAGCGTGTGCAGCGGAAATAGTGAGGCTTAAAGTAGAGCTACTGTTCATTGGTACTAAATTGAAATAGCGTAGCGGCCGGAGAGCGCTATAGGCTATAGTAGGGATTTTGCGGGGCTTTAACGGGGTTTTAATTATATAGATGGTATGAATATAACGACCTGTACTTTTGTGCATTTTTAGAGCAAAAAATAAAAATATATTTTCATATGAGGTTATATAATTTTATAATTCTGGGAAATGACTACTAGGGTTATTTTTCATCTCTAGAATATTTGTCAAAATTTTATGTAATTGTTTTCCTCCTGAGGAATCTTATTACATCTATAACTTTTGACTAGAGTGGAATTTGGATTTAAAACCAATTCCATTAGATCGTGATGATGGTTTTCCTTTGTATTGTGATTATATTAAGAAAAGAGATTTGTCATTTGGGAGTTATGATTTTTTTTTAAAGTTTTTTGAATTTTAGATATCTTAAATTTGCAATTAAGGATCATTAAATGTAAGGCCGATGGTTAGTTTTGGTATTAACAAAGGATGGAGCTGAAATAGGTTATTGTAACCTCATTTTTCTTCTTCTCAAAAGCTTCTTGACCTCTATTACAAAATCTTATTTTCAATCTTCCTTAAATATGCATTCAAAAACCCCAATATCTTAATCAAATTAATAAATAAAAAGAAAAGTATTGAGAACTTCACTATAGAGCAAGATCGGTTGCAATAGTGAAAGACGAACGTATTTAATTTGTTTTTCCATCTCAAAACTTGAGGATTTGTTCAGATCTACAACTTTATAGCAGAGGTGAGTGATTGAATTTCTCAATTACTAATTAAAAAATGGCTCTTTGATATTAGATGTGCTGGGGTATGCTAACGTAGTCCTAATACCTAAGAAAGAAGGAAATGTCTCTGCTGCGGACTTTCGACTTATCAGTCTACTGAATAGTAGCTTCAAGCTGATCACTAAAATTCTTGCAAATAGGTTGAAAGTGAAAATGGATGATCTTATTGATGTTTCGCAGACGACATTTATTAAAAGAAGGTTTATTCTTGATGGAACAACACTTGTTCAGGAAGTTATCTCTCATAGTGACAAACATAATGTGCCATATGCAATATTGAAATTGGATTTCGCTAAGGCCTTTGATACTGTTGATTGGAGGTTCATCATGGATTTGCTTCACGCGAGAGGGTTCCCTGACAGATGGCTAAACTGGATTCACTGCATCTTAACTTCAAGCAGATCAAACATTTGCGTAAATGGGGTGGCAGGCAAGGCTATTGTTTCCAAGCGTGGGCTGCATCAGGGAGACCCCCTTTCCCCACTTCTTTTCGATTTGGCTGCTGATGTCTTTTGTCGGATCCTTCGGGTGGCAAGCGCTAATGATATCATCCAGAGCTTCGGGAGAGATCACATTATTGGGGGTATTAACTCATTGCAATATGCTGACGATACTATTATCTTTAGCAACCCAGATTGCAAGTACATTGCCTCTTTAAAATTTTTGCTTTATGCTTTTGAAAGTTTATCTGGCTTAAAAATTAATTTTCATAAGAGTATTGTTTACACTCTGGGTTGTAGTGTTGATGTGAACATGAAATGTGCTGAAATGCTTAATTGTAAGGCGGAATCATTTCCTCTTTGTTATCTTGGGGCTTACATCCGTCCAAAAAGCTTTATGAAGAGAGATTGGCAGTTAGTTATTGAAAAAGTTGATAGGCGTCTGGCGAGATGGAAGGGGAATTGATTATCAAATGCTGGAAAACTGGTGTTGGTGAATTCTGTTCTATCTGCTATCCCTTTGTATTGGCTATCTTTCTATTCATGTCCTGGATGGGTGATTTAAAAGATTGAAGCTTTTCGTCGGAATTTTTTCTGGAGTGGCACAAAGGATACACGTAAAGTTAGCTGCCTTGTGTCATGGGATCGGGTATGCAAATCCAAAGAACAGGGAGGCTTGGGAGTTTTAAATTTGAGAAACATGAACTCAACCTTGCTTTGCAAATGGCTGTGGACTATGCTAAGTGATAAGAAAGTTCTTTGGAAGGAGTGGATGTTAAACACTTGTTACGGTGGTAGATTTGACTGGAACGCAGATGTTTCTCATTGTTCAGTTTTTTGGCGTGGTGTTATGTCTAATATTCACTGGATGAAGATTGGTGCTGGTGTTGTAGCTAAAAATGGACGCAACGTTTCTTTCTGGTTCGATTGCTGGCTGCTACCAGTCCCGTTGCGTGTTGAATTTGCTGACCTTTTTGAGATTGCTTGCAATAAAAACTCTACAGTCAGTGAAATGTACGATGTGAATACTGCCAACTTCAAATGGAAACTGACTTTTTGTCGTCTCTTAGCTGGTAATGCTTTGCTTCAGCTTTGTGATCTGATTCGTTTGTTAGAGGATGTACAGATTTTTGATGAAGAGGAAGATGAATTTGTCTGGAAGATTGGGAGGAATAACAATTCTTTTCGGGTTAGAGAACTTTATAAGATGATGAACTTTACAGGAAGGAAATACGACGGATTTGTGTGTATGTGGAGTTTTAGGGCAGTACCTACTAAGGTGAAGATTCATATATGAACGATCATGCATAACAAGCTTAATATGGTGAGCATATTACGTCAAAAAGGAGTTCACGTCGCTGGGGGCTGTGTTTTTTGCGCTGAAGACGACGAAAATTACCTGCGCTTATTCGTTGATTGTGACTTCGCGTTCTATGTGTGGACGAAGTGTTTAGTTAGCCTTAATATTTGCTTAAATTGGTCTAGCTTCATTACCGACCAATTTCTTTTTTGGCACAGTACTTTTATTTCACTACCTGATACATCTATGCGACAACTGTTTGTTGCCTTGAACTTTGCTTATGTTTGGATTCTTTGGCATGAAAAAAACTCACGAAAGTTTAAATGTAAAATGAAACAGCCCAACTCAGTTATTTATTGTATTCTCAAATTTGTTTCTCAATGGTCAGGCAACGAAGAGGTCAGGTTCGTGGACATCATTGGCGCTAGACTCATGGATAGAGCACGTAGCAGCCGTGCTTGATGTAGCTTCCACATCAGTTAGTTGGGTGTCTTGCTACTATGTCTATGTCGATGTTTTATGTATATTATGGGTATTGTTTTACCATGCCTGGGTGCATGTGTTGCTTTTTGGATTGTACATATTCTTGTATATATTGTAGCACATCTTTTGTATGTTGCACATAGCACCACGTTGTACTTGGTTTATGTAACGAACTGGGATTGTCAACCCAGAAAATCAACATAAAACCCACATTAATTATTCAGGCATCGAACATTCCAGATCATTAATAGAAAGAAGTTAGAGGGTGAGAATAGATAAGATAGAAAATTAGAATAGAAGAAGAAGAAGAAGAAGATCACAATCAGAGTAAACACGAATCTCACAGCGGAACGAACAAAATGTAATATATAACATAACTTTGCAATAAAATAGTATAATAACATTATCAGAGTACAACACTTACGCACAGTGGAAATAACAATAGCGATATAGTCCTGAAGCCTCCTGCTTCAAGCTCCTCCAAGTATATCTGTAAAGACCTGAACTACTTGACCGCCCGTACAAATTTGGGCACCCAAGAGTTTAGGGAAAAACAAAACGAAATAAACTCTGGGTCAGTCATGGGACTGGTGTGAGTAAACTCAAATCATTTGGTTTAACTTTTCAAAATCCTTTTCAAACGAAAAGATAATCATAAGGCCAATCCATACATAAACACGGATGGTTTTTACCTTACGATAACACAAAACAGTTTTGGAAATAAATACTCCTATGATATTATAATAATGTCTAACCACAAATAATTAGAATCTAGCGGAACGCTTGCATCTCACGTTCCACATATATAGTATACAAACAAAACAGCGGGCGCTTATTGGAGATTGGATTCCAACTATGACAAGGTATGGGACCACCTGCCGATAGTGTATCTCTAGAGGCATATACACTGGGTTCAACAAGAACATCTTGCAACCCGGCCCATACATGACCGACCACTCATTTCCCTTTAGTGTATCGAATGTATATCACCAACGGTTGGGAGCTACCCGCCGTCTTCCCGAAAAGGGATAGCATCGATAATAGATAAAAGAATGAATTGGATTTTCTCTAGATAGGTGATATACACCCTAATGGGAGCAACCCACTTAGATATGCTGCCTGCCCGATTTCTGTCAATTCCCGATTGATGAGGCTACCATTCACTTTGAATGCCACATCGTCATAACCGTCAAATCACAAATTGATTTCTTCAAAAATAAACGGGTATAAAGCTAAGAGAAACGAATTCCTCCGCCACCAAACTTAAGTACGTTTGAAGAGATCAACTTATGCGATCTGTTAGATATACTCTGTCGGACATTCTTCCATTCACGTTTGCCCTGGGACTGGACAAACCGAAATCACTATTCTGTAAACAGGATAGCCCTTGCATAACTCCATCTTCAATATTTGATCGCAACGCTAACGTCCATACAGAGTGGTTTTCAGATAATGAATCTGGTTCGGGTCTCTCCATATTGACAACAGAAAAATGGTCAAAAACTTCGATAGTCGGTGATTTGACTATCAAAGAAAAACAGGTGTGCAACCAACGATATTATTTCCAGATGGAAATTCTATCGATCAATCAACATTCAACATTTATCTCTTTTAATTAAATTATCTTTAATTTATCCATTTCCCCATTTCTATCTATTTGTAAATTCTTATTTTCTAAATTTAGAAAATATACTTTATAAATCATTTGGAAAACATCACCATATTTACTTTCATTTCTTGTTTCCTATATTGGAAAACATTCATGCTCCTTATTTGGAAAACATTTCCAAATTTCCCTTACTGGATTTAAACAGATGTTTAAATAAAACATCGTTATGCCAACCTAACCCATTACGGTCCTTAACTCAATTTACTTAACCAACTTTCACTATCGAGCCTTACCCATCCCTTGGTTAAATCGAATTCAATCAAGTTGGGGTACAATTACCTCTCAGACCTTAACTGAACGACATTTCTAACCTCGAAATAGACAAAGTTCAACTTTCAAACCATTAACAACTTCCTTACGAAACTCTCGGATTCTATTTATGAATCCACTTCTTTATTTTAAAATATTGATTATAACTATAACGTAATAATTCCTTTCTTCTTGAATATCCAACTTCAAAATGTAACTTTTATTCCTTAATTTAACTAAACAACTAAACCACTAATCTATTAATAAATAAGTAAATCTTGATTTAAAAACGGAAAGTAAATATTACTTTCCCGAATTCCGATATAATCGAATTCAATGTAAAATTCTCTTTTCGAATAATCTCTATTTGATAATCTCCTTTTCGAATACCATATTCGATAACCCCTTCTTCGAATAACAATATTCGATCATCTCTCTTCGAATGATTTACATTCTATTAACTTTCTACGAATGATTTACATTCCATAAATCTCCTTTCAAATAAACTATATTCGATAACTCCTTTAACTCTATTCAAATAAACTATATCCGATTTACTCCTTTCGAATAACTAATATTCGATAACTCCTTTCAAATAACTAATATTTGATAACTTCTTTCGATTACTACATTTCGATTAACACATTTTGATTAACTCCTATCAAATAACTAATATTTGATTAACTTATATTCGAATAACTATGTCTGTTTCAACTTTATTTCGAATAGCTAATATCCGATTTAACTTCATTCACTTGACTCTAGATCGCAGCGATCACAATGGTTACGCCTGATTCCCTCAGGAAACATCCGACCGCCGTAGGCTATATGCAGCCCTGCGAATTACGCTAGCAGCCCTACGAAATGGCAACTCTTCATGAATAACTATACTTGACTAACTCTATCTCTAATAACTAAATTTGACCAAATCTAATTGAATAACAAATATTCAATTAAAGCCTAATTCGATTAACTACGTTTAGTTAACTCTAATTCGATTAATTCTACCTCTAATCGAATTACTCTAACTGATTATTCAGTTTCAACTATCGATGTTGAAATCGATTCTTACTTCTCTATATAACTCCTGACTTATATATATTCTATTTATCCAATAATCGACATTTTATTTAATTTATAAAATATTATTTATAAATTTATCTTCTTACTTTATCTGTTAAAACAGATTCTATTTAAAAATCTTGGCTTTAAATTCATAGCATGTTTTACCCGTGTGTGAAGCACGGGTTTAAATCTTTCAAATGTAAAATCCTCCTTTTATACAATTCTAGTCACCTTTCAAGTATTTCCTTTTAAAATCTATTTATTTACCAAATTATTCCCCTTTTGATAATTCTATTTATTCTATAAAATATTTTCTATTTATAAAATCCATTGATTTTATAAGTAATTCCTTTGATAATCTAACTATTCCCTTTACACATGTTTTCCCTTTCTATTCTATTTATTTCAAATAAATATTCCTTTCCAATTCTATTTGTAAATAGTTTACAAATATTTCTTTTTCAATTCTGTCTATTTGATTAACAAATAAATATTCCTTTCCAATTTATTTATTTTCTAAATAAATATTCTCTTCTTATAAAATCTTTTGATTTTATAAATAATTATTTTTCAATTTAACATTGAAAATTTCCTTTTTACATTCCAGTATTCCTTATGGTATTTAACGTGCCATATAACAATGATCAGTCTCATTCCAACATATAAAATCAACAACAGAATTCATATTACATCATATAACACAATATATGAAAAACAGAAAATTAAATGTTGAGGAACCCAGTTGGGTCCCTCCGACCTGTTTTCCTGCATCCACAGATGTTAAACAATAAAATTAACATCAATTCCATTTCACTATGAATTATTCTGCAAAACAGAATCAATATTTGATTAACGATTTATATCTATATCGTTATCTATATTTTCAATTAACTGACTAGCAGTTCAACCAAACAGCTGACACCCAGCAAACAACCATCATTTATAAATTCTAAAAATATTATGTAAAAATATAAACTGAGCAGAGTTAGTGAGATTTGCTCACACTGGACGGTTATCGTTAAATAACGATAATTTGTCATTGATTTGATTCAGGCGTTTAATTTCACCATAAATCCAAACGAGCCCCAATTCACTCCCGGTCAGTTCCATGGTGTAACCACCGTCCCTACGATCCGAACGGATCCTGTTTCGTTGAATTTTGATAACGTACGTGTAAGATATAGCATTTTAAATTTAACACATTTATTTTAATTTCTAATTTAACTAAATAAAACATTTGGGTTTTACCTCATAAAACCCGGCCCATCTTCCTTTTTAAATCCAACCCATTTCCTTTTCTTCCTCAACACCAGGTCTCGGCTTTCAGAACAATTCGACAGCCATAACCAATTCTTCAATCCATCCTCTCTCCATTTCTACTTTGTTTAAAATCCCATGAAAATACTCAAAACTCCTCTCTTCGAAAACTCCACTCCCCCATACCAATTTTATTCAGTTCGCACCCTCCTTTTGAATCACGACGGAGCTCCTTCGAAGCCACTAAACAAAAAAGTTGCGAACCAATTTTGCATGGAATCGAACCAAAAATTCACCTAAGCTGCTTCTTAATCATACGAACACAAATCCTGTAATGACCCGCATTGGCAGAGGTATTAGAATTAATTTATTTAATTATTTAAAAGGTAATTAAAAGAATTTATTGGTCGTGGAATTAAATAATGGTAAATATTTAATTAAAATAATAAATTAAATAATATATTTAATTCAGTAATAATAAAAAATAATGAAATTCACAGTATGGTGTAATTTGGGTTATCTAATATATATATATATATCAGTTAGGAGTTGAATTATAATAACGAATATATTATATAAACGACAGTTTGAACGTAGAGTTATAATATAATTAAAATCGAGCTCGAAATGGCGCTGCAGTTCGCTATTTGGCGATTTGAACTTCAACTGAATGTACAGGATTCGTTTTAAGCCGAATTTCTGTGAAACAAGAAACGTGTGGAGCTGGTGGAGTATATCTTTCTAGTGGAAGAGAAATATCAGGATTTCGTCGTGTAGATTTTGATTTATGTCCAAATCAAATTTTAAAATAGTCGCTATAGAATCGTTTATCGACCATAACGGTTTATTCGATATAACTAGAGATCGGGTTTGAATTTAGACAAGGTTCTTTTGGGACATAACGATAATTTAATTTTTAGAATTTTTATGTAATTTTTAATTAATTAAATAAGCGACTTTTTATTTTGAATATTTTGCACCCTGTAGTCAACATTTTGGGGTTTCAAAATATGAGTTAATCTACCGATATTATTATATTTTTGGGATCGTGGTACGTTAATCGACACGACGACATATTTATTTCTGTTTGTAACAGTTCATACACGGACGGAGTTGTACGTAAGAAAGTACCTACCCTAACCTCTTTAAAAATCAAATATTAAATCCTATATAACACTAACTTCTCCCTATGGCCTAAACAAAGCCACGCACCTGTTTTTCTCAGCCGCTACTTAGGAAAGGGAAAATCAAACTCCACGTCCTATATTTATACATATATATACCCTAAAAAAAACGTTTTCTAACCTAATCCCTCATTCTGTCAAAAACGAGCCGCCAACATCTCGTCTAAAAACAAGAGTTTCTTCAAAAATCAAATCCCTCACTCAATGAAAATTCAACAGTGACTGATCTGTTGGGCTCATAACTTAAAGAGATTCAATTGAGTACCCTTCATTTTGGGTTCGATGCAGTGCTCTCGTTACTGGAAGAATTCGGCGGCTGTGATAGGTCCAAAACTGGAACATCTCGTAAGTTGAAGGAGCGTAAGGCAGTTCGAAATACTTCACTGGCCGGAACACGTGAGAAGTACTGGAGTTCAAGCGGTCTCGGTTGTGGAGCTGGTGGTCTGTGCGTTAGGGCTCAGTGGCCAAGACATTGAGGAAGGGTACGTATAACATACTGGAGGACAGCGGGATTTAAAAGTTGGAGTTGTTTCTTTTGATTTTTTTGTGAGCATGAAGGGACATTTCACATTGAAAAGAAGAGATGAACGAAGGGGGTTCAAGTATATGGGTTCAGCTTGTTTGGGGATGAAGGGGTGAACCACTGTGCTGCGTTGGAGGGGGGGATTTATTCCAGGAAAAGGGAGATGGATGTAGGAGCAGCAGGATTTGTTACTGATTTGGGAAGATGATGAATAATGTAGTGGCAACGTGGTATTTTCCAGTGGGCTTCCGGGCCAAACAGTTCAAAATATAAAAGGAGAAAAAGGAGTTTGAAGGTGAGGCATTTTTCTTGGTTCGAACAGTACTGGAATCGTTAAAATCAAATGTGAGAAAGAAGGGAAAGGGTGCGGGTTTAAATCTGTTGGGCCGGAAGGTTTTGGGTTAAGGGATTTCGGATGGGCTGAAGACAAAGGAGAAAGTTAAGGCCAAATGTTTTATTTATTTATTTGTTTAAGTCTAGCGTTGATTTAAAATAACCTATTAACTTGTTAATGTTACATCTTATACGTATGTTATCAGAAATGTACAAAATCAGACCCGATAGGATCGTACAGACTGACACTACATTCTGGAACTGACTGGATGTATATTGGAGCTAGTTTGAATTTATGGCAAAATAAACTGTTTGATTCAAATCAAACAACAGTTTATCGTTCTTTAACGATGAACTGCCAATGTGAGTAAATCTCACTAACTCTGAACAGTTTATAAATTCATGTTGTATTTTTAGAACTGTCAGATATTGGCTGATTGACTGTATGATGACTGTTTGATTGAACTGCTAGTCAGTTAGTTGATTTTCTATATTGATTCTGTTTAACAGAATATATCATATGGAACTGAAAGTGATGTTATCTATATTGTTTAACATCTGTGATGCAGGGAAACAGGTTGGAGGAATCCGACCGGATTCCTCAACATTTATTTTACTGTTTTCATACATTGTGATATATGACGTGTTATATAATCTGTTATGGATTATGGGTGTTGGAATGATGTTGATCATTTTTATTCGATATTTTAAATATCATAAAAGACCCTGGGATGTAAAAAGGATTTATTTCAATGTATATTGAAATAAAGGGATTTTATAAAATCAACAGATTTTATAAAAGGAAATATTTCGAAAGTAAATAAAAGGGAAAAATGTTTTTAAAACGAATAGAGTTTTATAAAAGGGAAATCATTTGTAAAGTGAAGAACTGTTACTAAAAGTTAATCTTTATAAATGAATAGTTTATTCGAAAAGTAAAAGGAGCTAATCGATGTTAGTTAATCGATTAGAATAGAAAGTAAAAGGAGCTAATCGGTGTTAGTTAATCGATTAGAATAGAAAGTAAAAGGAGCTAATCGATGTTAGTTAATCGATTAGAATAGAAAGTAAAAGGAGCTAATCGATGTTAGTTAATCGATTAGAATAGAAGTTAAAAGGAGTTAATCGATGTTAGTTTAATCGATTAGAGTAAAAGTTAAAAGGAGTTAATCGATGTTAGTTAATCGATTTGAGTAAAAGTTAAAAGGAGTTAATCGATGTTAGTTAATCGATTAGAGTAAAAGTTAAAAGGAGCTAATCGATGTTAGTTGAATCGATTCGAGTTGAAGCAAAGGAGTTAATCGATGTTAGTTTAATCGATTAGTGTTAAAGCAAACGAGTTAATCGAATATAGTTAGTCGAATAGAGTTAAGTAAAAAGAGTTAATCGAATATAGTTATTCGAATTAAAGCAAATGAGTTAATCGAATATAGTTATTCGAATAGAAGCAAATGAGTTAATCGAATATAGTTTATTCGAAGAAAGTAAAAGGAGTCATCGAATATAGTTATTCGAAAGGAGTTAAGTGAAATGGGTAAATCAATAGCATTAGTCAAATAGAGTTAATCCAATAGTGTTAGTCCAATAGAGTTAACTGATAAGGGTTAATCGAATAGAGTTAAGTGAAAAGAGTCAATCGAATATAGCTATTCGAAGGAGGGTTAAGTAAGGAAGTTAGTAAAAGGAATATAAAGTGAACTTTGCCTATTTCAAAGTTAGAAATGTTGTTCAGTTAAGGTCTGATAGGTAGTTCTACCCCAACTTGATTGGCTTCGTTTTAACTAAGGAATAGTTAAGGTTCGGCAGTAAAGGAAATGGTTTGAGTTGGCATCGCGATGGTTTGTTTAAACATCTGTCTAAGTCCAATGAAGAAGCTTTGGAAATGTTTTCCAAATAAGAAACCAGAAATGTTTTCAAATAAAGAAAACAAGAAATGGAAATGTTTTCCATTGTTAATAACGTATATTTTCCAAATTTAGAAAATAAGAAATACTGAATATAGGGAAACATGAGATAAGTAAATTTATGGAATAAAGAGATAAATGTTGAATGATGCTTGATTGATATAAATTTCCATTTGGAAATAATATCGTTGGTTGCACACCTGTTTTTCTTCGATAGTTAAATCACAGACTATCGAAGTTTTGACCATTTTAACGTTGTTAATATGGAGAGACCGGTTGGATTATTATCCAAAGAACCACTCTGTATTGGCATAAGCGTTGCGAAGCATATATGCCAAAGGAAATTGAAGACAAAGTTATGCAAGGGCTATCCTGTTTACAGAATAGTGCCTTCGGTTCATCTTGTTCCTGGGTGACTTGTATGGACGGATGTCTGACAGAGTATGTCCAGATGATCACGTATATTGATTTCTCCAACTGTACCAAGAGTGGAAGCGGAGAAGGAAACTTCTTTTAGCTAACGCGTAATGTATGGTTGAGGACGTCGATCGGTGATTTGATGGATTTGACGATGTGGCATTCAAAAGTGAATCTGGTATGATGATAAAGCGTAGCTTCTAGCCTCACATCCGGTAAATGACAGAAATCGGGCAGGCAGCATGGCTAAGTCGATCGCACCGAAGTAGGGTGTATAATCACCTGATCTAGAGTTTCATTTACTTCTAAAAATCTATTGTTGATGCTGTCCCATTCGGGAAACGGTTGCTGATCCCAGCCGTTGGTGATGTATATTCGATACACTCAAGCGAAATGAGTGGTCGGTCATGTGTGGCCGGGTTGCAAGATGTTCTTGTTGAACCCAGTGTATTCCTCTCTAGAGGTACACGAGCGAAAGGTGGTTCCATACCTTGTCATAGTTGGAAATCCATTTCCCAATACGTGCTTGCGGTTTTGATTGTATACTATATATGTAGAACGTGAGATGAAAGCGTTTCTGCTAGATGATTATATATATACTGTGGTTGATAGACATTATTATAATATCAAAAGGTTTTGATATAAAGATAATTTGGATACTCATAAGGGAAAAACCCGTTCCGTTATACGGCGTGGTCTTATGAGATATCGATTACCTGCTTGAACTGTTTTTAAACTGTTTTACTCATACCAGTCCCATGACTGACCCGGAGTTTACTTTGTTGTTTTCCGTAAACCCTTGGGTGCCTAAATTTGTACGGGCAGTCAAATAGTCGGGATTTACAGATATACTGGAAGAGCTCGGAGCAGGAGGCTTCAGGATCATATAGCTATAGTTATTTCCGCTGTGTTGTAAGTGTTGTACTCTGATAATAATGATGTATATTCAAGTACAGATTTGTATTTCAAAGTTATGTTATGAAATATATTTATTCGTTCCGCTGTGAGATTCGTGTTACTCTGGTGTTGTGTTCTTCTTCTTCTATTCTAATTTTCTATCTTAGTTTTCCTCACCCTCTAATTTCTTTCACTAATAACCAGGATTTTTCGATGTTTTGGTTATCGACATCGTGTTTATGTCGATAACCAAAGTCGCTCAAAATCCGGGTCATTACAGTTGGTATCAGAGCTTAAGTTAAGAAATACTTGGCTCTGTGGCGTGACTCGGTAGAGATAGGGTTAGTAATACCCTAGACTGAGATTGAGTGTATATATACGAGTGAGCGTATTTGTTATTGATATAAAAATTTGTTTCATATTGTGGAGATTTATTGGTTAAGTTGTTTATGGGTTCTGGTCGATCAGTTTGATCCACTGTATCGGTAGGGATTTTGTAAACACTTGAATACGATGAACCATCATGGTATGTTTTGAAAAGAGGGTAAACGAAATAGTTTACCCAACGTATATTTTGATATATATTGGATATATTAATTGTTATTATAATCGAGTAAGATTATAAATAAAATGGTTATGTAAATAACCAATCAGAATTCATATAAGTGAAATATGTGAAATCAGATGAGTTAAATCTGAAATTTAAACCAGAAACTGAAATAAAATTCTGGAAAATTTGATAAGTGTTTGTAAATGGATTAGGATTAAACATAAGGAAAATTTAAGATCCTGGGAGATTTTAAATTGTTTTACAAGCAGTGTGAATTATATTTTGAAATGAATTTCAAAGTGAAATGTTTAGAAATAGTTTTATAGTATTGAACTCACTTCGATCGCTGGAAAACAGATTCTAATGATGACAGCTGCATCATCAGTATTCATTTTCGAGTTGTAAGCGATGAATTACTACCAGAGATACTGTTTTGAATTTGTTTTGGGAAAGACAAGTTGTGTTGAATTTCAAAATGAAATTAAATATAGAATTTGAATTTTTAAATAGATTTGAAATATTAACTTGTTTTAAAAGAAATAAAACGAGAAGTTCCTTTATAAACGAAGTTTATAAATAGTTTTTTTATAAACGAAGTTTGTAAATGAAGTGAAGAGAATTATCATTGGATAATTCAGAAATAAAAATATAAGTGTGAAATTGAAAGGGAAATCTATTTTCCAAAGGCAGAAATATCGATTTCAAAAGGAATCGAAATCGAGACTTATGTAAAGAATGAATAAAGAAAATTTGAAATAGAAATTGAATATGTGAAATTCAATGGAATTGAAATAGAATTGAAATAAGAAAATTCAAATAGATTTGAATATAGAGTTTGAATAAAGAAAATTCAAATAGATTTGAATATATAGTTTGAATAAAGAAAATTCAAATAGATTTGAATATAGAGTTTGAATAAAGAGAATTCAAATAGATTTGAATATAGAATTTGAATAAAGGGAATTCAAGTAGAAGTTTGAATATAAAAATTCAAAGGGGATTTGAATATAGAAATTCAAATGAGATTTGAATAAAGAAGATTTGAATAATGGAAATTTGAATATAGAATTCAAATAGATTGAAATGAAATTTGAATATAAAATTCAAATAGTTTGAAATGGAATTTGAATATAGAATTCAAATAGATTGAAATGAAATTTGAATATGAAATTCAATGGAATTGAAATAGGAATTGAATATAGAAATTCAAAGGGAGTTTGAATATATGAAATTCAATGGAATTGAAATAGGAATTGAATATAGAAATTCAAAGGGAGTTGAATATATGAAATTCAATGGAAGTGATATAGAATTTGAATAGAGGAAATTCGAATATAGAAATCGAATAGAATTTGAATAAGAGAAGTGACATAGAAATTGAATAAAGGATTTGAAAAGGAATTTAAATATTTGTAATTCAAATTGAATATAGAAATTTAAAGGAGTTTAAATATATGAAGTTCAAATAGAAATTGAATTAGGAAACTTCAAATAGAGTTGAAAAGAAATTTGAATATAGGATTCAAATAGAATTCAAATGGAATTTGAATATAGCATTCAAAGGGGATTTGAGGATTTATATTCGAAATTGAATATGAAGCGTAAGTTGAAAATGGAGTTCAAATTAGTTGTAAGAAAGTTAAAATATATTTGAACATATCATGTTCAAATATAAAAGTGAAATAGACTAAAGGAGAAAATCAACAAAATTTAATTAACGAATTGAGTTAAAACGATCAGGTATAGTTAAAAAAGATTGGGCAGGTATAAATATACATGAGATATGTATGGATAAGGTATATAAATAGAATGCTCGACGGAAAGGTATGTATTCAATTCATATATGAGATTTTATGCGCCGTATCAGCTAGCCGCTTGGCTTTTTCTTTTTCTTTTGGATTGGTGAGGGCCATGGGAGGCTATTTGAAATTTCCCGATGCTCCTGGTACAAAGGAGGTTATGGCAAATTTTTCCAGGAATTTAAGGAGTTAGAATATTTTTAAGATAATTTGATAGTTAGAAATCAACGTATCGATATATATATAGGTCGATAAGGAAACGAACTTAGAAATAGAATAGTATAATCAAAAAGGAAGTCTAGAATAAAATCTAGTAAGAATAGAAAGAGGAAGCGTATACGTGTTTGAAAGTGAATAAGTTGTTGTATGGTATTGATTATTCGAGTAAGTAGTCATATCTGTTTTGACGTTATAAAAGTTATTCAGTCAAGGTCTGGGAGGTAGTTATACCCCAACTTGATTGATTTCATTATTAACAAATAAATAGTAAGATTTCAGGCTCGAAGATCGATGTTGAATAAGAGTTAGTTGAATATAGTATTTGGGTTGTCGTAACGATGTTTTACACAACATCCGTTTTAACCCAAATAAGTGTAAACTTGGAAATATAAAAATAAATATTTCCTAAGTATGGAAATAAACGAGATCGGAAAAGAGATAAGTAATTGGAATATTTTCCAATTATAAATAGCATATATTTTCTAAAGTTTAGAAAATAAAGGAAGGCGATATTCGGAAATGTTTTCCAAATAACATAAAAGGCCAATATGGTTATTGAAAATATTTAGTTAACAAATATTGATAAAGAAATAGAGAAGTGATTTAACTAATGGAATATTGATTATGGGCTCAGTTGAATTTCAAAAGGAAAATTTGATTTTTGAAAAAATAAACCGTTTAAAACTCCCAGGGAAAGACTGTTTAAATTAAAACAAATTTAACAGAAATTTGTGAAAGCAGATTTGAATTAAAGTAAAGTCAGTTAAGTGGTAACTGAAGTTGAATTGAAATCGCATAAGATTGGATTTGTGAAATTAGAATCCGGAATGGTATTGGATTGAGGAGTTAAGGAATTGAAAATCAAGAATTGAACTCGAGTTGAAATGATATGTGGCTCGGATATAAGCAAATGGTTGTGTCGTGGATAAAAGCAGATGGGGATTTGATTGGGATGACCCTTGTATCCGCTGAATTGATAACAGGTGGAAAGGATATAATAATATGCCGACAAAAGGTACAAGTTTATATTTATATTGGGTATGAGATTTTGATGAGCCGAATTGGCAAGCCGCTTGGCTGTTTGATTTTCTTTTGGGTTGGAGATGGCCCAGAGAGGCAAGTTGGAGTTTGACCAATTGACTAGTACAAAGAAGGTGCTGGCGAAATTTTTCGAACAGTTAAGGCGTTAGAAAATTTTCAGGATTTTTGAAAATTTTCGTTGATAAGAATGAATTAATAATTTAATTGAAATTAAATTGGTTCAGTTGAAACTGAAGTTAAGAAGTGAACAAATATGTTCTAACCAGTCGATAGGGTCGTCCTCTACCTTTTAGCAATTTCGAGGGCGAAATTATTTTAAGTGGGGAAGATTGTAATGACCCGCATTGGCAGAGCTATTAGAATTAATTTATTTAATTATTTAAAAGGTAATTAAAAGAATTTATTGGTCATGGAATTAAATAATGGTAAATATTTAATTAAAATAATATATTTAATTCAGTAATAATAAAAAATAGTGAAATTCACAGTATGGTGTAATTTGGGTTATCTAATATATATATATATATATATCAGTTAGGAGTTGAATTATAATAACGAATATATTATATAAACGACAGTTTGAACGTAGAGTTATAATATAATTAAAATCGAGCTCGAAATGGCGCTGCAGTTCGCTATTTGGCGATTTGAACTTCAACTGAATGTACAGGATTCGTTTTAAGCCGAATTTCTGTGAAACAAGAAACGTGTGGAGCTGGTGGAGTATATCTTTCTAGTGGAAGAGAAATATCAGGATTTCGTCATGTAGATTTTGATTTATGTCCAAATCAAATTTTAAAATAGTCGCTATAGAATCGTTTATCGACCATAACGGTTTATTCGATATAACTAGAGATCGGGTTTGAATTTAGACAAGGTTCTTTTGGGTCATAACGATAATTTAATTTTTAGAATTTTTATGTAATTTTTAATTAATTAAATAAGCGACTTTTTATTTTGAATATTTTGCACCCTGTAGTCAACATTTTGGGGTTTCAAAATATGAGTTAATCTACCGATATTATTATATTTTTGGGATCGTGGTACGTTAATCGACACGACGACATATTTATTTCTGTTTGTAACAGTTCATACACGAACGAAGTTGTACGTAAGAAAGTACCTACCCTAACCTCTTTAAAAATCAAATATTAAATCCTATATAACACTAACTTCTCCCTATGGCCTAAACAAAGCCACGCACCTGTTTTTCTCAGCCACTACTTAGGAAAGGGAAAATCAAACTCCACGTCCTATATTTATACATATATATACCCTAAAAAAACGTTTTCTAACCTAATCCCTCATTCTGTCAAAAACGAGCCGCCAACATCTCGTTTAAAAACAAGAGAAAACGATTTCTTCAAAAATCAAATCCCTCACTCAATGAAAATTCAACAGTGACTGATCTGTTGGACTCATAACTTAAAGAGATTCAATTGAGTACCCTTCATTTTGGGTTCGATGCAGTGCTCTCGTTACTGGAAGAATTCGGCGGCTGTGATAGGTCCAAAACTGGAACATCTCGTAAGTTGAAGGAGCGTAAGGCAGTTCGAAATACTTCACTGGCCGGAACACGTGAGAAGTACTGGAGTTTAGGCAGTCTCGGGTGTGGAGCTGGTGGTCTATGCGTTAGGGCTCAGTGGCCAAGACATTGAGGAAGGGTACGTATAACATACTGGAGGACAGCGGGATTTAAAAGTTGGAGTTGTTTCTTTTGATTTTTTTGTGAGCGTGAAGGGACATTTCACATTGAAAAGAAGAGATGAACGAAGGGGGTTCAAGTATATAGGTACAGCTTGTTTGGGGATGAAGGGGTGAACCACTGTGCTGCGTTGGGGGGGGGATTTATTCCAGGAAAAGGGAGATGGATGTAGGAGCAGCAGGATTTGTTACTGATTTGGGAAGATGATGAATAATGTAGTGGCAACGTGGTATTTTCCAGTGGGCTTCCGGGCCAAACAGTTCAAAATATAGAAGGATAAAAAGGAGTTTGAAGGTGAGGCATTTTTCTTGGTTCGAATAGTACTGGAATCGTTAAAATCAAATGTGAGGAAGAAGGGAAAGGGTGCGGGTTTAAATCTGTTGGGCCGGAAGGTTTTGGGTTAAGGGATTTCGGATGGGCTGAAGACAAAGGAGAAAGTTAAGGCCAAATGTTTTATTTATTTGTTTGTCTAAGTCTAGCGTTGATTTAAAATAACCTATTAACTTGTTAATGTTACATCTTATACGTATGTTATCAGAAATGTACAAAACCAGACCCGATAGGATCGTACAGACCGACACTACATTCTAGAACTGACTGGATGTATATTGGAGCTAGTTTGAATTTATGGCAAAATAAACTATTTGATTCAAATCAAACAACAGTTTATCGTTCTTTAACGATGAACTGCCAATGTGAGTAAATCTCACTAACTCTGAACAGTTTATAAATTCATGTTGTATTTTTAGAACTGTCAGATATTGGCCGATTGACTGTATGTTGACTGTTTGATTGAACTGCTAGTCAGTTAGTTGATTTTCTATATTGATTCTGTTTAACAGAATATATCATATGGAACTGAAAGTGATGTTATCTATATTGTTTAACATCTATGATGCAGGGAAACAGGTTGGAGGAATCCGACCGGATTCCTCAACATTTATTTTACTGTTTTCATACATTGTGATATATGACGTGTTATATAATCTGTTATGGATTATGGGTGTTGGAATGATGTTGATCATTTTTATTCGATATTTTAAATATCATAAAAGACCCTGGGATGTAAAAAGGATTTATTTCAATGTATATTGAAATAAAGGGATTTTATAAAATCAACAGATTTTATAAAAGGAAATATTTCGAAAGTAAATAAAAGGGAAAAATGTTTTTAAAACGAATAGAGTTTTATAAAAGGGAAATCATTTGTAAAGTGAAAACTGTTGCTAAAAGTAAATCTTTATAAATGAATAGTTTATTCGAAAAGTAAAAGGAGCTAATCGATGTTAGTTAATCGATTAGAATAGAAAGTAAAAGGAGCTAATCGATGTTAGTTAAACGATTAGAATAGAAAGTAAAAGGAGCTAATCGATGTTAGTTAATCGATTAGAATAGAAAGTAAAAGGAGCTAATCGATGTTAGTTAATCGATTAGAATAGAAGTTAAAAGGAGTTAATCGATGTTAGTTTAATCGATTAGAGTAAAAGTTAAAAGGAGTTCATCGATGTTAGTTAATCGATTTGAGTAAAAGTTAAAAGGAGTTAATCGATGTTAGTTAATCGATTAGAGTAAAAGTTAAAAGGAGCTAATCGATGTTAGTTGAATCGATTTGAGTTGAAGCAAAGGAGTTAATCGATGTTAGTTTAATCGATTAGTGTTAAAGCAAATGAGTTAATCGAATATAGTTAATCGAATAGAGTTAAGTAAAAAGAGTTAATCGAATATAGTTATTCGAATTTAAGCAAATGAGTTAATCGAATATAGTTATTCAAATAGAAGCAAATGAGTTAATCGAATATAGTTTATTTGAAGAAAGTAAAAGGAGTCATCGAATATAGTTATTCGAAAGGAGTTAAGTTAAATGGGTAAATCAATAGCATTAGTCAAATAGAGTTAATCCAATAGTGTTAGTCCAATAGAGTTAACTGATAAGGGTTAATCGAATAGAGTTAAGTGAAAAGAGTCAATCGAATATAGCTATTCGAAGGAGGGTTAAGTAAGGAAGTTAGTAAAAGGAATATAAAGTGAACTTTGCCTATTTCAAAGTTAGAAATGTTGTTCAGTTAAGGTCTGAGAGGTAGTTCTACCCCAACTTGATTGGCTTCGTTTTAACTAAGGAATAGTTAAGGTTCGGCAGTAAAGGAAATGGTTTGAGTTGGCATCGCGATGGTTTGTTTAAACATCTGTCTAAGTCCAATGAAGAAGCTTTGGAAATGTTTTCCAAATAAGAAACCAGAAATGTTTTCAAATAAAGAAAACAAGAAATGGAAATGTTTTCCATTGTTAATAACGTATATTTTCCAAATTTAGAAAATAAGAAATACTGAATATAGGGAAACATGAGATAAGTAAATTTATGGAATAAAGAGATAAATGTTGAATGATGCTTGATTGATATAAATTTCCATTTGGAAATAATATCGTTGGTTGCACACCTGTTTTTCTTCGATAGTTAAATCACAGACTATCGAAGTTTTGACCATTTTAACGTTGTTAATATGGAGAGACCGGTTGGATTATTATCCAAAGGACCACTCTGTATTGGCATTAGCGTTGCGAAGCATATATGCCAAAGGAAATTGAAGACAAAGTTATGCAAGGGCTATTTTGTTTACAGAATAGTGCCTTCGGTTCATCCTGTTCCTGGGTGACTTGTATGGACGGATGTCTGACAGAGTATGTCCAGATGATCACGTATATTGATTTCTCCAACTGTACCAAGAGTGGAAGCGGAGAAGGAAACTTCTTTTAGCTAACGCGTAATGTATGGTTGGGGACGTCAATCGGTGATTTGATGGATTTGACGATGTGGCATTCAAAAGTGAATCTGGTATGATGATAAAGCGTAGCTTCTAGCCTCACATCCGGTAAATGACAGAAATCGGGCAGGCAGCATGGCTAAGTCGGTCGCACCGAAGTAGGGTGTATAATCACCTGATCTAGAGTTTCGTTTACTTCTAAAAATCTATTGTTGATGCTGTCCCATTCGGGAAACGGTTGCTGATCCCAGCCGTTGGTGATATACATTCGATACACTCAAGCGAAATGAGTGGTCGGTCATGTGTGGCCGGGTTGCAAGATGTTCTTGTTGAACCCAGTGTATTCCTCTCTAGAGGTACACGAGCGAAAGGTAGTTCCATACCTTGTCATAGTTGGAAATCCATTTCCCAATACGTGCTTGCGGTTTTGATTGTATACTATATATGTAGAACGTGAGATGAAAGCGTTTCTGCTAGATGATTATATATATACTGTGGTTGATATACATTATTATAATATCAAAAGGTTTTGATATAAAGATAATTTGGATACTCATATGGGAAAAACCCGTTCCGTTATACGGCGTGGTCTTATGAGATATCGATTACCTGCTTGAACTGTTTTTAAACTGTTTTACTCATACCAGTCCCATGACTGACCCGGAGTTTACTTTGTTGTTTTCCCTAAACTCTTGGGTGCCTAAATTTGTACGGGCAGTCAAGTAGTCGGGATTTACAGATATACTGGAAGAGCTTGGAGCAGGAGGCTTCAGGATCATATAGCTATAGTTATTTCCGCTGTGTTGTAAGTGTTGTACTCTGATAATAATGATGTATATTCAAGTACAGATTTGTATTTCAAAGTTATGTTATGAAATATATTTATTCGTTCCGCTGTGAGATTCGTGTTACTCTGATGTTGTGTTCTTCTTCTTCTTCTATTCTAATTTTCTATCTTATTTTTCCTCACCCTCTAATTTCTTTCACTAATAACCAGGATTTTTCGGTGTTTTGGTTATCGACATCGTGTTTATGTCGATAACCAAAGTCGCTCGAAATCCGGGTCATTACAAATCCCATATCCATACAAGCTAAAAACCCCTACAATTCCCGCAACGTCAAGCTCTAGCTCAGACTGTTTCACGACAGGTTTGTTCGAACCACTGGAAATCGATATAAAAGTGAAGAGGAGGACTCAGGAATCCCAAAAAAATGTGGTTCGAGATTTATAGGTTTTAAGCCGATTTGTTTCGGATTTTTGAAGTCACGATTTTGGGTATTTTGAGGATAAGAATGGCGGCGTGAGTGATTGACCAGAGAATGAAAATGGGCTAAGGTTAGGAAAGGTAAGGATATTATATAGGATGATTTTATTATTTTTTTAATAGAATATTATATTTATTTTTAAGCAAACGCTGATTGTATTCGTCCTCTAAAATTCCTGTGATCGCGTACGATACCCAAAAATCACGAAACTGGACATGCAGCTAGAGTTCGACATTGCAGACCCAACGAGACTGGTTTCGTTGAATTTCAACTCCGTTTGCTCAAACAGCGTATTTTTAACCATCAAAATACTGACTGCTTTTTCACTCTAAAAATCCTTACGGCCACACAGTGACTCCAAAAATCACGGAAATTGAAATCTAACAATAAATCAATATTGCGGATCTAACAAAATTAGTTTCGTTGAAAACTGAGTTCGTTTGAAAAACTGGCTATTTTTAAAGCTCTAAATAACCCCTTTAACTATATAAATATATTTAAAAACAATTAAATTTAATATTTAAAAATAAATATTATCGTATATATTCACAATGGAATACCCTACAGCTTCACTGGGATTTATAACTCGATATTTCAAAATTCCCAGTTATATCGATATTCGATTTACATTGAAAACCCTTTTAAAATATAAATAAATCGATATAAATTATAAAGGAATTCCGTAGCGACTTTTCTAAAATCTGATTTGGACATAACTAAAATCTATACGATGAAATCTCAATTTTCCTCTTCCATCAGAAAAATATATTTCACCAGCTCCTAACGTTTCTTGTTTCACAGAAATCCGATTAAAAATGGACCCTGTACATTCAGTTGAAGTTCAAATCACCAAATAGCGAACTGCCACGTCATTTCGATCTCGATTATAATTATACTATAATTATACGTTCGAACTGCCGTTCGAATAATATATTCATTATTCTAATTAAATTCTAAACTGAATTAAATATCACCGATGATCCAATTCACACCATTTTGTGAATTTTACCATTTCTGACTATTTCAGAAATTAAATATATTATTATATTATTTATTTTAATTAAATATTCGCTATATTTTAATTCTGATCATTTTAAATAACCAAACCATTATTTAAATAATTAAAAAATTATTTATATCGCTGAAAAATGCGGGTCGTTACATTATTCTCCCCTTAAAATAATTTCATCCTCGAAATTGCTAAGGTAGAGAACAAACCCTATTAACTGGTTTAAAAACTATTTGTTCACTTTTAACTTTAGCTTCAACTGAACCAATTTATTTCAATTAAAATATTCATTAATTCTTATCAACGATAATTTTCTAAAATCCTCAAAATTTTCTAACACCCGAAATTTTCGAAATAATTCGCCAGCACCTCCTTTGTACCGGTCAATAGTTCAAACCCTAACTCGCCTCTCTAGGCCCTTTCCAATCCAAAAGAAAATCAAACAGCCAAGCGGCTTGCCAAATCGGCCCATAAATCACTAAATCCATAAAAATAAACGTGTACCTTTTTGTCGGGCATATCATTAAATCCTTTTATTCTGCTGCCAATTCAGCATATACCAAAGTCATCCCAATCAACCTCTGATCAATTTATCCTCAACACCGCTATTTGCTTAAACAAGCCAATTACCATTTCAAACTCAAGTTTCATTCTTGATTCCAAACTCCTAACCCTCCAATCCAATACCATTTCAGATTCTATCTCACCATTCAAAATCTGATTTTACTCCATATATTATATCTAATTCAATTTACAGTTAATAGGTTTCAATTCAATTCATACTTTCCCTCACAAATTTCTATAATTTGTTTTTAATTCATACTATCTTCCTGGGGATTTTAAACAGTTTAGTTTTTCAAAAATCCATACTCCTTTTTGGAAATCAAAACCACTTGTTTCTCAAAACGGTTCAAATCAAAATATTTGGTAGTAATCCGTCACTTAGAACTCAGAAATGAACACTGATGATGTGGCCAGTATCATCAGCGTTATTTTCCAGTTATCAAAGTGAGTTCAATACTATATAACTCTAAAAACCATTTTTAAACAATTTCTTTTTGAAAACTTTTTCAAAATATCATTCACGATACTTCTAAACAATTTAAAATCTCCTAGGATTTTAAAATTTTCTTATAATTAACTTAATCCACTTATAAACACCTTTCCACATTTTGGGAATTTCAATTCCAATTCTGTTTTAAATTTCAGATTTACTTAATCTGTTTTTATATATTACACTTATACGAATTCTGTTTGGTTATTTATATAACCATTTCAATTATAATCAACCAACACATCCAACATACAATAATCATTCGAATATAAATATTTTCTTTATATCGAAATATACTTTGGGTAAAAAAAATTCATCTACCCTTTTTCAAAACATACTGTGTTGGTTTATCGTATTCAAGTGTTTAGAAATCCTTATCGATACAGTGGATCAAACTGATCGACCAGAATTCACAAACTACTCAACCAATAAATCTCCACAATATAAAACAATTTTTTTACAAAATCTACAAATACGTTCACTCGTATATATACACTCAAACTCAATCTAGGGTATTACTAACCCCATCTCTACTGAGTCACGCCACAGAGCAAAGGTAATCACTTAACCTTCAGCTCTGATACCACTGTAACGACCCAGAAAATCAACATAAAACCCACATTAATTATTCAGGCATCGAACATTCTAGATCATTAGTAGAAAGAAGTTAGAGGGTGAGAATAGATAAGATAGAAAATTAGAATAGAAGAAGAAGAATGTAACGACCCAGAAAATCTGAACCAATTTAAAATTTTTAAATTGGCTAAAATAATGGATTTTAAATATTTAAAATAAATATTTTAAATAATGGCGATGAAAACTGAGTTTGAATCGACATTTGAAAACGAATATAATTAATTATAATTATATATAGAATTGAAAATGGCGCGGTAGTTCGATAAATTCGATTTCAAACTTCAATTGAATATACCGGGTGCAAAACAATCCGGATTTTAGTGAAACCAAAAATAATGGAATCTAATTGATAATATCTTTCTAACGAATCCGACCAATCGAAATTGGATAGCGGGAATCAAAGGATATGTCCAGTTGAAAATTCTGAATAGTCGCTATGAAATTCAGGCCCTTAAAAATGGACATTTTGCAAATGACCTCGGATTTCGACGAAACCACTTTTGTTGGATCCGCAGGGTCAGGTTATTGCTAGGTTTCAAATTTCATAATTTTTCGAATCAATAAGTGAGCGTGGCAAAGGAAAACGCGTTTAACCAGTTTCAGTTGATTTTAATCGACTGGAAATTGGCCATTTTTCAAACGGTCTCAGAATTCGACGAAACTAGTTTTGTTAGGACCGTATCGTCAATACGAAGCTAGAAAATATTTTTCTGGAATTTTTCTAGTTAGTATGTGACCCCGGTAATTTGAAATGTGCGTTTAAAATTCAATATAATGATTTAAATGAAAATTCAAAGGAAACTGATTGTAACGATCAAATCAGCTTGCGATACATATCCCATTGTGTTCGGAATGGGGGTAAAACGCTATGGACGACAGGTGGTGGGCCTCGTTTCGAGGTCATATGTAAAAGTCAACCTTTTTACAATAATTAAATAATAAAAGGAGAAAAAAATATATTATTTTAATTTCTTTTCCCCCCTTTTTCTTCTTCATTGCCCCCCCCCGATTCATTATTCGTTTACCAGAACTAAAAAAAAAAAAAACCCTAAAAGCCATCGCGACGTTCACCAGCCCCCCCCCCCTCGAGCGAACGCCGCCGATCCATCGCCGCCTCGTCTCGAAGTCGCCGACGAAGACCTCGCGTCCTCCCTCCATCGCGTTCGAACCCCGAAGCCATCGCCTCCCTGTTCGAACCTTCCCATCGCGACACCTGGTTAGCAGCTCCGCCCAGCTCGAGAAGCACCTCCAACGATCGGTGAAACCCCCCCCCCTCTGTAAGTATTTTGTTATTTTATTTTAATAATTTAAAAACTGTGTTTTTAATTAGGTTTAAAAACTGATTTTATAATGATTTAAAGACTATTTTTTTTTTTTAAAATTCAAAACCGTTTTTTTTAAGTTGCATAAAACTGATTTTAAAATGATTTTTAAAACTGATTTTTGTTAGGGTTTAAAACTGATTTTAAAAGATTTAAAAACTGTTTTGAAAAGCATTTTTAAAACTGATTTTAAAAGATTTAAAAACTGTTTTTCTTTGAAAAGCATTTTTAAAACTGATTTGTTTTAAAAATAAAAACTGATTTGTTTTAAAAATAAAAACTGATTTGTTTTAAAATAAAAACTGATTTGTTTTAAAAATAAAAACTGATTTGTTTTAAAAATAAAAACTGATTTGTTTTAAAAATAAAAACTGATTTGTTTTAAAAATAAAAACTGATTTGTTTTAAAGGTAAAAACTTTAAATAGGAAAAAGGTTTAATCTTTAAAGAGAAAAAGGATTTGAACTTTACGAAGTAAAAATCAGATTTTTAGATATTGAAAGTCGAAGTAAAAATCAGATTTTTAGATATTGAAAGTCGAAGTAAAAATCATATTTTTATATATTGAATAACATCTTAAAAATTCGATTTTTACATATGTAGAGAATACGGGCGAAAGCGAAAAAAAGGCGAAGATTTCTCTAAAGGAAGAATCGTAGTTGGATAGCTATTGGTGAGATTTCTGATTTAAAAATATTATATATGTGTGAAAATGAAAGTGAATTGCTATATATAAATATCTATATATATATATATATATATATATATATATATATATATATATATATATATATATACGCCCCCTCGTCCACAAACCATGGACGATATTTATTGGTTGAAATTGTTGTGAAAATTGATTGATAGCGAAGGATTGTTTGGGATTGTTTGTGATTGATATTGGTTGATTGTGGTTGAAAAATACCCATTTGTGGTTGTGAAATATTTGGTTGAAACCACATAGGATTAGTTTGTGGAAATGAAATAAATATATACATGCCGCCTGCGTGCGAACTAGATGCATGAACCCCATTGTCAAAAACCGCGAGGTTTTAAGGTAGAGCGAGGAGCCGTACTAGGGACGGTGCCGGTGTAACTACCCTGCCGTTATGCTGCCGAAATTTTGAATAATATTCGTGTGTTTGAATTATTTTCATATGCTTAAACTATATTTATTCATTGTATAGAAAACATTCATGTGTTGAATTGATATTCATCCGTTGTTTAGAAATTCATGTGTTGAATGGTATTCATATTTTGAAATAAATTGTTCGATAATAAAAATCACATTTTTATCTATATATAAAAACTATAGAAAACATTCATGTGTTGAATTGATATTCATCCGTTGTTTAGAAATTCATGTGTTGAATGGTATTCATATTTTGAAATAAATTGTTCGATAATAAAAATCACATTTTTATCTATATATAAAAACTATAGAAAACATTCATGTGTTGAATTGATATTCATCCGTTGTTTAGAAATTCATGTGTTGAATGGTATTCATATTTTGAAATAAATTGTTCGATAATAAAAATCACATTTTTATCTATATATAAAAACTATAGAAAACATTCATGTGTTGAACTGATATTCATCCGTTGTTTAGAAATTCATGTGTTGAATGGTATTCATATTTTGAAATAAATTGTTCGATAATAAAAATCACATTTTTATCTATATATAAAAACTATAGAAAACATTCATGTGTTGAATTGATATTCATCCGTTGTTTAGAAATTCATGTGTTGAATGGTATTCATATTTTGAAATAAATTGTTCGATAATAAAAATCACATTTTTATCTATATATAGAAACCATAGAAAACATTCATGTGTTGAATTGATATTCATTCGTTGTTTAGAAATTCATGTGTTGAATGGTATTCATATTTTGAAATAAATTGTTCGATAATAAAAATCACATTTTTATCCATATATAGAAACCATAGAAAACATTCATGTGTTGAATTGATATTCATTCGTTGTTTAGAAATTCATGTGTTGAATGGTATTCATATTTTGAAATAAATTGTTTTATGATAAAAATCCTATTTTGTCACCTATATGAACTATATAGAAAAATAGTGTTTTGAAATGAATTGTTTTACAATAAAAATCACATTTTTATTGTATGCATAAATCGTTGAAATGTGAAGTGTTAAAAATAGCCACTTGTTCAAAATAAACATATATGAGTTGAAATATTCATTAATTAGCTAATGAAATGATTTGCACCTATTTATGTAACATTAGAATGAATGGAGTTTTTAAACCAAATAGAAATCAAATATGAAGTCGAATAGAAATTGATGAATGATAAGAACTGTATATATATGTACATGCAATATTCATTGAACAGGTTATAGCAAAGGGGCTAGAGAAGAGGAATAAAATTTTGTGCCCGACAAATAGGTACACATTTACTGATTTGTTTGGGTGATGATTTTGAGCCTGTTGGCTAGCCGCTTGGCTTTTTCTTTTTCTTTTTGAGATTAGAAGGACCGGGAACGCTATTTGCGATTTCCCGATGCTCCCGGTACAGGGGAGGTTATGGCGAAATTTTTCCAAAATTTAAGGTGTTAGAAAAATATTTGAAGTGAAAAGATATGGAAATCATTGAATGAACTATATTTATATAAATATATAAATATAAATAAAATTAAAACGAAACGAAGCCGTGCAGTTCGTGTTTTGAAACCGTGTTTTCAAACGACTAGTGCGGGAAATCCGACCATTGGATTTTCTCGAAACCTCAACCGTCGGGTTCGCCTTGGAATAATCTTTCCAACGGCACCAACCTTGTAAAAATCCAACGGTTGGATTGTCTGGAATGTTTAATTCAAATCTGAAGAAAAACAGCTCCAGAAGCGATTATATTTATATATATATAAAAATATAATATATATATTTAATCGAATAACGACGCTGCAGTTCGTATTTTGAAATCGAAAATTCAAACGATTGTACCGGGAGATCTGACCGTCGGAATTTCCCGAAACTGGAACCGTTGGATTCGTTTTGAAAAGACCTTTCTAATGATGTAAATTTTGTGAAGATCCAACGGTTAGATTTTCAGATATGTGTAAATCAAATCTAAAGAAAAACAGCGCCACGGCCGCTGTATGGCCCGAAGCGTCGTTTTGAATAAAATGGCTATTTTAAATTAAATAAAAATAGCGATAAATAGTTATAAAATATCGTAAGCGATATAGAATGGAAATAAACTGAATTTGCGTGATTTATGTGATGTTTGATGGTTGAATGTGTTTGGTGTGAAAATTACATTAAAGAACACAATTGGTGTTGTCGAATAATTTAACCATTGAAATAAATTGATTTGAAATTCTAAATATACGTGGATTATTTGAAAAGGCCGAGTTAATTCTCATTTCGAATAATTGATCGACGATTGAAAGTCGAAGATGAAGACGATGGTCGAAGACCGGAGATCTTCACCTCGTTTGGACGGTAACCGAGGTCCTGATTGGGAGGCATCCCGAAATATGGATAATGAGTGGTGATCGTCCAGACGTACGTGGTGATCGATGGGTTTGCGAGGTATTTAGTGCCTCCGGTTTCGTTCAGACCCAGAACGGACTTGTAAATGGACTGTGTGTCTGACATAGGATTTATTCTGTGTGGCATGCTAAGATGCAGTGATCAGGGCTTCTGTTGAAAAGCAAAGTCTTGTGGTGATGATCAAAGCACCGCCTGTGTGGCGTAGCTTTGTGTATAACGTGAATTCGCGAGCCTCACACCCCGGTATGAACCTAAAACGGGAGAACGGACCTCAGGGAGGGCCTACGTTTCCTCCTAGCTAAAAGTGGCGTCAGTGGTTTTACACGCCCTGACGAGTTTGACTTATGTGGTTGTTGCTGTTGCGAGGCGCCTCGGTTAGATCGGACGATCCGGGTCCGATGGAGTCACTTGTTGGCTCGCTTACGCCCCAAAGGGCGGCGAAACGTAGTGCTCAGGCATTTTTAATCCACTCCGTGTGGACCGGCCCTGACGATCCAAGGATCGATGCGTTCTGATCCTGAGACTCGGGCTAGGCAGTCTCGAATTCGGTAAGGACTATCTTTTGCCTTGGTTCATGACGGAAATCCAATTTCCAAATACGTGATCGTGCGGTTTTGATTGTATACCTATATATGGCGACATAGTGGTATGGGGCATTAATGCCGTCTATGATTGATAGTTATGATTCGAAATTGTTTTCAGAACATATAAACACTAGCAATAATATCAAATGCCTTTGTTTTATTCGTATCAATCATATTTTGGCCGTTATAAGGTAAAAACTCTATCCTCCGGTTTGCGTTGCATTGTGTGATGGGAACTGAGTCTTATAACGGCTTCATTTTTATAAAAAGCATAGCGATGTTTAAAAGAAAGATTTGTTTTAAAGCACTGGCAATCCAATGGAGTAAACCCATTCCACGAAAGTGGCGTGGTCCTGTGATTAGCCAAATTATATATGTGTTGAGTAGATTTCTCATACCAGTCCCATGACTGACTCGTAGTTTGTTTCACTCTCAAACTCGGGTGCCCCTTTTTCTACACGGGCAGCCTTGTATTCAGGTTTAGCTGGTTCTTTTTCTGGATAGCTGGAGCTGAAGATGGATTCTATCATTTATTTCTTTTTATGCTGTTCAGCTCCTATTGTACATATTTTGTTTATTTCCGCTGTAGACATTTATGTATAGCTGAACTGTATTTGTACTAAGTAAGATCCTGTATACTGTGTAACTCTGATGATTACTTTTATCCAGTATATTTTGTTGTTCATTCTGGTGTATTTATTTAATTCTGTTCTGCTATTATATCTTTCTGTGTTATATTCCAAAGATAACCCTTGTTTCCGTGAGAACGGGAAATCGGGTCGTCTCAACGTGGTATCAGAGATTTGGTTAAGCTTAGTTCTGGAATATAACATTCGAACGAACTCGTCAGATATAGAACCAGTAGTGTTCTAGGACGGGCAACTCAATACAGATAGGATCAGCAATATCCTAGTATGAGTAAAGCAGAATGATTACACCTCGATAGACACATTTACATTTGAAGTATATGTTTCTATGTTTAAAATATCTTTTCTGTGACCTGACACTTGATCTGCTAATTGCAGAAGTACTAGAAAAATGAGTGCCAGAAGCAGAAGGAATACAGAACCCGATCTAGAGGCTCTATTCAAGAGATATCGAAATCTGGGTGGAGCACAATTCTCGGGCAATGAATCTATTATTCAAACTCAAGCTTGGATGAGTTCTGTCGAAAGAATCTTTGAGCATATCCAGCTGAGGGATGACCAGAAACGGTTAGTAGCATCTTGGGCGCTCAAAGAAGAAGCTATAATCTGGTGGGAAACAATCATCAAAGATAATCCAGAAGGTGATATCACCTGGGACAGATTTAAAGTGATTTTCCTAGAAAGATTTACTCCTCCCGAAGCAACCGAGAGATTATGTGATGAATTTTCTTATCTAATACAAGGTGACATGACCATTCCCGAATATCATAAGAAATTCAACGAACTTGCTCACTTTGCTCCTCATCTAATTCAAAATCCGAAGAGGAAAAATATGAGATTTATTCACGGGCTTCAAAGGAAATACCAGAATAAGGTATTGGGGCATGTGAAGCTTCCTTTTTCTGAAATGATATATATGGCCTATCAGTATGAAGATCTCCATAAGAAAGGAATGTTATGCAGCGACGAAGAAGAAGTCTGTTGTAGTGACAAAGCAGAGTCTGAAACTGATCGTCCAGAGGCCAGTACAAAGTCTGATGTCAGTAAGAAGCCCAGTGCCAAGAGAAAAAGGGCTAAATCTGAAAAAGAGCGGGCAACGACTGCCACATGCTCTAACTGCAATAAACAGGGGCATCTGACTAGGAAGTGTAAAACCTCGAAGAAACGAAAGAAGGGGTCTAAACCCGATAACCAGTTTCGAGAGAATAGAAAATGTTGTCAATGTCATCGGATTGGCCATCTTGAAAAGGATTGCAGGCAATTTAAGAAGTCCAAAACAGTACATATAAATGAAGTAGCAGAAGCGTCTGGGCCCTCAGCTGGCCAAGAAAGACCAGATGTTTTAGAAGGCACGCTAACTATCAAAGACATCCCAGTTAAAGTACTGTTTGACACAGGCGCGTCAAGAAGCTTCATTGCCAAAGATGCAGCTAAGAAACTGGATTTGAATTTGAAAAAGCTCAAGGAACCAATGACTGTCCAGAATCCGGTTGGGGGTTCCATTGATCTCAGTTGGGTTTGTGGAGTGCCGGTTTCTTTCTCTCGTTATCGGTTTCCTATCATCGCAGTCGTCATGAATTTTAAAGAGTTTGATCTTATCTTGGGGTTAGACTGGTTGACCAAATACGAAGCTGAAGTTAAATGCGCCGACAGAGTCGTAAAGGCGAAGATTAAATCAGGTGATTATATAACCATTCCCTGTGAAGGTCAGAATGCTAATAGAAAAGACTTCTGGGCAGCTTTGAATGTTTCTCCAGCCCAAATAGAAAATATCCCTGAAATCACTGAGAATATTCCTGACCTCATTAAAGATATTCCTGTCGTCAAGGATTATGCGGATGTGTTTGAGGAAGTCGTTCGCTTACCTCCGCAGAGAGAAATAGATTTCAAGATTGCTTTAATTCCCAATGCAAGGCCGGTAGTTCACGCTATTCGAAGAATGTCCTTGAAAGAAAAGGAGGAATTAGACAATCAAACACGACAGCTGGTATGGAAAGGTCTGATCAGGCCTAGTTTCTCTGATTGGGGTGCAGCAGTGGTGTTTGTCCCAAAATCTGACGGTACTCTACGTCTATGTGTGGATTATCGTGATCTGAACAAGCAAACCATAAAGAATAAATATCCATTGCCGCGAATAGATGATTTGTTGGATCGATTAAATGGAGCACAAGTATTTTCACGAATGGACCTAGCTACAGGTTTCCATCAACTTCGAATTGCCGAAGAGTGTGTTCCAATGACAGCGTTCAGAGGCCCCGACTTATTCTACGAGTGGTTAGTAATGCCGTTCGGCTTATGTAACGCTCCCGCTTACTTCGTCGATCTGATGAATAGAGTATTCAGAGGAGTACTGAACAAATTTGTTCTGGTTTTTATTGATGATATTCTAATCTTCTCTAAATCAAAGGCCGAACATGAAAAACATTTGGAACAGGTTCTAGAAATCCTCAGAAGGAATGTATTGAAAGCCAAATTTTCCAAATGTATCTTCTGGCAAGATGAAGTAAAATTTCTGGGCCATGTCGTATCGAAAGATGGAATCGCTGTGGATCCAAGCAAAATCACAGCCATTCAGAATTGGAAACAGCCCAGTACTCCCACTGAAGTCCGCAGTTTTCTCGGATTGGCTAGCTATTACCGGAAATTCGTTAAAGACTTTTCGAAGATATCTGGTCACTTAACGAAGCTTACAAAGAAGCATTCTAAATTCAAATGGACTCAAGAGAGTGAGGAGGCTTTCGAAGAGATGAAGTTGAGATTAACGACAGCTCCAGTGTTAACCATCATCGATGGCAACCAAGATTTAAAAGTATGGACTGATGCTTCTAGAGAAGGCCTTGGTGCAGTGTTGATGCAAAGGGGCCAAGTGATTGCTTATGCTAGCCGTCAACTGAAGCCACACGAGAAAAACTATGTAACTCATGATCTTGAGTTATTGGCTATCATATTCTCTTTGAAAATCTGGAGGCACTATCTTCTGGGTGAGAGATTTGAACTGTTTACAGATCACCAATCATTAAAGTACCTGTTCACTCAGAAGGACTTGAATTTGAGGCAGCAGCGTTGGCTGGAGTTTCTTGCAGCATATGACTTTGAAATTATATATACTCCAGGAAAAGCCAATGTCGTGGCCGATGCGCTGAGCCGAAAAAATGTAATGATCGCCAGCTTTATTATCACAACTTCCTTGATTGACAAAATATCTATTCTTCAGAAGGAGGATAACTTTATTAAAGATATGATCAAAAGGATTCAGAAAGGCGAACCCTCGTGTTTTCAAATAGATAACGACGAGACCTTGAGGTTGAAGGGAAGGATTTGTGTTCCTGACGTTCCTGAGCTGAAAAGGGAAGTGTTAGACGAGTGTCACAAGTCCAAGCTGAGTATCCATCCTGGCGTGGCCAAAATGTATAACGATCTCAAAAGAACATTCTGGTGGAAGGCTATGAAAAGAGACGTTTCAATATATGTTAGTCGATGCCCTACTTGCCAGCTAGTCAAGAGTGACCAACAGAAATTGGCTGGATTGTTACAACCACTGGAAGTTCCTGGTTGGAAGTGGGAGCATATTTCTATGGATTTCATTGATGGTCTGCCCAGAACCAGAAAAGGAAATGACAGTATTTGGGTGATCGTAGATCGCTTCACGAAGACCGCCCATTTCATACCTGTCAGATCAAATAGAACCGCTCAGAGTCTGGCGCAGATATACTTCAGGGAAATAGTTAGACTGCATGGAGTGCCGCTCAGTATAGTAAGTGATAGAGATACAATATTCACTAGCAAATTCTGGGAAGCATTTCAAGTCGAGCTAGGAACGAAGTTGAACTTGAGCACCGCTTATCATCCTCAGACAGACGGTCAGACTGAGAGGGTAAATCGTATTTTAGAAGATCTATTGCGGGCTTGTGTTATAGATTTCGGTGGATCATGGGAAGACCATCTACATTTGGCTGAATTCTCTTATAACAACAGCTACCAGGCGAGTCTGACAATGTCGCCATTCGAAGCATTGTATGGTAGACCTTGTCGATCTCCTGCTTGTTGGGTCGAGCCAGGAAATAGACTTGTGTTGTGTCCTGATATGATCCGAGAAGCTGCCGACAAAGTCGATTTTATTAAGAAACGATTACTCGCCGCTCAAAGCCGACAAAAGAGCTATGCCGATAGAAGAAGAAGAGATATATCCTTTGAAGTTGGCGACTATGTATATTTGAAGGTATCGCCAATGAGAGGAGTTATCCGGTTCGGTAAAACTGGAAAGTTGGCACCCAAATTCATTGGTCCATTTCCTATTCTGGAACGGATCGGGACTCTCGCTTATAGGGTCAAACTGCCAGACTGGTTGCCTGGAGTTCATGATGTATTTCATATATCTCAACTTCGAAAGCACGTTCATGATCCAGACTTGATCGTGGAAGAAGCAGCTCAGCAGGATATTGAAATTACTCCAGAATTAGCTGTGAGGCGAGAGCCGCTAAAGATTATCGGCAAAGAAACCAAAGAGCTGAGGAACAAGAAGGTTCGCTTAGTCAAAGTGCAACGGAGTGGAGATCCGCGAGATTGTACTTGGGAAACTGAGGAGAGCATTCAGAAAGCTTATCCTAGACGCCGAGTAGATATCTCTGATTGACTCCGGTGCAAGGTACATTTACCCTACCTTGCATTACCATTTAATTCTCTATTCTGTTGCTATTTTCTTCCCATGGATGTGCATTATTTATTCTATACTCTGAATATTAGAAACAAATTGGTTGTTGTATTGTGGGATTGTAGATTTATCAAACCACTTTCGACTTTGTTCCTTTTCGGGGACGAAAAGTTTTAAGTGGGGGAGATTGTAACGACCCAGAAAATCTGAACCAATTTAAAATTTTTAAATTGGCTAAAATAATGGATTTTAAATATTTAAAATAAATATTTTAAATAATGGCGATGAAAACTGAGTTTGAATCGACATTTGAAAACGAATATAATTAATTATAATTATATATAGAATTGAAAATGGCGCGGTAGTTCGATAAATTCGATTTCAAACTTCAATTGAATATACCGGGTGCAAAACAATCCGGATTTTAGTGAAACCAAAAATAATGGAATCTAATTGATAATATCTTTCTAACGAATCCGACCAATTGAAATTGGATAGCGGGAATCAAAGGATATGTCCAGTTGAAAATTCTGAATAGTCGCTATGAAATTCAGGCCCTTAAAAATGGACATTTTGCAAATGACCTCGGATTTCGACGAAACCACTTTTGTTGGATCCGCAGGGTCAGGTTATTGCTAGGTTTCAAATTTCATAATTTTTCGAATCAATAAGTGAGCGTGGCAAAGGAAAACGCGTTTAACCAGTTTCAGTTGATTTTAATCGACTGGAAATTGGCCATTTTTCAAACGGTCTCAGAATTCGACGAAACTAGTTTTGTTAGGACCGTATCGTCAATACGAAGCTAGAAAATATTTTTCTGGAATTTTTCTAGTTAGTATGTGACCCCGGTAATTTGAAATGTGCGTTTAAAATTCAATATAATGATTTAAATGAAAATTCAAAGGAAACTGATTGTAACGATCAAATCAGCTTGCGATACATATCCCATTGTGTTCGGAATGGGGGTAAAACGCTATGGACGACAGGTGGTGGGCCTCGTTTCGAGGTCATATGTAAAAGTCAACCTTTTTACAATAATTAAATAATAAAAGGAGAAAAAATATATTATTTTAATTTCTTTTCCCCCCTTTTTCTTCTTCATTGGCCCCCCCCGATTCATTATTCGTTTACCAGAACTAAAAAAAAAAAAAAAAACCCTAAAAGCCATCGCGACGTTCACCAGCCCCCCCCCTCGAGCGAACGCCGCCGATCCATCGCCGCCTCGTCTCGAAGTCGCCGACGAAGACCTCGCGTCCTCCCTCCATCGCGTTCGAACCCCGAAGCCATCGCCTCCCTGTTCGAACCTTCCCATCGCGACACCTGGTTAGCAGCTCCGCCCAGCTCGAGAAGCACCTCCGACGATCGGTGAAACCCCCCCCCCCTCTGTAAGTATTTTGTTATTTTATTTTAATAATTTAAAAACTGTGTTTTTAATTAGGTTTAAAAACTGATTTTATAATGATTTAAAGACTGTTTTTTTTTTAGAATTCAAAACTGTTTTTTTTAAGTTGCATAAAACTGATTTTAAAATGATTTTTAAAACTGATTTTTGTTAGGTTTTAAAACTGATTTTAAAAGATTTAAAAACTGTTTTGAAAAGCATTTTTAAAACTGATTTTAAAAGATTTAAAAACTGTTTTTCTTTGAAAAGCATTTTTAAAACTGATTTGTTTTAAAAATAAAAACTGATTTGTTTTAAAAATAAAAACTGATTTGTTTTAAAATAAAAACTGATTTGTTTTAAAAATAAAAACTGATTTGTTTTAAAAATAAAAACTGATTTGTTTTAAAAATAAAAACTGATTTGTTTTAAAAATAAAAACTGATTTGTTTTAAAGGTAAAAACTTTAAATAGGAAAAAGGTTTAATCTTTAAAGAGAAAAAGGATTTGAACTTTACGAAGTAAAAATCAGATTTTTAGATATTGAAAGTCGAAGTAAAAATCAGATTTTTAGATATTGAAAGTCGAAGTAAAAATCATATTTTTATATATTGAATAACATCTTAAAAATTCGATTTTTACATATGTAGAGAATACGGGCGAAAGCGAAAAAAAGGCGAAGATTTCTCTAAAGGAAGAATCGTAGTTGGATAGCTATTGGTGAGATTTCTGATTTAAAAATATTATATATGTGTGAAAATGAAAGTGAATTGCTATATATAAATATCTATATATATATATATATATACGCCCCCTCGTCCACAAACCATGGACGATATTTATTGGTTGAAATTGTTGTGAAAATTGATTGATAGCGAAGGATTGTTTGGGATTGTTTGTGATTGATATTGGTTGATTGTGGTTGAAAAATACCCATTTGTGGTTGTGAAATATTTGGTTGAAACCACATAGGATTAGTTTGTGGAAATGAAATAAATATATACATGCCGCCTGCATGCGAACTAGATGCATGAACCCCATTGTCAAAAACCGCGAGGTTTTAAGGTAGAGCGAGGAGCCGTACTAGGGACGGTGCCGGTGTAACTACCCTGCCGTTATGCTGCCGAAATTTTGAATAATATTCGTGTGTTTGAATTATTTTCATATGCTTAAACTATATTTATTCATTGTATAGAAAACATTCATGTGTTGAATTGATATTCATCCGTTGTTTAGAAATTCATGTGTTGAATGGTATTCATATTTTGAAATATATTGTTCGATAATAAAAATCACATTTTTATCTATATATAAAAACTATAGAAAACATTCATGTGTTGAATTGATATTCATCCGTTGTTTAGAAATTCATGTGTTGAATGGTATTCATATTTTAAAATAAATTGTTCGATAATAAAAATCACATTTTTATCTATATATAAAAACTATAGAAAACATTCATGTGTTGAATTGATATTCATCCGTTGTTTAGAAATTCATGTGTTGAATGGTATTCATATTTTGAAATAAATTGTTCGATAATAAAAATCACATTTTTATCTATATATAAAAACTATAGAAAACATTCATGTGTTGAATTGATATTCATCCGTTGTTTAGAAATTCATGTGTTGAATGGTATTCATATTTTGAAATAAATTGTTCGATAATAAAAATCACATTTTTATCTATATATAAAAACTATAGAAAACATTCATGTGTTGAATTGATATTCATCCGTTGTTTAGAAATTCATGTGTTGAATGGTATTCATATTTTGAAATAAATTGTTCGATAATAAAAATCACATTTTTATCTATATATAGAAACCATAGAAAACATTCATGTGTTGAATTGATATTCATTCGTTGTTTAGAAATTCATGTGTTGAATGGTATTCATATTTTGAAATAAATTGTTCGATAATAAAAATCACATTTTTATCCATATATAGAAACCATAGAAAACATTCATGTGTTGAATTGATATTCATTCGTTGTTTAGAAATTCATGTGTTGAATGGTATTCATATTTTGAAATAAATTGTTTTATGATAAAAATCCTATTTTGTCACCTATATGAACTATATAGAAAAATAGTGTTTTGAAATGAATTGTTTTACAATAAAAATCACATTTTTATTGTATGCATAAATCGTTGAAATGTGAAGTGTTAAAAATAGCCACTTTTTCAAAATAAACATATATGAGTTGAAATATTCATTAATTAGCTAATGAAATGATTTGCACCTATTTATGTAACATTAGAATGAATGGAGTTTTTAAACCAAATAGAAATCAAATATGAAGTCGAATAGAAATTGATGAATGATAAGAACTGTATATATATGTACGTGCAATATTCATTGAACAGGTTATAGCAAAGGGGCTAGAGAAGAGGAATAAAATTTTGTGCTCGACAAATAGGTACACATTTACTGATTTGTTTGGGTGATGATTTTGAGCCTGTTGGCTAGCCGCTTGGCTTTTTCTTTTTCTTTTTGAGATTAGAAGGACCGGGAACGCTATTTGCGATTTCCCGATGCTCCCGGTACAGGGGAGGTTATGGCGAAATTTTTCCAAAATTTAAGGTGTTAGAAAAATATTTGAAGTGAAAAGATATGGAAATCATTGAATGAACTATATTTATATAAATATATAAATATAAATAAAATTAAAACGAAACGAAGCCGTGCAGTTCGTGTTTTGAAACCGTGTTTTCAAACGACTAGTGCGGGAAATCCGACCATTGGATTTTCCCGAAACCTCAACCGTCGGGTTCGCCTTGGAATAATCTTTCCAACGGCACCAACCCTGTAAAAATCCAACGGTTGGATTGTCTGAAATGTTTAATTCAAATCTGAAGAAAAACAGCTCCAGAAGCGATTATATTTATATATATATAAATATAATATATATATTTAATCGAATAACGACGCTGCAGTTCGTATTTTAAAATCGAAAATTCAAACGATTGTACCGGGAGATCCGACCGTCGGAATTTCCCGAAACTGGAACCGTTGGATTCGTTTTGAAAAGACCTTTCTAATGATGTAAATTTTGTGAAGATCCAACGGTTAGATTTTTAGATATGTGTAAATCAAATCTGAAGAAAAACAGCGCCACGGCCGCTGTATGGCCCGAAGCGTCGTTTTGAATAAAATGGCTATTTTAAATTAAATAAAAATAGCGATAAATAGTTATAAAATATCGTAAGCGATATAGAATGGAAATAAACTGAATTTGCGTGATTTATGTGATGTTTGATGGTTGAATGTGTTTGGTGTGAAAATTACATTAAAGAACACAATTGGTGTTGTCGAATAATTTAACCATTGAAATAAATTGATTTGAAATTCTAAATATACGTGGATTATTTGAAAAGGCCGAGTTAATTCTCATTTCGAATAATTGATCGACGATTGAAAGTCGAAGATGAAGACGATGGTCGAAGACCGGAGATCTTCACCTCGTTTGGACGGTAACCGAGGTCCTGATTGGGAGGCATCCCGAAATATGGATAATGAGTGGTGATCGTCCAGACGTACGTGGTGATCGATGGGTTTGCGAGGTATTTAGTGCCTCCGGTTTCGTTCAGATCCAGAACGGACTTGTAAATGGACTGTGTGTCTGACATAGGATTTATTCTGTGTGGCATGCTAAGATGCAGTGATCAGGGCTTCTGTTGAAAAGCAAAGTCTTGTGGTGATGATCAAAGCACCGCCTGTGTGGCGTAGCTTTGTGTATAACGTGAATTCGCGAGCCTCACACCCCGGTATGAACCTAAAACGGGAGAACGGACCTCAGGGAGGGCCTACGTTTCCTCCTAGCTAAAAGTGGCGTCAGTGGTTTTACACGCCCTGACGAGTTTGACTTATGTGGTTGTTGCTGTTGCGAGGCGCCTCGGTTAGATCGGACGATCCGGGTCCGATGGAGTCACTTGTTGGCTCGCTTACGCCCCAAAGGGCGGCGAAACGTAGTGCTCAGGCATTTTTAATCCACTCCGTGTGGACCGGCCCTGACGATCCAAGGATCGATGCGTTCTGATCCTGAGACTCGGGCTAGGCAGTCTCGAATTCGGTAAGGACTATCTTTTGCCTTGGTTCATGACGGAAATCCAATTTCCAAATACGTGATCGTGCGGTTTTGATTGTATACCTATATATGGCGACATAGTGGTATGGGGCATTAATGCCGTCTATGATTGATAGTTATGATTCGAAATTGTTTTCAGAACATATAAACACTAGCAATAATATCAAATGCCTTTGTTTTATTCGTATCAATCATATTTTGACCGTTATAAGGTAAAAACTCTATCCTCCGATTTGCGTTGCATTGTGTGATGGGAACTGAGTCTTATAACGGCTTCATTTTTATAAAAAGCATAGCGATGTTTAAAAGAAAGATTTGTTTTAAAGCACTGGAAATCCAATGGAGTAAACCCGTTCCACGAAAGTGGCGTGGTCCTGTGATTAGCCAAATTATATATGTGTTGAGTAGATTTCTCATACCAGTCCCATGACTGACTCGTAGTTTGTTTCACTCTCAAACTCGGGTGCCCCTTTTTCTACACGGGCAGCCTTGTATTCAGGTTTAGCTGGTTCTTTTTCTGGATAGCTGGAGCTGAAGATGGATTCTATCATTTATTTCTTTTTATGCTGTTCAGCTCCTATTGTACATATTTTGTTTATTTTCGCTGTAGACATTTATGTATAGCTGAACTGTATTTGTACTAAGTAAGATCCTGTATACTGTGTAACTCTGATGATTACTTTTATCCAGTATATTTTGTTGTTCATTCTGGTGTATTTATTTAATTCTGTTCTGCTATTATATGTTTCTGTGTTATATTCCAAAGATAACCCTTGTTTCCGTGAGAACGGGAAATCGGGTCGTCTCAAAGAAGATCACAATCAGAGTAAACAAGAATCTCACAATGGAACGAACAAAATATAATATATAACATAACTTTGAAATAAAACAATATAATAACATTATCAGAGTACAACACTTACACACAGCGGAAATAACAATAGCTATATAGTCCTGAAGCCTCTTGCTTCAAGCTCCTCCAAGTATATCTATAAAGACCTGACCTACTTGACTGCCCGTACAAATTTGGGCACCCAAGAGTTTAGGGAAAAACAAAACAGAAGAAGAAGGAGATCACAATCAGAGTAAACACGAATCTCACAGCGGAACGAACAAAATATAATATATAACATAACTTTGAAATAAAACAGTATAATAACATTATCAGAGTACAACACTTACACACAGCGGAAATAACAATAGCTATATAGTCCTGAAGCCTCCTGCTTCAAGCTCCTCCAAGTATATCTGTAAAGACCTGAACTACTTGACTGCCCCTACAAATTTGGGCACCCAAGAGTTTAGGGAAAAACAAAACAAAATAAACTCTGGGTCAGTCATGGACCGGTGTGAGTAAACTCAAATCATTTGGTTTAACTTTTCAAAATCCTTTACAAACGGAAAGATAATCGTAAGACCAATCCACACATAAACACGGATGGTTTTTACATTACGATAACCCAAAACAGTTTTGGAAATAAATACTTCTCTGATGTTATAATAATGTCTAACCATAAATAATTAGAATCTAGCAGAACGCTTGCATCTCACGTTCCACATATATAGTATACAAACAAAACTTGGGGCGCTTATTGGATATTGGATTCTAACTATGACAAGGTATGGGACCACCTGCCGATAGTGTATCTCTAGAGGCAAATACACTGGGTTCAACAAGAACATCTTGCAACATGGCCCACACATGACCGACCGCTCATTTCCCTTGAGTGTATCGAAAGTATATCACCAACGGTTGGGAGCTACCCACCGTCTTCCCGAAAAGGGACAGCATGGATAATAAATAAAAGAATGAATTGGATTTTCTCTAGATAGGTGATATACACCCTAATGGGAGCGACCCACTTGGCCATGCTGCCTGCCCGATTTCTGTCATTTCCCGGTTGATAAGGCTTGAGGTCATGACGTGTCTTTTGAAACACTTTACCACCATTCACTTTGAATGCCACATCGTCATACCCGTCAAATCACAAATTGATTTCTTCAAAAATACCACGAGTATAAAGCTAAGAGAAACTAATTCCTCTGCCACCAAACTTAAGTACGTTTGAAGAGATCAACTTACGCGATCCGTTAGATATACTATGTCGGACATTCTTCCATTCACGTTTGTCGTGGGACTGGACAAACCGAAATCACTATTCTGTAAACAGGATAGCCCTTGCATAAATCCGTCTTCAATGTTTGATCGCAACGCTAACGTCCATACAGAGTGGTTTTTAGATAATGAATCTGATCCCGTTCTCTCCGTATTGACGATGGAAAAATGGTCCAAAACTTCGATAGTCGGTGATTTAACTATCAAAGAGAAACAGGTGTGCAACCAACGATATTATTTCCAGATGGAAATTCTATCGATCAATCAACATTCAACATTTATCTCTTTTAATTAAATTATCTTTAATTTATCCATTTCCCCATTTCTATCTATTTGTAAATTCTTATTTTCTAAATTTAGAAAATATACTTTATAAATCATTTGGAAAACATCACCATATTTACTTTCATTTCTTGTTTCCTATATTGGAAAACATTCCTGCTCCTTATTTGGAAAACATTTCCAAATCTCCCTTACTGGATTTAAACAGATGTTTAAATAAAACATCGTTATGCCAACCTAACCCATTACGGTCCTTAACTCAATTTACTTAACCAACTTTCACTATCGAACCTTACCCATCCCTTAGTTAAAACGAAGTCAATCAAGTTGGGGTACAATTACCTCTCAGACCTTAACTGAACGACATTTCTAACCTCGAAATAAACAAAGTTCACCTTTCAAACCTTTAACAACTTCCTTACGAAACTCTAGGATTCTATTTATGAATCCACTTCTTTATTTTAAAACATTGATTATAACTATAACGTTATAATTCCTTTCTTCTTGAATATCCAACTTCAAAATGTAGCTTTTATTCCTTAATTTAACTAAACAACTAAACCACTAATCTATTAATAAATAAGTAAATCTTGATTTAAAAACGGCAAGTAAATATTACTTTCCCGAATTCTGAAATAATCGAATTCAATGTAAAATTCTCTTTTCGAATAATCTCTATTTGATAATCTCCTTTTCGAATACCATATTCGATAACCCTTTCTTTGAATAACTATATTCGATCATCTCTCTTCGAATGATTTACATTCGATTAACTTTCTACGAATGATTTACATTCGATAAATCTCCTTTCGAATAAACTATATTCAATAACTCCTTTAACTCTATTCGAATAAACTATATCTGATTTACTCCTTTCGAATAACTAATATTCGATAACTCCTTTCGAATAACGAATCTTCGATAACTTCTTTCGATTAATACATTTTGATTAACACATTTTGATTAACTCCTATCGAATAACTAATATTCGATTAACTTATATTCGAATAACTATGTCTGTCTCAACTTTATTTCGAATAGCTAATATCCGATTTAACTCCATTCACTTGACTCTAGATCGCAGCGATCACAACGGTTATGTCTGATTCCCTCAGGAAACATCCGACCACCGTAGGCTATCTGCAGCCCAGCGAATTACGCTAGCAGTCCTACGAAATGGCAACTCTTCCTGAATAACTATACTTGACTAACTCTATCTCTAATAACTATATTTGATCAACTCTTATTGAATAACAAATATTCAATTAAAGCCTAATTCGATTAACTATGTTTAGTTAACTCTAATTCGATTAATTCTACCTCTAATCGAATTACTCTAACTGATTATTCAGTTTCAACTATCGATGTTGAAATCGATTCTTACTTCTCTATATAACTCCTGACTTATATATTCTATTTATCCAATAATAGACATTTTATTTAATTTATAAAATATTATTTATAAATTTATCTTCTTACTTTATCTGTTAAAACAGATTCTATTTAAAAATCTTGGCTTTAAATTCATAGCATGTTTTACCCGTGTGCGAAGCACGGGTTTAAATCTTTCAAATGTAAAATTCTCCTTTTATACAATTCTAGTCACCTTTCAAGTATTTCCTTTTAAAATCTATTTATTTACCAAATAATTCCCCTTTTGATAATTCTATTTATTCTATAAAATATTTTCTATTTATAAAATCCATTGATTTTATAAGTAATTCCTTTGATAATCTAACTATTCCCTTTACACATATTTTCCCTTTCTATTCTATTTATTTCAAATAAATATTCCATTCCAATTCTATTTGTAAATAGTTTACAAATATTTCTTTTTCAATTCTATCTATTTGATGAACAAATAAATATTCCTTTCCAATCTATTTATTTTCTAAATAAATATTCTCTTCTTATAAAATCTTTTGATTTTATAAATAATTATTTTTCAATTCAACATTGAAAATTTCCTTTTTAACATTCCAATAGTCCTTATGGTATTTAACGTACCATATAACAATGATCAGTCTCATTCCAACATATAAAATCAACAACAGATTTCATATCACATCATATAACACAATATATGAAAAACAGTAAATTGAATGTTGAGGAACCCAGTTGGGTCCCTCCGACCTGTTTCCCTGCATCCACAGATGTTAAACAATAAAATTAACATCAATTCCATTTCACTATGAATTATTCTGCTAAACAGATTCAATATTTGATTAACGATTTATATCTATATCGTTATCTATATTTTCAATCAACCGACCAGCAGTTCGACCAAACAGCCAACACATAGCAAACAACTATCATTTATGAATTCTAAAAATATTCTATAAAAATATAAACTGAGCAGAGTTAGTAAGATTTACTCACATTGGACGGTTATCGTTAAATAACGATAATTGGTCATTGATTTGATTCAGGCGTTTAATTTCACCATAAATCCAAACGAGCCCTAATTCACTCCCGGTCAGTTCCATGGTGTAGCCACCGTCCCTACGATCCCAACGGATCCTATTTCGTTGAATTTCGATAACGTACATGTAAGATATAGAATATTAAAGTTAACACATTTATTTTAATTTCTAATTTAACTAAATAAAACATTTGGGTTTCACCTCATAAAACCCGGCCCATCTTCCTTTTTAAATCCAACCCGTTTCCTTTTCTTCCTCAACACCAGGTCTCGTCTTTCAGAATAATTCGACAGCCATTACCAATTCTTCAATCCATCCTCTCTCCATTTCTACTTTGTTTAAAATCCCACAAAAATACTCAAAACTCCTCTCTTCGAAAACTCCACTCCCCCATACCAATTTTATTCAGTTCGCACTCTCCTTTTGAATCACGACGGAGCTCCTTCGAAGCCACTGAATAGAAAAGTTGTGAACCAAATTTGCATGGAATCGAACCAAAAATTTACCTAAGCTGCTTCTTAATCATACGAACACAAATCCCATATCCATACGCGCTAAAAACCCCTACAATTCCCGCAAGGTCGAGCCCTAGCTCAGACTGTTTCATGACAGGTTTGTTCGAACCACTGGAAATCGATATAAAAGCGAAGAGGAGGACTCAGGGATCCCAATTATATGTGGGTCGAGATTTATAGGATTTAATCCGATTTGTTTTAGATTTTTGAAGTTAAGATTTTGGGTATTTTGAGGATAAGAATGGCGACGTGAGTGATTGACCAGAGAATGAAAATGGGTTAGGGTTAGGAAAGGTAAGGATATTATATAGGATGATTTTATTATTTTTTAATCGAATATTATATTTATTTTAAAGCAAACGCTGATTGTATTCATCCTCTAAAATTCCTGTGATCGCATACGATACCCAAAAATCATGAAACTGGACATTCAGCTAGAGTTCGACATTGCGGACCCAACGAGACTGGTTCCGTTGAATTCCGACTCCGTTTGCTCACACAGCGTATTTTTAACCGTTAAAATACTGATTGTTTTTTCACTCTAAAAATCCGTATGGCCACACAGTGATTCCAAAAATCACGGAAATTGAAATCTAACAATAAATCAATATTGCGGACCCAACAAAATTAGTTTCGTCGAGAACTGAGTTCGTTTGAAAAACTAGCTATTTTTAAAGCTCTAAATAACCCCTTTAAATATATAAATATATTTAAAAATAATTAAATTTAATATTTAAAAATAAATATTATCGTATATATTCACAATGGAATACCCTACAGCTTCACTGGGATTTATAACTCGATATTTCAAAATTCTCAGTTATATCGATATTCGATTTATATTGAAGCCCTTTTAAAATATAAATAAATCGATATAAATTATAAAGGAATTCCATAGCGACTTTTCTAAAATTTGATTTGGACATAACTAAAATCTATACGACGAAATCTCGATTTTCCTCTTCCACCAGAAAAATATATTTCACTAGCTCCTAACGTTTCTTATTTCACAGAAATCCGACTGAAAATGTACCCTGTACATTCAGTTGAAGTTCAAATCGCGAAATAGCGAACTGCCGCGCCATTTCGAGCTCGATTATAATTATATTATAATTATACGTTCGAACTGCCATTCGAATAATATATTCATTATTCTAATTAAATTCTAAACTAAATTAAATATCACCGATGACCCAATTCACACCATTTTGTGAATTCTACCATTTCTGACTATTTCAGAAATTAAATATATTATTATATTATTTATTTTAATTAAATATTTGCTATATTTTAATTCTGGTCATTTTAAATAACTAAACCATTATTTAAATAAATTATTTATATCGTTGAAAAATGTGGGTCGTTTTAGTTTATGTTTAAAGAATAAAGGCGTGAATCTAGCAATTCGCTACTTTTTTGCATCAAAAAAAAAATCGTAACTTAAACATCCCCTAAAAATTTGTCTGAAATCGTTATAATGTCCTTTATTTTGCTTTAAATGTTTGTGTGAATGTACTTAATTTTGATAATCACATGCAAAAGTTATTTCTTTCGTAAGGCCCTACTTTTATTATTTTGGGTCTATAGATTTCTACCTTGGATCTAAATTTTCTAACATGCATACTATTTGAATACAAGAATCCTTTTTGGACATTTTTTTATGTGTTGGACTCATAATGGTAAGCTATACATTTTGATGCTTGTTTGGACAATTTGGCTTAAGTAAGAGATATTATCTCCCACATTACTATTATTGCTCGTATAGTATAAAATCGACGTTTTTGGATAATCTTTAACTTTAAAACGAGATTTCTAAAATAATCAAGCCTAGATCTTAACATATAAATGAATACACATTGTTTATAACTCAAATACCACATTTACATGTTATTTTGGTGCTATTTCTATGTTTAGACTACTTTGAAATTTAATCCAGATTAATTATTTTAGACATGTTCTATTTATCTTATTTATGTTACTATGGATGTTTGTATGCTAGTTTAGATGTTTATATGATTTTTGGCTGCATTGTTGATTGATTTCTTAGCTAAGTTAAAAATGTCATTCATATCGATATATTATTAAGAAACTCTCGTTTTCTAGAGTTTAGTGTTGATTAGTCAAAAGTACATGTTGGTTGTATATTGGTTAAGTGCAATATTGATAATAGACTCGAACGGATGAGATAAATTCATGAAGGAGGATCGAAGCATGCCGAATAATTTGAAGATGAAGGAGCATTGAAGCATATCGATTGTCTTGAAGATACTTGTGCACTGGAGTATGGTGACTAGCCAGAAGATAGAGGATGTACTAGATGATGTGCTTTGATTTCATGATGGATGTCGTACATTTTCATTTGTTGTGTATTTAACGACTTTTAGTTAAATACATGATTAAAATAGTCATTATCAACTACTGTAAAGTGATTGATGTCAACTATTATTGATGATGAGGCTTCGAGGAGCAAAGTATTATAACTCATTTGATAGTGGTTTTGATGTGATGACTACTTGACCTGTGCTTTTGGTGCTACAGCAAGGATATGGTGCCTAGATGCAGATATTTCTTCATTCGATGATGGTGATTCCATGATGTAAAGTGGTGGCTTTAACAATGGATGGCTGTATTTTGAAATATATAGTAGTGACATTAGTTTAAGGGTAAGGTACTCGGGTAAGGTACTACGGTGAGATAGGCATGCATGCATGATTGAACTTGACAATAAGTCTAGTCCCAACCAAGAAAACTTTAAGTTGGGAGTTATGAGAGTAGTACCAAGGATAGGCTCTGCCGTGGAGGATGTCTGCAAATGGATCATCGATATTATAAGTTTTAGTGGTTACTGAGGAAGAGAGATAGGTGAATGTGATGTCCATTTGGACCAAGTCGGGTATTCCTTATTTCCAAGTTGAGAAATTTATGGGATCTCTCGGACCAAAGAGTTCTATAAGTCAGTACAACTTAGTCCAATCCACTAAGTGGCATAGACTCGATATCATCGAAACCAATCATTATTGTATGTCCATTGAACTTAGTGAGTAACTGTGATGATGAATGATGGATTTTATGTTTGCTTTATTATTATCACTCTAGCGATTTCACATGATGTAGATATCATTGATGTACATGCTGAGACACCCTTAATACTCAGATGTAGGATACACAAATGATGATGGCGTCATAAAGTAGTTTATATTTCTATATGCCAACTCTTTGGATGAAGGAATAAGTCAAGTGTGATTGCCTATATCTTTGTTCCATTTACTATTATAAATTTAATAGTGCTTAGAGATTTATTTATCGCATACACTAGACTATTGTTTGTCGTGATGCTTTATACTTTGCTTCTTATAATCTTGCATACTCTTATATGAGTAGACTAGATAATAAGTTTGAATGTTATTTAGAGCTATTCAAGTGAATCTACAAAGCTAACGTCTAGTGACAACCCTTGCCCCAGTAGGTTTAAATTTTCGCAAAAATCAAAAACCTAAGTCCATTAGAATTGGATCATTTGTTTAGTATGCGGCAAATGAACTAAGATATTTATCATAGCTCTATAAATAATTCATTGCCAAATAATTTTAAATATAATATTTAACAACCACTTACCATAAATTGACATTTTTGAATCAAAAGTCCCTATCAACAACAGTCCTGTCCAAAGTACCAATATCTTCCTGCTGTCTATCTTGTGGTTGGTTATAAGCAGGGGTTGCAATAATATTTAAGTGAAAAGTAAATTATACATCTTACTAATAACACTATTGCACTATTGTATGCCAATTGCCAACCATTTATAAGATTTAATTTAAGTTGTTCGGACTCTAGCACTGCGCACGAACCGCACATATCTACTTGCCAATAGATTTACCTTCAGTGTATACATGTGTCACTTGGCCCACCTTGGACTAAGATACATCCCGTATTATCTTTCACAAGCACCTTGTTGGGATCAGCTATCTTGTGATGGCACGAAATCGTCATTGACTATCTCTATAATGCAATACTTTCATTCGCAATGGATTGTCCAATGCATACATCAGGGATGTTTTAAATTATGCTAATGGACCGTCTAGTTGCCTATGCTGCATGAAATTCACTCGAGGATTTTTTTTAATTTGTTTGCCTCCTATATTTTATGGATTAGGCTCCACTTACCAACCCATTTATATGGGTTAATAGTCTCGCACTAATTTCAATATAAAAAAAGTGGTATTGGCTAATCTACCTGAATGTCTCGGTAGTCGGCATGGTATAACCCATGTCCTTCTTGTTTTACCCTTGGCACCGATGATACCCACTAAATATGCAACAACCACCATTAGTAGTATGTATCCACATGCATCTCAACTGCATAACTTATTAGTCAACCTTCATTCATTTGGATTGAAAAGTGAAATCAGAGCAATAACTCCTTGACCTCAAATTTGAAGCAGACTAAACCGCTGATGTACTGCTTATGCCCACATCATGGACTTATACTATCCATAGGTATTACTCTACATATGACTACATTTTCCATGGATCCTATTGACCTGTCTTTCGTCAAAGTCATCAAGATTCACAGACAAGATGCTTAAGGTTCGGTTGGGACGCCTCCGTGCGCCACCAGCTCCAAGTAGGGAACATATATTCCACTTGAACCCTGGCTCGAGCAGCCTCGGTTTGGTCCACTTTTCACTTGGCCAAAGTAATAAAGGAAGGGTGTGGATCCGAGTCGGCATACCGACTTGGGAATATCGGGCATGTTGTAACACCACGAATTTTATGACAATAAAATAAAATATGATAATATAATTGCATGTAATAAGTTCATACATTGAAATGAAGAAAAGATTAATAAATTACATGCAATAATAAGAAATGCAATGCGATTAAAATTCATATTTTAAAAAAATGATGAGCTTCAAGAATTTGGCCATGGGATTAGCGTCATTGCGTTTGTGGCGATTTTCTGGTCAATTTAGACCAATGGATTGCAAAAAACAGGGTAAAGGTGAAAGAGATACATTTAAATGAAATATTGTAGCAAAACATGAGAATAAGGTAAAAGAAGGAGAACAATGACTACCATTGTTTCTAAACTTATTAACAAAAGACATCATAGCTCAGTTGGTTAAGGCATAGGATTTGCAACATAGAGGTCGGGGGTTCGAACCCCGACAACGTCATAATTTTTATCTTTGTTTTAGAGAGGGTCAACTGAGCATACAAATATATGTACGTATACAAATTCAAAATTTGAAAGGATGAGAATGTACATATAAGGAAAAAAAGAAAATATGTATATATATATATATATGAGAATATATATATATGTAGAAATATATGTATACCAGAGATTCAAGATAAGGCTGCAGTCAATAAAACATAGCAAGAATCAAATAACGCTGCAACTTTGAAAATAAAACAAAAATTGTGCATACATATATATATATATATGCGTGAAATGATGGTTGTAATAATTGTATACGCACAAGAAGATTACATGCGAATGTAGAAGTTAAATAAATTCAAACATTCAAAAATCAAATTTCTGCGCCAAAATAGCTTGCGGGACCCAGTGTTGACTCCACACAATGTGTACAATAAGATCCGGCTAGATTCATTTGCAAACCTAGACTATTTTCTTAACTGGGTTCAATGCTGACTCAGCACTGCGTGTACGATAAGGTGTTGAGCACCTATAAATAAGGCTCTATAGCTAACCCTAAAACTCATAATTCTAAAGTTATGCTGAAGCTATGCCATTACTCTCTTCCTCTCCTCAAATCTATTCAGAAAAATTAGATTATTAATAAGAAGATTTTAAAATTCAAGATCTGGAGGAGATAATTGACGTTAATAAAAGATTGTTCAGATTCATGAAAAGAAGGTAAAATTCTAGATCAAATCCATTCAAATTCTTACTCTTTCTTTCCCTTCTCTTTTAATGAAAATAAATAATCCATGGTTATTAGGTTTCAATTCAAATTAAAAGGGGAAAACCATGGATGCTAAAACTGGATCAGATCCAGAATTGGGGAAAGCATAAAAAGTAAGTGGATTTAAGCCATATTATTTTAGATAATGGTATATTACCATTTAGCATTCCCCATTATGACAAATTGGAATGACATGTTAAGATGCCTAAACATATGCTAATAATGATTAAAGTGGTGTATATGACATGCGGGAATGATTAGCACGATATAGCGTCAAATTGTTAATATGAATAATTCATATATTGAATCAGTTGAAATGTTGGAATGTTTACATGTTATAATATTAATATGAACATGTTGGAAAATCCAAATACTGAATTAGTTGAAGTGCTAAAAAGTTTACATGTTACGAACTTGTTAGAATATGGGTATCAACTGTGACTGCTCTTGTTACATGTTAATTTGTCCCAATTGTATACATGAAATAATTCGAGTAAGTATATTATTATATGGTTTCATGTTAACATAGAATTGAATAAATAAATATGGATTGGGGCATCGACCAGATTATGTTTAAAGATCTTAAATTGGGCTAGTAAATATGACTTGGAAAAAGAGGCATAAAAAACCTATAATGAAATTGGAATAATTATAAAAAAATGAACATGCCTAGAATTATAATAATTAGAAACTGTAACCATGCTTAGACACGAGGTTAGATTACACTTGTGGTAGAAGTCTGCCCAGACCCGCCCGACATATCCAGCAACCACAAGTGGCGAATCTAATGTGAGGGGTCTAAGTGCATAAAAATGGGACGTGCCAAGACACGAGGTTAAGTCCGACTTGTGGAAGAAGTCTACCCGGACCCGCCCGGCTTATCCAGCATCCACAGGTTGCAGGCTTAATGTGAGAGGTCTGGTACATGTGTGTGTGTGTGTATATATATAAATAGCAGGAATGATAAATAGTATTAATTGTAATTAATGGTTATAAATGGAATTGAATTAAAGAAAGATACAACAGTAAATGATTTGGAATAAATAGGAAATGATAATAACCTATTATAAATAAATAACATTAATGAAAATATTGTATAACAGGTAGACTTGTCCTAGGGACAAGTGAAGATTATAACTTAGGTTATAATAAACTAGTAAGGAAATAAGAAAACTTGTGAAATGAAATAAGTGGCACTTAATTTCAAATTAAGTAATCAGTAAATGGGGAAAACTGAAACCAGTTGTTTGTAATAAGTAGAGAAAAGGGGGAAAGTTTATGAATGTAAGAGGTTATACTTAATTATAAATTAAGTAATCAAAACACTTGGAAGTACGAAATCTGCTGATAATAATAACGTGTTAAGGCTTGTCCTAGGGACAAGAGAGAATTATAACTTAGGTTATAAGAAAACAATAAGAAAATTGGAATAACTTATGTTAAGAGATAAATTGTACGTAATTGTAAATTAAGTTACTTGTGAGAACAAGAGTATGAAATCTACAGATGAGGGCAACATAAGTTATGGGAAGAGAAACTTATTGTTATTCGACCTTAGTTAAGAAAACTAAGTTAATAAGTAAACAACCATAAGTTGTAGTGATGGTGTGAATTTAATTTATGATTAAATGAGAAAGAAGGAGAAAAACATATGAATTGAAATAAGTTATATTTAATCATAAATGGTAAGTGACATGTTAATTAGAAAACATGTGAATTGAGGTATACTTAATAGTATATTAAGTAGAACATGTTATTGTAATGATGAAATCAAGCGAGAACATAAAAAAGGATTGTGGATTTCATACCTTGGACCATAATCTAGCGAATAACATGTTGTGGGCTTATTAAAAACTTAAATGGGTTAAGTTGTATAACTGAAATTAATTAGCAAGAGGGGCCCATTCCTCTGAGATATAAGGGACTAAGAAGAACGTGGTAACCTGAGTAAAAAGTTAAGATAACTAAGTTAAATGGAAACCTGATAAGTAAAACAAGCACGTAAAAGAATGTTTAGACATAGGGTCTAACAACATATTAAAGTGAGGTGCTTGGACCAGTCCGCACATTTGAGGGTGAATAACCCAATGGGGTAGATCATTGTGGTGTTATAAGGCACAAGGGAGCGCACGTATATCCGATTGCTCTGTCGGCTCCGAAGGACTAGAAGGGGAAGCACGTGGCTTCCTGAGATACGTAAGGTGCTCCTAGTAGTCCTCTGTGTGGTGGCAGATGTTTAGGCTGTGCTCGTAGAGGTTGGGTCTGCGCGTAACTACTAGGTGGGTGGGCCTTGACTGCAAAAGTAGCTATGCAGTCAGAATGTTGTGACACGGTGACACTAGAGTGATTCGGCGGTTGCCTCAACGGGGAGGCGAAGGGCCATGACCAACAAGGATAGTAGATCGTCGGGTACCCGTCATCAGCAGCCAGTGGGATGCTAAAAGACTAGAACTAAACATAAGATACCATTCACCTTTCACTATCGAGATAAGGGGTTGAGGGAAGACGCCAAATGGATGTTTAGATTGTTTGTTATTAGGGGCATGTCGCTTAGCTCTTGTAGTCTTTACTAGTTGAGGGAGCGGCCTAGGTGGGGCCATAGCCACAGTGAAAACAGACCCGAGGGATATCTGTAGAGGCTCTTAAAGATGGGCCCATACAGATATGGAAAAGCTCCCGACCGAGTTCCGTATCTCTTGTATCACCCTTCCATGGAACTCGGTGAAAATTAGAGGACGTATGATTGAGGCATCGAGCTATAGTTGAAGATATGTATGGTGGACAGTGTAGGTACATGCATATCTGCTCTGGGTGTGTATCGTAGACTTGAGGGCATTACTCCGGTATGAAGTTTGAATCGAACAAAGGTGGAAGTCAATACGTTTGTGTAGCATAGTAATGACAGATATACGCGGAACGTAATATTGTTATATATATGGGTACGTACGTCACTACGGCGTAGGATGAGGGACTGCATATATTTCGATGGTGTTATGGTGGAGACTGTGCAAATGGGGTACCATGGGGTGTACCTCAATATTGGGGGTAGCTACATATATTTTATTGGGTTAATCCACTGGGAAGTAAATGGGTGCGACGTGTGTGTAAGCCTTGAGAGCTGTTAACCCAAGTAATCTAATAAATAAGATGTTACACCCCGGAAAATCAGAACCAATTTAAAAATTTTATTTTAGCTATTTTAATGAATTTTGAATATTTAAAATGATTTATTTTAAATAATAAGGACTAAAAATTTATTTTAATCGAAGTTAGAATGTATAAATTTATTTTAATTATAATACGAGCCTGAAATGGCGCGGTAGTTTGAAAATTCGATTTCAAATTTCAAATGAATGTACAGGATTCAAAATAAACCAGATTTCAGTAAAACCAAAAATATTTGAATCTGTTTGAAAATATCTTTCCAGCGAATGTGAAAAATCTAGATTTCATAACGGGAATAAAAAGTTATGTCCATTTGAAAATTCAGAATAGTTGTTATGCAATATAAATATATATATAGCCCTTAAAAATAGCCATTTTTCAAACGACCTGCGTTTTCAACGAAACCACTTTTTTGGATCTGGAATGTCAAATTATTGATAGATTCCATTTTTCATAATTTTTGGAATCAATATGTGAGTGTGGTAAATTTAAACGTGTTTGGTCAATTCAGTTTGAAATTAATCGACTAGAAAATGATCGTTTTTCAAATGGTCTCCAAATTTGACGTAATTAGTTTTGTTTCTACCGTATCATTAAAACATAGCTAGATTTATGTTTCTGGAATTTTTGGAATCAGTATGTTGTCCAGGTAAATTAAAATATACGTTGAATTTAATTTTGAACGTTATATTAATTTATATTTTAAAGGAAAACTGATCGAAACAGTCGAATAGGCTTACCGTACATATCCCATTGTGTTCAGAGTGTGGGTAATAGTTAAGGGGGACAGTCGGTGGGTTCGATTTGGAGTTCGATCTAAAAAGTAACTTTTAGGAAGAAAAAAATAAATATATAATTTAGATATACCCCCCATTCATTTTCTTCGATAAGAATTCTCCAAACCCGCCCCTTCTAAAATCCCGTTGGCCTTCCTCCTGCCAATGGCGCAGCCGCCACCGCACCCCACCCAAGCACCGCCCCCACCTCCCTCTGGCGCCACAGCCCGCTTCTTCGCCTCCCCCTACTTCGTTCATCTACAAGCCCTAACCCCCAAATCAAAAAGGAAACCGCCGCCTCCAGCCAATAGCCGCAACCACCCACAGCCGCACCCCCTCCTCCTTCCTCCGACGTGTGGGCCCTGCTCAGAACTAAAACTGTGAGTTTCTCTGACTTTTTATTTTATTTTATATAAAGATCCAATTTTTTTTTAATTAGGTAAAAATTTGATTTTTATTATATAAAAATATAATTTTTAGTTAGGTAAAAATATATTTTTCAAGTAGATAAAAATACAATTTTTATATATATAGATTTGAAATAAAAATATTATTTTTAATTATATGAATATCGAATAAAAATTCGATTTTTATTATTTGAATAGTGAAATAAAAATTCGATTTTTATTATTTGAATAGCGAAATAAACGATTTTTATTATTTAAATAGCTAAATAAAAGTTCGATTTTTTTATTTGAATAGTGAAATAAAAGTTAGATTTTAATTATATGAGTAGCGGAATAAAAGTTCGATTTTTATTATTTGAATAGCGATATAAAAATATACTTTTTGCATAGGAAGTAGCGATATAAAAATTAGATTTTTATATAAGAGCTAGCGATATAAAAATATACTTTTTGTATAGGAAGTAGCGATATGAAAATTAGATTTTTATATAAGAAGTAACGATATAAAAATTAGATTTTTATATAAGAAGTAGCGATCTTTAAATTAGATTTTTATATAGAAAGTAGTGATATAAAAATTAGATTTTTATATATGAAGTAGCGATATAAAACTTAGATTTTTATATAGGAAGTAGCGATATAAAAATTAGATTTTTATATATGGAGTAGCAGTATAAAAATATGATTTTTATGTATGCATAGCGTTATAAAAATATGATCTTTATTATATATGTAGTGAGATAAAGATGTGATTTTTATTATATGTATAGATTTAGTTAAAAATATAAAAATGAGATTTTTAAAAATATAAAGATGAAATTTTTAAAAATATAAAAATGAGATTTTTATCGTATGAATCATAATGTTTTTAGTTAGACAAAAATGAGATTTTTAGTTATATAAAAATATGATATATATATATAGCGGTATAAAAATGCGATTTTTAAATATATAAGCGTCATATTAAAAATGTGATTTTTACTATGAACAGCTTGGAAAAGATTGCGTTGGAATTTCGGGCAAATCCAAAGGGTTCAGAAATTCAGAAATAGAACTTGAGGAGTGGATCCCAAAGGTGAGAACTTCTCACTCTAATCTTGTTTCTAGTTAAATATTTACTATGATGCAGACAGTGCTTAGTAGCACTCGACACCTTTGTTTGAAACCATGGATGTTTGATTGTTTGTTTGGATTGATAGATTGGTTGAATTTGGTTTGGGATGTAAATTGAATTGATTAGAATTGGTATGTGTATGGTGCGAGCCAGTATTAGGCGAGGAACAAGGCTAGACCTTATTCCGGTTCTAGTATCACGCCTTTATGCTGCCGAAATTTTCTAAAAATGTTAGAACAATAAAAATATCATTTTTATTGTATAAATGAATTGTATAAAATATTCATGTGTTGAAATAAATATTTTATCGTTAAAAATATAATTTTTAATGAGTATATGAATGAAAATAAATATTCATTTACAAATCGGACAATTTGTTTATGGACACACATTTGACTGATATTGATTGGGACGATATATTTTACACATCGCCCAACTGCACAAATAAAATTTGTGTGTGTTGATTGAAACCCCACACGGGTATTGGGATGATATTTGATGTACACTAATTCCAATTTTTTAGTTATATGTCAATCGTTTGGTTGACAGACTGTTGTAAGCGTTAATTATTTATATTTAATGCTTATGCAGTTGTGTAATGCACTTTGGATGATGGTTGACTGTGTTTAATTATTATTGTGCACACGTGTGTATGAAATCCATATAAATAAAACTATATTTTAAAATAACTAATATTTTAAATTAACGAATATTTTAAAGTGACGAATAATGAATATTTTAAAATAACTAACATTTTAAAATAATATTCACTAATGGATCAAAATATTATTCTGATGTCCGATTTGGGATGGACACGAAAATATTGAAATATATAAGCCGTGTTGATTAGCTTTGCGCCATTTTAATGTGAACGATATTTATATCGATTTTATTCATTTTTATAATGAATATCGAAAGGGAATGATTTCAAAATTAGATATTTTGAAAATATTATCATTTATATATTATAATGATCAGTAAAATTCAATTTTGATATAAAATTGAATATGAAGTTGAAATCATTTATGAAACGAATTTAAAACGATTTATAAAATATGTTTTAAATGGAGATCGACGAGATATATATAATATATATATTAAATGGCCTGAGTAGAACACGTCGCGACTGTTTGTGAATTTCGGCAATTGACTTTGAATTGAGATTACGGGACATCCGACCGTCGGATTCTCCTAAAACCGGAACCGTTGGGTTCATATTGAAAAGAGATTTCCAAAGAATATATGAGATTTGAAATCTAATGGTTGGATTTGGAATAATGTCCAAATCAAATTCGGAAAAGGTCGCTGTAAGTGCAGTTCGATGACCATTTATGGAAATCGACTGAAAGGGCCTTAATAAAATTATTTAAAATATTGATAATTTGTGTAAAATCATAATAAATGATTTAGAAAGAAGTGGGATGAAAAATTCCATATTCGAAAAGATGAAAAAATATTTTTATCGAAATGAACTAGTTATTAACTAGGATTATAATCCAATTATTTTTAAATAAATAAATTGGATTGAGAATGGGTTTTAATATAACCAGAATTTCCAATATATGTATTGGAGTGGATTTGAATGGAAAGCATCTTCGGAATATTTCGATATTGGATTTCGTGATTATACGAATATTGTTATGGAAATTTGGAAGATATATTTTATGTTGTTATTTCTAATACGATATTTGTTGGTTTCAGAATTTGATATTGAATATAAGCCAATATAATTTCTATTCAGAGCCTTGTATTTAATATCAAATTGGATTTTAGGTTTGTCGTGAATGGTGTCTTCATTAACACTGTTCTTAAACCCAGTTGAGAAAAGAATAAATCTTTTAATTAAGATTTAGAGGAATTTACCAATTAATTAATATTTAATTGGAATTGAATTAAGAATTGGATTTTTGGATTTATCATGGACGATGTTTTAAATAACACTTGTTCTTTAACCCGATTAACAGTGAAGTTAAGGTTTGGAATTTATAAATATTTATTCAAAGATTTAATGGAATTTTTCAAAGTAAAGTTTTCCAATTTAATATATTAAATTGGAATTGAATGGAATTCGATTTGATAATAATCGAAGTGAGCTTTTATGGAGGAAGACTGTTAATATATATGGAATTTAAAAGGCTTGGTCGTTATTTCATTTATATTATTAGTCGGATAAGGAAATTGTTATCGATTATATATATCGATATGTTTTCCGTGAAGATTCCATAATTAATGGAATGGGATTTTGGGTTTATCGTGAACTGTGTTTTAAATGACATTATTTCTTTAACCCAGTAGAAGACAAGATTACATGTCTAACATTGTATTTCGATCTGTATGGTTGATCTCTGCTAAATATATATCTGTTTGGTGGCGGAGAATTTATTCTCTTGCTTAGCACCCTTCTCTAAGACATACGAGCTTAAAGGTTATATATCGGCAGAAATCAATAGTACGGTGTAGATTGTCGATGCGGCATCTTTGTGTTTCCAAGGTTAAATAATCATTAATATTGTTTTTTAGGAAGATTAAAACTAAGTGGAGTTTTAATGAATCTTTAATTAGATTGAAATGCTAATGTGATAATTCAAATTATCAAATTTGTGAAATGATCGAGAATGGAGTATCACTAGTTCTACTCCAAGCGATAGATAAATCTTTAATTAGATTTGAACGTGAAATGGTAATTAAATTTACCGATAACACCGTGGTGTCAGATATGGAGTATTACCAGTTTTGCTCCATGGGATGAATAGGTTTGGATTGGGAAATAGCAAATGATTACATCGGTAAGGTGCGCTAATCCTGATTAGTTTGGATAAACCTTAATTTGGTTTGAAATGATATCCAAAGGAAGATTAAAGAATAAATTCAAGAATTTATCTTTGATAAAATTGATGGGAACCTTTACCTAAAGATATGAATATTTGAATAAAAGTATATTCTGGATTGGAATGAGGCGTATGTTGTGTTTTTATAGCACTTATTTATTATATACGCGAGTTATTCAGAAAGGCCGGGTTTATACCTATTCTGAATAATTGATTCGACGATAAGTCGACGATGAAGATGGTGGTTGAAGACCGGAGGTCTTCACATCGTCTGGATGATTACTGATGTTTTGATTGGCCTGTACATCCAAGACAAGGTAATAAGTGGTGATCGCCCAGACGTACTTGGAGATCGACCGGATATGCGAGGACCTCTCTCCTGTATTGGACATTTGGGACGAGGAATAGGGTGCCTCCGGTTTCGTTCAGACCCAAAACAAACTTGTAAATGGATGTGTGTCTGACATTGGATTTTATTCTATGTTGATTGATCTCTATTCAATATATATCTGTTTGGCGGTGGAGAATTTATTCTCTTGCTTAACGCCCTTCTCTGAGACATACAAGCTCAGAGGTTATATATTAATAGACATCAGTCGCACGCCATGAATTGCCTATGTGGCATGCGGAGATGTAAATGATCAAGGCTTCTATTGAAAAGCAGAGTCTTGTGGTTGATGATCAAAACACGACCTTAAATGGCACAGCTTTGTGTACATTAATTCGCGAGCCTCACATCCCGGTATGAACCAGAAACGGGAGAGGACTGCAGGGAGGACATGCGTTTCTTTCTGGCTAGGAGTGGTGTCATGGTATGGAGCCCAGACATTTTTACTTATGTGGATGATGGAAAGCGAGGTACCTCGGATATATCGGTCACTACGGGGGCCGATGGATGGATATGGTCGACATACTGACCCGACTTACGCCCCATAAGGCGGGGAAACGCATTGGTCAGGAATAACTAATCCTCAAACATAAGAGAGGACCGACCCTGAAGATCCAAGGGCTTGACTGTGTACGAGTCCTGAGGCACGGGCTATAGTGTCTCAAATTCGGTAAGGACGATCCTTTGCCTTGGTTCATGATGGAAATCCAACTTTCAATATGTGACTTTGCGGTTTTAATTGCAGAATTAGTATAGCGACATAGTGGGATGGGGCACTGTGCCATTTATGATTGATACATCTATATTTGAGGTTGTTTTGGCACTATAGACTTATAGTAATAATAAAATATGAATTTTCACATACCAAGCATTTTTGGCTATTATAAGATAAAACTCTATCCTCCGACTTGCGTTGCATTGTGTGATGGGGCCTGAGTCTTATAATAGCTTCATTATTCTTTATTTAGCATTGCGTTGTATGTTTTATGCACTGGTATTCTTGGGGGTAAGCCCATTCCGTGTTATATGGTGTGATCCCTTGATTTACCTAACTTTAAAATCAAAATTAATATCTGTTTTAGTTCTCACACCAGTCATATGACTGACCTGTAGTTTGTTGTTTTAACCTAAACTCTTGGTGCCCCTATTTTCCACACGGGCAGCTAGTAGTTTTGGTTTTGCAGATATTATATTCACAGGATCCTGATTTACAGTTGGAGCTTTATTCGGAACGCCCTGTATCTGTGCATTTCTTTCAGTTGTGTTTTGTATTATTTTCCGCTGCATAATAATTTGTAAATCTCTAATATTTATCAAATGTATATTATTTGTTCATAGTCGGTATATTCTTGTACTCTGATGTAGATTGTTGTAATAGCAATGAAATGTTCTTCTGTTTGTGTTCTGATTTTTCATGTTCTAAACTCAAGCCGAGCTATCCCTTACTTGCGAGTTTGGGTTGTTTCAGTTGGTATCAAAGCTTTGCTTTACAGAGCTCGAGAACAAGACACGTTAGAACCGAATGAAAGAATTCATCAGAGATTGGATTAGCAATATCCAATAAGAATGACTCGTTAGAGATAGGATCAGTAGTATCCTAGAATGAGTTAGAAGAGTATTGACTATAAAAACAAATTTTGTTTTGAAAATTTAAACCATTTTATACGTATTTGAATATTTATTTTATATTGAATTTGGACAATCGAGTATATAAAGGTTTTGCATATATGCCTTGCAAATGTATATTCGAAGTTTTAATATACTAGATAGATATAAAATCACACTCTAGTCGCCCGGAGATGGTTCTGATTATCGTTATAGCATCATCACCATTTATGTTCGAGTCGCGAAAGTGGGATATCTACATATTTCCAATTGACTGGTATGAGAACAAAAATTTAGATAGGGTTATTAATTGATGGTTCTGATGTTTGGTAATTAATTTAACCAATATGTGAATGAATGGTAAATATACCCAAATGTAATCGATTATTGAACTGAATTGAGAATTGATTGGAATTGCATGCATATACATGTGTATATAATGAACATGTCATAGCAAGGAGGCTAAGAAGAGGAATAAAATTGTATGCCTGACAAATAGGTACATGTTTACTAATTTATTGGGTTTTGATGATTTTATGAGCCGATTAGCTAGCCGCTTAGCCTTTTCTTTTGGATTGGCGAGGGCCCCGCGTGGCTAGTTGTGGTTTTAAATGTCTCCCCGTACAAAGGAGGTTACGGCGAAATTTTTTGAAAATTTAGGGTATTAGCCAAATTTTTGGAAAATTTAAAAACTTAGAAAAATGAAAATTTGAATAATGAAAGCTAGAATGAAAGTTGAGTTGACGAAAAGATTTTAAGTGGGGGAGATTGTAACAACCCGGAAAATCAGAACTAATTTAAAATTCTTATTTTAGCTATTTTAATGAATTTTGAATATTTAAAATGATTTACTTTAAATAATAACAACTAAAAATTTATTTTAATCGAAGTTAGAACATACAAATTCATTTTAATTATAAAACGAGCCTGAAATGGCGTGGCAGTTTGAAAATTAGATTTCAAAATTCAAATGAATGTACACGATTCAAAATAAACCGGATTTCAGTAAAACCAAAAATATTTGAATCTATTTGATCATATCTTTCCAACGAATGTGAAAAATATAGATTTCATAACGGGAATAAAAAGTTATGTCCGGTTGAAAATTCAGAGTAGTCACTATGGAATTTATATACATAGCCCATAAAAATAGCCATTTTGCAAAACGACCTCCGTTTTCGATGAAACCACTTTTGTTAGATCCGGAATGTCAAATTATTTCTAGATTCCAATTTACATAATTTTTGAAATCAATATGTGAGGGCGGTAAATTTAAACGTGCTTGGTCAATTCAATTTGAATTTAATCGACTGGAAAATGACCGTTTTTCAAACGGTCTCCAAATTTGACCAAATTAGTTTTATTAGGACCGTATCATCAAAACATAGCTAGATTTATTTTTCTGTAATTTTTGGAATCATTATGTGGCCCAGGTAAATTAAAATATACATTGAATTCAATTTTGAACGTTATATTAATTTATATTTTAATTTAAAGGAAAACTGATCGAAATAGTCGAATAAGCTCACCAGACATTTCCCATTGTGTTCGGAGTGGGGGTAATTTGTTAGGCGCGATAGCCGGTGTTTTCGATTTGGAGTTCGATTTAAAAATTAACTTTTAGGAAAAATAAATAAATATATAATTTACATATATCCCCTATTTATTTTCTTCGATCAATATTCTCAAAACCCGCCCCTTCTAAAATCCCATAGCCCTTCCTCCTGCCAACGGCGCAGTCGCCACCCCACCCCCACCCAAGCGCCACCGCTACCTCCCTCTGGCGCCGCAGCCCCCTTCTTCGCCTCCCCCTCTACTCCGTTCGTCTCCAAGCCCTAACCCCCAAATCAAAACGGAAACCGCTGCCTCCAGCTAATAGCCGCCACCACCCACAGCCGCACCCCCTCCTCCTTCCTCCGACGTGCGGGCCCTCCTCCGAACAAAAACTGTGAGTTTCTCTGACTTTTTATTTTATTTTATATAAAGATACAATTTTTTTAATTAGGTAAAAAACCTGATTTTTATTATACAAAAATATAATTTTTAGTTAGGTAAAAATATAATTTTCAAGTAGATAAAAATATAATTTTTACGTACGTAGATTTGAAATAAAAACATGATTTATATATATATGAATATCGAATAAAAATTCGATTTTTTTATTTGAATAGCGAAATAAAATTTTGATTTTTATTATTTGAATAGCAAAATAAAAATTCGATTTTTATTATTTGAATAGAGAAATAAAAATTCGATTTTTATTATTTGAATAGCGAAATAAAAATTCGATTCCTATTATTTAAATGGCGGAATAAAAATTCGATTTTTATTATTTGAATAGCGATATAAAAATATACTTTTTATATAGAAAGTAGCGATATAAAAATTAGATTTTTATATAAGAAGTAGCGATATAAAAATTAGATTTTTTAGATAAGAAGTAGCGATATAAAAATTAGATTTTTATATAGGAAGTAATGATATAAAAATTAGATTTTTATATATGGAGTAGCGGTATAAAAATATGATTTTTATATATGCATAGCGTTATAAAAATATGATCTTTATAATATATGCAGTGAGATAAAAATGTGATTTTTATTATATATATAGCTTTAGTTAAAAATATAAAGATGAGATTTTTTAAAATATAAAGATGAGAATTTTAAAAATATAAAAATGAGAGTTTTATCGTATGAATCATAATGTTTTTAGTTAGATAAAAATGAAATTTTTGGTTATACAAAAATATGATATAAATATATATATAGCGATATAAAAATGCGATTTTTAAATATATAAACATCATATTAAAAATGTGATTTTTACTATGAACAACGTGGAAAAGATTGCGTTGGAATTCCGAGCAAATCCAAATGGTTCAAAAATAGAACTGGAGGAGTGGATCCCAAAGGTGAAAATTTCTCACTCTAATCTTGTTTCTAGTTAAGTATATATACTAGGATGCAGATGGTGCTTAGTAGCACCCGACACCTTTGTTTGAAACCATGGATGTTTGGTTGTTTGTTTGGATTGATAGATCGATTGAATTTGGTTTAGGATGTAAATTGAATTGATTAGAATTGGTATGTGTATGGCGCGAGCCAGTATTAGGCGAGGAATAAGGCTAAACCTTATTCCGGTTTTAGTATCGCGCTGTTATGCTGCCGAAATTTTCTAAAAATATTATAACAATAAAAATATCATTTTTATTGTATAAATGAACTGTATTAAATATTCATGTGTTGAAATAAATATTTTGTTGTAAAAAATATGATTTTTAACGAGTATATGAATGAAAATAAATATTCATTTACAAATCTGACGATTTGTTTATGTACACACATTTAACTGATATTGATTGGGATGATATATTTTACACATCGCCTAACTGCACAAATAAAATCTGTGTGTGTTGATTGAAACCTCACACGGGCATTGGGATGATATTTGATGTACACTAATCTCAATTGTTTAGTTCTATGTCAATCGATTGGTTGACAGACTATTGTAAGCGTTAATTATTTATATTTAATGCTTACGCAGTTGTGTAACGCACTCTGGATGATGATTGACTGTGTTTAATTATTGGTTTGTACACGTGTGTATGAAATCCATATAAATAAAACTATATGGTAATTGACTGTATCTGATTCCAATTCGGAAAGAATGAATATTTTAAATTATCGAATATTTTAAAATAACAAATAATGAATATTTTAAAATAACTAATATTTTAAAATAATATTCAGTAACGGATCAAAATATGACTTTGATGTTCGATTTGGGATGGACACGAAAATATTGAAATATATAAGCCGTGTTGATTAGATTTGCGCCATTTTGACGCGAACGATATTTATATCGATTTTATTCATTTTTATAATGAATATCGAAAAGGGAATGACTTAAAAATTAGATATTTTGAAAATATTATCATTTATATATTATAATGATCAGGAAAATTCAATTTTGATATAAAATTGAATATGAAGTTGAAATCGTTTTTAAAACGATTTATAAAATACGTTTTAAATGGAAATCGATGAAATATATATAATATATATATTATATATATTAAATGGCCTGAATAGAACGCGCTGCAACCGTTCGTGAATTTCGACCATTGACTTCAAATTGAGATTACGGGAGATCTGACCGTCGGATTCTCCTAAACCCAGAACTGTTGGGTTCGTGTCGAAAAGAGATTTCCAACGAATACAAGAGATTTGAAATCTAACGGTTGGATTGGGAATTATGTCTAAATAAAATTTGGAAAAGGTCACTATAAGTGCAGTTCGATGACCGTTTATGGAAATCGACTGAAAGAGCCTTAATAAAATTATTAAAAACATTGATAATTTGTGCAAAATCATATAAATGATTTGGAAAGAATTAGGATGAAAAATTCTATATTTGAAAAGATAAAAATATATTTTTATCGAAATGAACTAGTTATTAACTAGGATTATAATCCAATTATTTTTAAATAAATAAATTGGATTGAGAATGGGTTTTAATATAACTAGAATTTCTAATATATGAATTGGAGTGGATCTGAATGGAAATCATCTTAGGAATATTCTGATATTGGATTTCGTGATTATATGGATATACTTATGGAAATTTGGAAGATATATTTTATATCGTTATTTCCAGTACGATATTTGTTGGTTTCAGAATTTGATATTGAATATAAGCCGATATAATTTCTATTCAGAGCCTTGTATTTAATATCAAATTGGATTTTGGGTATGTCATGAATGGTGTGTTCATTAACACTGTTCTTAAACCCAGTTGAGAAAATAATAAATCTTTTAATTAAGACTTAGAGGAATTTACTAATTAATTAATATTTAATTGGAACTGAATTAAGAATGGGATTTTTGGGTTTATCGTAGATGATGTTTTAAATAACAGTGAAGTTAAGGCTCGGAATTTATAAATCTTTATTCTAAGATTTAATGGAATTTTCCAAAGTAAAGTTTTCCAATTTAATATATTAAATTGGTATTGAATGGAATTCGATTTGATAATAATCGAAGTGAGCATCTGTGGAGGAAGACTGTTAATATATATGGAATTTAAAAGGCTTGATCGTTATTCCATTTATATTATTAGTCGGATACGGAAATTGATATCGATTATATATATCGATCTGTTTTCCATGAAGATTCCATAATTAATGGAATGGGATTTTGGGTTTATCGTGAACTGTGTTTTAAATGACATTGGTTCTTTAACCCAGTTAAAGACAGGATTGCATGTCTAATATTGTATTTCGAACTGTATGGTTGATCTCTGCTAAATATATATTTGTTTAGTGGCGGAGAATTTATTCTCTTGCTTAACACCCTTCTCTAAGACGTATGAGCTTAGAGGTTATATATCGGAGAAATCAATAGTACGGTGTAGATTGTCGATGCGGCATCTTTGTGTTTACCAAGTTAAATAATCATTAATATTGATTTTTGGGAAGATTAAAACAAAGTGGAGTTTTAATGAATTTTTAATTAGATTGAAATGTGAATGTGATAATTTAAATTATCAAATTTGGGAAATGATCGAGAATGGAGTATCACCAGTTCTACTCCAAGCGTTAGCTAAATCTTTAATTAGATTTGAACGTGAAATGGTAATTAAATTTACCGATAACACCGTGGTGTTAGATATGGAGTCTTACCAGTTTTTCTCCATGGGATGAATAGGTTAGGATTGGGAAATAACAAATGATTACTTCGGTAAGGTGCTCTAATCCCGACTAGTTTGGATAAACCTTAATTTGGTTTGAAATGATATCCAAAGGAAGATTAAAGAATAAATTTAAAAGAATTTATCTTTGATAAAATTAATGGGAACCTTTCCCTAAAGATATGAATATTTGAATAAAAGAATATTCTGGATTGGAATGAGGCATATGCTGTGTTTTTATAGCACTTGTTTATTTATACGTGAGTTATTCAGAAAGACCGGGTTTATACCCATTCTGAATAACTGATTCAACGATAAGTCGACGATTAAGACGGTGGTTCAAGACCGGAGGTCTTCACATTGTTTGAATGATTACTGATGTCTTGATTGGGCTGTACACCCAAGACAAGGTAATAAGTGGTGATCACCCAGACGTACTTGGAGATCGACCGGGTATGTGAGGACCTCTCTCCTGTATTGGACATATGGTATAAGGAATAGGGTGCCTCTGGTTTCGTTCAGACCCCGAATGAACTTGTAAATGGATGTGTGTATGACATTGGATTTTATTTTGTGTTGATTGATCTCTATTGAATATATATTTGTTTGGCAGTGGAGAATTTATTCTCTTTCTTAATGCCCTTCTCTGAGACGTACAAGCTTAGAGGTTATATATCGATAGACATCAGCCGCATGGCGTAAATTGCCTGTGTGGCATGCAGAGATGCAAATAATCAAGGCATCTGTTGAAAAGCAGAGTCTTGTGGTTGATGATCAAAGCACGGCCTTGAATGGCATAGCTTTGTGTAGCATTAATTCGCGAGCCTCACACCCCGGTATGAACCAGAAACGGGAGAGGACTGCAAGGAGGACATGCATTTATTTCTAGCTAGGAGTGGTGCCATGGTATGGAGCCCAGACATTTTTACTTATGTGGATGATGAAAAGCGAGGTACCTCGGATATATCGGTCACTACGGGGTTGATGGATGGACATGGTCGACATACTGACTAGACTTACGCCCCATGGGCCGGGGAAACACATTGTTCAGGAATAACTAATCCTCAAACGTAAGAGAGTACCGGCCCTGAAGATCCAAAGGCTTGACTGAGTATGAGTCCTGAGGCATGGGCTTTAGTGTCTCAAATTCGGTAAGGACGATGTCTTGTTCTCCGAGCTCTGTAAACCAAAGCTCTGATACCAAACTGTGACAGCCTGACGAAATCCGGTAGACTTTGCAACCATCCCTTCATCCCCCAAAGCAGCAGGTAATACCCACCGTGGCATACAGCTGGTCCCCCAGTACACTTATTTTACGGCGACCCTCTCGAGCCTCCCGGTCCCTTGCCTTGTTTCATGATGGAAATCCGACTTTCAATATGTGATTTTGCAGTTTTATTTGCAGAACTAGTATGGCGACATAGTGGGATGGGGCACTATGCCATCTATGATTGATACATCTATATTTGAAGCTGTTTTAACACTATACACTTATAGTAATAATAAAATATGAAATTTCACGTACCAAGCATTTTTGGCTATTATAAGGTAAAACTCTATCCTCCGGCTTGCGTTGCATTGTGTGATGGGGCCTGAGTCTTATAATAGCTTCATTATTCTTTATTTAGCATTGCGCTGTTTGTTTTATGCACTGGTATTCTTGAGGGTAATCCGTTCTGTGTTATACGGCGTGGTCCCTTGATTTACCTAATTTTAAAATCAAAATTAATAACTGTTTTAGTTCTCATACCAGTCACATGACTGACCTAGACTTTATTGTTTTAACCTAAACTCTGGGTGCCCGTATTTTCCACACGGGCAGCTACTAGTTTTGGCTTTGCAGATATTATATTCACAGGATCCTAGTTTACAGCTGGAGCTATATTCGGAAGGCTCTGTATCCGCGTATTTCTTTCAGATGTGTTTTGTATTATTTTCTGATGCATAATAATTTGTAAATCTCTGATATTTATCAAATGTATATTATTTGTTCATACTCGGTATATTCTTGTACTCTGATGTTAATTGTTGTAATAGCAATGAAATGTTCTTCCGTTTGTGTTCTAATTTGTCGTATTCTTAACTCAAGCCGGGATTTCCCTTACGGGTGAGTTTGGGTTGTTTCATAAGATAATAAGATTGAACGGTATATGTAGGATTATCCAAAGTGGATAGTTTAAATCCAGTCATTAGAACTTGTGTTCTGACCCCCTCCTCATAACATACTCGCAGGTTAGATTTGTGGCAAAGACATGATAGCTTTGGATATTGGTTAGGCAGTATTATTAATACGGTAAGGCTACGTTTTGATCATATTACATTTTATCCATTCCGCTGTGAGATATTATATTATTAATACTAGAGCAAACCAATCTGAATTTCGATAGATTGGAATTCGGGTTGTCACGCATATGCCAACCTGGAGCCATGTCGACCTAGATATATCACCTGAAGAATCGTTCTCCTGCAACGTGACCAAGCCTACTCACTCCTATTATCATGGACCAGCTGCCATGTGGCCCTACCGACCCGGAGCCAACTTCATCTACAAAAAGTACCCCACTTCTAAGTCTTTTACCACATCCACATACTGCATAGTCTTCGCATTGAAACCCGCCAGTTGAGGTCCTCCGATGACGGTGTTAATCATAATACCTCTCTCTTTTTGCTAGGCGGTGGCTCTAGGAGCCACCTGACCTGTTTTAGGGGCGATAGGAAAGGCTTTACATTTTATGGTGTCTAAGGTTGTGGATACATTAATGAACCATGTATATTGAACAAGATGCTTGCTTGGGTATGTTCTACCGGAGTAACGATACATCTATGGCAAGTTGAACCTCCTTAGAAACTGGGTTTCCAATATGTCATTGGTGAAAGGTGTGTGGCTACGATCCAACCCCCAGTCCTCGTTGGTAAATCCTTTACTGTCATTTATGATTTTATTTACTGTCATTGGTAAATCCATGCAATGCCTTTTTGGGTCGACCGACCGTAGTTGAATTTAAAGCATGCATTGCTCCTTAGTGTTTACTCCTGAAGTTTCCGATGGAAGGTGGAGTCGAGGTTGTATGAGGAGAAAAGGTAGCAAGACGAGCGTGCTACTTAGCAGAGTAGAGTGAAGTCCAAGATAAAGAAAACAAGGAGTCTAAGACAATCCTCCTCCTGCCAAGGAGGCGAAAATATGACAAATAAAGAAAACAACCCAGCCAGGACAGTCTAGTCACCACCCCGAGGATATTGATCCAAGGGAGGAAAAAGAGCTGGGATGTTGAAGGGCGGCTCCTAATGAAACGACGGTGGAGATTTTGATAGATAACAACAAGCCGACCGAGGTCTTGAAGATCGGATCCCATCTAGACCACCTCCAGACGAGGGAGTTGAATGAATTTCTCCGTGAAAACCTTGACGTGTTCGCATGGACCCATGCCGACATCTATGGGATATCTCCATCCATTATGAACCATTCACTAAATATTGACCCGAAGCACATCCCAATAAAATAGAAAAGGTATGCTTGGCTCGGAGTGGTCAGCAGCTTTGAAAGAAGAAGTTGAAAGGCTAAAGAATAATGGGGTTATTCGAGATGCAACTTATTCCAGGTGGGTATCAAACCTAGTTCGTGTGAAGAAGGCTAACAGGAAATGGCGAAAGTGCATCGACTTTTCAGACTTGAATAAAGCATGCCACAAAGACAGCTTTCCACTTCCTAGGATTGATCAACTTGTTGACACTACGGTTAGACATGAACTTCTTTCTTTCATGGATGCTTATTCAGATATAACCAGACCGCAATGCGTGTTCCTGTAACGATCAAAGATTTTTTTATCAATTTAACAGCAGGATTTTGAACATATAAAATAAATTTTTATTTGTTTTTTATATAAATATGGTTTAAGTGATAAAATGGATATTTAAATTTGTCAAATATAAGTGGTAAAATATTGATAAAGATTTACAACTTTTGTTACAATGAATTTTTCAAGAACGTATTTATAAAACAATTTAAATGTGATCTATTTAATTAAATTTTAATTTGATTATAGGTTATAAAATAAAATAATTATTTTAAGTTATTAAATTTAAACGAAAATTTGTTGGAAACATCGTTGGATTTTGTTAATGCAAGTCATTGGTTATTGAAATTTCTAATCGATAAACCCAGGTATTGAAACACTAACAAAAAAATTCAATTTAGTAACACTTTAAAGATGTTGCAAATAATGTTACTAATGAAAACCTTGTCTCAGACCATGGTTTCTCTAAGTGGTTTTGAGATGGCACTTTCAAAGAAACATTTAGGGCATGTGTCCTTTTGTGTTATTCCAAAACTACCCTTGAATGAGCCTACAAAAAGCACCTAACCCCTCACCATTTTCTCGTTCACTTCTCCTCCTTCTACTTACCTCTTCTTCCCTTTCTCCCCTTCTTTCTGTCGGCCTTGTGCCCTCCCCCACGGCTTCCTCTTCCGATTGACCAATCACCACATTCCAATGCCACCCCTTCCTCTATTTCCCCATCCCTAGCCTTGGCCAACCCTCCCCTAGCCTTGACCTAACTCCCATCCACGACCTACTCCATCCCATCACCCTCCACCGTGACTACCACCCTCCACCGTGACCACCACCACTCACTGGAGCATCCTACCCCACGACCGAGATCCATCACCACCAAACCGAGCCCAAACACCACCCATCCCCACGTCGTACCCTCCATCCACCCTCCCTTTGCCATGTCACTCCTTCCCCCTCTCTCTTCGTTTATAATATATATATATATATTATTGCTGAAGAAGTCACTGATGAAATACTGTCAGTCTGAAGCAATCTCGGTTAGCTATGTTGTCTTACAGTAAAGTTAGTAATGGAAATGGTGGTGAGAAGCTCTACATACATATATTTAGTTAATTATAATCGTTAAATATATATGTTTGATGTTGGATGAATGGTTGTATAATTAGTTACACTGTACGCTGATAAGCATCGATTTCTGTAACACTTGCACCGTAGTTAATAACATTCATTTATAATATTGATTGATGTTTGCTATGAATGTTCATATGATTGTAGTTACGACTTGTATATCACCACACACCTATTACACCTTGAATTATGGAATTATATAGGTGATTAGTTAAGTCCCTTTTTCATTTGCAAATATAAACGAGTTTTATATTAATTTAAAGTGGAAATAAGATGTGGAAATAAAATTTGGAATTTTGTATCCGAAATAATTTGAAAATGAAATTTGTGTGTTTATAAACAGGTTTTCAAAGATGGAAATAAAGTTGAAAGAGATTTTGATTATTAATGGCTTGTTCAAGTTTGAAATCGATTTTGAATTATAAATTCCAAAGTTGAATTTGAATTAAGTACATAAATGCTATCTTAAACTCAGATCGGTCATTCTGTTAGTCAAATATAATATTTAATTTAATTTCTGCAATGTTTGGGTTTCAAAAAATTAAATTTTGAAAAATAATAATATTTTAATAATATTATAGTGTTATAATATTCAATTTTGATTTAAAATTGAGTTTGAAAATATTTATTTTAAATAAGTTATATACGTATTATAAAATTTATAATCATATTAGAAGTAATTCAGATAAATTTTAATTTAAAGTTAAAATATGGTCGGAATTGGACTAGGTAATTCGCGAATTTCGACCATAAACTTCAAACGCTTATAACAAATGCAATATAAATAGGATTGTAACAACCCGAATTTTAATAACATGTTGAAACTAGAAATCAGGGTATAATTAAATTTTAAAATGAGAATCACGGGAAATGGGTTGCGCCATTGCGTTCATCTCGGAATTCTACATGAAATAGAGTCCGAATTTTCGAAAATCGGAGTCCGGATGAAGAAGTTATGGCCTGTAGAAGATTCAGCAAAATTTAGGCAGCACAGGACCAGGCAGGTCGACCTGGGGGTCGACTTGAGGGCCAGGTCGGCCACGTGGTCGACCTTAGGGTCGACCTACCCCCCAGGTCAACCATATGGTCGACCTTCCCCCTTACAGGTTGACTGGTCGGCCTGTTTTGTCCCAGAACCCATTTTTGAAGCCTGAGATGTGTTTTGATGGTCCGGATTGATTCTAGGGTTAATCTAAGGGCCTAAACTAGTTGCTACCCCTATAAATACATCCTAAGACCTAACCTAATTCATATCAAATCATTCTTACACCATTATGCTGCTAAAATACCTCTTGAACCATGACCGCCGTCTCCAAATCAAAGTACAAGCATTCAAACTCAAATCAATTAAAGAACAAAGCTTCAACAATGATTCAAGACAATAAATCAACAACGCCACAACATTTTTACAACAAATTCAGTTCTTAATTCCTTGCCCACGATCTGTAAGTTCTAGTTATTTTCAGATTAAAATAATTAAATTTAATATGGACATGTGATGAAGTGAAATTGGACTTTTGATTCAAGTCTATTCTGGTTTCTTCTTGGATCTCGATCTTGAGAACTTTTCTATCTTTATTCGCATGACAAGTTTATGGTCTATTCAGCCTGTTGTAAATCAATTTTTCTTGGTTCATGTTGATATTATTATCAAGATCTATTCTTTATGTCTGAGACGATGCTTTTATGCCGTTTTCTCGCTGATCTTGTTTTTATTGCAACTTCTACCTTCCCCTATTTATTTTCTTTTGATGAACCTTGGTCAATTTCAGACCTAGGCCTAAACTACGATACGCGTGCAATGGTATACGGGGGAAATATTGGAATATTGCCTAGTGGAATATATATGTTTAGTGGAATTTATGGCATAACATAAAAATAGGATATTTGGGTATTACTACCATTAACATGAAATTGGATATTTGGGTATTGTCATTAAAATGATAATTGCAAGAATGGGGATTGGCATATGTAATTTAATATGGATTTTGATATATGTAATTTGGCTAGAACTTGTTATGGGTAAGTTGGTGTAAACGTGGTATACATGTAATTTTGGGTATAAAACTTGATCTATGTAAATTAAGCATAGCTTTGTAAACATGTAAATCATGAATTTTGACATATGTAAAACTGACATGTAACCTAGAACTTGGGCATATGTTAATTATGTTAAATTTGGAGTTGAAACATATATGATAATTTATGACTTAGTAAAGGTTTAATATGAACGCGCCTAAGTTGGGTTTTGGGTAGTTGGTATGTATTGTAAATAAAAGGCTATAACTTGGCATAACCTTATAGTGAATTATGATAATAATTTGGGAATACGTTTTGGGGCAAAAACGTGAATTATGAACTTGATAATTGGCATATAACTGGGAATATGAACATGGTTGGAACATGAACATTTCTATATGTTAAACACATGAACTGATATTGGGGTTTTGGGTGGAATACGGCCATTAATGAACCTTTGACACGAGGTTAGACTCAGTTTGTGGTGTAAATCTGCCCGGAATAGCCCGACAAATCCAGTAGCCACAAAGTGTCAGTCAAATGTGAGAGGTCGAAGGCCAAATTGTAGGCGTAACGGTTTATGACACGAGGTTAGACTCAGTTTGTGGTGTAAATCTGCCCGGAACCGCCTGGCAAATCCAGTGGCCACAAAATGCACGGTCTAATGTGATAGGTCATGATTCGTTTGTCATAATGAATGAATTAAGGAATACTAACCATAATAAGACGTGGGTATGGTTAGAGGGTTAGGTGGGATGATATGGAAATTTGACATGTAAATGTGGACCTAACCGGTATGAGTTAAGAACATGTAAAACTTATAAATGTGGGCTTAACCAACATAACTGTTAATCAGACCAATGGGTGGGTTAAGTAATATGACTAGACTAATGACACTTAACCGATATAACATGACACGTGGCAGGGTTAAGTCAACTTGAACATATAGATAATACTTAACCAACTTAGCATGATACATGGGCGGGTTAAGTCATGAACTACTTGAAAACACTTAACCAATTTGATATGATAAGATAGAGGGGTTAAGTTATGAATCACTAACAACACTTAACCAACTTGACATGATACGTGGGTGGGTTAAGCCATGAATTATTTGAAATACTTAACCAATGCAATCTGACGAATGGGAGGGTTAAGTTAAATGGGTTGGTTTAACTTGAATGGGTTGATAACACCCAACCGATATAACCTGATGTGTGGTAGGGTTAAGTAAATACACGAGGGTAATACTTAACCATTATAAAATGGCTAGTGGATGAGGTTGAGTTAACATACACTTAACCAATCTAACGTGAGGTGTGGTAAGGGTTAAGTTAACACAGGGGAGAACGCTTAACCAATATAACAAGACATGCGGTAGGGTTAAGTAACACAAGAGAGAACACTTAACCACGGTATCACGATGGGGGATGGGGTTAAGTTAAATAGATAACACTTAACCAACCTATGGGGTATACGAATAGGCCCTAGGAAAACCCTAGTAGCAAGACCCGTTTCAGCAGTAACCCACATTAGGTATCAACGGTACCCTGAGCTAGGCAGGGTAGGGCACGATTACTGGGCTGATTGTAAGCGGTCAAAACGGCGGCAGGGGATGCAGCAGTGTAGGTTCCGACGGATTACGGGCTTGCACGTATTCCGGAGTGGAAAATTTAGCCATTGGGCATCAGTAGATATAAAGCTGTGCATCAAAAAGGGTGTCGGGGTTGCCATCTAAGGGATTGATACAACCTAGGGTGGGACCAGCACAGGTATCTACAAGTAGGGGGCCGCAAGAACTAGGTCGATTAGGAGCCGATCGATTAGGGTAGTAAGGATACATCTAACACTTTCATGGTAATTGGGCTGGTTGAGGAAAAATCCTCATATTAGATGTAGTCCTGAAGGCTACCACAACTACGGGGTTGGGATAACCTTAGCATATAACACATGTGAAACATGGTAAGTAAGAGCCGATCAATGAAGGTAGGTACGGTGGGGACATGAAACTGTCAATATGAGGGGGGACCCTCATCGTGGGATATATACCTATGAAACTATCATGCGGGTTATGGGGGATCACTTATCTTGTAATGATAACCAAGTAAACTAATTGGAACGCAAGTTAGGTGGTGCAGAGAATATAGAAAATCAAGGAAAATAGGATAATGGTGAAGCCTAGAAATCTTGCGATGTTATAGAAACCTTGCGATGTGATACTTGGTAGGAACCTTGTGATGCTACTCTTGATAGGAAGTAGGGGATGTTATACTTGATTCATCGTGCATGTAACTTACCTCGTCATCGTGCTTATGTTTACTTTCAGTTTATTCATGCCATATTATCTTTACCTGCTCTTATGTTGAAAGTCACTAGGACTTACTCAGTCTTTATGGCTGACCCAATTTGTTTCGCCTCTTGTTCTTTCATCCCCCCCCAAGGTTCGCAGGGTGGGAATACAGCTTAGTTCAGATCTTACCAAGCTCCAAGGCTCTTTCATGTACTGCTCGGATTCCTCTTGGCTATGGCTTGCTTTGCTTTATTGGGGAATACTACAATTTATTTTTATGCTTCTTTGTTTTTGAGCAAGACAGATATTTTGGCTATGTAATTGGGTATTGGAAGTTGATGGGCTTTTATTGTAAACAATTATATTTAATAAATGATTTGAAGTACTTCTACTTTACTTTCCGTTGTTTTATATACGTCTGTCTTGTAATATTTCTGTTCCAGCACCCATAATGCTCCATTGAAGTTAAGGCATTCCCTTTGAGAGTGACCTTAATGGATGTGGGGTGTTACAGGGATTTACCTGAAATGAGAAACGTTCGCTTTTTAGTGATAATAGGTTTCAAATAGGAAAAGAAATTTTGAATTTTAATGTATAGATTCCAAGTTATGTTTAAATATACTTTCAAATAAAATTGTGGTAGTGCAATTCATTGACTATAACCGAAAAAACTATTATAAATTATTTAAAAATATGAAATAATAATAGCAAATTATTTAAAGGGTCTGTTTGTTGTACATCCTTATTATGTTTCAAAATGTGAACGGCCTCCCTCCCATCTTTTCATTTCAAACCCGGTCCCTATCTTCAAAAGTTCCGTGTTTTCATGTTTTGGCCAGAAAAACATGCGCTACTATATTAAAAAAAAATCAAGAAACATTCCCAGAAGTCCAGGGAAATAGAAAAAAGTTGCATACATGTATGCAACTATTACCCATAGTTGCATACATGTATGCAAATATTTGAATACCCATGCAAGAATTTGTCCACGCCTTCTGAATAATTACATACAAGTATGCAGTTATTCAGAATAGTCGCATACAAGTATGCAGGAATGTGTTGAAGGCCGAAGGCATGGCAATATTTGCATATTTATATGCAGTTTTTTATGTATAACTGCATACTTGTATGCAGATATACAAGTATGCATGTTTTACGGGCAGAAATTGAATTGTTGCACAAAAACATGCATGTATTTCATAAAATCTGCGTTTGTGTATGAATGTATGTTGCAGTTTGACATAGAACTAAAATAGTTGCATACATGTATGCAACTATTTGAATATATATGCACCTGCCGATGCATTTATTGCATTTTCGCTGTTTTTTGTGTTTTTTGATCTTGACATGTTTTTTGATTGTTTTCCCCCTGATTTTTTCTGATTAATTGTTTTATTTAATTATGAATTTACGTGATGAAATTTTGAAAAATAGGGTTGTAATTTATAATAAATTTATGATCGGATGTGAGCCTAATTTAAAAGCTTAATAGGGACCTATGCCCAATATTCACTTATTTAAAAGTGATTTGAATCAAAAATACAAGTTTTGGATAATAAAAATGTTATTTTTGTCAAATTAGCTAATATAAGCCATTTAATGGCGCTTCTATAATGCTTTTGCAACGCCTTTTACCAATATTGAAATATAATGATTTTAACTTAAGAATTTGTATTCAAACCTTTTGCAAACATTTTCAAATAGATAATGAACTGTTTTAATGATAATATAATATTATTATAATTAATATTTTCAAATTTTAAATAAAATGGAATTGGATGGAAGTTATTTTCGGATATTCGATATGGAATTCCGTAGTTAAGACGTATACTATCTGAGGAATTTGGATGATTTTTATATAGATATTCCGCCTATAGTATTTGTTGATTATGTGAATTGGTATTGAATATAAGCTAATATTATCTCTACACAAATCTTATATTTAATATCAATCGGTGTTGGTTTGGCCTGATCCTAGGTTTAAAATATGTTCTAAAATGAGGAAATCTTTGAATAAATCTTATAGTTGGATTACAATTTTAAAAGAAACCTTAGTCAAGGTTGATAAATCTTGGTTTAAGAAATTTAAAGGAATAAACCTTTGAATTAATGGTTTCTCAAATGAGAATTTTATTAAAAGGATGAGAAATTGGGAACTATTTAAAAAGATTTAAATTAACCAAATTTAAGTGAAAGAAGACTAAACTAGGATCCGGTATAATCCATAATTGTTTTTAAATTGCTCTGATTATTCGGAAAGACCGGGATCAGATTTCTATCTGAAAACCATTCAAATAATCATATGGCGAAATGGAGAACAATAAAGACGATGGTTGAAGACTGGGAATCTTCACATCAAATGAACTGCTTGTTGATATCTCGGGATGTACGCATAGTATGAGATTATATTATAGCAGTTGTCCAGTCATACTAGGAGTTTTTTGGATTTGCAAGGGCTTCTTTCCTTAATTTGACGAGGAATAAAGCTCATATTATTTCATTCAGTCCCAGAATGAATTTGTATGGATGTGTGTCTGACATCGTATCATGCAATGTATTGATTAATCTTTATTAAACATATTTTGTGGGTGGTGGAGAAGAAATCTATTAGCTTAACATCCTTCTTTGAGACGTACAAGCTCAAAGGTGATATGGTTAGTGACTATTAATTATATGTTATGAAATGACTACGTGGCATGCCAAGTGAATGAGCTGCTAATTATCAAAGCATGACTTTAGGATAAAAAATTTGTAGCAAGACTTTGACAAGCCTTACACCTGGAAATGACCGAAACCAGAAAAGATGTAGCAAGGTTAGTAGTTTGTTCATTTCCTTCTAGATAAAAATTGTACCATGGCATGAAGCCCAGGTATTACTTATGTGGCAGCTTCTACTTATGTGGATGATGATGACGTGGGGGCCCAGTTAAAGGTTGGTAGCAACTGGGAGGTGGCATACTCATGACAATTAGTTACCTAGTTACAGAGGTAACCCGACCTTGTGTTGGCAGAGAGCAGAACGTTCTCGGGACTTCCCTCTAGACGTATACCCATCGAATAAGGAAGTTTCTTAGCATAGTCATTTGTTGGAAATCCATTCTCTACTATGAGCTCTTACGGTTTAAGTTGTATACCATATGTCTGCATAATATCAAGGTACTTATGCTGGCTAAGATTGATACGTTTACTTGCGAAATGATTTTCCACACTATGCACTAATAATAATATCAAAGGATATTTCACGTATCAAGCATTTTTGGTTATCGTAAGAAGAAACCTCCCCAAGTCTGTGTTTGCATTGTGTGTGTGCCGCGAGACCTTATGATAGCTTCATTTCTAAAAAGCATTGCGAATTTTCTGCACTGGTATTCATAAGGGAAAAACCCATTCCGTTTTTATATGACGTGGTCTTGTGAGTAACCTCACTTTGAGATAAATTAACTGTTTTTAAGTTTCTCACACCAGTCACATGGCTGACCTAGAGTTTTTTATTCCTTTACTTAAACTCTGGGTACCCATATTTTTCCGCAAGGGCAGCCTGGTAGTTAGAGTTCATATATAGTCTTGGAGTCAGTTTTAGAACAACATCCGGAATAAGGCTTAAGCTGCATTATGGGACTAGATTAAAGCATTTTGTATTCTTCCACCAAGCTTTATTTAATTTTCACGATGTAATCATTGTACTCTATATACTATTGTAACTCTAATGTACAAATGTTGTTATAGCAACAAAAGTTCTTTTGTTCTGTTTTGATGTGTTAGTACCCTAATATTAATCCGTTTTCGTGAACGGTTCGAGTTGGAATAATTATCAACTTGAAGCAGTCAAAAAGGTAGGTCGTTATAATTCTGATATAGAGCATACCAGTTTCATAACGAATCTTTGACAATATTGCTATATGTTTATACCATTTGGATTAAAGAACACTGGAGAAACATACCAAGCTTGGTCGACCGCATGTTTCATGATCAGACCGGAAAGACGACAGAGGTGTTTATAGATGACATGCTAGTGAAATCAAACCAATCAACCGATCATGTCCGGAACTTGGTAGATATGTTTAGTGCTCTCCATAGATATGGAACAAAGCTCAACACTGTGAAATGCTCTTTTGGCTTTACGTTAGAAAATCCTCGAGTTTCATTGTCATCGCTCGAGGAATCGAAATCAACCCTGAACAGTTAGTGGCTATTAGAGGCACCCAAGAACCTCGAAGGATCAAAGATATCCAAAGTCTGGCTGGGAAGGTGGCAGCATTTTTCATATTTGTATCCAGTGTACAGATAAGTGCCTTCCCTTCTTTGGGTCGATTAAGCAGGAGAAGTGCAATTTTTCTTGACCGTGTTGAAGCATTCCAGAATCTTTTGGATCACTTGGAGAGACCCCTTTCATGTCAAAGCTCATTGACCATGAGGACTTGTTTGTATACTTTGCAGTTTCTCAATATGCAATCAGTTCATCCTTAGTTCGTGATGAAGATTGGGTTCAGCGGCCAGTCAATTATGTAAGAAAAAAGCTGATGGAGGCAGAGCGCAATTAACCGAAGATTGGAAAGCTTGCTTACGATTTGTTGTTAACCTTAAGGAAGCTTCACCACTACTTTCAAGCCCATCAATTAAAGTGTATACCGACCAATTGCTATGACATGTCCTTCAGTGACCTGAGGCATCTGGGAGGTTACTCAATTGGAATATCGAGTTAAGCCAGTTCAATATCATTTACATTCCTTGAAAGGCTATATTGGAACAGGCATTGGCAGACTTCATGGCAGAATTCACTTCCTCAAAGATGATGGAGATGTAGAAATGGGCCCTCCAACTGTCACTAGGAAACTATACACCGATTGGGACTGAAATGATCGACATTCTAGCGTTGGAGTTGTGTTCTAAACTCCTAAGGGACAACCTCCTAAGGGACAACCGATGTGTTATGCATTTATGCAGGAATTTCCGGTCACCAACAATGAAGCCGAGTATGAACCCTGATTGTCGGGCTGAAGCTCACAAAGGAGCTGGAAGCAAAAGCAATAGACATTTTCTGTGACTCATGAGTTGTTGTATTTCATGTCAAGAAATAGTTCTAGACAAAGGGGGAACAACTCATTTAGTACCTCAATCAGGTAGAGAAACTGCTAGGATGGTTCAAGTATTATAGTATCTCTCGTATTCCAAGGGAGCAGAATCAACCGGCTGACTCATTAGCCAAACTGGCCAGTTCAGATTGTCAGGAGAAAACAGATTCGACCCCAATAGAGATAATGACAACTACTAATATAAATCAAATGGAAAATGATGTGGTGCTGGAAACTGAGCCTTAAAAGGAATCGTGGGTAACTCAAATCCAAGAATTTCTCCAGTAGGGAACCCTTCAAGAACTAAAGAACGAAAGGTGTGCTATTGTATGCAAAGCCTCGGGATACATCATCCAAAGAGGCACTCCGCATCGAATGGGATTCTCGGTTCCTTTACTCCAGTTCATTGCCAACGACGATGCCAAGCGCGTGTTGCGAGAAATTCATAAGGGCGAATGTGGCGATCACACAAGGGGAAACTTTGGCAAAGAAGATACTTCGGTATGGCTATTTCTAGCATACCATTAACCGGGATGTGGCTGATTATTCATGACGCTGCGACATTAGCTAGAGGTTTGCGAAGATTCCAAGATCACCACCAACTCAACTCACTCAGATGGTCATTCCTTGGCCGTTTGTAGTTTGAGGGATTGACATCATCAGTAGCCTTCCGATATCAAAGGGTGGAGCAAGGCAAGCGATCCTGGTAGTTGACTACTTCACGAAATGGGTCGAAGCTCAATAGTTGACTGCGATCTTGACACAGCGGGTGATCAAATCACTATCCAAAAAGACCATATGTCAGTCTGAACTTCCCAATACTATCATTACTAGTAACGGGACCCAATTCGATAGCTCAGAATTCAAAGATTTTTGTCGAAGACATCACACTGAAAAGAAACACACTCAGTTGCGCATGTGAATAAGATCATTAAGTCCATTCTGAAGAAGTGGTTGGAGCGGGCTAAAGGCAAATGGGTCGATGAACTTCCATTAGCCCTTTGGGCTTAACGTATAACCCATAACTCTGAAATTGGCCACACTCCACTCGCCTTGTCCCATGGCTCCGAGGAGGTGATACTTGTGGAGCTTGAAGTCCCCTCTCATCAAACGACATGCTATGACCTTTTGACTAATAAGAACCAAAGTGTCAGAATGACACCAAAGAGAATGTGATACGACTGTTTTCACAACTAACTCTAACTCTCATGACTTGAGAGAGAGAGTATAAATCAACTGGGTTAATGTTAATGGTGCACCATAAAGTACAACCGTTAAACTAACAACTCTCACCTGAGCTAACTTTGGGAGAGTATAAATGACAATTCCATGACTTCCACACTAACTCCATCAACCCTCGACTAGGGGCAGGAGTGTAAAGGCTTAAGGTCTAGACACCCAACATACTTAGCCTGGACCGCACTGACGATGGGGGCACAGGTATAGGCTTATAAATTAACTTCGTACATGAATCGGATGCAACTCATGATTCAAAGTTAATTTGGGACATATACCATATACCTTCGAACAACGACACCTAGTACTCTGGCACTTTAGCACAATGTCGGTTAGTAATTATAAGCGAGACAACTTATGACTTAAAGTTCATAAGAAAAATGGTGCATGACTTATTTCTTATATCTTGTTCTTATGGCTTAACTTATTAATAAATTTAGATCACAAGTACACTGAATGAAAAGAAATTGTTTTCGTTAACTGAAACATTGCTTTATTTACTGATGCAGGTTTTACACAAAATTACAAAAAAAGGTAAGAGACGCATTCGCAAGAAAACTAAAGGGTCTAAGGGTGATACAAAAAAATGGTCAACTAAGTCTTCGACGACTTATCATCAATCTTGGATTCTTTTTTTTCTCAGCCAACTCTGCCTCGGTGAGAATGCTCCTCTTTTTGGACTTATCACTAAAAGAATTAGAATGCCTTGCGAAGGACACATCGTGTTTCTTCAAGCGCCTGTGGAAGATGGTGGAGTCTGCTTGATTGGCAAGACTGGAGCGCAAGGAGGTTTCGCTTGAAGAGGAGGAATTGACAAGGGAACTATTGTAGTCTTTGCCTTTAACTCTAGAAGTTTGTCCCGCTTGCTGCACTTGGATTTCATCCATGCTTAAAGGTCCCTTCTACCTAGACTCTCCAGTGTAAATAACGTCTTCTTCGCCTTTACCTTGAAAACCCTTATTATCCAAACCCTTCAGTGGATCAGTCATGCCTTCGTCTTTGTCTGGATCGTCAATGGGTGGCAGTTGTGGCTCATCATCAACCTTTGATTTGGCTTTGGGAGAAGTCTGGACCAAATGGGTACCTATAGTAGGAAGAGCAATAATGATTAGTCCCTCAAGAATAATGGATGTTCTAGCTGACACCAGATAAACTCGCTCGAATATCGGAGAAGTCATAGAGATACCTTATATGGAGCCGCCACCTGTAAATCCAAGAGTCTCGGGCATCTCAGTTATTGGTGTTAGCGGCTTTGGAACTCTCAGAGCTGGGGAATTGGGGTTATAACCTTCCACTTCTACGGACTCAGTGACTGCAGATGAAAAGCTGGATCCACTGTCGATTAGGGTCTTCCCCATTGCTTGATGCCTAGCAGCCTCCTCATCTTCCTTCTATAATCTTCTCCCTTCTGCTAGGCATTCAGGCTCTCCATTCCTTAAAAATGTCTTCGTCGGCTTCTCTTAGTTTGCAACTCCACTCTCTGATTTACACCTCTCTTCCTCTACTAATTCACTCTAGGCAGCAGCTAGAGCGGTGGAGTAGTCGTCCACCCAAGAAATATCACAATGCCAAAGGACTCGAGAAAAGAAAGGCATTATTAGAGGCCCAAAATCATCCATTTCTTGCTTTGCTTCAGCAAGTCTTTCTTCAGTCCAACTACCTCAAAGTCATATTACATCTTGTAATTGGAGGTAGATTCTAATCCAGTATTGCCATTTTCCTCGACCATTTTCGCCGCTTGCTTCGGCCATAGCCAGTTTTCCCCACAAGTTAGCGTCTCCTTCTCCCAAGAACTTTATCCTCTTTAAGACTATCGCATTTAGGTTTCAACTCTGTATTTTCCTAAGCATCAGCCTTGAATTGGTCTTTTAGAGATTTAGTTCTTCAGCTATGGGAGTCGAGCTCAGAATGGAAGTGATCCTGCTAATCATTGTACATCTTCTTATAGTTCTCAGCATCTATTTCCTCCATTTTCAATTTGGCTTGAGCATCTATAAGTTCTTTATCAACAGAATCTAAAGCCGACTTGTCACAATACCACTTCTTCTGATTTGCTATGTTGACCTCGAGGTCACGAATGATTTCAAAATGTTTTCGGGCATATTTGCAGGTTTCCATGTATTGCTTGATGATGAAGTCTATCTCTTTATTGAGCCCATCTCCAATATTTTCAGGCATAGGCTGCAGCTGAGGGATGAAGTGCATATGGCCGAAGTAGAATTGAGGAAACTGCCACTGGAAGACCTTCATTCCTTTCTAAGCAGAAGCATCAAGGACGACGGGTTTCAAAGAAGATATTTCATGGACTTACGCTTGCTCGAGACTGATGTTGTCTTATCTTTATCCTTGTCCTTGGGATCAGAATGCTTCTTGGATGGCTTTTGTTTTTGTAATGACTCTTTCTAAGAGATCAGGGCCTTAACAATCAGACTATCACCCTCGTAGGGATCATGATAGCTTTTCTACTTGTCGGTGTAATGGCAGAGTAGAGAATGTTATGTAACGACGGCCGGAACAAAGCTCCCCTTCCTTGTACGCATATGAGCTGACAGAAAACTCCAATATAACAAAAGAAATACCTGATGTTACGTGCCTAGCATCTCATATTTATACACAATTCCTTCAATATATTCCATGATGTGGGACTATTGTATCCAAACCATCATTCCTCCTTAACAACACGCGAGGCAATCCTAACAATCTCCCCCTTGACTCGCATCCTACGAGTATCTTTTGAGAGCATTGCCTTGCCCGCATGGCCCAGCCCGTAACCTTCGGCTCTGATACCACTGTTATGTAATGACGGCTGGAACAAAGCTCCCCTTCCTTGTACGCATATGAGCTGGCACACAACTCCCATATAACAAAAGGAATCCCCGATATTATGTGCCTACCAGCTCATATTTGTACACAATTCCTTCAGTATATTCCATGATGTAGGACTATTGTATCCAAACCATCATTCCTCCTTAACAACATCCGAGGCAATCCTAACAGAGAATGGGAATGAGAATGAGGACAATACTTGTACTGCTGACGTATTTTATCCCTCTCTCACTCCTCTCTATTGCGCTCGTATCTGTAATCTCGCTCTTGATCTAAATAAGATTTGTGGAATCCCCACTTTTATAAACGATGTTGCAGAGCTTCCTGGGATCATACGAACAGAAGACATGGTTCCTAAAACTAAAATAAACTAGTGTTAGAACTAGGAAATTGTGCAATAGACAATAATAGTGACGTGCAGTGCAAGTGTTGTGTGTATCATAATGCATCTTCCCCGAAAAACCAGTAGTTAGTGCCTTGCTGGTAGACGTAACTTGTTCGTTGTTGGTCACAACATTTTCTTTCTCAAGTGTTGGAAAAAAGGACTGTGAACCTAAGTCTGGGAAGAAATATTGCTCGGATAGGAGGTCTAAGTCTTTCAAGCCATTAAAAGGATTCAATGAAGAAAGTGATCCGCCCACTTGGATAGGATGAGGCTCCGACTGAATCTACCGTGATATAGAATGTTCTGACCTAGACTTCTACGTGCTTCACTTTGAATGACCTTCTTTTAACTTTTCTAGAGAGGGGGTCTTGTTCCCTGCTTGACAATGTTCTCAGGCGATCTTTCCTTCACTTTTCCTTCGAGCTTTCGACCGGGTCCGGGGGCATCCTTTCTTCTTATTGCATGCTTTTTCCGAACTGGGGCCAAGCTCCAATTATCTCCCCCCTAACTTGAGGGACGACTATTGCTCTTTGCTTCCCAATTGGGGGAACATCAGCCAGCACCTCGATTGGGAGGCGACTTGTAATGTCCTGCCTCGAACCAGCCGACATTTCCTTTAAATGCGTTGTGCTAATGCCCGACTAGCACGGGACGGCCGTCATAAGAAAAGGGTTTAAAACTATGAATCACCAAGAACCTGTAGTATATCTCACAACGCATGGACTAAAATATAATAGTAACATAACTTGATATAAAACTGGGGAGACAGTGCATAAGCTGGAAACTAAACCATCACAGCAGCAGAATCCAAAATACAGCTTATGATCCAAACAATCATTATTACAACTTCAAAATATTGTCTCTAAAGCAAAACAGAAAAGTTACACTACTAATACCCAAAGTAGTGACAGCAACAACACAGGGAGAATATATGTAAGTAGTACGTGGAAGACTCCTGCTCGTCTCCGGATACCTAACATGTCTTTAGTCTGCTCGTTTAGGAGCACCCAGAGTAATAACAAGAGACATAAAACTCTGGGTCTGACAAAAGTCTGGTATGAGCGATAGCAGCAAAATAAAACAATAACAGGTATAAATAATCATACCTGAACCTGGACCTGCAACCAAAGAGTTAGCACAATAGGATATACAATACTCTAAGGTAACACTAACATAAAGTGTAAAAAAAATGGAAGTGTTCGTGTCATAGTGATAGCAAACATCAAACATAGCAATCATCCTCACATCACTCACTCGGGGCGTAAAGCATACGACATACACCACTTTGATCACCAGAACTATTGGGTCCATGACGGCAACTCTGTACAACTATCACTACGACCACTTTGCCTTTGGGGGGGCCCTGATGGAGTATGACTCCATGCAACCTCTGACCCCACTGGTCCATAGTCACTGCCCCCTACCTCATTAGTGAACCAAAATTATAGATATCGACAATCCCTTTGCAAACGTCCCGCAGCAAAGCCCAACTTTAGAAGTTAACTCGTTGGTTCCCATCTGGATCCTGAGTAATAAATTCCTACTTGGACTTCCTTTGCATCTTGGGTACTGGTCGGGTTGGAATTGATCTTCAGAAGAATCCATAATCGTCATCGCGTAGTCGAAGTTCGAATTTGGTTCGGTTTGGAGTCATCATCTTTGAGCGGTTCATGATGTCTTCAGGAATCACCCAATTCGTGAACCCCCCTCCCCCCGGTACGTGAACACCCCCTCTCCCCCCCCCCTCCCCCGCACCGGATTCGTGAACACCCCCCCTTCCAGTTCGTGACCATCATCTTGGAACGGTTCATGACCATCATATTGGAGCGGTTCGTGAGACATACCCCCTTCATGAATCGAAGTTCTCTTGGTCGGTTTGTGAGGCATACCCCCTTCAGGAATCAAAGTTCTCCTGGGCGGTTCGTGAGGCAAACCCCCTTCAGGAACTGGTTTTCTGCAGTTTTTCCTACGAGCTAATTTCGCCAAACGATGACGTTTTCAACCATTCTAACCTTCCTACGACATCACAAAACATTCCAAACAGTAGTAACAACATATAGAATCATTCAAAAACATTAAAACATCATTCACATGAAATATTTTGGATCAAACATACCCAAAAAGCATGATTTTTCCCTTAATCTCCTTAACCATGTTTTAACTATAGGATTAGCAAACTTAGTCCAAATTAACTCATATTTTCACCAGTGACATAAAATAATATTTAAGAATTTCTACATATTTTTCTAGATTTTTATAATGCATAATTTCACTAATTATCACTAATCACCCTTAATTAGCCGTAATTAGTGAATAAAAGAGTAAATCACTCACCTTAGCCACAAATAAACTTCAAATCGGAAAATATCTCAGATTTGGTTCGAATCCTAATGTATAGCAGCAGCTTTATCTCTGATTTGATGCAAATTTCTCTTGATTTGATGTAATTTTGGTTAATTAGCGATTATTAAGCGATTAGAATGAGATTTGGAAGATGGAGGTCATTGCTAGGGTTCAAGGAAGGTTAGTGGCTGCTGAAAAACTGAAATGAAATGTTTTCCCTAACCCTTTCAGCCCTCGCATAACCCTAATCCCGAAATGGGTTATTGGCCTTGCTGTTAATCACCCTATTAAGCTCGATTACGCTGTTTTTTTCATCTTCCAAACCTTATTTGAGTCATATCTCCCAAACGGTAAGTCCGTTTGACAAATGTGACCACTTTATGGAAAGGTAAACGATCATTCGAATCCAATGGAAGTGGTTTCAGGTTGAAATTCCTTACCAATCAGAAGTTATATGCGAAACAAGATTTTCCAGGGGTAAAACGGTCATTTAAAATTTGGCAAAAATCGTGAACATGGGAGATGACCCCCATAGTCGTCTCCCAAAGTTACACGACCGTACGACTTTATATGAAAATAAAATAAATATTCTACGATCCTCCGATACGTAGAATGCAGGTCGTTACACTCTTCCCTCCCCTTAAGAAATTTCGCCCCCGAAATTCCGTAACCAAAACATACAATGGTGACCCGCATGCCTATCAGCTATTCACAAACAATCAAATATACATGATATCACAACAAGCCTATCCTAGCATGCGGTTTACTAACAAGGGGATAACTATCACTACTAAAATCTTACCAGGCAATGAGTTCTGGATGAGACTTCCTTATGTTCTCCTTTGTTTCCCAAATACAGTCGTTCTCATTATCTCCCCACTGGACCTTGACTAGTTCCACCGTCTTTCTTCGAAGTTGTTTCGTATCGTGCCCGACAATACGAATCGTCTTATGGTTCCCAACTGTCTCGGATTCTACTTTGATGTCATCCAATTGATCTGGTGAAATAGTCATATCAGAATCATGCACGAACTTCCATAACTGTGAAACATGAAATACGTTGTGCACTCCTGCCATCTTATTTGGTAATCCAACTTTATATGCTAAATTCCCAACTTGTTCGAGAACTGGAAATGGACCAACAAATCTTGGTGCCAATTTACCTCTCCTACCAAACCGAATCACACTCTTTAATGGAGAGATCTTGACAAATACCAGGTCGCTAATGGAGAATTTTAAATCTCTTCGCCTTTTATTAGCATAACTCTTCTGCCTATCTTGGGAGCCTTCATTTTCTATTGAATAACCTTGATCTTATCGGAGGTTTCTCTTACTACATCTGGTCCAAGCACAAATTTTTCGTCGGTTTCCAACCAACAAGACGGTGAGTTGCACAGTCTTCTGTACAAAGCTTCAAATGGAGCTATACCAATACTGGACTGATAACTATTATTATATGCAAACTCAACCAGATGCAAATGGTCATCCCATGAACCCCCACGATCTAGTATACAAGCTCTCAAGAGATCCTCTAATGCACGATTCACCCTCTCTGTTTGACCGTCGGTTTGAGGGTGGTACGCGGTATTGAGGTGTAATTCTGACCCTAAAGCCTCTTGTAATCTCTTCCAAAACCCACTAGTAAATAAAGGATCTTGGTCACTCACAATACCTTTAAGTACTCCATGAAAACTCACTACACACTTCATATATAGTTTTGCTAACTTAGTTGTCGTTCTGTTCGACTTGACCGGTATAAACCTTGCACTTTTGTTCAGTCGATCCACAATCACCCAAATACCATCATAACTCGATCTAGTCCTTGGCAAACCGTCAATGAAATCCATTGAGTCTTGTTCCCATTTCCATTCAGGAATTTCCAACAGTTGTAACAAACCACTAGGTTTCTTTTGCTCGACTTTAACTAACTAGCAGTTCATGTACTTGGATATAAACTTCCCAATGTCTCTCTTCATCCCTTCCCAGTAGTAGGTCTGTTTCATGTCTCGATACATTTTTTACCACTGGGATGTATAGTCAGTTTCGAGTGATGATACTCTCTAAGCACTTCATCTCTCAATCCATTAACGTTGGGTACAACTAGCCTCCCATTCTTTCGAAGCTGTCCCTCTCGATCAAGACCGTACTTGTTCATTCTCTCGCCGTTGATACCCGTCTCTACCTTGGATATGATTTCCAATATATTAAGATCGTCCCTCTGATTGGAACCAATCCGCTCAATCAAAGTTGGTATGAACGTCAAATTTGCTAGCATATCTGGATCTAATTCACACTTAGGTATGAAGTCATATCACGCGATATACTCCAGTTGCTTCCATTTTAGAAACATAGCCCCCAAACTGGCATGTCTCGTACTCAATGCATCAGCTATCGCATTGCCCTTCCTGGGTGTGTATGCGATATTGAAATCATATGAAGCCAAGAACTCTAACCATCTCTGCTGACGAAAATTTAAATCCTTTTGAGGGAAAAGATACTTTAATGACTTATGATCGGTAAACAACTCGAATCTTTCTCCCAAGAGATATTGTCTCCACATCTTTAACGTGAACACGGTCGCTGCCAATTCCAAATCATGGGTAGGATATTTTTGTCATGCGGTTTCAGTTGCCGACTAGCATAAGCTACAACCCTACCTCCTTGCATCAGTACAGCACCTAGGCCAATACCACAGGCATCCGTGTATACCGTCATCTCTTTGTTCCCTTTAGGAATAACTAACACTGGTGCGCACGTTAACTTTTCGTTTAGGCTCTTAAATGCATTCTCCCACCTTTCGTCCCAAATGAAAGCTTGATTCTTCTTGGTCAACTGAGTTAATGGTGCTACTATCTTGGAGAAGTCTTGGATAAACTTACGATAGTATCCAGCTAACCCCAAGAAACTTCTCATGTCCGTTGCATTCTTAGGCGTAGACCAATCTTCTACCGTAGCCACCTTCGCAGGATCCACGGCAATACCATTCTCTTAGACAACATGGCCCAAGAATCTCACTTCCCTCTTCTAGAAGCGACACTTAGAAAATTTCGCTTTTAATTGGTGTTTCCTCAACACCTCCATCATTATCCTCAAATGTTCCTTATATTCTTCCTCTGTACTTGAGTAAACCAAGATATCATCCACAAACACAAGAACAAACATAGCATTCATCGAACAGGTCCTATCTATCACTTGCTAAAGCCATGAATACGTCGATACCCGTATGTCTGGTCCCACCAATATCAAGGGATAATGGAAACCCCGGCTCCAAACGGACTACCGCACGTCCAACGTACGCTTATCCTCAGATGATAATTAGATCACATCCCACGGATCCAAGGTAAATGGGCATCCCCAAATACCCCTGCTTTGAGTCCGCCTAGAACACTCTGAACTATTGACGATTCCTTGGCATTCTCATCAGAAGAGCTATCCTTAACTCCATATTCAATTCGAGTCCACACAAAAGCGAAGGGAACCATTGGCCTTAACGGAAAATACAACTAGTGCTCCCTACTCGGAAACACTTCTTTGAATAAATCCCTTCTCCAAAAGATTGCCTACTTGCACTTCGAGCTCTTGCCGCTCCTTTGGTGCCATACGATGAAGTGGCATACTATAGGTCTGGCACCTTTCGCTAAATCAATTTGAAACTCAATCTCTCGGTGTGGTGGAAGTCCGGTAACTTCCCCGAAGATGTCCGGATACTCGCGAGTAATAGGCACATCTGACAACTCATCATGCGGGATGTCGAGGCAATTCAGAAAACTAGCCATCACCCCATCACTAGGTTGGCGACCAAACAGTACCCTCCGCCCATCATCCGCTCTAATGGTCACCGAAGATCCCTCACAGTCTACCACCACCCTATACCTTTGGAACCAATCGACTCCCAAAATAATGCCAATCCAGTAAAGCCTAAAATAAAGCAATCATAAGCAAACATACATCCATGACTCGATAAGACCAAATTACGACAAATCATACTAAGGCTAATTGAACCACCGATCGGGTTCATCACAACTAAAGGTCTATCGACAATCTCGGGTTCCGATTCCAAACTATCTATCAGGTCACTAGATACGAAGGAATGGGAAGCACAGGTATCAAACAATACTCGAATAGGAACATCACAAATAGAAAGCATACCTTGAATGATGACATTCTTTCCCTTCGTCGCCACAATTAGGGCATTCAACGAAGAAGGAACAACGTTGATAGCATATTCTTCCACAATCTGCTTCTTCTTAGGCGGTTGTGGACATTCTTTCTTGAGACGTCCCACTTGTCCACAATTGAAATACTTCTTTTCCCTTGCTTCGCTCGACAGTCTCTGGCATAGTGGCCCTTCTTGCCATAGCCAAAGCACTGGATATCCTTCCTATTTTTCTTCTTCTGACCAGCCTTGTCTTGGTTCTGCTTTCTCTTATTCTGGGACTCCTTGTTATGCTTGGAGAGATCATCCCTAGGCGCCTGCATTACTGCACCACCACTGTTAGCAGCATTAGGAACTGCTCCAAGAGCATCCCTGAGAATCTCTCGCATGAAGGCAGTAAACATCATCCTTATATCAGGGACATTCCCATTATTAGACCCCTGAACCTGCTCCTCTTCAACTCCCGATGCGGTGTTCCTCGTCGTACTCCTGTATTTTGGCTTATCGTTCAATCTGTCCAGAGAAAATGATTAACCATTTCCTTAGTGATGCCAGTGCAGTGCAACTTCATCCTTAGATATACTAATAGTATATATATAGTTTTTGAAATTCAAAATATCATAAATACACGCTCTCATCTACGTATACTGTCTCTCCTTGATGTTTTCCCCTAGGTTAAACTACGCAACTAGGCTCTGATACCGAGTGTGACGGCCGCCTCGAACCAGTCGACATTTCCCCGAAATATGCTGTGCTAATGCTCGACTAGTATGGGACGGTCGTCACAGGAAAAAGGTTTAAAACTATGAATCACCAAGAACATGTAGTATATCTCATAGCGCATGGAATAAAATATAATAGTAACATAACTTGATATAAAACAGGCGAGACAGTGCATAAGCTGAAAACTAAACCATCATAGCAGCAGAATCCAAAATAGAGCTTATGATCCAAACCATCATTATTACAACTTCAAAATACTGTCTCTAAAGCAAAATAGAAAAGGTACACTGCTAATGCCCAAAGTAGTGAACAACAACACTAGGAGAATATATGTAAATAGTACGTAGAAGCCTCATGCTCGTCTCCATATAACTACTCGTGCATAACCCCTAACCTGTCTCTAGTCTGCTCGTTTAGGAGCACCTAGAGTAATAAGAAGAGACATAAAACTCTGGGTCAGACAAAAGTTTGGTATGAGCGATAGCAGCAAAATAAAACAATAACAGGCATAAATAATCATACTTGAACCTGGACCTACAACCAAAGAGTTAGCACAATAGCATGTACAGTACTCTAAGGTAACACTAACATAAAGTGAAAAAAAATGGAAGTGTGCATGTCATGGTGATAGCAATCATCCTCACATCACTCACTCAGTGCGTAAAGCATACGACATTCACCACTTTGATCACCGAAACTATTGGGGCCATGATGACAACTCCGTACAACTATCACTACGACCACTTTGCCTTTGGGGACCCTGATGGAGTACGACTCCATGCAACCTCTGACCCCATTGGTCCACATTCAATTTCCCCCAACCTCAATAGTGAACCAAAATTATAGATATCGATGACCCCTTTGCACACATCCGGCAGCAAAGCCCAACTTTAGAAGTTAACCAGTTGGTTCCTATCTGGATCCTGAGTAATAACTTCCTAGTTGGACTTCCTTTGCATCTCGGGTTCTGATCGGGTTGGAATTGATCTTCAGAAGAATCCAACAATTGTCGTCGCGTAGTCGAAGTTCAAATCTGGTTCGGTTTGGAGTCATCATCTTGGTTCTGGTCGTGATCGTGGTCCTCGTCAGGGTCAGTTCATGGCTCATGACCCCCCTCACCTCGTTCGTGACCACCGCCCAGCTCGTGACGCCCCCCCGGCTCGTGAACTCCCCCCAGCTCGTGACTACCCCCTCCCGATTCGTGAACACCCCCCTCCCTCGGCTCGTGACCACCCCCCGGTTCGTGAACACCCCCCTCCCCCCGGTTCTTGACCATCATCTTGGAGCGGTTCATGACCATCATATTGGAACGGTTCGTGAGACATACCTCCTTCAGGAATCGAAGTTCTCCTGGACGGTTCATGAGGCATACCCCCTTCAGGAATCGAAGTTCTTCTGGGCGGTTCATGAGGCATACCCCCTTCAGGAACCGGTTTTCTGCAGCTTTTCCTACGAGCTAATTTCGCCAAATGACGGCGTTCTCAACCATTCTAACCTTCCTACGACATCAAAAACATTCCAAACAGAAATAACAACACATAGAATCAATTAAAAACATTAAAACATCATTCACATGAAATATTTTGTATCAAACATACCTAAACAGCATGATTTTCCCCTTAATCCCCTTAACCATGTTTTAACTATAAAATTAGCAAACTTAGTCCAAATTAACCCAAATTTGCACTATTGCATAAAATAATATTTAAGAATTTCTACATATTTTTCCAGAATTTTATAATGCATAATTTCACTAATTATCACTAATCACCCCCTAATTAGCCATAATTAGTGAATAATATTGCAAATCACTCACCTTAGCCACAAATAAATTTCAGATCTGAAAATACCTCTAATTTGGTTCGAGTCCCAATGTATAGCAGCAGCTCTAAATCTGATTTGATGCTAATTTTTCTTGATTTGATGTAGTTTTGGTCAATTAGCGATTAGGAAGCGACTAAAATGAGATTTGGAAGATAGAGCCCATTGCTAGGGTTCAAGGAAGGTTAGTGGCGACTGAAAAACTGAAATGAAATGTTTTTCCAAACCCTTTCAGTCCTCGCATAACCCTTATCCCGAAATGGTTTATAGGCCTGGCTGCTAATCACCCTATTAAGCCCAAGTAAGCTATTTTTTCATCTTCCAAACCTTATTTGAGCCATATCTCCCAAACTGTAAGTCCATTTGACAAATGTGACCACTCTACGGAAAGGTAAACCATCATCCGAATCCAATGGAAGTGGTTTCAGGTCAAACTCCTTACCAATCAAAAGTTATAGGCGAAAACAAGATTTTCTAGGGGCAAAACGTTCATTTAAAATTCGTAAAAAATCGTGCACATGGGAAATGACCCCCATAGTCGTCTTCCAAAGTTACACGACCATACGAGTTCATATGAAAATAAAATAAATATTCTACGATCTTCCGATACGTAGAATGCGGGTCGTTACTGGTGGTACGACAGTTGGAGCAAGAGCATTGCCCACTCCCAGGATCCAAGCTGCGCTAAGCAAGTGAAACCGATGAAGAAACTCGTCTGTTTGACATCTCTTAATAGTTCAAGCATTCACTAGAATGTCCTTCTGGGTGGCTAGATGGGTGTGATACTCATCGTCGGTTGGTTTGGTTGGATTCTCATATGCGAAGAAGCGTTGATGCTCGAATCTCTTCAGAAAAATTCCAAGAAGTTGGTATGAATTGGGAACTTATGACATTCTATCCATGTCAGGAGAAGTTTTCTTACTGTGGGACATAAAACTATTCGGTTCTAATATTGCTCATCCTGTTGATTTCTTCCACCCATCTTCCAGCGACGGACTCAAAGAAAAGGAAGGACAGATTTTCTTTTTGATGTTTAAAGTTTAAGAGGAAGAAAATGTCATTGAAGGAAGGCTATGCATATGTTCTATATAGATGATATACAAAGAGAAGAGATACACATAAGCAGTTGACTGCAGTTGCATGGGTGTGATTTCCTTGCGGCGAAAGAAATTGACGAGGAAAGGGCTGAAAGGTGGGATGCACCCCACAATTCACATATGATGATTAATTTCCATAAAGACCTCAGGAGGTTTATGCGTGGTATCACTTAGAGTAGGCAATCGGACCAAGTCGAACGGTATCTTATGTTTTGCATATAGTCGTCGTAGCTTTGGTTCATCCATGCTGGAAGGAAAAGAATCTGATGGGTTGTTTAGAAATTCAACCACGGCGAAGGTATCAGTCGCTCCCTCTTCTTCAGCCTCTTCACCTGACGACAATGCTTCCCCAAATGAAGAACTAGCCACTGGGTCATGAGGTTGAACTCTATAAGGTAAATCATCATCTGTCTTTGTCTCTGAGTTGGGCTAGATATCAGCTTTCTGCGGGAGTGCCATCCCTCTTCCATCTTTAGAGTCACTCGTTTCGTATCGTCTGGACATCTTCGATGTGCTATCTAAGAAAAATACTTATGGTTAAAGCAAGCAACCCAAATCCCTTTATGTGCATTCTAGTGCAGTGCATGAACCGATTCTTACATGCAAAAATAAAGATAAAGCATTAGAAATATGCAGGCTATTCGAAGTCATATGCAATCAAGTTTGTAAGCAAGCCTGAGTATCATAATCGTCTCTATCCTAACTGTCCAGATTTTTGTTGAATTTAATTCATTACAATCTTCGCGTTCGACTGAAGCACTAAAGGTCAGGAAGTTAGTTTAGGTCGGCCACATCCGGGTTGTTGTCTCCGGCTTGGCTTATCTCGGCTCAGCTATATCGGTCGAGATCCCAAACATTTCATTACTCCAATATTATGCATTGCAGTCCGGTATGGTGCTTCCAGCTTGGCCTACTCCAGCTCGATCATACCGACCGAAGCTTTTGATACTTAGCCGAACTTTCAACAAACATCAGGCTCGGCCTAAATCTGGCTCCTCGAGGCCTCTACCGACCCAAAAGCTCTTGTGTGACCTCAACTCATCTACTGTCTCATGTTTCCACGATGGGACCATCCCATACTGTTCATCATCTTCCCTAAATCAGCTAACCTGAATCGGAGCAAAACACCATCCCTTTAACTCTTGATCCTCTCCACGCTGCCAACTTAGTTTCAACCTTGTCTTTACCCCAACACAACGCCTGACGGGGATGGTGGTGGCCCCGCCATGGAGAATTTTTGAAATCGGAGGACAAAATGAATTCAAAGAGGTCTTGTATGAAAAACAATATAAAACGAGGAATCAACGGCTGAATCATGTAAATTTCATGAGAAAATCGATCAAGATCCACCTATCTGCATGTAAATCACAGTGATATATATTCACTTGTTATTTTAAAATATATAATTTTACAACCCACCTTGCTAGCTTTAAAAATCTATGGATTCAATCTAGATCTACCCCTATCATCTGTATTCTTTCGATTGAAATACCCTATTAGGATTTACATATATAAACCTATTACATTGGATATAGAGAAACAAAGATTTGGAATTAAATTAATGAAATAAACCAGATCCAAGGGTTCCCCTTTTCGATGAAGCTTTTTAGTCTGAGCCAATTCCTTTTCCTCTATCATTTTCTATTTTATTCTTCTATAATTTGAATATTTGGATTCTAGATCAAAAAAATTGTGCTTGGAAGTTTTAGAGGTGAAGGAATAATGATAAAGCGTTCACACTAATAAAAAAATAACGAGTTGAAAATGAAGCCTTACGCATTTATTGATAGAGCTTCAAACCAGTACCAACCATCAAATCAATTCCATTGAATTTAGGATAGATGGGGCTCGAAATTAGTCACCGCCTTCACATTCGTGTAGGTCGACCATCCTATCAATGGTCAACCACCCCGGTTGAACGAACCCATATTTTTCTCTTTCTTTACATTTTCTCCTCAGCATGTTGAATTCTCTACTTTGTAACGTATTTTAATTGTATGAATATATACATTTCCTCCATTAGTTTATTCTCTTAATTGATTGTATATGCTATAATTTAATTTCATTTCCCACTTGATTACATTGATTAGTTTTCCTCATTAAATGATTGTATTGTTAATTTTCATGTTTCGTTGTATGTGTTTATATGTTAAACTTTTAGTTATTTGAGAGATTAAATTAACTTACTTAACCTAATCAAATGTTTCTCATTTCGTAAATCTCATTAAATCTTCAATCTAAATATTACACTTATCAGACAAAAATCAATATTAATTAACTGAATTACCAAATTTGCTCACATAATTATTTTCAGTGCTAAAACTTTAAATGATGATAACTTCTCTATTTCTACTACAATCGAAAAACGACAATTTATCTGAAAATTGCTTTAAATGCAGTAGCATAAATTTGGTGACCAACTTCCCATATTTTTAAAACAACCGTAAGCCAAATTTATGGTTAACACCCCAAAAACAATATCTGACCGTAGAACTCCCAGCTTGTGATAGGAAAGAACTTATACTTAAGGGTTGCTAGCATTTTGGGTTTCCTTCCAAAATACCACCAAAGGATACATAAAGTAAATTTCCTGTTGAGAACAGAACTAATCATGAGTTTCCCTTTAATTTTTGAATGAGAGACTTATCCTCTGGTAGTACATTTCCTTGGAATTGTCTTGAGGTATTGGAGTGGTTTCTCTGGGTATTCAAAAACCACAAAATCAAACCCTGAGAAGTTTGATCTTCTTAAATAATCATCAAATGATAGGTCTTTGAGGATCTTAGTTTCTCAAAGACCCAGTAGGATGGCAGGAATATAAACCTAACTTCAGTCGAGCATCTAAATCTAATAGGTCTCTTAATTGGGAGATCCCAATACAATTATGGATTACAACTATAGTTAATAAAATAAGGGTAGTTACAATTCCATAGCTTAAGGATCTTAAGGTCGGTCATAGGTTGGTGTATGAAATACATCTAATTATATACATAATTCAAATATTGTACATGCAATGTTAGCAAATGATAACAGCTAAGTATTTTATTGAACAAAATTTCTCATAATTACCTTAATTACCATGTATCTCCTCTTTGTTGAACATACACATTGTTACAAACTCTTTCCCCAAATTGAATTAGGAATTAGGGTTTCACTCTGCAATAAGAGATTACAAATTTTGGAAATGAACTAAATGTCCAAATTTGAGTCCCTGGGATCCTATTTATAGGTGTGGATTGACCCCTCCTTTGGTTTAAGTGGTTTTCCCCGGTCACTCGATAGTAGTAATCGTGAAGTCTTGGCTAGTGCATTTTTTCTTTGAGAGCAAATCCAAGTGGCTCATTCCGAGGGACATACTGAAGGGAACTTTTGGTTGAATGCGAAAGAGGTGGTCATGTAAGAGCTTTATGCTCTTTTAACTTTTTGTCCTATGCTTTTTCTTTAATGCTTATTGTTCCTCCCCCTTCATGTTGCGCCAGTCGTGCCCTATCTTTCTTGGGCCTCGGAGGCATGCATCAAAAGCCTTGCTTTATCTCTTCCAGAGGGCTCTTCTGGAAACTACACCAAGTTATCCCTTGGAAAGCGTGTCTAGGTATGTATGTGTGCTTTGTGATGATGTCAGTTGAAACTGGAATGTTTCTCCTTCTTAATCTCATCTCTATCTGCTTTCAGTGACCCTCTCCTCCTATTCTATACTTCTTTATCTTTAATCGGTTGATCTTCAGGTTTCGTCCTACTATTGCTTCATAGGTCCTCCCTTGGATCATATGAGGCTTTCCTACCATCGTCTATTCTTCTTCATTGGTATTTTTAAGATAGACTCCTTAGGTGTTGGCCTAAATAGTTGCGACAGGCATAAATGTATGCAAACTCTTAGCTTACAGTGGAAGTTATCTTCAAATCAGCATCTTTTCTAAGGGGGTTAGACCCGAGAGCTCTTTCTTTGGTATTCACTTCTACTTATGGGCTTCTCCTCTTCTCTTTTCCATTTCCTTTGATTATGCTTCTTCGTCCTTGTCTTACTCATATGATCCTTTCTTATAGGGTTAATATGTCTAAGTTTCATTTTGGTTAAAACAGAATGGATTTTTGGAACTGAAGGCAAACCTCCCTTTTCTGCGTTTTCCCATTTCAAAAGGATATCACTGGAAGCTTAACACTTCCTTCTTCGGAATGTTGCTGGTTCACACACTCCTTCATCTTGATTTCCATTCTTGATTTGCCTTAGTTATTTTTAGTGCTAACATTTGCCTTCTCCCTAGTGAAGGAGTGTTCTTGATTTTTCAAGTCATCTAGCTCAAATTCTTATGTCCATGTTTTCATTTCACCATATCCGCTTTTAAGCACTTCTCTCTAGGTAGTTTTGGTTTGGTCAGCAGGAGTCGATTCATTTCTTTTGTCTCTTCTTCTGTGCAAATTAGATTTTTCTCTTTCCTTTTCTTTTCATCTGCAGGTTTCCTTTCAAACCGTGATTATTAATTGATCCAATTGGTATTTCTTTGTACTTGATTTTCCCATATTTTTGACATTAATTTTCAGCCATTCGAGTCTGATCCAATAGTCTAATGTTGGAGATGTTGCCCTTATATACTGTTTCATTTTCCCTCTTTATCCATACACTCTTTATCTTTCTTTGTCTGGTGTCTTATGAAAATTTCCACTTCTTAGTATTTCTGGAGTCCTTTTCTCAACACTGTCATTTTAATTGAATGATCATGGTGATGCTTGGTTTGGAAAAGGCAGCTGCAATTTTTGCGAGGAAACCTCATGTCTTGAAGGTCTCTTCTTTTCCCTCGGCTCCCCTGCTTAATGCAAGTTGCAGTAAAGCATTTGGCCTAATTAAGATGGACCTCTAGCTCTATGTTGTATCTTTCCAATATCACTAACATCCTCTCTTTCCCTCTTAATGTTGTGGTTCCTCGCCATTTTGGGAAGGAATTGGCTTTTGAGGCGGTAGAATTCTCTTTGGCTCATGCTATGGATTATGTTACATTGGCTAACGCCTTAGGGAAAGCGATGCCCTCTGGGGATAAAGCGTCCATTTCTCTCAGTCTTTGGCTCAGGTATCCATCTGTGCCGCTTAATCAACTTTCCTCGGACTATGCCTTCGACCAACTTATCTTATAAACTTACAATAATGTAGTTAGTTAGACTTAAAATTCTGTATAATATCATAATTCGTTTCTATGATTGTTTTTAAGGGTGAGAGTTCTTATTTTCTCATGAGCTTCATATGGAAGATGTTTCGTCGGATTCCACAAAGTTTTAAGAGTCGTGACTCGAATTTTGTTATTTAGTTTTATTGTAAAGGCATGAATTAGTCTGTTAGTATTTCTTCAGCTATTTCCCGAGAACCACTCCAAATCTTATAATAAAAGTAAATTTTAATTATGTACATTTCTATTGCAACTTTTACAATTCCTTGTAATAATGTTAATGTAAATCGAGGAGTAATTTTGGTGGTGTAATAATGTATATTCTAATTTTAAGAAGCTTTACGATTTTGGATTTTATTCAGAATTTATTAAAGAAGGAACCATTAGGAAGATTTTATTAGTTGCATTTTTGGGGCCCTTCTCATGAGAGATTTTTATGAAAGCTAAATAAGCCTTTAATTTATCTTGGCCCTTCGATATATGTTAAGGAGTGAAATTTTGACTTATTTGAAGATGCTCACGAAAGGTGTTGCCTTTGTGTGAAATATTTTATCTCTTCAATCTAAAATAATTTATGTGTCACCAAACTCCTTTTCTATCGTTAATGGTTTCATTAAAGGGTAACATTAAGCTAACGCTTTGGTCATTCCTTTTGGAAATGAAGAATCACGAACTTTGGGGAAAACGAAGCCTTTTAGAGTTCAGTTTTTGTCTTTTAGCTTTTGCCTTACTTATGAAACGCTTGGTATAAATGATTCTAATATCCAGTTTAGGTATTTAAAAAGAACAAATGCTTTATGAGTAAGGTTTATGAGACAAGAATGTTGATATCTTAAAGCTCATTTTGAGAAACAACAAGTCACTGTGCAAGTCTATTCTAATTTCTAGTGGGGGTAGTATTCTAAATTCCACCCCTCGACTTCCTACAATTATATTCTGTCCTTTAGTCGAATTTCGATACATGGCACTCTCTTTCAAAAAATTTAAATAAAGGATTCATTAAAGGATAGGTTAGGGTTATGAAGTTTGAGTTGGTAAACTATTCCGAAGTACCCCGAAAAGGTGACTATTTATCGTGTCTAAAATAGGTGATGTTAAGATATTTTAATTACATTTTTTCTTCTTCACACAAAACGAGAGGCTGGAGGATGACTAAGTCCCAATTGGGAGTTACTAAGGTATAGGAGGATTCTCTCATGTTCATCAGGTTTTCTTTTATAGTGTGTTTCTAAAGATTTCAAGTGATTTTTTTTTTGGGAATTTTACTTTCATAATGCCGCCTTTCTAGTTACCATGATAAGCTTGAAGTTATAATTATTTTAGAAGTCTTAAGAGTTTAGGCTTAGATGCATAATTTATTCATAAATAATGAGAACCAATTCCATTAACCTGAGCATGCACGTGGCAGTTCCTAGTATTACATTTTTGAAGGTAAAATGAGGTTAAAAGCCTTCTTTGTTTATCATTGCGCTTTGATACTCAATAGAATCCCTGAAACAAGGCCTTTGGTGCCAATGGGAAAACTAATGCCTTTCTAGGTTATGCTCGAGTAACCTTTTCCGGTATTAAAGCCAAACAAAAAAGCTATTTCTTGAATGGAGCCTCTTTTGGTATTAGGAAGGTGAGGTCCCTTTCGGTGTCCAGAGTTTAACAATTTTGTAGATGTTGGGATAATTAAGGTCCTTGAATATACGAAGCCTTACATGGCTCCAAAAATAGAACTCGAGTTATAATAGGAGTCTTGAAGTTTAATGTTGAAGAATATAGAAATCCATTATAGCTTTAAGAGGATCAGGACCCACATTTGAGCAATTGGGTCGTAGGAGTTGTTTACACCAAAAATGGTCTAAACACCCAAGATACTAAACTGTACTTCACCAATTGGGTAAGAAATAAATGGAACCGTGTTTAATTAGCAATAAAAGGTAAAAAAATGCAAGAAAAAGTAAAATAGAGACAAGATTTAGAGTGGTTCAGCCATTAACGAGGCCTACGTCCACTACGAAGATGATTTCCTGTCTTATAATGAGAACTACAAGGTACATCAACTCTTTAACCTCATACATCTCTATATCCACTCAATATACCCTTGTTTATGTATTTTTATCTAGAGAATTATACAAGAGAATAATGAAGTTTGAGGAGAAGAAGGGTGGATGAATGATTGAGAGAGAAGATGCCTTCACTCTAAGATGGTACTTAACGCCATGGCCAGATCTGTGGTTGAGTATGAAGTTTAGCAGCACTTCGTGGTTTTTCCAAAAAGCCCCCCCTTAAATGTGGGTAGCCATGGTGTATTTATAGGTGAACTCCTCTTGGTAAATGATCTGGAATCTGTTTATCCAGGCTGCGGGTCGTTCATTCTGCTAATTACGACCATGCCACTGGACAACTGTAGCCAGCAGTCCGTGGTCGTATTCGGTGTTATGTGCGGACGACTTGTTGAGTGTCTTAAATAGTTGAGCGGGTCCTTAAGTGCGGGCACGGATGCTTTGGGAGATTTCATAAGAGCAGGGTGTGGAGCCGAGATCGATCCTCCTTTTTTCTTGCGCGATCGCCCTTCATGAACCAAGGGCGCTCATCCTCTTTCTGCCTTTGCACGGTGCCGCTTGGCTTTATGGTTATACTACGAGGTTGCTCTAGCTCGTGCAAAGCGAGCGACCTGTCTTATTTTAGCGCCTGAGCGGTTCTCTGGATGTGCAGCCTTCATCTTTGTCGAGTCGCGCTTCTCATGGCCTGGTCGCATTGGTAGACTTGTCCTGCATTAGGTTTGATATTTGGATCCTGCTTAGTGCGGTTGTGTTATGTACGACCGACGCTGGTAAGACCCGCCTTGTACCCCTTAACCCAATGTGTGTGTGGTTTTTTAGGGATTAACAGAAGTCCAAAGATTATTTCTAGAAATAGACGGAACCCTTCTTGCTCGTGGAACCCAAGATTTGGGTAATAATAAGAGTTCATAAATTATTTTATGAAATAGATGGAGCTTCTTTCGGGTTAAGAAAATCAGACTCAGGTAACAATAAAAGACCGAAAATTATTTTCTAGAAAAAGTGGAGCCTCTTTCAGCTAAAGAAACCCAGACTCAGGTACAAAAAAATAGAGGACTAGAGTTTATTTTCTAGAAAAACAGAGTCTCTATCGGTTGAGGAAACCTAGATTCGGGTAATAAGAAAACAGAAGACCCAATATTACTTTTTGGAAAAAGTAGAGCCTCTTTCGGGTTAGGGAACCCACATTTGGGTAATAAGAAAATAGAAGACCAAAGATTATTTCCTAGACAAAGCAGAGAACCTTTCGGCTTTGACAAAGACATCCTTGACTTTTTAAGTGAAACTAGAAATGTCCTCTTCCAGTTTGGTTATGAAAATGATTTCGGTTATAATTGATTTTTGGTCATTATAGGCATTTTCTAAAGCATAGGCTTTGGCATGCTTTAGCGCTCCTTATAAGCCTTTGATCCTTCTTTGGGATATGACATAGGATAAAGGCAGTGCATACTTATACCGAAGCAGATGCAGGGCTTGATCATGTAATGATCAGAGGTGGAGCATGCTTCCTTTGGAGCTGGGAGCATGTCCTTAGGCTTACATGTCCCTCCTCTAGAGGGCGCGGTTAAGGGCTTTAGTGCATCATCGTGGCCCTTGGGTGCAGATGATGGCTTACCCTCTACCCTCTAGGAGGCACCAGGGATATACCATGGCCTTAAGGCTAGGTGCGTGATACCCTAGGCTCCCCCCTCCCTTTTGAGGGAAGGACCTGGGATATTCCCAAGAGTTTCTAAATTAATTCATTGTATAATGGTGGCGTTTCTTCCTTAACCAAGTAGATTTTTTTGCATTGTTTTTAAGCAATCCTTAATCCTCACGAAGATTCTTTCTTATGAATTGGATTTTACTTCAGAATGATTTTCAACTCAAAAGACACCTCTATAATTTTCCTTGCCTACGGAGGCGTTCTATTCTTTTTTTTGAGTGTCCTACACTGATTGATTTCATGACCATTCATTAGATGATAGTAGCAATAACTACCTCTTTTATTCCATTCATACTTCGTTCCTTTCTTTCTTGTTGGCCAGTAATCAAGTTCCTCTTTTGTCAAGAAGAAGATATTTTCTTTTGAGGTGGTTAACTTGTATTCTCTGATTTGATTGAGCCTTCCCTTTTTCTTAGTGGCTCAGCATCTGACTTCCTCTCTTATGGTTACGATCACGTACTTCCATAAAATATTTTCCTTTTCGATTTTATTGTGGAAGGGTATTGTGAAAAGAGTCTGCTGGTGAGCTTCTACGCTTTTCTGATTGATATGAGTATTGACCTTCTCGGGGTCTGGCCAAAGTGTCCTACCAATTTTGTGTGAAAGCCTCATAATCCTTTGTTATTTCCTCCTCAAAGATTGAGCCTCATAGGAAAGTTTGTATAGCCGTTCTTATCTAATGGAATAACGTGTTTCTTTGATTACCAAAAGATGAGGTTGATTCCCCTTGAGACGATTTTGCCCCTACTTTCCTGAGTTATAAACTTTTTCTCTCTTTTGGTTAATCAATTAAGGGTTTGTATTCACAACATTTGTTCCTTGTGAAACCTCAAATCCACATAAGACATTTCCTTTCAAAATGGCTCAGAAAATCCTTCTTCCAATTTCGTTGATTGGATATCTGTACCATGGGGGCGTCTCACCAAGTTTAACACCATGTTTTCCTTGGATGGTTGACTTAACCTTTCTTTCAGTTTTCCCCAGTTATCCTTGTGTTGGTAATAAAAAGGGATCGCAACTTCTTTTCCTTTACTGGACTGTGGAGGTGTTCGTATATCCGTGCCTATTTGATACATCATCCTATAGGAATGCTTTCTTATTTCATAGAGATTTTCATTCTTCCAATAACCCTTGACTTATAATTTGTACGAAGCATTGTTCAAGGCTCCCACGATTCTTTGTAATTCATTAAGAGTTCTTTTATGCTTATTTCTTATTGGTTTTCTAAGGATAGGCTTTAATAATGCATGAGGAAAGGAACAGGGATGGAGGTTCAAGTCCTCCTTATAGCACCAAAAATATTATCCAAATTTATGGTTAACACTCTAAAAACAAGATCTGGCAATAGAACTCCCAACTTGTGACAAGAAAGAACTTAAACTCAAGGACTGCTAGCATTTCGGGGTTCCTAGTGGAATGCCACTGTAGATATATTTCCTGTTGAGAACAAAACTATTCATGAGTTTCCCTTTAATTTCTAAACAGAAGACTTACCCTTTGGTAGTACATTTCCTTGGAATTGTCTTGAGGTATTAGAGTAGTTTCTTAGGGTATTCAAGGATCACAAAAATGAACCGTGAGTATACAGATCTTCTTAAACGATCATCAAATGGTAGGTTTTCGTGGGTCTTCTTTAGTTCCTCAAAGACCTAGTGGGATGGCAGGAATATAACTCTAACCCCAGTTGAGGATCTAAATCTATTAAGTCATTTAATAGGGAGATCCTAATGCAATTTTGGGTTACTATTATAGTTAATAAACTAATGGTAGTCACTATTCCATGATTCAAGGATCTCAACGGAATTCATGTGTTCGGATATGAAATAGATGTAATTATATATATAATTCACAGATTATACACATAATGTTAGGGAATGATAAAAACAATGTATTCTATTAAACAGAATTTCTCATAATTACCTTAATTGTCATGTGTCTCCTCTTTATTGAACATATACAATGTTACAAACTCTCTCCCTAAATTGATGTAAGAATTAGGGTTTCACTCCATAATAATAGATTACAAATTTAGAAATGAACTGAGTGACCCCATTTTGAGTCCCTGGGGTATTGTTTATAGGTGCGGATTGACCCGTCCTTCGGCTTAAGTGCTTTGCTCCAGTCACCCAATAGGAGTTAATCACGAAAGCCTTGCGAGTGCATATGCTACTTTTATTTGAGAGAAAATCCAAGTGCCTGCTTCCGAGGGCCTTACCGAAGGGAGTTTTTCGTTGAATGCAAAACAAATGGTCATGTAGGAGATTTTGGCTCTTCTTAACTTTTTGTCCCATGCTTTGCCTTTGACGCTTAGAAGTTTTGGATATGGATTCCTCGCCCTCTGTCTTAGACCTCGAAGGCATGCATCAAAATCCTTGCTTCATCTCTTCTGGTAACTACATCAGGTTATACCCCGTAAAGCGGGTTTAGACATGTATGTGTGCTTCATGATGCTGTCAGCTAAACCTGGAATGTTTCTCCTTTCTATTCTCATATACAGCTACTTTCGGAGATCCTCTCCTCTTATTCTATCCTTTTTTCTCTTTACTCGAATGATGTTTAGGTTTCGTCTTGCTATTGCTTCAGAGGTCCTCTTGGGGATCATATGAAGGCTTTCCTAGCACCAGCTATTCTTCTTCGTTGGTATTTTCAGGATAGAACCCTTCGGTTTCAGTCTGAATAGTTGTGAGAGGCATAGGTGTTTGCGAACTCTCGACTTACAGCATAAGCTATCTTCAAATCATCAACTTCTTTGATGGGGTTATACCTTGAGATCCCTTTCCCTCGTATTCTTTTCTCCTAATGGGATTCTCCTCTGCTCTTTTCCTTTTCTTTTGGATTATGTTGCTTCATCCTTGTCATAATTATATCGTTCTTTCTTACAGGGTCAATGTAACACCCCGTAATTTTAAATCGGTACATAAGAGATAATTAAAGAATAATTAATTATTAAAAGAAGAATCAGATAAAACGGGTTATGCCATTGCGTTCTTCTCGGAATTTTGCTTGAGATAGAGTCCGAGTTTGCGTGAATCAGACTCCGTATGAAGAAGTTATGGAGTTTAGAAGATTTCATGTTTAAATAGAAAATTAAATAATTAAATAAAAAAACAGTTCGGATTTTGAAAAATCACATGAATCAGTTAGGCGGGAAAATTCCGGCCCATAGGGGTCGACTCCCCCCAGGGGGCGTCGACATAGGTGTCGACCCCCCAAAAGGGGTGTCGACTGGGGAGTCGACCCCCTCTCCCAGATCCAAACAGTGACGATTTTCTGACTTGTTGTTGAGTCACTAGGGCATAGGTGGTGATTCTGGACAGCTCTATCTAGTTTGGATGGTTTCGATTGCTCCTAGTATGATCTAACGGCTCGCATAAATCTAAACCCCTATAAAAGCAACCCTAACCCTCAACCTTAAATCACACAAATTCATTCCAAGGAGCCACCATGCTGTCCATGGTCAACCTAGCATAGCCACCATTTCTTCTCCGACTAGGAAGCAAACTAGAAAACAAGTTAGAAGCTACGAATCAAATCTAAATTAGAGAATCGATAGTCTACGTCAAGGGATAGCTTTTCAGTTTCAGAAATCAGATCCTAGAATTCAAGACCGTTCTATAATTTGTAAGTTCATGTTAGTTTCAGAAATAAAAGTTAATTGTGATTCTGACATTGTAATAAATCTGAATCTAAGATTATGCCTATTTCTATCTATCTTTCTATATCCATTGGATCTATCTCATTGATAATATTATGTCAATTCTTTGTCTCTTCTTTCCTTCTTCCTTTTTTTTTATAGCCAGGCTACTGCGAGCCTGAGCCAAATCCCATAAGAGATGAACGTACGTTGGAAATAAAATTGGGCATAATATATGATTTGAACATGGCCAGCACTAAAATTGGGCATAATTTATGATTTGAACATGGCCAGCGCTAAAATTGGGCATAATATATGATTTGGACATGACCAGCGCTAAAATTGGGAAAAGTATTAAATTATGTATAATTGGGCATAACTGATTTGTAACGGATTTGAGGACATAACACATGTTGTATTTAAAACATAAAGTGTATTGAACATATGACTTGAGATTTAAGGCATAAAGTATATTGGACATATGACTTGGGATTTGGGGCGTAAATTGAACTGTAAACATGTAAGGCATAGTACATGATGTGGTTTAAGACCTAAAATTGGGGCATATTATATATGATAGTTCATGACTTGGAAGAAGGAGATTATTGTGTATAGTGATATATGGCTTAGGCATGAAAACCTGCAGTAAGATAGGGATAACTGTTAAATGTGAACAAGCCTAAATTGGGATTTTGGGTAATTGGCATGCACTGTAATTAAAGGCTAAAATTTGGCATAGTTTATACTGTGAATCACGATTGGGGTTTTTTGGAGAATACTTTGTACGGTTCAATATGACTAAACCTTAGGGCATGTGTTATATCGTGATTTTTTGGGGTATGACTATTATTGCAAATTTGGGAAAATTTGGTGTAACATATTTTGAGTAATAACTTGAATTTACGGGGCATAACTTGCAATCAGCTTTGTTGGGGTATAACTTGAGAATTGGAACATGGCTAGTTTAGTGAATTTGGGATGATTAGCATATAAAATCTAGACTTGGACATGTATGGTAAATATGCTAAAAGATAAACGTGCCTAACCCGAGGTTAGATTGAGTTGCACTGTAAAACTGCCCGGAACCGCCCGGCACATCCAGTAACCGCAACAACACCTATCTAATGTGAGATGTTAGTGCATCATGCCCAAGAAAAGCCCAAGGTTAGATTGAGTTGTGTAAAACTGCCCGGAACCGCCCGGCACACCCAGTAACCGCTACAACATAGATCTAATGTGAGAGGGTGGTGCATTAATAAATCAATTAATGCTAATGAACAAGACATGTTAAGAATGGTAGGGTTAAGTTAACTAAGGCAACACTTAACCATTATAACATGTTGATTAGACAAGAAGATGGGGTTAAGTAAATTTAGAACACTTAAGCGTTATAACATGTTAATTAGACAAGAATGTGGGGTTAAGTAAATTTAGAACACTTAATTGTTATAACATGTTAATTAGACAAGTGGGTAGGGTTAAGTTAACCAGTACAACATGATGAATGAGAAGGGTTAAGTTAATAAGAAATACTTAACCAATATGACATGATGAATGGGTAGGGTTAAGTTAAAACAAGAGAGCAACACTTAACCAATATAACAGGATGCGTGGAAGGGTTAAGTTAACCTGAATTGACTGATGACACTTAACCAATACAGCATGATGAACACGTGGTTTTAAGTTAATAAGAAACACTTAACCAATGTAACATGATGAACGAATGAGGTTAAGTTAATGGGAAATACTTAACCAATTTAACATGATGAATGAACGGGGTTAAGTCAATTGGAAACACTTGGCCAATCCAACATGACGAGTGGGAAGGGTTAATAAGAAACACTTAACCAACATGACATGATGAGTGGGTGGGTTAAGTTAACATGAATGGACAACACTTAACCAATATGACATAATGTGTGGGAGGGTTAAGTACATATCGAGTTGGTGGGTAATATTAGTAAATATAGGCCCACTAACTTAACCATTAAATAAACATGTTTGAATCAGTGGGAGGGTTAAGTACATCTTGTGTAGGTGGGTAAAATTGGTATATATAGGCCTACAAACTTGACCAGTAAGAAATCCTAGTAACTGGGACCCATTTCAGCAGTAACCCACATAGATGTATCAAGGTACCCTGAAACAAGGTAGGGTGGGGCACGATTACTGGCCTGATTATAAGCGATCAAAAAAAGCGGCAGGGGGTACGTCAGTGTAGGTTCCGACGGATTACGGGCGTGCACGTACTCCAGAGTGGGAAAAAGCGGGCACTGGGTACCAGTAGTTATACACTGTGCATCTTGAATCGTGTCGGGTTGCTATCATAAGGATTGATACACCTTATGGTGGACCAGCACTGGGTATCTATACGCATGAGAGGGTCGACTGACACAGACACAAGGAAAGTTAATACGAGTAAGGAGTCGATCGATAGGGTAGCAAGGGTACATCTAACATCTTCATGGCAATTAGGCTGATTGAGGTAAAATCCTCATACTAGATGTACACCTGATGGCTACCACAATTGCAGGGATCGGGATCACGTTATCATATTATCATTTTACACAGATTAGTAGTTGGGACACTTGTTAGGGGGTGCAGATATATAGAAATCATAATAACAAGGTAGTAGCGAAGTAGAGAAAGAGTAGAAGCGCATTTAGTTTATCTTGCCTTGTCATATCTTGTGCTAATCTTATGTTATCTTATTATCCTTGTTCTCACGGTATTGTCTTATACTCAGTTTATTCATGTCATGATGCTTTTGCATGTTTATATGCTGAAAGTCACCGGACTTACCAGACTTATGTCTGACCTAGTTTATTTCTCCTCTTTTCTTCCGTTTCCCCTCCCCCAGGTTCGCAGGGAGGAATGTTAGCACTTAAGATCGGTTTTCTTTCCAAGGACGGAGATAGTCGATGTATTGCTTTGGACTCTCTCTTCCACTACTATGGCTGTTTCATGCTTTATTGGGGAATATCTTTGTTATTTTTATGCTTCTTTTATACTTGGAAGTTTTTGAATCAAGACAGAAGTTCTATGTATTACTTTGAAGTATGATTGAGGCAACTGTTGTAAAAGTTTGACTAAACCACATTGTTTATAAAATGACTTTATTTTCCACTGCTTTATTTGTCTGTCTTGTAATTTATCTGCATCTTTTACCTAAAACGCTCCACCGAAGTTAAGGCATTCCCTTTGTGAGTGACGTTGACGGAGGTGGGGTGTTACACTTGGTATCAGAGCTGAAGGTTACCGGATCAGATAAAAGATTTGAAAAATTATTTTCAAAACGGTTTTAAAGAAGCATTTTCTAAAGAAAAGTTTTGTTTTAAAGGCATATTCCCCAAAGCCATATGCACTATCTTTTGATCCTCTGTTTAAATCCTTGTTTCCTTCTTTCCTGAGTCCCCGGGGCTTCTGGCTTTCTGGGAGGTAACCTCATCGCGGCATGGTTCCGTAGGCTTGATGAGACTACGACATCTGTCAAAGGGCAAAGATGTGCCCAACTTCCATCTATAGCCGCAATAGTTTCACATGCGGCTAATTTTCTTTCAAGCTTTGTAGGGATTTCTATACGGTGGAGGCAGCTTTCAAGAGACTTGTCAACAAGTTTCACAAGGATGATAAAGATGAGAATGAGGGAGTTTGGCTAAGGAACATAACCCTAGGATGGAAAACTCATGGATACGGACTTGGTTCACGAAGGAGGAAAGAATAGAAAAATCTAAGACAAGAGGAAGTGTCGTTATTATGGGTCATATAATTAAGGACAAGGGCAAGAACAAAGGATAGGATTTTCAGGAGGGCAAGTGCATGCTCTCACCGCCAGCGTTCCTGAGAGAGGTAGTAAAGCTTCGGTTGAAAAAGTTTAGTTTTATTTTTTATCATCCTGTTAGTACTCTTTTTGATTTTAGCACTTCACATTCGTTTATATCTGCTTCCATAGTTGAGTCTCTGCACCTTAGTACTTGTATAATAGAGGATCCCATTATTGTCTCAAATCCGGTTGGTGGTTCGGCTCGTTTATCTTTGGTTTATAAGGATTTGAGTATAGCTATGTTAAGTATTGAGTTTAAGTGTAATGCTTATTTTTTGGTTTCATGGACTATGGGTTGATTCTAGGCATGGATTGGTTAGTTAGTAATTGTGAAAAGAGGGTAGCTAGACTTTAGACTTGCCTCGGGAATACTCTCGATATTTCTTGTAATCCTAAGGGATCGGTTTGTCTTAGCTACCCAGAATCACTTGATGCATCTATCAACGATTTGCGATCCGTTGGAGTAGTCCATGAGTATGCAAATGTTTTTGATTTGGTTAGGGGTTTGTCCCCTAAAACGCGAGATAGACTTCCGCATATGTCTAGTTAACAATGCAAAGCCAGTTCCATTACCTGTACGACACATGAATCCAAGGGAAAGGAAGGGCTCAGTAAACAAGTAAAAGAGTTACTTGAAAAAGGGTTCATAAGGCGAAGTATTTCTGAATGGGGTGCTCCAGTCGTTTTCGTTACAAAGGCGGATGGTTCACTTCGCTTGTGCATAGATGATATTTTGGAATGAGGAAGAACATGCTTTCCATCTAAGGAAAGTCTTGGATACCCTCCAAGCGCATCAACTTAAGACGAAGTTCTCCAAAAATGTCATTTTTGAAGAGAAGAAGTAAGTTTCTTGGACATGTGGCGCCCAAAGAAGGGATAGCAGTAAATCCCACAAAAGTAGTTGCGGTGCAAGACTGGAAGGTCCCAAGGAATGCAACAGATGTAAGAAGTTTTCTTGGACTAGCGGGCTAATATAGGAAGTTCATTAAGGACTTTGCGAAGGTATTAGCCCCACTTACTAGATTAACGAAGAAGAATTTAATCATCTTAGTATATACACTTGGTAACATGGTTAGCATCTGTTTATTTTCAAGAGATAGTTCTGGGAATGTTAGCATGATACGACAGAAGTTGTAGTGCCAAGTATACTATAAGAAGAAAAGGTGAAACGTGAGGCGACATTGAAATGAGTTCCAACTCATATTTTGGAAACAGAAATTAAGGAGCTACACAATCGTGAAGTCAAGACAGTCGGAGCACAATGAAGCGAAGCTCAAGAAGATGCGACTTAGAAGACTAAAGACTATATATGTGCATCATACCCTTTTTGAGAGTATATCCTTGATCTCTCTTTTTCTGTAAAATTTATTTGCATGCTAGTCTTTATCCTTTAAGTATATCCTCTCAGTTCTATCCTCGATCCTTAGGTAGAAGCCAATGGATGTAAACATGTGTTTGAAACATGTTATGATTGATGGTTGCAAGTGGATGCAAGTGTTTGCTAGTCTTTGCTCGTGGATGCATATACACACAATAGGCACTAGATCGGCTCCGTCACTTCCATATTGCATAAGCATGAGTGAATTTTTATATATATGGGTTGAAACTCAATGTGTTATCATATGGATGTTGCATTTGCATGAATGATTGAGCACTCATGTAGAAGTTATAAAGTACGATTAGGAATAATTGCATATATGATGGACTCATGACACTGACATAATACGCATTAAGGAGGTCAACTGAATCAGTAGACTGTCTTATTTTGCATTGGATAAGGACATATACACACACTATTCATATGTTCATGAAAAGAATTAGAAATCTTTTTAAGGACAATGGATGCATGTGATTGAATGGTCGAGTAGATGGATGTTGGATGGTAGGATACACATTCTTCTTAACTTGAAGATTTCGGGGATGAAATCCTTTAAGTAGGGGGGAATGTAACACCCCGTGATTTTAAAACGGGACATAAGAGATAATTAAAGAATAATTAATTATTAAATGAAGAATTAGATAAAAACGGGTTACGCCATTGCATTCGCCTCGGAATTCTGCTTGAGATAAAGTCCGAGTTTACATGAATCAGACTCCGTATGAAGAAGTTATGGAGTTCAGAAGATTTCATGTTTAAAAAGAAAATTAAATAATTAAATAAAACAAAAACAGTTCGAATTTTAAAAAATCACGTGAATCAGCCGGGCGGGAAAATTCCCGCCCATAGGGGTCGACCCCCCCTCCCCCGCAGGGGGGTCGACATAGGTGTCGAACCCCCAAGAGGGGTGTCGAACCCCCTATAGGGGTTGACCCCCTCGCCCAGATCCAAACAGTGACGATTTTCTGACTTATTGCTGAGTCACTAGGGCATAGTGGCGATTCTGGATAGCTCTATCTAGTCTGGACGGTTCTGATTGCTCCTAAGTTGATCTAACGGCCCACATAAATCTAAACCTCTATAAAAGCAACCCTAACCCTCAACCCTAAATCACATAATTTCATTCCAAGGAGCCACCATGCTGTCCATGGTCAACCTAGCATAGCCACCATTTTTTCTCCAACTAGGAAGCAAACTAGAAAACAAGTTAGATGCTACGAATCAAATCTAAATTAGAGAATAGATAGTCTACATCAAGGGATAGCTTTTCAGTTTCAGAAATCAGATCCCAGAATTCAAGACCGTTCTATAAATTGTAAGTTCATGTTACTTTCAGAAATAAAAGTTAATTGTGATTCTGACATTGTAATAAACCTGAATCTGAGATTATGCCTATTTCTATCTGTCTTTCTATACCCAATGGATCTATCTCATTGATAATATTATGTCCATTCTTTGTCTCTTCTTCCCTTCTTCCTTTTTTTTTGTTTTTATAGCCAGACTACTACGAGCCTGAGCCAAATCTCATAAGAGATGAATGTACGTTGGAAATAAAATTGGGCATAATATATGATTTGAACATGGCCAGCGCTAAAATTGGGCATAATATATGATTTGAACATAGCCAGCGCTAGAATTGGGCATAATATATGATTTGAACATGACCAGCGCTAAAATTGGGAAAAATATTAAATTATGTATAATTGGGCATAACTGATTTGTAATGGATTTGAGGACATAACACATGTTGTATTTAAAATATAAAGTGTATCGAACATATGACTTGAAATTTGAGGCATAAAGTATATCGGACATATGACTTGGGATTTGGGGCGTAAATTGAACTGTAAACATGTAAGGCATAGTACATGATGTGGTTTAAGACCTAAAATTGGGACATATTATATATGATAGTTCATGACTTGGAAGAAGGAGATTATTGTGTATAGTGATATATGGCTTAGGCATGAAAACCTGTAGTAAGATAGGGATGACTGTTAAATGTGAACATGCCTAAATTGGGATTTTGGGTAATTAGCACGCACTGTAATTAAAGGCTATAATTTGGCATAGTTTATACTGTGAATCATGATTGGGAGTTTTTGGAGAGTATTTTGTATGGTGCAATATGACTAAACCTTAGGGCATGTATTATATCGTGATTTTTGGGGCATGACTATTATTGCAAATTTGGGAAAATTGGGTGTCACCTATTTTGAGTAATAACTTGAATTTGAATTTATGGGGCATAACTTGCAATCAGCTTTGTTGGGGTATAACTTGAGAATTGGAAAATGGCTAGTTTAGTGAATTTGGGATGATTAGCATATAAAATCTAGACTTGGACATGTATGATAAATATGCTAAAAGATAAACGTGCCTAACCCGAGGTTAGATTGAGTTGCGGTGTAAAACTACTCGGAACCCCCCAGCACATCCAGTAACCGCAACAGCACCTATCTAATCTGAGAGGTTAGTGCATCATGCCCAAGAAAAACCCGAGGTTATATTGAGTTGTGGTGTAAAACTGCCCGGGACCACCCTGCACATCCAGTAACCGCAACAAATAGATCTAACGTGAGAGGTTGGTGCACTAATAAATCAATTAATGCTAATGAACAAGACATGTTAAGAATGGTAGAGTTAAGTTAACTAAGGAAACACTTAACCGTTATAACATGTTGATTAGACAAGAAGACGGGGTTAAGTAAATTTAGAACACTTAATCGTTATAACATGTTAATTAGACAAGAAGGTGGGGTTAAGTAAATTTAGAACACTTAACCGTTATAATATGTTAACTAGACAAGTGAGTAGGGTTAAGTTAACCAGTACAACATGATGAATGAGAAGGGCTAAGTTAATAAGAAACACTTAACCAATATGACATGATGAATTGGTAGGGTTAAGTTAAAACAAGAGAGTAACACTTAACCAATATAACAGGATGCGTGGAAGGGTTAAGTTAACCTGAATTGACTGATGACACTTAACCAATACAGCATGATGAACACGTGGTTTTAAGTTAATAAGAAACACTTAACCAATGTAACATGATGAACGAATGAGGTTAAGTTAATGGGAAATACTTAACCAATTTAACATGATGAATGAACGGGGTTAAGTCAATTGGAAACACTTGGCCAATCCAACATGACGAGTGGGAAGGGTTAATAAGAAACACTTAACTAACATGACATGATGAGTGGGTGGGTTAAGTTAACATGAATGAACAACACTTAACCAATATGACATAATGTGTGGGAGAGTTAAGTACATATCGGGTTGGCGGGTAATATTAGTAAATATAGGCCCACTAACTTAACCATTAAATAAACATGTTTGAATCAGTAGGAGGGTTAAGTACATCTCGTGTAGGTGGGTAATATTTGTATATATAGGCCCATAAACTTAACCAGAAAGAAACCCTAGTAACGGGGACCCATTTCAGCAGTAACCCACATAGATGTATCAAGGTACCCTGAAACAAGGTAGGGTGGGGCACGATTACTGGGCTGATTATAAGCGGTCAAAAACAGCGGCAGGGGGTACGTCAGTGTAGGTTCCGACGGATTCTGGGCGTGCACGTACTCCGGAGTGGGAAAAAGCAGGCACTGGGTACCTGTAGTTATACACTGTGCAACTTGAATCGTGTCGGGTTGCTATCATAAGGATTGATACACCTTATGGTGGGACCAGCACATGGTATCTACACGCAAGAAAGGGCCGATTGACATAGACACAAGGAAAGTTAATACGGGTAAGGAGCCGATCGGTAGGGTAGTAAGGGTACATCTAACATCTTCATGGCAATTAGGCTGATTGAGGTAAGATCCTCATACTAGATGTACACCTGAAGGCTACCACAATTTCGGGGATCGGTATCACGTTGTCATATTATCATTTTACACAGATTACTAGTTGGGACACTAGTTAGGGGGTGCAGAGATATAAAAATCAGAATAACATGGTAGTAGCGAAGCAGAGAAAGAGTAGAAGCGCATTTAGTTTATCTTGCTTTGTCATATCTTGTGCTAATCTTATGTTATCTTGTTATCCTTGTTCTCACGGTATTGTCTTATATTCAGTTTATTCATGTCATGATGTTTTTGCCTGTTTGTATGCTGAAAGTCATTGGACTTACCAGACTTATGTCTGACCTAGTTTGTTTCACCTTTTTCTTCTGTTCCCCCGCCCCCCTCCCAGGTTCGCAGGGAGGAAATGTTACCACTTAAGCTCAGTTTTCTTTCCAAGGACAGAGATAGTCGATGTATTGCTTTGGACTCTCTCTTCCATCGCTATGGCTGGTTCATGCTTTATTGGGGAATATCATTGTTTTTTTTATGCTTCTTTTATACTTGAAAGTTTTTGAATCAAGACAGAAGTTCTATGTATTACTTTGAAGTACGATTGAGACAACAGTTGTAAAAGTTTGACTAAACCAAATTGTTTATAAAATGACTTTATTTTCCACTGCTTTATTTGACTGTCTTGTAATTTATCTGCATCTTTTACCTAAAACGCTCCACCAAAGTTAAGGCATTCCCTTTGTGAGTGACCTTAAAGGAGATGGGGTGTTACAGTCAATATATCTAAAGTCAGTGCCTTTTCGGTTAAAACCAAATGGGGATTTCAGAGTTGAAGGGAAACCTCCTTTTTCTTCCCTCTCCTATTTCAAAAGGATATCACCGGAAGCTTGACACTTTCTTCTTTGGAATGTTGCTGGTTCACAAACTCCTTAACCTTGATTTCCATTTTTGATTTGCCTTGGTTATTTTTGGTGCTAACAACGACCATTTTCATCGACTATAAGTATGCAAGGTGTTACATTCTCTCCCGATAAGGAATTTTATCCTTAAACTTCAGTAATGGTTAAATCAGGTTAACCATCGCATATCTATTGTACACTAAAAACCATTTAGTGTACAGCAAAATTTTCAATTATCCACTTGACACCTTCACATTCCTTAACAAACACCTAACGAGTCATGCTAAAGAATGTACAACATCTAGGCATAAAAAAACTTACAAAGACTAAGATCACAAGACATAAAATGAATTTATAGCAGAAAATTTTCAGTGACGTAAAGGCATTTCATAAACATACAACTTTTAAAGCACCGTAGTTCAAAAACCATCAAACCACACATTGTATACAGATCTCAATCCCAAGAAAAAACATATTAGAATGTATACATAAAACAACCCCTCTCATATTCGATACAATAAAAAAATCAATTGACTTGATAAAATGAAGCAAGTACATGAAAATATGTAAGGCTCAAAAGATGAACTCCCATCCGTTGGAATCAAGCACTACCTTCTAAGTCTAATGGGGTGAAAAGGGAAAAGAGAATAGTTCAGGCATAAGCGTTCGATGAATAGAACAAGACTACTAGAAGAGAATAATCAAGAGACATTAGAGTTAAGAATAGTCCTAAGGGTTACAAGGATTTAATTTCCATGCTTTACTCTTGGTGATTACAAAGGTTGGTCATTTGCGTTGTAATTCCAATTATGGAAGTAAAGTACTATTAGGAATGATTCCTAATTCTATCCTGATCGACCTCCTACTTCCTACCATGAAGTTAACAAGGTAGTCGATGCCTCTTACATTAAATAAGAATCCGCCTAGACATAAATCCTTAGTATGGTCCAGCCAAGTTGTTGTAGTCACTTATTTACCTCTCTGAAGTCGCTTGTATATCTGATTGGATATACATCTATCTAACGCCAAGAACCCACAGCGCCTTATTTATCTCTCCAATGCCTACACACTCGGTCGTCATTAGTACGCACTACCTCCAGTACTTCTCTAGTGGGCTACTTATTTACTGCTCCAACATGCGTGTCCATTCACCATTATTACGAGCATCAAACAATATTCTAGTTGTGCTCCACCTCTGTTTCAATGACTTTGTCTTAGCTATTGGCCACTTATTTACTGCTTCGCTGTGCGTATATGTTCGCGGTTAGTACGGTTAACAAACAAGGTAGGTCTAACTATAGGGTCACTTATTTACTGCTTCGATGAATGTTAAGTTCATCGTTAGTGCGGACCAAAACTCTTAACTTTTAGGGTCTTTTATCGCTTTGTGACAGTATCTGTTTTAAATGTTGTATCTACCTATCATGGTCTAATATCATAATAATTCTACTTTTTTTCTCTTTATTTCTTTGAAAGTTATAATTTGTCTAGAAGTTTTAAAGACTTGTTCCTTTGCTTCTTTTAATTGTTTATTTTCCTATTTACACATTTTAAATGAATTATATGTGTGTTAGGTTTTTTCCTTTTGTAAATTCTAAAATTTTATTTTATCTCTATCTTATGTGAAATTTCCATCTTTTTTTTAACTAATTTTCACATAAGTTAGAAGGGACTCAAAAATATTTTTAAATCTAAGAACTGCAGAAATAAGGTACTTAGCATATGCTAATGAGATGTAAAATAAATGTAAACTGCAAATCAAAAGTAAACTGCGCTAAATGGTAAAATAAACTGAAAACAAACTATACTAAACTGAAAACTAAAAATGTAAACAAAAACTATTTTAAGCCTAAATTCTCAATTTTACAAATTATAAAAATAGTAACTTTCTACTCACCTACGGTCCTATTCTAATGTCCCTATGGCCTTCCTTTACCCCCTCTCTAAGTCTCCTAATTTTCTAGTTATTTTCTTTTTCCTCAGAGAAAATATTTAATTCTAGGTTCAACCTCTAAAAATTGATGGGGATCCTAAATGTAGAGGAAAAAGGAAGTGTGGAATGAAATGGTTGAGCTAGGTTATATTTATAATTGTATTAGGACATCTTAGACTATTAAACCTGTTTGATCAAATCTGAGTTACCGTGTCACAAGCCCAAATCAAACCATCTTGTTCAAAAATCAAATGCTCCAGATTTAAAATTATCAGATCCACTTTCTACATTCATACCGAGCGATTTACCAGATAAGGTATCATATGTAGGTTGACCCTACTGCCCTAAGCGGTCGATCGGTTAAGGGAGCGGTTGACCCATATTGATTTATTTTTTAAGTTTCGAACCTAAGCTTGTGAACTTGTATATGTTAACTTAAATTCTGACAAATGATTTCTTTTGTAACTTTTCTATGTTAGTTTGAATTAAGATAATTTATATACGAAAATTGCTCAAAAAATTGCCATAGACTTAGCAGCAAAACTCACATAGCCAAATTCAAACATCTACATAAGTTTATTTTCTTATTTAATTAATTTATTGATTAATATTATTATCAAAATACCGGGGGGTTACATTCTCTCGTCCTTAATGGATTTCATCCTCGAAATCTTTAAGGATAGAAAAATGTGGTTAACAACTACAAAAAAAAATCTATAGCCATTTACTAAAACACCATCCATTACATTTATTGTCCTTAAGATTTCTAGTGCAGGTTAATTATGTTGTTATGCAATCACACAGTGTATATATTCCTAACTAGTGCAAAAGATTAGGCTATCTACTGATTTAATTGACATCCTATTTATGCAAATATGCTCGTGCAATGCATCCAAATATATGCAAAAACTCTAATAATGACGGATAAATCTATATGCATGCTACAACCATCGTATGTATGCAACATCCATATGCTCTTTATCCATTTATGGAAATCATGAAACAAATAATAAAATGCAACATATATACGTATGCTTATGCTTTTGTGGCCTGGCTGGCTGACCATTCTAAAGGTAATTCTAGATCGAGGTAAGTCAGCTACAAAGTTCGTCGATAGGGTTTACCACTTACCTTAGGCTACATCTAAGGTTGGAGCAGTCCTCTGGGTTTCTTATTCTACCCTAACTCTTTGGCAGCTCAACACCTAGATCCAAACACTGCCATGCCTATCTCTACATTATGAGAACGAAGACTCTCTTTATATCATTGTACATTTTATAACTACCGGGATTGATAGTAATTTGTGAGTGGTGTGCTTCAGATAATACCGTACTGACAATGTCACCAGTGTGTGATACACATAACCTCCTATCTCTTGTCATCCACCGCTTTGAATTTATGTAGTAGTGTTGGAGTTTCCCTAAGACTATACTCTGCCAATTTTATCTATGACATCCACTAAATCCATAACTTCTTTCTATCATGTACAAATATGATCTATGAGAGTGGGTTTAATCTCTATAGTTGCAAGTATTCTGACAGTGAAATCCATAGAGGGCTTAAAATCAAAGGTGGCTATAAACACAAAACTCATCCATTCTACGAATAAGGGATTCAAGGTTGCTCTCTTACGACTATTACTACGTTTCACTTCCTACCAAAAACTCTATCCATTATTGTTGCCTTAAGTTTAAATTCTTTTGGGAAAACAAGTACTTCAATGACTTCTGATCCATCTCACCATGTAAATTGTATCTCCAAGACTTAGGTGCAAACATTATGGTAGATAACTCCAAGTCATGGGTAGGGTAGTTCCTCTTATGGGTTTCCAATTGTCTACTGCCATAACTCAATACCCTTTTCTCTTGCATCAGAACCGCACCAAAACCGATACCACATGCAATAGTGTAAACTGTGAATAATTTAGTATCATATGGGAATACTAACAATGGTGAACTAGTGAGATCTCTCTCATCTTCCTAAAGGGATCCTCATAATCATCATCTCAAGAAAAAGATCGATTCTACTTAGTAAGGCAGGTTAATTATACCGAGATCCTAACAAAATCCTTGATAAAATTGCAATAATAACCCATGAGAGTGAGGAAGCTTCTAGCCTCTGCAGCGTTCTTGGGACTTTTTATTCTTGAACTGCCACTACCATGGCGGGATATAAGGCCAAAACTTATGTAACGACCCGCATTCTATGCATCGGAGGATCATAGAATATTTATTTCATTCACATACGAAGTCGTATGGTCATGTGACTTTGGGAAACGACTATTGGGGTCATTTCCCATGTTCACGATTTTTGCCGAATTTTAAATAACTATTTTGCCCTTGGCGAATCTTGTTTTGCCTATAACTTTTGATTGATAAGGAGTTTTGACCTGAAACCATTTTCATTGGAATTGTATGATGGTTTACCTTTCTGTAGTGTGGTCACATTAATCAAAACGGACTTACCATTTGGGAGATATGGCTGAAATAAGGTTTGGAAGATGAAAAACAGCATAATTGGGCTTAACCGGGTGATTAACAGCTAAGCTCATAACCCATTTCAGGATTAAGGTTATGAGAGGGCTGAAAAGGTTTGGAGAAACATTCCCTTTCATTTTTCTAGCCGCCACTAACCTTCCTAAAACCCTAGTAATGGCCTTCATCTTCCAAATCTCATTCTAATCACATATTAAGCAAATCTACATCAAATTAAGGCGGATTAGCATAGAAATCGAGATAGACCTGCTGGAATACATTGGGATTCATGCCAAATCAGTTAGAGTTTCAGATCTGAAATTTATTTGAGGCTAAGGTGAGTGATTTGCACTTTTATTCACTAATTACGGCTAAATAGGGGTGATTAGTGATAATTATTGAAATTATGCATCATAAAAATCTAGAAAAATATGTGAAAATTCTAAAATATTATTTTATGTCAATGGTAAAAATTTGGGTTAATTTGGATTAAGTTTGCTAATCCTATTGTTAGATATGGTTAAATATGGTTAAGGGGGAAAATCATATTTTCGGGCTTGTTGATCTAAAGTAACCTATATGCTTAATGTTTTGATGTTTGTGATTGATTACACATGTTATTACTGCTGCTTGGTATGTTCTATGGTTGCATAGTGAAGTTAGAATGCTCAAAAACGCTGTCGTGTGGCGTAAACAACTTGCTGGAAAAGAAGTGCAGGAAACCGGATCGGGTTAGGGAAACCGGATCGGGTTAGGGAACCCGAACCGACCCGGCTCGTGAACCAGGTATCATGACCCGAACCCTATCTACGACCCGCTCGTGCTTTAGGTACCACGATCCGCCGCTCGAGCCAAGAGGCCCGACCCGAACCATTGTTCTCGAACCAAATATCACGACCCACGAACCAATGAGGATGAAGCTCGACCCCACCCCAGATGATGTGCACGACCCGATGGAGTAATTACGAACCGAGACATGACGAAGAACTCTGATTGAACTAAAATAGAGTGGAACGCGATCCCGAACCGACCCCAACCCGAAGATCACCATGACCTACGAACCGGTGCATAACCTACGAACCGACCCGATGCATCACCCACGAACCGAACCGAACACCAATTCAACCAAAACCCGAGATACAAAGGAAGTCCAAGTGGGAAGTTATCACTCAGGATCTAGATGGGAACCAATGAGTTAACTTCTAGAGTTGGGTTTTGCTGTGGGACGTATGCACATGAGTTATCGATATTTATAACTTTGGTTCACTGTTGAGAGAGGGGGCATGTAGACGAACCAAAGACGGGGAAGTGTGGACTGGTTGGTCCGTTAGGGTTATTGACTATGGACCAGTGCAGTGGGATCAAAGTAATAGTTGTACAGAGTTGTCGTCATGGCCCCAAAGGGCAAAGTGGTCATAGCAATAGTTGTACGGAGTTGTCGTCATGGCCCCAGTAGATTTGGTGATCAAAGCGGTGGATATCGTATGATTTACACACTGAGTGAGAGACGTGAGGATGATTGTTATGTTTGATGTTTGTTATCACCATGACATGCACACTCCCATTTTTACACCATATGTTAGTATTAGCTTAGAGTACTGTACATCGTGTTGTGCTAACTCTTTGGTTGCAGGTCCAGGTTCAGGTATGATTATTTATACCTTTATTGTTTTAGTTTGATGTTATCGCTCATACTAGGCTTTTGTCTGACCTAGAGTTTTATGTCTCTTCTTATTACTCTGGATGCTCCTAAACTAGCAGACTAGAGATAGGTTGGGTGGTTATGCATGAGTAGCTGTTCGGAGATGAGCAGGAGGCTTCCACATACTATTACATATATTCTCCATGTGTTGTTGATGGTCACTGCTTTGGGTATTTGTGGTGTACCTTTTCTATTTTGCTTTAGAGACAGTATTTTGAAGTTGTAATAATGAGGGTTTGGATCATAAGCTGTATTTTGGATTCCGTTGTTATGATAGTTTAGTTTTTAGCTTATGCACTATCTCGCCTGTTTTATGTCACTATGCTATTATTATATTTTATTCCATGCGCTGTGAGATATACTATAGGTTCTTTGGTGATTCATAGTTTCAAACCCTTTTTCTTTGACAACCGTCCCGTGCTAGTTAGGTATTGGCACAGCGCATTTCAAGAAAATGTCGGCTGGTGCGGGGCGGGCCATAACAACTTACTTAGAGACTATGTGCTCTAAGAAATACACATGTTCTTTCCAAAAATGACATGCATAGAACTTTCCTTTTAGCTTACATACTAGGAGGGTGCGAAGGACCTCATTTAGGTGCATATCATGCTTCTTTTCACTCCTCAAATAGATTAGAACGTCATCCAAAAAAAACAACAACCTTATTTAAGATATCGTAAACACCATACTCAGCACATCTACGAAATATGCAGAAGCATTGGTTAGCTCAAAGGGCATGACTAACCACTTAAAGAATCTATCGGATATCCAGAATGATGTTCTATCTATATTGTCCTCCACGACCCTCAACTAGTGAAAAACAGTGGCTAAATCTATTTGAGAAAACACTGTGGCTCTAACCAATTGGAAAAAAAATATCATCTATACGAGGAAGTAGGTACCTGTTCTTCTTGGTGATATTCAACTCTTGATAATTAACAAAAGCCCGAGGGAAACATCTGCCTTTATAACGAAGACGATTAGTTCCTCTCACTCTAAGATATTCCTCCTTATAATAGCCTTCTTTAAGAGCTCTCCAATTTTATCGCTTAGTTTCTTTATTTCTCTAAAAGCCATAGGTTTGGCATTGCCAATATTGTAAATCCTGAACTCAGTGTCTCTCTTTGGTGGTAGCCCTCTCACCTCCTTAAAAATATTATGGAAACCTCGAACTACTGAAACTGAACTGGTCTCGCTAAGGATATATATATATAAGGAATGTCAATAACTCAACATGACTGACCCTCTAGTTTCATATGTAATCTCGATATGTCCACTTCAAGTACCTTATTTGACGACTCCTATTATAGTCTAGGATATCGCCATATGTGCCTAACCAATCCATCCCTAATATCTTACCATAACCCAAGAAACAAAAAACATAAGCATTACTGTCAAATTCTAACCTTAGAGTTATGATTTCAAACCTCGGTATATCATGGATAAATGTGTAGATCTTTTCATGAGATTTGAAACTACTACTGGATCTATGACTTAAAATATATTTTAGTGCAAAAAAAACTACTAATGAACTAGAGATAAAGGAGTGTGACACATTAAAATCAAATAAAGTGTGGATAGGAAAATTTAAAATAGAGATAAAAAATTTCAGTAATAACTTTTCTACCACTATCTTGTCCATCGCCGGAGGATAAGGCAACCTCTAAAACATGAGACAATATCGATTGAGTGTTGCTCTTTGTCCATTTCTCGTCCTCTAAGAGAAAGTCCTTCTCATATTACCCAGCTTCTCACATATAAATCATTTTCCCTTTAGTCGCTTCATCTTGAAATTTCTAGAATAATGCCCAACTATTCCACAAGTACGATGCTTTTGACCTTTCTGAATCTAACTCCACTGAGGCCCTCCAATATTTTTCTTTTTACTCTTCTTGTCATTTAAAAAGTCTCTTAGCACCTGCTGCTTCCAGAGCTTTGCTTACCTACCACAAGATCCATGTCCACTAAAGTCATAAAAGTAGCACCCATCAGTAAATAGCTGTGTGTTAACGCTTGTATAGGTTGTTTCAGCTCCTTTACAAACTTCAACGCCTTCTTATGCCAGTTATTAACAAGCACTAAACTAAACCTTGATAACTGGCTAAATTAGTTAATGTACTCCTTGATCATCATATCCCCTGCTTCAAATTGATGAACATCTCCAATTGAGCTTCTTTCTCCACTTGCGATAAGGAGTTCTCTCAAACCATTTATGGAAAGCATCCAAATTCAACTCTCCTTCCTTTGCATCAAGCACCTCCCATCAACATAAAGCCTCTCCCTTCAGCTGACAGTGGAAAGATGAATTCTCTCTATATCCTCAAGTCTCATTAAACTGAATACCCTTTCAAAACTCTTTATCCATGCCGGAGAATCTATATAAGTCACAGCCCTGATGAAAGATTTCTTTTCCAGATTGGTGAAAACTTTACAAAGCTTATAAAAACCTATTACCGTGCATGGGCAAGTAGAGGCTCCACCTGCGAGTGGTTTAGCTTGCATATTCACTTGAGGTTTCGTTGGTTTCACTGCTTATAGATATCTATAAAATCAAATGTGGGTCGCAACATAGATAGGGTATATTCGAGGCATTTTCCATCTGCGCAAGGGAAAGATAAAGATTTAGATTCGAGAGGAAAGAATTGAAGGAAGGCCCATTGGATTTGTGGGCATTTTGTATAACTTTTGTAATTTTCAAAATACTTTTTGAAAACACTTTTATTGAAAACTATTTTATGTTTAAAAATCAATCTATAGGAATCCTAAAACCTTAGGCTCTGATATCAAATGTGACACCGCATACCCTTAGACATACCCTAATGAGTCATGTTAAGGAATTTGGAGTGTTTCCATATAACTAAAGACTTACAGACATTAAGGTCAAAAGATAAAATAATTTTACACTTAAAATGGTTCAGAAACATAAAAATATTTCATGAACTAAAAACTTGTAAAGTATCATTATTCGAAAACCATTAAAACACAATCTATCTATAGATCTCAATCTCCAGAAAAGTAGTATCAGAGTATATACATGAAACAACCTTTCTCAAATTTGATACAAACAAAATTAAATGACATGAGAAAATTAAGCAAGTTCATTAAGAAAATCTAGGGCTCGAAATATAAACTCCTAGTTACGTTAATCAGGCGCTACCCTATGAGCCTAATGGGGGGAAAGGGGAAGAGAATAAATTAGTTATAAAATTCTAATGAATAAAAAGTGACTACTAGAAATAAAATAATCAAGAGATAATAGATTTAAGGACAATTCTAAGTGTTACAATGATTTAGTGCCCGTGCTTTACTTACGATGATTACTAAGGTTCATTGTTTGCACTGTAAATCCTACTATGGTAGTAAAGTGTTGTTAGGAATGATTCCTAATTCTACCCTTCTTGGCGTCCTACTTTCCACCATGAAGCTATCAAGGTAGTCGATGATCCTTACACCAAATCAGAATCTTCCCATACATGAATCATCAATATGGGCCACCCGAGCTGTTGTAGTCACATATTTATTGCTACGCCGCCGCCTGTGTATCCATTCAGATGGACATCCATCTAGCGCTAAGAACTCAACATGACTTATTAACTGCTTCGATGCTCACACACTAATTAATCGTTAGCACACACTACCTCCAGTCCTTCCCCATTTTGCTATTTATTTACTACTCCAACATGCGTGTCCGTTCGCTATTAGTACGACCCCCAAACTATATTCTAACTGCGCTCCTTCCTCAACCCCCTATGGCTGAGTCCTTACTAGTAGCCCCTTATTTACTTCTCTAACGTGCATGTATGTTCACTATTAGTATGGGTCCCAAATAAATTAGGTCTAACCATGCGTCATTTATTTAGCACTTCGATAAATGTCAAGTTCATCGTTTGTACGGACTCTAACTGCGTTGTTTTATATTATTATTATAGTATTTCTTAACTCTTATAGTCTACTGTTGTTTCATGATATTGTTTTAATTTGTATTTACCCGTCATGAGCTAATATTGTAACAAAACCGACCAATTTCCAATCCTGATCATCGACACAAGTACCATGTCAACTAACCAAGCACCATAAATTAATCGGATCATTAATAGAAAGAAGTAGAGAGTGAGAAATAGAAAGAAAGAAAGTTAGGATAGAATAAGAGAAGATCACAAATATAACATCAGAATTAGAGCAGATACAAATCCCACAGCGGAACGGATAAAATATATTATATAATATAACTTTTGAATTATAAACTATTTATGTATATTCATACTAATATCAGAGTAAAACCCATGTAACACAGCGGAAAATAAACAATAGCTATAAAATGCTGAAGCCTCATTCTGTAAGTTCTTTCTAGTGTATTTGTAAAATCCCGACTAATTGATTGCCCATACAAATTTGGGGACCCAAGAGTTTAGGGTAAAAAAATAAACTCTGGGTCAGTCATGGGGATGGTGTGAATAAAATCCATCCAATTGATTTAAATTTAAAAAATCCTTTTAAAAGAAAGGATAATTGTAAGACCAATCCACACATAAACACGAATGTTTTTTACCTTACGATAACCCGTGTAACACCCCATATTTTAATACATAATAAATAGATAAAGAAGATAATAAAATGAATATTAAATAATAAAATATTCAAAATTAAGTAAAATGGCATCCTCATCCTTTTCCTAGTAATTCTGTAAGTGAGAATTTTACAAGTTTACTGTTTTCTGTAATTTGTGGTGTAGAATTAGATTGTTATGTCAAAAAGGGATTTGGGATTCTTACGAAAACAAAAACACATATAAATACCCTAAATCCCTTATCTAATTCGAAAATTTCCACTCATGTGATATTATTGGATTTTAAGTGATCATTGGATCTGCCTTTCTCTAGTAATCATGAGGTATTAAATGATCCTAAGTAATTACGAATGAGTGAGGTGGTTTTCCGGAAGTTATTCACTTCTTATCTGGGGTTATGTGAGAGCTGGCCTAGGTATGGGCTACTAAGAATTCTACTAATCAGGCAAGGGGAACCAACTACCTTAGGGAAGTATTAAGCGGCTAGGAGTTCATCGGTAATGACAGTTGGATAGTAACACAGAGGTCCACCAGGGGAAGGTCATAAATGACGGAAGTCATCTACCATCCTAAGGTAATAAGTGATTGCTTACTGTATCTCGATTTACATTGAGAGTATATTTAATGACATCGAAGATCAAAATGAGGTCAAAAGTGACTAGGGTCCGCCATATGGTGTTAATTGATCGAGAGAATCCGCCTGTATGGTATTAAGTGATCATAGGAGGAATCCACTAATAAAATAAATATAAATGGCCTTAAGTGACCAAATGGTAGTCCGCCTCGAAGGGTATTAAGTGATAATAGAAGTCTGCCCTTATATATATAAGCCTTAAGTGAATGTATAGTAGTTTGTCAAATTTATGCATGTGCATGATTGTGTGTTGAATTCTCCTAGACATGACTAGACATTTTTAAACTGCCAAATATAGGAAATAGCACTACGCCATAGATGGTCTATTGAAACACCTAAGAAATGATTGAGGAAGTTCCAAAAAATGTTGTTGTAGGCAAAAAAAGATCAAATGCAACATTTTCTTAGTAATGCATTTTGTCACGTTTCCATAGAGTCAAAGACAACATCTTTGCGACCCTAGGGTAACATTGGTTGTGTTGTTACCACAGGTACTAAATTTACTAAAAAGTGGGGCCCCATAATCTAGGCCTCAGCATGTGGGGACCACTATCTCTAAGGCCCACCTTTACGGAATCCAGTTGTAGGGCCCATATTCATTAATCAATGGTAACACTTTTATCATCAAATGACAACACTTTGCTAGTTTATTACAACATTTAACATCACATACTGCAACATTATATCATAGCAATGACAACACCTTTTGCAATTTAAATTGGAAATGTACTGCAATATTGTACTACTACAACATTATACTGCATCATTATACTTCAACAAAGAACTTTTCATTTCAGAATAACCAGCAACACAAGCAATACTTAGTCAACTACAAAATAACAAACATACCTAAAAATATGGCCAATAAATTCATATTCACAGCCAGTACTTAGAAATACAGTCAGTACGTACTAAATTCTACTTAATAGCAAAACGATCAAGCTAAAACACAGCCAGTACTGGATAATGACTTAGAGCGCAAGCCTCCATTGCCTCTGATGCCTCCAATACCAGCATAATTATCACTGCAAATGGTCACACAAAGATCCTCACTATCAATTTGCATGTCAGGGTTAGCTTCACTTAATTTCTTAAGCACCCATGTCAAGTTCTTCTGAAATTTTTTGGTTCGCCTTTGCATCAAATTCATTTTGGGCCTTCTTGTTCACCTTTGCTTTGACTTCATCAACTATATCTTCCCTTATCTTCATTGCTTAGCTCTTATATGTATGTGCTTGTTGTTGGAGCATCTTTTGAAACTTTTGACGACTTTGTGTGTCGTCCTATAAGCCATGTTGGAATGTGCGACTTTCCATCAGAAATAAGTTCTTGAACAACTCCATCACTGCCTCCTTCACCTATTGCTTTTCCAGTCTTCTCAGTCATTTAAAGCGGTTTCAAAATGTGACATTAAATAAAATTAACAATTCTAAAACAAGTTTCTTAAACAAGAATTGTGGCCTTGATATTAAGTATCATTACATCGAAAAATATTCCTTAAAGCAAATGAATTAGTCCACTGAAACCCATAGTAAAAGATCGTGAAATAATGTTTTTTTTTTTTAATTCTGGATGTCCTATAACACAACATAAGTTTATTAGTAATTTAGTACAGCAAATAAGCATTGATTTTTCTCTATCTGCATGCTTGCTTATGGCAATCCATTTATTGTAACTGATTCATACATATATATATATACATATATACATATATATATACATATGTTTAGGGGAAAGTTTGGAATATCGTATTTGCAATGATATAATCCAGAAACTAGTTCTACACAGCCTCCTCATCCTTTTCCTAGTAATTATGTAAGTGGGAATTTTATAAGTTTATTGTCTTCTATAATTTGTCGTGTAGAGTTGGATTGTTATGTCAAAAAGGGATTTGGGATTCTTACGAAAACAAAAACACATCTAGATACCCTAAATCCCTTATCTGGTTTGGAAACTGCCAATCATGTGATACTATTGGGTTTTAAGTGGTCACTGGGTCCGCCTTTCTCTAGTAATCATGAGGTATTAAATGGTCTTAAATGATTACGAATGAGTGAGGTAGTTCCCTGAAAGTTGTTCGCTTCTTATCTAGGGGCTACGTGAGCGCTGCCCTAGGGATAGGATACTAAGAGTTCTACCAATCATACAGGGGGTACAAACTGTTTAAGGGAAGTCTTAAGTTGCTAGGAGTTCATCAGTGATGGCAGTTGGATAGTAACACAGAGGTCCACCAGGGGAAGGTCATAAATGACGGTAAGTCATCTGCCATCATGAGGTAAAAAGTGAATGCTACTATCTATGGATTTACATTAAGAATATATTTAATGACGTTAATGATTAAAAAAAGAGGTCATAAGTGATTAGGGTCCACCATAGGGTATTAAGTGATCGTAGGAGGAATCCACCTACAAAATAAATATAAATGGCTTTAAGTGACCAAATGGTAGTCCACCTCGAAGGGTACTAGGTGATAATAGAAGTTTGACCTTATATATATATATATGCCTTAAGTGAATGTAGGGTAGTCCATCAAATTTATGCATGTGCATGATTGTGTGTTGAATTCTCCTAGACATGATCAAACAATTTTATACTGCCCAGTATAGGAAATAGCTAGATTCCTTTAAACTTATGTGATTTTCCTTCACCAGAAAATTGTTGTTCTGAACCCCCTCCTTTTAGCAACACAGGTTAGTAGGTGGGAAAGCTTGGTTGATGACTAATGAAGACTGGAGCTCGACGTTGGAGATATTAATTTATTGTTATGTCTAGTTATTATCTGTATTATGGGATATATTTAATGTACCTTGTTATGACATTTAGAATCTTAATGTAACTAACATTATTATGGGTTTTATGAATGGGTACATTTATTTTGGTTATTATATTTTGTCCCATTCGTTGTGTGATTGTGATTTTGTTTTTAGTTCGGCTCTGTTATTTATTTCTTATAAAAAACACTGACCTTCTTAGAATGGCTCTAAGTTCAAACGGGTCTTTTCTAGGTCAGGATTTAGGCCCATTTTGAGCAATTTGTTAAGAAGCTCATCTTTAGCTCAGCATCCTCAAAACCTGACCTGCTATCTAGTGTACTTATCAGCATAATCGATAAGTACCCAAGATAATAAAAGGAAACATAAAACCTTGGATCAAACAACAGTCTGGTATGAGTGATAAGATTTATCAAAATTTGTACTACAAGATATGTAAATAGAAAAATTAAGTCTATTACCTGACCTGTCTTCGCAACCAAAGAGTCAGCAATAATAACACGTTAATATATGCTACTCAAAGAAGTAATGCTACACAAAGCAATAACAGAAGAAGTGGGAAAAGTTACAAGATAAGAGAAACTATCCAGCCCTCCCGGCCCTCATTCCCTATCTCCTCCTCTAAGAATATGTGATAATCTACCTAAGAAGTGGAGGTGTGTGAGTGACAAAGCAACCATTGCAACCATCATCCAAACCCTAACTATCACCTTTGAAAGTTATGACTCGACTGATACTTATACGACAATCCTCTCTTAAATAAGGACTAATGGAAATCCTAGTTCTAGTGTAACTTCGCTATACCTTCAGGACGCAATTGTCAAGCACGCCTGCATTCAGGATCAAAGTGTCCAGCAGTTTAGGTGCCCTCACCAATTAACCTAGGGTATATCATCTTGTGCTTGCGGGACCCCATCTTTCCAGCACATATGCCTTCAGGACCCAAGTGTCCAGCCCATCCTTCTCTTGAGTCAACACTAGAACTTTTCGAGCTGTCAATGACTCCTTGGTGATCCATCATCATAGCCACTCCACTCCGTCCAAAGCTTGAGTCCAAACTCAGCTAATCCATTATCACATAGCTTCATCTACTATGAACTACTTGACTACTATTCAGCTACGCCACACCACGTACTAACCATAGTTTCCCTTATAACCACCCCACATCTGAGTCTCGAATCGAACAGTCTTTCACTTGATCATGCAATAATTATCTAATTTGATAAGCAATTATCAAATCAAGACCATTTGCACAATCATGGAAGCCCCTAGGTCTTTCACCATGGACCTCATGCCATCACTCATCAAAAAGATGGACCAGTACCAGTCCATATACTTCTCCAATTCTTGGCTATGGGTCCCATCTTCCGATCAATCCATCCTCTACTGGTCCATGATAATTCCCAACGAGTACCTTACTTGGAAAAATTCTTCGAGCTCGTGCCAATTCCTTTTGACTTCAAACTTGACCGGTAGCATCCTCTTGACCCTTGGAGTCCACGCATAAAGTTTAGAGGCAAAATCTTGCTTCTCCATGGAATGATACCTGTCCGTAGGCCATGGAATGATATCAGTCCATGAACTTAGCATATTTCAACCCAAAATTTTCTAGGCATCTTCCCGCCGCCTTCTAGAGCTCAACCTCTAATTTTTGTGTGATTTCGACGACTTATGATCCTGTTGCGCTCCATCTTCATTCCAAGTACTAGTTTCAATGATTCCAGCACACAAAATCAAGTATAACATCCAAGAACAATTTAAACATTCCAAACAACAATTAAATGAATCATAAATCATATTTAAACACCCAAATACATATAAAATGTGAAACCATCATTCATATGCGTAAATCTAGTGGTTTTTACATATTAATGGATCTAAACTCGTCATTTTAATCCATTTTTCACAAGTTATATTATCCTTAAGATTTCAAAACTGAAATGAATATAATTGATCGTGGTTTGGTATGATTTAACATGTAGTTGTGATAAAAACAAATAAGCTAAGCATATAATGTAAGATAGCATAGTAAGAGATCTAAATCACTCACTAAATCAATGAATTTCGTGAAGATCAAGGTTAAAATGATTTGGAAAGTGAAAAAATGAATATAGAGTCACAACCCCTAAATGATACAAAATATGTAGATCATTAAATATCTAATCTTTTATTGAAGTTTGTGGAAGATTAGAAGTGATTTAGGATGTGTTTTGAGGTTTTGAGAGGTAAAACTAAAGAACCTATGTAACACCCCATAATTTTAACAACACTAGAAGAGGATAAATTAAGTAATAATTAACTTAATGTTCAGAATTAAGGGAAACGGACTACGCCATTGCGTTCGTCTCGAATTTCTGGTCAAGATAGACATTTGGACTGCGTAAAACGGACACCATATGAGGAAGTTATGAAGGTTTGAAGTTTGTATACACGAAGAAGAATTACACATATATATATATATAATAAGAAAAATCAGAAAACAATTTGAAATCCAAAAATAGAGGTGGTAGTTTTCCCTCCCCAGGGGAGTCGACCCCGGGGTCAACCCCCCAGGGCTGAGGTGGCAGTCGTTTCTGGGGGGGCTGGAAGCTATAAATAAAGGTCCATTTCTCTTTTTTTCTTCACTGGAAAACAATGGAAGCCAAATGCTGCCGGTGCCTGAACTGAAACGAATCCTTTTGTTCAACAACAATCAACTAAAGCTAATCAGTTATAGATTCACATTTAGATTTGAGTTTCAAAACCAACAATTTCTCTTCTATCTTCTAAAATCGAAACACTATGAGTTAGTTACTTTAAATTTAGATGATTAAAAGTAAACGTGATATGAATGTGATTTGCATCTGTTATAAATTGTGAATCTATGATATTCTTGGATCTTAAACTTTATTATGATAGATCTACCTTTATAGATCTAATTCACTTGTGGTTAATTTATCACGTCACCTGTATGGTCTTAACCTTTATCTATATTTGTGGTTAATTTGGATCTATCAGTATTTGATAGTTAAAATCTTGTTTAAATCTAATTCTCCCTCTATCGTCTTGTACCTATCATGTGGTGGTTAATTTAGATCTGTCATCAATAGGACATATGAATCCTTATTTAGATCTATTCATGCCTATTAGGACATCCTTATTATGTTAGATCCAGTTTTATCATCACCTGTTCACTAGACCTTCTTTTATGTCCACCTTATTATTATGCCAATTACATGTCTATGCCAGTATATACATACTTATGCCAGTTATGTTAGAATAATCACTACTGTCATCTTCCCGTCACCTTTCCCTTTTTATTGTTTATGGCCAGGCTACTCTCTAGCCTAAGCATGCCGCCAAATATATGTGAATGCATTAGTTAGGGAACAAGGGAAAATAATAGAATTGGCATAATTTGTATAATGAATATGAATTTTGACATATAATTCACTATGAATATAATTGGGTAAATGGGCATGAACACCTATAAGGCATAGGTAATTAATTAGTTACAATGCTTAGGATTACAGTGCAGTTATGACACGAGGTTAGATTGCATTTGTGGTGGAAGTCTGACCGAACTCGACCAGCATATCCATCAACCGCAAATGTTGAATCTAATGTGAGGGGTCTAAGTGCACAAATACGAGACGGGCTAAGACACGAGGTTATGCCCAACTTGTGGAAGAAATCTGCCCGGAACCGACTGGCATATCCAGCATCCACAAGCTGTAGGCCTAATGTGGCAGGTCTAGCCCATTATAAATCATAAATGGACATGGTTACGAATTGGAATACTTAACCTAGTTGAATCCATAAGGATTGTATGAACATGAATATGGATAGGGGTTAAGTAAACTTGGTAGAATAATGGGAGGGTTAAGTTAAGTATATCTGAGATGGGTGGGTAATATTTAATATAGGCCCACAAAAATTAACCAATTGGGGGTTATGTATTAAAGACAATAATGGGTAAGCATAACCGGTAAAAAGATTAGGGTTATATAATTAAAGACACCCTTTAGGGTAAATATAACCTGTGGAAAACCTAGTGGGGGATACAAGACAAAGGGGAGAGCTTGTATCATATTGTATGGGACCCATTTCAATCAGTAACTCGGAGTAGGTATCAAACAAAGTACTCTGAACTAGGTCAGAGAAGGGGCACGCTTACTGAACTGATTGTAAGAGATCCAAACGTGGAGGATGGTGTGGGCGGCGCAAACCGACCGGGTCATGTGCGTGTATGGGCTGGGCAGAGGGGGATAAGATGACTGTGACACCTGTAGATATGGGGTTGTGCACATAGCGAAGGGTTACCACTTTAGAATGTGATACATCCTACAGTGGGCAGGCACAGAGTATCTACGCGGATTAGGGAGCCGATCGATTAGGGTAGGAGTTTGGATACATTCGGACGTATGCCTATGTCTGCCACCTTATAGTGGAAGGGATCATCTCATTCTAGTTATACTAGTAATAATGCAAAATAATCATTAGAGAAGCGTATGCACCCTATCCTACTTACCTTGTCATACCTGCCTTTTATGTAGTTATCTCTCTATTATCCACTTTATATGCCTGTCATGCTACTTTTATTTATTTACTTGCTAAAAGTAACTGGACTTGCCAGACTTTATGTCTAACCCTTTTTGTTTCCTCTTCTTTCTTCCATTTTCCTCCCCCCAGGTTCTCAGGGTGGGAACATTCAGGCTTGACCGTGATTCTGCTTACATTTTGCTGGAGCTGCTAGGTGTATGGCTCATGCTCTTATCCTTGTTGCTATGGCTATATTTTGTTTCGGGAATTTTGCTTCTTTCATGTACTCTGATGTTTTAAAGTACAAGACAGTAGTTTTTATGTTGTAATGGTTTTTGTGTTTTTCAGACATGTGATGTTTCTGAACCACGATGCTTTATTATAAATAAAATTTTAATTCCGTTGTCATTTTATATTTGTCTTGTAATATTTATGTTTCTTTTTACCTTTAATGCTTCACGAAACTTAATGCATTCCCTTTGTGAGTGACATTAATGAATGTGGGGTGTCACACTTGGTATCAAAGCTGAGGGTTACCTGATTAGATAAAAGTTTTTGAAAATTATTTTCAAAATGGGTTTAAAAGAAAGCATTTTCAAAAAGAAAAGTCTGTTTTGAAAAACATTCCCCAAAAAGTCGTAAGTAATATCTTTTGATCCCTTGTCTGAATATATTTCCTTCTCTTTTTCAGCATGTTGGGGAACCCAATATCCCAGAGGGCGTTATTATACCAGGTTGGTTCCATAGGTATCTGGAGGCGCCTGCCGAAGGCCAAGGAAACGTTCCTCCCCTGGTTGCACCCATTGTTCCTCCTCCTCCTCTACGTGCAGACAACTTTTCCAAGATCTGCAAAGATTTCCATGCTATGGGAGGAAAGCCATTCCATGGAACTGAGATATTCGTAAATGCAAGGAATTGGCTCAAGGAGACCGAGGACTTGTTTGTAATCTTTGAAGTAGAAGATCGAAAGAAATTTCAGTTAGTCGCCTGGCTACTGAAAGATGAAGCTTCTTTTTGGTGGGAAGTTACCTAAGCTGGACATCCGGTAGAGACATGGGATGATTTTAGGCAAAGATTTGAAATGAAATTTCTGTCCCAAGCTGAGAAAAGCATGCAAGTGGAGAGGTTTTAGCACTCAAATAAGGAAACTTGACGGTTAAAGAGTATGTGAACAAATTCAACTAGCTAGCGAGGTTTGGATTAGAATTGGTGGACACTCGGCATAAGAAGGCTTTGCGGTTTGTCAAAGGACTTAACGAGCCCCTTCATGGGTTGGCTATGTCCCTCATTCCAATGGAAGCTACTTTTGAAAGGCTTGTTGATATGGCCTTGATGTATGAGGAAGAGAAAGGAGAAAAGAAGGAAGTAAAGGATGAGGAAACAACACAAAACAAGAAGATTTGGCCCAAGAAGGGACAACAACAGTAGCAGCAACAAAAGAAAGGTGGAAAGAATGACAAGGCTAAGGATAAGAGGAAGTGTCACAATTATGGGCGAGAAGGTCACTTGGTGAAGGACTGTAAAAGGAGGAAGAATTCTTGCTTCAATTGTTGAGAGATCGGACACTTTGCTAGGGAGTTCCCGAAGAAACAGGGACAAGGTCAAAGGGCAGGAACTTCTGGAGAGCAGGTGCATGCTCTCGCGATCAATGCTCCTAATAGAGGTAGAAATTTTTGTGTGGAAGATTTAGTTTCTCTTTCAAATCATCCTATTAGAACAATTTTTGATTCTGGCGCTCCACATTCGTTTATATCTAGTTCTGTGGTTGAATCTCTGCACTTAATTACTAGTATGGTAGTGGATCCTGCAGTTGTCTCAAACCCCATTGGTGGTTTGGCTCATTTATCTATGATTTGTCGGGGTTTGAGAATATCTGTGTTAGGTGTCGAGTTTGAATGCGATGCGTACGTGCTCGGTTTTATGGGCTATAATGGTTTGATTCTAGGGATAGATTGGTAAACCACGTATGGTGCCATTCTAGATTGTGAGAGGAGGGTCGTTAGACTTTTGACTTGCCATAGGAGGACCCTCGAGATTTCTTGTGATCCGCAAGGGTTGGTTATGCTTAGTTTCCTAGAGTATCTTGATGCATCTATAGATGATCTGCAATCTGTTCCAGTAGTCCAAGAATATTTTGATGTTTTTGATGAGGTACGGGGTTTACCTTCTAGGCGCGAGATCGATTTCCGTATATATCTGGTGGACGATGCAACGCCAGTTGCATTACCAGTGTGTCATATGGCTCTGAGGGAAAGGAGGAAGCTGAGTAAACAAGTAGGGGAGCTACTTGAAAAAGGATTTATTAAGGGAAGCATATATGAATGGGGTGCTCCAGTAGAATTCGCGACTAAGGCGGATGGTTCGCTTCGTTTGTGTGTGGACTATAGAGAATTGAATAAACTCACTAAGAAGAACATGCACCCACTTCTGAGGATATATGACTTGTTTGACCAGCTTATTGGTTCCTAGGTATTCTCTCAGTTAGACTTGGCCATGGGGTTTCATCAGTTGAGTGTGGCTGAGGATAGTATAGACAAGACTGCTTTTAGAACTCCGGATGGTTTCTTTGAATGGCTAGTTATGCCTTTTGGGTTGACGAATGCACCCGCTTAATTTTTTGATCTAATGAGTAGGATGTTTCGGGAGTTTCTAAATAAATTTGTCGTAGCCTTCGTTGATGATGTCTTGATCTTCTCCAAAAGCGAAGAAGAGCATGCCCAACATTTGAGAGAAGTTTTGAAAACTCTACGTGAGCATCAGCTTAAGGCAAAGTTCTCCAAATGCCATTTTTGGAGAAAAGAGGTGAGATTCTTAGGACATGTGGCCTCCAAAGAAGGGATAGCTGTAGATCCCGCAAAGGTGGTTGCAGTGCAAATTCCGAAAAATGCAACAGAGGTGAGAAGCTTTCTTGGATTGGCAGGCTATTATAGGAAGTTCATTAAGGACTTCGCAAAGATATCAGCCCCGCTCACCAGGCTGACGAAGAAAAACTTGACATTTTCATGGGATATAGATTGTGATGTGGCTTTCCAACGAATAAAGAGGGCTCTAACAACAGCCCCAGTCTTGACCTTGCCTGATGGGAATAAAGTGTTTACAGTTTACACTGATGCGTGCGGTACTGGGCTTGGTGCGGTTCTGATGCAAGAAGGAGAGGTTGTGTTATGGGGGTAGACGGTTGAGAGTTCATGAGAAGAACTACCCCACCCATGATTTAGAGCTAGCTGCCATAGTATTTGCGCTCAAGACGTCGCGTCATTATTTACTTGGAGAGAAGTTCAAGTTATATACCGATCATAAATCTCTCAAGTATCTGTTCTCGCAGAAGGACCTTAATTTAAGGCAACAAAGATGGATGGAGTTCCTAGCTTCTTATGATTTTGAAATTGCTTATACCCCTGGCAAGGGTAATGTGGTGGCCGACGCACTAAGTAGGCAGAAGATGGCTTTAAGTCCTCTGTTTGTGGAGAGGAAGAGCTTGGAGTTCATATCAACTTTTGATTTTGACCCTCCATAGAGATTTTGCCTGATTTATTTCATCACTAGAAATACGACCAACTCTTATGGATCAGATAGGAGCTTCACAGCGAGATGACCCACAGATTTTAGACATCATGAATAAGCTCAGAAAAGAGGATACTTCTAGTCACCTCAGTAGATATTCCATTGACGAAAGGGGGTGGTTGCGACGAGATGGACGACTTTGTGTCCCTCAAACTGGAAGCTTGATAAAGGCAGTCCAAGAAGAAGCCCACCATTCTAAGATGACTATTTATCCAGGCAGTGATAAGATGTACAGAGACATGAAGAGGGTTTTCTTTTGGGTTGGGATGAAGAAAAATGTGGCAGAGTTTGTTTCTCAATGTTTAGTTTGTCAGCAAGCTAAAGCTGAGCAAAAGAAGACCGGTGGTCAACTTCATCCTTTGGAGGTTCCACAGTGGAAGTGAGAGAGCGTCTACATGGATTTCATAGATGGTTTGCCTAGATCGAAGAAAGGAAACACTAGTATCTGGGTTGTGGTGGATAGACTCACTAGGAGCGCTCATTTCATTCTAGTTAAGAGTAAGAGGACGACATCATGGTTAGCAGCAATCTACGTTCGTGAAATAGTCTGTCTTCATGGAGTACCTTCCAGCATCGTAAGAGATCGTGATCCCATCTTCACTAGTGAATTTTGGAGAAGCTTGCAAGAAGCATTAGATACACATTTGTGTTTGAGCGCCGCTTATCATCCTCAGACCGATGGGAAGACAGAGAGGGTGAACAGAATTCTTGAGGATCTTTTAAGGCTGTGTATCCTAGACTTTGGAGGGACTTGGAAAAAACATCTTCCTTTAGTAGAGTTTTCCTACAACAACAGCTATCAAGCTAGCATCGGCATAGCACCCTTCGAAGCATTATGCGGATGACCCAATAGATCACCAACTTGTTGGTGGGAATCTACAGAATGATTATTACTTGGACCAGATATGGTTAGAGAAACATCCAAGAAGATCGACCTTATTCGAAGATGGATGAAGACATCCCAAGATAGGCAGAAATCTTATGCAGACAAGAGAAGGACTGACATTGAATTTGAAGTGGGAGACTTAGTTTTTATTAAAGTATCACCTCTGAGGAATGTGTTTCGCTTCAGATCTGCAGGGAAGTTGGCACCCAAATTTGTGGGACCATTTCCCATAACCAAAAGGATCGGCCAAATGGCCTATAGAGTAAAGCTACCAGAAAATCTATCCGGCGTTCATGATTTTTCCACGTTACTCATCTACAGAATTGCTTTCATGATACCGTAGAAGTTGTTGAGCCAAGTATATTGGAGGAAGTAGAAGTGGAGCGGGAGGCGACGGTCAGACGAGTCCCTACCCGTATTCTTGGATCAGCAGTTAAGAAGCTACGCAATAAAGAAATCAAGTTGATAAAGGTTCAATGGGGAGACAACCCAGAGGATGTGACTTGGGAGACCGAAGACAAGATTCATGCTTCGTACCCTTTCTTTTTCGAGGGTATGTCCTTAACTCCTTTTCCAAAGTTTTATCTATGCTTGTTTCTATCATTTGAGTATGTCCTATCAATAGTATTTTCGAACTTTAGAAAGGAATCCTATGGATGTAAACATGTGTTTGAGACATGTTATGTTTGATGGATGCAAGTGGTTGCTAGTAGTTGCCTGCGGATGCATATACACACACATTAGGCACTAGATCGGCTCAATCGCTCTCATGCTGCATATGGATGTGTGTGAATTTTTCTTTTCTTCAACGGGTGAAAATGGATGTATTAGCATATGGATGTTGCATTTGGACGAGTGAGTGTGCACATATATAGAACTTACATGTTATAATGGGACTATATGCATACATATTGGATTCATGGCACTAACATACATTGCATTGAGGAGGTCGACTGAATCAATAGACCGCCTAATTTTCGCATTAGTATTGGGACATATACACACACCTTTGCATATGTTCATATAAGCATTAGAAGTCTTTAAGGACAATGGATGCTTGTGATTGTTGGATGAGTAGATGGGTGATGGATGGTAGGATATACATTTATCACAACTTAGAGATTTCGGGGACAAAATCCTTTGAGTAGGGGAGAATGTAACACCTCGTAATTTTAACAACACTAAAAGAGGATAAATTAAATAATTATTAATTTAATATTCAGAATTAAGGGAAATGGACTACGCCATTGCGTTCGTCTCGAAATTCTGGTCAAGATAGACATTTGGTTTGCTAAAATAGACATCGTATGAGGAAGTTATTAAGGTTTGAAGTTTGTATATACGCAGAAGAATTATATATATATATAATCAGAAAAATCAGAAAACATATTGAAATCTGAAAATAGAGAGGCGGCGATTTTCCTGCCCCAGGGGAGTCGACCCCGGGGTCGACCCCACAAGGGGGTGTCGACCCCCTTCGGGCTGAGGTGGCAGTCGGTTTCTGGGGAGCTGACAGCTATTTATAAAGGCCCATTTCTCTTGTTTTCTTCACTGGAAATCAATGGAAGCCAAATGCTCTCGGTGCCTGAACTGAAACGAATCCTTTTCTTCAACAACAATCAACTAGAGCTAATCAGTTAGAGATTCACATTTAGATCTGAGTATCAATACCAATAATTTCTCTTCTATCTTCTTAAATCCAAACACTGTGAGTTAGTTACTTTTAGATTTAAATGATTAAAAGTAAACAAGATATGACTGTGATTTGGATCTGTTATAAATTGTGAATCTATGATATTCTTGGATCTTAAACTTTATTATGATATATCTACCTTTATAGATCTAATTCACTTGTGGTTAATTATCATATCACCTTTGTGGATCTTAACCTTTATCTATGTTTGTGGTTAATCTGTATCTGTCATTATTTGACAGTTAAAATCTTGTTTAGATCTAATTCTCCCTCTAAATCATCTTGTACCTATCATATGGTGGTTAATTTAGATCTGTCATCAATTGGACATATGAATCCTTATTTAGATCTATTCATGCCTATTAGGACATCCTTATTATGTTAATTCTAGTTTTATCATCACCTGTTCACTAGATCTGCTTTTATGTCCACCTTATTATTATGCCAATTACATGTATATGCCTGTATTATATATTTATGCCAGTTATGTTAGAATAATCACTATTGTCATCTTCCCATCACCTTTCTCTTTTTATTGTTTATGGCCAGGCTACTCTCTAGCCTAAGCATGCCGCCAAATATATGCGAATGCATAAGTTAGGGAACAGAGGAGAATATTAGAATTGGCATAATTTGTATAATGAATACCAATTTGGACATATAATTCACTATGAATATAATTGGGTAAATGGGCATGAACACCTATAAGACATAGTTAATTAATTGGTTAAAATGCTTAGGAGTACGGTAATTAGAAACTGTAAATACACTTATGACACGAGGTTAGATTGGATTTGTGATGGAAGTCTGCTCGGACTCGACCGGCATATCCAGCAACCGCAATTGTTGAATCTAATGTGAGGGGTCAAACTGCACAAATACGAGACGGGCTAAGACACAAGGTTAGGCCCAACTTGTGGAAGAAGTATGTCTGGACCCGATCGGCATATCCAGGATCCACAAGCTGTAGGCCTAATGTGGGAGGTCTAGCCCATTAGAAACCATAAATGGACATGGTAACGAATTAAAATACCTAACCTAGTTGAATCCATAGGGATTGTATGAACATGAATATGAATAGGGGCTAAGTAAACTTGGTTGAACAGTGGAACGGTTAAGTTAAGTATATCTGAGATGGGTGGGTAATATTTAGTATAGGCCCATGACAATTGGGGGTTATGTATTAAAGACACCCATGGGTGAGCATAACTGGTAGAAAGATTGGGGTTATATAATTAAAGACACCCTTTATGGTAAATATGACCTATGGAAAACCTAGTAGGGGATACAAGACAAAGGGGAGAGCTTGTATCATATTGTGTGGGACTCGTTTCAGTCAGTAACCTGGAGTAGGTATCAAACAAAGTACTCTGAACTAGGTCGGAGAAGGGGCACGCTTACTGAACTAATTGTAAGAGATCCAAACGTAGAGGACGGTGTGGGCGGCGCAAAACGACCGGGTCATGTGTGTGTATGGGCTGGGAAGAAGGGATAAGATGACTGTGACACCTATAGATATGGGTATGTGCACAGCAGTGAAGGGTTGCCCCTTTAGGACGTGATACATCCTACGATGGGATCGGCAAAAAGTATCTACGTGGATTAGGGAGTCGATGGATTAGGGTAGGAGTTAGGATTCATTTGGACGTATGCCTAAGTCTACCACCTTATAGTGGAAGGGATCATCTCATTCTGGTTATACTAGTAATAGTGCAGAGTAATCACTAGAGAAGCATATACACCCTATCCTGCTTACCTTGTCATACCTGCCTTTTATGTAGTTATCTCTCTCTTATCCACTCTATATGCTTGTCATGCTACTTTTATTTATTTACTTGCTAAAAGTAACTGGACTCGCAAGACTTTATGTCTGACCCTTTTAGTTTCCTCTACTTTCTTCCGTTTTCCTCCCCCTAGGTTCTCAGGGCGGGAACACTCAGGCTTGACCGTGATTCTGCTTACATTTTGCTGGAGCTACTAGACGTACGGCTTAAGCTCCTATCCTTGTTGCTATGGCTATATTTTCTTTAGGGAATTTTGCTTCTTTCATGTACTCTGATGTTTTAAAGTACAAGACAATAGTTTTTATGTTGTAATGGTTTTTGTGTATTTCAGGCATGTAATGTGTTTTTAACCATGATGCTTTATTATAAATAAATTTTTAATTCCGCTATCATTTTATATCTGTTTTGTAATATTTCTGTTTCTGTTTACCTTTAATGCTTCACGAAACTTAATTCATTCCCTTTGTGAGTGACATTAACGGATGTGGGGTGTCACAATCTTAGTTCTTATGGCTACTAGAAAAATGAAGAGAAGAGGTTAACTTAATCCCTCCTATCCCTAATTATATTGCATGTCATTAACTATAATAGGCTAACCTAATTGGCCCATCAAGTGTTAATCTAATCTGCCCAACAATCTTGAAAATTTAAAACTGTTGTATCTCCCTAACTGCTTAAACAAAACGTTAATGAAACCACTCTACGGAATGTGTAACCATAGAATCTTTCTAATGGAATAAGTTTCAACGTCTATTTATGCACCAATCAAAAGACACTAACAAGATATTCAGAAGTAAAATGGTCACAAAACGATCTAGCAAAAATCATGGATGTGTAAAACATCCCGACTAACCATGTTTCAAAATATAAGAATGATACAACCTCGTGTGAAATAAAAAGAATTATTATGATATTCCAATGCTTAAAATATGGGTCATTACAGCATCATTTTTAAGTTTATCCCAATAATAAGCATTTTCTTCGCTTTATTCAATTATAACCTTCGTGTTATAATTATATTTGCAAATAAGCCCAAACTTTTCATTATGATTTCTGTGTGTATCGGTATAATTTATTATAATATTTCTTTTGCAAATATGTATGTATTTTTCCAGTTACAACCCATGTTGTAATTTAATTGCAAAACCACATTAATTTGCCCATTCAAGTCCAATCCCTTTTTAATTACAGATCTATAATTTATGCACATTATTCTTAAATTTAATCTCATATGTTTGATCCACATTTGCACAATTATTCTTTAACTCTATTATTTACGCATGCAAAATAAAAAAGATTGCACTAGTTATACTTCCATTTAAAGATCTAGTCAAGTTTTAGGAATAAACCGCAAATAGGTATTGAAACCGTAAAATAACAGAAAAAAAGATAAAGAGGGAAAGAGACAGAGATAATATCTTACGGCACTTAATAAAATAAACTGTAAGAAAAAGACAAAAAAACCATAAAATATAGCTTATAGAAAATACTAAATTACAGAAAATTAGAAAAACCTAAAAGAAAAAATATAAGAAAACTGCAAAAGGAAAACTACATAAATATCTACAATTATAAGAAACCCTATTTTTCTGAATTATCCAAAATTTAAATAATTGCAAACTCACTTGTGGTCCAAAGCATTCCACCGTGACCCCTGTAGATCCTGCTTCGAAAAGGTATAATTATATGTATATATAAATATTTATTTATATAAATATTTTCCCCTAAAAAATTAGGTCACATCTCAGGATAGAACCCAAAGGGGAAGAGATCGTGTTATGAAGAAATAATTGTGTTTAGGCATTTATTTATGGGTTAGGTTAAGGAACTTGGGCCGTTGGATTTCTATATTAAATCTAGGTCAGCCATGTCATCTGACCAATATGAACTTGTTGCATCAACATAAGTTTTAAAATCAACAAATAAAATTAAGCCAACTCAGCACTAGAAAAATAAGAACATGTCTACGCCATTCTCGAACACACTTGGGTGCGACTTACACCCAAATGTTCTGGTGGATCGACCCACCCCCTGCTTTGGTCAACCAAGAAGTCGACTGTCCCTGTATATTATTATTATTTTTCTTATTTTCTTAAACCTTGTCTTCATCATAACTTCTTCGTTTTAACTTTGTTTCTAACATGACCAGAAAATTGCCATAAACACAATAGTGCAAGTTTTGTAGCCAAATTTTGGCTGTTTTACAAATTTTTTTAAATTAATTAATTAATTAATTATTGTGTCTTAAATATTCGGGTTGTTACACTTCCCCTTTTATAAACTATTCAATAATGCTAAAATTTATTAGATCTACATTTTCTAAAATTAACAACTAGTGCAAATGAGATCACTTTGAGATGCATTTTTGCATTGCGATCGTGTCAAATTTATCTACATTGTGGAGTTGGTTTGAATTGAATCAGAGATACTTTTTTATAATTTATTTATTTGAATCTAACAATGTATTTCTTTATCTTAACAAAATTCCATAGTATATTAGACATTATTTGCATTTATTAAATGCATATTATAAAATTTTGAAAAAATATATTTAAAGTACAAATCAGTTAAATTAAAATTTACAACTTAAATGTTTAGCATAAATGTCATGTTCATAGCCATAAATGCATCCCTCTTTTACCCATCTTCCTTGTTTAAATTCTCAACCTAAATACCCACTCAAATACCCTATTTTCTTCCGTTGTAAATGCATTCCAATATTTAAAAAAAATGTTGGAACTGCGGATTGTTTGTTTCTTCGACTTTCACTTAACAACATTATGACTGCAATCACTCTCGACCTAGAATGATTTACTAATGAATAATTTGGTATACATCCTTATGAGTAAGCCACTTTTTTATGATAAATTAGATTCATGTTTTTTTAAGGAAATAGTGAAATTCATGGGGTATTTAGGTTGTTTATTAACTTTAACATATAATTTCTTTTTAAAGTTAGAAAGTTTATCCTTCAAAATAAAATCCTATACACACACACGCGCGCACACACACACACACACACACACACACACACACATATATATATATATATATATATATATAACCTACTTGTGAGCTTCTTTTTTAAAGATGCAGGTTCATGGATAGTGTTCTCATTTCTCTTTGTTTTTTCTTGGACTCTACTTTATACTATTATTATCTGGACTCTAGACTCTTTGATTGGGTGGGATTTTTTTTGTACACAGGGGGATTTGCTACTTATCAGGCTTGTTGATGTTTTCTTTTTTTGAGTGTGGAATAAAATTACACGAGTGCTCTCCTCCATGTGAGGATCCCTCATTTTTCTCAAAAACATATCAACAAATACATAAAAACATGTAAATCAAATCATATTTTCTAAGAAGCTTGATAATATTTTTCACCATAACCATGTTGCTTGCATTCACCACATCGAATATATGCAAATCTTTATTTTCGACTAGCAGAAGGTCGACCGGAAAAACGTTTCTTTGTATGGTTTAATAATATCTTCAATGCTTACAAACAAATTAAGAAGGTTATTGTTGTCGCTGCAAAAAAAGGTCAGCGAAAAAGGTTTTCAGGAATACCTATAATCGCTAAAACTGATACTAGAAACCAATCTTCAAATAAATAGTAAGTCTGACTCTCAAATATACTTCATTAAGTATTCAATACTAATAAAACACTAATTCAACTTGATTATCATCCTATTTACCATGTAAACAACTTCATTTTTTTATATACTCAAACAAACAAAATAGTAACAAACTTCCATGGTATTATTGCAAAAAATGATGCAAAGGGAAAAAATAAAAATAATATCTAAAAACTAATCCTCTTTAAGCTCAAAAAAACAATACATTTTCAATCAAACCAAAATGAATGCAAGGAGCCATAGTTTATGAAATGTTTATTTTAGAATATCATTTTAGTATAGTATAATAATTTTGCTATAAAATAAAAATCACAAACACAAAAAAATAAAAAAAAAATCAATAATGATACTTACAATCTATAAAACTAATACCTAAAAACCGACACTTAAATTAATAACAAAAATGATACTTAAACAAAGTTCGTCGAATGTTTCATAATAGCATAATACTATAATTTAGCACATTGAATTTTGGCATATATATTCGTATGGATTATGTAACGACTATATCATTATACATAATCATGTAGAATAAATGTTTGTTAACCCAATTTTTGTCAAGGTCGTAACGCTTTGGAATTCTTACCACTGCATCGCTCGAAACTCGAGTAGGATTCACATGAACTCGAAAATGCTTGGAATAGGCATTGAAATCGATGAATACTTGGAATTCAGAATCCATACGAATCGAATCACTCATGTACTTGGACATATGGATTACTTGAGATCGAGTATGGAGGATCATATGAACTCGCGAACAACTGGATTCAACGAAATGGCGCTTTGGAACAAGATGGAAAAAACTCAAGATTTGTCTAAGTATCAGAATGGTATGAGTCTGATGGGGGATAGGTACGTGTCTGTTACTTGGAACTTAAAAACACGACGATTGTTTAGTATTTCGGCCATAACTTAGGCTAAAAGTATCAGAATGAAGAACCGTTAGTTGGATGTGAAAGCTAACAGAAAATGCCATCTACATGGGAATCGCAAGCCCTAGGGAGATATTCTTATGGATTAAATACGAGACCCTATTGATGGATCGGTACTGATCCCTATTGAGGGATCAGATACTTAGAACTTCAGAAGTTGACATATATTTAGTATTTCGGCCATAACATCAGATCAAAGTATCAGAATGATGAACCGTCTATTGGAGGTGAAAAATAATAGAAAATTTCATATTATTAAACCCATAGGAAGCTATACCTTGGTATTAATGCCGATCCCTATTGAGGGATAGGATACTTAGAACTTCTGACCTTTCAAAACTCAACACCTATTTAGTATTTCTACCATAACTTGAACTCAGGGTATCAAAATGACAAACCATCAGTTGAAAGTGAAAGCTAACGGGAAAGAGGACCTACTATAGGGAAAGATCCCAATTTGGTGTAACCCATAGGGATCGGAACTGATCTATATCGAGGGATTGGTACCGATCCCTAAATTTGGGTGCCACTTTGACCTTACTTTATGACCTAGTCGTACCCCCTTAGTGGCCCTCCCTGTGCGATTCCTATCGATCCAATCTCTTCTCATATCTATAAATACATCTTTATGGGAACTCATAAAGGAATCTTCTCTACCTGCAAACTCTACTGAACCTTAGAGACAAATTCAACCTCTTCTCTTTTCAATCTTACACAATCAACTGTACTCCTAATCAACAGTATAATCAATCGATTACTTGTAGTGCACTTGGTTGACCATAATCCGGTGTTAACATTTTAGCTCACCTGAAGGGGCTACTACTTACACCAAAACGAATCTCTCGGCTTGAGCAATCATAATGAGGAAGAGGAACATCGACGAAAAACCGGAAAGAACGACAATGGAAGGAGGGAGTCAGGAGGCCTCTTTCGGAAGAAACCCTTCCTTATACCTAGTAAGGGAGGATATGGATGAGGTGGTGAACAACTAGAAAAAGCGCCTCCAACATTTGGGGAACTTTCTTAAGTAACGAGGAAATGATGGTGAAATTCCTCAATCAGAACCAGGAATCCAGAATCCAACAGCTCATGTCGAACCCATCGACCCCTATGGGCTTGGGCTGGAACCATGGGAAACTACCCTTGCGCTCAAAGAACTCAGTACCGACTCAATGAAAGGGATCAGTACTAATTCAAGGGAAACCCTCTCCCATAGTGGCACTAACTTGGCTTTTGATCCTACTACAAACCTAAATTTATAAGTTGGACTTCGAAACGAAGCACATTTAGGCTTGAACTTCAAATTGGATGCTCAGAACACTCAAGCTGCGAGTGTAGGACTTGAAGATTGATGGAAATTACTCAACGATGACAATCATAACATGGACATGATAAAAAGGATCTCGAGAGGTGGGTTATCTTGACTGGGATTGGATTGTGTAAATCGAAATTTGTTCTCTCAAGATATCAAAAACCCTTAAATTCCAATTGACTTTAAACTATCAATGTTGGAAGCTTATGATGGTAGGAAAGATCCTACCGCTCATCTCATGCGATATGTTCGCTACATGAAAATACAGGGGCATCCAACGAAGTAAAGGCTAAGTGTTTCCCTTTCTTGATATCGGATATAACTGCTACATAGTTTTGGCAAGTAGATTCGAATTCAATTGGAAGTGAGAGCAATCTGGTGGAAAATTTATTAAGAAATTTTGGGTACATATAGTTAGGCCAAAGAATGACATGACTTTGACAACAATTATGCAGAGGATTGGAGAGCCTCTGCAAAGATTTTTGGAATTTTTTAACGTTGCAGTGACTTCGATGGATAGGTGTGATCCATCGATTGTTCTGATGGCTGTGGTAGCTGGCATCTTGGACAATTCTGAGTTTAATATATCTTTGGAAAGGGAATCTCTAAGGGATCAGTGAATTCTTCTTCGAAGCCGAAAGATTTCTAAGGTAATAATGTAAGGGCGGATTGTGACGCTATCGAAGTAAATATTGTTAAGGACGAAGAAATTTTCAATTCTAAGATAGATAATGGGAAAAGGAAGCCAATGATGATGGTGGTAAAAAAAACATGGGAGGAGGACCATTATTCTCTTCATATGCTGATTATAATGCTCCTCTAAAAGGGATTTACTGAGAGGCTAAGAATTGTCTTCCGTACCCGAAACCAGCTAAGAGGGAACCTTTAGAATAGGACAGATCTCTCCTGAAACACTACATGTTCCATGAAATCAACAGGAATGACACTAGTCAATGCAAACATCTAAAAATACAAAATCAAAGAGCATGTTAGGAAAGGGGACTTACTGCAGTATTCCTAGGAAGAGTTGCAGCTACGAAACCAAAGCAACTATCTATTGCATAGACCGTGGAGGACCTAGTTCCATATGTGGGATCATCGTTAATTGACACATGAAAATCAAGCAATAAACAACTAAGTTAGATTACCCATGTACGAGATAAAAATTTGATTCTTAGGCATGCTCTTAGATGGCGACAAACCGTCTTTCCTTTGCTCTCAAATCTAATTCAGTTTGTAATAAAATAGCCAAACCACTTACTCTGGTGGGAACCAATATGTCCCGTAGGTTAGCTCTGAGATGATGATAACCCAAGTGCTTTTGATAGTAACGAACTTTTTCTTCTGGAACTTTGATAAAACCATGTGGCTATTATGGCTTGCTTAACAAATGTGAATTTGCAATTGAATTTCAAACTTTAAACCAACTTAATTGATTGTCAAGGGCCATCACCCTCGGCAAGGGTTAGATCAATCTGCCAATGTGATGGTTCAATCGGGATCATCAAACACCATCGTGTTTTGCAAGGGCTAAGGTGTTCCTCGTCATGATGGCTTAGTCAAGATTATCAAGTATTGTTATGCTTGGAAAGAGTTACAACGTTATGATAACAGGATAGTTCAAATAGGATCATCAAACACCATCGTGTTCAGCAAGGGTCAAGTCATTCTCAAACATGGTGGATTGATCATGATTGTCAAGGGTAAACAACACATGGAAAGTGTTGGACTGATATGGACGTGGGTTCGTCCAATTAGGATTTTTGATAACTATCTTGCTCGGCAAGAGCCTGAAAAGGCCAGGATCGTTAAGTGACATCGCGCTTGGCAGGAGTTACGTTGTCTTGAAATTGGGATGGTCTGGTCAAGATCATTGATTACCATCGTGATCGACAAGAGATGGACAAGACAAGGATCGCCAAATGCAGATCGCGCTTAGCATATAGAGTCTTAGATCGTTGATCACTATCACGATCAACAAGTATGCGGCGAGGCTTGAATCATCAAGTACCATTGCACTCAGCAGAAAGCTTGGATCATTGATTACCATCGTGATCAGCAAGAACCTAGTGGGGTTATGGATTGTTAAATGTGAAAGACTTAGAACTTCAAATGCACTAGTGCTTGATAAGAGCCTAACGAGGCTTGGATCTTTAAGTATGGATGATACTTAGCATGGAATCGACCAGTCGCGATCGCAGACACTTAGGATCAATTCGAAGAGATTATGGATATCAAAATTATCCAAAACATGTCTTCCACAAAAAGAAAGGATTTGGAGGACAAGTGTTGACACGCCTTTTGTCAAGGTTGTCATTCCTTTTGTCAAGGTTGTCACGCTTTCGAATTCTTACCATTGGATCGCTAATAATTCGAGCACGGACACACATAAACTCGAAAATGCTTGGACTAAGCGTTGAAATCAAAGAATAATTGTAATTCAGAATTCATACGAATCAAATTGGTTGTGTACTTGGACATCTGGATTGCTCGGCATCGAGTACAGATGATCATATGAACTCACAAATAGTTGGATTTAATGGAATGTCCCTTTGGAATAAGTTGGAAAAATACTCGGGATTTGGCTGAGCATCGGTCCGTTACGACTCTAATGAGGGATCAATACGTATCCGATACTCAAAACTTCAAAACTCAGCATTTGTTCGGTATCTCGACCATAAATTAAGCTCATAGTATCAGAATGACAAACTGTTAGTTGGAGGAGAAAGCTAACAGAAAATGTCATCCAACATAGGAATCGCAACCCCTAGGAAGATTCCTAGGGATGGGTATCAATCCCTATTGAGGGATTGAATACTCAGAACTTCAGAACTCACCACATGTTGTGCAGTTAAAGTGCTTGGCAGTTCTATAGCGGCTGAGGAGTAAAAAGGTGTAGTGCAGATAAAGTGGGGAAACAACAGAAGCGCAAAAAGGTCCGTTATATTTTGAAACCAAATATCTAAAGCTAATTAATTATCATTCTCACATTATATTTGTAAAAGAAACTAATATTAGTTAATCTTATATAACAAAATCAAAGAATATCATGGTTGCACACATTAGATTTGATGAGTATAATGGATTTCTATAATATATTAGACACTTATGCCTTAAAATTATCTCTTTACATTAACTTTATTGACTTTTTTTTTAACAGAGAACTAGTCAAATCAAGCTCTGTATATTAATATTGCTAAAGCGGGTGCTAAAAAGTGTTGATTTAGCGGATGCAGCGGAAAATAGCAGGGCTAAATGCAGGTCTACTATTCATCGGTACTAAATTGAAATAGCGTAGCGGTTGAAAAGTGCTACGAGCTATATCGGGGATTTCACGGTGCTTTAACTGCATAAACCACATGTTCAACATTTTGGCCTTAACATAAGATCATAGAGTTAGAATGACGAACTGTCAGCTAAAGATGAAAGTTAATAGAAAATTTCATCTTCTGTAGGAATCGAAACCCCTAGGGAGCTATCCTTAGGGATTAGTACCGATCCTACTGAGGGGTCGGATACACAGAACTTCAAAACTTCAAAACTCGACACATGTTCAATATTTCGGCCATAGCTTGAGCTTGGTGTATCACAATGACGAAACTTCAATTAGAGATGAAAGCTAACTGAAAAATGGACCTACCATAAGGATTAAACTGCATTTGGTGCAATCCCTAGGGATCGGAATAGATCCATATTGAGGGATAAGGTACAGGCACCAAAAGGTGGGTGCAACCTTATGCAGTTAAAGCGCTAAGCAGATCCAATGCGGCGAAGGTGCAAAAACTTGTAGCGTGGATAAAGCGAGGAAATAGCAGAAAATAGCGGATGAGTCTAAAATAGCATATAAAACTCATGTTTTTACAAGTATATAAATGAAAAATAAGTTGAAAATTAATATTCATTTTAATTATAATCAATACATTCTTAATTTTAAATAAAAGCATGTGCAAATATATAAAAATAAATGTAAACTTTTATTTAGCTCAATCAAATTTAATGTAATATCATAGTATTTTCTACTTTAAAAAATATATGTTGGTTTTTTTTTCTTATTAAAGAACTAATTTTACAATGTATAAATGTCGTTTGTCAGTTCATTACTTTCATAGAAGATATAGTGGAATATAGCTGAAATAATGTGATATATCGGGAATATCGAAATGTAGCGGGACTTAGAACGGAAAGGTTATTTCAGAGGCTATTTGGAAATAGTGTAGCGGTAGAAATCCTTTATACGATATAGCGGGGATATGGCGGGTAATAACAGGGCATTAACTGCAGGTGCAACCCAGACCCCACTTTGTGAGCCGGGTCATACCCCTTTAGTGGGCCCTCGTGCGATTTCCTACTGATCCTACCTCTCCTCATACTTACAAATACAACTTCATGGGCACTCAAAAAGGGTTCTTTTCTTCTCCACGTGCAAACTCTACTGAACCTTGGAGACAAGTTCAAACTCTTATGTCTTCACTATTAATAATCAACTGTACTTGTAATTTATAATATAATCAATCGATTATTCGAACTGGACATAAAGATCAATGTCCGTCAAACCACTATAAAAACTCGTGTATTCACTTACTTTTCCATACTTTGTGATCTAGATTGCTTTTGCTTTGTGATTGCATATTGTGACTAATATCCTGATTTGCATACGAATCGGGTGTTGGCACTTCGTTAACTATAATCTAACGTCTGCAGCACTAAAGTCAAAAATTTCGTTATTGTGAAAAAAAGTACTAACGGAAACTAAAATCGGTAGCTAAAACCTGATCTAAACTAAAGCAAACACATTCATACTCTTTCATCCAAACCAATATGAATATAATATCATCAACGAACAAAAACAATATAATATTCAATTGAAAGCAAATAAAAAACATTGTTTGTAAAAGGAAAAGTAAACACATCTACTTGCTCTTATTGACCAAATTTGTTGTAGAATATGAGAGATGCATAGCGACAAAATCGATCTCAATTTTTTTTTTAGAAAAAAACAAGAAATTGTGAGAAATGACTGAATAAAACTCTTATAGAAGAAAAAGAGAAGAAAAAAAAAATCAAACATAAATCTGAAAATCACTAACACCGAACAGAAATAAACAAAAATCAAAATCATGATGGAATGATGGAACTGCGATCGGCAACAATGAAAACTTAATCATAAAATTTAAGTACGAGCAATGCGATTGGAGAAGAATTTAGAAAAAAACTGAACGAGATCAAACGAAGTGAAAACGCACGACACCAATTAGGGCTTCGTGCTTTTTAGGAAATTGTAACACTTTTGTCCTTGAGAATAAAATATTGGTTGATTGTCCTTGTTATCAAAATTGTCTTTTAGTTTGTTCCTGAGAATAGTTGCTTACTTAAAAGAACAATTTAGTTAAAATTGCTGTTAAGTCTTAAAGTACGCAAAACATCTATATAAAAAAAAGTAAATTAGATTCGTTTTTTTGGAAATCGTCCAAAAACATCAAAAATCAACGAAAAACACTACTAAACTTAATTCAACTTATAATCATTTTTATATTTATGCAAGAACATTAAAAAACATGCATCAATAACAAAAAAAACAAAATAACAAAAAAAGTATGCTTCAATAAAACTTGCTGGAATACATGCAGTTTTTCCTAACATTGCAGACATTAACACATCTATAAGCAGTAACTGCATATTTTTATGCAACTTATGATGAATGTTTTAAACTTTCAAAATATCTGCACTTATTAAACATTACATTATTGCAGAAAAATCATTACAAAATTAATGAAAATCTTATACAGTTGAAAAACAGCTTATTTCCAAAAAAAAAAAAAAAAAAAAACTATTTTACTGCATAATTGCAGCATGTCGTTAGTTTTTTATTCACTGAAGACATGTATGCATATACTAATGTAATATTTACAGATATGCCTGTATTTTTTAACAATAAATACAAATATTTCTGTATTTTTTTAGTAATCTTGTTTTAATATTTTGAATTATTATTTTTAAACGGTGGAGCAAAAAATCATGGATACTACAATCTTAGAAAAGCGCTTTACGGTGATGCCTTTGATAAAGTTTCTTTTTAGGAACAAGTCATTTATTTTCACTAATTTTAAGACATCATAAACTGATCAGAAATTGTGAAAATACCAAACAATGCGGTTGATTGACTTTGTTGGCTACAATTGACGAGGCATGCGTTTTGATTCAAGCTGACCACAGTATTCACGTATTTGCATATTCTAATTGTGAGGTGTCGTAATTTTCAGAACTCATTCAATCAACAAAATCATTTAAAAGTAAAAAAAAAAGGTACAGTGTGATATTTTTTGGAATTGTTTTAACCGTTAAAATAATATTTTAATAAATGTAAGATTTTCATTTCCTTTTTTTATTTATTTGGATTAAGTTATTTTTCCGATAAGCCCAACCAACATATCATCTTTCCCATATGCCAAAGCCCGTATTGCCCCCACTGGGCTTTATAGACTATTCCAAATCCTAGCTGAACCCAGAAAAACGTACATAAATGCAAAATAACAACAGCATATAATTCATCCAAGGACCACCCATGGGTACGATCGATCCAGACCGAACAGAGGTACGTTTAGTTTCTGTTTTAAACAAAATCAAACCGAATATCGCTTGAACGAATTTTTTTTCTATATAAATTTTACTATCCTAACTCGTATTCTAAATGAAATTGATCATGGATACGGAGTTATGTTTTTCAGATATGGACATGAACAGACTAGATCATACATGACCATTTATATCAAATTCTAACGAACACGGATCTGTATAATTCTTTTCATGCAAAATTTGTTGTTTTAGCTCGTGTCCTAAATAAAAACCAGTTGGATTCAGAATGAAGTATTTCGGTTACGGACAACGGATACCGGTCATTTCGTACAAAACTTGCAGTCCTACCCACTGGAACTGAACTGGATGATTGATTAATGCGTTCATCAGATGAGAGTGCACTGCTGGTGAGGTCATGCAACACCAGCAAAATTGTTCCTTTTATCACAAAATTACCAAAACGGCCATTGAAAATGATAAAACATACAGTTTTGAGTGCCAGTAGTGGCAGATAAGGCGAGACGCAACGGACAAGCAGTACGTGCCACTCTCCTCTGCTTTGAACAGGAATCTTGCCTTCTGTTTCTCCTCACTTAATGCACTCCTTGTCCCTATTTTTAACTGATTTTTTACCCCCCGGTTCCACCTTCTTTTTCGCCTTTTTACTAAATTATCTTTTTTACTTTTTTTACTATATATTATGGCATGAGGTTCCACTATTTTTGTTCTAAATTTTATCAGGTTTCTAACTAATTACAAACGTAGTCCAATTTTGATCGATACGTACATAAATTGTTCAAAATTGGTTACAAATGACGGTAAAGTATCTTTTTTTCTAATAAGCCGTGGTTAACATTTGAAAAGTCGTTAAATAATGCAATTTCAACTTTCGTTCAAAACGCATGTGATTAAAAGCATCTCAAACAGCGTAGCATTCCTCGTGCTTCTGTTTGTCTATTTGGTCAAAACATGATTATGCTTAGTTTTGAAATTGTGCAACAAGCGGAAGCCGACCAAAGTTAAAAAAATTCATTTTTCTTAATTCTTGTTTTGTGTTCATCGACTATGGAAAGTTGTTACTTAACCCAAAGTAGAAGCAGCACTGACTTCCTTTTCTTGTGTTTTTTACATATGTGGAAACCAATAGCAGGGAAAAAAACCGCTGTCCCATTGTTAAACAAGAAGAATATATAAGAAAAAAGATGATAAATGTTTGTGATCAGTGGAGCATAGTGCATATACGTAAGGACATGAAGAAGATTGGTGTATTATGTGATAATGAAATAAAACAGGCAAGACGGTCAGCGCCGCTCATTAATTAAAATGTTAGCTAATTCATTAAGACTGCATGGCTCTGTTCTGTTGTACCTGCGTTTCCTTTGTATCTTTTCCAGAATTTAACACAGTCGCAATCGGATGACCCTTCCTCCCCTCTTCCCATATATCAAAAATAACTTATATGATTATGATAGGATCACATTATATAGAACTCATTCTAATTGGTTATATACAAATCAATATATTTTATATCCTAGACCTAAGAGGTACATTCCATCGTTTTTTTTCTTTCAAAGTGCCATGTTCACTTTGGTTCATTCTATCGACATTGATCTTATCGTATTTATGTTTTTTTTTTTTTTTTTTTTTTTTTTTTTTTTTTTTGACAGCTTTACTTATTTATGTTGGAAACATAATTTGAAATTTATCTTTGTTTAATATTAATTATAAAGTTAAAGTATCAGTTCGTAATGTGTTGTGTCTTTTATGTTTCAAGAGTCATATGAAAATTTGTATTTATTTAATAAGTGGTGTCGATTAGTACGTGAAGTGTCATGTAAATATATAGGTGGTCATTTTGCATGTAAGTAAGCAAGTAAGAACAATATAATCATTCAATTATTCTGCATTTAATCTCTATCAAATTCTAACAATTTATTGGTATTTTAATCAAATATATTGGTTGATACCGCCGTGATCTAAACTAATCCTTATCACAACTGACTTGAAGCGAGTGATTAAACTTATAAGCTATCCTAGGTACTTTATATTTAAGCAATTGAAGGTCTGAATAGGTGGAAAGTTTAAAGCATGCTAGGCCGAGTGTGCACTTTCCACCAGAGTGGTAAAAAGCATCATTTAAAATAGACTAGGGTCAGAAAAAATATTCTTGGGTATAGTTGAAAAAAAAAATGATATTGGTAAAGAGGGGAAACAAAATTTTGAAGTTTAGCTTTTTACCTAGAACATATATATGATATAAGAGAATGTAGATGAACAAGATGTGCACGTACTGCCTTTAATCACATGCATGCACAGCACAAACCAATCTTCTTCAAGAGAACGATTTTATTCGCAGTAGCAAAAGGTCAAAACTGAAGTAGCCAAAAATGTTAGAGGCCCAGCCCTTATTTTTAAACACGCCATAGTGAGTTGACCCCTAAAAGTTGAACATATTCTTGTACTACTTGTCAGATTTCTCTTTAGAATTTTGTACCAAAAGCATTGTATAATATATATTTTTTCTTTTAAATTGGTTTAGCCTTGTTTCGAAAACTTATTACAAACGTAACACGATCTGAACACTAATTACATTTGTAGTTCAATTCTGACCAACTCAACATTGACATAGTTCAACGGATTGCATTATGTTCTTTTCAATCATGATTCTTTTTAGAGCAAGACGGTTGTGTAGTGCGGGACTACACAACCGATTAACAGTAATATAGCAAACAGGAAGATATGGTTGAAATGCCTGACCGATAGCCTAGCCAAAAGTAACCAAATTGTGTTTAAAGTATGATTTTAAAGGTGAAGACAATGTTATTACTGATAATGATGAATGCGACATGGAGATACCGTTAGATGACGATTTGAGTAGTGAACAAAGATTGGCTATATCCATCGTTGCAAACTTATAACTCAATGATGAAATATTCTAATTGTCCAGTGTTCAGAATGGTTCAAAGTCGACATCGTATTTCAGAGCAAAGGAAAATTCCTTAACAACTAAACAAATAATCAAATTTACATGTTGCTTTGTTTAACCCAATAAGGTCAAAAAAAAAAAAAAAAAAAAAAAAAAACATTGTTATTTGCAACGTCAATTCCAATTGTTCATGGATAATACATGCTATAGATTCTAAAAAATCACAATTATTTGGACGGTGGGTTATTAAAAATATCCAAGTGATCATACTTACGTAAACCCAATATTTAATTCCAATCACAAGCAAGCTACATCTACTTTTCTAGTTTCAAAGATCGTGCCTTTTGTGATATCGGGTTTGGGCATTACATCTGGAAAAATGAAAGTCTTAATGGAGGAACAACTATTTATTAAAATCTGTTCATGAAAGCGTGGAGAGCATTAAGCAAAGCAATCAAAAGATGTAGGCAGAGTCATATTCCAACCTACGACAGTATTTGTCGAAATTGTGAAAATTAATTCATGTAGTGTTGGACATGTAACATTTGAAAAGTGTGGCGTATTCAAATGTATTTTATGAACTTTTGGTTCTTGCATCGAAGAATTTGTACATTGTCAATCTTTGCTTTGCATCGACGTCATGAATTTATATGACAAGTACAAAAGTACCTTGTTAGTTGCAACTACAACAGATGCAAATGATCAATTATACCATTTAGCTTATAAGATTGTTGAGCCTAAATCAACTGGTAGTTGGAGCTGGTGTTTTCTTGCATAATAAAGTTCATTTATAATGTTCACAATCGATGTATTATTTTCATTTTCGATAGATTGAAAGAAGTGCTGACAACATTAGAGGACCAATGGGGATTCCTACACAAATTTTATGCTAGGCATTTGAAAGCTAACTTTCGGACTGTCGAATTTAGAGACAAACAGATGATAGGTTTATTTTATGTAGCGACATGTGCTTCGAAGGAGGTTGAGTATCTGAAGATCTGAGAAGAAATTAAAACCACTAATGTTCGAGCTTACAACTAAAATGAGCGAAGTCTACGGGAAAAGAAGAATTGAGATTTTTGTTGGGATAGTAGTGGAAGATTTCATTTCATATCATATCAACAAATGTGTCTAAAAACTTTAATAGGATACTTAAAGGTGCAAGATCACTACCGTTCAAAGCTTTGGTTGCTTGTACTTCCCCTCGGTCGATGGATTATTTTTGCCAACGAAGGAAGTTGGGTAAGACAACGGTATCTTGATTAACTCTAAGTTGTGAACCAAAGATAGCTAAGGGGGTAAATTAAAGCAGTATGTTATAGAATTATCTGTTTCGGTCAAAACGAATCACAAATGATTCACTATTTTGGTGATGAATTCATGGTAATAATCGATAACCCCTGTTCTTCTACATGAAACATCTTGTTACTTAAACAAATTTCTTGTGAGCGTGTTATTGCTATCTGTTCGACAGTAGCAAATGGTGTAAAATTATATGGTGGCTTACATACTATAGTTGTGACAAACATTATTGGAGTGCATGCGAGGGGCATGTAGTTCTGCCGCCAACAGCACGTAGAGCACCCGGAAGGCCTAGGCCTATAAGAATTAAAGACATGATGGGTGAGATGCAGACTTTAAAATCAAATAGATGCAGTAGATGTGGCCTCGACCATAAAAGAAGTCGTTATAATTTAGCAACTTAGATTTTATTACTACTCTCTATGACTGTTAATATAACTGTTTGTTTGAAAACAGTATAACTATTGAGCATGTTATTATTATTATTTGTAGTAGAACCAACTTAGCAAGATTTTATTGGGTTTGCTTGTATTATAAATGTTGTGGTAAATCATGTACAATACTACTTATGTGCAATAGCATACAACACGACATACATTCATACAACACTACTTGCATTCACATAGTGACATAGTACATGACTTTAAGCACAAGATACAGTATGATATATTACCATAAATTACACATTATGGTATCTAGGGAGTTTTTAGACCGAATTTAGTTCCTTCAAACGGTAAATCTCCTAATCCAAATGTAATTTTTTTGCTTACATCTCAATTTTCAACTGTGAATTTTCATTCTGCAACTCAAGTGCATATTCATGTCCTCTACTACACATTGAAGGATCTGTCCACTCGGTAAATTTACAGTAATGGAAAGAGTCAAGATAAGCCCCATTTCCAATGTATGGTTCCTACATGCGTAGAACCTATGATCGACATTGATTTTATTTCTAGCCATAATCACATCACACACTTTGTTAACATAGCTTCCTTGAGAGGTTCTCCTATAGCCAGTATTCTACCATAATTAATCCATCTACCTCCATCCACTGTGATGAAAATGTTTGTTTGCTGCAGGTAGATATTCTGGTTGCTCAAAAACCTCTTCCGTTTTAATGCAAATTTCTTTATCCAGTCGAGGACAATTTGCTTCAACGTGTAGTTGAGAATCAGGCACAACTCTGTTCTGTAGGGCTTATGGTGATAAATGGGTTTCGGGCACATATTCAACATCCACCGTGTTTTCAATCAAGTCAAATTCTAAATTACTGCAATACAACACCAAAGTCTCATAATCAATTCCCTATTGATCCATTGCAACTAATGGTAACATAAAAGATATGTCATGAAAATGCAAATATATTGAAAATCAAGTTTAGGAAAGTATATTACCACCATCAAATTACAGTTTCTCAATCGATTAATTTTTCAATAACACCACACATCACATTCCTCTTAAGAGAGCTTTAAGCGTATATAGTTTTATCTCCTTAGGAAGCACTATAGGAGGTTCTTTTGAAACAACAATATAGTGTGGGGTAATGTTCCAGTACCATGTGCACTACCCCAGATCTGACACCGTGATGTCCTGTTCTTGTTCGAGATGCATAAATAGATCATACCATGTCCCAATCGCCATTTGATACTCTCCTGCTCCATCGATCTTGTAATGAGGAGTTTATTCTAGAAGATGTTGCCCCAAACCAAACTTTCACATAACTTTGTTCGAGAGATGAAACATTACATCCCCAAAACAAATGTGTGGCATCCGCGTTATCCATAACTAGATAAAAACAGTACATATCTGAGGAAGTTGTCTAAGCACGTGAGCATATGGGGTCCATTTGACAGCTTCACAATCGAGTATATCAATTTCATTATGGTAGAACATAATGTTACGACTGGGTGTACTCGTCGTGCTTTTCTACTCAATCAACCTAATACAAAAGAGTAATATTAAATAATCGATATCACAACAGGAGTTTGTAATTAAATAACATATTAAACATACCAAGCACCTTACGACCATGATAAATCCACAAATAGTCTCTTCATTGTTGTTCTCTTGGGAGATAAGTCCAAAACCATAATTGCAAACAAGTATAAATATAATAATGTAATGTATGAAAAGATAAAAATTATGCATAAAAAGGGAAAAATTCTAATACCTAAACCAAAGTAAGACAACCTCCAATAGACCTGATCTCCTGTACAGTCAATCTAGTCATCTCGGTATATGTGTATGCCAAAACAACACTGTTCCACGAATACTGAAGGCATACATTAAAGTTCTCTCAATAATGAAGCCGCCTGAGCCATTCATGTATCTTCAAATGATCGCATACCAAATACGAAGCGATGGTCATATACAACATAATGGATCGAGCTCGTTGCTCAATTTGAATCTGTGAGGCATCTACTAGAATGTACCTCATAAGATGCTCCCTAAATTAAGAGGTAACTATCATCTTGCTACCCCACCACTGATCGGATAGAGAAGATAGACCTAACAGCCTCTCGCACATCTCTGAGTAATCAGTTGTCTCGGGATTGGTCAATGGAGCACCATTCATAGGTAAATCGATCAACATAGCAACATGGCCAATGTGATAGTCATTTCTCCTTTTTTAATTTGGAATGTGGACGTTTCTAGCCTCAATATATCCACCAAAGTAGTGATAAGGTGATGATCTAATTGGGTGTATCCCAGTCGATGGATAAGTAAGAAGCTGACTCGATTTAGTAGTCCTAGCATAGTGAAGAATATCCAAGTACTATCAAACCAAAGCCAAACCACACCAAAGTTTCATGAAGACTCATAGGAGCATGAAGAAGCACAAAGTTAAGACAAAGTGGTCTTAAAGTCCAAGTTTATAGACCAGTACCGATCCATAAAATCAACTCATATAAGCAAGGGATTTTGATCGTGGGATTTAGAGGTGAAGAGAGGCTTGTTCAAGGAATATCTAGGCCTAATACCTTCTGGAACACCTATAAATACCATAGGCTTGGTTGTTGGAAAAGGATCTAATCTTTGCCTGCCAGAATTCATCTTCAACTACTCCTTAACACTAAGGACAGCAAGCACTCTTCACCTAAACTGATTATCGAGATATAGTCCAATAATTGGTGGTATTTGTGATACCTGTTTACTTTGGAGATCACTATATTCAAATTGATAATCATTGTAACCTGACATGAAAAATATGATAATAAAGCTATACAAAGTAAATCTAGGCCTTACTATTGGTTGAACCACTATAAAAATTGTGTCTTTTCTCTAAGCATTCATTTATTTTTACCTGTTCTATATTGTTTTCCCCTAAATGGGAGATGTTTTTGTTAAAATCAGGTGTTGGACATTTTTAGCGCTAACAGTCCCAATAATATTTGACTAGATCTTTCTGAGATTGATATAAGCTTACAAATCTCGAGTATCTTCGATTCTCTACATGTATTAGGCAAAGAAAATTGGGTCTTTAAAAGTATTCTTGAAATGCTACAACAATGTATTGATAGTTCTTCAGCTAAAACTCATATTCAACACATTTTTCTTTAACAATCATATTATGAGATAAAACAATAATATATGATATCAGATAATACTGCAGGACGTGGTAGTATATCTTTTTTTAATATATGAAACTTACCTTAAAGCACTTTAAATGCTCGTTTAACAACTTTCCTTAAATTCTCTTTTGTTTGGTGAAATTTTCTTCTTTTGTATCATTAGATATTTTATAGCCTTGCATAAGAGTTTTTCACTTCGAATAAATTCCATCTACCAGGTAGTATTCCATAAAATAATCGTTGTCACATATTTTGTCATCATCGTATAAGTCATTAAATCAATATAACCATCGTAAAATCCACTAATGTCTTTCAATGAATTCGTGGCTCCAAAAAAAAGCATGTCATATATACAAATTAAACAATGCAGCAACTTCCTGTATAAGAGTTGCTTTTTTGTTGTGTCCTGGGTGTTGGCCTTGCAATGCAACCGACCAGCTTTTCCACCTCTAAAGCATATAGTTTAAGTTTCCTAGTATATCTTTAAATCCACGTCGAGCTCTCATTGCTAAAAGTTGGTTAGTTTCATAAGGCGTTGGGGAGCAAGAATATTCTTCACTAAGTTCATAACAACAATTACAAAAAATTATTTCAAACTTAAGATTGTTCGTTTAGTCCCCAATCAACATTTTTCATCCAACGAGTCACCAGATGTTCCATATGGTACCATGCAAATTGTGATTGTAAGTTTATATAGTAGAGAAATTCCTAGTTAGTTGATCTCATTTACTCTATGTGTGAAAAAGATGTTCAATTAGATAAATTTGTCGAGAAACCGATTAAAGATGGACATTGAGATATGGTATCTTCATTTAAAACCTACTTCCACATTCAAAGTATTTTCCGAGAAATAATCCATTATTATTCAATTGTGTCCTACAGCGTAATTTAGCCATTTCGTAAGTCCCTCCTTCTAAACATACCGCCTTCTTGGGTTGGACGGGTACTTTCAGTGTTTTCATGAGCCATTAAATCCGTCACTTCAATTGTTATTGTAACACACCAAAATTTTGAATATTAGATATTTATATATGGAGATTACTTGAATATAAATTCTGGATTTAATGTATAAAAATGGTTTTATAACCCTAAGGATAAAAAATTGTTTTTGAATTTTGTTAATAAAAATAAGTGGTTCGAAGTAATATCAATAATGCGATTGAAACCATTCTTTCAAAAAATGACCTTTTACATATTATAAGTTGTTAGAATTTCATGGGCATTGCAACATATGAACACATAGATAAAGTGTTAATAATCTCTTGTGGTATAAGCATGAATTAACTAATGTAAGTATGTATATTAATAAAGATGAAAGGGACAAGTGGTATGAGAAGGATGAAGGCATGTGTTTTAAGGTGGAATGAAATCGCGACACTTATGCCACTTAGGTGTAAACTTCTAGTACACCTTAAAGGAAAACTAAAGGGAATGTGTCATCATTCTAAGGTATGCAAGGAAGACGAAGGACAAATGTCTTAAGAAGGAAGAAAATAGGAGTTTAGTGGTTTCTCTTAGAAGCCAAATCTTAGTGGCTTCTCTTAGAAGTCTAAGTGTGAGTGGCTTCTCTTAGAAGTCTATTCTTAGTGGCTTCTCAAAGAAGCTTTGTTTGACCTATATATATGGAGTTCATTTGCAAAGGGAGAAAGCCAAATTTTTATGTACTAAGAAAATCCTCCTATATATTTCGGTCATAACTCCCAGACTGTGTATCTAGATACCATGATTCTTTTTTTGTTGGAAAGCAATTTCAAAATGGAAGAAATATTTTTAGATCAATTTTCAAGATTTTGGGTAGATAATTTTTGAAATTTACATGAAAGTGAAGCAATTTCTAGCGTATGTTCTTATTTTCAGAAATACCTACTCTCAGTTTTTTAGCCAAAATTTTCAAATTATTAATCCAAATTGGTTGACCTTTGTTTTTTTTGGAAAACTAATTCAAAATGAAACAACTTTTCTTTTAATCACTTTTGCAAAACCTAGGAGAAGTTTATAGGAAAATCGGTGAGAAATAAGTGGATTTGTTTATTCTATTTTTCAAACCAGACATAATTGATTCACTTTCAGAGGCCATAAATTTTGATTTACTAGGCTAAATTCCCTCAACTTTTCTTCAATAGAAATATATTCTAATGACGAACAATTTTTGTTTTTATCACTTTTGATAATTCAAAGAGTAGCTTGGGTCAAAAACAGTTTGAAGTGAAGTGTTTTGGCTGGTTCTGTTTTTAAACACATAATTGATCGTTCCACTTTCAAAATTAGTTACTAAATATATACATCTCTAAATCTTCCCAAATTTGGTCTGGAGTCTCTTCATACCATTCTTAAAAAATGGTTAAAACTTGTATGCTAAATCAAAATGAAAGAGGGTCAAAATGTGTCAAACCCGAGAGCAAAGTAGTTTGATGTGAGTTTTTGTGAGTTATGATGGTTTGAGAATGACATTTGTTTGCTTTGGGGGGTGGTAAGAACTATATTATCTTTATAAGGCTTTTGCATGAAGTTAGCAAGGAGTACTGCGAGTATACTCATCATCTAAACAATTACTAATTTCTTAAGCTTGTTGTGACACCCCGAATTTTTAACGACATTAAAGTAGAAAAATTAAAGAATAAATAATTTAATATTAAGAATTAAGGGAAAATGATTATGTCATTACGTCCATCTCGAAATTCTGGTCAGGATAGACACCTAATTTACGTAAAACATGTAACATATGAAGAAATTACGGACGATAAAAAGTTGAAAATCAGAACCGGGTATAACTGGCGCACTTGCCGAGTGTGCCAAGGAAAATTTTGCACTGGCGCACCTGTAAAGTGCACCCAGAACAGTTTCTGGGTATTCGGGCCTTTTTCGAGTGAGTGACGACCCGTGATCTGACCCAATTTCATTAAGGCTGAGGTGGCATCTGAATTCTGTAACCCTGCAGCTATAAATATATCTCATATCCTTTGTTTTCTTCAAAGAAAAGCAATGATGGCCGGACTCTGCTGGATTCTGGACTGAATTAGGATCTTTCATCTTCTTCTAAAGCAAATCAAATTCTGTGATTCAAACATAGACTCAACACCTTTTCTATCATCTTAGCAATCCAATCATAGTGAGTTCTAGTTGCTTTTAGATTTAGATAAATAATAGTGAAACTATGAAAGACTATGATGTGGATATGTTGTAGACTTTAAATCTATGTTATTGGTAGATCTCATGCAATATTATGATAGATCTATTTCTTTGGATCCAATTCAATTGTTCTACTATGTTATCATTATGGATCTTGGGTTATAACTTTTATGATATGCTATGATGCAGATGTATGTAGGTCTATTCTATGTGATCTAAAATTATCATGTTAGATCTGTTCTATGATTTGCCACCTTATCATTCATGTTAGATCTATCCTGTGTGATCTAAAATTTGTCACCTTATGATTCATGTTAGATCAATCCTATGAGATCTAAAACTGTCTACTTATGATTCATGTTAGATATATCCTATGTGATCTAAAATTGTCATCTTATGGTTCATGTTAGATCTATCATATGTGAACTAAATTTGTCACCTTATGAATCATGTTAGATCTATTTTATGTGATCTAAATTGTCACACTATGTTATCATGTTAGATTTAAATCGATTGGACATCTAAAATGGCTAATTTAGATATTGTGACATCATAGTTCATCAGTTTTATGTCCACCTTGTTATGATGAAAATTTCATGTCCATGCTGGTATGTATGTTCACCTTATTATCATACAAGTTTATGTTTATGAGAAGATGATCATTTTAAAATATTCCCATTATTTTCCCTATTATCGCTTATGACTAGGCTATTGTCTATCCTAGGCATGTTGCCAATTTTGTGAGGGAACTAGTTAAGGAATGAGGGGAAAAGAGATAAAAATGGCATAATTTGAATATGAACATTTATGGACATGTAATTCAAATTATTGGGCAAAATGGGTATTGATACCTATAAAAGGAAAGGATTACTTAATTGGTAAATTAATTAAAAATGGCATAATTTGAATATGAACATTTATGGACATGTAATTCAAATTATTGGGGAAAATAGGTGTTGACACCCATAAAAGGAAAGGGTTAATTAATTGATTAATTAATTAAAAATGGAATGTCTGGTAATTACAATTAGGAATTGTAATTGTACTTATGACACGAGGTTAGGTTGCATTAGTGGTGGCAGTCTGCCCGGACCCGACCGGCATATCCAGCAGCCACTAATGGTAAACCTAATGTGGGAGGTCTAAGTACGTAAATACGAATCGGGCCATGACATGAGGTTAGGCCCAACTGTGGAATAAGTCTGCCCGGACCCGACCGGCATATCCAGCATCCACATGTTGTAGGCCTAATGTGGGAGGTCTGGCCCACTATGAAACCATAAATGGACATGGTAAAGAATTGGACTACTTAACCTAAAGTTAATCCATATGGATTGTACGAACTTAAATTTAAGTTGGGGGTTAAGTAAACATGGTTGAGGGGTGTAACACCCCGTAATTTTAAAACATGACATAAGGGATAATTAAAGTATGCTTAATTTTTATAAAAAGAATTAAGGGAAACGGGTTGCCCCATTACATTCGTCACTGAATTCTGCTTGCAATAGAGTCCGTGTTTGCATAAATCGGATATCATATGAAGATGTTATGAAGCTTAGAAGAATTCAAGAATTAGCGAAATTTAAATTAAAATAATAATTAAAATCAAAAACGAGTTCAAAAATCAAAATCAGAAAAATATGGGTGGGCGGGAAATCTCCCGCTCTAGGGCGTCGACCCCTCTAGGGGAGTCGACACAGATGTCGGCCCCCTATAGGGGTGTCAACATAGGTTTCGAACCCCCTATTGGCGTGTCGACCCCCATTTTCCCAGATCTGGTATATGTGTTTTGGTGGTCTAGAGCTGATGTGTCCTATAGGGATTGGCTGGATGACGTGTCTTTTTGGTCTGGATGGTTTAGATGGGTTTTAATCTAATCTAAAGGCCGTAATTCACCTAGAGCATTTATAAAATACCCATAACCCTAATCTCATTGTCATTCATCCATGGCGCCTCCATGCTACTCAAATCTAAATTAGTCTAGCCCTTCTTCTCCACCAAAGCAAATCAGAATAGGAGTATTCAAATTGGAAGATAAGAATCAAATTCTACAACAACAGTTTAGCTAATCAAATTCAAAATTCAGAATTCAGATCTATTCTCTCTTCTTATTCCTGTCGCTGTGAGTCTATGTTACTTTCACATATAATTAAAAAGTAATTGTGATAGGATTGTAGATGGAATTTAATGACCATGCCTGCAAGTAAGACGAATCATATCAAATTTTGTAGATTCTTATCTTTTAGATTCATACCCAAATTACTGTTGTCATATGCCTAATTGGATCCATTTAATTGTTCCATGCCAGTTCATGTTTCATATGCCTCTTTTATGCCAGTTTTGATGACATGATTCTCTTCCCTTCTTCTTTTCCTTTTCTTTTATGAGATTAGGCTAACTTCGAGCCTAACATATTGTGTTGAGATTTGCGTACGAATAACGTTTGGACGATTGGGAAAAGTTTGGGGAAATTTGTAATAAAACAAGATTATTGGCATAAATTAGTTTGAGCATAATTGTGTATAAATTATATACAAGAGATTTGGCATAAGTTGGATTGGGCATGATTGGATATAATTTGTATACATGATGTTTGGCATAAATTGTTAATAACAATGAATGCAAATTAATTTGTGCGTGATTTGGCATAACATGTATACATAAGATTATAGGCCTAATTTGGATTAAAAACATAATTTAGATTGGAAATTATGGGTAATTGGAATATATTTTAATCCAAGATTTAAAATGGGGATTTGAATCAAGAAAGTTATAATGAACGCCTAAGACACGAGGTTAGACTCGAATTGCGGTATAAGACTGCCCGGAATTGCCCGGCACATCCAGCAACCGCATTTTGGTAATCTAATGTGAGAGGTCAAAGGCAGAAATTAGATGCGTAATAATGCAAAGACACGAGGTTAGATTCGGATTGCGGTATAAGCCTGCCCGGAACCGCCCGACATATCCAGCAACCGCAAAACGACAATCTAGTGTGGGAAGTCTTGCAAGATTACGGTTATAATGAATTAATGAACATTTGACCAAGATAAGACATGGGTATGGTAAAAGGGTTAACTGGGTAACATGGGTAGCATGTAAAACATAATCAAACACTTAACTAAGATGAGACATGTGATTAGACATGGGGATAAAGAGGGGTTAAGTAAGAATTCCTAGTGGGGACCAAGCTTAAGAGGGAAGCTTGTGTCAAGTGGGTGGACCCTTTTCAACCAGTAACCCATTTAGTATCTATGTGAGCTCTAACTAGGTCGAGGATGGGACACGCTTACTGGGTTGATTGTAAGAGGTCAATAAAGAGTTAGCGATGGTAGTGCAAGTCCAATGGAGTCATGTGTGTGCATGGGTCCGGGCTGGTAGGTAAGAGCTGTTGCATCGTATAGGTATAAGCCGTGCCTTTTAGTAGTATCAGATTGCCACTTTAGGGAGTGATACACCCTACTATGGGACTAGCACGGGTATCTGCGAGTTAGGGAGCCGATCGAATGGGGATGGTAGTGGGTACAACTAGTGGAGATAGGAGCAAGCGACACCCATGACAGCAGCTAGGAGTACACGAAACTACCATCATCATCATCATCGTCATCATCATCATCATTATTATTATTATGTCAAGTAAGAGGGATCAACTTTCAGTATGGAACTAGTATTGGTGCAGTGTAGGAATTATCTTATCGTGACTAGAAGCGCAATCAACATTATATCTTGTTCTATCTCACTTACCTTGTTTACCTTGTCATATCTGTTTAGGTTTCAGTCATCTCTTATATCCAGTTTATGTTCTTATCCTGCTACTTTATTGATTATATAGTTAAAAGTCACTAGACTCGCCAGACGTATGTCTAACATTTTTTTTTTGCCTCATTTCTTTCCTTCCCCCCTCGGTCCTCAGGGTGGGACTAGTGGAGCTTGACTTGGATTTCTTTCTTCTTGAAGTGCTTGGAAGTGTTGAAAGTAATGCTCAGCTTTATCTCTTTTCCATTATGGCTATTTGGAGTAGAATTATGGTTTTACTTTTATGTACTCTGATAATAATTTTGTACAAGATGGATATTTGTGTACTTGGCTTTAGCATGTGGTTTTGATGTTGTAACTAGACATATTTTGCTTTTCCGCTGCAACGAATAAATTTTGAATTTTCTTAAGTACCATTTTATATATCTGTCTTGTGATATTCTGTTCTATACTCTTATAATACTCCATGAAAGTTAAAGCATTCCCTTAGTGAGTGACATTAATGGACGTGGGGTGTTACACGTGGTATCAGAGCTGAAGGTTACCAGAACAGATAAATGATTTTGAAAACTATTTTCAAAAGCATTTTCTTAGAAGCATTCTTAAAAAAAACATGTTTTAAAGAAGGTGTTTTCAAGAGAAAGGTTTATTATGAAAACATAATCCCCAAAAGCCATATATCTATCTTTCGATTCTCTGTTTTGAATCTCTTCCTTTTTCCTTTCAGCATGTCTGGGGAACCCGTTATACCCGAGGGCATATAGATACCAGGTTGGTTCAAAAGGCTGGAGGCTAGGGCTACTGCCGCATGCCCAGTAGACGTTCCTCCTCCCCCAGCTACAGCCGCTCCTCCTCCTCCTCCTCCCCGTGTAGATGATTTTTATAAGATATGCAAAGACTTTCGTGCGATGGGCGGAAAGCCGTTTTATGGGACTGGGATGTTTGTTGAGGCTCGGAATTGGCTAGAGGAAGTGGAGGATTTGTTTGGTATCTTTGAGATAGACGAGGGAAGGAAAGTTCAGCTAGCTACTTGGTTGATGAAAGATGAAGCTTCCTTTTGGTGGGAAGCAACTAATGGAGGGCGTCTAGTGGAGACGTGGATAGACTTCAGACGAAGGTTCAAGTTGAAATTTCTTTCACAGGTAAAGGAGAGTTTATACATGGAGAGGTTCTTGGCTTTGAAGCAAGGGAGTTTGTTTGTGAAGGAGTACGTCAACAAGTTTAACCAGTTAGCAAGATTTGGGATGGAATTAGTTAATACACCACATAAGAAGGCCTTGGGATTTGCCAAGGGTCTAAATGAACCATTACACGGTTTGGCGATGTCCCACATTCCTATGGGGGCTACTTCCGAGAATCTTGTTGACATGGCGTTGATGCATGAAGAGGAGAAAGGTGCTAATGTAGTTAAGGCACAGGATAAGAAAGTGGATCCAAAGAAGGCACAGCAACAACAAAAGAAAGGTGGTAAGGATAACAAGGGCCAAGGGAAGAAAAGATGTTTTAATTGTGGAACACCGGGCCACTTAAGAAAGGACTGTAGGAAGAAGAAGAAGACGGATTGCTTCCAATGTGGTGAGCCAAGACATATGATTAAAGACTGCCCAAGGAGGTAAGGACAAGGGCAAGGACAGTGGACATGACCTACTTCTGGAGGGCAGGTTCATGCTCTCATGGCACCAGGACAGGAGAGAGGTAGAAACATTTCTGTTGACAGTTTGATTTTCCATTTTGATCATCATGTTCGAATTTTGTTTGATTCTGGCGCTTCACATTTGTTTATATCTGCTTCGTTAGTTGAAACACTGCACCTAAATGCTAGTCTAGTTATGGATCCTGATGTTAACTCAAATCCTATTGGGGGTACGGCTCATCTTTCTATGTTATTTCGGGATTTGAGAATATATGTAAATGGCGTTGAGTTCGAATGCAACGCTTATGTGCTTGGCTTCACGGGCTATGGGTTGATTCTAGGAATGGATTGGCTAACCAGGTATGCTGCCATTCTCGACTGTGAAAAGAGGGTAGTTAGACTGTTGACTAGTTTGGGTAATACTCTCGATATATCTTGTGATCCTAGGGGTTCTGTTATGCTTAGCTACCTAGAATCTCTTGACACATCCATTGATGATTTGCATTCTGTTTGAGTAGTCTGTGAGTATGCAGAGGTCTTTGAGGAGGTTAGGGGCTTACCTCCAAAACGCGCGATAGATTTCTGTATATATTTGGTGGACAATGCAAAGCCAATTGCATTTTCTGTGTGCCACATGGCTCCTAGAGTAAGTAGGGAGCTTAGTAAACAAGTGAAAGAGTCGCTTGAGAAAAGGCTCATAAGAAGAAGTATCTCGGAGTGGGGTGCTCCAGTTGTTTTTGCTATGAAGGCTGATGGTTCACTTAGATTGTGTGTGGACTATAGGGACCTGAATAAGCTCACGAAGAAAAACTGACATCCATTGCCGAGGATAGATGATGTGTTCGATCAATTGATTGGTTCTTCGGTTTTCTCGCAGTTGGACTTAGCTATAGGATTTCATCAGTTGAGGGTAGCTGAGGATAGTATAGATAAGACTACTTTTAGGACTCCCGATGGTTTCTTCGAATGGCTCGTCATGCCTTTTGGTTTGATGAATGCACCCGCATTTTTCGTAGACTTAATGAGTAGGGTGTTTAGGGAATTTCTAAACAAGTTCATGGTGGTCTTTGTGGATGACATCTTGATATTGTCTAGAAGCGAGGAGGAACATGCCCTACATCTTAGGGAAGTCTTAAAGACCCTTCGAGCACATCAACTCAAAGCTAAGTTCTCCAAATGTCATTTTTGGAGAAAGAAAGTGAGGTTCTTGGGGCACGTGGTCTCCAAGGAAGGGATAGTTGTGCATCTCGCGAAGGTGGTAGCAATCCAAGATTGGAGGGTTCCTAAGAATGCAACAGAAGTAAGAAGTTTTTTAGGGCTGGCGGGCTATTATAGAAAGTTCATCAAAGACTTTGCAAAGATATCAGCCCCACTTACACTGTTGACGAAAAAGAATTTGACCTTTTCTTGGGATGTCAACTGTGATGATGCTTTTCAACGATTGAAGAGAGCATTGACGACAGCTCTTATTTTAGTTTTGCCTGATGGGAGTAAACCGTTCACAGTGTATACAGATGCTTGCGGGAAAGGGCTTGGCACAGTTTTGATGCAAGAGGGAAGGGTGATATGCTATGGTGGAAGGCAGTTAAAGGCCCATGAGAAGAATTACCCTACCTACGACTTAGAGTTAGTTGCCATAGTTTTTGCGCTTAAGTCTTGGCGTCACTATTTGCTTGGTGAGAGGTTTGAGTTGTATAAAGACCATAAGTCACTAAATACCTGTTCTCTCAAAAAGATCTAAATTTAAGGCAACAGAGGTGGATGGAGTTCTTAGCATCCTACAATTTTGAGATTGCATATACCCCTGGCAAGGGTAACGTTGTAGCTGACGCCTTGAGTAGAAAGAAGTTGACTTTGAGTCCTTTGTTTGTCGAGCGGCAGAGTTTAGAGTATATCTCTTCCTTTGAATTTAGACCCTCTATTGATTATGTACCTGGTTTGTTGGCATCGTTAGAGGTACGATCTATGCTTTTGGGCCAGATAGGTGCGGCACAGCGACATGACCCACAGTTGATAGAGATAGTAGACAAGCTCATAAGAGGGGAGTCTTCGAGCCATCTTAGTAGGTATACTGTCGATGACAAAGGTTGGTTGCGTAAAGATGAGAGACTTTGCGTATCTCGAGAGGAGAATTTGAAAAATACAATCCTTGAAGAAGCACATCGTTCTAAGATGACCATACATCCCAGCGGTGACAAGATGTATAGGGACATGAAGCGAGTTTTCTTTTGGGCCGGAATGAAGAAGGATGTGGCTGAGTTCGTTTCTAGATGCTTAGTGTGCCAGCAAGTCAAGGCTGAGCAGAAGAAGCCTGGTGGTTCGCTTCACCCTTTAGAGGTTCCACAGTGGAAATGGGAAAGTGTTTCCATGTATTTCATTGATGGGTTGCCGAGGTCAAGGAGGGCTAATACGGGGATTTGGGTAGTAGTAGATAGACTTACCAAAAGCGCCCATTTCATCCTCGTCAAGAGTAAAAGAATAGCGGCATGGTTAGCATCTATTTATCTCCAAGAGATAGTTCATATGCATGGCATACCTTCTAGTATCGTAAGCGACCGAGATCCCATTTTCACCAGTAAGTTTTGGAAGAGCTTGCATGAGGCGGTAGGAATGCAATTGTGTTTGAGCACCGTTTATCACCCTCAGATGGACGGCCAAACAAAAAGAGTGAATCAGATTCTAGAAGATCTTTTGAGGTTATGCATCTTGGACTTTGGAGGGACATGGGAGGAACATCTTCCATTAGTAGAGTTCGCCTACAACAACAGCTATCAGACTAATATTGGCATGGCCCCTGTTGAGGCTCTATATGGACGACCTTGTCGATCACCGACTTGTTGGTGGGAATCTACATATAAGGTTTTGCTTGGGCCCGAGATGATTAGGGAAACTTCAGAGAAGATAGACTTGATTCGAGGACGCATGAAGACGGCACAGGACCGACAAAAGTCATATGCTGATAGGAAAAGAACTAATCTTGAGTTCAGTGTTGGAGACATGGTCTTTATTAAGGTATAACCATTGAGGAATGTAGTTTGTTTTAGGTCTGTAGGGAAATTGGCACCAAGGTTCGTAGGATCATTCCCCATTACAGAGCGAATTGGAAGATGGCCTACAGAGTGAAGTTGCCCGAGAAGCTTAGTGGTGTTCATGACGTATTTCATGTGTCGCATTTGCGGAAGTGTTTACATGATACCGCGGAAGTAATAGAGCTGAGCATGCTTAGGGAAGTGCAAGTGGAGCGAGATGCCATGATTAGACGAGCTTCTACATGCATCCTTGGATCAGAGGTCAAGAAGTTACGCAACCGAGAGATCAAGTTAGTTAAAGTCCAATGGGGAGATGATCAAGGAGACGCGACTTGGGAGACCGAAGACAAGATACGCACGTCGTACCCTTTCCTTTTTGAGCGTACGTTCTTAACTTCTCCTTTTTCTACTGCTTTGTTTGTACTTACTCTATCGTTTAGTGTATCCTCTCGATTATATCTTCGACCCTTAGGTAGAAAATCCTATACTTGTAAACATGTGTTTGAGACATGTTATGTTTGGTGGATGCAAGTGGATGTAAGTATTTGCTAGTGGTTGCTCGTGGATGAATTTACATACACATTAGGCACTAGATCAGCTCAATCACTTTTATATTACATATGAATGAGTGTGCATATTTAAGTTAATGGATGTATATTAAATGTGTTATCATATGGATGTTGCATTTGAATGAATGATTGCACACTCATATAGTAATTATACGTATCAATAGGATTCTTTTGTATACATAACAGACGCATGGCACTATCATGTTTTGCATTAAGGAGGTCAATTGAATCAGTAGACCATCTGATCTTTGCATTAGATAGGGGACATATACACACACTTTTGCATATGTTCGTATAGCATTAGAAATCTTTTAAGGACAATGGATGCTTGTGGATGATGGGTGAGTAGATGGATGATTGGATGGTAGGCTACATTCTTCTTAACTTGAAGATTTCGGGAACGAAATCCTTTAAGGAGGGGAGAATGTAACACCCCGTAATTTTAAAACATGACATAAGGGATAATTAATGAATACTTAATTTTTATAAGAAGAATTAAGAGAAACGGGTTGTGCCATTACGTTCGTCTCGGAATTCTGCTTAGAATAGAGCCCAAGTTTGCGTAAATCGAATATCATATTAAGAGGTTACGAAGCGTAGAAGAATTCAAGTATTAGCAGAATTTAAATTAAAATAATAATTAAAATCAAAAACGAGTTCCAAAATCAAAATCAGAAAAATCTAAGTGGGAGGGAAATCTCCCGCTCTAGGGTGTCAACTCCCCTATAGGGGTGTCGACATAGGTGTCGACCCCCCTATAGTGGTGTCGACCCCCATCTGCCCAGATCTGACAGACGTGTTTTGGTGGTCTAGGGTTGATGTGTCCTTCAGGGATTGGCTGGATGGCGTGTCTTTTTGGTCTGGATGGTTTAGATGGGTTCTAATCTAAAGGTCCTAATTCACCTAGAGCATCTATAAAATACCCCTAAACCTAACCCTAATCTCATTGTCATTCATCCATGGCGCCTCCATGCAGCTCAAATCTAAATTATTCTAGCCCTTCTTCTCCACCAAAGCAAATCAGAATAGGAGTATTCAAATTGGAAGATAAGAATCAAATTCTACAACAATGGTTTAGCTAATCAAATTCAGACATCAGAATTCAGATCTATTCTCTCTTCTTATTCCTATCGATGTGAGTCTATGTTACTTTCACATATAATTAAAAAGTAATTGTGATAGGATTGTAAATGGAATTTAATGATCATGCCTGTAAGTAAGACGAATCATATCAAGATTTGTAGATTCTTATCTTTCAGATTCATACCCAAATTGTTGTTGTCATATGCCTGATTGGATCCATTTTATTGTTCTATACCAGTTCATGTTTCATTTGCCTCTTTTATGCCAGTTTTGATGACATGATTCTCTTCCCTTCTTCTTTTCCTTTTCTTTTATTAGATTAGGCTAACTTCGAGCCTAACATATTGTGTTGAGATTTGCGTACGAATAACGTTTGGACGATTGGGAAAAGTTTGGAGAAATTTGTAATAAAATGATATTATTGGCATAAATAGGTTTGAGCATAATTGTGTATAAATTATATACATAAGATTTGGCATAAGTTGGATTGGGCATGATTGGATATAATTTGTATACATGAGGTTTGGCATAAATTGTTAATAACAATGAATGCAAATTAATTTGGGCATAATTTGGCATAACATGTATACATAAGATTATAGGCCTAATTTGGATTAAAAACATAAATTAGATCGGAAATTATGGGTAAGTGGAATATATTTTAATCTAGGATTTAAAATGGGGATTTGAATCAAGAAAGTAATAATGAACGCCTAAGACACGAGGTTAGATTCGAATTGCGGTATAAGACTACCCGGAACTGTCTGGCACATCCAGCAACCACAATTTGGTAATCTAATGTGAGAGGTCAAAGGCATAAATTAGATGTGTAATAATGCAAAGACACGAGGTTATATTTGGATTGCGGTATAAGCCTGCCCGGAACTGCCCGGCATATCCAGCGACCGCAAAACGACAATCTGATGTGGGTCTTGCAAGGTTACGGTTATAATGAATTAATGAATACTTAACCAAGATAAGACATATGGTAAGACATGGGTATGATAAAAGGGCTAAGTGGGTAACATAGGTAGCATGTAAAACATAATCGAACACTTAACCAAGATGAGACATGTGATGAGACATGGGGATAAAGAGGGGTTAAGTGGGAATTCCTAGTGGGGACCAAGCTTAAGAGGGAAGCTTGTGTCAAGTGGGTGGATCCTTTTCAACCAGTAAGCCATTTAGTATCTATGTGAGCTCGAACCAGGTCGAGGACGGGACACGCTTACTGGGTTGATTGTAAGAGGTCAATGAAGAGTTAGTGATGGCAGTGCAAGTCCAACGGAGTCATGTGCGTGCGTGAGTCCGGGCCGGTAGGTAAGACGTTGTTGCATCGTGTAGATATAAGCCATGCCTTTTAATAGTATCGGGTTGCCACTTTAGGGAGTGATACATCCTACTGTCCCGACAAGCACGGGTATCTACGAGTTAGGGAGTCGATCGAATGGGGAAGTGGAGATAGGAGCAGGCGGCACCTATGACAGCAGTTAGGAGTACACGAAACTACCATTATTATTATTATTATGTTAAGTATGAGGGATCAACTTTCAGTATGGAACTAGTATTGGTGCAGTGTAGGAATTATCTTATAGTGATTAGAAGCGCAATCAACATTATATCTTGTTCTATCTCACTTACCTTGTTTACCTTGTCATATTTGCTTAGGTTACAACCATCTCTTATATCTAGTTTATTTTCTTATCCTGTTACTTTACTGATTACATAGTTAAAGTCACTGGACTTGCCAGACGTATGTCTAACCCTTTTTGGTTCGCCTCTTTTCTTTCCTTTCCTCCCAGGTCCTCAGGGTAGGACTAGTGAAGCTTGACTTGGATTTCTTTCTTCTTCAAGTGCTTGGAAGTGTCGAAAGTAATGCTCAGCTTTATCTCTTTTTCATTATGTCTATTTGGAGTGGGATTATGGTTTTACTTTTATGTACTCTAATAGTAATTTTGTGCAAGATGGATATTTGTGTACTTGTCTTTAGCATGTGGTTTTGATGTTGTAACTAGACATGTTTTGCTTTTCCGCTGCAATGAATAAATTTTGAATTTTCTTAAGTGTCATTTTATATATCTATCTTATGATATTCTGTTCTATACTCTTATAATACTCCATGAAAGTTAATGCATTCCCTTAGTGAGTGACATTAATGGACGTGGGGTGTTACACGTGGTGGGTTAAGTAAATCTAAAGAGGGGATGGATAATAGGCCCACAAACTAAACTCTTTAAGATTATGCAATTAAAGACACCTAGTGATATAAATAATAGGTGGAAATAATAAATTTATGTTATTAAAGACACCTCTTAGGGTAAACATAACTTGTAGAAGTAATAGGGTTACGTAATTAAAGACACCTATAAGTATGGTTGTGCGGGTTGTTACGACGAGGGGTTGCCACCTTAGGAAGTGATACCTCCTACTGTGGGGCCAATACAAGGTATCTACGAGGGTTAAGGAGCCGATCGATTAGGGTAGTTAGGATATATTTGGACGTATACCTAAGTCTACCACATTGTAGTTGAAGGGGTCATCTCTTTCAGGATATACAGGTGATAGTGCAGAGAAATCATTAGTGAGGCATGTACACTTTATCTTGCTTACCTTGTCACACATGCCATTTATGTAGTGATCTCCCTTATCCACTTTATATGCCTATCATGTTACTTTTATTTATCTACTGGCTAAAAGTAACTAGACTCGCCAGAATTTATGTCTGACCCTTTTTGTTTCTCCTTCTTTCTTCCGTTTCTCCCCCCTCCCCTCCCCCGTAGGTTCACAGGATGGAAACACCCGGGCTTAGCCAGGATTCAGATATCACATAGCTAGGAGCTATTCTGAAGTATGGCTCAAGCTCTTCTCTCTAATATGGCTTAACTCTTCCATTTGGCGAATTATGCTTTTTTATTTACTTATGTACTCTGATGATGCAAGACAGAAGTTATTTTGTTGTAATGGTTTTTGTGACTTATGAAATTATGGACCACGGTATTTTTTTTGAAATAAAAATTTAAATTTCCGTTGTTACCTTATTTATATCTATCTTGTAATTATTCTGTGTTTGATTATCTATAACGCTTCATTGAACTTAATGCATTACCTTAGTGAGTGACATTAACGGATGTGGGGTGTCGCACTTGGTATAAGAGCTGAAGGTTACCAGATTAGATTAAAGTTTTTGAAAATTATTTTCAAAAAGGTTTTAAAAGAAAGAATTTTAAAAAAGAAGAGTCCATTTTGAAAAACACTCCCCAAAAAGCCATATGTAGTATCCTTCGTTCCCTTATCTATATTTCTTTCTTTTCCCTTTTTCAGCATGTCTAGGGAACAAAACATCCCTAATATCCCATAGGGCGTCACTATACCTGGATGGTTCCGTAGGTATGTGGAGGCCAGGGCGTCGACAGAAGGCCAAAGAGACGTTCCTCCCCCAGCTGCACCAGTCATTCCTCTTCCTCCCCCCCCCCAAAAGTTGATAATTTCGCCAAGATCTGCAAGGACCTCCATGCTATTGGAGGGAAGCCATTCCATGGGAACGAGACATTCGTGGAATCTCGGAATTGGCTTAAAGAGACTGAGGACTTATTCGTAATCTTTGAAGTGGAAGACCGAAGAAAGATTCAGTTAGCTGCTTGGCTGTTAAAGGACGAAGCCTCATTTTGGTGGGCAGTCACCCAAGCTGGACGTCCGGTGGAAACTTGGGAATATTTTAGACAGAGGTTCGAAATGAAATTTCTTTCCCAAGCTGAAAGTAGCATGCAGATGGAGAGATTCTTAGCACTTAAACAAGGAAACTTGGCGGTGAAAGAATATGTGAACAAATTCAACCAGCTAGCAAGGTTCGGGTTAGAGTTGGTGGATACGCCGCACAAAAAGGCTTTACTGTTTGCTAAAGGGCTGAATGAACCCCTTCATGGGTTAGCCATGTCCCATATTCCAATGGGGGCCACCTTTGAAAAACTTGTCAATAGGGCCCTGATGCATGAGGAGGACAAGGGAGAAAAGAAGGAGGTAAAGGCTGAGGGGACATCGCAAAATAGGAAGGGGTGTCCCAAGAAGGGGCAATAGCAGTAGCAACAACAACAGAAGAAAGGAGGGAAAAATGATAAAGGCAAGGATAAGAGAAAATGTCACCATTGTGGGAAGGAAGGTCATCTGGTTAAAGACTGTAAGCGAAGGAAGAATTATTGCTTCCACTATGGAGAGGCTAGAAACTTTGCTAAAGAGTGCCCGAAGAAACGGGGATCACGGGGACAAGGTCAAAGGGCAGGAAATTCTGGCGGGCAGCTGCATGCTCTCGCGACCAGTGCTCCTGATAGAGGTAGAAAAATTTCCGTGGAAGGTTTAATTTCTCTTCCAAACCATCGTGTTAGAACACTTTTTGATTCTGGTGCCTCAAAATCATTTATATCAAGTTCTGTAGTTGATCTCTACACTTAATTACTAGTATGGTAGTAGATCCCGTAGTTGTTTCAAATCCTATTGGTGGTTTGACTCATTTATCAATGATTTTTTGGGGTTTGAAAATATCTATGTTAGGCGTCGAGTTTGAATGCAATGCGTATGTGCTCGGGTTTGTGGGCTATGGGTTGATTCTAGGAATGGACTGGCTTACCACTTATGGTGCCATTCTGGATTGTGAGAAGAGGGTTGTTAGTCTTCTGACTTGTCATGGGAGAACCCTCGATATTTCATGTGACCCACAAGGGTCGGTTATGCTTAGTTTCCTAGAGTCTCTTGATGCATCTATCGATGATCTGCAATATGGTCCAGTAGTCCGAGATTTTTCCTATGTTCTTGATGAGGTTCGGGGTTTAACTCCAAGGCGCGAGATCCACTTTTGCATATATCTGGTGGACAATGCAAAGCCAGTTGCAATACCAGTGTGCCACATGGCTCCAAGGGAAAGGAGGGAGCCGTGTAAGCAAGTAGGGGAGCTACTTGAGAAAGGATTTATCAGACGAAGCATATCTGAATGGGGTGCTCCAGTGGTACTCGCAACTAAAGCGGATGGTTCGCCTTGTTTGTGTGTTGATTATAGGGAGCTGAATAATCTCACTAAAAAGAATAGGCACCCGCTTCCGAGGATTGATGATTTATTTGATCAGCTTGTTGGTGCCTCGGTATTTTCGCAGTTAGACTTGGCCAAGGGATTCCATCAGTTGAGGGTGGCTGAGGATAGCATAGATAAGACTGCCTTTAGGACTCCGGACGGTTTCTTTGAATGGGTAGTTATGCCTTTTGGGCTAACGAATGCACCCGCCTATTTTGTCGATCTGATAAGTAGGGTGTTTTGGGAGTTCCTAAGTAATTTTGTGGTAGTCTTTGTTGATGGTATTTTGGTCTTCTCCAAAAGCGAAGAAGAGCATGCCCAACATTTGAGAGAAGTTCTGAAAACTCTCCGTGACCATCAGCTTAAAATAAAGTTCTCCAAATGCCATTTTTGGAGAAAAGAGGTGAGATTCTTAGGGCATGTAGTCTCCAAAGAAGGAATAGCTGTAGATCCCGCGAAGGTGGTTGCAGTGCAAGACTGGAAGGTTCCTAAAAATGCAACTGAGGTGAGGAGCTTTCTTGGTTTAGCAGGTTACGATAGGAAGTTCATTAAGGACTTCACAAAGATATCAGCTCCACTCACCTGGCTGAAAAAGAAGAACTTGGCATTCTCATGGGATATAGACTGTGACATTGCTTTCCAACGACTGAAGATGGCTCTGAGAACAGCCCCAGTCTTGACCTTACCAGATGGAAATAAAGTGTTTACCGTTTACACTGATGCATGCGGTACGGGGCTTGGTGCGGTCCTAATGCAAGAAGGGAAAGTAGTGTGTTATGGGGTAGACAGCTGAGAGTTCATGAAAAGAACTACCCCACCGATGATCTTGAGCTAGCTGCCATAGTGTTTGCATTAAAGACATGGCGTCATTATTTACTTGGAGAGGAGTTCAAGTTATACACCAATCATAAATCTCTCAAGTATTTGTTCTCGCAAAAGGATCTCAATTTAAGGCAACAGCGGTGGATGGAGTTTCTAGCTTCTTATGATTCTGAGATTTCTTATACCCCTGGCAAGGGTAATGTGGTGGCAGACGCACTAAGTAGGTAGAGGGTGGCCCTGAGTACCCTGTTTGTGGAAAGAAAGAACTTGGAGTTCATATCAGCTTTCGATTTTAGACCCTCCGTCGAGATTTTGTCTGATTTGTTTGCATCCTTGGAGATACGACCGACTCTTATGGACCAGATAGGAGCTTCGCAACAAGGTGACCCACAGATTCTAGACATCATGGATAAGCTCAGAAGAGGGGAGACTTCTAGTCACCTCAACAGATATGCCATAGATGAAAAGGGGTGGTTGCGACGAAATGAAAGCTTCGTGTTCCTCAAACTGGAAGCTTGATAAAAGCAGCCCTGGAAGAAGCCCACCATTCTAAGATGACCATTCATCCAGGCGGTGATAAGATGTATAGGGACATGAAGAGGGTTTTCTTTTAGGCTGGGATGAAGAAATATGTGGCCGAATTTGTTTCCCAATGTTTAGTTTGCCAGCACGTCAAAGCTGAGCAAAAGAAGCCTGGTGGTTTACTTCATCCGTTGGAGGTTCCTCAGTGGAAATGGGAGAGCGTCTATATGGATTTCATTGATGGTTTGCCGAGATCAAAGAAAGGCAACACCAGTATTTGGGTTATGGTAGATAGACTCACTAAGAGCGCTCACTTTATTCTAGTTAAGAGTAAGAGGACGACGTCATGGTTAGCAGCAATTTATGTCCAAGAGATAGTTCATCTTCATGGAGTTCCTCCCAGCATCGTGACTGATCGCGACCCCATCTTTACTAGCGAATTTTGGAGAAGCTTGCAAGAAGCATTAGGTGCACAGTTGCGTTTGAGCACCGCTTATCATCCTCAGACCGATGGGAAAACGGAGAGGGTGAACAGAATCCTAGAAGATCTTTTGAGGCTGTGTATCCTAGACTTCGGAGGGACTTGGGAAGAGCATCTTCCTTTAGTAGAGTTTGCCTATAACAGCAGCTATCAGGCCAGCATCGGCATGGCACCCTTCGAAGCATTGTACGGACGACCCTGTAGATCACCAACTTGTTGGTGGGAATCTACAGAAAGATTATTACTTGGACCAGATATGGTTAAAGAAACGTCCGAAAAGATTGACCTTATTCTATGGCGGATGAAGACATCTCAAGATAGCCAGAAATCCTATGCAGACAAGAGAAGGACTGACCTCGAACTTGAAGTAGGAGACTTGGTTTTTTATCAAAGTGTCACCTCTGAGGAATGTGGTTCGCTTCGGATCGGTAGGGAAGTTGGCACCTAGGTTTGTGGGACCATTTCCCATAACCGAGAGGATTGGCCAAATGGCCTATAGAGTAAAGCTTCCTGAAAATATATCTGGTGTTCATGATGTTTTCCATGTTTCTCATCTGCGGAAGTGCTTGCATGACACCGCGGAAGTTGTTGAGCCGGGTATATTGGAAGAGATAGAAGTGGAACGGGAGGCGACAGTTAGGCGAGTCCCTACCCGTATTCTTGGATCAGAAATTAGGAAGCTGCGCAATAAAGAGCTCAAGTTGCTAAAGGTTCAATGGGGAGATAACCCAGAGTATGCGATTTGGGAGACTAAAGACAAGATTCGTGCTTCGTAACCTTTTCTCTTCGAGGGTATGTTCTTAACTCCTTTTTCCAAAAGCTTTATTAGTACTTGTTTCTATCATTTGAGTAGATCCTATCAATTGTATTTTCGACCTTTAGATAGGGATCCTATGGATGTAAACATGTGTTTGAAACATGTTATGTTTGATGGATGCAAGTGAATGCAAGTGTTTACTAGTGGTTTCATGTGGACGCATATACACACACACTAGGCACTAAGATCGGCTCAATCTCTCATACTGCATATGGATGTGCGTGCATTTTCTTTTCTGTTATGGATGGAAATGGATGAACTAGCATATGGATGTTGCATTTGGATGAATGAGTACGCACACATGTAGAGCTTATAAGTTATAATAGGCTTATTTGCATGCATATTGGATTCATGGCATTAACATACATTGCATTAAGGCGATCAACTGAATCAGTAGACCGCCTGATTTTCACATTAGCGTTAGGACATATACACACACTTTTTCATATTTTCATGAAAGCATTAGAAATCCTTAAGGACAATGGATGTCAGTGATTGATGGTTGAGTAGATGAATGATGGATGGTAGGATATGCATTCTTCTCAACTTAGAGATTTTGGGGACGAAATCCTTTGAGTAGGGGAGAATGTAACACCCGAATTTTTAACGACATTAAAGAAGACAAATTAAAGAATAAATAATTTAATATTAAGAATTAAGGGAAACTGATTACGTCATTATATCCGTCTCGAAATTCTGGTCAAGATAGACACTTAGTTTACGTAAAACGGGTAACATATGAAGAAGTTATGGACGATAAAAAGTTGAAATTAGAACCGGGTATAACTAGAGCACTTGCCAAGTGCGCCAAGGAAATTTTTGCACTGGCGCACCTGTAAAGTGCGCCCAGAACAGTTTCTGGGTATTCAGGCCTTTTTCGAGTGAGTGACGACCCGTGACCTGACCCAATTTCACTAGGGCGGAGGTGGCATCCGAATTCTGTAACCCAACAGCTATAAATATATCTCATATCCTTTGTTTTCTTCGAAGAAAAGCAATGGTGGCCCCACTCTGCTGGATTCTGGTCTGAATTAGGATCACTCATATTCTTCTAAAGCATATCAAATTCTGAGATTCAAAGATAGACTCAGCACCTTTTCTGTCATCTTAGCAATCTAATCACAGTGAGTTCTAGTTGCTTTTAGGTTTAGATAAATAATAGTGAAACTATGAAAGATTGTGATGTGGATACGTTGTAGACTTTAAATCTATGTTATTAGTAGATCTCATGCTATATTATGATAGATCTATTTCTTTGGATCCAATTCAGTTGTTCTACTATTTATCATTATGGATCTTGGGTTGTAACTTTTATGATATGTTATGATGCAGATGTATGTAGATCTATTCCATGTGATCTAAAATTATCATGTTAGATCTGTTCAATGATTTATCACCTTATGATTCATGTTAGATATATTCTATGTGATCTAAAATTTGTCACCTTATGATTCATGTTAGATCTATCCTATGAGATCTAAAATTGTCACCTTATGATTCATGTTAGATCTATCCTATGTGATCTAAAATTGTCACCTTATGATTCATGTTAGATCTATCCTATATGAACTAAATTGTCACCTTATGATTCATGTTAGATCTATTTTATGTGATCTCAATTGTCACCCTATGTTATCATGTTAGATTTAAATCGATTGGACATTTAAAATGGCTAATTTAGATATAGTGACATCATAGTTCATCAGTTTTATGTCCACCTTGTTATGATGAAAATTTCATGTCCATGCTAGTATGTATGTTCACCTTATTATCATACAAGTTTATGTTTATGCCAAGATGATCATTTTATTATATTCCCATTATTTTCCCTATTATCGCTTATGACTAGGCTATTGTCTAGCCTAGGCATGTTGCCAATTTTGTGAGGGCGCTAGTTAAGGAACGGGGTAAAAAGGATAAAAATGGCATAATTTGAATATGAACATTTATGGACATGTAATTCAAATTATTGGGCAAAATGAGTATTGACACCTATAAAAGGAAAGGATTAATTAATTGGTAAATTAATTAAAAATGGCATAATTTGAATATGAACTATTATGGACACATAATTCAAATTATTGGGCAAAATAGGTATTGACACCTTTAAAGGAAAGGGTTAATTAATTGATTGATTAATTAAAAATGGAATGTCTAGTAATTAGAATTAGGAATAATTGTACTTATGACACAAGGTTAGGTTGCATTAGTGGTGGAAGTCTGCCCGAACCCGACCGGCATATCCATCAGCCACTAATGGTAAACCTAATGCGGGAGGTCTAAGTACGTAAATACGAATCGGGCTATGACACGAGGTTAGGCCCAACTGTGGAATAAGTCTGCTTGGACCCGACCGACATATACAGCATCCACATGTTGTAGGCCTAATGTGGGAGGTCTGGCCCATTATGAAACCATAAATGGACATGGTAAAGAATTGGACTACTTAACCTAAAGTTAATCCATAGGGATATATGAACTTAAATTTAAGTTGGTGGTAAACGTAAATTGTAGAAGTAATAAGGTTGTGTAATTAAAGACACCTATAGGTAAGCATAACCGGTTGGAAGATTAGGAGTTATGTATTAAAGACACCTATAAGTAAGCATAACCGGTAGAAGTAAATAAGGCTATGTAATTAAAGACACCTAGTGGTATACATATTCAGTGAAAACCTAGTAGGGGATACAAGACAAAGGAGAAAGCTTGTATCATATTGTGTGGGACCAATTTCAGTCAGTAACCCGGAGTAGGTATCAAACAAAGTATTACGTACTAGTCGGAGAAGGGGCACGCTTACTGATTGATTGTAAGAGATCCAAATGTAGAGGACGGTGTGGGCGGCGCAAACCGATCAGACCATGTGCGTGCATGAGCCGGGCAGAGGGGGATAAGACGACCATGACACCTGTAGATATGGTTGTGCACATTGTTACGACGAGGGGTTGCCTCTTTAGGAAGTGATACCTCCTACCGTGGGGACAACACAAGGTATCTACAAGGGATAGGGAGTCGATCGATCAGGGTAGTTTGGATACATTTGGACGTATACCTAAGTCTACCACATTATAGTTGAAGGGATCATCTCTTTCAGGATATACCAATGATAGTGCAGAGAAATCATTAGTGAGGCATGTACACTTTATCTTGCTTACCTTGTCACACCTGCCATTTATGTAGTGGTCTCTCTTATCCACTTTATATTCCTATCATGTTACTTTTATTTATCTACTGGCTGAAAGTAACTAAACTCTCCAGATTTTATGTATGTCCCTTTTTGTTTCTCCTTCTTTCTTCCGTTTCCCCCCTCCCCCCCCCTCCAAGGTTCACAGGGAGGAAACACCCAGGCTTAGTCAGGATTCAGATATCACCTTGCTAGGAGCTATTTCTGAAGTATGACTCAAGTTCTTGTCTCTACTATGGCTTAACTCTTTTATAATAACCCGGAAATCCGAGCCAATTTAAAATTTTTATTTTGGCAATTTTAGTGAATTTTGATTATTTAAAATGAATTATTTTAAATAATATCGACGAGAAATTTATTCTGAATAGAATTCGAACGTATATATTATATAGGTCGTCGTTAGAATATAAATATTTATTTATATATATAAAAGGAATTGAAAATGGCGCGGTAGTTCGATAATTCGATTTCAAATGGATGTACAAGATTCAAAATAAACCGGATTTTAGTGAAACCGAAAATATTTGAATCTAATTGAGAATATCTTTCCAACGAATCTGAAAAATCAAAATTTCATAGCGGGAATCAAAAGATACGTCTAGTTGAAAATTCAGAATAGTCGCTATGGAATTTCGGCCCTTAAAAATGGCCATTTTGCAAACGACCTCGGTTTTCGACGAAACCACTTTTGTTGGATCTGTGATGTCAAGTTATTGCTAGGTTTCAAATTTCTTAATTTTTCGAATCAATATGTGAGCGTGGAAAAGGAAAACGCGTTTGACCAGTTTTAGTTAAATTTAATCGACTGGAAAATGGCCATTTTTCAAACGGTCTCAGAATTTGATGAAATCAGTTTTGTTAGGACCGTATCGTCAATACGAAGCTAGAAAATATTTTTCAGGAATTTTTAGAATCCATATGTGGCCCCGGTAAATTGAAATGTGCGTTCAAATTTAATATATAGAGTTATATTTTGATTTTGACGAAAACTGATCGAAATGATCGAATCAGCCTACGATACATATCCCATTGTGTTCGTGATGGGGGTAATTAGCTATGGACGGCAGTCGATGGGTTGGATTTCGAGTTCGAAAATAAAGGTTGCTTTTTGAAATTAATTAATTAAATAAATAAAATAAAATCTCTCCTTATATCCTCTCAGCTCCCCCCCCCACGTTTAAATCGAATTAGAACAGATAAAGAAAAAAAAAACTCCATCTCGCGATCGACGGTGGCGCCGCCAACGCCCCTGCCTCCACCGCCCCGACAGCCGCCCGCCCACCGTCCTCCGCCACCCCCTCCTCTTCTCTCTCCCCTCGCCTAAACCGAACCCCAACCACCGCAAGAAGCCCTAGCCCCCCCCTCCAATTGAAACTGCATCCACCCCCGACCAAAACTCCGACCACCTGAGTACCCAAGGCCGCTGATCGAGCCTGACACCCCCCTAAACCTCCTCCGGCCACGCTGGCCCCTCCACGGCCCTTTCCACCGATTGAACAGCCCCCCTTTCCTTGTCTTCGCTGAAAAATTGTGAGTTTATCCATTGTTTTAATTATTTACAATGTTTTTATTTACAGTCTATAATATAAATGGCAATGTAAAGATCAATTTATATATATATATATATATATATATATATATATATAGGAAAAAGGGTTGATTTTTATAAACAAAAAGTTTCGATTTCTATTATGAAGTATAAAATATAAAGATTCAATTTTTAGAAATAAAAAGGTTAGATTTTTATTGTAGAAAAGATGGGATTTTTATTGATGAAAGCTATGATTTTTAACATAGGAAAGATTAGATTTTTATCATTAAAAAAATTCGATTTTTATTCGTGGAAAGGTGGGATTTTTAATCGTATGAAGTAGCGAAGAAAAATATAATTTTTCCATGTATGTAGCAAAGTAAAAATATAATTTTTATATTATAGAGACAATAAAAATATGATTTTTATATAATGTAGATATTAAAAATACGATTTTTATATCCTTATAACTAGTAAAAATTTGATCTTTATCTATACAGCGAAATAAAAATCTGATTTTTTATTATATATATATTGAAATAAAAATATGATTTTTATAGCGATGTTTATAATATAAAGAAGGGATTTTTTAATTAAATAAAAATATGATTTTTATTTATTGAAATGAAGAAATAAAAATATAATTTTTAATATGAACAGCGGGGCAAGGACTGCATTAGAATTTCAAACAGATCCAGACGGTTCAGCAGTTCAAAAGTAAAGCACGACGGAGTGGAACCCTCGGTGAGAACTCCTCACTTTTAAATTTATTTCTAGTTAAAATATATACTAGGATGCAGACGGTGTTTAGTAGCACCCGACACCCGTCGTCCACAGACCATGGACGACTTGTATACTTGTTTGTTTGATTTTGTTGTGTAGTTGATTGTATGATGTGATGTGAAATGAAATAAAATATTTATATAGTTAAAATATTTTATAATTGAAAATAGAATTTTAAACGTGCATTTAAAATGAAATTAAAATAAACAAATCGGACGATTTGTTTATATACACACATTTGACTGATATTGATTGGGACGATAAACTTTACACATCGCCCAACTGCACAAATAAAATCTGTGTTTGATTGTTTGAAAACCCCACACGGGTATTGGGGTGATATATGACATACACAAATACCAATAATTAGTTGTATGTCGATCGACTGATTGACAGTCTGTTATAAGCATTGAATATTTATATTTGATGCTTATACAGTGTAGAATGCACTTTGGATGATGGTTGATTATTTGTCATTGTCGATATATACATTCATTGTATGGAAATCCATAGAAATAAAATCTATGGTAATTGATTGGGCCTCGTTCCAGTTTTGAAAAGAAATATTTGAAATAAAATATTTGAATAGAAATATTTGAAATAGAATATTTGAAATAGAAATATTTGAAAAAGAAATATTTGAAATAGAATATTTGAAAATAGAAATATATGAAGCCGTGTTGATTAGATTGACGCCATTTTGACGCAAACGATATTTATATCGATTATATTCATTTTTATAATGAATATTGAAAAGTGATTTCAAAATCAAATATTTTGAAAATGAATTCGAATCGAATTGAAATTGAATGGAAATCAATTTGAAATGAATTCGAATTGAAATTGAATAGAATTGGATTCGAATTGAAAATGAATTCGAATTGAAATTGAATAGAATCGAATTCGAATCGAAATTGAATAGAAATGAATTCGAATTGAAATTGAATTGAATTGAAAACGAACTGAAATTGAATTAAAAATCGATTTAAATTGAATTTGAGATGAATTTAAAACGAATTTACATTGAAAAATTCAATCTTGATTTGAATTTGAAAATGAAGTTGAAATCGTTTCGAAAACGAATTTAAAAAGATTTATAAAATACGTTTTAAAAGGAAATCAACGAAGTATATATTATATATATTATATATATAATATAATGGCCTGAATAGAACGCGTCGCGCTGTGGTAGTTCGTGAATTTCGACCATTGACTTCGAATGGATATTCCGGGAGATCCGACCGTCAGATTCTCCTAAAACCAGAAACATTGGGTTCGTATCGAAAAGCGCTTTTTAACGAATATTAGAAATTTGAAATCTAATGGTTGGATCTGGAACTATGTCCAAATCAAATTTGGAAAAGGTCGTTGTAAGTGCAGTTCGATGGCCGTTGATGGAAATCGACTGTACGGGCCTTGATAAAATTATTAAAAATAGTAATAATTTGGGTAAAATCATAAAAAAATGATTTGTGAAGAATTGGGATGAAAAACTCCATATTTGAAAAGATAAAAATATATTTTTATCGAAATGAACTAGTTTTGAACTAGAATAATAATTTATTTTCAAAATAAATAAATTGGATTTGAAATGGTTTTGAAAATAACCAGAATTTCCCATAATTGAATTGGAATGGATTTGAATCGAAATTGTCTATGGAATATTTCAATGTTGGATTTCGTGATTATACATATATTATTATGGAAATTTAAAAGATATATTTATATCGTTATTTCCAATACGATATTTGTTGGTCGTAGAATTTGATATTGAATATAAGCCGATATATCTTCTATTCAGAGCCTTGTATTTAATATCAAATGTGATTTAGGTTTGTCGTGAATGATGTCTTCATTAACACTGTTCTTAAACCCCGTTGAGAAAAAGATTAAATCTTTTTATTTAGATTTAATGAAGTGAACCAATTAAATGGTATTTAATTGGAATTGAATTCGAATTGATTTTTGGGTTTATCGTGAACAGTGTTTTAAATAACACTAGTTCTTTAACCCGATAATTAAGGGGATGTGATTTTGAGTTTATCGTGAGCCGTGTTTTAAATGACATTGGTTCTTTAACCCAGTTAAAGGCAGGACATTGATTTCTGTGAAGATTAAAACTAAGTGGGGTTTTAATGAATCTTTAATTAGATTGAAATGGTCGAGAATGGATTATCACCAGTTTTGCTCCAGGCGATGGTTAAATCTTTAATTAGATTTGAACCTGAAATGGTAATTGAATTTACCCATAACACCGTGGTGTTAGATATGAAGTATGACCAGTTTTACTTCATGGGATGAATAGGTTGCGATTGGAAAATAAAATAAATGATTACTTCGGTGTGGTTCGCTAATCCCGACTAGTTTGGAGTGATATTCAAAGGAAGATTAAAGAATAAATTTAAAAGAATTTATCTTTGATAAAATTTAATGGGAACCTTTCCCTAAGAATGTGAAATTTAGAAACTAACTGTAGGTTGGCTAAGATGAATGGTTTCCTGGGTATTGATCTGATGTTGGTTTCGGCCTTCGGGGTTAATATTTGGGGAATTGTTCTCTTACTAATTTACGGTTAGTGACTAATGAATCGGAATGAGGCGTATGTTGTGTTTGTGTAACACTTGTTTATAATATACGCGAGTTATTCAGAAAGACCGGGTTTATCCCATTCTGAATAACTGAAACGACGACAACTCGAAGATGAAGACGGTGGTCGAAGACCGGAGGTCTTCACGTCGTTTGGGTGATTACTGATGATCTTGATTGGGCCATACACCCAAGAGGAGGGAATCAGTTAGTGGTAGTCCAGACGTACATGGTGATCGATGGATATGCGGGGTACTAGGTGCCTCCAGTTTCATTCAGACCCAGAACGGACTTGTAAATAGATATGTGTCTGACATCGGATTTCATTCTGTGTGATTGATATCGGTTGCATAGCGTGAATTTCTTGTGTGGCATGCTAAGATGCAAATGATCAAAGCTTCTATTGAAAAGCAGAGCCTTGTGGTTGATGATCAAAGCACGTCCTGTGTGGTGTTGCTTTGTGTAACGTTGATTCGTGAGCCTCACACCCCGGTTGTGAACCAGAAACGGGAGAGGACATGCGTTTCTTTCTAGTTAGAAGTGGCGTCAGTGGTTTTACACGCCCTGACGAGTTTGGCTTATGTGGTTGTTGTTGTTGCGAGGCGCCTCGGATATATCGGTCGATCCGGGATGGATGGAGTCATTGGACTCATTGACACCCCAAAGGGTGGGGAAACGCAGTGTTCAGGCATTTTAATCCACATCGGTGGACCGGCCCTGACGATCCAAGGGCCCACCTGAGTCTGGGTCCTGAGACACGGGCTAGATCGTCTCGAATCGGTTGAGGACTATCTTTGCCTCGGTTCACAGATGGAAATCCAACTTCCAATACGTGACTTTGCGGTTTTATTTGTAGAGCCTAGTATGGCGACATAGTGGGATGGGGCGCTTATGCCGTCTATGATTGATACTTATGATTTGAAGTTGTTTTATACACTATGCACTTATAATAGTATCAAATGATTTGTTTTAAACGTATTAAGCATTCTTGGCTATTATAAGGTAAAAACCCTATCCTCCGGCTTGCGTTGCATTGTGTGATGGGATTTGGGTCTTATAATATCTTCATTGTTCTTTATTTAGCATTGCACGGTTGTTTTATGCACTGGTGTTCTTAGGAGGAAACTCGTTCCGTGTTATACGGTGTGGTCCCTTGATTTACCTAACTTTAAAATAAAGATTAATAACTGTTTTAGTTCTCACACCAGTCACATGACTGACCTGGAGTTTATTGTTTTAACCTAAACTCTGGGTGCCCTTATTTTAACACGGGCAGCTAGTAGTTTTGGTTTTGCAGATTTATATTCATAGGATCCTGGTTTACAGCTGGAATGATATCCGGAAAGCTCTGTATCCGTATATCTCCTTCAGTTGTGCTTTGTATTATTTTCCGCAGCAGTGATGTATTTAAATGCAATTTAAATCTCTGATATTTTCTAATGTATATTATTTGTTTATACTCTGCATATTCTTGTATTCTGATGAATTTTTGTAATTAACAATGAAATGTTCTTCTGTTTGCATTCTAATTTGTCGTGTTCTCAAAACAATCAGGCGTTTCGAACGGTCTGGGTCAGTTTAGCGACTGATTCGGATCGAGTGAAATTCTCGATCGTTACATCTTTCATTTGGGAAATTAGGCTTTTATATTTACTTATGTACTCTGATGATGCAAGACAAAAATTATTTTGTTGTAATGGTTTTTGTGACCTATGAAATTGTGGAACACGGTATTTTTATTGAAATAAAAATTTAAATTTCTGCTGCTATCTTATTTATATCTATGTTGTAATTATTCTGTGTCCGATTACCTATAACGCTTCACGGAACTTAATGCATTCCCTTAGTGAGTGACATTAACGGACGTGGGGTGTCGCACTTGTGTTTAAATTTAATATTGCACATGACTTAATCATATTATATTGGTTGCGATCTTTTCTTTGGCAAGCAAGAAACATATACAACTGATGATGGAGGACATTTATGACTTAATATGACTTGTACAAGGTTCTAAAGTCAAGAACATAAAGATTTGTAGGCGATAGACATAGTATACCTTTGGTTTTATAGCAAAAGTCACTATAATTATATTATCGAAATGCCTTATTTTGACATATTTTTATGATTATGTAGAACAATATCTTTTAAGTATTCCTTTCCTTGATGATTAAGAATGCTAACTAAGTTACTTACTACAAAAACTTTGGAGTTATAACCTATTTTGATCACGGAGAGATCAAATCAAACATTCAATGGAAAACTAACCATGAATTTCTGTCATTAACAACACTTCTGAAATTCACAATGCTTTTTAACTATTACAAAATCTGAAGCTGAAACTTAAAGTGGTTTTTTATGACTAAAACTTTCTATAGCATTTTCAAGAAAGTCATCTTTTCAATTTGAAAGATTTAACGGGCTATAAATGGCGTTTAGCTTAATTATTTTCCCCCAATCTTTAAAGATCTTTCCAAACATTTATTAGAGCGGTATAAAGGTAGTTTTAGATTGTTTATAAAGGAGTTTTTTTTCAAAAAGAAGTTGATTAATATTTAGAAGATGTTTATCTTTTGAAAGAAATATTCTACATGAGATATTTAGATATATTTCGAAATGAGTGCTTATATATAAATAGACCAGCAGGGCTTACCCTTTAACTCATACTTTTTGAGAGGACGTCAAGGCTCTGCCATTTTCTTTCTTCTCCAAATCTTTCAGAAATAAGCATATTAGTTTTCAGGAATTCCGATTCAAGATTTGAAGACAAAGAATGTAGATTGACGATATAGGTGTTCGGATTTCTTGTCTACGTGAGGTAAATTCTGTGAATTTGAATTATTTAGGTTTCTTTCTTTTTAGCATCTGGTTTTTAAATCTGTGATAATCCCAATATTATATTCAATTAGAAAGACCACGGAGTAGCACAGCTGGATCAGATTCAAGGATTGGAAAGCAGTTAGGTGAGTGGATATATTATACCTTTTGGTAATGATATGTTTATCGTTTACATTCCTCATAATTCTTAACGTGATAAATAATTGAAATCTGTGGCAATTGTGATATAATCTATTCCCTAAGTACGTTAAGAATATTGCTTTGTACAAATCTATTTCATTAATTTTTTGCTTGGGTTGAGAATTACTATAATACTGAAATTGTGAAATTTACAATAATTATGCCTATATTCTTAAGATTGTTATTCAATAGTAAATTGGATATGTTGAAAAAGGAATTACAGTGAATTGTGGAAATAACGGAAAAAGTTAGTATGCCTCATTTTGTATGGAAATTGGCAATAATTGGAAATGGTATATGAAAAATAGGAATTAATATATTATTCAAAATATAAAAAGGGAAGTTAGTAGTGGACTGAGTTACTTGGGATTAGAAAAGGGAAACATTTCCATAGTTACCATCACGGAAAAATGACTATGAATGTAGTTGCAAGAAAATAAAGCTAAAAGGGATTAGTGTGAAACATGGGTTATTTTACCGTATTACACACTAATCAAGTAGATTATATATGTATGTCCACAATGAAAATGAAAGAAATAACTTGTAACTACGGGTCTTAATTGATGTACACTACGAAAATAGATTTTCATATTTTTCCGTTACCCAATCTAATAAAGTGGGGGAAATGTTTTCTTGAAATAATAAGGTTGTATAAGACGGTAAATAAATAAAAGTTACAACAATAAAAGTTGGTTCATATTAAAGAACCTAAGGAAAATGTGATGAACGAGGAATATAACCTATTATAACTAATTATATGAATAGGAATGAAATATAATAAGTAGACTTGTCCCAAGGACAAGTGGAATTATAACTTAAGTTATAGTTAATGATAGACAGAAAACTTATTAATAAACCTTAGTTAAGAGAACTAAGTTAATAAGCAAACCCACAACAAGAGTTGTAGTTATGGTGTAAGATGAGGTTAAAATTAAATTAGAAAAATAATGTAGGATTATTATTAATAGACTTATAATTGGAAGTATTAAGTCTAATAAATGTAATAAATAATAAATGAAAGTCCAATCCGATGGCATATGGTTGATTAAAGAAAGTAAGCAGCCAATTATGAACTAATAAATCAAGTAATTTGAATAAAAAGTAGATATATGGATAATCAAATTAATTAACAAAGCGATGAGATAAAGCAATCGCATGATTAAAAGATTAGACGTAGAATCTAATAACGCGATGGCATGATGCACTAGTGACCGGTCCGTACGTATGGAGATAAAGAACCCAAAAAGTTAGATCATCACAGTGTATGGAGACACGAGAGGCGCACGTCTAACTGATTATTCTATATGATCAGAGGGAAGCATGTGGCGTATACAGGAAGTTGTAGGGTACTCTGATATGGCCCTCTGAGGAATAACCAGATGAAGCCATCGCTCGAAGGCAGGTCTGTTACACCATCTAGAGTATACTTTGACTGCAACTATGGCGTGGCAGTCAGAAGGCTGTGGTAGGTGGCATTGGGTGATTCAACAGTATGCCTCACTCTAGGAGGAGGTTGGTTAGGACCAAATTAAGGGTAGTAGTCGTCGGATACCTGCCATCGAAAATCAGTGGGATGCGGAAAGACTAAGAGCTAAAACTACTAACACCGATCTTTCACTATCGAGACGTTGGTGAGGGATACGCAAAATCAGATGCTAGATCTATTGTTAGGGGCACGTTATTAGCTCTTGATGTAGTCTTTCATTAGTTGAGGGAGGGGCTAGGGTGGGACCATAGCCACTGTGAAAAAAGATAAACCATATTTGAATATTTGTATTGTAGGCCTAATGAAGCTGTCCTTTATAGATATTGAAAGCTCCCGACCGAGTTATGTGCATTGGATGCAGCCCTATTAAGGGACTCGAGTTATAGTAGGAAGTACGTTCGTGTGAGGGCCTAGACACACGCACTATGTGGTGTATTATAGGCATTAGGGTATTACTCTGTACTGAAACATGATTTGATTGACTGTGGGGTTTCAGATATGAGGTTTCATACGCTTACGTGACATAGCGATGGTGGTTTTGTGATGTTACGTGGCGTGACGATATAGATTTCCGTACACGGTTTGGCGTAGGATGGAGGTCATGCATACTTCTATGGTGTCTCGGTGGGGATTGTACGAGAAGGGTACTATGGGGGTACCTTGAGATGTTGGGTATAGCTACATATATATTATATTAGGTTTAATCTACTGGGGGTGTAGATATGTGCAACATGTGTGTGAGGCCTAGAATGTTATTAACCCAAACAATATAATAATTAAGAAATGTAACTGAACTGTATATGTGGTGTTATTTCAACATGTATAATTTGTCGTCTCACCAGAACTTTGGGTTCTGACCCCACCTTGTAACATAGTCGCAGTTAGATTTATGACAGAGATTTGGTAGCCTTTAGACATGTGTAAGGCAGTGTTATTATTTCGGTAAGGATATATTTGATTATTATATTTTATCCTTTCCGCTGTGAGATGTTTCTATCAAGCTATGATATATTAATTATCTCTTTCTTTTCTACAGGACACTAGAAAAGTCAACTCGAAGCTTCAATATATTAGGATTTTTGAGAAAAAACTCGATCTATCGGAATTCGGGTTGTTACATCTAGTATCAGAGCTCTGGTTTAGGATTCCTGTATGGATAGTGAGTGAACGTATTTGTATATTTTTAAATAAAAGAATATTACGTATATATCGATATCCATGGAAGTAATTGAGATCCCAAAACTTGTACACTAAAGTAATGATCATGAAGATATGAGAAAAATAAGCCTTTAAGTGATTGGTTAAAAAATGTACAAAATAGTCGGTCAATGAAAAGGAAGCTAAAAAGGACAAAACGGTATAAATTAGTATCAACTGTCATGGTGAAAAAAGCTCAAGGTTATTTGAAAAGAGGATGGAAATAGACAGGAAGAGAACGATGATAAATTTTTAGAATTTTAATTGAGTCCAAGAAGTTTATGGAAACGTTGTTAAAACAATGAAAAGGCGTATGAGAATTTATCTAAACTAGAACAGTCTGTTGACCAACCCAAGAAATAGTTTCAGACTTCGGTGTGGTGAATAGTCGGTAGGAAACTCGGAAGGGATAGCAAAAAAAATACTGGGTCGGGTCGAGCAGTATATCTACCCACTTAGACGGGTTGACACATGGGTCGACCTACGCTCATAGATGGGTCGACCCACCCTTTAGTTTTTCGGCTATATGGAAGCGACGAAGCCGGAGCTTTGTCACTTTCATTTTCCCCCCCGAGAGATACACCAAACCCAACCTCCCCTACTTCTAACACCCACCACCGCTCCAAAACTCCACCGTTTTTGAAAAATTTAGTGCCGAATCGAAACTAGTAACGTCCTCTATCACTACAAGAATTTTGACCTTTATCTACCAATCTTTTACCTACTAATAGATATAGGTAGGTAAAGAGAACTTTTATCTACCAATATTCAATGGTAAAATCTATTGGTAGGTAAATATTATCAATGTTATAAAATTGTTAAGGGATGATTATCTACCAATAATTATAGGTAGGTAAATTGTATTATCTACATATATACAGAAGGGGAAGTTTCTTTTGCGATTATCCCATACATTTTTCTCATATCATTTTAAACTTTCATTGAAAATAATGCTGAGTTGTGTGATGATGTGTCAAAAAAAATATTCTAGTTTTTTTTTTTGAATTGAAGATTTCATTTATATATCTTAGCAATGTTTTTTTGTAAAATCATTTCTTTATTAATTATTAGTGATCATTAAGAAATACAAAATAATTAACAGCTAATGAATTGATAAACAATAATTAAATTGTAAATAACTAATATTAAATAATCATTCATTAATAACTTATCATACATTGTCAATTTTTCAAAACAATTGATTTACTTTAAATTTTTCTAAAATGTTTCACAATTTCATGCTAATATGTCATCATTTGAAATGAATAAAATATATTTTCTCAAGTTTATTGCAGAGACACAATCTATGTCGTCCTCTCTGGCTATAAATTTAACAGCTTATTTTAAATTTAATCTAATGGTACAAATGTTAATATTCCACATGATATCTTTTATGGCCTCAATCCACGTAGTCTCTTTTGATTGGCCATAGTATAAACCACAAAAAATGTCACTATAAATAAATACCAATCTTATTGATGAAACTATTTATTATAATTGCTATGTTTACATCCCTTTCTAAAACAAGAGAGTCATTCTTACTTTAAAACTTAATCGATTTTCTTCTCTTTCTAAAAACATGTTTCATGAAATACCCCAATAACTATATTTTTCACCTTTTTATTCACACATGAATTTGCACAATAACAACAAAATAACAAAATAATAATGATGTGGGCATCTGATAAATTTGCATTTGTGTATTTTGCAGGCCAAATTAGTATATTTTCTAGCTCCAGCTCCAAAATAATTGTCTGGATCAATTATATTCATGCGTATAAGGAATAGATTGAATGAAATAAGGAAGTGATTCATGCATATAAGGGAATTAATTACATTCATGTATATCCTTTTATTCTTTTTTTCTTTTATTCTTACACATGATATTTGGATAATATAATATACATTCAATTCCATTTTAATATTAGATCCATATTTACAGACATACGAATCAATTTCATTTTTTGTGTGTGTGTATGTATGTGTGTGTGCGTATATATATATATATATCAAGAGTTTGTGTTAATTAACATACGTCTTTTTTCTTTAATTCCTTTTCCATTTATTTCATACTTGTTTTGTAAAAACATGGTTGACATTAGCCTTGCTTATCGTTTGTGTTAATTTATCAAGAGTTAACATTTAATGTTTGTATGAAATAAATGGTAACATATTAACATTGATTAATTTGTACATGGTTGACTCTATACTTGATATAAATGGCAACATAGTAACGTTTGTGTTATTTTGTTTCATACTTGTATAAATTAACTGTAGTTGATTAACATTAATTAACATTAATTTATACATGGTAGCATTTATAAATGGTAACATTTGTATAAATTTATTTATTTAATAGATGGTTAACATTACATGGTACCATGTTAATTTACAAATTAAATGGTACCATGTTGATTTACATATAAATTAACGCAAATTAATATGGTACCATTTATTATATGGTAACATATTATTTGTATAAAAGGTTACATGGTAGCATTTATTAACGTTAATAACTGCTTACATTGAGTAAATTAATGTTAACAACTTCATATTTGTATAAATTAACGTAAACATGTTACCATTTAATGTTAGTTAACGTTAAAACAAGTATGGAATAAATGGTAACATATTAACGTTTGATTTAATTTATTTCATACTTGTATATATTAACATTAATATGTTACCATTTAATATCTAATTCATATCAATGTTAATTAATTCTCATATATTTATTTCATTTTCAATGCTAATTTAATTACCTTTTATTGGAAGGAAAAAGCTAAGGATGCATGATAGAGGAAGTTAGTAAAAGGAGAAATAAATGCATATTTTATTCTAGAGGAGGATTGTTTTGGTAAATGTATGATGTATTTAAGTAAGAAGTTGTGTACATGATATTTAATTCTTTTTTTGTGTATGCAAGGTTATTTGCGGTGTGTAAATAAAATCTACCAAATAAATATTTATTGCCAAGTATTATAAACTGTCAGTCTTATATATGATAAGTAAATATTTATTGCCTAATAATACTATTTAAAATAACATATTCACATAAAGTAAATCTTCTGATTAAATATGTTGTAAATCTTTACTAATTATCCCTTTAATCATGCACTAATTAATTTACTTCAATCAGCGTTTTCAAAAATACCCATATTAATTCGTTTAACCTTTCACGTTTCTTTCCTCACCTTTGTTACTCTCTCTTCTACCCATGGTAACTTCATCAAAAAAAAAAAACAATGCCGGAAAAGTTTATGTAGATTGGAATTAGTGCCTGCGAATTTTTTTAAAGTAAGATCGAAATTTTACCTTACCGTTTTATTTTTTGTGTTTCATTTTCCCTCTCTTATGCTACCATTCAATTTTCTGATTATTTTTAATATCCAAAGTTATGTTTAGATTTAACTCTTTTTTTTACTGCAACCGATTTAATCACTGTAGAAGCGGCTATATTTCTAGCAGTAAGATCAGAAAGTTACGTACTAATTTTGTTTCTATAGTTTTTCTTTCCCTCCTACGCTAAGATATAATTTTGGGATGTTTACAATATGGCGATTAATTCTCATATTTGAATCATTTTGCTTCTGCAAAGGATGGCTTCATATTATTTTTTCACAAAACCTGTTCAACAATTGAGGTCCATGAAAAATTGGGTAACTCAAGTCATCAATTATGCTATTTAATTCATGTCTTCGAACTATAATTCAGAAACCTTTCCACAATTTACAACCCACATGCTCATATTCAACTTAGAGTAAGGCAATTAACCATACACTATGACAGTGGGGTTTTTCCTATTGTACAATTAACCGTATACTATGACAAATAACAATTTGAGCATGGACTGACAAATTGTTATAAATGAGTTAATATATGATTATGTTATCATGGATACTCAAATTTTATTTATTTATTTTTCTTTGCAGCAATTTGAGAAATGAATCGCCTTTAGTTTGCCTAGCTATGTACTCCTGCCTCATTAAACATGAAAAACTCTACTTATTGAAAGCAGCTAATGCAAAAGAAATGATGAAAGCAAGAGCCAATATGGAGGAAGGCTTTGAGGCAATGAACTATGTACCGATTAAGGATAGATCTTTGCATTGTACTACATACTTAATATGTTTGTTGTACCATGTATAGATTAAAATGCTTGTGAACTATGTAATGTATTTTGTAATGTTATTTTTGCTATTGCTGCTGAACTTTGAAGTGTAACATACCATTGTAATATCAAAACTTGTTAATTTTGGTCTTTGTGTTGTATCTATAAAAAATATTTGGTTTAATGATCTTCTGTTGTGATATCATGTTAAATTTGCAAATTTTTATATTGAGTATGAAAATTAAATGAATTTGGTATGGTAAATTGTCAAAATGTAAATAAAAAATATGCAAATTTGCAATGGCCATAAACCATTTCTAAATAAAAAATAGCATGATTTTTTAAAAAATAACGTCATATAATGTAGACCAATAACATAATGCCACGTAACAATCTGATATTCCACATGGACTAATCAAATAATGCCATGTGGCCTAAAAAATGATGTCATGTGCACTAATCAAATGATGACATGTGGACAAATTGTTGTTTGACACATGAACCAACCATTAAATGCCAAGTGTCGGCATTAATATATGTCATGTGTATACTTCTACGACAACCATGTCAGCAACCATGCAGGATGACACATCATCAACCATATCAATAGCCATATAAGATGACACATCATCAAATACATCAGCTGATGACTCATCATTTGAGTCATAATGTAGTGGGGTCCATTGATTCTTTTACCTACCAATATCAATAAGTGTAGGTAAAAAAAATTCTCTACTAAGTTTTACCCACCAATTTCTACCAATTCCATATTGGTAGCTAAAATATATTACCCACCAGTATGTTAGTTTTACCTACACTTACAATTGGTAGGTAAAGACCTCATTTTCTTGTAGTGTATCCAGATCTAAATCCCGTTTTCGTGGATTTGAAGAATTCTCCCCATGCCTCTACGACCCTCTTTAGTCGTCTCTTTTCCTCAATTAAACCCCCAGGAGATCGCTTGGTGTCGGAACATCAGGAGCGTAGGTAGGCCTATGTGGATTCCGTAGGATATCGGATTTTCCTGGAAGACCGGATGGATTTCTAGATTTTGTGGGCACCCCTTTAGAGCATATTTTCTTATATACGAGGTTGCAACATATTCTAAACCATGCTACGGTAGAGCGGACTACTTACCCCAGGTTAGTTTTCCTTTTTGACACAAATTTTAGGTATAGAGAGGAGAATAATAAAGCAATGTTTGATTCTGAGGTGAAAGGGATATCAATTGTTTTTACTTAGAGATAGTTTGGGGCCATGCTTGGTATTAAAGGTGAGGGCTTGGGACTAGAGCATATTGAGATGACAGATGAGGCCGTATTGGGTTGGATTTTTATTGAAATTCGATATAAATCTTGGTATACGGGGCATCTGCATTCATTATCTAGGATAGTTATACGCGTATTGCAATATAACTTGATTGCCCGGACTGGTAGTTCTGACAGGGTTACTGGCACTGTTAGAGATGCCACTTATGTTATTTTTGTCGGGCTTCGGATTAATTGGGTAAGGGAGATTATGACACATTTGGCGACTGCCACAGATACGAGACAGTCTACGATCCCTTTTGGACATTTATCGTCAGTTGCGTTTAGACAGTTTTATGTTCCAATAGGAAATGAGGGTTCTATTATGGAGACCCACCCTTTGGTAGATGCATCCACTCTGACTAGTGTACACATTGAGTTGGCCCATTTACAGGAGGCTTAGCCCATGCACCATGAGGAGGAGCATGAGGATGATGATGATGATGATGGAGAGGTCAGTAGGACCTGGAGGATTAGCATATATATCCCGATGTATATCAAGCACATGTAGGATTTGGCGATGAGTTTGTTCAGGATGAGGGGTAAGGCATGGTGGAACCCTATCAGTATTTTATCCCTCCAATAGAACAAGATTATCAGGGTACAGAGCCATACTGGGGAGGCGTTGGGTCTTCCCAGTCATCACATTGGGGTTTATGGCTAGGAGGCGAGCCATGGGATGTGACGAGAGAGGTTAGGTCCATATCTAAGAGAAAAGACCAATTAGCCAGGGAGCACAATGAGATATTGCTTGGACAACAAGATGTGGCTCGTAAGCAGCTTGACTTTATTCAGGCACAACATCAGTCTCTGTAGGAGATACTTTCAGCTCAGCAGTGCTTCGAGCAGATGCACCTGAAGGTACGAGATAGTATTAGATGTTAGTAGGAATGTTTAGGTGGACTGGATTCCTTAATTCGGAATATCTTTAGACATGGACCCTGTCCTCCTTTCTAAGAGTGGATTGATATCATTGTTGCTTCATATAGGACTATTTATTTTATTTTAGAACTTGACTATCTTTCGTTATTTTGGCAACTGCCTTAATAACCTGTACTTAGAAATCTTTCAGTTGTGGTAGTATTTTATCTTATTTTTGTATGAGACTTTTCTCTATTTTGATGAAGTTCATGATAAACCACAATATATACAATTAAATAACGAAAGAAAGAAGAAAACAAAATTTAAATGAAAGTAAAAAAACTATTTTTTTCCTCGGAAAATTTATAAGAAGCGGAAATTTAGAAAAATTGATTTCTTTTTTGAAATTTGCAAATTTAAAGTTGGTTGGTAGGATTTGGATGCAAAAAAGTGGGTGAACTACTCTCTTACCTTGTAAGAGTGTGGGGAAAATTGGATGAAAAAGTATTTTTGTTTTTCAAAATATTGCATTCATATAGAAATTGTCAGTATAATTAAGATGTGTGCATCATATTTTCAAAAAGGTTTTTCAAAGAAAAGTTTGCATTCATATAGGAGGTACCGTCTAGGCATTCATTGCATTCATATATTTTATATTGTGTTACACTTTGCACATGTGCACAATTGGTTTAAAGTTTTGATATACACATGATGGCTACAAATTATACGAGAAATAACATAACTCTACCCTTATCAAATTTCGGGGATGAGATTACCTAAGAGAGGAGAATGTAACACCCCGAATTTTTATACATATTTAATTAATTGTTGGAAAATGTCGATATTTTATGATTTCAGAATTTATCCTCGAAACATCTACCATTGTGTTTGCGGCAATTTTCTGATTCGTTTTCATATATGTCTTGTCCCAAATGGAATCCGTATGAGGAGATTATTAATGAACAAAGGTTTCAAAAATTATACGCATACATATGCGCATAAGTTTGAAACTTAAATAGTGAATATACGTTATAAAAGGAAGAAACTAATTTGCGTAAGTAAATTTCAAAAAAAAAAAGAATGTTAAAAGCCAACGTGAAACAAAATTTAATATCGGAAATATTAACGTCGATGGCCCAGGTCATGGATTGACCCAGACCATACGTGGGTCGACACAGGGGTTGACACACCTTAGAGGTGGGTCGATACATGGGTCGACCGACCGTGGTCTAGGTCGACCCATCTCTGGGAGAACTGACGTATTATTCTCAGCTTATACGGTTTCGATTTTACTTTGTTTTATCCGACAGACCAGAACCTCTTGTACACCTATAAATAAACTAGCAAGGTCTAGCCTCCATCTCATATTTTATAAGACGACGCTAAGATTTTACCATTTTCTTTCTTTTCCAAATCTTTCAGAAATAAGAATATTAGTTTTTAGGAATAATGATTCAAGATTTGAAGACAAAGAATGTAGATCTACGATATAGGTGTTCAGATTTCTTGTCGACATGAGGTAAATTCTGTGAATCTGAATTATTAAGGTTTCTTTCTTTTTAGCATAAGCTTTGTAAATCTGTGGTAATCCCAACATTAGATTCAATTAGAAAGACCACGTAGTAGTAGATCTGAATCATATTCAAGGATTACAAAGCAGTCAGGTAAGTGAATTTAAATTATACCTTTTGGCAACGGTATATTTATCGTTTACATTTCTCGTAATTCTTAACGTGATAAATAATTGAAATTTGTGTTAATTGTGATATAATATATTGCCTAAGTATGGTAAGAATATTGCTGTTATACAAATCTATTACATTAATTTCTATATGGGTTGAGAATTATTGTAACACTAAAATTGCGGAATTTACAATAATTATGCCTATATTCTTAAGATTGATATTCAATATTAAATTGGATATGTTGAAAAAGGAATTACAATAAATTATGGAAAAACAGAAAAAGAATTGGTATGCCTAATTTTGTATGGAAATTTATAGTAATTGGATTAGTTCACCTTTTGTTTCCGCCAAAATTTCGTTATCGCTTTCCCTTGACCCTACATTTCAATTAATTTACAATTATTAAATCACAAAATAAATTTTCGGAACACGAAGGGCGAGCTTCTCCTGGAAATGGCGATTAGGGCATCTTTCCCCCTTTCTTCTCGAATGCTTTCGCATCTCCTCATTTTTGTTTCTTTCTCTATTCTTTCCCTAGCTTTCGCCATTCCTAGGATAAGCAGCTTTTTCTCCCCCTAAACCATTCGTTCTTCATTCACCAGATCTAAAAGTGAATTTTTTTCCTCCCCTTTTTTGAAGCTCTGACGAATCAGGTAGTATGGATCTAGTGCGTAGGCTTGTATGGTATTGTAACTTTTCAAGGTCGGACCCCTTCTACCTCTATATGATTCGAGACTGATATTCAGCTAGTGTACATGTGGTCTGGTATTGTCATACCTTGTTTTATACTATATCATTTGAGTTTTATGATTGTATGTATTATCTACTTTTGCATCTCCTTCTGGATCTGGTAGGAAGAACTTTTTCGGATTTTGGATCAGCTTTTTCTTATATTAGTTTTTTTTTTGGTGTGGACTGTATGGTGTTGTTCTATCTTGGTGCTTTTCCTTCCCAAGTTGTTGCTAGTTGGTTGGTGGATGGAAGTTTGAGCAATTTCTTTTGCACTTTATTATCCTTGGTTAAGTTTTTTTGTTGGTCATGCTATTGGTGTTAGTGGCCCTCCTTGACTAGGTGCCAATTTTTCATGTTCGACAAGTCTCTTTCCATGGTCAGTTATGTGGGTCGTATCTTTTCAGCTCTGTAGTGTTATTACTTTCCTCTAGGCATTCTCTTCAGTTTCGTGATACAATTCAGCGCTTGTGGTGTTGCTGTTATTTCTTTTCGGAATGCTCTAGTTGTTATCAGCTTATGTCAAGCCTCTGTTGTTATCCATGTCATTGTTGTTGTTTCTCTTTATTGGTGTTGCTGCTCCTAACCTGTTATCTTAGTTGGAATTTGTAATTGTTGTGGCTTTTATGTTGTAATGCCTTTATAGTTAGTACAGTTTGAAAAGAAAAAAAACCTACATTTCAATTCCCTACCGATCAAATTAAGCGTTTAAGATAAGCTGCTCTCAAACCCAAAAATGGCGGCATCTCACTCATCCTCGTCGATACCCCTTTCCATCAATTCTCTACGTCTAACCACAACCAATCTGCTCCTCACTCACATAATGCAACTACATTTAATCAGGAACCAAAACTTATTTTTCTTTTGGGTTTTGTGATAGTATTTTAACTCATATCGAATTAATTTTCTGCCAGAAGCCACAGGCTCATCACAATTATTTATTTTGTTTTCTATCAGCTTTGCTAATGATATTATAATTCCTGTGGAATTTGGAGCCTCTCAAAATTTTGAATGAATAGTTGATTATATTATCAAAGATATTTAAAAAATAATAATTGTAGAAGACTGATACTATTTTTGATATTTCATGCATTATGATCCGATTTTGCTCTTACTCTGTTGTAGGTTGGCATCATTGACCCAGATTGTAGATTAATTGGCCTTCACTTATATGATAGTCTCTTCAAGGTGCACAAACATATTCATGTGCATTTTCTTTATGCATCTTTTTTAGCTTGACTACCACCAGCATTTTGTGTAGTATAATACTTACAAGTTTAAACCTAACTAATGTATCCCTCTTTGTTCACGTTATACATTTTGGCAACAAAGGATAATTGAAAGAAGCTTTCAACATTAGGTATCAATATACTAATGATTTACATGTTTAGCTTGAAAGTATCTAAAATGAAAGTGATACCCTCATAGGATTTTTGAGCTTATTCATGTTGTGGTAGTTTAGAAATCAATATCCAGATGTATGTATATATGTATGTATGTGTACATATATATATATATATATATAATTTTTTCCTTCAACCTATAAGTACTTTATTTCTTACTTAATTTTGTCTATAATCTTTTTTAAATATGAACAATTTGATTATTTCATTTTATGTTAACTTTAGCAGCTGATACCTTTTAAACCTATACCTTAAGGCTTGAAAAGCTTCAAGTTTTGGATATTAAATTTCTTCATAGTTGTCCAAAGCCTACTATTGTTGTGCTTTACCAGGTACTTTTTCATCAATTATTTCTTCACAGCGGGGATACAAAAGCTGCTATATCTCCTATTTCTTCTACAATCTATTTGATTCATATTTTCCAATAAAACAATAAACATGTTTCTTCTTCACCCACTTTTTGTTAGTCGTAATATTATATAAACAAGCCCCTCCTGTTTCGTATTAGTTTTGGTAGGCTACTAAAATTTTAGCAGTCGATATTATTTCACTTATGGCCTTTCAGAGATACAACTTGCTTTTAATTCATTCTTATACGATACAATATCCTATGTTTTCTATGGGTTTAAATATCTCCAACCCTTTCATTTTAATCAGTAGATGTACTTTCCAAATTCATTGAACAGAAAACTTAGCTTAAGGTAAATCAACATAAAATAACAGGATTAAAGCCTGAAATCTTATAGTATAAGCTTACTCTGTGCAAAACACCATTTTCTGATTTCAAAATACACAGCAATCCCTTCCCAAGAACCTTTTATGAATATACACCTGTTAGTTTCAGTGGACTACAAATATTGCCATAACAAAAATTAATGGTAATGTTCACTAAAATTACGATTATGTTCACTGAATTTGCAGTATTAGTGCCTTAATTTCACTTTTACAATGCAACTTCCATCGTCTTCTCAGTAATCAAAACATTATTTTGTTGGAATGAAGATGATGTCCACAAGATACAAAAAAATTCTGAGGACATGTGCATCGAGCTTGAGAATGAGAGAGCAGAACGAGCAAGACTGTCAGAACAATAGAAGGCAGATAAGGGGATCTTTAAAGCGCAACTTGCAAAGTTGATGGCAATACTTAAGGGTCAAGATAGAGTTTTACGTTCGCCTTTGATTTCTCATTCGCTTACGCCTTCGCCATCATCATCTGCATAGCTTGATCGGTACGTCAGGACTTATTTTGTAGTGATGTGGTTGTAGTACAATTATGAATGATATGTTTGTTATTTTGGTAGTTATGTGATTTTAGTGCTGTTTGGACGGTATTTGTCTGTATGTGGTTTAATGTTCACACCAGCTGAATAATTTTTTTGTTCCTAATTCAACTCGATGCACAAAATGATGGATTGTGGATGTTTTTTAATGTGATATATTAATATTATCCTTATTGTGTTGTTGCTTATGATATAGTGTTATTTGTACGTGGACGGCAAATTTATATTGTTTTTTTGATAGCTTTTTATATCAGTATTTATAGTTGAATAATATTAGTTCGTAAAGTTGAAAGAAGAGTATGGTAAAATCATTTATTAACATATTAGAAAGGGAATAGCGGCAGGTTAGTAGCAAAAAAGAAAAGCTAAATAAAAACGTTGATAACGTTGCGTCACTAATCCCTTGGTAATTAGTAAGGTTTACCAACCTATTTATAAATAATAATTTATTATAAATTACTTATCCATCGGTAAATAGTCTATAAATAAATTAATATAAAATTAATAAATAAAATTATATTTTTATTATATAAATAGTATAATGACGGAAAGCTATTGGAAAACTCCCGCTAAATTTCGTTGTCAAAATTTGACACAATTACCGTCATGAATTTTTACCGGCAATGGTGTTATACTGGAAATCCATCGCTAAAACCAATATAGCGACGGATTGGAATCGCCTTTTCCCGCTGCAAAATCAGTGTTTTCTTGTAGCGTCTGTACTGTAGGACTAATGAAGCTATCCTTTACTGATATTGAAAGCTCCTGACCGAGTTCCGTACATTGGACGTAGCCCTATTACGGGACTTGGGTTATAATAGGTAGTACGTTCATGTGAGGGCCTAGATACACGCACTGTAGGCATTAGGGAATTACTCTGTGTTGAAACGTGATTTAACCAGGGTGTTCGGATATCAGGTCCCATACGATTACATGGCATAACGATGGTGGATCTATGTGATTACGTGGCGTAACAATATAGATTTCCGTACATGGTTTGGCGTAGGATGGAGGTTGTGCATACTTCTGTGGTGTGATGGCAGAAACCGTATGAGGAGGGTACTATGTGGAGTACCTTGAGGTGTTGGTATAACTACATATATATTGTATTAGATTTAATCTAATGGGGTTGTAGATGGGTGTGATGTATGTGCAAGGCCTATAGTGTTATTAACCTGAATAACCTAATAATTAAGAAATGTAACTGAACAATATATATACGGTTGTTTCAGAATGTACAATTTGTCCTCTCCCCAGAACTTTGTGTTATGATCCTCTCCTCATAAAATACTCGCAGGTTAGATTTATGACCGAGATTTGGTAGCCTTTGGACACTTGTTAGGCAGTGTTATTATTTGGATAAGGCTATATCTGAGTATTATATTTTACCCATTCCATTGTGAGATGTTTTTATCAAGCTCTGATATATTTATTATCTATATCTTTTCTGCATGATACCAGACAAGCCAACTCAGTCTTCGATAGATTAGGATTTTTGAGAAAAAATCCAATCTATCGGAATTCAGGTAGTTATACCAGGTATGACTTATAATCAAATTCCAAATTTCAATTCATGAAATTGGTTTGAAAGTATACTTTAAATAAAATGCACTGGATAGATAGAGTTTCTTTCATTGAATTTATTGCTTTCATTTGATTGGTTACTGCATAGAACTTCAGGGTAATAGACCGAAATTTTGAAGAATAAATATTTATATATGGAGATTATTTAAATATTTAAATCTTAGAATTAATGTGAAAATGGTTTATGATTAACATAGAAATGTGTTTATTTTATGCTCGTACATTTTATCTTTTGTAAATAAATAAATGATACTTTGGTTACTTTTGTATGTTTTTACAGGATGTCAAGAAATGCCTCTTCCGTTTCAAATTAAAGGCCAACTATAGATAAAAAGCTACTTCCCCGTACTAAAGTCATCTCAATCACAAAAGACGTCGTAGCTCACTGGTAAAGGCATAGAGATTTGTACTGAGAGACCCGAGTTCGATCCCCAATGAGCTCACTTTTTGCCAAAGAAACGGAGCGCGTTCACACTGGCCCTTTGCTTTGAGGAACATTTGGATTAGTGTTATGTTATATATATACATACACATATTCATGTGTATGTATTTATGATGTGCACCAATTAACACTTCAGCAATAGCCATATTCTTATCATGGAATTAAATTCAAATCATTTAGAAGAATTTCTGATTGAATTGCTGCCAAGAAAAGATCAATTGTGAAGATCTTATCCTTTGTTGCCTTTGGAGTCTAATAAGCATCCTTGTTTGGAAGAATTAATTATATGTAATCTTTTATCAATCAATTAGCCACATGGGAGAATTGAGAGATATGGTAACTATTTACCATGATATGCCCAGATTTTCTCCAATCAAGATGAGTCAAGGAAGGCAAGAGATATTCATGAATGAGGAGGCCCATTTATTCATAGACCTAATTAGGGTTTTCCCATTCTCATCTATAAATATGTGATTGTAACCATTGTAAGATTCATTCATTCTTCTGTACTCTCTTTTAGTTTTAATAAAGCTTTCGTTTCTTTAGTTTCTGCATCTTATTTTCATAGCAAATTGTGTTGTCTAGTCAATTAGATTTGCTAGAACACAATTTGCTATTGCTTCTATTTTTCTTACTAGTGATTGACCGTCTGATTAGATTCAGCGGTAATCCTAGTTTTTATTTTCAGTTGTTGATTTCTTCTCTGAAATTTTATTTCCAGTGTTCTATTTTATTTTAATCATTGAATTTATTACAGATCCGATTAGATTCGAATCTGTAGTGAATTTAATTGCATCTTTTATTCGTAGTTTCAGTTTTTATTTTACTTTGCGAAAAAAATCAACCTCCAGCTTCGTCTAACACGCCCAAGAAAATAAATAAATAATAATTTTTAATTAAACCTCCCTGTGTTCGACCTGTATGCTACACACCTGTATGCTTGCAGAATTTATTACAAATGTCGCGCTTTTCTAATTCATAGGAAAGCGACGATCAAGTTTTTGGCGCCGTTGCCGGGGAGGTAACGGTTAAATTTTGTTATTTGTTTAATTTTTGATTCGTGTTAGTTTTATTTTATTGTATTTCTTTTGTTTTCTTGTATATTTAGAAAAAATTCTTGATTGATTTGATTTGGCATTATTCAATGATGCTACGATCTTCATAACAAGAAAAAAAAAGTTGCCAAATTTCATTTGAACTCTTTCCTGTTTTCGGTACATATATTTTCTTTCTTTGCAAATTCTTTTTTTTTTAAAAAAAAAAAATTGCCACAAATTCCACCAATTTGTTTGCATTGTTCCACATCCTTTCCAATTTCTTTACTCTCTTCCTTCTTTTACAACAAAAAAAAAAACACAAAAACAAAAATTTGCAATTTTCCTTTTATTTCCTTTGCCGAAGTCCTGCCTGTTTCAAAATTCTCCACCCACCATCTTTTAGAACATCATCTCCACGTTGCAACCCAAATTTCAGATCACTGCTTCCACCAATTTGCTCTCAACAAATTCTCTCGTCATGTCACTCCTACAATAACCAACAACCCCATCTCCCCATGAACAACTCACTCAAACCACCCTTCTGTCAGTAATCACCCTCACGAACCACACTCCCCTCCACGGTCAACCATTTCCATTCAACAAATAAACAACCCAACATCACAATCCTTGACCCCCTTCTCCAAACTAAAACCAGATCCATCCACTTCTAAATCACCACACAGCAAGCTGATTGCCAAATCGCTCAGACCCCTCTTTCAATTCACCTTTCATCGCAACTTCATCTCTCACAAAACCATCGCCGGTCCACGCCTACTCTGAAACTTTCATCTCACCCTCACGCCAAACACCGAAGCCTCTTCAATCCCAAAAACCATCAACAACCGAACCACAATTTCAACCCCCCTCTGGCTGATACCCCACGCAAAAAAAAAAAAAATCTTACTCCACCGCCATACATCACCTTCGCACCCCCCCCATACTGCCATCGTCCATAACACAACCCATACTGCCATCAACTCCCATCATACCGTACCCAAGCCTCTCATCATCAACGCCCAAGCCCGATCCAAAATTTTGAACCTTCAATTTGTTTCAATCGATGATAGGGAAAGAAATAAAAAAAAATAATAGAAAAAAAATCGCCGGATTTTGTTTCTGAAACCGACGAAGACGTCGACTCCTTTTTGGGGGTATTTGGATTTTTTTTTTATTTTCAGAAAGGAGGGCGCAATTTATTACCTTGCCAATATGGGGCTTGACTTGATTTCCGGGGTTGACTATTTCTTTTCAGATTAGTTTGGGCGTGGTTTGTGTTGTGGGTGAAGCTCCAGCTAGTTATTTGTTTTCTTTGTTTTGTTTTAGTTGTTTTTGTTTTCATTTTTTTTTAGCTTAGTTTTTTCTCCTTTGTTTTTAGCTCAGTTTCTTTTTCTTTGTTTTTTTTTCTTTTTTATTTTTAATCTAGTTTTCTTCTTTTCAAAAAAAAAAGGAGATTTTTTTTTTCAAAAACAGGTACAGCTGAAATTTAAAAAAAAAGGTCTTTAAAAAAAAATTCGGGCTCCTAGCCCGAACCCGTGCCGCAGCGCAGTCAAGCAATTAATAGAAGGGGACAACAACAGAAAGCAGCGGACGATTCAGATGGGTTGGAGCGGTTGCACACCAAGTGGGGTGTGAACGCGCTAGCGCTACCAAATTTCACTGGAGGACTGCCGATCAAGGTGATAAATTTTTAAAACTCTACAGGTGCTCTGCGGCAAAGGAAAAAAAATATATAGACAATTGTTGTAAAATTTTCTGCAGGGGCAGCGGCTTTGAATGTACAATTTATGATTTTTGCAATTATTTTGCGTTATTTATGCATCTTTTATTCATTCTATTAAGGGCAATACCCCAATTCACATAAGGTGAGGGATTTCATCACCCTTTCCTTAGCCCACAAATTGCATTTCATCGTAAAATCTGACTAATAATAACGGTTAGACGTTGGACTTAAGGGAGTCACGGGCTCATCTAGGGCTTAATTATATTGTGATAGTTGATTCATTTGGAACGAATTATTTCTTGGTGTCTAGACTACGGCAGAGAAATAACCGTTTATAAATATTACGGTGATTCGTAAATATTATATCGGTTGTTACTCTGAAGGTACTTAAACCTTCGGCTGCATTGCTAGGGTGATTCCTGGTGCACCGATAACTCTTGTCCGTTAACTGGCTGAGAAATCTTTTGATCTAAGTAATCAAACGTGTCACTTTATAATTTTGGGTTAGGAGCCAATAAGGACAGAAAACTTCATTGTAGCTAATTTCTGTGCTTGCATTTAACAACAATGAGTGAAAAAAGTGTCAGCCAACAAAATTCTCCTAGGGGTTCTCGAATCAACCAAAATTTTCCAACCGAATTGGATCAAAATCGAGTGAATCAAAATTTTCAAAACTTTGGGGATCAAAATCAAATAAATCAAAATTTTCAAAATCTCAATATCCAAGTGGATAGACCCTTGTCTCTTCGTGATCGATGTTATCCTACTAGGACCGTTCAACCATCTGTCATTGTGTTCCCACCAGCTGAAGGAAACAATTTTGAGCTAAAACATTCTTTTATCCAAGGGGTACCAAAATTTACTGGGTCTGAAAATGCTTATGAATTTCTGAGTGAATTTGAATTGTATGCCTCCACAACAAAAATGCAACAACTATCTAACGAATCGATCAAGCTAAGGCTAATTCCATTTGCACTACTTGAAAGCGCTAAAAGATGGCTAAATTCTCTGCCACGACATTCCATAAGAAGTTGGGATGAATTTGTCACTGCATTCTTGAAAAAGTTTTTTCCTTTCCATAAAACTCTGAAAATTCGAACCGAGATAAATCAATTTTGTCAAAATGAGGGGGAAACTTTTTCAAAATACTTTGAAAGATTCAACCAACTATTATATAGTTGTCCTCATCATGGAATTCTAAAAGATCACTTATGTCAAATTGCATATGAAGGGCTAAACTATCAGACTAGAACTCAACTAGAATCAATGTGTGGAGGAGACTTTATGTCTAAAACAGCCGATGAAGCTTGGCGATTTTTAGAAGATTATTCTGAAAAGGACATGCAGTGGGAATCGATTCGTGTTCCCATTCGTACTTCTACTAGAGGAGTGCATGTCGTGGACCCAAGTCAAATTCCCTTAGAAAATCAAACTCCTCAAGCCGGAGAAGGGTTACCCCACTATTACTCTCAAGACCAAGCCAATGCCACAGCTCAAAATAATCCTTACTCATCAACGTACAATCCTGGTTGGAGGAACCACCCAAATTTTTCCTGGTCGAACCCCAATAATTCGGCTAACCCATCTCACGTGCAACCCTTTATTCCCAATCTGAATTACCAAGGTCCACCCCCCAATTCTCAAACCTCTCAAGCTACACCTCAATCCAAACAACCTTATAGGCACCCCAATTTTCAATCATCAAACCAATCATCTCAATCTTCTCAACCATCACAAGATATTGGGCGTCTAGAAAAACAGATGAACTCTTACGAAGCTAAAATAAACTCGCAAGACGCTAAAATGGACCAAATGTTTAATATGATGAAGGAATTTATGAAAACTCATGAGAAGGGAAAATTGCCTAGTCAACCCGAGGTGAATCCAAAGTATAACCCTCGTGCTGTAAATTCTTGTGAGGACGAAAACCATAATCCAGTCAACGCTATTACAACCCTTCGATCTGGAAAGAGGATTGATAATAACGTGGACAACCCTGGCGAACTTTCTAACTCGACCCCAATCCCTAATCTTGCTGATCACCCATTGGCTTCAAATGCCTATTCTTCTAAACCTCAAGTTCCCTTAAATGTTGGCAATCCCAACAGTTCTTCTCCCAGTGTCGGCAAATCCGACCCACCTTCGAAAATTAATGTTGGCAATACCAACATTCCATCTTCTACAACCTTACCACCTTCTCTTCCCTTGGATAAACCTTCTTCTTCGAATGACGAAACTCATCACAGAGTCGAAAAACCAGTAGCTCCTTTTCCTCATAGACTCAATAATAAGAAGAAAGCGGCAAATTTCGATAAAATATTGGAAATTTTCAAACAAGTCCGTGTGAACATTCCTCTTTTAGACACCATTGAACAAATTCCTCAATATGCTAAATGTCTTAAGGAATTGTGCACACAAAAACGTGCGACCAATGTCCCAAAAACAGCTTTTCTAACTGCAAATACAAGCTCTGTTCTTTCGAATCTTGCCCCAGTCAAGTATAAAGACCCTGGCTGCCCTACGATTGATTGTAAAATAGGAAATACTCACATCTCTCGTTCCCTACTCGACCTTGGTGCCAGTGTCAATCTTCTTCCCTATACTGTCTATCGTCAACTTGGACTAGGGGAGATTAAACCAACAAACATCACACTTCAACTAGCCGATCGATCTGTCAAAAAGCCATTGGGAATTATCGAAGACGTCTTGATACAGATCGAACAGTTTTACTTCCCTGTCGATTTTATAGTTCTAGAAACAGAGCCTGTCTCAAATCCCAACGTTCAAATACCATTGATCTTAGGACGCCCTTTCTTAGCAACCTCTAATGCTGTCATTAATTGTAGGAATGGTCAGCTTCGACTTTCCTTCGGGCACCTAACCATTGAGCTAAACATCTTTAATCTCAACAAACAACCTAGGGATTTTGAGATCGATGAAATTGACATGATTCAAACCACAGTTGATGAAACCTCTAGTGACACTTCTGAAGCCTTGAAAATGTGTCTTGACCATTTCGACTCCGATTTCAACGAACTCGAATACATTTCTGAACTAAACAAAATTCTTGACTCCGACACTTCGTCACCTGAATCTAACCAAGGAATGTTGACCAATGTTGTTACACAAGAAATTCCTAAGTTAGACCTTAAACCCTTTCCACCAGACCTTAAGTATGCCCACCTAGACTCTTCAAAAACTTTTCCCGTAATCTTGGCCTCCGATCTTACCAAGGACCAAGAAGAAAAACTTTTGGATATCTTGCGGGAAAATAAGGACGCCTTGGGGTGGGAAATTAGCGATATAAAAGGAATTAGCCCATCAATTGTGGAACATCGCATACATTTAGTTGATGAGGCTAAACCCACCCGTGAGGCTCAAAGGCGATTAAACCCAAACATGAGAGAAGTGGTCAAGGAGGAGATAATCAAATGTCTAGACAATAACATCATCTATCCCATCTCTGACAGTACTTGGGTGAGTCCGGTACAAGTTGTACCAAAGAAGTCAGGAGTCACAGTGATCAAAAATGACAGTAATGAACTCGTCCCAACAAAAATCAAAACCAAATGGCGTGTGTGCATCGACTATCGAAAGCTTAACTCAGCCACACGAAAAGACCATTTTCCCTTGCCTTTTATTGACCAAATGCTCGAACGCTTAGCGGGACATGAGTACTACTGTTTTCTCGATGGATACTCTGGCTATAACCAAATTCCTGTTGCTTTAGAAGATCAACATAAGACCACCTTTACTTGTCCCTTTGGAACCTTTGCTTATCGTCGCATGCCTTTTGGTCTTTGTAATGCCCCCGCGACTTTCCAAAGGTGTATGATGAGTATTTTCTCTGATATGGTGGAAGAATTCTTGGAAATATTCATGGACGATTTTTCAATATATGGATCATCTTTTTCCCAATGTCTCACTCATCTAGAACTTGTCCTCAAACGTTGTAAGGAGAAATCACTCGTGCTTAATTGGGGAAAACGTCACTTTATGGTAAAAAGGGGGATAGTTCTAGGTCATGTCGTCTCCAAAGATGGCATAGAAGTCGATAAATCCAAAATCGATTTGATTGCTAATTTACCTCCTCCTAAGTCTGTCAAAGATGTTCGTTCATTTCTTGGCCATGCAGGATTCTATAGAAGATTCATTAAGGATTTCTCAAAAATTTCAAAACCTCTCTCGAATTTACTTGCCAAAGACGTAAAGTTTGAATTTTCCAATGATTGCAGAACATCTTTTGAAACTCTTAAATCACTCTTGACCACAACTCCCATCATTCAACCTCCTGATTGGACTCAACCCTTCGAACTTATGTGCGACGCTTCTGATTTTGCTATTGGAGCCATCTTGGGTCAGCGTATTGATAAACTCCCTCGAGTCATTTATTACGCTAGCAAAACCTTAAACGAGGCCCAATTGAATTACTCAACTACTAAAAAGGAATTTTTGGCAGTTGTCTTCGCTCTTGAGAAATTCAGACCATATCTCATAGGATCCAAAGTCATAGTTTACACTGACCATGCTGCCCTACGATATTTGCTTTCTAAAAAGGATGCCAAGGCCCGCTTGATTCGTTGGATCCTTCTTCTTCAAGAATTCGATATAGAAATACGAGATAAAAAGGGTTCTGAAAATGTCGTAGCTGATCATCTCTCTCGAATTGTGCACGAAAATGATAACGACACCCAAATCGATGACTATTTTCCTGACGAACAACTCCTTTCGATCTCTAACACCCCTTGGTACGCTGACATTGTGAATTATCTTGTCACACAACAAATGCCCGCTGAATGGTCGAAACAAGACAAACAAAAATTTCTCTCGAAAGTTCGAAACTTCTATTGGGACGACCCATATCTTTTCAAATACTATCCAGACCAAATCATTCGAAGGTGTGTGCCCGATCATGAACACCAAAGTATTCTCTCCTTCTCACATGACCATGCTTGTGGCGGTCATTTTGGAGCAAGAAAAACTGCTGCAAAAGTTTTGCAAAGCGGTTTTTATTGGCCCACACTCTTCCGTGACGCTTTCGAATTTTTCTCTAAATGTGAGCGATGTCAAAGAACGGGTCGAATCTCCAAGCGAAACATGATGCCTCTCAACCCCATTTTAGTGATTGAGTTATTCGATGTTTGGGGCATCGATTTCATGGGACCATTCCCTAATTCATTTGGGAATCTTTACATCTTACTTGCGGTAGATTATGTCTCAAAATGGGTTGAAGCCATTCCGACCAAAACCAACGACAACAAGGTTGTTGTCAAATTCCTCAAAGAAAACATCTTTTCACGCTTTGGTACACCTCGAGCTATCATTAGCGATAATGGCACTCACTTCTGTAATCGTGCTTTTGAATCCTTGCTCAAGAAATACTCAATCACACACAAGCTGTCGACCCCCTACCACCCACAAACTAGTGGGCAAGTAGAAGTCTCCAATAGACAAATCAAACAAATTCTTGAGAAAACCGTGAATTCCAATAGAAAAGATTGGTCTGTAAAACTGATTGATGCACTTTGGGCTTTCCGCACTGCGTATAAAACCAATCTAGGGATGTCACCATACCGATTAGTCTTTGGAAAGGCCTGTCACTTACCTCTTGAATTAGAGCATCGTGCTCTTTGGGCCATAAAATTTTTGAACTTTGACTTAGAAAAAGCCGGCTCACATAGGAAGTTACAAATTTCGGAATTAGAGGAATTAAGAAATGAGGCGTATGAAAATGCGAAAATCTACAAAGAAAGAACGAAAGCCCAACACGACAAAAACATACTTCGTAAGGAATTCAACGTAGGTCAAAAAGTTCTTTTATACGACTCTAGACTTCACTTGTTTCCAGGAAAACTTAAATCTCGATGGACTGGACCTTATGTCGTGAAAACAGTATACCCTCATGGAGCAGTTGAAATTGAAAATCCTAGGGATGGAAAAGTCTTCAAAGTAAACGGTCAACGACTAAAACCATTTTTGGAATTCGAGCAATATGACGAAGATGACTCTATCGATCTGCATGATCATCCACCATGAAATCTGGTGGTACACGTTCTTTTTCTTTTATTTTTATTTTTCATTTTTTTTTTATTTATTTTTTTCTGCCTTAGACAGTTGGGACACTGTCTGAATCAAGTGTGGGGGGGAGTCTGCATTTCATCCATTTTCATTTTTATTTGTTTTTATTTCTTTTTATTTTCATCCATTTAAGTAGGACCTTCATACATTTTAGATTGTAGTAACATACCATAATTTTTTTTTTTTGAAATACGACTCATTTTCAATTGATACAGCAAAATAAGTTTACAATTTGTAGCCAGTTGATAGTATTTTTCTCTCTCAACTTAGATCGAATACGAAATATAATGAAAAGTTTAATCTTGAGGGATAATAGTGTAACCGGTACATAGGGAGATTCTTAGGTGATGGCCATGAAATTTATTCTATATTGTAGACTTTGTTTAAATAAGTGGAGGACTAAAAATACTTATATTGGCTTTTCAAATCTTTAAAACTAAGTTGTGTTAAGTTGAATTCGCATAACTCTCTTTTGTGCTTATATTTTTTATAATAATAATAATAGTATTCCAAGGGTATCCAACATTGCTTGTATATCGAGCGTTGGTGTGCAAACCCGCCAAGCTCTATCCGACACGTTGTTGACAAAGTCAAAGTTGGAATATCTTGGTCTCATTTTATGGGATTGGACACCTAAGGATTACCGACACGTTGTTGACAAAGTCAAAGTCGGCCTGCACAATCCGCCAAGCTCTTTACCCACTCTCCGTTAGTCCGCGAGGCAGTGCATGGGTGGTAAACCTTGGTCTTTTTAGTTAGGTGTATGTACTTAATCATAAATCTTAAAATTTTATAGAATAAAGAATAAGCGATGATACCCAAACACTTCTTGACCTTATTGATTTGACTAGCCATACATGAGAAAATTAGAATACCACTTTGCAAACTGTGCCAAGCAAACTAAGAATTTATTTCATGGCTGCACTATGTTATCGACCGAACTAACTGGCCAAACTGGAATTTAACATTTGAAAACTTGATTTATATTGAAAATTCGTGACAAGTCGAGGTATCTAAAATAAAATCAACTGATTAGAAATTGTTAACTTAATTTGTTATACCACTTTCCTGAAATAAGTCGTGTTGCCATTGTTCGTTTTTATTTTTGCATATGTCCATTGCATTCATGTAGTTTCATTAGAATCATAGCATACTGCATTTGGATTTTGTGGGTAGTATCCGCTGAAAACCCTCACGAGACACCACTCGTCCTACTAGGGACACCTAGAGGTTTAACGGCTTGTTGCATACGCTCAATGCAATCGTGTTTCCTACGAAAGTGTGACCTATCTAGTTTAGTTTTTCATTCTTTGTTTTACTCGAGGACGAGTAAAAGATAAGTGTGGGGGTATTTGATTAACATAGAAATGTGTTTATTTTATGCTCGTACATTTTATCTTTTGTAAATAAATAAATGATACTTTGGTTACTTTTGTATGTTTTTACAGGATGTCAAGAAATGCCTCTTCCATTTCAAATTAAAGGCCAACTATAGATAAAAAGCTACTTCTCCGTACTAAAGTCATCTCAATCACAAAAGACGTCGTAGCTCACTGGTAAAGGCATAGAGATTTGTACTGAGAGACCCGAGTTCGATCCCCAATGAGCTCACTTTTTGCCAAAGAAACGGAGCGCGTTCACACTGGCCCTTTGCTTTGAGGAACATTTGGATTAGTGTTATGTTATATATATACATACACATATTCATGTGTATGTATTTATGATGTGCACCAATTAACACTTCAGCAATAGCCATATTCTTATCATGGAATTAAATTCAAATCATTTAGAAGAATTTCTGATTGAATTGCTGCCAAGAAAAGATCAATTGTGAAGATCTTATCCTTTGTTGCCTTTGGAGTCTAATAAGCATCCTTGTTTGGAAGAATTAATTATATGTAATCTTTTATCAATCAATTAGCCACATGGGAGAATTGAGAGATATGGTAACTATTTACCATGATATGCCCAGATTTTCTCCAATCAAGATGAGTCAAGGAAGGCAAGAGATATTCATGAATGAGGAGGCCCATTTATTCATAGACCTAATTAGGGTTTTCCCATTCTCATCTATAAATATGTGATTGTAACCATTGTAAGATTCATTCATTCTTCTGTACTCTCTTTTAGTTTTAATAAAGCTTTCGTTTCTTTAGTTTCTGCATCTTATTTTCATGGCAAATTGTGTTGTCTAGTCAATTAGATTTGCTAGAACACAATTTGCTATTGCTTCTATTTTTCTTACTAGTGATTGATCGTCTGATTAGATTCAGCGGTAATCCTAGTTTTTATTTTCAGTTGTTGATTTCTTCTCTGAAATTTTATTTCCAGTGTTCTATTTTATTTTAATCATTGAATTTATTACAGATCCGATTAGATTCGAATCTGTAGTGAATTTAATTGCATCTTTTATTCGTAGTTTCAGTTTTTATTTTACTTTGCGAAAAAAATCAACCTCCAGCTTCGTCTAACACGCCCAAGAAAAAAATAAATAATAATTTTTAATTAAACCTCCCTGTGTTCGACCTGTATGCTACACACCTGTATGCTTGCAGAATTTATTACAAATGTCGCGCTTTTCTAATTCATAGGAAAGCGACGATCAGTTTATAACCTCGATCATAAAAAATTTGGTTTTTGAATTTTGTTTATAAAAATAATTAGTTCAAAGTAATATTGGTAATGTAACCGAAACCATTCTGTCAACAAATGACTTTTAAATTGTTAAAAGTTGTTAGAATCTCATGTGCATTGCAACATATGAACACATAGACAAAGTGCTTATAATCTCCTGTTGTATAAGCATGGATTAACTAATATAAGTATGTAAATTAATAAAGATGAAAGAGACAATTGGTATGAGAAGGGTGAGGACATGTTTTTAAGGTGGAATGAAATTGTGACACATATGCCACTTAGGTGTAAACTTCCAGTACACCTAAAAAGGAAACTAAGGGGCATGTGCCTTCATCCTAAGGTATGCAGGGAAGATGAAGGACAAGTGTTCTAAGAAAGAAGAAATATAGGAGTTTAGTGGCTTCTCTTAGAAGCCAAATCTTAGTGGCTTCTCTTAGAATCCTAAGTGTTAGTGGCTTTTCTTGGAAACTTATTCTTAGTGGCTTCTCAAAGAAGCTTCGTTTCACCTATATATATGGAGTTCATTTGCAAAGAGAGAAAGCCAAATTTTTATGTACTAAGGAAATACTCCTACATATTTCAGTCATATCTCCCAAACCGTGTATCCAAATTCTGTGATTCTTTTTTTGTTGGAAAGCTATTTCAAAATGGGAGAACTTTCATTTAGATCACTTTTCAAGCTTCTCGGTAGATGATTTTATATAGTTATATGAAAGTGAAGCAATTTTCTAGCGTATGTTTTTATTTTCAAAATATCTACTCTCCGTTTTTTAGGCATAACTTTTGAATTATTAATCCAAATTGGCTGATCTTGGCTTCTTTGGCAAGCTAATTCAAAATGGAACCACTTTTCTTTTAATCACTTTTGCAAATCTAAGAGTTGTTTATGGGAAATCAGCGAGAAGTAAGTGGATTTATTTATCTTGTTTTTCAAGCCAGAAATAATTAGTTCACCTTAAGAGGCTATAACTTTTGATTTTCTAGGCTAAATTGCCTCAACTTTTCTTCAGTAGAAAGATATTTTAATGATGAACAATTTTGTGGTTAACACTTTTGATAATCCAAAGAGTAGTTTGGGTGAAAACCAGTTTGAAGTGAAATATTTTGGTTGGTTCTGTTTTTAAACATAGAATTGATCGTTCCACTTTCAAAATTATTTACTATATATCTATTGCCCCGAATCTTCCCAAATTTGGTCTAGAGTCTCTTCATTCCATTTTTAACAAACGGTTAAAATTTGGTATGCTAATTCAAAATGAAAGAGGGTCAAAATGTGTCAAACCCGAGAGTAAAGTAGTTTGACATGAGTTTTGCAAGTTGTGATGATTCGAGAAAGACATTTGCTTGCTTTGGGGTGGTGGTCAGAAATATATTATGTTCTACAAGGATTTTGCATGAAGTTAGCAAGGAGTAATATAAGTATACTCATCATCTAAACAATTACTAATTTCTTAAGCTTGTACTTTCAAATTGCACATAAATTCATCATACTATATTGGCTGTGATCTTTGCTTCAGAAAGCAAGAAACACATGTGGAGGACATTTATAACTTAGTATGACTTGTACAAAGCCCTGAAATCAAGAACATAGGGATTAGTAGAGGACAAACATAGTATACCTACGGTTTTATAGCAAAAGTCACTATAATTGCATTATCGAAATGCCTTATTTCGACAAAATTTTATGATTATGTAGAACAATATTTTTTTAAATATTCCTTTTATTGATGATTAAGAATACTAAATAAGTTACCACAAAAACTTTGGAGTTATAACCTATTGTTATCACGAAAACATCGAATCAAACATTTGACGAAAAACTAACCAAAAACATGAATTTCTATCGTTAACAATGCTTCTGGAATTTGCAAAACTTTTTAACTATTACAAAACCTAAAGCTGAAAACTTGAAGTGGTTTATTATGATTAAAAATTTCTATAGCATTTTCTAAAAAGCTTTCTTTTTAGTTTGAAAGTTTAAAAGGGGTATAAATAATGTTCAACTTAACTATTTCCGTCCAATTTTTAAAGATCTTTCCAAACATATATTAGAGTGATATAAATGTGGTTTTAGATTGTTTATGAAGGAGATTTGGTATAAAGAGGTTGATTATTATTTAGAAGATGTTTATCTTTTGAAAGAAATGTTCTACAAGAGATATACAGATATCTTTTAAAATGAGTATTTACAAAAGTATTTTACCCCTATTTGATATAAAGAATATTCTAGAAATAAATATTGATTTTAAATGTTTTGTGTAAAGAAGAACTACGTTAGCTTGATCATATATCTAATTGCTTAACCAATTAGATAAAGGTATGTAGGCAGTTATAAGTGGTAGTGATGCAACTATTATATTTATAAAAAAAATCTTATTATTTGTTACTACATCTTGTGTTGGTGCATCTTTCATGTATAAAATTTTAAGCCATTCTGACATATTTATCGAGCATGCAGGTATGAATATCGATGTTTATCTCATCAGAGTTACATAACAGCAGATTATGTTATTTGTATTTAATTTGTATTCAACCTATATTTATTCAAATAAAATGGTAGTTGTCATTGTTTTGGACGAACGGGTTTTCGACAATTTCGATTGGTCTGAAAATCTTGGGTCGTTATAGTTATCACTCCTTTTTGATTGGCGCAGTGTTTAATGATACCATCCGCCGATGATGATGATGAAAATAAGGATGAGAAGCACCATAACCTTTTAACTATACTCATTTTTTATTCGTGGAAGAATTAGGATGAAGAGTTTCCTACACTTAATGTTGTATGTGATTCTAATTTTTTATCTATATTTACGAACATATTTCGTTGAACCAATTTAAATTCATGTAGCCATGTTGATGATGATGCTCCCAATGCATACTGCAAACATGTTGTACTATTTTCTTTATCAACCTTGTTGTAAAGGAAAAAAGCTACAATATCTGGTCATAACATACACTGCAGTAGAATTGCATTGCTTTTCATGATTTCCAATCTTGTCGATGGGGACAAAAATCTATATTACGCGGTCATATCGGACACTGTACCTATGTTGCACTACTTTCTTTGCCATCCTTGTTGGTGAAGGTAAAAAGATATAATGTGTGGTCAAAGAAGACATTATAGCCATGTTGCACTACTTTAAGCGGTTATCAACCTTTTTTGGTTAAGAAAGAAAACTATAGTGTGTGATCAGTTCGGACACTTTAGCCATGTTGCACTATCTTTCGTGATTGGTCCCCTTGTTGATGGAGAAAATAACTACAGCTTATGTATGTTTATGTAATGTTCAATGTTTATTAAATGCGTCGACAAATAAATTCAAATGATACATAATTGAGTACGAACTTCTACATCAACCCATTAAATAAGCAAAAGATACATAATATTTAAAGGTATAAATAAATTTGAATGATACATAGATTTAATAACCATGCAATAGCTAAACTTCGACATCAACCTATTACGAATGCAATAATTATACTGCATAACGTTGTTGAGTTAATTACAAAGCTGCATAATCTCTTCTTCAAATTCTAAAGTATAAGCTTGAGAAAGAACTGGCCACCAATACACTTGTCATAATTACATATACTCGCGTAAGGTGGACACCAAAAGTATCGACGACCAGCATTATTCCTAAGTTAAACCCCAAGAATTAGTGATTCAAAACTACATGAGCCTGTAATACTTACGAATTATACTTCGTCGACTTCAAATACATTTTGGAGTTAAGGTATTACATGTTGCTATTATTGAATAGGTGATTGTTGTTGTTGTTGTTGGTCTATTTGCAATTGTTGCATCCCTGCTTCAAACTCTCATTGTCGTGTATCCTCATATTGTCACTCAATCATTTCTATATACCATGCAGTAGATGTTCTAGGTGGAGATGGATTAGGATTTGATGGTCCAAGTGAAATATTGAAATATTTGTATTATGATGGATAAGAAATGGCATTGTAAGATTTATCAGTTGCAATTTATGAGTGAGAAATCTCCTTTCAAAGAGTTGTATGTTATATCCGGAACCAGAAAAGTCATATGGCTATAGTGTACTGATGTGAAAGGTCATTGTATGCACATTGAACTCAATGTGTCCATAATTTAATCAATGGAAATCTAGTGTATTGTGAATCTATTCTATGTTGGGTCAGATCACTATCTCATGTGATACCCTATGTGAGACCTTACAGTGTCTGATAGCGATGGAGACTGTAACCATACCAAATTCCTACCAAAAATGCTGCCAAGAAAATTCAAGTGTATGAAAATGCTTGAAACTATACGATCTATTGGACCAGATATGGGTAAGTGGGAAACTAATGATGAAGTATTAGCAAAATATTTTGATGTGTGGGAAGCAAGACTTGAAGTTATTTTTGAACCTCAATTAGAATAAAGTCATCGGTCAGCAACAGACGATGTTGAAACTAGTTTTGGCAGTCGAGTCTGCTTGGATTCAGTGGAGTATAGACTGGAAAAACGATTTAAGATACGATGGAGTAAAACAATCGTCAATGTCTTTTTTCCATTTTGGAGTTATTTGTGCAAAATATGTGTATACAAGTAGAGAAAATGCAGACCGCGGTTATTACGAATGTGTACGATATTGGGTTTAAAGGTCCAAAGTGATGGTATTACTTGTGAATCCGACAACTGGATATATCATGAGTTCTGCCGTAAAGGGGTTTAATATGCATGAGAGATGGAAGTCGAAAACTTTTGGCTGGAAAAGTAAAATAGAAGGTTTCGTGGTAACATTCCATAAATACGATTGGAACAATGGTCTTGTTTAATTTCTATATTGTTGCCTTATTTCAATCTATGTTATCTTTTTTGTTTTCTACGTTTTTGTCCTTTTTATCGCTATGATAAAGCATTTTTCTTATGGTTGAATATTCTACACAAATCCAAAAGCTCATAGTTAACATTAATTCAATATTACATATAATAAATCAAGCAAGATACAACAAATGGATAAAAAAGGGTGGAGGAAATACTGGAAGTAATAAGTATAGCTAACCTAGTCGTGTAACAAAATCTAAAAGACTTATGACCACTGAATTTCGTTTGGTATTCCAATACGTAACACAAATCAAAAGTTGATCGAGCTTCTTGAAAATCATTTTTAGCTTCAACCTCTTCAATGATGCTGCAATACTGATCATAAGCTATCATAAGATCGTTATAAGTTGATTTAATCTCCAAATTTGACCACCTTGCCATACAATCAAGATGATTGTAAGCTTCATTCACCAGGTTCAAAACATTTCACTACTCACAACCACATCTCTGTGCCTATGCAGCTAATGTCCCGTTATTCTCTTACTATAAATCTAGTACATTCCATAGCAGAATTATATTGCTACGATTTCCCCAAATAGTCTTTCCGCTTTAACCTCGGTTATATTTTGCTATCCACGATATAACCCGTTATTTAGATTATATTTCGTTATTCCTGCTATATTTTCTTTAAAAAAAAAATGAATCGAAAAATGACACTTATATATATAAAATCATGAAATTAATTTTTCTTAATTGAATTACTTAGCATATGGTTTAGAAACAAATATTCTTTGATACTATGTTAGATTTAATCAAGTTGAATGAAAGGCTACATTTATTAACATATTTTTGCACAAGTTTTTATTTAAAATTAGAAATGTACTAATTATAACAAAATTGAATGTTATTTTTTCTTCCAACCATCATTTACATGTTTATAAAAACATTAAGTACGAGTTTGATGTTAATTTAGGATCATTCGCCACATCCGTGTTATTTTCTCACTTTATCCCCGCTTGAACTTTTTGCACCTCCGTTGCACTAAATTCGTTGAGCACTTTAACTGCACGATTCTACACAACATCCTTTCATACCTGCGATCAACCTTAATATATAATTTCACGAGTACGAGCAACGCAGAAGAAGACCAAGTAATGGCAGACATTTTAGTTTACAAGTTTGCGGTAAAAGAATCAAAGAAAGAAGAAAATATTTTATAAGCAATTTTATACTTTGTCATCTGCGTCTCATGAGAAAAGGGGCATCTGAACAAACACATGGAAAACATTAGAGGACTTGAATAAAAACAAATACAAGTGTGTTTTTCCTTTGATAAATGACGCACTAGCTATGAGATACAAACACTACTTATAGTCATTTACAAGGATAATATGACCACAACACACTAGTAGAAAATGGGAACTCTGATAATACAGAACGATAATACTTCGATAACACACAGTCAATCAATAAAACACTAATAATGCAATACTACTATACAATGATGATAAATCTAACACACATGCATGAAATAATAACAATGATATTACGGTAATGTATAATGATAACCCAGCGATAACACGAATAATAAATAAAACGCTAATAATAAGGATAATATAATCACAACATAGTAGCAGAAAATAGAAACATTGAAGCGAGAAGAAAACACAATCTAAAAATTATCAAAGTCATAATCTCCAAGACCAGTTATGTCATCATCACCACTCAGTCTAGGTCGAGCATTGCATCGCTCCACATCACCAGTGGTAAGCTCATTAATACAAGCAATCAAATCGTATATGCTACATCAATGCTCACGTGCATGACCTGCTGCAATCGTAGTTGCATCTGATGTAAATCCTCGCACGTAAAAGTAACTGAATCTAAATACTGGGTAACTTGTACTCGAAAATTGTCACCAAACTTATCACTATCCGACATCATAAGAATACTTATTGCCCAACCATAACCTTCTGCTTGGGATGACTACGGAACATGATATGCCCGAGGGTTGTATAGGGCTTGATAAAATTTAGGGTACAACACCACAACGAATCTACTACCACGGATACCTATAGGTGTAACCAAATTAACTGATGCAACATGAACGAAAGTAACCCTATGTGATGTAGTGTAAAATCGGTGCCAAAACAATGTATGGTCCATATCTATAATGATCAAGTGATTAACGGACCACCAATAATGTTCCCGAGTTTACTGTAAAGTGGTATTATCATGCACCTTCAAATAAGGTATGCATGGATAGGGATCATGAGGAACAAAATCACCATCCATGGTTTCTCTCTCCGAAATGCATTAAGGCGCAACAGTTCTCACTAAGGAACCAGCAACAACCTCCTATAGAAGGGGATGACACCAAAGAAAAACATCCAATTAATAGTAATCAAACATGAATATATAAGACGAACCATCATAAGGATGTCAAATAATGCTCTCCCATATTGTGCGTAACCCAATCTGATTACGGACCACATCAAAAATACAACAGGTCTATTGCTAAATAAGTCAAATTACAGAAGTACGCAATAATATATAATTTGCCAAAAACCCGTAATAGACGTGGATATAGTCGTAACAACACATTGTTGATCCAAAGAGCGATAACGTATGCTAAAATAGGAGTTCCCCAATCATATCTAATTGGATGGTTAAATGACAACTCTGCAATGGTTGCTACATATTATGCCGATAGTGTGTTCGATGAGTTTGAAAAGAATAGGTTTCCCATCATGAAGAGAATAAAAAGTAGAACAATCTCCAAATTGTGTTCATCCCTGCACGGATATATCAATTTAGAGATTGCATCTCTAATGTAACTTACTCTTAACTGCTCTCTAAAAGACAATCCCCTATGTAAGTCAAAATGAGGTAGTGTACTAGATAAAAGGTCAACGTGTTGGTAGTGCTCATCATATCGTAATGTCTTTCCCCTGACCCGGTAAGATGGTGAAGTCCAAAGGGGTCAAATCCTATGCCCTAAAACTAAAATGATATGTATGGATGATCTTCCACAAACATACGGCTAACGCACAAGTAAGCTGGACATCCAAATTGAAAAGATTTTCAATACTTATTAAATAGATTTATAGTTGAAGGTATTAAAAGAGCTAAAACGACCCAAACTCGCCTTTTCGGGGAAGCCCGTATTGAGTTGAGAACACGACAAATCAGAACGCAAACAGAAGGACATTTCATTGCTTATTACAACAATTTACATCAGAGTACAAGAATATAACAGAGTATGAATAAATTATATACATTTGATAAACATCAGAGATTAACAAATTACAATCCAGCGGAAAAATAATACAAAACACAACTGCAAGAAATACACGGATACAGAGCTTTCCGAATATATCTCCAGCCGTAAATCCAGGATCCTGTATAAATAAAAATTTGCAAAACCAAAACTACTAGCTGCTCGTGTGGAAAAATAGAGGCACCTAAAGTTTAGGTTAAAACAATAAACTCCAGGTCAATCATGTGACTGGTGTGAGAACTGAAAACAGTTATTAGCTTGGTTTTAAAGTTAGGTTAATCAAGGGACCATGCCGTATAACACGGAACGGGTTTAACCCCCAAGAATACCCGTTCATATAACAAAGAGCGCAATGCTAAATAAAGAAAATGAAGCCATTATAAGACCCAGGTCCCATCACACAATGCAACGCAAGCCGAAGGATAGAGTTTTTATCTTATAATAGCCAAAAATGCTTGGTATGTGAAATTTCATATTTTATTATTACTATAAGTGAAGAAATTAACTTCGAATATAAATGTATTAATCATAGGCAGCATAGGTACCCATATATTACGTCGCCATACTAGGCTCTACAATTCAAACCGAAGTCACGTATTGGAAGTTGGATTTCTGTCTATGGACCAAGGCAAGGGATCGTCCTTACCGCTTCGAGACGCTCTAGCCCGTGTCTCAGGCAAGTACTCAGTCAATCCTTGGATCGTCAGGGCCGGTCCACCGAAGTGCAAGGTGGATTATAATGCCTGAACAATACGTTTCCCCGCCCTATGGGCCGTAAATCTGGTTAGTATATCGACCATATCATCCATTGGTCCCGTAGTAACCGATATAACCGATGCGTCTCGCTATCCATCATCTACATAAGTAAAAATGTCTGGGCTCTATACCATGACACCACACCCAGCTACAAGGAAACGCATGCCCTCCCTGAAGTCCTCTCCCATTTCTGGCTCACACCGAGGTGTGAGGCTCGCGAATTAACGCTATACACAAAGTTATGCCATTTAAGACCGTGCTTTGATCATCAACCACAAGACTCTTCTTTTCAATAGAAGCCTTGATCATTTGCATCTCAGCATGCCACACTGACAATTCACGCCATGCGACTGATGTCTATCGATATATAACCTCTGAGCTCGTACGTCTCAGAGAAGGGTGTTAAGCAAAAGAATAAATTCTTCGTCACCAAACAGATATATATTTAATAGAGATCAATCAACACAGAATAAAATCCAATGTTAGACACACATCCATTTACAAGTTATGGGTCTGAACGAAACCGGAGGCACCTTATTCCTCATCTCATATGTCCAATATATACCTTGTCTTGGGTGTACAGCCCAAACAAGACATCAGTAATCATTCAAACGATGTGAAGACCTCCGGTCTTCAACCACCGTCTTCATCGTCGAATCAGTTATTCAGAATGGGATAAACCCGGTCTTTCCGAATAACTCACGCATCTTATAAACAAGTGCTATAAAAACACAACATACGCCTCATTCCAATCCAGAATATTCTTTTATTCAAATATTCATATCTTTTGGGAAAGGTTCCCATTAATTTTATCAAAGATAAATTCTTTAAATTTATTCTTTAATCTCCCTTTGGAAATTAATTCAAATCAAATTAAGGTTTATCCAAACTAGTCGAGATTAGCGCACCTTACCGAAATAATCATTTATTTTATTTCCCAATCCCAACCTATTTATCCCATGAACTTCATACCTAACACCACAGTGTTATCGGTAAAATTAATTACCATTTCACGTTCAAATCTAATTAAAGATTTAACTATCGCTTGGAGTAAAACTAGTGATACTCCATTCTCGATCATTTCATGAATTCGATAAATTTAATTATCCCATTCACATTCCAATCTAATTATAGATTCATCAAAACTATAATTCAGTTTTAGTCTCCAAAAATCATTATATAATGATTATTCAAATCTAGGAAATAAATCATGTCTTTAACTGGGTTAAAGAACCAATGTCATTTAAAACACGATTCACGATAAACCCAAAATCACGTTCCATTAATTATGGAATCTTTACGGACAAACAGATCAATATATAATCGATATTAATTTCCGTATTCAACTAATAATATAAATGGAATAACGACACAGCCTTTTAAATTCCATATGTATTAACAGTCTTCCTCCACAGAAGTTCATTTCGATTATTACTAAATCGAATTTCATTCCATTCCAATTTAATATATTAAACTGGAAAACTTTACATTGGAAAACCCCATTAATCTTAATTAAAAGATTTATAAATTCCAAATCTCATTTCACTGTTAATCGGGTTAAAGAACAAATGTCCTTAAAAACACAGCTCACAATAAACCCAATTCACATTCCATTTTATTCCAATTAAATGTTAATTAACAGGAAACTCTAATAATCTTAATTAAAAGATTTATTCTTTTCATAACTAGGTTTAAGAACAGTGTTAATAAAGACACCATTCACGACAAACCCAAAATCCCATTTGATATTAAACACAAGGCTCTGAATAGAAATTATATCGGCTTATATTCAATATCAAATTCTGAAACCAACAAATATCGTATTGGAAATAACGATATAAATATATCTTCCAAATTTCCATAACCATATCCGTATAATCACGAAATCCAACATCGAAATATTCCGAAGATGCTTTCCATTCAAATCCACTTCAATTCATGTATCGGAAATTCTGGTTATATTAAAACTCATTCCCACTCCAATTTATTTATTTAAAAATAACTGGATTATAATTCTAGTTAATAACTAGTTCATTTCGATAAAAATATATTTTTATCTTTTCAAATATGGAATTTTTCATCCCAATTCTTTCTAAATCATTTATTATGATTTTACACAAATTATTGATATTTTTAATAATTTTATTAAGGTCCTTTCAGTCGATTTCCATAAACGGTCATCGAACTGCACTTACAGCGACATTTTCCAAATTTGATTTGGACATAATTCCAAATCCAACCGTTAGATTTCAAATCTCTCATATTCGTTGGAAAGCTCTTTTCGATACGAACCCAACGATTCAGTTTTTAGGATAATTGGACGGTCAAATCTCCCGTAATGTCAATTCAAAGTCAATGGGCGAAATTCGCGAACGGTCGCAATGCGGCGTGTTCTATTCAGGCCATTAAACATATATAATATATATTATATATATTTCGTCGATTTCCATTTAAAACGTATTTTATAAATCGTTTATAAATTCGTTTTAAAACGATTCTAACTTCATTTTCTATTTTAAATCAAAATTGAATATTCCTTATCATTATAATATATAAATGATAATATTCTCAAAATATCAGATTTTGAAATCATCTCCTTTTCGATATTCATTATAAAAATGAATAAAATCGATATAAATATCGTTTGCGTAAAAATGGCGCAAATCTAATCAACACGACTTCATATATTTCAATATTTTCGTGTCCATCCAAAATCGGACATCAAGATCGGATTTTTAATCCTTTATTGAATATTATTTTAAAATATTCTTTATTTTAAAATATACGTTATTTTAAAATATTCTTCATTTCTGAATTGGAATCAGACACAATCAATTACCATATAATGTTATTTATATGGATTTCATACAACACATGTACATAATAATACGATACACAGTCAACCATCATCCAGAGTGCATTACACAACTGCATAAGCATTAAATATAAATAATTAACGCTTACAACAGTTTGTCAACCAATCGATTGACATACAACTAAATATTGGGATTAGTGTATGTCCAGTATCACTCCAATACCCGTGTGGGGTTTTCAAACAACAAATACTGATTAATATTTGTGCAGTTGGGTGATGTGTAAAATTTATTGTCCCAATCAACATCAGTCAAATGGGTGTACATAAACAAATCGTCCGATTTGTAAATGAATATTTATTTTATTCATGTACAAGTTAAAAATTATATTTTTAACGATAAAATATTTCATCCAACACATGAACATTTTATACGTTTCGTTTCTACAATAAAAATGATATTTTTAATGTTCTAACATATTTTAGAAAATTTTGGCAGCATAACGGCGCGATACTAGAACCGGAATAAGGTCCAGCCTTATCCCTCGCCTAATACTGGCTCGCGCCATGCACATGCCAATTCTAATCAATTCAATTTACATCCCACATTAAATTCAACCAATTTATCAATCAAAACAAACAACCAAACATCCATGGTTTCAATCAAAGGTGTCGGGTGCTTCTAAGCACCGTCTGCATCCTAGTATATATATTTAACTAGAAAATAAAATTAAAGTGAGAAGTTCTCACCTTTGGTTTCCACTCCTCCATTCTTTGATTGTCAATCATAATAGCGTACCTACGTTAAAAATCATATTTTTAACCTATTAATAATTATTTATATGTATGACCGTTTTATAAATAACATACATACTCTTAAAATCATATTTTTACCTTTCTAAATATATTTTTATAGTGTGACTATTTTATATATCGCATATATACGATAAAAATCATATTTTTATCTTCATAAAAATATTTCAAACTTACGATAAAAATCATATTTTTATACAATGAAAAATCTTATTTTTCTAATCTAAGAAATCATATTTTCATATCTAAAGAAATCATGTTTTCTATTTACAAAGAAATCATATATTTCAATTCAATGATATCGTATTTTTCAATTCAATGAAATCATATTTTTCATTTCAATGAAATCATATTTTTCATTAACTTAAAAATCATATCTTTATAAACTAAAGTCATCAATGAAAAATCAAATCTTTTATACTTCTAAAAATATTTTGATATACGATGAAAATCACATTTTTAACTAACTATAGATTATTCCTTTTATTTTTATATAACCAAAATCATAGTTTCTCATAACATAAAAATCATTTCATAAACAAAAATCATTTCATTTCTTCGATAAAAATTATATTTTTAACTAACTAAAAATATATTTTTATATAACTAAAAATCATATTTTTTTTATGCCGTTAAAAATCATATATTTACAATTGCTAATTTCTTTAAAAACTGAAAATAAATCATTGCTTTATATATATAAAAATTTCATTTTTAAAACCAGGTTATTTCATTTTTAATCAATGATGTTTCTATAAAAATTTACATTTTTATAACGTTTATATTTTAAAACAATGTTATGTATATATTTTTAACTGATTTTTAAATAATGTTTTATATAATAAAAACTGATTTTTAAATAATGTTTTATATGATAAAAACTCACATTTTTATAACTAATCTATTTATATATAATTTCAGTTTTTAAACCATGTATTTATATAAAATTTTCAGATTTTAAACAATAATATATAAATTTCCGATTAAAAAAGAACTACTTAATTAACCTAAAAATATATATATACTGTTATATCCTTCTTCAACCCGTTTGAACCCCTGAACTCATTGTCGGTCTGGAAATTTGCGTCGTCGGCACCCCACAGTCCATTGCCAGTCGATCGGACATCGCCACATGAAAGCTTGAGCCTTCCTCCACCAGCGCCGAGAACGGCGGCGAGCTCGGTGGTGTTAGGCGGCCAAAAATCGACCTGAAACTCGACGACTTTGAGCCCCCAATTCGAACGCGATGCTTCACGAGATTTGATGAAACTAGTATGGAATTAAAAGGGGGAGAGAGTTCTTGAATTTTTGCTTTGGTTTCATCTTGAAATTTTTCGTGGATTGGAAGAAATCGAGATGGGAAAATTTAAGCAAAATTGGCCATCGGTTGAATGAAGAGGCGGCCCGTGTTTTTCTAGGGTTTTATAAGTTTTTATTTTATATATTATAAATTTTTTTTCTTTTATTTCCAAATATACTTGTTTAAGCTACAAACTCCAATTCAAGTCCAACGACTGTCGCCCCTAGCCAAATACCCCTATTCCGGACACAATGGAATATGTTTCGTAAGCCCATTCGACTGTTTTAGTCTGTTTTTCTTTAAATTAAAATATATAACATTCAATATTGAATTTGAACGTACATTTTAAATTACCGGAGGCACATACGGACTCCAAAAATTCCAGAAAAATAAATCTAGCTATGTTTTGACGATACGATCCTAACAAAACTAATTTCATCGAATTTGGAGGCCATTTGAAAAACGGTCATTTTCCAGTCGATTAAATTCAAACTGAATTGACCAAACACGTTTAAATTCACCACACTCACATATCAATTCCAAAAATTATGAAAATTGGAATTTAGCAATAATTTGACATTCCGGATCCAACAAAAGTAGTCTCATCGAAAACAGAGGTCGTTTGCAAAATGACTATTTTTAAGGGCTATATATATATATATATATATATATATATCATAGCGACTATTCTGAATTTTCAACTGGACATAACTTTTTAATCCCGTTATGAAATCTTGATTTTCACATTCGTTGGAAAGATATTTTCAAACAGATTCAAATATTTCTGATTTTACTGAAATCCGATTTATTTTGAATCATGTAAATTCATTTGAAATTTGAAATTGAATTTTCAAACTGCCGCGCCATTTCAGGCTCGTTATATAATTAAAATAAATTTATTAGTTCTAACTTCGATTAAAATAGATTTTTAGTTGTTATTATCTAAAATAAATCATTTTAAATATTCAAAATTCATTAAAATTACCAAAATAAATTTAGTTGGTTCTGATTTTTCGGCTTGTTACAAAAGCTTAAATGCATTAGTGATATTAAGTAAATACGTACACAAGAAATCACCAAATCCTATTTCGACAAGAAATGCAAGAATAATGTCATGGGTATCAATATTTTAATTTGTTGTGTATATACGGATATCACGGGGACAATAGTCACAGGTACAATCACGACAAGCTTAATTATAAATAGGCCCAGTTTCAATTTATAATCTAAAAAATATAATTGATAGTGAAAATTAAAGTAGATCGTCTACGTAATTCTCGACGTGAGTGATTATTGGAAAGTATATGAAAATGGTTGAACTCCTTATCAAATCCTAAATTTTGATCGATATGCAGATCCAACATCACATCCCACGTGTATCTATTTCGCCTAACTGCATCTCGTCGACCAAGAGCTGGGGCGTTGATATTTTTTTCAACATAAGCGTTTTGATCGTCTCTCAGGACGTTTCATTCGCTAGGAATACCGCTGCCTTGCAACGCTTTCCATGCTCTCCTCCTTTTTTTTTTTTTTTTTTTTTTTCTGAACGGTGGTGCTGGTTGTTGGAATTGAAGAGGAAAGAAAATAGAAGGAAATGCAAGTGAAATGAGGAAGGTAATAGTCCGCTAATTTATATTCAGCTAGAGAATCGCTACTTAGCTAGTTAAATTTTAACCGATTAAGTAATGATGTGAATTGCAATCCACACTATCTCGTGGACTGCAATCCATGGTAATCTCTTAATCGGCTAAACTTTAGCCGGCTAAGAACAACACAAAACCCCTTGATTGGAACTTTGTGTTTCTCCGTTGTGTCAGGTTGAGGATCAGCCCTGTTTTGATCATTCCGAGTCTGCTCAGTTGGAAATGCCCTGCCTGGACAAAGTTGCCAATGACATGTTAACATCCCATGATGATATCCCTTTCTAGACATAATTCCTTTAATCGAGTGATCACCCCTATTTGTCCAAGTGCAAACAGAACGAAGATTGTTCTGTTACATCTAAAAACAGCAACATACATAACTATTCAATTAAATATATATTTGAGTCATACAATTTCGGTAGTCTCCACATCTGTTGCAACATCATCACAATTAAACATACCAAACAGGTGCATTTTATTTATGGTTCAAATACGAATATCGTATTCTACCTATATCTGCTGAATTAAGAGGGAAAGATCTGTGATGCCCTAAAGATTAATTTGCCCTCCTATAGTCGCACTTTCCACCGTTTTATTTCAGTTTCGTACCCACGATTGTTGGGTATTCCCAGCCATTCTTTCATTAATAACCCTTGCTTGATCCTAATCATCCCAATCGTTGGTTTCAATCAATTCACATAGAAAGTTCAAATTGAAACGTTACCCAGACTATATAGCTGACAAAAGTGACATCTAATCCATTCTCCCACATTTTCCTTTTCTAGCTAACATAAACTTGCATGCATGTGCAAAACTCACAAGTCTAGATTCAAAAACAAAAGACAGCCATGCAGCACAAGTTCTTTAGACCTCTTTACATTTTTTCAGATTAAATATTTGCATACGTAAATACAAACGAATATCGAACAACTATCATATTATTTAACGATCGATAAATCAACGTATGTAATTTTATTTTATTTCAATATCACCGATTTTAAAAACGGGCAAAATTTACAAATATGATAATAGCAAACAGTTTTGAATATTTAACAAGCATAAAATATAAACTATTAATTTACTAAATACTATATCTATTATAATTCGCTTTGCTGAAATACATACAAAATATACTATAATTTCAATGAAAAATAAATGAATAGTTTTCAAATATGGATACCTTCGTATTCACATTCAATTCTGTTTATTTGTCTGCTTTTCAAATACAAATACTGATTGATTTCGAATTTTTGAAATACCCACCGACATGCTCACTTCCTTCATCGATAATACAGCACAACACTTTGCACTGCTCAACCTATACAAGATATTTGTCTAATGCATTCAAAATACAATTTTGTCATCTAAGAAAGAAAATAAAAATAAAAATTCTCTTCGCATGTTCGCATTGATCCACCCATACGCATACCAGACAAACCAGCACGTAACATAAAATATCCGACAAAACACAAAAGAGATTAAAAAAGAAGAAATAAAATACAAAAAGACGCAAGTAGAAACAATGGTAATAAATTTAACTGACGTAAGATATAATGCACCTCAAGCACAGCACACCAGACAAAACTCTTCAAACTACATATCCTATCTCCCTATTTCTCCCTCCCCCCTATTTATAACACACTAACTCTCCACACCTCTTCTATCCTACAAACAAGCAAAGCAATATGCAGCTATGCCGATCCAACGCGTCTACAGCCATATGCTTACCGACCGACCCAAGGGTGGCTATCGCACCCACACACGGCTACGATCATATGAGGTATTCCAAGCTAAGCGATGCAAGAAGATTAAGCAGACGAGGCAACAATCGTAATAGAGATAGAGCAGTGACACTGCCTATGGTTACTAAAACCGAGAAATCGACCTGGAAGCAAATGCCTGCCTGCGCTGATATTTACGTTGTCCCTACTACTGTTAGTAGTAGGACTTCTACTGCTCAGACTCATGAACAGGCTTTTCAGGTTGTGGTATTGCGAGTTTCCATTCATTGCCAGGGCTGTGCTGCCAAAGTTAGGAAGCACATTTCCAAGATGGAAGGTAATATCTGTTCTTTTTCTTTTTTCTTTTTTTGACATGTACAAATAAGTTGAGTAAAACTTACAAGTGCTTGCAGGGGTGACTTCATACAGTGTAGATCTGGAGTCCAAGAGAGTGACAGTAATGGGGCATGTTTCTGCAGCTACAGTCCTTGAGAGCATCTCCAAAATCAAGAAAGCTGAGTTATGGGTTTCTTAGATTCCTTCAATATCATTTGTTGAAATATAAATATTTTGGCATTGTTCTAAGTTTCATTTGTATTTGGTTTAGCTTAAAATTTGAAATGCTCTTTTCTCTCTTTTGCCAAACCTTCTGCAGTCTCAGCACTGTCTTCTGAAACCGACTGTTCAACAATTGTATTTAGGATTGGAAGTACAGAAGCATACTGCTTTCTAAAGAGTTTTGAATTAGCAAGTACTAACATGAGATTATATTACTTCAAAAGATATTTGATTTTTGGTCATAATCATAATGGCATTCTTTATTTATTGCTTTAGGAAGGATGTACATGCATAAATAAACATGAAAAGAGGGCAAACGTACGTGTACAATACTTTAATATTTGAGCTAGCCTAGAGAAAGGTTGAGATATCATCCCAGTTATTCCCGAACAAAGCAGAAGGAAAGCTATGATATGCTACCAACTTTCTCATGTGGCTTATATATTTATGGTCTTTGTAAAAGGAAATAAATATACAAATTTTCATTCCTAGGATTATGGTGTTGATTTTTGAAGATCATGACATAACAGATATTTGTTAGCTGCAATTAATTTCCTTGGTTAGGTATTCCACTATACCTACATTATATAGGTAGTCTTGATTTATGCATTATTTTCAAACTAGAAAAATGCAATAGAAGGATTAAAAAAAAAAATCTACTGTCATATGTTTAATCTTCCAAGTTACTACAACACGAAGTTAATGACATACATTAAAAAGAAGAGCAGTCAACATTTTCAGACTTGGACCTAACATGCTAAATGTTGCTTCTCAAAAACAATTTCATAAAAATTCAACCGTCATGATTCCAACAATTGCAAAGTCAGTTACATAGTTACATTTTTGAATTTGTTGGACAAAAGAAAAGGGGGGAAAAATAGAAGAGAAGAGTAAAAGAGATAAGAAAAAGAATAAACTAGAGTGGACAAATAACATTTCTAGATATCATTAACCAAAAGCATACTTCACACTGAACAGCTATATGAAAAATGTAGTAATGAATATGATCACAAGAGCAAATATCAGCTGGTATGCAAACATACCAAGACTTGGAGTTCCTAATATGAGGGACCAAGTAACTGGAGTAAGTGGTTGAATATTAGGACCACCTAATAATTGATACCATCACAAGAAAACACAAACATTGATTATAGTATTGATGTGTATGATAAGATATACCAATTTGTTAAAACACAGGGATGCTTAAAGGCTAAATACTGAGCAAATGACGAACTAGTATATAAATCATTGTTTGTTCCATGTTAAGAAACTTTTAAGGTAGAACTTGTAACATGTGCAAATACCACTGACACGTAGACAACTTGGAAGTACGTCAATAATTCACACAAATTTTCCATCTCAGGCTGGAATTAAAATACTCTTGGGATAATAGCCACTACCATGGGTTTGAATATTGACAAAACGGAAACAGTTTTTTTAACCAAAAACAGTGCATAGAAGCACCTTGTCCCCTAAAGTTATACAGCAAACGGAATTGATAAATATTTTTGTAACAAATGATATTTAAACACATAGCACAACTTCAAAATTTACTTGTTAGCAAAATCTTTTTTTTTTTTTCTTCTTCTTCTTTTTGCTTATTTCTACAACCAAAGCTACAGTGTAAACAATAACTTTAAAGATTTTTTTTTTTTAAATTTGGACCAGTTTTGAAGACTTATAAAAAAAACAGATCAGTTTTCAAACTAATTGTAAAAAATATGCCACTTTTTATTACGTACAACACTGATGGCATCTCGGATGCCATCAGTTTTTTTCCTTATTGCCGGCATCTAAAATGTCGCTAATTATAACACTGGCGGCATCTCGGATGTCATCAGTTTTTTTTTATTGGCTCCATCTGAAGATGGAGACAATGTAAAAAGAAAAATCCTAGTGGCGGCTTCTGAAATGCCACCAATTAAGCGGCACTTCGGATGCCATCAATTTTTTTAAGGATTTTTTTTTCATTGGCTCCATCTAAGACGAAAAAAATAAATCCTATTGGAGAGATCTGAAATGCTGCCAAGAATATGATTTATTTTTTACATTGGCTCCATCTCAGATGGAGCCCATGAAGAAAACACAAACAAAAACAAAAAATTGGCGGCATCTTGACAAGATGCCGTCAATGTTATACATAGGAGAAAAGAAACCTATTTTTGTAATTACTTTGAAAACTGATTTATTTTTGTTACAAGTCTTCAAAACTGGTACAAATTAAAAAAATTCTCTAACTTTAATGTTACCATACAATTAACTAGTAATTAACGCAAAGTTTGCAAAATGAGTTTCAAATCGCAAAAGTCGAACACTGAATCAAAACAGTATTTAAATCGTAAATTGCTTATTTGAAGTTTGCACACTTTGAAAATAATTTTGACATTTGAACTACAACTAAACCTAAAGCATTATTCTCCCTTGTTCCAAATTTATTTTGTTTAGAAATGATTTGAGCTGGAATTGTACATCCAAACAAGCATATTAAATATATTACTTTGAACTGACCGCTTTTTCTAAAGTATGGTATTAGCTGGGTGAGGTGAAACCTTGGCGCAACGGTAAGGTCCCCTGACTAGTGGCCTGGGCGTCCAAGTTGAAATACGGAAACAGCCTCTTTGCATTGCGAGGGAAAGGCTGCATACTATCGACCTCCCCGGAGCCCGTTATTGTACGGAAAGCCTCGTGCACTGGGTTCCACCACCATGATATTAGCTGGGTATGAATTGGAATATAAACTGAATTGTAACGAGAGATTCGAAATATTAACCGGTATTTAGCTATATCGATAAATCTATATTGTTGACATGGTATAGTCAAATGTATGGTAAGAAAATTGCAAAACCATCAGCAACATAACAAATGGTTTTAATTTTGATTTCTTATTACTCAGTTAATCCCAACAATAAACGGTTTTTGAAAAGAGGCCGGATTTGATAAATGATGATCTTTTATTCTAGCCCAGCAACGCCATGACTGCTATATATCTTTACTTTGTAACGTCGACCAACAGACTCATTGGTGACCTTTAAAAAAATACAATAATAAAATTACCCTTGATCTCATCTTGAGGTCCTACGTCAAACTTTGAGAGTGTTTTTGCAATTTTATTTATGATGATATTTCTCATTTTTCTTTCAGAATTAATTTTCGAGATAAATCACGTTGTTCTTTAATGTAATTGTAAATGATTGTGATACATAAAGAAAATAAATCATATCCTAAAACAAATAAGTAATTACCCATGTCGACATATGCGTCAACCATTTTGGTATCAATAAAAGTATACTTTTTATCATCATACAAAACATAATGCAATAAACTTTCAATATTCACTGGTAAATTTATCATCAACAAAACATAATGCAATAAATTTTCAATATTCACTAGTAAATTTATCATTAGCGATGAACAACTTAGCAATCTATTCTTAAAAATCTAACTTCGTAGGTGACGGATGTTAAGTAGGTCCGTTCCAACCCCACTCCATTTGTCACACCGCGACATTGATAATTTCTGATCCCGCAGCTTTAACCTTTCAACATGATTATTCCATGCCTTAGCAAATAACATGCTTGCTTAAATGTAGCTTTCAGGACTCGGATCTCTCCCTCTGCTAGTACTTAGCGATCTACTAGTATATCTTTGATCATTTTACCACCACCGTTGGCACAGTAAACACATTTATTTTTAATTTACCAATATAATTCGTATGGCAGCAGATTTCCATATTTATAATGGTAATCGTTGCTATAACTAATTGTCGTTGATGTTTGAATCAAAGGGCTAGACGTTAAGAATGTCCTTTAAGTCCAAACAAAGTCTAGGTGGAGCTTGAACATACATAAGCATTCTATGCAAAATTTCGCACAAATAAATCTTGCATTATACAAGTAAAAAAAACTAGAGATGATAAGAAACTCAATTGTTTTGATTAGATTATCACCGTTTATTATTTTAACATGAGCGTATGTGTATGTCCGCATACATGTGGATGTATATATGAGATAGGTTTGATTAAACCTCTAATCCTCCTTGATCCCAACGGCATGTTCCAAATTGAATAATAGTATTTTCACTCTTGGTGACAAGCGAGAGAGTATTATTATTATTACTATTTAATTGGGAATATATGTCTGAAATCAAGCAGGGTTAAAGGTGCAGCAAAAGCAAAGTGTAACCGAATATTGTCATTCCCGCAAGCGTGCGCACACGCACACATAAGAAGTGCTTTGTGGCACCTCTGCTTTGCAGCACTCCATGCACATCCATTTTTCACCACAAATTTATATTTATTTTATTTTAATGAGAAATTTTTATCGAATCCTATCGAGAATTCCTTAATCTCAATTGAAAAAATTGATTTTGAATGGAATGCTTATAGTGTTCCCATTATTTGATAAAATGACTAAATTCCAATTGAAATGAAATCTTTAGAAGGAATCAATGAAACGATATCAATTCAAATCTTGGATCTTTAAATTCAAAATCTCGTGCTAAATAGCGTGGAGGTTCGAGTCCTCTTCAAGGCAAAGCGTTTCATTTTCTTCTCTTCAATGGAAGTTTCATTTTCCAGAATACATAGAGTTGAACATAGTAAAATAAGAAATTGAAAGAATGGTGCACTAATTTTTTAAATCCGGTACCGATAGGGATGAGAAATGTAGTTGCTAGCCTAGACTCTTATTTTTTGGGGAAAGGAGAGTAGCGGCAAAAAAAGATAAGCAAGAAAAGTGTATTCTTGATGAACCAGTGTCTAGCACACCCAAAAAACCAAACTCTGCCTTATGTAAAGTTGCTTTATCCCATAGGTACAGCGTTTCGTTTGAATCAACAGAGAACATAAAGAGTTTTTTTTATAAAAGATAAAGTCTGAATTAGGAAGGATTGGTCGACGAAATATGAACCGAAGACTAAAATAGAATTTTATTCTAATAATGTAACAAATCTAATTCATTGATAAGAAAAAGAACGAATGTGAACGGTGATTGAGAAGTGACTTGGACAAAAAGAAACGAAGTGACGCAGGGTTCAAAATGAAAGGAGCCTTTGCTCATGGAGCAACATGAGCTGCTCTAAGTGTTCCAGTCAGCGAAGCTCCAGAAATTTCTACAATAAATTAGATAGGTAGATAGTATAGTTCGTTCGGGATTGATCCCCGATCATGGATTAGATTGCGGATCCATATGGAAACATAGTATCTACTTACATACGCTCGAATGACCCCCCGATACCGATAAGAAAAAGGCAGCAAGACGTCTGTATGAGGTGCCATTGAACCGTTCTCTATATTTATACATATGTATATAGAGAAAGAAGACGTCTGTCTCTCTCTCTAGTAATTTCAGAAATAAACAAAATAAAGTAGTTATAGCTACAAAACAAAAAATATATTGTTATTATAATTATTTTTTGTGTATTATGAGTTAAAGCCCCGCTAAGTCCCGGCAAAATCACCGTTATAGCACATAGCGTTCTTATTCGACCACTACGTTTTTTGAATTCATCCCCAGTGAACAATAGATCCGCTTTAAGCTCTGTTATATCCATTTTAGCAAAATCAATGTAAAAAAGGCTGATTAGACTAGTTCTTTCTTAAAACAAAATCAATTAAGTCAAGGTAAAAACCAAATTTTAAGGCATAAGTGATCAATATATGTTAAAATCTATTATAGTTACTAGATCTGACCTGATTGAATCGTATTTTCTTCGGTTTTGTTACATAAGGTTAAGCAATATTTTTTTCTCCTACAGAAACGGTGCGAGAAGGAAAATAAAACAACGTTTCACATTTTTTTTTACATTTAAATGGTGTTTTTTTATGCACCTTCGCTACTTCCCGTTATACCCACTAAATTTTTACACATCCACCGCTATAGAGTTTTAATTGTGTAGTATGTACCAAATAATCTTGACATCACAATAGAAAGTTTATTAATGGTGAACAATTTAATTTTCTATTTATAATAGATTATTTCAGGTTGTATTTGAAAAATATTTCAAATAAAAAATAAAGAAAAGAATAAGAAAAAATAATTGAACAAAACATTATAGCGGAAAATTTCTTTTACTGTTAATATTTTTGGAACCAAAGCATCAAGTAAACTTTGGAAAACATGAAAACTATAAATTTATGTTGAATTATAGAAAGGACACTTATCGAATGATTGCTTATAAATTTTGAAATGAAATATATAAAATGTAGATAAAATTTAAAATTATATGCAGAAGATAAAGAGCTTCATTACATTTAGTTCGGTCAAAGTAAGAAAGACATGTATTTTTAGCGTATTAGAAAACTCTTAACGCTCAGAAGATGCTTGGACAGTGGTGGGATAAGGCACCAAAGTAACAAATGCCGAGCATCAACAATGCATCAAAATTTGAAAGTAACGCCTAAATGTGGCATCGGAACACCTTGATGGTGCCAGCTCACTGTTGAGTTTTTTCTTCTTCTTTATTTTTACCCAAAAGGCAAAGTTTATGTTTGTGGAATTTTGACGAATTATACACAACCACAGCAGCTACTCAAGGTCAATCAAAGTTTATTTACTAGCACAACCATTTGAGAATCATCAGATTCTGAAAACTACAACTTTTGTCTAACTAATTTTTTTTTATCTTGTGAACATGTGATTTTCCTTTTTCTTTTTTTTAGGTTAGGGCAAACTTTTTCCAGACTTCGATGTAAATACAAAAATGGTTCCAGATAAACTAGGTAAAAGTGGCGATTTTACCTAGTTTGTGGATGGGATAAATAAAACGTTGCATTCATGCTTGGCCTACTAAAAGTTGGTAGTGGATGATGTAATAACTGACAACTTCTGCTTTCTTCTCTAGTGCACTTTTTGTATGTACACTTAATAAACCTGTATGTTTGACAGTGCACAGCAGACAGCAGTACTAGCTTTAATAATACACACAATAGTGCCCCTACTGTGAATTCCACTCTGAGTTATTTTACCAACTTTGAACAGCATTATAGCATCAAACTAGAGTTGGTAAATGGATATATCAGCTCTGAACCATTGTGCATATATATATGATAGTACTGTAATCCAGAACTAACCGTATTTCTTGTCTGCAAAAAATCATGTGTCAAAGTCATGCAAAAACTTATGCCAAACCTAGAGCCTCAAATAAGTAACTAGTGATTTTGTTAATAACGAACAACCTTTGCTAATAAAATCAATTTCTGCAGCAAAGATGAAATATTCATACTAAACCACATAGAAAACAGAACAGTATTGCACATAATTCACTCCCAAAATGTGTTCAATTCATCAAATATAGGAAGCAGCTAGTAGTAAAGTAAATGTACCAAGTCCGAGTTACATTTTTGATAGATACTTCATGGCAGAAAATGACAGTGATCCAGCTCATTGGTGGCCCTTCAATAACAAAAAACAGATGAATATATCAGGACTTTTCATCGTAAGAATATACTATTCTGATTTTTTTAAGTAGTATACAAAAATCAAAAGGCAAAATACTATCAACAAATTACAAACAGTTGATATAACAAAACACAATCAGATAGAAGTTCACAATCTAACGTGTATGCAGCACAGTTTGTAACAACTGTGCAACAGGTGAGGGCAACAATAGACTACATTCTGTTCAGAAGCTAACCTTTGCATCAAATACCCTTGTAGATTGAAATAGCAAATCATTTATACCATGGACGGAGGTTTAAATTTCATGCTCAACATAACGCGGCTATCACAATCCAAAATCATTTCCAACGTACCCCTTTTCTCTACTGCAACAGTTGAACCCAAATTTTAGATCTAAAATTTGAAGTGAATTGTGCTATAGTCAGCTTATATATCTAACGAACACTAAACGGGTGAGAATATCTCTTTTTCCTCATGTTATTCCTTCTTTAATTGAAATATTTTACAAAAGAGATTTCTTTGTTGCTGTTGCTCCTATTGTTATTTTGATTGAAAGTGGTTCAAACCAAAAAGCTCCCTAACAACTCAAGTGGGATATGTTACCACTAGGAACAATGGTCACTAGCCACGGTCTATTTCCATTTTGCATTGCCCCGAAATCATTTGTGCAATAAAATCAAATGCCTGAAAGCCCAAAGTAAGAATGGATTCGAGTTCTGATTTAGGAAGTGAGGACATGAGGAAATAAAAATGGAAGACAAGCATTCTATAAGAATCCGAAGTTGAAAAAAACTAATGTTGTTCAATACTTACATCAAACTATGAAGTATCTAGATTAATTATTAATGTCGACCAGTTGTTTCTATCCAATTGCCAAAATTATTGTTTACTTTGAAGCCTATTTCTAATGAATTTCTAAGGAACAACAAAACACTATTCTACGTACAACCTCTTTGAAGGTCATATTTACATGGATCAAGTAAAATCAACACACGCATGCAAGCGCGTGTGCATGCACACGCATTCAGTTTTATTTAGATTTTGCTAGTTTAAACTAAAACATGATGTGAAAGGATTCAATGGAAAGTATTGCTATACACGTCATTGGCGTTAATTTTATCACAAAATTTTCTTTTAGGCCTACCAAAAAGAAATTAATTTAAGTTCAGGAATGTTTGAAAACATATTGTATCAGAAAAATAGACGTGTTTTCACTATACCACATTTAACAAATTTCCTTTAAAAAAGAAATTTTTTTGCAATATGCTGGTCCACTTTGAGAATGCACAAGTACAAAATGTTGCATAGTGAAAAACATGCCTATTTTTATAATTAGTTTCAAATGAGGCCCAAAACTGAAACATTTTTTTGGGGTGAATGTAGGCAAAAAAAATAGCCCAGCCCAAAAGTTCAGACCGGGTAGCTACACATCCAAAAGCAACAATAAAAATAAATACAAACCCTAGTTCTAAAGAAATACTCTTCAGCTCCAAGAAGGAAAAAAATGGAGAAAGAAAAACTCCGATCCTCTTCTTTGATATTTCGCCTTTTCCATACCACTTGATTTGCCTCTCTCCCAATACGGTAAATCATGATTCATCAGCTTTCTCATTGCTGAATTCTTGATGTTATTATGTCTGGAATCATCCACTTTATTAATGGTGTTGTTGGCATAACCCTTCAAGATATAACCCTTGCCATAGAAGAATCAGCTATGATTTTCATCAAGTGATCAGTTGAACATCTTCATATATTCCACGACATTATTGCCACTAGCTACATTTATAAATCTACCCAGGTAATAGAAATCACTTTGTTAAGTTTAATACAGTAAATTGGATGGCAGTTGTATTTGATACTAACAAAGGTTGGATACCTAAAGGTTATTGCATACAACCATAATACACAAGCATCTATGCTTCTGATACTGGAAACTAAGGAACCGAAACATCAATTTACATGTAAAAGTTGAAAGCAATTTACTCTGATATCAATATTATAATAGATATTAAGGAGTTAAGGGTTATAACTTTAATGGAATTCGTATACCTTTGAGAGAAAAGTACAAATATTCCAATCAAGTTCTAATCCATTAGCTCATTAATATCTAATGCAGTTAGCAATGCTACTGAAAGTTCCATCTAAAGCTCTGTTTTTAAGCTTTGACAACGCTGATGGTGTTGTAGCAGTTTTAATCTTGTTTTATGGTTTCGTTTATTGGTGTTTTAAGGTTTTAGAAACTTCAACGCACTACCTCTAACATCATAGTTTGTGTACATAAAGATGATATGCGAAGTTTGCTAATTGTGGAGACGGCACATCCATCAAAGTTCGTCACAGAAAACCTTAAGGGTTCATTGCTTGAATAAGCCATGAGAATAAACCTGTATATATATATATATATATATATATATATATATATATATATATATGGGGTAGGATCAGGGAGCCCCCCCTGAATTTCAGCCTCTCATTTGCACCCCAATTTCAGCCACATTTATATTAAAAAAAGTGAATGGAAAATGAGTGGGAGGTGAGAGAATGAGTGGAAGGAAAGAGGAAGGAAATGTGTGGTGGAAAAGTGGTAGGCTAAAGGGGTGCTCACTATTTGGGGTGTCATTGAACCTGCCCATATATATATATATATATATATATATATATATATATATATATATATATATATAGCATAAATAACTGCCTCCTAGCTTCAACTTAGGAAGACCAAAAGTATATTGTTCATGGCCATATCAAACATGAAAAATCACAGCGCTGCTTTCTTATAACGACATCTGATGATTTATACAAAGCTGTAATGTGTGTATTGGAGCCTCCCTCCACAGCACCCCTCTTTTGCAGCACCCGAAAACCCCTCCTATTGTAGCCAATAGTTCGCATTTAAACAATAGTATGAGGCGAGTCACTGGGAGGAAAGAGATGGAAATATATGGTGAAAATCAAGAGAGATTTAGGGATTGGGTGCAACGGAATGCTTCTCATATATATATATATATATATATATATATATATATATATATATATATATATATAGTTGACGCTTGATTTTGGTTAACCGCACGCCAACACTCAATCAGTATGTGAATAATACTAACGATAATCGGTCACAGAGCAATCACATAATAATCACAGAGTGTGTAAAAGGTAAATGAGGACTCGAGTTTTATAGTGGTTCGACAAATCGTGTCTACGCTCACTTGTTGCAATCGATTGATTATATTTTTAATAACATGTACAATACAATTTATTCGTAGGAATGTAGAGAAAGATAGTTATAATAAGTCATCACAATGTCTTTGCGTAATAGAGTTCCAAAGCCGAGAAGAGATCCCTCAAAATGGCCAAATGATAGCCTATTTATAGTTGGAGATATAGGCTTGTCCAAGAATATAGAAGCAAAAATAGGATCGTCAATTGAGCAAGCTCGCAGGAAGTTTCGGATCTGATCCCTCAAGTGGAGGGATCGGTACCAATCCCTTAGAGGAATCAGTATTTTTTTAATGTGTATCGCTCCTTGAGTAATTGTTGTATCCAGACAAATATCACCGGTATCATTCTTTAAAACACAAATACATATTTCTACAAATTTGGATTCAGAAAGTTTTTGCAAAAAGAAAACAAAAATACAAATAAATTAAATTGGCAGTATTCGTGATTTGAGAACTAGAAATTACAACCCAAAAAAAATACAAAATAAAGATCTATATTTCAGGAAAAAAGCGACGTTCCAAATGAGAACTAAAAATTCTAAACATGTATTCGTGATTTGAGAGTAGAAATAAATAAATGGTTGGAAATTAAATTGGCAGTCCACTTGTTTATTGAAATAAAACATGAATCTTACCAAACAACAAGACATATATTCCAAGTCCAACCCACTTAAAAATGTAAAATTCAAAAAATACATTATTTCGTCGAGATCTCGTAAATTGATCTCAGCCGAGATTTGAATATCTCGCCCGAGATTTAGTTAAACCGAAATATATCTGATTTTTCTTGTTTCGAATCGTTTAACCTTGAAAACGAGATCTCGGCTGAGATCTTCGAGATTTAAAACCTTGATCCCATGTTTCATTGTTTCGATCAAGTGTTTTCAGCTTGAATCCCCATGTTGATCACGCGTTTTTACGTGTAGTCAAAGTATCAATTGAATTAACAATTGACAACTCAGTATGTAACTCGACAATTGTCACTGAATAGTGAGTGTGATTGCTCTAATAAAGAACATAGCGTTCCAGATCACCTCACATGATCACTTAAGTTTCTTAATCTGTTGGCATGCCTGATCCAAGGTAACATTTAAAAATAAGAAAATAAAGCATACATGAGTACTTCGTAACAGAAGCTATCAGAAAATTTTGCTAAGAATGAGTAGTTTTTGCTAATGGATGACGTGTGTTTTCAGTCGTGCCCGATCATCCCTGTGGTTTTCAGATCCAAGCCTTTGTATCCCTCGTTTTAACAAATTTCGTATCCGGGCAAATCGAGTTTTTTTGCCTGGATCCGACGTATTGATCATGCAAAAACGAGTGATCTGCTTCGTAGGCTAAGTGATCGATCGCTTGGCTCGATTACGAAGTTCGTTCCTGGGCAAATTGTATTTCAGATCCAAGCATGACTCCGAATCCTTGCCTTTCATTCATTTTATCTGAACCTACTAGAAGTGGTAATATTAAAGGCAAAAGGAATCATGTTCAGATTTCATGACAACAAAAAAGGGGTTAAAGTAAACAAGAAAGGGCCTGGTTTTATATATGGTTAGCATTTATTTTTTTGCTATTAACACTAAGTTTTAAATAGTTAGTTCATTGAATCCGTGCAACTTTTCCCATTTGTAAACAAAAACGCTTTGTAATAAAGTAAACAAAATTATGTTGACTGAAAATGTTACATAAGACATCAAAATTGGTAGTTGACTAAACTATTCTTGATGCTTCATTTTGATATGTCACTACACCTAGCTGGCCCTAGCTCCCGTACATGTTTCGAAAACCTAAAAATGCCAGACAATTATCTGGATTACTGTAAGTAGTTGTAATAGCATGCAACCAATTTTCTATGGTTAAAATAGCATGTGTAACAGTATGTAACCCAGTAATGGTATTACTATAACTACCAATAAAAAAAATAAGGTCCTCGACATAATATTTTAGTATGCAACCTGAACTTAGTCCAAGATGGTTGACAAAGGAACAGCAAAAGGGATGAGCATAAACTATCACGATTCATGTATAGCAACAGTAGTTAAAAAAGCTGCATTCTGAAAACGAGGATGAGTTATCCAACCTGATATTTGTAATTATGTACTCATCGTAATAATTGAAAAGGAAAAAAACTGTTTCACTTAGAAATGCTGATTTAGCATATTTAATGAATACATGGATTTCATTCAAAATTTACCACTGTTCTTGATTCTGTCAATATCGAGAATCATCAAACACCCATGGTTGATGGAGAAAAAGCTCACGGCCATTCATTTCTGCTCTTCCTGAGGCAATATCTTCAGCTCGTTTCAAAGCTGCCTCAGCTTGTCTAGCTGATTTATCGGCATCCTAATCCCAAAATAAAATAAAAAATAAAATGCATGGTTTGATAATTTAAATACTGCCAAAGTTTGACCGTAGAATTGAAATAACATAAGCATTAGAAGTTGATAATTACGTACAGGGATACACACGAGCTAAAATACCCTTATCGGGTATCAAAGTAAACAAGCATGTTTCATTCATTATTTGATACATCGAACTTCATACCCGGCAAAATGATATAACTGAATGTTACTTTAGATAACATAGTATAGGATCAAATACCTAGTAACACAGCTTAAAAGATTTATCCATAATATAAAACTAAGTTAGTTACTTGAAATAGGATATGTCTGGACCAACCTTGAAGTCTAAGAGTTTTATTCCATCATCTATCTATTTATTTGCTTATTTGCTGCTTATTCCTTCATGCAACTTTCACCGACCAAGAGGATGTTTGGGAATGACCCAAGAAAATGACTTATAAGGTACTTGGTTAATTTTAAATATGTCAATTGTCAACAACAATTAGTTGCTCCACATATAACTAAAAATTGACTTATTAGTTAAAGGGAGCGGCTATTGGGACACAAAATTAAACACACAAATTATGAACAATTGGATTTGTTTGTCTTTACATAGAAGATGAAATTCAAGGGGAGATCTAATAGTTGAGATTTGTAGTGCCTAAATTTGTGTCTAAATAGACTTTCCCTTAGTTAAAATCATGGTTCAAGATTCTGTCCGGTAAGACGGAATCCCGTCTATCATGATCCAGTTTCGGCGTCGACCAGACCATAATTTAATCCAAAATCCATTTCCAATGACTAGCATTAAAAAACAAATATGTTTTTAATCGACTTATTACCGCGTAAATAGCAACTTTCAAGCTCAACAGCAAGATAAATGAAAGATTTAAGTATCCAGCAAGACTCTTAGGACGCGGTCGATTTTAGAGGTAATATCGAGCAAGATAATTGGATGGTTAGAGCAACCAGCTTGAAGCAGGATATGAGGATATCGAGCATAGGTACAAGCTTGTGTAAGGAAATTATTCAAAATGGGTAGAGAAATAAGAGAGAGTGTCTGTATGGAAGAGGGAGAAGGAGAAAAACGGAGAAGTAAAAGACGGCTTGTATGAATTTAGGATTACAAATTTAATCAGGCCTTCTTTCTTGATGGGCTTTGGTTTGTTCATTTTATAGTTGAGCATGATTTCAATACAGAAATTGAAAGCGGGAATAATCAACTTCCAACCTATGAATTATACTTACAATTGTCTTGACTCATTTTAATTATTGATATATTGATGTACGTAAGGTTTCAAAATGTTACAGAATCTAAAACCGAAATTTAAATGGAATATGCAGAACGGAACCGAAATTTTAAAAAAAATTGATCGGAACAGAATAGAAAACCGGAATTTTGAACCTTGGTTAAAATATAATAGAAATTCAAAGTGGATTTTAAGCTTAAAACAAGAAACAAGTTGTTGCCAAATTGATCTAAATCTTGTTGAAATTTCAAGTGTCATCTTACTAATTTGAAAAGGAATATTTGTTAGAAGATTATTAATTTTGTATAAACACAAAAATGATAATACATTAGATCTCTAACCTTTAGCTGACTAGCATCACTGCCTCAGCGGCTAAGCGCTTTGACTTTGGCCAAAGAGATCATGTTGACACGGGGAATTCGTTAACTCGCACACGCCAACACCCGAAGGGTTGAGTTTAATCCAAATAACCAAACGCAAGAAATATAAAGGGACACACGCCAACACCCGAAGGGTTGAGTTTAATGGTTCGGCACAAATGCCTATGTCCATTTCACTAACGCCTATGTCCACTTCATAGTAACTATTCAACGTCATTGTTACAATTACAATGTTAACCGAAGTCCAAACACTTTGAATTTACAAAGTTGTGTTAGAGAATGACAAAGTCCTTGTTAATTCCCTATTAGGCCATAATCATCTTCCTTAAGCCAAAAAATGTGAAATATGCTTTAAGTTCAAAAGCGAGCCAAGTGTCGATCCAAATGTTCAAATGTTGAAGGAAAATTTATATGTGAAGTTTATAAGTCCAAAACACCTTCCAAAGCCATGAAAACCATTAAGGAAACCATTAAAAATCTTCAAGAAGAGAGCTCCCGCGTGCTGGAAATGAGCAGCAAACCCTCCAAAATAGCCAAGTACCAGGGGTATTTATACGTAAAGCAGCAGGCCAAAGTCTAAAAATTCGTCCCCCGGGGGTTGTACGATCCCGAGATCGGTACGTATCTCGGGACTTAGCCAAAATCCAGAGTGTCTTTCCAAAGTGAGAATGCCAAGCCAGAAATCCAATGTTCAAATGTGTTGATCACCCGGTTTTAAGTGATCGACGCTGCCTTGGCACCCTGTCAAATTGTGCCGAGCCAAACTGAAAAATACCAATCCAACAAAATACCGAGTCCAAAACATAGTGTCAGGCCCGTGTTGATTCATCAAAAACCAATGATCACCTCGGTGTGATCAACTTTGCCGCGTTTGCCAAGCCCAGGGGAGAAATTCCTATCCCCAATGTATTTCATATCCGGGAAAAGGTGATCACCACAAGGTGATCCTCCGAAAACCAAAGGTCCACCTTGCCTTGGCATTTGCCATATCCATTGCCAACTTCGTACCGGTCCCCAGCAGCACCGATCCCAAATCATCGTGCCAAATAGTGTTGATCCACGAATTTAGATGATTGCTCTGTACCAGGCACGAGTTTTCTGATGTTGCTAGATCCATGGAAAATTCATACTCCTTAATACTGATCCAGGGATCGGTGCTCCAATTCCTGATGCGTACCACTCTTTTTGAGTGATCCTTATGATGCGATCACACATTTTTTTGGAGATCCGATCATGCCCATATACTAAGTTTCGTATCTGATCAAGAAGTGTTAATTCCTAAGCTTACAAGCCTTTTGAGGTGATCAACTCATCCATGGTAGCGTTTTGAAGTTGATCCGAGTTTGCGCACACCAACATCCATGGTTCGCCAATTCTTGCGTTCGTAGCATGAGGCATGAGCGATTTGCATCCATTTACATTACATTGTCCTGCCTCTAGGTGATTCGCGTCCACCTCTATATTTCAAGCAATTTCATATTTCAAGTTTGGGTTGCTATGGTCACGATTGAGTCTACATTTAAAGTCGTCTCCTTGTTGGACCTACTTGTTCCTTCAGACATGGTGGTTTTCCCTCCTCTAGCCTCGGGTCAGGTCTGAGTGTAGCTCCTGATTTGCTCAAGAGGGCTCTAGCATCTGTAATTTTGGTTTTTAGAACGTCTGCCTCTAGCGGTGGCTCTGGCCCATCTGTATTAGCTGATGCCATTAGTGTCAAGCCTACAACTCTAGATGTTATTTCCTTGAACTAGGTATCATCTATTCTTGCTTCTATTCTAGATATCTTTGTTTCTACTAATGTTGATGGCAACATTTTGGCTAGTTATTCAACTTGTGATGCCTCGGATAATAAGGCGACCTCCCCTAGTCTATGGTTGTCTTTGTTTAAATGAAAACCAAGTAATATCAGATTATATATTCCTAAACATTTTGATATTACCTCAATGGTCAGCCTATCCCCCAGTCTTCGAATATTATTGATGTTGGCATCTCCATTTGAAAGGATCATCTTGTTAGTTTCTTCTTAGACGCTTCCACCTTTATTCTTCGTGAAGTGACATGCCTTTCAGGTTAGGAAACTTCGTGGTTTGATAAACATTAGATTTGGCAATTCCTTGTATTTCCTCAAAATTTGCTTGCTCCTTGGAACGCTTTTTAGTCTTAGTCTAATCCTTTGATTATTGAATGAAAAGTACTTATCACCACGCAATGGACATCTTTTGTTGACCTTGCGCGAAAGCATAATTTTTTATTCCTATTTGGTTCTATTTATCTAATATCCCTTCCGTTTTCTAATTTTTAGTTTGCACAAATTGGATTGCTAGACATATAGGAAAACTGGTCTGCTTTGACATTTCAACGAAAAGGTGTGACCGTCTTGTGTTTGCAAAAGCCTTTGCTGAGTTTACCCTTATAAGCAACTGCCTTTCAGTATCCCCGCCCCTCTTGGCGATAACCATGTTTCTGTCAATAGCTAATATAAACATTTAATCTGGGACAATTGCCGTTCCTTTGGACATTTAAGCTCGGCCTGTCCTATTCCTATATCCTCTTTTGTCGAGCCTCCAACGAAAGTCCCTCTTCCTAAGCCATCGTCACTTAGATGGATGGTCAAAGCTCTCCCTTTTTCCTATCCCAAATATCCAAACCCTGACCCTCTCATCTTAATTCCCTTTTCCTCTCCACCTGTTAGCCAGACTTCTCCTCATGACCCTCCTGATTGCGACCCTCTTGACAATACAATTTCTCCTTGTGATTCCTCCATCGCTGCTCTTAAGAAGAAATTCGTGCATGTCATCATTTCTGATCCATTGAATGCTGAAGGCATTGCTTTAGAGTTATATGATAAATTAGCCAAGCGACTACTTTGGAAAATGAGGCAGAAACTTGGACCCACAAGAATAGCGGGTTGTGCTTCCACTTAAATTGGCAGGTTTTCTCTATGTGGATTCTAAATAATGAAGAGGATAAACAAAGACTTTATTATAGGTTGTTGGACGATGAGCATGTCCTCTGCAATGATGGTGAATTCGAAGCCAATAATGAAAAAATTTCAGCTGATATAGAACAGGAATCGAATTTTTGTTCAAAATTTAATATTTTTTCTCTAGATAACTGCTTCAACTACCAAAACTTCTTCGAAAAAGAAAAAACTCAACGTGGAATTTGAATTTTGAAATTTTCAATTTTCAGATTTTGAAACTGAACCCTAAATTTGAATATTCAAATTTTATATTTTGAAAACTTGAATTGTTTAAAATTCATACTATCTAAATTTTGAATTTCAAAAGGTTTCATTTCAAATTTGAAAATTTAAATCTTGAATCTGAAATTGTTAAATTCAAAATTTTGCAAACTCGGAATTTTTTCCTTCACATTAAAAATTTTAGATTTTGATTTTACATTTGAATTTTGAACTTTGCAACCGAAATCTGTAAGTATGAGTTTTTCAAATTTGAATTTTGAATTTGAACTTCAAACTTGAAATCTTCAAGTATGAAATGATAAGGGTTAATGTAAAAATTTTGCAAACTCGAATTTTTTCCTTTACATTAAAAATTTTAGATTTTGATTTTACATTTGAATTTTGAACTTTGCAACCGAAATTTGTAAGTATGAGTTTTTCAAATTTGAATTTTGAATTTGAACTTCAAACTTGAAATCTTCAAGTATGAAATGATAAGGGTTAATGTAAAAATGTCATAATTTTTAAAAATGTTGTGATTTTACATTCGGATCAAGAATGGAAATTTCAATGTAAGATATTTATGGAGACAAAGTAAAACATAGAGAGATTAAACAATACTATGTTGAAAATAATATCTTTAATATTCCTTGTTTTTTTGGTTTCACACTACTTGATTTTGCAAGCATGCGTAGACAAACATCTCTAACGTCGATTTGATCATTAAGTACCTGCACTTGCTATTCACTTCAATACCACTTCAAGATGAAAAATTAAAATACTTTTAACGAATTTTAAATAAGTTTCCACTACAACATGCCGAAGGTTCCAAAAACCTGAAAATGGATAGACAGACCAGAGTTGAGTGTGTTTAGCGACTTGTAAGAGTATACAAGACCACTAACAAATAGCTTATTTGATTTGACTCGTAGTAGTCAAGACGCAAATAAGCCCAAGGCTTGTGCCTTGGGCTTTTTTGCACCTTGCGCCTTTTTGTGCGCCTTAGTTGCGTTTTTTTCCCTGCTGTCACTGTAAAAACTACACTTACAACTACAGCTTAATATATTATTTTGACAATAAATAATAGCTGAGTTTGCAATTTTAATGATAAAACTTCATAAGTTCATGTCACAAACCAAAATAAGTAGTTGAAAAACCATTCAACCTAAATTTACAACGACAAAATACTTAAAATGAAAAAAGCGTGATTTTTGCGTTTTTGGGCTTTTTGGCGCTTCACTAACATATGCGCCTTAAACTCAAAAAAAGCCCCTTAGTTGCGCCTTGCGCTTTTTTGTGCCTAGGCGCGCCTTGACTACATAGATTTGACTTTTTGAAACTCCTTACAAGTAGTTAGCATAAGAGCATCTCTAACGATTTGAAGTGTAGAAATTGCAATCCACTCTACCTAATCCCTCCTGCTTTCAAAAATAGCCAAAAAAGAAGTAAAACGCAAATCCCATGGTAGGCTGGCTGCCAGAAACATGAAGAACCAAACCTTTAATATATATTTTTATTCTAATGATGCCGACTCTCAAATTTAAGGGGGAAAAACCATAGAAATTATTATGCCATGTCTTCAGGATAGCAAAAGAACAAAGAAAATAGGCACAATTCAAAACAATCATCCAGTGAATTCCGCATTTCTTATAATCCGGCAAAGGTAAATGTCGTGACCAACGAATTCGTGATTACAGCGTCGTGACATCATGTCTGGTTAAGCACAAATCATTAAATGTACGAGACAGCAACAAATTACAAAATTTTATACCTTTTGGCGTTTCCATGCCATAAATTGAGCCGACGAGATTGGATTACGAGCAGGCGTGGCTTCAGCTTCCTCTTTCACCGGGACTTCCTTGATTTCCGCTCCCATTTTCCAAATGTTTATCCGAGGTTGAAAACTTTGCGAATTTCGCCCTTCTGCCACCAGATTAATTTCCCTTTTGGACCGGTTGCCCAACAAAGTCCGACACGGTCCAAACTATTTGAACCGTTGGAGCTACGGCTCCTCCCCTATATATACCTTCCCCTCTTCATTTCTTTACCAAATCTTTCCTCCATCTTCTTCGTTCTCAACATTTTTTTGGATTCGAGCTTAATTTCAGGTAATTTTCTTTGCCAATATATTTTAAAAGTTGTATATACAAAATACATTATTTTTGGTTCATGTTTTTTAGTTAAATGTCACACTCGTCTACATCTGGATCAGCTAAATCTTCGTTCGCGCTCATCACTGCATGGACCTTGAAAAGAACGGAGACTTTCATATAAATCTATCTCAATCATTTACATCTCAAAGGCACGAGAAGATTTTTAATCGCGGCTCAAAGAGACCTTAAAGAGTGGTTCCGTGATGATTTGGCGTAGACCCAGATGAAGAACAAATGGGGTAATCTAAAAAAGGTCTGGACATCTTGAAACGAACTGCTTCAAATTCCAGGCGGTGTATGGAATGTTCACGATTCGACGACTCAGACGAACGGTGGAGCAGTCATGCCCGCTTGTATCAAAGGTTCAGGAGAAATCCAGCTCCGAAGTTTCGAGAGCAGGACGAGTTTTCCGGGTTGCATAGGGAAAGACACATGTACGTACAAGATTCCCGCACCACTACAACCTTTTACTGCGGTCGATACAGTCATGTATCGTGGTATTCTGAATGGAGGGAGCCCACCACCAGTTCAGTCTACACGCAGACAGATGTCGCACGGTACGTCTAGCAAACAAACTACTGGACGTCCATTCGTTCAAACAGACCGTTTCACGGTAGCGGTGGACGGTTGCTTTTCTCTTCTGTCTGTGGTTACTAACATTGAGAAGTGAGAAATTATTAATATTTTTCGCATCGATTCGTCGGTCTTGGATGTGGTAGATGTACTATCTGACCAAGACTTGCTTGGTTATATAAGTTATCAACTGAGAAATTTCCCTTATCGTTGGTAGTGTGTTGTATTTCTTCATTTTATTAGTTTCTGTAATATTATTATGTAGTGGATTGTTCTGTTTGTTTTACTATGTTATTCTGCTTTAATGATACTGTTTTCTTTTAAACATAAATTAATTAAATTAAAAAACAAAAATAAAATGGTCCACTTAGACGGCCTGCTTAAAACAGCAAACGCATTCTCCGCTAAGTAAAATACCCCGCTTCCGCTATCCATAAACATACCCTGTGTTTTGGGTTATCTACTGGCTGCCTTGTTTTTCCCATCCTTACTGTTTAAAAATAAAAATTTCGCCCAAGTTTTACGTTTCCCATCTTGATTATCTTAAGCATGTCTTTTTTACATGTATATAGTCTTCAAAAATATGCTATTGCTTGCGCTTTTTCCATGTCTTTGAAAAATGTCATCCTCACATAAGGTCATCTCTTTTACATCAATTTATGTGCATACGCTATGATTTATCCGCGGACCGGGCTAGGTGCACTAGGGGTTTTTTACGGCTCCGATCGGTTTCCCCCCTGAACAAATTCAAAAAAAAAAAAAAAAAAAAAAAACATTTAAACATGTTAATGTAGTTATAGTTTTTGATCGTAGTTTTGTTACTAGCCCATTTCAGTTTCCTAATTTTGAAGATTTTTTTTAAAAGCTAAATTTGTATTTAATATAACAATTTTAATCAGGTGGAGGGTAAGATGAATACACATATTGTAGAAAATATTTAATTAATTGTTAAAAGGTATAATTGAAAATGAAAATTTTGATTTCTAAACGAGAACATGAAGAGCAAATAATGGAGGAGTGAGGAATCGACAGACCCTTATGCTTTATTTTACAAATGTTTATTCTTTGATCATTCCTACTAACATCCCTCGTATGCTTTCCCAACCCCACTAAATAATAAAGATGACTAATTTATCCTAAAGCACAGTCATCCTGGAATGTTATTTTATTAGGCAATCCATATTTTGATCTAGTTGTCCATTCTTTAATGTAACGTAACTATGTAAAAATATGGTAAAAAGAATATATTTGAAGAATACAATAACAGGCTTGAATAAGATGATGTTTTATGTTAGATTAGCCTTTTAGCTTCCTTTTTTCTTGTTGTCGTTCGATTTTAGATTTCTTTTTATCTATATTATGTTGTTATGCTAAAAAACCTAATTCTTAGGTAGCTTGGAATATTAGAAACCCTAGTATGTAATCAACTAAGAATGTAAACTAGCATAGTTTAATGCAACATATTATATAAAATCCAAGTTACTAAACTTCTTTTGTTCTATCATATGAACTGTACTTTAACTTCTTTTGTTCTAAAGATTAGACCTTTGATGAAGGGAAGAATTAACTATGGACATACCTTCATTTATCTCTTTATTTCTTTTGTTTTCCATTATTAAATAGTATGTTTTCTTTGTTTGAAAAATAAAGCAATATGTTTGAACGAAACAAGTTTTGTAAATTTTTTAGATAGTTTTGTACATTTTGATGTGGGAGAAGCAAAATAGCGGATGTGACATTTTATTGATTAAAACAGTGGGGTGTGAAAGGCAAAATATGGGGGATGAATGAATTGGCTTTCTTCTTTTTCAAACCCCAATATGCATGGGAATGTGAAAACCATATGGAGTTACTAAGCAAAATCAAACATCTCAACAATCTTGCAGCTAAACAAGAAGACAATTCAATTTCGGTCCTTCTCAACAGTATTAGTCCCCGTAACTGTTATGTATTCTTTTTCAATTTTAGGTTTAGCCCTGTTGTTTCCCTGAAGAAAAAACAAAAAATATAAACGTTTTAATTTCACCATTTCAGCATAATAATAGGATTTAATTTGTTTTGTAGACGTAGACAATTTGTTTGGCTATTTATTGTCGTTTTGATTAGGTTTGAACAATTGTTAGTTGTCGAGTATTTTATCTGTTGCGCGGTGAATAGTTGCAACGCCTTTGGTTTTATGCATAGTTTTTTGTCGATACTATGTTATTTAGATCAGTTATTAGCCATGTAAAGTTTTTTTTAGAAATTATGGAAATATTTATTTACATTCTATGGATATTTGTAGTTTTAGGGTGATGGTGGTGATATTATTTATTGGTCATATTTGCAGAAAAAAGAATGAGCAAGGTAACTTGAAGAAGGTATGTTTATGTCATTGCACAAAAATTGAAGGAATCACATGAAGTTGGAACAGTTGGAAACAGATATGAATTAAACAATAATGGTTGCATGATGATGGATTGAATAAAAATAGTGTTAGAGTTAGGGATGTGTCCTAGGTACAGTAATATAATTTATTACATATATCTAACTCGTAGACCAATATTTGTTAAAATAAAAAGTATTTTCTTTTATACATACTTGATATAATATGTTATATTAATTAACTTAATTTAAATATGTTTAATAGAAAATCCACAAAAAGTATTGTAGTGAACCATTTTTCTTACCACAAAAAATGACACTCAATACATCCTTGGTACTCCTATGTTAGGCATTTGGTTATCAAAAAGGCATGTCGCTAGAGGTGAAAGAAAAACACAAAGAAGGATAGTAGAATCTTACATCGCAATGAAAAAAATATAATGTAACACAAGTCTTTACAAAAATCATGAATTTTTATTTATTTATATAACACATATCAGAGTATAACACTAACCTATATTAACCTTGGAAGTTATAACAACCTGCCTTCATAAATGTTGAAGACTAAACAAAAACACATGTAAAGGAAATAAAACTAAAGTACATAACTACGTCCTAGGCTTCTAGCTTCATTCTTAATCTCGAACGAGTCTAAAGCTAACCTGAAAATATGCTTGGCCTGACCTAAGCATTATCGCAGAATAACATGCAGGTCGGTCTCGAATTCCAATTTTAGAAAACTCAAATCATAGAGAACTTAATTTTTATATTTTAAAACCCTTTGAATCAAAGGCATCTCGTAAGACTGTGCCGCACATAAACATGAACAAGTTTTTACTATACAATAACTAAAACATTTTTATAATGAATATCTAGTGATATTATAATAATATCTAGAATTCACAGATAAATGTAGTAACATAACTGAAAGGTTTGCATCTCATGTTCTAGCGTGACATGTATACAATCAACTCTGAAGGTTCGTATTATAGAATCAATTCCAACTATGTAAGGTAGTAGGAGTAAGAGTCTACTCACTGAATCCATACACACCTCGATAAATAATGTTGGTGGCTTCAACTCGTTACACCTCATATACTTATGAATGGAACTATCCTTCACTTGAAGCACCAAATATGGCCACCATGGTTGATAAACAACCATAATGGACCCTGAAGCATACAAAGTTATTGATACTAGATATATGATGATTGCACCCTAATAGAAGCGACCAACTTAGCATTATCGCACGTCCTTGCTTTTATCGTTTAATGGGTGATGAGGTTAAAGGTCACATTTATCTTATAGATAACAAGCAACTTGGTATGGTGACATTGTCTTTCAGGCAGATATGCAATGCCAACATTCATCCATACAAGTTTGTTCTGGGTTTGAACGAAACTGAATAACACCATCTTCAATTATCTTCAAGATATTTCTAGTTGGAAACTCTTTAGTCATATCTAAGTGGTTTTTAGACAAGTACGTATGATCCGGTCTCTTCGAAATGACAATCGATAGCTTTCAGTAAACTCAATTTGGATTCTTTTAAAAATAAATAGATAATACATAAGAACGGAGTTAATCTTCTAACCATTTAGTGGATGAGTCTTCTTATCATTTATCCTAGAAGAATGAAATGAAATTCATACACACAAAATGACATTGCTATTAGGATGATTATATCAAAAAATTCATGTGTTTCTCCTAAATGCTTTAGGAGTAAGATTTGTTCAAGATTTGATAGTCGGTTATTTAACTATCAAATAAACAACTAACAATACTAAGATTTATTTACCTATGATAATTGATAAGTCTCACTTAAATGAAATTTTCATTTCAAAAACCGAACTCTTGAATATTTACTAAAAATATCAATATACTTATCTCATCGACCAAAGCACATTCACAAAACATTATAAAGAATTTATTACTATAGAATCATATTAAAAGGATCAAATAAAAGTTATCTAAAAAAGTTTTTCAAAAAGGGTTCGAGAGCTTCTACGGTGATTGATAATGGTGACAGAATACCATTCCATTCTCCCACTTTCTTAATCTCGTCAATTTCTTGTCATTTCTTCCTTTCTCCTCAAATAAACTCCAATTCTTCTCTTCCCTTTTCTGATTTCTCCTACGTGGTCACCCAGAAGCATCTCAAAATTTATTTTTGGATTTGAACCCTAATCCGTCGCCGCACCACTATTTTCTTGTGTCCACGTCACAGCTTCCTCTCCATTCTATTCTCACTTCAGATTACTTCTATTACCCAATGTGCGGTGGCCTTTCCCAGTATTCTATGATTTTCTGCTGCCGCCTTTGTTGGTTGCCTATGGTCATCCCATTGAATGATAAACTGTAATGTGTTGCATCATGTAACCTCGCGATTTTGAGCCTTTACATTGCTTTGTGTTGATAGTCTGATGTATGTCTGACAAAGTCTGGAGTTTTTGGGTCGGTCGGGGTGACTGTATTGTTGCCGGTATGGGTTTTGTGGTGTGTTTGTCTGGTTTACTAGCTTTGTTGGTTTTGGCTTGCCTGGAACGTAGGTTTTGGCAAACTTATGGAGTTATGCAGTAACTACTTGCTCGTTGTATGTCATGCATCTCACCTCTTAGTTGTGACGGTATGTATGAGGGCTAGTTATTTAATGTATTTTGTCTTAAGGGAGCTGAATTGTTGTTTGTTTGTGGTGAACGGAGTTGTCTGTGATGTTTGTGGAGTTTGGATTTTTGGTTCTCCGGTGCTTGGTGATGTTTTGCTTGTTCATTAGTCATGTTTTTTTGTTTTTACTACCTCTTCCTTCCCTTTGGCGCCATGATGAAGCCTAGGCTCGCAACTTGCCGGAGCTTGGTGGTAGGTTTATGCTTTGGATTTTCCCTTAGTTGGTGAACTTGTTGTGTAACTTTGGATGTAATTATGGTCATGTCAGATGTTGTTTTGGTGAGTCGAGTATGTGTGGATTGCCAGCCTGTGCGTGTTGTCCTTATTCTTGAGCCACTCCATGGTAGATTTGATATTATCTTGGGAGCGACTTCTTATGCCCTATCATGTTAGATTAGCTTACATTGTTCATTGTGGCTTGGAACAATTGGATGTACCTTGTGTACCTGTCCTTTTGTTTTCTTAGTCTGTTTATAAGCATGTAATTAACTTAGTAATTTACTTGTGAATCGTTAAGTTTCTTAACTATATGACTCTCTGCGTGGAGCATGTAGTAGTCTAGAAAATTGTCTAGATCCTGTATTAACCTATATAGGATGACGGTGGACCACCTTAAAAACTGAAATTGTAGTAGGTTGGTAACCACCAGCCTCCTGTTACTTGTACTTATTATTGGTTATAATAAAAGTGTTTGGGTCACTTTAAAAACCAGTTGGCTTTGTCAAAAAAAAGTTATCCAAAAGAAATAGAGACACGAATATACCCAACATTACTCCTCGGTGTTATGCTGGAACAAATGTTCATACCATCAAAATTAAGAAGGTCAATTTGAAAAGATCCAAATCTCAATTTCTTTTATGAATTTCTTCTATAAATCCTTCAAATAAATGTTTATTAGTTTATAAAAATTACCTTACCTTATACCCTAAACCTATTTATAAAGTCTCTTTAAAAATCTTGAAGTTCAATTATAAAACTTTTTATATATGTCAAATTTTATAAAACTTCCTTTATAAACATCCAAAACCATATAGAAAAATAATATCAATATTAACTTTCGCATTTCGATCTTAAACAAATATTACCTCTCAAATAACAATTAACCAGATTAAGTTGGTGTATTTAATCTACCGCTCAAACATTGACTTGATAATTCTCCCACCCCTTGAAATATATAAAAGTTCATGATCTTAAGTAAACTTACAAGTAAATATTTTTAGTACTCTATATTAAACTCCTTTAACATGGTTCTATGAATCATCTTATTTAATTTCAAACCTTTTATCAATTATAAAATAATAATCAGCCAAAAAGATTACTAACTCCAAATAACAACTTATTTGGAAACACTTTTACAAATTTTACTTCAAAGAAAGACGAGTTTAAGTAACATAGTAAAGTATCAACCATTCTAGCTTATTGTTAATCAGCCTTTTGGCCTGGTTCCCAAAAGCATTTCAATCCCACATGACTTGACACATCGCGTGGATCAACAGCCCAGAAGCGTTATTGAAACATTCAGGACATGAGCCCAGTTGAAGTCATATAAGAATAGCCGTCTCAGCTCAACCAAGCTACTCAAACTTCAACCATCACTTTGGGATTAGCATCGAGCTTCACCATCAACTCGTATCCCGACCTCACAACTCCTCAAAATTCCCTGAATTCCCTCTTTTCGTGTCCCCGAGATACAAATTTGTATCTATATCCCTCGCCATCCCACATTACGTATCCGCTACCAATGACCCCCAAAATTTGTATCCCACAACGAAACTTCCCAATTTTGTATCCGCCTCTTCATCCCACATTTCGTATCTACTTCGGCTCTTCTGATTCATACTCGTATCCCCATAAGAGCCCCCAGCTTCCGTATTCGGGTTCGGCCTTACCCACTCAATGTTCCCACTTTTCATATCTTGAGCCATTTGAGAGATTTCGTATTCCACTAGCGCATACAAAATCTTCAAATACTAAAGATACGAAGACGAAACACACTTACTCAGGATACCAAGATGAACTGGACCCGGATATAAAGAAGCACGAAGTAGCGAAGCGGGAAGTCTCTAAAACAAGCCAACTCCTTGGGAGTCGTACTGATCCCAGGGTACGAAATGTGGGGGTGGGCCCTACTTCCTCACCTCTCTTCTTGCTTCAACTGCCTACCCTCCCCTATAAATACCCATCTTCCTACAGCGTGAAGGTGTTTGGCTCTTTATTCTCATGGTTTCCTAGGAAGAAGATAACCTTCATACAACCTCCCAAGCACCTTCCGTCACTCTGCGAAGAAGAAGAATTATCTTCTTGGACACTTGGACCATATTTGGCTGCCTTGGCATTTCAGGAAGAGGGAATGAAAACCACCATCGGACCTCCTTGCCACCATGGCCATGGTAGCTTCATAAGAACATCCTAGCCAATCAATCCTCACTTGGCTTGACTTGGTTTCATGGACTTGTGAAGGCTCCTCCTTCCACTTCCAATCATTTGGATCAGAAAACATAGCCTACTGCTTTTCTCTCCAAGCATAGCACTCGAGATCACCCGCATTAACAATTGGAATTAACATAACACTTGTTCATTTGGACATATATCGATTCCATATTGTAACTCGTAAAAGTAGATTAATAAAGTACTAAACTTCTAGAGTGGACGTAGGCTCCGACGAGATGAACCATTATAAATAATGTGTGATTATTCTCTATCATTTTCCCCTTGAATATTACACCACAACTCGCTTGCTTTCCATGTTAAACGCAATTATTTTTACTTTCGTGGAAATCTTGAGTGTTGGGGCCTACTTTTGGACGTCAGCACTTATTTAAAGAAAATCCATGTACTTTTCAAAGTTGAAAGGAGGCTTAGAAATTCCTAGTGGTTCTCATCTAGTTGAGCTTAGTTTATTCCAGCTACAACATGGTTATTAACATATAACTAGATATGTATAAAGATTAACTAATAATAGTCAATTAATACAAATGAAGTATTCAAGTGATAAAAGAAAATATAGATTCTTTTTTTGCTATGTGAGTGTATATATGTGTGTGTATGTGTGTGTGTGTGTATGTCAATATAAAATCAAATTTGGTTTTCATTATGTTTAAAAGATGTCCAACAATATTAGTTACCAAGTAATAGTAGAATGAGGATGTATTCTACTAATAGATGTCCACACTGTAACACCCCGTAATTTTAACAACACTAAAGATGATAAATTAAAGAATACTTAATCAAATATTCAAAATTAAGTGAAATGGACTGCGCCATTGCGTTTGTCTCGGAATTCTAGTCAAAGTAGACACCTGGTTTGCATAAAATGGACACCGTATGAAGAAGATATTAAGGTTTGAAGTTTGTACACATATAAGCCAGTTATACACACACACACACACACACACATATATATATATATATATAATAAGCCCATAATTCAAAAATCAGTTCAAATTCGAAGGCAGGAGATCTGGAAGGGAATCGGACCCGTTGGGGGTCAACACAGGGGTGTCGATCCATGGGTTAACACCATAAGGGGGATCGACACCCATGTTGACAACCATATCGACACCCCCCAGATCCGAACTAGGATCATTTCTGTGTATGTGGACTTTTTTTTTGACCAGATTCGTGACCGCTAGGCTATAAATAAGACCTTATTCTCAGTGTTTTATTCATTCTAAAACAATGGAAAACTAGATGCTGCCTCTGCCCAGATTAAATCAAGTTTTTTCTTCAGCAATCAAGTCATTCAAGTTTAGAGATTTATGATTCGATATCTGCAATCTTTCTTCTATTTTCCTAGATTTAATCACAGTGAGTCTATGTTAATTTTATATCTAAATATTTAAAAAGTAAATCTTGACATGACTATAACTTGGATCTATGCCTGTGACTATTTGAATCATATCCGATTTGTTATAACCCGTTTATCTAATTTATCCTGACATGACTATGAACTAGATCTGAACCTATACCTATTTATCATGTCAAATCTGTTATTAGTTGGTTATCTAATTCATTGTTTAGATCTTATCATGCATGCTTATGATGTCCCTATTATGTTAGAATCAGTTCTATTGTCATATGTTCATCAGATATGTTCCTATATGTCTATCTTGTCATTATGTCACTATGTGTTCATGCCTATTTCTGCCATTATATGTCAATCTTGTTAGTATAATCATTTATGTCCTCTTCCCTCTATCTTTTCCCTTTTTATTTTTATATAGCTAGGCTACCTTCGAGCCTAGGCATGCCGCTGAAATATGTGAACGCGTTTAATTGGGAATGAGGGGAAAACGTTAAAATTGGGGCATAACTTATAATTGGAAATTTGGGCATAACTTGAATGGAATATATGAATATGAATTTTGGGCATAAATCAAATTGTGATTAAAGACCTTAATTTGGGGCATATGGTTCATTATGAACATAACTTGAGAAAGGGGCATGAAAACCTATAATAACATAGGAATAATTGGTTAATAATGGAAATGGCTAGAATTACAGTAATTAGAAACTATAACCGCGCTTAGACACGAGGTTAGATTACACTTGTGGTGGAAGTCTGCCCGGAACCGACCGGCATATCCAGCGACCACTAGTGGTGAATCTAATGTGAGGGGTCTAAGTGCATAAACACGGGACGTGCTAAGACACGAGGTTAAGCCCGACTTGTGGAAGAAGTCTGCCCGGAACCGACCGGCATATCTAGCATCCACAAGTGGTAGGCTTAATATGGGAGGTCTAGCACAGTATAACCATAAACGAATATAGTAATGAATTGAAATACTTAACATGGTTGAATCCATAGGGATTGTATGAACATGTTAAACTTGAGTAGGGGTTAAGTAAACTTGTTTGAAACAGTGGGTGGGTTAAGTAAACCTTGGGTTGGTGGGTAATATTTATATATAGGCCCACAAACTTAACCTATGGGGTTATGCAATCTTTTACTATGGTATGGCACATAACCTATGGAAAACCTAGTCGGGATGCAAGCGTAGGGGGAAGCTTGTATCATCTTGTGTGTGGGACCCATTTCAGTCAGTAACCCATATATAGGTATCAAACGAGTACTCCGACCTAGGTCGGAGTAGGGGCATGCTCACTTGGCTGATTGTAAGAGATCCAAACGTGGGGGACGGTGTGGGCGCCGCATACCGACGGAGTCATGTGCGTGCATGGGTCAGGCTGAGGAAATTAAGACGCCGTGACACCTGTAGATATGGTTGTGCACATCCTAAAAACGAACGGTTGCCACTTTAGGAAGTGATACATCCTACTGTGGGGCCAGCACATGGTATCTACGGAGTAGGGAGCCGATCGATTGGGGTAGTAATTATGGTACATCTAGTCTTGCTTGTTGGGAAGCATGTTATTCTTGTTGGGTGTAATACCTGTTATTCCTGTTGGGCTACCTGTTGTTCTTGTTGGGGTAAAACCTATTACTAGAAGTACACCTAAGTCCACCATTCCATTCTATTTGGGATCATCTTGTTCATATGATACTAGTATTGGTGCAGAGAGGGAGAAAGTAGTAGAGAAGCACAATGCCCGTTCTGTTTAAATTTATCCTGTTTACCTTGTCATACCTGCCTTTTATGATGTTATCTCTCTTATCCACTTTATATGTCTGTCACAGTGCTTTTACTTATTTATATGCTAAAATTAACTGGACTCGCCAGGCTTTATGTTTGACCTATTTTGTTTCCTCTTCTTTCTCTTCCGTTCCCCTCAGGTTCTCAGGGTGGGAATAATCAAGCTTGATCAGGATTCTGCTTAGTTTTGCTTGGAACTGCTTAGATGTATTGCTCGATTTCTTGTCTATCTACTATGGCTAAGTTTTTGGGGAATTATGCTCTTTTCATTATTATTGTACTATGATATTTAAGTACAAGACAGATGTTTTAATGATGTGCTGAGTTTTATGCATTTTAGACATATGATGTAACCATGTTTTGAACTACGATGTTTTCTGCTTAATAAAATTTGAAATTCCACTGCTATTTTATATCTGTCTTATAATGCTCTATTTCTTTTACCTATAACGCTCCACGAAACTTAATGCATTCTCTTAATGAGTGACATTAACGGACGTGGGGTGTCACACTTGGTATTAGAGCTGAAGGTTACCAGATCGGATAAAAGATTTTGAAATTTGTTTTCAAAAAGGTTTTTAAAAGAAAGCATTTTTAAAAGAAAAGTCTATTTTGAAAACATATTCCCCAAAGCCATATAAAATATCTTTCGATTCTCTATTTGAATCCTTTTCCCTTTTTCTTTCAGCATGTCTGGGGAACCTAATATTCCTGAGGGCGTCACGATACCAGGCTGGTTCCGTAGTTATCTAGAGGCTAGGCTCCCGCTGGTGGCCAAGCAAACATTCCTCTCCCAGCTGCATCCGTTGTTCCTCCTCCTCCTCCACGTGCTGATAATTTCTCTAAAATATGTAAAGACTTCTGTGCTATGGGAGGATATCCATTCAATTGAACTGAGACTTTCATGGAGGCAAGGAATTGGCTTAAAGAAACAGAGGATTTGTTTAGAATTTTCGAAGTTGAAGATCGTAGGAAGACTCAGTTGGCCGTTTGGTTGCTGAAAGACAAGGCTTCATTCTGGTGGGAAGTGACGCAAGCAGGGCATCCGGTGGAGACTTGGAATGATTTCCAATAGAAATTCGAAATGAAGTTTCTTTCTCAAGCCGAGCAAGGCATGAAAATGGAAAGGTTTCTGACACTCAAGCAAGGAGGCATGACTGTCAAAGAGTATGTTAACAAATTCAACCAACTAGCAAGGTTTGGGTTGGAGTTAGTGGAAACCCCGCATAAGAAAGCTTTGCGGTTTGCAAAAGGACTGAATGAACCCCTCCATGGGTTATCTATGTCCCATATTCCGATGGGAGCTACTTTTGAAAGGCTTATTGATATGGCATTGATGCATGAGGAAGATAAAGCTGAAAAAGAAGTTAAAGTGGAGGAAACGTAATACAAGAAGGTATGACCCAAGAAAGGACAGCAACAACAAAAGAAGGGAGGAAAGTACAACAATGCTAGGGATAAGAGGAAGTGTCATAATTGTAGACGTGAGGGTCATTTGGTCAAGAATTGCAAAAGGAAGAAGAATGCTTGTTTCAGTTGTAGAGAGATCAGACACTTTTCTAAGGAGTGCCCAAAGAAACAAGGACAATGTCAAAGGGTACGATCTTCTAGAGGGAAGGTGCATGCTCTCGTGACCAGTGCTCCATTTCCGTGGAAGGTTTTATTTCTCTTTCCAATCATCCTATTAGAACTCTTTTTGATTCTGGCGCTTCACATTCATTTATATCTGATTCTGTGGTTGAGTCTCTACACCTTAATACTAGTATGGTAGTGGATCTCGTTGTTGTCTCAAACCCCATTGGTGGTACGGCTCTATCCATGATTTGTCGGGGTTTGAGAATATCTTTGTTGGGCGTCGAGTTTGAGTGTGACACATATATGCTCGGTTTTATGGGCTATGGTTTGATTCTAGGGATGGATTGGCTAGCCAGGTATGGTGCCATTCTGGATTGTGAGAGGAGGGTTGTTAGACTTTTGACTTGCCATGGGAGGACCCTCGAGATTTCTTGTGTCCCTAATGGGTCTGTCATGCTTAGTTTCCTAGAGTCACTTGATGCATCAATCGATGATCTGCGATCTGTGCCAGTAGTCCGTGAGTATTCTGATGTTTTTGTGGAATTCTGGGGTTTACCTCCGAGACACGAGATCGAGATTCGTGTATACTTGGTAGGCAATGCAAAGCCAGTTGCTTTGCCCGTGCGCCACATGGCTCCAAGGGAAAGGAGGATGCTGAGCAAGCAAGTAGGGGAGCTACTTGAAAAAGGATTTATTAGGTGAAGCGTATCTGAATGGGGTGCTCTGGTGGTATTCACAACTAAGGCGGACAGTTTGCTTATGTGTGGATTATAGGGAGTTGAATAAACTCACTAAAAAGAATAAGCACCCACTCCCGAGGATAGATGATCTATTTGACCATCTTGTTGTGCATTTGTTTTCTCTCAATTAGACTTGGCCACAAGGTTTCATCAGTTGAGGGTGGCCGAGGACAGTATAGATAAGACTACTTTCAGAACTCCAGATGGTTTCTTTGAGTGGTTAGTCATGCCTTTTGTATTGACTAATGCACCCGCATATTTTGTGGATCTGATGAGTAGAGTATTCCGGGAGTTTCTTAACAAGTCTGTTGTGGTCTTTGTTGATGACATCTTAATTTTCTCGAAGAGCGAGGAAGGGCATTCCTAACATTTGAGAGAAGTTTTTAAGACTCTCCGTACACACCAGCTTAAGGCAAAATTCTCCAAATGTCATTTTTGGAGGAAAGAGGCGAGATTCCTAGGGCATGTGGTTTCTAAAGAAGGGGTAGCAGTAGATCCCGCGAAGGTAGTTGCAGTTCAGGATTGGCAGATCCCAAAGGATGAAACAAAGGTGAGAAGTTTTATGGGGTTAGCAGGCTATTATAGGAAGTTCATTAAGGACTTCGCAAAGATATCAGCCCCACTCACCAGGCTCACGAAGAAGAATCTGACATTTGCTTGGGATATAGATTGTGATGTTACTTTCCAACGATTGAAGAGGGCTTTGACAACAGCCCCAGTCTTGACTTTGCCAGATGTGAACAAAGTGTTCACAGTATACACCGATGCATGTGGTACAGGGCTTGGTGTGGTCCTAATGCTAGAGGGAAGGGTGGTATGTGCAGACAGCCTAGAGTCCATTAGAAGAACTATCCTACCCATGACTTGGAATTAGCTGCCATAGTATTCGTGCTTAAGACGTACCGCCATTATTTTCTTGGAGAGAAGTTCGATTTGTACACCAATCATAAATATCTGAAGTACTTATTATTGCAAAAGGATCTTAATTTAAGGCAACAAAGGTGGACGGAGTTCCTAGCATCTTATGACTTCGAGATTGCTTATACCCCTGGCAAGGGTAATGTGGTGGCAGACGCACTGAGTAGGCAGCGGATGACCTTAAGTCCTTTGTTTGTGGAGAGGAAAAGCTTGGAGTTCATATCGACTTTTGACTTTAGACCCTCCACCGAGTTTTTGCCTGGCTTATTTGCATCACTAGAGGTGCGGCTTACTCTTATGGATCAGATAGGAGCTTCGCAGCGAAAGGATCCACAGATTTCAGATATCTTGGATAGGCTCAGTAAAGAGGAGACTTCTAGTCACCTCAGTAGATATTCCATGGACGATAGAGGGTGGTTGTGACGAGATGGAAGGCTTTGTGTTCCCTAAATTGGGAGTTTGTTAAAGACAATCCTAGAAGAAGCCCATCATTCTAAGATGACTATTCATCCAGGCAGTGATAAGATGTACAGAGACATGAAGAGGGTTTTCTTTTGGGCTTTGATGAAGAAAGATGTGGCAGAGTTTGTTTCTCAATGTTTGATTTGCCAGCAAGTCAAGGCTGAGCAAAAGAAGCCCGGTGGTTTACTTCATCCTTTGGAGGTTCCACAGTGGAAGTAGGAGTGTGTCTCTATGGATTTCATCGATGGTTTGCCTAGATCAAGGTAGGGCAACACTAGTATTTGGGTTGTAGTAGACAGACTTACTAAGAGCACTCATTTCATCCCATTTTAAAGTAAGAGGACGGCAGCATGGTTGGCAGCAGTTTACATTCATGAGATAGTCCATCTTCATGGGGTACCTTCCAGTATCGTAAGTGATCGTGACCCCATTTTCACCAGTGAATTTTGGAGGAGCTTGCAAGAAGCATTAGGTACACAGTTGTGTTTGAGCACTGCTTATCACCCTCAGATCGATGGACAAACAGAAAGGGTGAATAGAGTTCTTGAGGATCTTTTAAGACTGTGTATCCTAGACTTCAGAGGGACTTGGGAAGAGCACCTTCCTTCAGTAGAGTTTGCCTACAACAACAGTTATCAAGGTAGCATTAGCATGGCACCCTTCGAAGCATTGTACAGTCGACCCTATATATCACCGACTTATTGTTGAAAGTCTACAAAAAGACTTCTACTTGGACCAGATATGGTTAGAGAAACGTCCGAAAAGATTGATCTCATTAGACGGTGAATTAAGACAGCTCAGGATAGGCAAAAGTCATACGCAGACAAGAGAAGGACTAACATTGAGTTTGAGGTGGGAGATATGATTTTCATTAAGGTGTCACCTTTGAGGAATGTGGTTTGCTTTGAATCTATAGGGAAATTGGCACCAAGGTTTGTAGGGCCATTTCCCATAACAGAGGGGATTGGCCAAATGGCCTATAGATTAAAGCTACCAGAAATATTATCTGGTGTTCATGATGTTTTCCACGTTTCTCATTTGCGAAAGTGCTTGCATGATACCGCAGAAGTAGTAGAGCCGAGTATATTGGAGGAAGTAGAAGTGGAACGGGAGGCGACAGTTAGACGAGTTCCTACCCACATTCTTAGATTATAAGTTAAGAAGCTACGCAATCGAGAAGTCAATTTGATGAAAATTCAGTAGGGAGATAACCCATAGGATGCAACTTGGGAGACCATAGACAAGATTCGCGCTTCATACCATTTCCTTTTCAAGGGTATGTTCTTAACTTCTTTTCCAAAGCTTTTTTTCATGCTTGTTTCTATCATTTAACTATATCCTATCGATCGAGTCTTCGACCTTTAGGTAGAAATCCCGTGGATGTAAACATGTGTTTGAGACATGTTATGTTTGATGGATGTAAGTGGTTGCAAGTGTTTTGCTATTGGTTGCTAGTGGATGCATATACACACACATTAGGCACTAGATCGGCTCAATCACTCTCATACTGTATATGGATGTGTGTGCATTTTTCTTATTTTTATGGATGGAAATGGGTGTATCACCATACGGATGTTGCATTTGGATGAATGATTGTGCACACATATAGAACTTACATGTTATAATAAAATTATTTGCGTACATGTTGGTTTCATGACACTAACATACACTGCATTAAGAAGGTCCACTGAATCAGTAGACCACCTGATCTTTCGCACTAGTATAAGGGCATATACACACACCCTTGCATATGTTCATATAAGCATTAGAAGACTTTAAGGACTATGGATGCCTGTGATTGGTGGATGAGTAGATGGGTGACGGATGTTATGATATATACTCTTCTTAACTTAGAGATTTCGGGGACGAAATCCTTTGAGTAGGGGAGAATGTAACACCCCGTAATTTTAACAACATTAAAGATGATGAATTAAAGAATACATAATTAAATATTCAGAATTAAGTGAAACGAACTGCGCCATTGTGTTCGTCTCAGAATTCTGGTCAAAATAGACACCTGGTTTGCGTAAAAACGGACACCGTGTGAAGAAGATATTAAGGTTTGAAGTCTGTATACATATAAACCAGTTATATATTATAATAAGCTTAGAATTCAAAAATCAGTTCAAATTCGAAGGCGAGAGATCTGGGATGGAATCGGACCCGTTGGGGGTTGATATAGGGGTGACGTCCCATGGGTTAACACCATAAGGGGGTGTCGACACCCCCCAGATCCGAATAAGGACCATTTCTGTGTACGTGGACTTGTTTTCTGATCAGATTCGTGACCCTAGGCTATAACTAAAACCCTATTCCCAGTGTTTTATTCATTCTAAAATAATAGAGAACTAGATGCTTCCTATGCCCAGATTAAATCAAGTCTTTTTCTTCAGCAATCAATTCATTCAAGTTTAGAGATCTGTGATTCGATATCTGCAATCTTTTTTCTATTTTCCTAGATCCAGTCACATTGAGTCTATGTTAATTTTGGATCTAAATATTTAAAAAGTAAATCTTGACATGACTATAACTTGGATCTATGCCTGTGACTATCTGAATCATATCAGATCTGTTATAACCTGTTTATCTAAGTTATTCTGACATGACTATGAACTAGATCTAAACCTATACCTATTTATCATGTCAGATCTGTTATTAGTTGGTTATCTAATTCATTGTTTAAATCTTATCATGCATGTTTATGATGTCCCTATTATGTTAGAATCAGTTCTATTATCACATGTTCATCAGATTTGTTCCTATATGCATATCTTGTCATTATGCCACTATGTGTTTATGCCTATTTCTACCACTATATGTCAATCTTGTTAGTATGATCACTTCTGTCCTCTTCCCTCTATCTTTTCCCTTTTTATTTTTTATATAGCCAGGTTACCTTCGAGCCTAGGCATGCCGCTAAAATATGCGAACACGTTAAATTGATAACGAGGGGAAAACGTTAAAATTGGGGCATAACTTATAATTGAAAATTTGGGCATAACTTGAATGGAATATATGAATATGAATTTGGGGCATAAATCAAATTGTGATTAAAGACCTTAATTTGGGGCATATGGTTCATTATGAACATAACTTGGGAAAGGGGCATGAACACGTATAATGACATAGGAATAATTGGTTAATAATGGAAATGCCTAGAATTACAGTAATTAGAAACTATAACCGCGCTTAGACACGAGGTTAGATTACACTTATGGTGGAAGTTTGCCCGTAACCGATCAGCATATCCAGCGACCACAAGTGGTGAATCTAATGTGAGGGGTCTAAGTGCACAAACATGAGACGTACTAAGACACGAGGTTAAGCCTGACTTGTGGAAGAAGTTTGCCCGGAACCGACCGGCATATCCAACATCCAAAAGTGGTAGGCTTAATGTGGGAGGTCTAGCACAGTATAACCATAAACAAATATGGTAATGAATTTAAATACTTAACCCATAAGGATTGTATGAAATGTTAAACTTGAGTAGGGGTTAAGTAAACTTGTTTGAAATAGTGGGTGGGTTAAGTAAATCTTGGGTTGGTGGGTAATATTTATATATAGGCCCACAAACTTAACCTGTGGGATTATGCAATCGTTTACTCTAGTATGGCATAACCTATGGAAAACCTAGTGGGGATGCAAGCGTAGTGGGAAGCTTGTATCATCTTGTGTGTGGGACCCGTTTCAGTCAGTAACCCATATATAGTTATCAAACGAGTACTCCGAACTAGGTCGGAGTAGTGGCACACTTACTGGGCTGATTGTAAGAGATCCAAACGTGGGGGACGGTGTGGGCGCCGCATACCGACGGAGTCATGTGCGTGCATGGGTCCGACAGAGGAAGTTAAGACGCCGTGACACCTGTAGATATGGTTGTGCACATCCTAAAAACGAAGGGTTACACTTTAGGAAGTGATATAGCCTACTATGGGGCCAGCACAGGGTATCTACGGAGTAGGGAGCCAATCAATTAGGGTAGTAATTAGGGTACATCTAGTCTTGCTTGTTGGGAAGCCTGTTATTCTTGTTGTGCAATACCTGTTATTCCTGTTGGGCTACCTGTTGTTCTTGTTGGGGTAAAACCTGTTCTAGAAGTACACCTAAGTCTATAATTCCATTCTATTTGGGATCATCTTGTTCATATGATACTAGTATTGGTGTAGAGAGGGAGAAAGTAGTAGAGAAGAACAATGCTTGTCCTGTTCAGTTTATCCTGTTTACCTTGTCATACCTGCCTTTTATGATGTTATCTCTCCTATCCACTTTATATGTCTGTCATGATGTTTTTACTTATTTATATGCTAAAGGTAACTGGACTCGCCAGACTTTATGTCTGACCTATTTTGTTTCTTCTTCTTTCTCTTTCGTTTTCCCCTAGGTTCTTAGGGTGGGAATACTCAAGCTTGATCAGAATTCTGCTTAGCTTTCCTTGGAGCTGCTTAGATGTATTGCTCGATTTCTTAACTATCTACTATGGCTAAGTTTTTGGGGAATTATGCTCTTTTCATTATTATTGTACTCTGATATTTTAAGTACAAGACAGAAGTATTAATGATGTACTGCGTTTTATGCATTTCGGACATGTGATGTAACCATGTTTTGAACTACGATGTTTTCTGCTTAATAAAATTTGAAATTCCGCTGCTATTTTATATCAATCTTGTAATGTTATGTTTCTGTTTACCTATAACACTCCATGAAACTTAATGCATTATCTTAATGAGTGAAATTAACGGACGTGGGGTGTCACATACACATATCAGTTAATACGTAACATGTCAATAATAACAATTATATAAACATGTTTACAAAACTGCAGTAACATGAGGGTGATTGTAACACCCCGCCTCCGCTAGGGTCACTCACAAAGGAATGCACTAGCTTTAGAGGGGCATTTTTGGTAAACATGCACAGAAATATCACAAGACAGAACATATAAAATAGCGGAAGTAAAATCGAACTTTCATAAACATTTATAATTAAGGTCTAAAGCCTTTTACATCAGAGTACATCAAAACCTGTCTTGCAATAGTAAAGAAGCATAAAGACTTTTTCATAAATTATTCCCCAAATATAGACAGTAAAGTAGCCATAGCCAAGAAAAGTCCAAGCCATCCATGATGACCTTCAAGCAGAAGAAGTCCAAACTAAACAGCAGTATTTCCTCCCTGTAACCTGGGGGGGAAAACGGAAGAAAAGAGGCGAAACAAAATGGGTCAGTCAAAAAGACTGAGTAAGCCCTATCTACTATTAGTATAAAAACTAGTAAAGTTAACTGACATGAGAAGCTGAGATGAACATAAGCATGATAACAAGATAGATAAGCTAAATCAAAATAACAGGATGAACTACTGAACTCAGGTGAACTAAGGTGTCATGATAAATTACGATGTCAAGATAAAACAAGGTATCACATCGTCAGGTTTCTATCAAGTATAATATCCCAAGATATCTATCACGTATAACGTCCCATGGTATCTATCCTGTACATCTGCTCTGCACCTACCGTACTAGTATCCCAACTGTATCACGTGTTATCCGTGAATGATCCTTACTCAAAAGTCGTGTAGTGGTCCATGTCAACCTAATATATCGCATATATAGGTTACTCAACTCGTATGTTTTATTCCATGTAAATGTTCAGTCCCTTACCGTAGGCCATACGGGCTTTCCCATGAGATTCTATATTACTTTACATAGTTCCATGATCCTTAAGATCGGTTTGGACTGTTACCCTAAACCTAGCTAGGGTCTTCCAACATGAATTAGCGTCTGTACAACTAGGACTTATGCTACCTAGGGCTACTAGGGATTACGCTTACCTATTGCACGTTTTCGTACCTCGGTTTGGGTTCAACCACCTAGGGCCACTAGGGATTACGCTAACCGCCAACCGCGCCCTTTTTCCCACGCATTCATCGTGAATCGTTTTTCCATGACTGTATGCACATGTATCACATCGTGCCATCCGAGTCTTGTCACAGGGCAGACCAGGAAATACAGGACTCGGTCGGGAGCTTTAGATTTATCTGCCGATGCAGATACTAAGGTCTGCTTTTCTACACGTGGCTATGGTCCCACGAGACCCCTCCCTCAACTAGTGAAAGGCAACACAAGAGAAAATCTTGCATGAGAACTACACTCCGGCCAGCCCACATCCTACAGCCTACCTCACCCATAATTAGATAGCAATTATGGTCTGTTGGGTGTTCCCTGCCTTTCCGTACGTACACGCTTGACTTAAGATGGTAGATGATCGACGAACTTGCTATCTCGGGCACCTTATGTATTCGTCGACTCACTGCTATCCACCCCAGTCTTTAGGTCGCTCGCATAGCAACCAAGGCATATTCTTGGTTCTTCTACCGCAGACCTCAACCTCTCGTGAGCCTAGTATAATGACCTGGCAGCTCACAGAGGGATCCCAAGAATATCCTCATGTTCCCCGAAGCCGCTGCTTCGTTACCCAGTTCGTTGGAGCCTTTATCTAAATCAGATAGCCTGCTCCTATACGCATACTTAAACGTTGACCTAACGTATCGGGTTACTAATCTATCTAAGAAATGGTCCAAATTTCCTTGACTAAGAATTATTACTTAGTTTCCCTTAACTAAGGTTTACCACTTAGCCTTATTTCCATAATCCTTGTTAACTATGGTTATTTACCTAATCCTCCGAATTAGGGTTTATCTAATGGGTTATGTATCACTTAAGTTCATAACTTAGCCCTTCTACAAACCATGTCAGAATTGGCTAAGTATCCAAGTCCAAGACTTAACCCTACAAACCTTGTGTCAAGTTGGCTAAGTATATTAAGCAATCCATAACTTAACCTCGTCTAATTATCATTTTAGATTGGTTAATTATATAAATTAACTTGACCTTGTCAAATTACCGAGTCAAATCGGTCAAGCGTATTCAAGTGATTCGTGACTTAGCCTTATCATGTTTTCACGTTAGATTGGTTAAGTATAGATTAACTTAACCTCATCAAATTAACGAGTTAGATTGGTTAAGTATAGGTCACTTAACCTCATCAAATCATCGTGTTAAATTAGTTAAGTGTTTAACTTAACCCCATTAAATTACCAAGTTGGATTAATTAAGTCTAGGCTAACTTAACCCCATCCGATTACCATGTTTAGATTAGTTAAGCCTAATCTTAACCCCATCCATTAACTGTATTATACGGTTAAGTGTCATTAAGAAAATTTTCTTAACCTTATCACGTTATCGTGTTGGATTGATTAAGTGTTGGTTAACTTAATCCCGTCCACTAGTCGTATAAAAATGGTCAAGTGTCATTAGGCAAATCAAGTTACTTAACCTACCCAAGCTCATCATGTTTTGTTAAGTATCATTAGCCTAATCAAATTACTTAACCCATTTGTCCATATCATATTTGGTTAAGCCTCATTAATCAAATTAACTTAACCCTATTATGTGGCATTAATTTAATTAATGCACCCTCAACCTCTCACATTAGACCTTGTTGTGGTTACTAGTTAAGCCGGGCGGGTCCGGGTAGATTTACACCACAACCTAGTCTAACCTCGGGTCTTAAGCGCGACATGACCAACTTCTCACATTGGGTCCTATTGTTTGCAACTACTAGTTAGGCCGGTCGGTTCCGGGTAGTTTTACGTTGCAAACTCAACCCAACCTCGAGTTGGCCACACTTATATTATCTAAGTTCATCATGTTTCCAAAACATGTTACAAGTTTTCAAGCATTTGGGTAGACCTAACTTAATAGGTAAATTCCCAAAGGGTAGACCTAACTTAATAGGTAAATTCCCAAGCTTATGTTTTATGCATACTTACATGTCAACTTTCATGTTATATTTCAAGTCATGTTTTCAAGTTGTATTTTCATGCCATTAGAAATTACCCATAACATAACCCAACGCTTTTAAACTCGCATATACGTTCGCAACAACGTAATGGATTAAAAGAAGAGACTTGGCAAAAGCATGACAAAGATGGATATTAAGCCACAAATTAATCATGGTGGCGAATGAGGCACAAATGTGTTCATTAGCTTGCATATACCATTGTTAAGCCTCAAAAACATGCATAAACCCAAACTTGGCACATAAGCGAATCATGGTGATAAACAACATGGAATGATGACAAGTAACTCGCATATGACCTCACATAAGGGTTATGGCTTCATATGCAAGTTGACATGAAGGTTATAAGGGTTCTCATGTTGCATAATGCAACATTTCAACATAAAGGTCAAAGCTTTATGACCACAAGACCAAGGTAATGACTTTATAAGCTTGCATAAGATGATAGCATGCTACATACTAATGTTTAAACCCACTTACAACATGTCATATTAAGTTTAAAGTTCATATCTAATAGTAGGAGAAGGGCTTACCTTGCTATGAAGGCCTAAATCGATTAAACCAAAGCTTATGATGAAGCCTATGCATGCCATCACCCAAAAACCCAAAGATGGATGCACCAAGTCACTAAAAACACCATCTTTATGAACAAAGATCATAGCTTTTGCCTTGAAATCAACTTGAGAAGCTCTCATACTAACATAGGGACTCTCTAACACTCTCATGATCATGAAACCTCTCATAGAAATGAAGTGGAGGCTAGGATAGTTGAGTGGAGGCCATGAGAGTAGAAATTTTGCCATAGTTTAGTTGCATGAATGAATAATGAGGATTTAGGATAGGTTAGGGTCTTATTTATAGATTAGGTAAGTGTTTTAGGCCATAGGATTAAACCTAGATTCAATCCAAGCCGTCAAAGCATGTCTTGGGGAAGAAGTCAAGTGTAGGAACCATCTAGGGCCTTTAGATTAAAGATGAACCATGAGAACCATCCAAATGCAAAATCTGTATTTGAGCGAATCGGCCCACGGGTTGACAGCCAAACACCCTGGATTAACCCCTAGTCGACCCAGCGGGCTCGGGTCGACCTCAAAAATCGGCCGGTTCGGTTATTCCCCTCTCCAAATTCGCTGTTTTGAACATTTTTGCATATTTATTTATTTAATTTTCAATTATATATATATATATATATCAATATATATATTTCTCTGCGCAACCCATTTCACTTAATTAAGTATACTTTAATTTGGGAATTTTTCGTGAAACTTCGCGAGGCCATATCTTGGTCATACGGACTCCGATTTTCGAAAACTCGGACTCTATTTCGCGTATTTTTCCGAGACGAACGCAATGGCATAGCCCGTTTCACTTGATTCAGAATTTAAAATTAAATTCTGCCTTGATTCTCGTCTTTAATCATGTTATCGAAATACGGGTTGTTACATTCTCCCCACCTTTTAGGATTTCGTCCCCGAAATCTCCAAGTTAGGAAGAACATATCCTACCATCCATCATCCATCTACTCAAAACATCATCCACGAGCAACCATTGTCCTTAGATGATTTCTAATGCTGTATGAATATATGCAAGACGTGTGTGTACATGTTCCTTAGCTAATGCTAATGATCAGGCCTGAAAAATCTCTTGAATGCAAAAATATGTTTAGTGCTATGAATCCATCATGTATGCAAATAGTCCTAGTCATATACACTATATGTGTGCACAAACATTCAACCTTATGCAACATCCGCATGATAACACATTCAATTTCATCCATAAACAAGTATAAATACTCGTGCATATGCAATATGAAATGTGACCGAGTCGAGCTAATATCTAATGTAAATTCGCGCATCCACGAGCAACCACTTGCAACCATTTGCAACCATATCAACCATAACATGTTTCAAATACATGTTTACATCCATAGGGTTCTACCTAAGATTCCCTGAAACAGGGTCGAGAAGATAAACAAGACAAACTCCTTATGGGGTTTGTAACAGAAAATAGGACCGAGAGGATGTCCACAAAAGATAGCCTACAAGTAAGCTCTACAGAAAACAGGGATCAAGGATATACTCCCAAAAAGAGATATCATGCGCGTATCTAGTCTTTGACCATCAAAGTCGTATTTCCTTGAGCTCAATTCCATTGTGCCTTGACCGTCCTTTAACTTCGCGATTTCGTAGCTTCTTGATTCCTATTTCCAAGGTGTGAGTGGAACTCATTTCACTGCCGCCTCTCGTTTCACTTATTCTTTCCCTAGTATGCTTGGCTCAAACATATCTGCGTACTCATGCAAGCTCTCCAAAATTCACCAGTGAATTCTGGATCTCGTTTTCCGATGCCAATCCATGTTGCCAAGAGTTCTTACTAGGGTGATTCCCATAACTCATGCATAATCGAAACGAACCATCCGCCTTAGCGGCGAATCCTATTTGAACGGATTACCAACAAATGCATCCCGGGATTCTAGGTAACTAACCATGACAGAACCCAAAAAGGGTTTCACGAGACTTCGAGGGTATCACCAAGGCAAGTCAAGAATCCAACCACCCTCTTTCTAAAACCGAGAATGGTATCCCTTACTGGATAACCACTTTACCCCTAGAATCCATCCGCAACTTATAAACATAAGCATTATTTCCAAGCTCAACACTTGATATGGACATCCTCAAATCCAAACAAGCCATGAGTAAATGGACCGATCTTCCAATAGGGCTTGAGACAAAAACGGGATCCTCTACTACGCTAGTACTAAGGTGCAGAGACTCAACTATCGAAGCGGACTTAAAAGATGCGGTGATCAAAACAAAGTCCCGACAGGATGATAGAGAAGAAAAGCTAAACCTTTAACAATATCGTCACCCTCCTTCCGAGGTACCCTAGAAATGAGAGCATACTGCTGCCCTCCCGATGATCTTGTCCTTTTCCCATAATACTTAACTATCTGTCCCGTTTTACCATGCCAAAGGTACTCTCTCGTCATGGGTTTCATTGTTCATCCTTCTCTCTCGTCCTGGGCTGAGCCATACCAACAAGTTGCTCATCCTTAAGCTCGTATCCTTTATCCTCTTCCTCACTATCCTTTCTTATAACGCGGCCACTGGTCTCTCGAGAACCACCTCCATCGTAAGGAAAACACTTTCGTAGATAGAAAAGACTAGTCGCAGTTAAAACCACTGTGACTACAGATGGAGGAAAGAAAGGAAAAGAGATTCAATTAAGGAAACAAGGATAGTGCTAATGGCCTTTGGGGAATAGCCTTTTTCTTTTAAAAGAAAATTTTCTTGAAAAATGCTTCTTTATAAACGATTTTCAAATAGTTTTCAGAAGGTCTTTAAAAACTTTTGCCCAGTCTGGTAACCTTCTGCTCTGATACCACGTGTAACACCCCGCCTCCGCTAGGGTCACTCACAAAGGAATGCACTAGCTTTAGAGGGGCATTTTTGGTAAACATGCACAGAAATATCACAAGACAGAACATATAAAATAGCGGAAGTAAAATCGAACTTTCATAAACATTTATAATTAAGGTCTAAAGCCTTTTACATCAGAGTACATCAAAACCTGTCTTGCAATAGTAAAGAAGCATAAAGACTTTTTCATAAATTATTCCCCAAATAAAGACAGTAAAGTAGCCATAGCCAAGAAAAGTCCAAGCCATCCATGATGACCTTCAAGCAGAAGAAGTCCAAACTAAACAGCAATATTTCCTCCCTGTAACCTGGGGGGGAAAACGGAAGAAAAGAGGCGAAACAAAACGGGTCAGTCAAAAAGACAGAGTAAGCCCTATCTACTATTAGTATAAAAACTAGTAAAGTTAACTGACATGAGAAGCTGAGATGAACATAAGCATGATAACAAGATAGATAAGCTAAATCAAAATAACAGGATGAACTACTGAACTCAGGTGAACTAAGGTGTCATGATAAATTACGATGTCAAGATAAAACAAGGTATCACATCGTCAGGTTTCTATCAAGTATAATATCCCAAGATATCTATCACGTATAACGTCCCATGGTATCTATCCTGTACATCTGCTCTGCACCTACCGTACTAGTATCCCAACTGTATCACGTGTTATCCGTGAATGATCCTTACTCAAAAGTCGTGTAGTGGTCCATGTCAACCTAATATATCGCATATATAGGTTACTCAACTCGTATGTTTTATTCCATGTAAATGTTCAGTCCCTTACCGTAGGCCATACGGGCTTTCCCATGAGATTCTATATTACTTTACATAGTTCCATGATCCTTAAGATCGGTTTGGACTGTTACCCTAAACCTAGCTAGGGTCTTCCAACATGAATTAGCGTTTGTACAACTAGGACTTATGCTACCTAGGGCTACTAGGGATTACGCTTACCTATTGCACGTTTTCGTACCTCGGTTTGGGTTCAACCACCTAGGGCCACTAGGGATTACGCTAACCGCCAACCGCGCCCTTTTTCCCACGCATTCATCGTGAATCGTTTTTCCATGACTGTATGCACATGTATCACATCGTGCCATCCGAGTCTTGTCACAGGGCAGACCAGGAAATACAGGACTCGGTCGGGAGCTTTAGATTTATCTGCCGATGCAGATACTAAGGTCTGCTTTTCTACACGTGGCTATGGTCCCACGAGACCCCTCCCTCAACTAGTGAAAGGCAACACAAGAGAAAATCTTGCATGAGAACTACACTCCGGCCAGCCCACATCCTACAGCCTACCTCACCCATAATTAGATAGCAATTATGGTCTGTTGGGTGTTCCCTGCCTTTCCGTACGTACACGCTTGACTTAAGATGGTAGATGATCGACGAACTTGCTATCTCGGGCACCTTATGTATTCGTCGACTCACTGCTATCCACCCCAGTCTTTAGGTCGCTCGCATAGCAACCAAGGCATATTCTTGGTTCTTCTACCGCAGACCTCAACCTCTCGTGAGCCTAGTATAATGACCTGGCAGCTCACAGAGGGATCCCAAGAATATCCTCATGTTCCCCGAAGCCGCTGCTTCGTTACCCAGTTCGTTGGAGCCTTTATCTAAATCAGATAGCCTGCTCCTATACGCATACTTAAACGTTGACCTAACGTATCGGGTTACTAATCTATCTAAGAAATGGTCCAAATTTCCTTGACTAAGAATTATTACTTAGTTTCCCTTAACTAAGGTTTACCACTTAGCCTTATTTCCATAATCCTTGTTAACTATGGTTATTTACCTAATCCTCCGAATTAGGGTTTATCTAATGGGTTATGTATCACTTAAGTTCATAACTTGGCCCTTCTACAAACCATGTCAAAATTGGCTAAGTATCCAAGTCCAAGACTTAACCCTACAAACCTTGTGTCAAGTTGGCTAAGTATATTAAGCAATCCATAACTTAACCTCGTCTAATTATCATTTTAGATTGGTTAATTATATAAATTAACTTGACCTTGTCAAATTACCGAGTCAAATCGGTCAAGCGTATTCAAGTGATTCGTGACTTAGCCTTATCATGTTTTCACGTTAGATTGGTTAAGTATAGATTAACTTAACCTCATCAAATTAACGAGTTAGATTGGTTAAGTATAGGTCACTTAACCTCATCAAATCATCGTGTTAAATTAGTTAAGTGTTTAACTTAACCCCATTAAATTACCAAGTTGGATTAATTAAGTCTAGGCTAACTTAACCCCATCCGATTACCATGTTTAGATTAGTTAAGCCTAATCTTAACCCCATCCATTAACTGTATTATACGGTTAAGTGTCATTAAGAAAATTTTCTTAACCTTATCACGTTATCGTGTTGGATTGATTAAGTGTTGGTTAACTTAATCCCGTCCACTAGTCGTATAAAAATGGTCAAGTGTCATTAGGCAAATCAAGTTACTTAACCTACCCAAGCTCATCATGTTTTGTTAAGTATCATTAGCCTAATCAAATTACTTAACCCATTTGTCCATATCATATTTGGTTAAGCCTCATTAATCAAATTAACTTAACCCTATTATGTGGCATTAATTTAATTAATGCACCCTCAACCTCTCACATTAGACCTTGTTGTGGTTACTAGTTAAGCCGGGCGGGTCTGGGTAGATTTACACCACAACCTAGTCTAACCTCGGGTCTTAAGCGCGACATGACCAACTTCTCACATTGGGTCCTATTGTTTGCAACTACTAGTTAGGCCGGTCGGTTCCGGGTAGTTTTACGTTGCAAACTCAACCCAACCTCGAGTTGGCCACACTTATATTATCTAAGTTCATCATGTTTCCAAAACATGTTACAAGTTTTCAAGCATTTGGGTAGACCTAACTTAATAGGTAAATTCCCAAAGGGTAGACCTAACTTAATAGGTAAATTCCCAAGCTTATGTTTTATGCATACTTACATGTCAACTTTCATGTTATATTTCAAGTCATGTTTTCAAGTTGTATTTTCATGCCATTAGAAATTACCCATAACATAACCCAACGCTTTTAAACTCGCATATACGTTCGCAACAACGTAATGGATTAAAAGAAGAGACTTGGCAAAAGCATGACAAAGATGGATATTAAGCCACAAATTAATCATGGTGGCGAATGAGGCACAAATGTGTTCATTAGCTTGCATATACCATTGTTAAGCCTCAAAAACATGCATAAACCCAAACTTGGCACATAAGCGAATCATGGTGATAAACAACATGGAATGATGACAAGTAACTCGCATATGACCTCACATAAGGGTTATGGCTTCATATGCAAGTTGACATGAAGGTTATAAGGGTTCTCATGTTGCATAATGCAACATTTCAACGTAAAGGTCAAAGCTTTATGACCACAAGACCAAGGTAATGACTTTATAAGCTTGCATAAGATGATAGCATGCTACATACTAATGTTTAAACCCACTTACAACATGTCATATTAAGTTTAAAGTTCATATCTAATAGTAGGAGAAGGGCTTACCTTGCTATGAAGGCCTAAATCGATTAAACCAAAGCTTATGATGAAGCCTATGCATGCCATCACCCAAAAACCCAAAGATGGATGCACCAAATCACTAAAAACACCATCTTTATGAACAAAGATCATAGCTTTTGCCTTGAAATCAACTTGAGAAGCTCTCATACTAACATAGGGACTCTCTAACACTCTCATGATCATGAAACCTCTCATAGAAATGAAGTGGAGGCTAGGATAGTTGAGTGGAGGCCATGAGAGTAGAAATTTTGCCATAGTTTAGTTGCATGAATGAATAATGAGGATTTAGGATAGGTTAGGGTCTTATTTATAGATTAGGCAAGTGTTTTAGGCCATAGGATTAAACCTAGATTCAATCCAAGCCGTCAAAGCATGTCTTGGGGAAGAAGTCAAGTGTAGGAACCATCTAGGGCCTTTAGATTAAAGATGAACCATGAGAACCATCCAAATGCAAAATCTGCATTTGAGCGAATCGGCCCACGGGTTGACAGCCAAACACCCTGGATTAACCCCTAGTCGACCCAGCGGGCTCGGGTCGACCTCAAAAATCGGCCGGTTCGGTTATTCCCCTCTCCAAATTCGCTGTTTTGAACATTTTTGCATATTTATTTATTTAATTTTCAATTATATATATATATATATATATATATCAATATATATATTTCTCTGCGCAACCCATTTCACTTAATTAAGTATACTTTAATTTGGGAATTTTTCGTGAAACTTCGCGAGGCCATATCTTGGTCATACGGACTCCGATTTTCGAAAACTCGGACTCTATTTCGCGTATTTTTCCGAGACGAACGCAATGGCATAGCCCGTTTCACTTGATTCAGAATTTAAAATTAAATTCTGCCTTGATTCTCGTCTTTAATCATGTTATCGAAATACGGGTTGTTACAGTGATTTGTCGTACTAAATAGATGCCTAAAATCATTTTGTTTAACTAGCAATCTTACTGCCGATATCCCCTTTTTGCGATTTAGGTCTACCTCCTTTCATCCTCCCGCCTCATACTCTTTCATACCCAATTTGTCTTCCCAACCATGTCCTCACCTCCCTCTCCTGAACGTCTGCCTTCGTCGACCAGATCTGGGAGGACTTACTCCAACCCGATTCTGAAGCTGCCAGTTCCTCCGAGTGTCGACAGTGTGACTGATTTTCCTCCGTTATCGAGTTCTCCTTCTTTGCCAAACCCCTTAGCCTCGCTGCTTAATTCGACATCAACTCCGGTGTTTGGAATTCGGTGGTTGATAAGAGTACCCTTCTCTCTCAGTTGCTTACTGTAGCATCTGGATCTCCTGCGGATGCTGAAGTTCTATGTTCATCAGTAACCAAAGGTAATGTTTCAGAGAATTTGGTTTATGATGGGTTTACCGATACTAGTGTTACCAGTAGCGTTTAGAACGGTGCAGTGACTACCACTAATGTCTCGTTTAAAACCACTGAAGTGCCAAAAGATGTAACAATGAATACTGAGCAAGTCAATGCTTCTGTTCACTCTGAATGTGGTGCCATTGAGATTCCGGTTTGTAGTGGTTTGGTTACTCAACTGTGTGTGTATATTGCTCCATGCCCTACCTCTTGGGTATCAATGTTTGAATCACTTCCACGAATTGCAGGCGAATTCTCACCTGTGCAATTTGAATTTTTTTTGACTCCAATGGAGCTTCCAGAGATATTTTTGAGAGCTGGCTTTGATTTTTGGTCCGATAGTTTGGTGGGATTTTTCCTTAGCCCTACTCTAGTTGAAATAGCTGCACATGAACATATTAGTCGTGTTTGGAAAATCAGAGGTGGACTCCGTGTGAGCTATGTTGATGAAATGTTTTACATTAAGTTCAACAAACCAGAAGAGAGAAGACGAGTTCTAGAATCAAAGCCTTTTATACTAGTTGGTATGCCATTCATTATCACCTCCCGGTGTCCATCGGTTGATACTGCACGTGAGCAGGTATTCTCTATTCCTGTTTGGGCTCAGTTTACTCATGTTCCTTCTGTTTTCCAATCTCTGCTTGGGTTGAATTGGTTGGCATGTCACATTGGCAATTTAAAATGTTTTGATGCTAATGCAGTAGCCAGAAAGAAACTCACTTATGCCAGGGCATTAATTGAAATAACTCCAGAAAAATAACTTCCTTCTGTTGAGGTGATTATTGAAGGACGTAAAGTTTTGATTAACGTCGCCTATAGTTGGAAACCTGACATATGTACTAGGTGTAAGTCCTTCGGTCATATTGACAAATCATGTAAGCTAATGGTTAATTGTAACCCTCTTCCATTGCCTATAAAAATACCTCTTCCCCATCCTCCTCTCAGAAGATGGGTCCAGAAAGAGCCTCTACCTATTAAAGAACCCATACCACCTACAACTGAAAATGTTGAGTTGTTTGTATCTCAGAACATTCCACAGACCAAACCTCCCGATTCTGTGCCAGTTGCTTCCGTGGTTGCGAATACTGATATTGTATGGAACTCAAAGGAAACAACATGGATACACCTTCCGACTGACAAGAGATACGAGCCTAACTGTGATGATTTCTATATGTTTGTGAGTAACAAGATAGGAGAGCAAAGACAGTTGCAATACTATGACATAGATGGTAAACTTATTCTATATGTAGAGGGAGTATTTGGAAGTAGTAACAAGGATCTACTGGAGGATGACGGATGGAATAGGAAGTTCGTTATGATAAAGACCATGTCAATTTTGATCCTAATTTGGTGTCCCATTTCTCAGCCGTGAGGCAGGTTACTGGTCCAACTTCTTTTAGAACTCATGGTTACTGCTCTTCTGATGGAGGGAAATGACTGTAGGGTAGATAGTGGGCGGACCACTTTAAAAACCGTATGTGGTGGTCGGTCCACCTTAAAAACCGAATTAGCTGATTGTTAACTACAATCACCTGTACTTTACTGTATTTTATTATTAGTTATAATAAAAGGTGTTTGCGGTCACCTTAAAAACCGGTCGACTTTGCCAAAAAAATGGATTTTTATTGTGTTGATCAATCTTCCTACAATTTAGAAAATTAGACTAATAGTAAAATCGTGTTGGTATTTACTAAACAAATGTCACATAGTTCCTAACCCACCCATGAGGTTACTCAAAGGTAATTGACAAAGAGATCCCTTGGATATATCCTTAGAAAATAAATAATTCAAATTTAAAAGCCTTTTATTTAATAACGTAATATGTAAAAATCCTTATTAATTAATTATTAAACCTCAAAATAATAAATGATCAATTATTAGTTATTAAATAAATAGTTTAATTTCAAATTAACAATTAAATAAAAAATTAAATAATCAATAACCTTTATATAAATGAACATTTATTTAATCTTTAAATTAATGATTAAGTATTAATTAACTTGTAATAATGTTTCAAATAATAATTATTCCTTAAACAAATAATTACACTCAAATTATTATTTACTAAATAATTAATAACATTTAAACCTTAGTTGGTAATTAAGAAAACCTAAATTAAAATCTCAAAATAAAACTTAACTTTATTAATAAAAAATAGATATTTAAACCCTTATTACATAATTAATTATAAAATCTTAATTAGGTAATTAATCATACTTAGCTAAATTCATTATATAATGATTACCTTTTAATAACCACCAAATTATACTTAACTTACTTAAACTAATAAAACTTAAGTTCAAGTTTCCTTAATTATGTACTAATTATTCCATTTGATTAAATAAACAATCATTAAATAAACACAGAAATAAATAATTATAATTAATTTTTAAAACTTAAATTAAGTTTTAAAAACCATTTTAAATCATACTTATGGTAAAAACACATTTTAATTACAAAAACAATTTATTTTCATGAACTGCACTTGTAACGGTTATCACTATAAAACTCATAATTTCAAAACTTTGATTTCTACACAAAATTGAATTTTTTAAGAATCGTATCCTTACTACTTAACTCTTTATAAACTTAATAATATATTTGAAGGCAAAAGCATGGGTTATATAATTCCAAATCAAGTTAGAACTTATACTTTCCTTTTTAGGAAGAAGGATTAATAATTTATGGACAAACTTTCTAGAGGATTTAAATCTCATCACCAAATTAAGAATTGAGTTTAGCACATGCTATACAATGATCACAGAAAGGATATATGCATCATAACTAAACCATATAGCAAAGAACCTAACTTTACTAACTAACTTTACTTCCATGGTTTTCATGTTTACATAATATCATAACTAAATACGTCCACATACATACAACCCAACATACAATTCATATAAACATTGGTAAACAAACAACATATATACACAACTAACATAAGCAACAATTTATTATTAACCTTTAAGTTTAAAACTTAATAGAAATGTGATCTTTACTCACCAACTCCTTTTTATTCAGAAAAAGGACCTAAATCTATGCAATTCTTCATGCCAAAATGAACTTTAGACCTTGATTCAAGCAAATGGGTTTAGCTTAGGTCCATCACGGCTTGTCCATGGTCAGAAGCATTAGGCCTTGGTTGAACATGGTGGCGTAGGCTTGTATTTAAGAGGACGGGTGATTGTAAACATAATAAAGGATTCTAAATTGATTTTTCTAGGACAAAGCGATAAAAGTTTACATTTTTATCTTTATTTGAAAACTAAAATGCTAATAAAATTATTTTAGGAATCTTATAAAATAAGGTAGAGTATGGAAATAAAACAGAAAATGAAAACAGAGGTAAGAATGAAATAAATGTTTGCTTTTATATAAAGTGAAACTTGTAAAATTACAATTATACCCTTTTCTACCATACCTCCCTTAAACATATGACACCGTGACACTTACTTATACTTACTTTATACCTTGTTTACAATATATTTATAACATTAAATCTACAAAAATATACCCAAGGTACAACTTTCCTTAGTTTATCGTATTTAAGTACTTTTACTACGTTTTTTTAAATAAAAAGGAAGCAAGAGAATCATGTCACGTCATGCTTACTTTAATTAAAATTAAAAAAATCATTTTAAAGCCTTAAGTAAAATTTATTACTTATGTAAATGTGTATAGATTAACTCATAAGGTTTACAACCTTTCCAACATTCCTTGACATTGAAATGTTGAAATTGTTGGAAAAAAATTCGATCACATTTTTCGTTTTCTTTGAGTATTTACTTTTGTAAACCAAATTTAAAAGTTATTTTCTTATAATTTGATATAAATTAAAAGAGAGTTTCTTAATTATATAGACCATTTATTTTAGGTATTTGAAATTAATTAAATATCCTCAACCAAAGAGATAAAATTATGGGTTATTACAAGTATATTATGTGATAGTAGTAATGAAGTGTTGTAATCATAATTTTTTTTGCGTTTATTACTTTGGTTAATGGTGATAGATGCTCCGTTTTGTTGTCTTCCAAATTCGAGTTTACTTTCTACTCATCTCCAATTCTGACCCTTTAATTCACCTAATCTCCATCTTCATGCCACGTCACAAATACTCCTCCCTTTGCTTTTAGTTTGTCACATCATGTCAAATTAGGGTTGCACAAGTTAACAACATCGAGATCGATGTCCCCTCTAAAGGTGCTTTCTTACTCCTCATCTAACTTCCTACCCCTACCAACTTCGCGCGATGCTACTTTAAACCTCTTTGAAGCTTTAGCTGCTGTTGGCTCTAATCCGCTACAAGTTGCTGCCCCTCCCCGCTAAAGGCTGAAGTTCCTTCAAAACCTAATCAGCAAATCCTCTCCCACCATAATAGTGATTTCCATGTTAGTCAAAGTGCTAAGATTAAGCAGAAAGTGATGGATGAACTCTCTACCCTCAAAAACTCTTTTTCCTAGTTGCACTTCTCATTGCACACAAAGTATTTGTCCAAATGTCTACATGAAACCTATAGTGTTTTGCCTAGTTTCTTCTTATTCTAAAGTTGGTCAGCCCCGCTCAAATTTAGCACTTCCCCCTTGGACTTTATTATTCATATCTCTTCCCCCTAATGTAGGTGTCTTTGATCCTGTAGAATTTGAGACTGAGGTGGCCAATGGTTTTTCAAATCCCTCGTTATCCATTTTCCGACCTAGCGTAAATTTTTAGGAGGTTACCTAGTAGGGTTTTTCTTGGATCCACTTCAAATGCTGCAAAATGCTAGAAAACTATGTCAATGTATCTGGACATTGCGAGGAGATCTCTGTGTTGTCCATTTTGACTCAATATACTATTTCAAGTTCTCATATAACAAAGTGCATGAACAAGTTCTAGAAGTTGATACATTTATTATCAATGGGAAACCTTTTATAATCCCTAATTGGTCTCCTTTTGTGCCTTGTGCTGGAGACCTTGCAACAAACCTGAATTTGTGATTACCTATAATAACAGTAATAAATTATAATTTATTATTTATGTAAATAAATATTATTAGAGGAAGATACTTAAATAATTATCTAAGTTGAATTTGATATTGGGTTTATGTTAACTTGGGAAGAAAATGGTCATTTAATCATTAAAATGATTAAATATGGAGTGTCGAGGAAATATGTTGAATTTTTGGTTAAATTAAAGTAAATAAACTTTAATGTGAAGAATAAAATTAGGGAAAACTTTATAATTGTAATGTTTGATCAAATATGAGTACATAAGATTTTAATTGTGTTATACTCCAACAAATAGTAATATATATGTATATGTCTATATATATATATATATACAATGATTTTAGTGTAAAACCTTGTGTTTTAAATATAGTTGAGTTAAAAATAAAATTTTAAATGTGAGTATTGATGAAAAATCAATATTTGTGTGTTAAAATAGTTATACCAATTATTTGTATCAAAGCAATGAAGTTTCTACAATTTTAAGGTTAAAAATATAAGTTTTGTTAAAGAAAGTGTAAAATAAACATTTAATTGCAAAATTTAATTTTTTGTTTAATACGTTAAAATAAGGATAAAACGGTTTTAAAATAGTTTAATTGAGTTTGTACGAATTTTAGAAACTAGAATTCACGTACAAGAGGTCGACTTGGAATCAATAGGGTTGAACTCCAGGTCGACCAAGAGCACATTAAGTCGATCCCACGTCGGCCTATCAGGGGTGCAAGTCGATCCCTTGTGCTCTTCCTTGCATGTATTTTTCTATGGCATTATATACTAAGTTACCGAAATTTATGTGATTTCTGTGTTGATTTTTAGTGAAGTCTGAACTGGTTTCTAAGCGAATTATTTAGGTTGTTTTTTTACAATTAAAAAGTCAATATTATTGTTGATCTGTACTCCGGTTTAACAAGTTTCTATGTGAAAATTTGCTTGTTTATTTCATCAGTATTTCGTGTTCCTATATGCACGTGTACACGTTTTATAAACTATTTTAAAAAGATTATATATATATATATGTAAAATTATCGTTTTAAGAAAATATTTTACAATATTGTTTTGTAAATTATAATTATTCCAATGCTCTAATATTTGAATATTTCACATTATAAAGTGACTTTACAAATTCAACGATTTTGAAATAGCTTTTCAAAATTGTTTTAGAAACCCGATTTTCTACAGTGTATTTTCTTATATAAAACCATACTTTTTGCAGCATTTCAGAAGGCAAGGCTGTAACTTAAATAATATAGTAAATTGTTTCATATAGGACACACAGTTTATTATATCGGTTAATTCCAGACTTGTTCGATCAAAACTAATTTTAATATGGAATATTTAGTTTTTTTAATGCGGAATTAGCTAACATATAGTAAACCGATGAATGAGAACATGATTTATGGGATGTACTATTACCACTGTTTGGGTTATTGTCTGGGAGTTTGTGATACACTATCGAAAATTGCTAGTACTAAACCTTTGGGTCACCTATGTTAGACCTTCGGGTCATCTATATTAGACCTTCAGGTCATATGTGCTAGGCTTTTGGGCCATATATGACTATATCTTCGCGCCTCTATGATTGGTGTCGTGTGTATGTGTGTATATATATATATATATTAATACTCAGCAAGTTCAGCCATCTGTGATATGCATGTGCGGCGTTGCTTCGACTTGCCGCCTGTGACATGGATCCATTCTATGATTCTAGATTTATTGTTTTTGATTTTGTATAATATTTTATTCCTTAATGTTTTCACCATTATGAGATTTCTATCATACATATGGCCTAAAGTCATATATGGACCTGTATATGTATATATATATATATATATATATATATATATAGGGAAAGTCTATTTAAATACAACATTTTAACACAATTGGTGACACGATTGTTCTCAACCATTGGCTCAGCCTCTGTTTTACCTCTTTATGTAAAGACACAAGGATCCAACGGTCGAGACTCTGTGTCTCTCAATTTGTATCTAATTTTGTGTTTATATAGCCATCCCTATATATATAGTGATTACATTTTTAGATTTCGAACTCCTAACCGAGTTCTCGTATTTATGATTTCTATGGTTTTCTTTATGTGTTTTTATGATTTTAAGTATTATAAATCATATTCTTATTGATGGAAGCTTCAGTGTCATTATATTTGACTTACATGAGTTACTTATAAGATGATTCAATGATCTTATCACTAGTATTATGTGAAAATCTGAGTTTATACTATATCTTTACGATTAAAGGAATCATTCGCTTATGTGACATCATTCCTTACCAACCATATATTAATCATTTTACTCAAGTTATAATGACTCGTGTATTTTATGTACTCGGGTCAGACCGAGTTGCAGATTAGATTATCACTCTTTTGTGGACATATCTATCGACTTTTTGGGTCCTTAAGTGTAGTTTTAGTGTAGCTTATCCTATGGTTGTTTGCATACTCATATATATACAAGTTCTTTTATGGGACATGATGTTGTACATATTATGGTTTATATAGTTACTTATGTATGTAACTTTGTGTTGTACTTGATTTAAATGTACATATGACTGTGTGTTTTGTTCTATAATCTATGATACTACTATAATTGTGCTTTTTTAGAATAAATCTGTTAGCTACCGTAGTATTGTACTAGGAAAGAATTAAGTACGTCAAGCGACTTGAAAAAAAGTAAGCACTTAATTGATGCTCTTGATACTTTTTAATATAAAACTTACGGATGGTCTCTCCTAACCGACACTATTCTATGCACTAGCAGATAGTATTACCTAGTAATTATCTTTATTAGTGTCGGTACCCTGGTGGGGGCATCATAGCTTTACATCAGAGTTGAATTCAGAACAAAATATGATAAATACAAGACAATATACGAGTAATACAGTACATCAAAGTGTTATATTAGCATTATATTGTCCATAACTGAAGTTGTCCTTAATCGAGTCATTAACCGTTTCCTATCCTTTGGGCGTAGATATAAGTGGCAGTATGTCTAGGAATGCAAATTTTCAAATTCCATATCAAATTAATACTAATCGTATATTTCCCATGTGAATAATCCGTATCTCCTTTTAATCTTTCTACCAATGGCTGAAAGATATAGCGGAGACGTCTTAGGTGCTGGGAAGACCAACGACCTACACCCAGAGGGCGCTAATATATCTATTGATCTGATTTTGAAGCTAATTTGGAGCACTCAGCCTCCAGCTCCAATTCTTTCTTCTCCACCACGCAAATTTGCATTTGCGTGTATGTGTAGTGATTTCACCCATCTTGAAGGAAAGTCGTTCAAAGGCTTCGAGTTAGTATTAGAGATTCAGGCACGGATTTGTATATGCGAGTGTATTTTTACTCGCATCGAGGTATTCGACAACTTTTGCATTCTTATAGCATTGAGCATGTTACTAGATTGTATTCTGAATTGGTACGAGCTCCTTCTGGCAGAGATTGATGTATCCACCTTAGAGTGGAAATTTAATGAGTTCGAGAAGGAAATCCTAGCCCGACGATTCCTTCATCTGAAACAAAGGAAGTTGACTATTTCTGAGTATGTTACATCTTTCGAGGCCTTGTCCAAATACGGTCTCGATCATATTATCACTTCCTATAAGAAGAATTTTAAATTCATTTCAATATTTAAGAAGTATTTGAAGAAAACCTTGATGTTGCAAATTAAGTTGCCTTTTGAGGAGCTTGTTGATGTGGCCCTTCATCTTGAAGCAGTCGAGAATGAGAAGGTGGCTATGATGAGTTAGGGGTTCGGAAAAATCTGAACAAGAAGCATTTTCCCTTCCATAACCCTAAGCTTTTCCAGCATAACAAGAAAAAGAAGTCGGTTGACTCTAGCTCACATTCTCAGGTATCAACCCATCAATCTAGGACTTTAGGGTATTACAATTGCAGATCCTGTGATCATTTAGTTAGAGATTGTTCCAAGCTCAGTAGATGTCGCTATTATAAGCAAGAGGGGCATTGGATTTCTTCATGTCATAAGAAGCAAAAGAATTATAGTTCTAGGAATCTTAATGTATCAAATGAATCAGGAGGTTCGTCCTAGTCTCGAGGCACATCTCCTTTTAACTTTGGGTCTTTACTATTCCGCGATTAATCTATTCAAGTTTTATTCGATACAGGTGCTTCAAATTCATTCGTATCGAAGGAACTCATAGAAGCTACTTCTTTGGATGTGACTTATTTGATGGCTTTATTATGGATTGTGAATCCTACCGAGGGACCCGAAACCTTTAGCATATTATATGAGGTTGTTGGGATATTTATTTATGGCTTTTATTTCTGATTCATTACCTTGAGTTTGACATGATATTCGGCATGGACTGACTCATTCGATATAAAGTCAGAATTTTATATGTTGGGAGGATTTTGTATCTTCGACATCCCAACTCCCCTAATCAGCTATCTCTTATACTTCAGTACGTCGATTGTGATTCCGAAGCATCTTTTTGTTCTCTTTAAATCCTAAGATGAGGATGAAATATCTCGAATTTCAATTGTTCATGGTTTTGTCAATATCTTTAAGCCTGTTTCGATTATCCATCCAAGTGGGCGACTGAATTTTGCATCAACCTTATCTCAAATATACAGTTGGTTTATCGACCTCTTACTAGGATATCAACTAAAACGAATGAGGAACTCAAGAAGCAACTGTTAGAGTTTGAATCCAAATAGCTTATCAAGTCTAAATCTTCACCGTGGGGTGCCGTGGGTTGTACTTGTAAAGAACTTCGATGGAACTCTTAGCCTTTACGTTAATTACCATCGCTTAATGAGTTGACCATCAAGAATCATTGTGCATTACCGAAGATAAACGATATGTTCGATTGATTGAGTAACTATAAGGCCTTTTCTTAGCTCTACCTTGCCACAGGGTTTCATCAATTGTGAGTTGTGGAGGAAAATATTCCTCTCATAGCATTTGGCAATCGATATGGTTCTTATGAGTGACTCGTTGTGCCATTCGGTTTGATGAATGCCCTAGCTTATTTCTTCGACCTCATGAATCGAGTATTCCGGGAATATCTTGATAAGTTCTTTCTAGTATTCATCAATGACATACTCGTGTATTTTAATTATAAAGATGATCATTCTTATCATCTGAGAATTGTTTTGCATGCATTTCGTCAATACCAACTCAAAGAAAAATTCTCAAAGTGTCATTTTCAGGAGAAGCAAGTCAAGTTTCTCGATCTTGTAGCATCTTCTGATGGCATTTTGGTTAATTCTTCAAAGATCGAAGCCATTCAGAATTGGAATAAGTTTGAGAACACCTCAAAGATATGTAGTTTCCTTAGATTGGTGGGTTATTACCGTCGATTCGTTAAGGACTTTTCCCTGCATCGTGCTCCCTTCACTAGCCTTATAAAAAAGGAGTTTGTTTTATGTGGTCGGAAAAATGCAAAGCTTCTTTTCAAAAACTGAAGAAGCTTCTTACTCATGCACCCATTCTAGTGCCAAGGAGAATTAATACCTCATTATTTACACTGATGCCAACCATTACGGCCTTGGTGTTGTGATTATGCAACAAGATCGTCTAGTTGCTTACCTTCTACGCAATTGCATCTGAACAAGGTTGGGTATGCTACCCATGACTTAAAGTTAGCCGCTATAGTCTTTGCTTTTAGCATATGTCACCATTATCTATTGGGAGAGCATTTCATTCTTAACATTGATCATAAGTCTATCAAGTATGTATTCACCCAAAAAAGTGCTTAGCATGTGACAACGGCATTTGCTCGAATTCCTCGCTTTATATGACTTTGATATCCGGTACACCCTAGGAAAGGGGAATCGAGTTGCTGATTTGCTGAGTCATAAGCAATCAGTTGTAGCCTCCATGATGCTAGTAGAGTGGAACATCTTAGAGACTCTTCTTTATTGTAACATTCAACATCATGCTGATTCTCCAGTTTTATCAGCATGGACGCACAACCCAGCCTATTGGATCGTATTGCAAAGGCACAACATCATGTTCCAAATCTTGTATTTCTTATTTAGCATTGCTAATCAGAGTCCCACGATGCTGAGTTGAGGGATTTCAGTGCTGATATGCATGGTTGTCTTTGTAAGAAGAACTGATTAGTCGTGCCTTCTATTTTTGATCTTAGGTGGGACATTCTAGCTGAGTGTCACCGTATGAAGTACACTATCCATCCTAACAATAGTAAGATATATGCTAATATGCATCTCTTATATTACTGGGACGACATGAAGCGAGACATGAAAAATTATGGGAGTAATTGCCTGACTTATGACTATCATCTCGTGAAGGCTAAACATTAGCAATCCAGTGGTCTTATTCAGTTAGAGGTCCCATTGTGGAAGTGGGATCGGATACCTATGGATTTGGTGATGGTTTACCTCGTTTGAGGTCGAGCCATGATAGTATTTGGGTTGCAGTAGACCGTCTCACTAAGTGTGCACATTTCATTCCTATTAAATCTAATATGACAACATCTCCCCTTTCCAAGTTGTATGTTGAAGAAATCGTGTAATTACATAGTAATCCTAGCACGATTGTCTTTACGATCATGATTCACTATTTACTAGTCATTTCTGGCAGGGTCTTCAGAAAGCTTAACTTCAACACCACATACCACCCGCAGTTTGATGGACAAACTGAGCGGGTGAATCGCACCTTAAAGGACTTGCTTCATGCTAGTATTTTGGCATTTGGGGGTTCTTAGGAGGATCACCTTCCTCTCATATAGTTTACTTCACAATAACAACTATCAGTCTAGTATCAGTGTGGCTCCTTCCTAGGATTTATATGGAAGTCCATTTCAATGCCTTCGTAATGGTTATAGGCCGGGAGGAGCTAATACTGGACATCGACTCTATTTGTGAAGCATCATACAATATTATTTTTGTTCGGGAGAGGATGAGAGAGGCTCGGAGTTGTCAGAAATCCTACGTGGACAATTGTTGGAAGCCTTTTAAGTTCTGTATCGATGTTTTTTTGTATATCCATGCATCTCCTTTGAAAGGAGTAGTACACTATGTTAGACTGGGAACTTGGCTCCATGATACATAAGGCCATTTTCTATCACTGAATGTATCGGTCCTATAGCTTATCAAGTAGCACTTCTATCCCGATTTTATGGTGTTCACGATGTGTTTCACATCTTTCAACGGTGGAAGTGTCTACGTGATAAGGTTTCTGTCATTGAAACTCATGTATTAGAGAGTTTGATATCTCATATATTTTACCCATTGTGCAACCCTCCATATACGTTCTTGCTTTAGAGGTTAAATGCCTTCGGAACAAGGAACCGCTCGTGAAGATTAATTGGTTTGACAATCCCAGTGACAACACTTGGGGGAACCAGCGAATTCATCATGTGTTTGTATCCTAATTTCCTATCATCTCATGGTGGGGATGAGAAATCATAACTTAAGCTTATATATTTTCTTATCTATTTCCTTTATTGATGAGATAAATCAAGTGATTAAATCTCTTCTCTAAGAAAACTGTGGGGATACAATTTTATAAGGGAGAGTCTATAACAACCCTAGATTTGTGATTGCCTGTAATAACAATAATAAATTATTATTTAGGGAAGATGAATTGAATAATTATCTCAGTTAAATTTGATATTGGGTTTGTGTTAACTTGGGAAATTTGGTGAAAATGGTCATTTGATCATTAAAATGATTAAATGAAGATTTTTAGGTAAATATGTTGGATTTGTAGTTAAATTGAAGTAAATAAACATTATTGTAAAGAATAAAGTTAGGGAGAACTTTACAATGTGTAATTTTTGATCAGATATGAGTTTATAAGATTTTGTGTGTTTTATTGCAACAAATAACAATATATATGTATACCATGATTTTAGTGTAAAACTGTGTCTTTTAAATACAATTGAGTTAAAAATAAAATACAAAATGTAAATATTGATGAAAATCAATTTTGCGTGTTAAAATAGTTTTAACATAGTTATGCAAATTATTTGTATTAATACAATGAAGTTTGTACAATTTTAAAGTTAAAAATTTAATTATTGTTCAAGGAAAGTGTAAACTTAGCATTTAATTGCAAAATATAAATTTTTGTTTAAATATATAAAGATAAGAGTAAATTGGTTTCAAAAGAGTTCAATTATGTTTGTACAAATTTTAGAAAGTGAAAATAATTATAAAATTGTGTCATTTAGTGTTAAAATGAATGAAATTGGATAAAATAGTGCTAGTTAGGTGTTAAGTTGGGCCATTCACCCTAAACATAGCCTAATTGTGGGTTTGGTCCAATGACTTGTCCATTAACCAAGGATTGAAAAAGGAGAGATCTAAAGAGCAAGTTCAATACGTTCATTTTTGGTTTCCAGTAACTTGACTTCTCTTCACAAAAGTTGCAGAGAAAGGAGAGCCCCCTTCTTCCTAAACCATCAAAATCAATGATACAAACCCAATCTAATCAAGGAAACTTGTAAATCTCAAGTATATACAGGTAATCGGCAACAAATCCATGGTTTGTTTCATATTTATCTCGAATATGTGAAAAAATAATATTTGTATATTCACTGTTGCTTGCATGTGTCGTTAGAAATTCCTACAAGTGCTGAGACTTCTTAACAAGCACAAAAGCTTCGTTTTTTTGTATAAAAAATCATCATTATAAAGTGATAAGTCACTGCTTTGTCAAAGGTGAGTTTATCTCCCACCTTCTAACTTGTTCAAGCTCATTAATGTTGAATCCGTGAAATTTCCTTTTAAATCATAGTTATTGTAACCTATTTTTCAAAGTTTCTGAGTTATAGTAAATCATTGTCTGAGTCCATGTTTGTAGCATGTAACCTCTTTGTTTTATGCCATAATCTTGGCTAAGATTTTCCAAATGATAGTCATTTTGTTATACTTTGTGAAAGTCAAATTTCTAACCATTCTGAGTTCAATAGGTTGTTTAGGATCTGCTTGAAAGTTGGATTCGATGTTAAAATTCAACCTGTAGGAATTCGCGTACAAGAGGTCGACTTGGACCTTAGTAGGGTCAACCCCCTTGTAACAACCCGAATTTTAATAACGTGTTAAGACAAGAATCGACGCAGAATTAAATTTTAAAATAAGAATCAAGCGAAACGGGTTCCGCTGTTGCGTTCGTCTCGGAATTCTGGTTGGAAACGAGTCCGAAATTTCGTAAATCGGAGTCCGTATGACCGAGATATGGCCTCTAGAAGTTTCACGAAAAATCAGAAAACGAAAACAGATTTTCGAATTTCAAATTTAGCCCCAAACAGACTAGGCGGGAAAATTTCCCGCCCAGCCCCAGGTCGACTGGGGAGTCGACCCCCCAGGGACCAGGTCGACTACCCAGTCGACCTGGGTGTCGACTTCCCTGGTCGGACCAGGTCGTCCTGGGTGCACCTGCAGGGTCTTGTGGCCTGGTTTGTTGGCCTGTGACGATTTTTGATGACTCAGATCTAAACTAGGGTTAATCTAAGGGCCTAAACTAGTCCTAACTCCTATAAAAACACCCTAAGACCTAGCCTAATTCACTAAAAACCATCCTAACAACAAAGTGCTGCCCAAATATTTCTTGCTCATAGCCTCCATCTCCAACTTCAAAGGCTTGAGCATTCAAACTAGATCCATGTCAAAGGAGCAAGCTTTCTACATCAAATCAAGGGAGTAGAGCATCATTCCTACACCGTTCTATGACAAATGCTTGCTCCTAAATCTCTAGCCACGCTATGTAAGTTCTAGCTACTTTTAGATCTAAACGGTAGTTCTAATGTTGACATGGAATAAAATGAAATGAAACCTAAGTATGCTAGTCTATGTGAATCTAGTCTTGCCTCTCTCTTGAACCTATGACTTTGGGCTATTTCTTAGTGATTAAATCATGTCACTCATGTTGTGTTTGACTTAGTTTATCATGCAAGATTTAATCTTGACTTGTGGAAATGTTGGCATGAATTCTTAGAACAATTTGGCTTGTGGAATATTCATATGAACTTGACTTGGGGCTTATGCATGTAAAAGAACCTAAACCCCTCATGACCATTTACATGCCTATGATGATGAACCTAGTGTTATGCTATCATACATGCTTGAGGCCAATCCTTTTATGCTATCATACATGCTTGAGGTCAATCCTTTTATGCTACCATACATGCTTGAGGCCAATCCTTTTATGCTATCATACATGTTTGAGGCCAATCCCTTTATGCTATCATACATGATTTGAGGCCAATATGTTGTCATATTATTCCTACTATGTTGACTCGCTTTCACTTGCATTGGGAATACGCCTTGGGTAGTTTAGGCAAACGTGAGATGGGCTATGAAATTTAACATGAATTAAGTAATGGGACAATGGGCACAAGTGTAAAACGTGGACTTTGTCGTAGCCTAAATTTTACATGAACATGATAAGTAGGAAAACATGAAAGTGGCCAACTCGAGGGTGGGTTGAGTTTGTAGCATAAATCTGCCCGGAACCGCCCGACAAATCCAATAGCTACAGACAATAAGACCCAATGTGAGAAGTTGGTCATATCGCGCTCAAAACCCGAGGTTAGACTAAGTTGTGGTGTAAAGCTGCCCGGACCCGGCCGGCGTAACCAGTAACCACAACAAAGTCTAATGTGAGAGGTTGGGGTGCATTAATTTACTTAATGTCACATGATAAGGTTAAGTTAGTTTGACTAAGGGCACTTAACCGATATGACATGAATGGGTAGGTTAAGTAAGACCGGACTTGATTTCTTAAAGACACTTAACCATATAACATGATTAGCGGATGGGTTAGTTTAACCTAAATGGGTTGATAACACCCGACTGGGATAACGCGATACGTGGTAGAGTTAAGTAAACCCACAAGAATGATACTTAACCAATCCGACTTGATGATTTGATAGGGTTAAGTCACGAACCTCTTAAATATACTTAACCAATCTGACACGGTAAATTTGATAGGGTTAAGTTAACCTATACTTAACCAATCTAACACGATAAATTTGATAGGGTTAAGTTAACCTATACTTAACCAATCTGACACGGTAAATTTGATAGGGTTAAGTTAATCCATACTTAACCAATCTGACACGATAATCTAGGGTTAAGTCATGAACGTCTTGATATACTCAACCAACTTGATACATGGTTTGTAGGGCTAAGCCTTGAACTTGAATACTTAGCCAATTTTGACATGATTCGTAGGCGGGGTAAGTCATGAACTCGAATGACAACACTTAACCCATTAGACAAAACCCTAGTTCAGGGGATTAAGTGGAAAATCGTAGTTAATAAGGATAACGGGAAGGGAAACTAAGTGATAAACCTTAGTAAAGGATAACTAAGTAATAATTCTTAGTCAAGACAATTGGACCAGTTCACAGATAGATGAGTAACCTGATACGGTAGGTCATCGATTAAAACGAACACACGAGGAGGAGCGAATGTTTATCTGACTTAGATAAAGGCTCCAACGAACTGGGTGACGAAGCGGTAGCTTCAGGGGACGTGAGGGTACTCTTGGTATCCCTCTGTGAGGTTGCAGATGATCCTCCTGGGCTCACAGAGGTAAAGGTTGCGGTAGAAGAACCAAGGGTACGCCTTGGTTGCTTAGCGAGCAACCTAAAGACTGGGGTGGATTAGCGTGGAGCCGGCGATATCTAGTTTAGCCCTGTGATAGCACGTCGTCGACTACCTACCATCTTTAGTCAATCGTGTACGTATGCGGAAAGGCAGAGAACTCCCAACAGACCATATACTTGCTATCTTGTTATGGGTGAGGTTGGCCAATAGGAAAGTGGGGCATGGATGGCCGGAGTATAGTTCTCGTGCATGATTTTCTTGGATTGCCTTTCAGTAGTTGAGGGAGGGGTCACGTGGGACCATAACCACCGGTAGAAAAACAGACCTTGATATCTGCATCGGCAGATAACCTAAATCTCCCGACCGAGTCCTGTATTTCTTGATTAGCCCTGACACGGGACTCGGATGGCACATTGAGATACATGTGCATCAAGACATGGAAAAACAATTCATGATACATACGTGGGAAAAAGGGCGTGGTTGACGAGTAGTGTAATCCCTAGCGGTCCTAGGTGGCTAAAACCCAAACCGAGTTACGAAAACATTTAGTAGGTAGCGTAATCCCTAGTGGTCCTTGGTGGCATAAATCCTAGCCGAACATTCGAGAATTCATGATAAGAAAACACAACTAGATCAAGGGTGACAGTCTAGACGATTTGAAGGATAATGGAACTACGTTGAAGCAGTATAGAACTACGTGAGGAAGCCCGTAGGATTTACGGCAAAGGACTAAACATATACATGGAAAGAAACATACGAGCTGGGAAAACCTACATTAGGTTGGCATGGACCATTTCATGACATTGGGTGAGGGACATTTTGTAGCTAACACATGACACGGGTTGGGATACTAGTACGGAAGGTGCAGGGCAAATATACTTGATAGAACCTTGGGTGTATTACTCGATAGAACCTTGGGGCGTTATACTCGATAGAACCTTAGGGAAAATATACTTGATTCATAGTGACCGTAGTTTATCTTGGTACAGTAAGTTCATCCTATTACCTTGGTTTAGCTTGTCTATCTTGTCATCATCCTTATGTTTACTTTTAGTTTATGCATGTCATGTTACCTTTACCTGTTTTTATGCTGGAAGTAGATAGGACTTACCAGGCTTTATGATTGACCCCGTTTTCTTTCGCCTCTTTGTCTCCCGTTTCCCCCCCAGGTTTTCAGGGAGGAAATACTGTTATTTAGCTCGGACTTCTTCTGCTTCAAGGTCATCATGTATGGCTTGGATTTTTCTTGGCTATGGCTGCTTTACTGTTTTACTTGGGGAATATTTTATGACTGTGGTTTTATGCTTCTTTAACTATTGCAAGACAGGTTTCCAATGTAATGGCTTTTTAAGGCATTTTGATGTAAAAGGCTTTAGACCTTTAAATTTTATGAGGTAATGAAATTTGGTTTTTCTTCCGCTATCTTATATGTTCTGTCTTGTAATATTTCTGTGCATGTTTACCTAGATAATACTCCACCAAAGCTAGTGCATTCCCTTTGTGAGTGACCCTAGTGGAGGTGGGGTATTACATTTGGTATCAGAGCAGAAGGTTACCAGACTGGGCAAAAGTTTTAAAACCTTCTGAAAACTATTTGAAAACCGTTTACAAAGAAGCATTTTTCAAGGAAAGTTTTATTTTTAAAGGCTATTCCCCTAAGGCCATTAGCATTATCCCTGGTTTCCTTGATTGAATCTCTTTTCCTTTCTTTCCTCCACCTGTAGTCACAGTGGTTTGAACTACGACTAATCTTTTTCTAACTACGTCAGTGTTTTCGGTACGATGGAGGCAGTTCTCGAGAGACTAGTTACCGTGTTATAAGAAAGGATAGTAAGAACCAGGATAAAGGATACAAGCTTAAGGACAAGCAACTTGTTGGCATGGCTCAATCCACAAAGGAGGAAAAGGGTGAATGATAAAACCCTTGACAAGAGAGAGTATCTCTCGTAGGGTAAAAAGGGAAAGATAGTCAAGTATTATGAGACGAGGACAAGATCATCGAGAGGGCAATTGTATGCTCTAACTGTTAGCGTACCTAAGAAGGATGGTAACATTTCTGTGAAAGGTTTAGCTTTTCTTCTTTATCATCCCGTCAGGGCTTTGCTTTGATCACCGCATCATTTAAGTCTGCTTCGATAATTGAGTCTCTGCACCTTCGTACTAGCATATTAGAGGATCCCATTTTTGTCTCAAATCTTGTTGAGGAATCGGTCCATTTATTCATGACTTGTTTGGATTTGAGGACGCCTATGACTTTTGGGAATAATGCTTATGTTTATGTTTTGGGCAATGGGTTGATTCTAGCGATGGAGTAGTTATCCAGTAAGGGTGTTGAAAAGAGGGTAGTTAGACTCTTGACTTGCCTCGGTAATACCCTCGAAGTCGCGTGTAACCTTTAGGGTTCTCTCATGATTAGTTACCTAGAATCTCTTGATACATTTATTGATCCGCTCGAGTAGTGTTCACCACTAAGGCGGATGGTTCATTTCACTTATGCATGAGTTGTAGAAAGTCACCTTAGTAAGTACATTTGGCAACATGGTTGATATTTGTTATTTTCAAGAGATAGTTCTTCTACGTGGAATACTTCCTAGTAAGTGAACGAGATCCAAGATTCACTAGTGAATTTTGGAGAGCTTACATGAAACCATGAGTGCACGAATATGGTTGAGCCAAGTATACTAGAGGGAGAATAAGTAAAAGTGGAACGAGAGGCGACAATGAAGTGAGTTCCAGCTCATATTTGGAAATAGGAGTTAAGAGGCCACGAAATCATGAAGTTAAAGATGGTCAAAGCACAATGGAATTAAGCTCAAGGAAATGCGACTTAGAAGATTGAAGACAAGATACGCGCATCATATCTCTTTTTAAGAGTATATTCTTGATCCCTGTTTTCCTGTAGAGCTTACCCGCATGCTATCTTTTATGCATGTTCTCTCGGTCCTATTCTCGATCTTATTTCTGTTGCAAACTCCATAGGGGGTATGACTCATCGGTTAATAATACATGTCAGGGTTGGAAGGTGTCCGTTAGGTTGACTAAACCTTTTGGGCTTTATAGGATATGGGTTGGGTTTAGAAAGGGATTTCTTGTAATCCAAAAGGAGTTTATCTTGCTTATCTTCTCGGTCCTATCTTGAGGACCTTAGGTAGAACCCTGTGGATGTAAACATGTATTTGAAAACATGTTATGATTGGTATGGTTGCAAGTGGTTGCTCGTGGATGCACGAATACACACTAGGCACTAGATCGGCTCAGTCACATTTCATATTTCATATGTATACGTGTTTATACTTGTTTATGGATGAATTTGAATGTGTTATCATGTGAATACTGCATATGGATCAATGGTTGTGCACACATATAGTGTTTATGTGACTAGGACTATTTGCATACATGTGGATTCATGGCACTAAACATATTTTTCATTTAGAAGATCAATCAGGCCTGATCATTTGCATTAGATAAGAAACACATATACACACACTTTCTGCATATGTTCATACAGCATTAGAAATCTTTTAAGGACAATGGTTGCCTATGGATGATGCTTTGAGTAGATGGATGATTGGATGGTAGGACACATCCTCCCGAACTTAGAGATTTCGGGGACGAAATCCTTAAAGGAGGGGAGAATGTAACAACCCGAATTTTAATAACGTGTTAAGACAAGAATCAGGGCAGAATTAAATTTTAAAATAAGAATCAAGCGAAACGGGTTGCGCCATTGCGTTCGTCTCGGAATTTTGGTTGGAAACGAGTCCGAAATTTCGTAAATCGGAGTCCGTATGACCGAGATATGGCCTCTAGAAGTTTCACGAAAAATCAGAAAACGAAAACAGATTTTCGAATTTCAAATTTAGCCCCAAACAGACTAGGCGGGAAAATTTCCCGCCCAGCCCCAGGTCGACTGGGGAGTTGACTGGGGAGTCGACCCCCCAGGGACCAGGTCGACTACCCAGTCGACCTGGGTGTCGACTTCCCTGGTTGGACCAGGTCGGCCTGGGTGCACCTGCAGGGTCTTGTAGTCTGGTTTGTTGGCCTGTGACGATTTTTGATGGCTCAGATCTAAACTAGGGTTAATCTAAGGGCCTAAACTAGTCCTAACTCCTATAAAAACACCCTAAGACCTAGCCTAATTCACTAAAAACCATCCTAACAACAAAGTGCTGCCCAAATATTTCTTGATCATGGCCTCCATCTCCAACTTCAAAGGCTTGAGCATTCAAACTAGATCCATGTCAAAGGAGCAAGCTTTCTACATCAAATCAAGGGAGTAGAGCATCATTCCTACACCGTTCTACTACAAATGCTTGCTCAAAAATCTCTAGCCACGCTATGTAAGTTCTAGCTACTTTTAGATCTAAATGGTAGTTCTAATGTTGACATGGAATAAAATGAGATGAAACCTAAGTATGCTAGTCTATGTGAATCTAGTCTTGCCTCTCTCTTGAACCTATGACTTTGGGCTATTTCTTAGTGATTAAATCATGCCACTCATGTTGTGTTTGACTTAGTTTATCATGCAAGATTTAATCTTGACTTGTGGAAATGTTGGCATGAATTCTTAGAACAATTTGGCATGTGGAATATTCATATGAACTTGACTTGGGGCTTATGCATGTAAAAGAACCTAAACCCCTCATGACCATTTACATGCCTATGATGATGAACCTAGTGTTATGCTATCATACATGCTTGAGGCCAATCCTTTTATGCTATCATACATGCTTGAGGTCAATCCTTTTATGCTATCATACATGCTTGAGGCCAATCCTTTTATGCTATCATACATGTTTGAGGCCAATCCCATTACGCTATCATACATGATTTGAGGCCAATATGTTGTCATATTATTCCTACTATGTTGACTCGCTTTCACTTGCGTTGGGAATACGCCTTGGGTAGTTTAGGCAAACGTGAGATGGGCTATGAAATTTAACATGAATTAAGTAATGGGACAATGGGCACAAGTGTAAAACGTGGACTTTGTCGTAGCCTAAATTTTACATGAACATGATAAGTAGGAAAACATGAAAGTGGCCAACTCGAGGTTGGGTTGAGTTTGTAGCATAAATCTGCCCGGAACCGCCCAGCAAATCCAGTAGCTACAGACAAAAAACCCAATGTGAGAAGTTGGTCATATCGCGCTCAAAACCCGAGGTTAGACTAAGTTGTGGTGTAAAGCTGCCCGGACCCGCCCGGCGTAACCAGTAACCACAACAAAGTCTAATGTGAGAGGTTGGAGTGCATTAATTTACTTAATGCCACATGATAAGGTTAAGTTAGTTTGACTAAGGGCACTTAACCGATATGACATGAATGGGTAGGTTAAGTAAGACCGGACTTGATTTCTTAAAGACACTTAACCATATAACATGATTAGCGGATGGGTTAGTTTAACCTAAATGGGTTGATAACACCCGACTGGGATAACGCGATACGTGGTAGAGTTAAGTAAACCCACAAGAATGATACTTAACCAATCCGACTTGATGATTTGATAGGGTTAAGTCATGAACCTCTTAAATATACTTAACCAATCTGACACGGTAAATTTGATAGGGTTAAGTTAACCTATACTTAACCAATCTGACACGGTAAATTTGATAGGGTTAAGTTAACCTATACTTAACCAATCTGACATGGTAAATTTGATAGGGTTAAGTTAATCCATACTTAACCAATCTGACACGATAATCTAGGGTTAAGTCATGAACGTCTTGATATACTCAAACAACTTGAAAAATAGTTTGTATGGCTAAGCCTTGAACTTGAATACTTAGCCAATTTTGACATGATTCGTAGGCGGGGTAAGTCATGAACTCGAATGACAACACTTAACCCATTGGACAAAACCCTAGTTCAGGGGACTAAGTGGAAAATCGTAGTTAATAAGGATAACGGGAAGGGAAACTAAGTGATAAACCTTAGTTAAGGAAAACTAAGTAATAATTCTTAGTCAAGACAATTGGACCAATTCACAGATAGATGAGTAACCTGATACGGTAGGTCATCGATTAAAACGAACACACGAGGAGGAGCGAATGTTTATCTGACTTAGATAAAGGCTCCAACGAACTGGGTGACAAAGCGGTAGCTTCAGGGGACGTGACGGTACTCTTGGTATCCCTCTGTGAGGTCGTAAATGATCCTCCTGGGCTCACAGAGGTTAAGGTCTGCGGTAGAAGAACCAAGGGTATGCCTTGGTTGCTGTGCGAGCAACCTAAAGACTGGGGTGGATTAGCGTGGAGTCAGCGATATCTAGTTTAGCCCTGTGATAGCACGTCGTCGACTACCTACCATCTTTAGTCAATCGTGTACGTATGCGGAAAGGCAGAGAACTCCCAACAGACCATATACTTGCTATCTAGTTATGGGTGAGGTTGGCCAATCGGAAAGTGGGGCATGGATAGCCGGAGTATAGTTCTCGTGCATGATTTTCTTGGATTGCCTTTCAGTAGTTGAGGGAGGGGTCACGTGGGACCATAACCACCGATAGAAAAATAGACCTTGATATCTGCATCGGTGGATAACCTAAATCTCCCGACCGAGTCCTGTATTTCTTGATTAGCCCTGGTACGGGACTCGGATGGCACATTGAGATACATGTGCATCTAGACATGGAAAAACGATTCACGATACATACGTGGGAAAAAGGGCATGGTTGACGGGTAGCGTAATCCCTAGCGGTCCTAGGTGGCTAAAACCCAAACCGAGTTACGAAAACATTTAGTAGGTAGCGTAATCCCTAGTGGTCCTAGGTGGCATAAATCCTAGCCGAACATTCGAGAATTCATGGTAAGAAAACACAGCTAGATCAAGGGTGACAGTCCAGACGATTTCAAGGACAATGGAACTACGTTGAAGTAGTATAGAACTACGTGAGGTAGCCCGTAGGATTTACGGCAAAGGACTAAACATATACATGGAAAGAAACATACGAGCTGGGAAAACCTACATTAGGTTGGCATGGACCATTTCATGACATTGGGTGAGGGACATTTTGTAGCTAACACATGACACGGGTTGGGATACTAGTACGGAAGGTGCAGGGCAAATATACTTGATAGAACCTTGGGTGTATTACTCGATAGAACCTTGGGGCGTTTACTCGATAGAACCTTAGGGCAAATATACTTGATTCATAGTGACCGTAGTTTATCTTGGTACAGTAAGTTCATCCTATTACCTTGGTTTAGCTTGTCTATCTTGTCATCATCCTTATGTTTACTTTTAGTTTATGCATGTCATGTTACCTTTACCTGTTTTTTTGCTGGAAGTAGATAGGACTTACCAGTCTTTATGACTGACCCCGTTTTCTTTCGCCTCTTTGTCTTCCGTTTCCCCCCCAGGTTTTCAGGGAGGAAATACTGTTATTTAGCTCGGACTTCTTCTGCTTCAAGGTCTTCATGCATGGCTTGGATTTTTCTTGGCTACGGTTGCTTTACCGTTTTACTTGGGGAATATTTTATGACTGTGGTTTTATGCTTCTTTAACTATTGCAAGACAGGTTTCCAATGTAATGGCTTTTTAAGGCATTTTGATGTAAAAGGCTTTAGACCTTTAAATTTTATGAGGTAATGAAATTTGGGTTTTCTTCCGCTATCTTATATGTTCTGTCTTGTAATATTTCTGTGCATGTTTACCTAGATAATACTCCACCAAAGATAGTGCATTCCCTTTGTGAGTGACCCTAGTGGAGGTGGGGTGTTACACCCCTGGTCTACCCAAGACCAAGTAAGGTCGACCCCTAGGTCGAATTATCGAGGACATAGGTCGTCCCCTGTAGCTTTTCCTATGGCACTATATACTAAGTTACTGAAAGTTTATATGATTTCTATGTTGATTTCCAATGACTTATGAACTAGTTTCTAAGTGAATTATTTAGGATATTTCTTACAGCGGGAAAGCTAATATTATTGTTGATATGTACACTGTATTAAAAAGTTTTCATGTGATAATTCGTGTGATTATTTCACGAATATTTCATGTTTCTATGTACCTGTGCACATGTTTTATGAACCGTTTAAAAAATAGTTTTACCTATATAAGCATCTTTTTAAGAAAATATTTTGCAATATTGTTTTTGTAAATTATAATTATTCCAATAGTCTAATATATGAGTATATCACATTATAAAGTGACTTTCCAAATTTAGCTATTTTGGAAATAGTTTTCCAAAATCATTTTAGAAACCCATTTTTTAAGTCTATTTTCGTATATAAAACCATACACTTTTGCATTCTTTGCAAAGGTGAGGTCATGACTTAAACGATGTAGTAAACCATATGGTATAGAATGCACATTTTTATTATATCGGTTAATTCCAGACCTGTCCGATCGAAGCTAATCAAGTTTTGGATTTTGAACTCCTATCGAGTTTTCGTGTTCTGTGATTTTTGTGGTTTCCATCGTATGTTTTATATGATTTTGAATCTTATAAATCATAGTCTTATTGATGAAAACATCAATGTCAGTGTATTTGACTTATATGAGTGACTTATAAGATGACTCGGTGATCTTATCATTAATATTATGTGGAAATCCGAGTTTATATTATTCCTTTACTATTAAAGGAATCATTCCCTTAGGTGACATCATCCTTACTCATCATATAGTAATCATTTTTTGAAGCTAGATTAACCTATGTATTTTATGTAATCGGGTCGGATCAAGTTGCAGGTTAGAATATCACTGATTCTCGCTTAGTTGTATCTTTAATAGACTTCTCTATCGACCTTTTTAGATCATCAGGCATAGTTTTTGTGTAGCTTATCGTATAGTTTGTTTGCATACTATGATATATGTACATATTATTTTACTGTTCATGATGTTGTATATATTGTGGTATATATAGACATTTATGTATGCCACTTTGTAATATTGTACCAAATTATAACATTGGTCTATAATTGAAAAGAGAAAAAAAGCTTATTATTGTCAAACTTAGATCATTGGATTAAGCTAATTAGTAGGAAATAGTAGTGGTGCATACCAACAACATTCAATTTCATTTTTATTCCTGATGGTCTCAACACGAGGGTTGACACTGGGCATGCTGAAGTAGGTATGTAAGTGACCAATAAATATGACCTAAATCAGGAGATGACTAGACAAAGAGCACAAATTTTAATATATGTTTGCAAGGGACCCGTACCAGCAATATTCCCTTTTAGGTTTATTACCGATGGTCTCACATAGGAGGGTATAGGTTGGATGTGCTTGTTTGAATGGGGTAAATAAGTGGTCAAGTGGGAGTGAGAGTGGGTGTGTTCCACCGATGCTCGAACTTGCGACAACATCAAAGGAGAAAATAAGTCAATTCTACATCTAAAACTTATTATGCCTTTTGATGGTGGATCAAAGGTTGGTGATTCATGTTTATACGGTTTCACAATAGGCAAGTTCACAGTGGCATGCTACCATGCTAAGAGGTGGTAGACTACAATGCTAAGAGGTGGTAGGTAGGAAAAAACGATCAATGGTAAGTATAACGAAATTATTCTAATCATGTTTCTTATGTTCATTAGTTGAACAAGTTCAAACAATCAAACAATCAGTCTAAGTATATTTTACCTTTTGTAATTGTGGACGAACACTTTACCCTATTTACACTGGAATCGTTATTAAGTTTATTTCTTTTATCTCGATTAAATGTACCAGTAATTACTTCATTCACCAGACTTTATGCCTGACTCACTCCACATTCTTCCCCTATCAGGATCAGTGAACAGAGGTCGATTGACACTGGCTGCTTGGGAAGAACCAATTGCAGAGATCTTTATTTCTTTTGTTTAATGTACTCTCTTCTATTTTGTGAAACCTTGTTTGTTATGGTTTAGATTTGTACTTTTAAGGGGAAATGTTTTATTGTATGCTCTGATTTAAGCTGAAATTATGTAAGACATATGTTTTGTAGTAGGACTCTTTTTTTATAAAGTATTGTTTTGAACTAAAAAGGTTTTTTAAATAAATGTTTCTATTGTTTTGATTTTATATCTTGTGAATCTCAGTCTCTATGATTAGTTTCTTTATACCTACAATGCTTCACATTCTTTCTATGTCCCGTTTAGGGAATGCTATGCGGTGTAGGGTGTTATAAACCAATGCATTATCATATATCCAATTAATAAAGTGAGCGATTGTAAGGATGGATGACAGATCCTAAGTTCTCTTAATTTTTATCGCTTTAGGGGTGCAATACGATGTTTATATGATTGATGTAGAAATTTACACACCCTTAGTAATCTGGTGTATGGTACACCTATAATGATGATGTCATAGAGTTATATATATATTTTTGTATGCTAACTTTTTGGATGCAATGATTCTCCATACTTGTTATTCCATATACTATTATGACTATTATAATATTTTGAGATTGTTTATCGCTCACACCATAATGTTGTCTGACTCAAACTTTTATGCTTTGCTTCTTGTCATCTCAGGTATTCTTAAATGAGTTAACTATATAACTTGCACATTATTTGCAGTTGTGCAGGTGAATCGGCAGGAGGTGATGCCTTCTCATATTTATACTTATATTATTATTTTTTACTCCGCTTTGTGACACTGTGGAGAATTGAAGTATTAAATTATTATTATTAGAGATAATTTATATCTGTTACTTATATGAACTCTATTCGCATTTTATATGACTATATGAGCCTGTACACTATGATTATACAGTTATTACTGCCTTGCCTGTTTTATATCCGTGATTTTTGTTACATTTTATCTTATGCGCTGTGAGATATATGACAGATGCTGGGATTTGGTTTGGCATTTTTTTCCCTTTTATTTTCTTATATTCTCCTCTCTTTGTTCTCCATTTCTCTTCTTTTCATCTATTTCTTTCTATTGACAACTATTCTGCATCGAGCAAGTGCTTATACAATGCACTATTAGGTTATGTAAGCACCGATTGTGAAGGGTAGTCATCATACAGTTTTATGTAAAAACACAATATTTGAAAATTTAACGCGGTGTTTGGTTTACACTTTTTAGTTTTCGCCCAAACTAAAATGCGAACGAAGCATGTATAATGTCAAAGTCGATCGTTTTAGAAAACAAAGTTAACACGAAAAATAGAAAACAACTTTTTTTGTTTTCCTTATCTTGAGAATTAACACAAGAAAGAGAGACGATATATCATTTGTCGTCCCTCTCTCCTTTACGTGATCCCCCCATCACCATTTCACTCCCTCCGTTGTCCCTTAACTTTTCTTATGTTTTGTTATCTATATTGAAAACTCAAAACTATTTTCAAACCAAACACTACCTAAGTTTTTATATTTTAAAATGCATAGAAATTTTCTAAAAAATGTTTTATAAAATTTAATAAGAATGATTAAGGAAGTTAATCAAGGATATACTAATTGGTTGTCAATTAACTAAGATTTATAATTAATAATTGATTATCTATTAAAATTAGGTTAATTTATTAATTAAGTAAAGATTTGTTGTAAACTAACATCTTTTAAAGCGAAATTAATTTTAATAAACTAATTAATTAATTAAATTTATTTCTTAATTAATTATGGGTTAAGTATAAGATTATTGTTGATTAATTATTAAGTTAAGTGTTTAATTATTTTTATTAATAAATTAATTGAGGTTTAATTTATTAATAATTAATTATTTAAAGGTTTAGTTATTTCTTAATTTATAATTAATTTAATTTAAGACTTAATTAAGAGTTTAACTTATAATTAGTGACTTTAAAAGAGTTTAAATTTTTTTGTTACCCTATTCTCAAAGGATTAATTTGTTTAAAATCAACTTTCTTTTTGAGAATAATTTGAACATAAAAGATATCGTTCTCTTTTACATTTAATAGTTGAATAAAATAGTATGGTTTATTTATGATATTAATTAGTAGAATAAGCTCGTGCTGTATTATAATTGATTGAATAGAAGAACTTGGACATATGTTAGATGAATAAATCCTAATTTGCTATAACTTAATTATTTATTATGCGTATATCTATTTAATAAAACATTATCAATCGACTATTGTGGATAAAATATTGATGACATCTAAATGCAGAATAAACCTTACTTTGGAAACTGAATTAATCTGGTAATTGGACATCTATTTAGTAGGACAAATCACCATCATTCTATGAAATTATTATGGACATGTTTATATGATATTTAATGGTGATATGTTATTTGTTGTTAGTAGATGTTGTTTACTTACATACTTGATATTATGTAAATCATCGTGTTATGACACGAATGTTGTTAGGAAATAATGGTAGTTGAATTAAGTACCATTGTGAATTACTAAGTCTTATTTTCAAATGGAATAAGTAAATTGATTTTTGGAAGTGCTAGAATTGTTAATAACATTAAAAATGTTTATTAAAACACATCAATATTAAAGTTAATTTGGGAAAATCGAACTCAAATGGATTAACATTTGATTTTAGTAAATATAAAGTAGTTTTTTTTTTTTTTTTGCAAAGCCGTCTGATTTTTAAGATGACCGCAAACACCTTTTTATTATAACCAAAAATAAAAAATACAGTATAGTACAGGTGATTGTGGTTGACAATAAGCTAATACGGTTTTTAAGGTGAATCGTCCACTGTATACGGCATTTATAGTGGTTCATACACTAATCTAAACTGGATTAGAGAACAGGAGCTGGCTAGACACTAGGCTACTATATTTTCCTACATGCAGGGAGCTATGACATATTACATTTCATACTTCACTAGGAAGTTAAATTACATTTCCAATATAAAAAGAAGACTTTACAAACACAGTACAACACACTGTACTAGACAACACTAGGTACAGTCGAAAGCTAGAGCATGCTTGTGTACTCGATGAAGTGACATATATGGTATTACACTGTACAAGACAACGCAATGCAGAATCAAATTTGACATTAACTGCTGGCAAGAAGGCAGTTGTAACGACTCACAAATTCGAACGATTTGAATTTCAGTAGCTAATGGAAATTTAATATTAGTGTTAAACTGATTCAATTATATCAATTGATGTCCTTAAATAAATTATTATTAATTCTAAACTTGTTTGTAAGTTTATAGATGATAATAAATAGCTGGACTTGAATCACTTATTGGATCGCATAATGAAATAATATTTTAATATGGAAATAGTCATTTTATAAATATCTTTGAAATTAGACGAAATCTAGTTCATCAGATCTGGAAGTACAAATTATTGCATGATGTCACATTTCATGATGATCAAAGTTTTTGTGTGATCGTGCAAGTTTATAATGCTTGATGGAAATTAGAGTAAATAAGGAGAGAAAATAAACTTTTTTTTAATGAAACGGAATACGTATGCAGTATTAACCCACCCGTCCTTTTCTCCTCCCCTTTATCTCTTTTTCCCAATCTGGTTTCATTTTGAAAAAAGGGGTTTGAGTCCCCCCCTTTGATCTTCACTTTTCGCAATTCATTCGAAACCATAATGTCCTTCGTCCTTATATCGAGAAAAATCCTATAGAAAGATTTTAAATTTTCTGTTCTCCTCACGTAAGTTGTTTGGGTGCGAGCAACATGCTGGGTTCGGCAATCCTTTGCCGTATCATGGCTTAAGCGACGAGGTGCACTAGTCCAGGTGGTTCGAGGTGTTCTGAAGCAACGTGGTGAAAGCCGATGGTGAGGAAAAAAATGGCTACAGATCGAATGGTAGCAGAAGTGGATCGAACTAGATTTAGAGAGCACCATCACGTTGAGTGCAGGAAGAGGGAATTGGTGGAGGAAGCAACACTTAGTTTCGTTGAAGATCAACGGGAAGCAGTGAAGAAAGGTTTATCTACATATAAGGTAATTAAGATTTAATTAAGTTAATGACGCGTATTTATTTACTCAATTCGTTAATTGTCTTATGAATGCTATATTGTGCTATACGAGGTCTGCGATAACCCCAAACTTCCGTAGTACGAAAGCAAGGATAAACATTGGAATATAACATATTTACAACAACATCGGATCTCAGATAACAGCATAACACATAAATCATAGCAGCAAAAAATTGAAATGTCATTAACATCATAACATCAGGACATCAGAGGGGCACAGTTACAGGATACAACTCAGCATAATAAAGTCTCAGCGAAAAGAAGTAGGTCTAAAATACCATCAAGTACATCATAGATAAAGGATATCTAAATGTCTCAAGTAGAAATAAAAGATAAAAATGATCTTTGTCTTATTTCCGTAAGTATACTCCAATCCAGCACATGCCCAAAATAACCTGAACTTGTCACTTGGCTGCCCATGTGAAAAAGAGGGCACCTAAGTTTGCAAAGTGAAACAAACTACGAATCAGTAATGGGACTGGGATGAGAAATCTTTCCTAACTTATCTAACAATATGGCTAATCATAGGACCATGCCGCTAACGCGGAACAGGTTTACTCCATTGGATTGCCAGTGCATAAATTAAATAAATTTTTATTCGAAACAATGCAATGATTTTAAGAAAATGAAATCATTATAAGACTCAAGTCCCATCACACAATGCAACGCAAACCGGAGGATAGAGTTTTACCTTATAATGATCAAACATGCTTGATACGTATAAAATAATATTAATATTATTATTAGTGTCTAATCAGTTTTAAAATACTGTCAAAGTAAGTGTATTAATCCTAGACGGCATAGTACCCCATCCTACTATGTCGCCATATATAGGTTTACAATCAAAACCGTAATGTCGTATTGGAAATTGGATTTCCATCATGATTCAAGGCTAGGGATGATCTCCTTACCAATTCGAGACACTCTAGCAAATGTCTCAGGATTCCCCGCAGTGAACCCTTGGATCCTGCAGGACCGGTCCACAAATATACCTTAGTGGATTAATTATGCCTGAACACACGTTTCCCGGTCCTATTGAACCTATAATTTGGTCACTATCGACCAATAAATCGAGGTACTTCACAATCCATCATCCACATAAGTAAAAAATGTCTGGGCTCCATACCATGATACCATTTCTAGCTAGAAAGAAACGTGTGCACTCTCTACGTTCCCTTATCCCGTTTTTGACTCCTACCAGGGTGTGAGGCTCGCGAAGTAACACTATACACAAAGCTATGCCGAAATAAGCTATGCTTTGATCATCAACCACAAGGCTGTGCTTTTCAACAAAAGCCTTGATCATTTGCATCTTGGCATGCCACATTGACAATCCACGCCATGCGATCGATAATTACCAATATATAACCTCTGAGCTCGTGCGTCTCAAAGAAGGGTGTTAAGCAAGAGAATAAATTCTCTGCCACCAAATATATATATGTATATATTAAATAGAAGTCAATTTACATGGAATGAAATCCAATGTCAGACACACATCCATTTACAAGTCCGTTCTGGGTCTGAACGAAACCGGAGACACCTTATTCCTCGTCCCGTATGTCCAATACGGAAGAGAGGTGCTCGCTTATCCAGACAATCAACAAGTACGTCTGGACAACTACCACTTTAACCCTTTACTAGGAGCTACCCAATGCCGGGCAGCAGTAGTCGTCCATTCGATGTGAAGATCGCCGGTCTTCAATCACCGTCTTCAATATCTTCGATTTTGATCGTCGTGTAATTATTTGAAATGACATTGAACTCGGTATTTTCAAATATTTTTCGTATATATATAATTTAAATTATTAAATATCATTAATATTATTTTATAACAATTTATCGCTATTTTTATTTATATAAAAATAGCCCAATTTAGTTTAACGACGCTTTGGGTCAATATGCGGCTCTGGCGCTATTTTTACCCAAATTTGATTTACACATTTCTCGAAATCTAACCGTTGGATTTTAACAAATTTTATATCGTTGGAAAGATCTTCCCAAAGCGGTCCTAACGGTCTCAATTTTGGGAAAATCCGACGGTCGGATCTTTTAGTATAATTGTTTAAAGTTACGATTCTGAAACGCGAACTACCGCGCGCGATTCATTTAATTTTAATTTATATATATATATTATAATTATAAATTACTCGACGATTTCACTAACGTGGTTTAACATGCCAAAAAAGCATGTTTTATTTGCATAACAAATCTACATGTTTATAGTGTAAGATAAAAATGTATTTTATTTGCATTCATTTCTACATGTTTCTAATGTCTAATAAAACGTAATTTATTTACATGACACTGTTGCTAATGGCAAATAAAAAAAAAAAAATTATTTTCATTGTTTGTATGCAATTTTTATTTTTAACTTTAACAAATAAAAGAAATATTTTTATTCGTATATAGTTGCAATGTATAACATGACACATAAAAATATTCATTTTAATTTGCATACAAATTCTATTGTATAATTTGAAATTGAAACTGTCACTTAAATTTGTACACAAATTCTAATGTGTAATTTGATATATAAATGTCACTTAAATTTGTACACAAATTTTAATGTGTAATTTGACATAAAAATGTCACTTAAATCTGTATACAAATTCTAATGTGTAATTTGACGATAAAAATGTCACTTTCATTTGCATACAAATCTAAGCCTAATAATAATTGATAATTTTATTTGTCGACCATTCTATTTCAATCAAAATGAATAAAGATGAATAAAGATGATTATTTCATTTTTGTAGACAATTCTATTTCAACAAAATGCATAAAATGATATTTTCATTTTTGCTGACAATTCTATTTCAACAAAATTATTAAAAATAATACTTTCATTTTTGTTGACAATTCTATTTCAACAAAATGATTTAAAATTATATTTTCATTTTTGTTCACAATTCTATTTCAACAAAATGATTAAAAATGATATTTTCATTTTTGTTGACAATTCTATTTCAACAAAATGCATAAAATGATATTTTCGTTAACGATTCTATTTCAACAAAATGATTAAAAATGATTCATTCATTTTTGTTGACAATTTTATTTCAACAAAATGATTAAAAATGATATTTTCATTTTCGTTGACAATTCTATTTCAACAAAATGCATAAAATGATATTTCCATTTTTGTTGACGATTCTATTTCAACAAAATGGTTAAAAATGATTCATTCATTTTTTCTGATAATTCTATTTCAACATATTGATTAAAAATAATATTTTCATTTTTGTTGACAATTCTATTTTAACAAAATGATTAAAAATGATATTTTCATTTTTGTTAATAATTCTATTTCAACAAAATGCATAAAATGATATTTTCATTTTTATTGACGATTCTATTTCAACAAAATGAATAAAAATGATATTTTCATTTTTGTTGACAATTATATTTCAACAAAATGAATAAAAATGATATTTTCATTTTTGTTGATGATTCTACTTCCACAAAATGAATAAAAATGATATTTTCATTTTTGTTGACGATTCTATTTCAGCAAAATGATTAAAAATGATATTTTCATTTTTTTTGACAATGCTATTTCAACAAAATAATTAAAAATGATATTTTCATTTTTGTTGACAATTCTATTTCAACGAAATGATTTAAAATGATATTTTCATTTTTGTTGACAATTCTATTTCAACAAAATGGTTGAAAATGATTCATTCATTTTCGTTGACAATTCTATTTCAACAAAATGATTAAAAATGATATTTTCATTTTTGTTGACAATTATATTTCAACAAAATGAATAAAAATGATATTTTCATTTTTGTTGACAATTCTATTTCAACAAAATGATTTAAAATGATATTTTCATTTTTGTTGACAATTCTATTTCAACAAAATGATTAAAAATGATATTTTCATTTTTGTTGACAATTCTATTTCAACAAAATGATTAAAAATGATTCATTCATTTTCGTTGACAATTCTATTTCAACAAAATGATTAAAAATGATATTTTCATTTTGGTTGACAATTCTATTTCAACAAAATGCATAAAATGATATTTTCATTTTTGTTGACGATTCTATTTCAACAAAATGATTAAAAATGATTCATTCATTTTTGTTGACAATTCTATTTCAACAAAATGAATAAAAATGATATTTTCATTTTTGTTGACGATTCTATTTCAACAAAATGAATAAAAATGATATTTTCATTTTTGTTGACAGTACTATTTCGACAAAATGATTAAAAATGATATTTTCATTGTTTTTGACAAATCTATTTCAATAAAATGATTAAAAATGATATTTTCATTTTTGTTGACAATTCTATTTCAACAAAATCATAATTTATTTTTTGTTGACAATTCTATTTCAAAAAAATGCATAAAATGATAATTTCATTTTTTTTGATGATTCTATTTCAACAAAATAATTGAAAATGATTCATTCATTTTTGTTGATAATTCTATTTCAACAAAATGCATAAAATGATATTTTCATTTTTGTTGATGATTCTATTTCAACCAAATAATTAAAAAATGGTTCATTCATTTTTGTTGACAATTCTATTTCAACAAAATGATTAAAAATGATTCATTCATATTGTTAACAATTATATTTCAACAAAATGATTAAAAATGATATTTTCATTTTTGTTGACGATTCTATTTCAACAAAATGAATAAAAATGATTCATTCATTTTTGTTGACAATTCTATTTCAACAAAATGATATAAAATGATATTTTCATTTTTGTTGACAATTCTATTTCAACAAAATGATTAAAAATGATATTTTCATTTTTGTTGACAATTCCATTTCAACAAAATGAATAAAAATGATAACTTCATATTGTTAACAATTCTAATTTACCAAAATGAATAAAAGAGATATTTCATATTGTTAACAATTCTAATTTTAACAAAATGAATAAAAGTGATAATTCCTATTTCTAACACTTCTAATTTAAAAAAATGGATAAAGTGATAAATCATATTGTTAACAAATCTAATTTAACAAAATGAGTAAAAATGATTCATTCATTTTGTTAACAACTCTAATTTAGCAAAATGAATAAAAATGATTCATTCATTTTTATTGACAATTCCACTTTCAACAAAAATGATTAATTATATACTGTCACTTCTAATACAATAAAATGACAATTTTTATTTTGTCACAAATCTATTCAACAAAATTGATATCCTTGTTTTGACACTTTATATTTCAAGAAAAATGTTAATTTTTGTTTTAACTATTTTGTTTCAACAAAAATGTTCCTTTTATTTCAACTATTTTGTTTCAACTATTTTGTTTCAACAAAAATGTCCTTTTTATTTCAACTATTTTGTTACAACAAAAATGTTCTTTTTATTCAACTATTTTGTTACAACAAAAATGTCCTTTTTATTTCAACTATTTGGTTTCAACAAAAATGATATATTTGTTTCAACCATTTTGTTACAACAAAAATGTCCTTTTTATTTCAACTATTCTAATTTGACAAAAATGACAAATTTAATTCAACAATTATATTTTGACAAAAATGTCAATTTTGATTCATCTGTTATATTTTGACAAAAATGACAATTTTAATCCAATAATTATATTTTGACAAAAATGATACTTTTAATTCAACTATTCTAATTTGTCAAAAATGACAATTTTAATTCAACTATTCTAATTTGTCAAAAAAGACAATTTTAATTCAACAATTATATTTTATTCAACACAACAATCATCAAATCAGTAGATCTACATAACAACATCCATCCCTAATCAAATCATGTATGGCAACCAATAGAATTTAACAGCGTATTGGTAATTACACAATCATAATTAATTAATTTTAATTATATATATATATATATAAATAGAATTCTCACAGTGGTTTTTAATTCTGAATAATTCAGAATTGAAATTTTCCCAAAATCCAATTTGCTCCAAATTCGTTCTAGTCAGTCCTGAAACGTAGATCTCGGATTCATGATCGCAACGGTTCTGAAATCGTCCAATTCTTAATCCGTTTGAGTGAGATATGAATTTGTTTGTATAAGTAATAATTTAATTAACTAATTTTAAATAGAAAATAACCTTTCTCCTTCTACTACAGATCAAGGCCGTTGACTTCCCTATGTTGTTCGATCCTAGGGTTTAGGTTTTCACGCAATTCGATGCGTTGGAGGACGATCGGACGGCGACACGTCGAAGGGGAAGGGCGGCGCATGCAGGGGGACCCACGGCAGCAGGTGCGATCGCACCTAGGTGGCTAGGCGGCGCTCGAAACAGAGCGGGTTTGGGGTCCAGGAATTCGGCGATTGCTTGACGATGGGTGCTGTTATCCGTATGGATGCGGAGATGGGAGAAAGCTCTACAATATTTTCTGAAGAACGGAGGGATTCGACTGAGTGGATTGAGAGAAATTAGTGGAGGAAGGGAAGAACATTTCTGGCCATGGAAATGAAAGGGGCGGCGGCTACAGTATTAGGGATTAGGGTTTGATTAAAACATATTTATAATAAAATAATATTAAATCTCTTAATTATTAGTTTTAGCCCGTTAACCCTTTACAACTCCAAATTTACCCCAACGAGAGTTGTGCCTACCCAAATCCATCTATTCCGGACATAATTGGCTAGGTCCCGTCAGCCCAATCGATCGTTTTCAGTCTGTTTTCTTTAAATTAAAATATAAATCATTTATTTAATTTGATCATACATTTAAATTTATCGGAGCCACATACGGACTCCAAAAATTCTCGAAAAATAAATCTAGCTATATTTTGACGATACGGTCCTAACAAAATTAATTTCGTCGAATTTGGAGACCATTTGAAAAACGGCCCTTTTAACGGTCGATTAAATTCAATAGAAATTATCGAACAAAGTTTAATTTACCATGCTCACATATTAATTCCAAAAATGGTTTCATCGAAAATGGAGTTCGTTTGTAAAATGACTATTTTTAATAGCTTTAATATTATTTAAAAATGGAATTTTTAAATTTTGGCACATTTTCTAACCAAGTTTCTTTAAAAAAAATTGGTTTTGACTTTCCGGGTTGTTATAATCTCCCCAACTTAAAAACTTTTCATCCCCAAAAGGAAACAATAGTAAAGTAGGAAACAAAATAGAAAATGTAGAATATTGTAAATGTACCTCAACACAAGAGCTACTCGGGGATATAGACTCTGCACTTGGGATAAGCCTGTTTGATGCTATTGTAACAACCCGGAAAATATGAACCAATTTAAAAATTTTAAATTGGCTATTTTAGTGGATTTTAAATATTTAAAAATAAATATTTTAAATAATAACGACGAAAGTATGTTTAAATCGATGTCTGAAAATAAATATAATTATTTTAAATTATAAACAAGTCCTGAAATGGTGCGGCAGTTTCAAAATTCCAATTCAAACTTTGACTGACTGTACCGGGTGTGAAATAAAACGGATTTTATTGAAACCAAAAATATTTAAATCTTCTAGTGAATATCTTTCTAACGAATCTGAAAAATCGAAGTTTCATGGCGGGAATCAAAAGTTATGGTCAAATGAATTTTCAGAAAGGTCGCTATAGAGAATATATAGCCCTTGAAAATAGACATTTTGAAACGACCTCAGAATTCGACGAAACCACTTTTGTTGGATCCAGGATGTCAAATTATTGTTAGGTTTCAAATTCCATAATTTTTGAAGTTAATGTGTGAGCGTGGCGAAGGAAAATGTGTTTGGTCAATTACAGTTAAATTGGATCGACCAGAAAATGGCCATTTTTCAAACGGCCTCAGAATTCGACGAAACTAGTTTTGTTAGGACCGTATCGTCAAAATATAGCTAGATTTATTTTCCGGAATTTCAGAATCAGTATGTGGCCCCGGCAAATTGAAATGTACGTTCAAATCGAATATTGAATGTTTTATACTTTAATTTGAAGAATAACTGACTGAAACAGTCAAATGGGCCTATGAAACATATCCCATTGTGTTCGGAATGGGGGTATTTAGCTAGGGACGATAGTCGTTGGGTTTGGATTGGGGTTCGTAAGGAGAAAGGGGTATTTTTGGATTTTAAAATAAATATAAAAGGGCCGGGCCAATCAAAATTCACCATTTTCTTTCTCTCTCCCCGACCCCTTCAAATCTCGACGACGATTAGTAGTTCCAACCTTCCCGTTCATTTTTCGACGAAATCACTCCACCGAGTTGGAGATTTTGAAGAACATCACGAGAGCTTCAAATCCATACTTGTGGCATCACCCATCGTCGCCCCTACCTCGTGTTTCGTGCCCCCAAAGGTCAGCACTTGCGACCGCCGCCGTGCTCACCCAGTTCCACCGAGTTCGAGGTGGCACCCCTCGTTTTGTGTGCCGCTCGCAGCACTTTTAGGTGGTGCTGACGGATTTTGCTATCGTGCAGCGGTTCGTTCGAAAAATCGAACCCTAGTTTTGAAGCTTCAAGGAGGTATACGGCCTGTATATTATTTTAACTGATTTTTACACTTTTAAGTGTTACAAACTTCTAAAAATCATATCTTTTTGCTATGTGGTCGAAATTCAGTGAAACAAGAGACGCCGGAACCGTGTGGATGTCTTCTACATTCTAGAAGAGACCGCATATTTTTCTGAGCCTTCTACAATTTTTGGTGGAGTGGAACCCAAAGTGAGATTTCTAAATTATAAACGATATGGAAACGATGATGTATAAATTATATAGTTGATGTATGAGTTATATAAGCGTTGTACACCTCTTGTATAAGCATTGTATAAGTTGTATGTTCGATGTGTAAGTTATATATGCGTTGTAAAAATTATATATACAATGAAATGACATTGAAATGAATTGAAATATATTTATATATGAATATATACATATATATACTCCCCTCGTCCACAGACCATGGACGATATATATTGGTTGTGATATTGTTTGGATATTGGTTGATGGGAAATTTGGTGAATAATGCGAATGGTTGATAGAATTGTTTGTGGCTTGAGATTGTTGGTTTGTGGTTGAGAATTATTTTGGTTGAAACCACATAGGATTAGTTTGTGGAAAAGAAAAATAAACATGTTCATCTGCATACGAATTAGATGCATGAAATCCCCATTGTCAAAAACCGCAAGGTTTTAAGGTAGAGCGAGGAGCCGTACATCGATACGGTGCCGGTTTTAACTACCCTGCCGCTATGCTGCAGAAATTTTCTGAAATATTTCTGTGTTTGATTTATTTTCATGTGTTGAAACTATATTCATGCGTTGAATAGAAATTCATGTGTTGAGTGACATTCATGCATTGAATAAATTTTTTGAAAGATAAAAATTACATTTTTATCACCTATATGAAGTATATAAAATAACCGTGTTTTGAAATAAATTGTTTTACAATAAAAATTACATTTTTATCACCTATATGAAGTATACAAAATAATTGTGTTTTGAAATAAATTGTTTTACAATAAAAATTACATTTTTATCACCTATATGAAGTATATAAAATAATCGTGTTTTGAAATAAATTGTTCTACAATAAAAATTACACTTTTATCACCGATATGAAGTATATAAAATAATCGTGTTTTGAAATAAAATGTTTTACAATAAAAATCACATTTTTATTATATACATGAATTGTTAAAAATAGCGATGTGTTGAAATAAATATCTGTTGGATAAAAATATCATTTTTATCAAATGTATGAAATGAATATGGTTTTGAAATCGAAAGATGAATTATATATATATATATATATATAATTGAAATGAATCGAATAACGAAGCTGCGGTTCGTATTTTGAAACCGTGATTTCAAAAGATTATTGCGGGAGATCCGACCATCGGATTTTCCAAAAACCACAACCATTGGGTTCGCCTTGGAAATATCTTTCCAACGGCACCAACTTTGTAAAGATCCAACGGTTGGATTATCTGAAATGTTCAATTCAAATCTGAAGAAAAACAGCGTCAGAATCGATTATATTTTTATATATATAAATATAATTAAATTAAATCGAATAACGACGCTGCAGTTCGTATTTTGAAATCGGAACTTCAAATGATTATACCGGGAGATCCGACCTTCGGATTTTCCCAAAACTGAAACCATTGGATTCGTTTTGAAAATATCTTTCTAATGATATAAAATTTGTGAAGATCCAACGGTTAGATTTTCAGATATGTGTAAATCAAATCTGAAGAAAAACAGCGCCATGGCCGCGTTATTGCCTGAAGCGTCATTTGAATGAATTGGCTATTTTTAATGAATAAAAATGGCGATAAATCATGATAGAATATTATAAACGATATGGAATGGAAATAAACCGAATTTACTCGGTTTATTGGATATTTGATGGTTGAATGTGTTTGGCATGAAAATTACATTAAAGAACAGAATTATTGATGTCGAATAATTTAACCATTGAAATGAATTGATTTGAAATTTTAAATATACGTGAATTATTTGAAAAGGCCGAGTTAATTCTCATTTCAAATAATTGATCGACGATTAAAAGTCGAAGATATGAAGATGGTGCAAGACCGATGATCATCACGTCGAATGGAGGAGTGCTACTGATGCTCATGATAGGAGTAGCTACCTTGAAGGGGCTGAAGTAGTAGCCGACCGGACGTACTTGTTGATTGTACGGATGTGCGAGGAATAAAGATCCTCCGGTTTCGTTCAGACCTAGAACGGACATGTAAAAGGACTGTGTGTCTGACATTGGATTTCATTCTGTGTGATTGATAGACATCAGTTGCATGGCGTGAATTGCCCGTGTGGCATGCTGAAATGCAATGATCAAAGCTTTTGTTGAAAAGCAGAGCTTTGTGGTTGATGATCAAAGCAGGGCTTTGAATAGCTAGCTTTGTGTTTAGCGTTGTTTCGCGAGCCTCACACCCCGGTATGAGCCAGAAACGGGAGAAGGACATCAAGGAGAACATGCGTTTCCTTCTAGCTAGGAGTGGTGTCAGTGTTTTACACGGCCTGACATTTTACTTATGTGGATGATGGAAAGCAAGGTCTCGGTTAGTTCGGTCTCTTCAGAGCCGATGATTTGGTCGGATATGACCAGTGACGCCCCATAGGGCGGGGAAACGCAGTGTTTAGGGTTTAAGTTTAATCCACATCGGTGGACCGGCCCTGACGATCCAAGGCTTGCCTGCGCGCTTGCCTGAGACACGGGCTAGAGCGTCATGAAGAGGTGAGGACGATCCCTGGCCTCGGTTCATGACGGAAATCCAATTTCCAAATACAACATCGTACGATTTTGATTGTATACCTATATATGGCGACATAGTGGTATGGGGCATTAATGCCGTCTATGATTGATAGTTATGATTCAAATTGTTTTTGAAACATATAAACACTAGCAATAATATCAAATGAATTGTTTTACTCGTATCAAGCATATTTTGGCCATTATAAGGTAAAACTCTATCCTCCGGTTTGTGTTGCATTGTGTGATGGGAATTGAGTCTTATAATGGCTTCATTTTTGTAAAAAGCATTGCGGTGTTTAAAAGAATTACTTGTTTTAAAGCACTGGAAATCCAATGGAGTAAACCCGTTCAACGAAAGTGGCGTGGTCCTGTGATTGGCCATATTATAAAATATGTTAAGTAGATTTCTCATACCAGTCCCATGACTGACTCGTAGTTTGTTTCACTTGCAAACTCGGGTGCCCCTTTTTCTACACGGGCAGCCTTGTATTCAGGTTTTAGTAGGCTCTTTCTGGACAGCTGGAGCTGAAGACGGATTCCATCATTTATCTCTTTTTATGTTGTCTAGCTCCTATTGTACATATTATGTTCTGTTTTCCGCTGTAGACATTTATGTATAGCTGAACTGTATATTGTACTAAGTATGATCCTGTATACTGTGTAACTCTAATGTTTATATTTATCCAGTATATTATGTTGTACATTATCTGGTGTATTTATTTATTTCTGTTCTGCTATTATCTGTTTATGTGTTATATTCCAAAGATTACCCTTTCCGCCGTCGTACGGGGTTTGGGTCATCACAAACGTGGTATCAGAGAATTGGTTAATCTTAGCTCAGGAATATAACATATGAACGAACTCGTCAGAAATAGAACCAGTAGTGTTCTAGGACGAATAACTCAATACAGATAGGATCAGTAATATCCTAGTATGAGTATAGCAGAATGAAATACACCCCAATAGACACATTTACATTCAAGTATATGTCTCTATGCTTTAAATTATCTTTTCTGTTGACCTGACACTTGGTCTGTTATTTGCAGAGGTACTAGAAAATGAGTGTCAGAAACAGAAGGAATGCAGAACCAGATCTAGAAGCTCTATTTAAGAGATATCGAAATCTGGGTGGAGTACAATTCTCAGGCAATGAATCCATCATTCAAACTCAAGCTTGGATAAGTTCTGCGGAAGGGATTTTTGAATGTTTCCAGCTGAGAGATGATCTGAAAAGATTGGTGGTGTCTTGGGCACTCAAAGATGAAGCTTTAATCTGGTGGGAAACAATCATTAAGGATAATCCAGAAGGTGATATCACCTGGGATAGATTCAAAGAGATTTTCAGTGAAAGATTTACTCCTCCAGAAGCAATTGAGCGGTTATGTGATGAATTCTACTATTTGATACAAGGAGATATGAATATCCCCGAATATCATAAGAGATTCAATGAACTTTCCCATTTTTCCGCGCATCTAATTCAAGATCCAAAGAGGAAGAATCTGAGGTTTATTACTGGTCTTCAAAAAAACAATACCAGAATAGTGTAATGGGGCACGTGAAGCTTCCTTTTGCTTAAATGATATACATGGCTTATCAATATGAAGATCTAGATAAGCGAGGCCTTTTTGTCGATGAATAGGAAGTCAGTTCTAGCAACAAAAGGAAAACTGAAACTGATAGCCCAGGGGCAAGTACACAGGCTGAGGCAAGTATGACGTCTGGAGTCAGAAAGAAGCCTAGGTTCAATCGAGAAAAGGTTATACCTGAGAAAGGACCAGTAACGACTGCCATATGCAATAACTGCAAGAAGCCAGGGCATTTGGCGATAAACCGTGGACCCTTAAAGAAGCAATTAAAGAGTAGATTTAAATCCAAGAACAAATTGCAAGAGACTAGGAAATGCAATCTGTGCCATTGGACTGGTCATATAAAGCAGGATTGCCGGTTGTTAAAGAAATCTGAAATAGTACAAGTAAATGAAGTAGCTGAAACTTCAGAACCCTCCGCTACTCAGAGAAAGTCAGATGTTTTAGAAGGCATGCTTACTGTCAAAAACATCCCAGTTAAAGTACTATTTTATACAGGCACGTCGCAAAGCTTTATTGCAAAGAATGTGGTTAAGAAACTGGATTTGAATTGGAGAAAGCTAAAAGCACCAATGACTGTTCGTAATCCGGTTGGGGGTTCCCTCGATCTTAGTTGGATTTGTGGGGTTCCTGTTTCTTTTTCTTGTTATCAGTTCCCTACTATCTCTATCGTCATGAATTTTACAGAGTTTGATCTTATTCTGGGGATGGATTGGTTAACCAAATATGAAGCCGAGGTTAAATGCACCGAGAGAGTTGTGAGGGCAAAGGCTAAATCAGGCAATTTTATAACCATTCCATGTGAAGGTCAGAATTCTGATAGAAAAGACTTCTGGGCAGCTTTAGAAGTTTCTTCTACTCAATTAGATCATGTTCCCGTTGTTTCGGAGAATATTCCGGTCGATATTGAAAATATCCCAGTTGTCAAGAACTATGCGGATGTGTTCGAAGAAGTTGTTAGCTTACGTCCGCAGAGAGAAATTGATTTCAAAATCTCCTTAGTCCCGAATGCAAGGCCAGTAGTTCACGCTATTCGAAGAATAACCTTGAAGGAGAAAGATGAGTTAGATAATAAAACTCGACAGCTAGTATGGAAGGGTCTAATCAGGCCTAGTTTCTCTGATTGGGGAGCAGCAGTGGTATTTGTCCCGAAGTCAGACGGTACTCTCAGGCTATGTGTAGATTATCATGACTTGAATAAGCAGACATTGAAAAACAAATATCCATTGCCGTAGATTGATGATTTGTTAGATCGATTGAATGGCACGCAAGTATTTTCTCGAATGGACCTAGCTACAGGTTTACATCAGGTTCGTATTGTCGAAGAGTTTGTTCCTTTGACAGCATTCAGAGGTCCAGACTTATTCTATGAGTGGTTAGTAATGTCGTTCGGCTTATGTAACGCTCCAGCTTATTTCGTCGATCTAATGAACCGAGTATTTAGGGGAGTGTTAATAAATTTGTTCTGGTTTTCATTAATGATATCCTGATCTTCCCTAAGTTAGAAAGCGAACATGAAAAACATTTGGAACAGGTGTTAGAAATACTGAGAAGGAATGTTTTAAAAGCAAAGTTTTCCAAATGTATATTCTGGTAAGAAGAAGTCAAATTTCTTGGCCACGTCGTGTCAAAACAAGGAACTTTAGTGAATCCCAGTAAAATCACTGCTATTCAGAATTGGAAACAGCCTCGTACACCCACAAAAATCCGAAGTTTTCTCGGATTGGCCAGTTATTATCGGAAATTAATTAAGGATTTTGCGAAGATATCTAGTTCCTTAACAAAGCTTACAAAGAAGCACGCAAGATTCAATTGGACTCCGGAATACGAGGCAGCTTTCCAGAAGCTGAAGTTAAAAATGACGACTGATCCAGTGTTGACAATAATTGATGGCCATCTGGACTTGAAAGTCTGGACAGATGCTTCTAAAGAAGGTCTTGGTGCAGTATTAATGCCAAGAGGCCAAGAGGCCAAGTAGTCGCTTATGCTAGCCGTCAATTGAAGCCACATGAAAAGAATTATGTAGTTCATGATCTTGAATTATTAGGCATCGTGTTTGCAATGAAAATCTGGAGGCATTACTTACTGGGTGAGAAGTTCGAATTATACACTGACCATCAATCTTTGAAGTACTTATTCACCCAGAAAGATCTGAATATGAGGCAGCAGCGTTGGCTAGAATTTCTCGCAGCTTATGATCTAGATATTTTATATACTCCGGGGGAAGCCAATGTTGTAGCTGATGCGCTTAGCAGAAAGAATGTGATCATCACCAGTATTATCATTACACCATCGTTGATTGATAAAATAGTTATTCTTCAGAAAGACGATAGTTTTATTAAGGAGATGATCAGAAGAACTCAAAGGGGCGAAGTCTCCAGTTTCCAAGTGGATGGCGCAGGAGTTCTGAGATTGAAGGGTAGAATTTGCGTTCCAGACAATCTTTAGCTCAAAAGAGAAGTAATGGACGAGAGCCACAAGTCCAAGCTGAGTATCCACCCAGGGGTTAGTAAAATGTATAATGACCTCAAGCAAACTTTATGGTGGAAGACAATGAAAAAGGACATCTCTATATATGTTAGCTGGTGTTCCACCTGTCAGCAAGTCAAAAGCGATCAGCAGAAGCTCGCTGGATTGTTGCAACCTTTGGAAGTTCCAGGCGGAAAGTGGGAACAAATTTCTATGGATTTCATAGATGGTTTGCCCAGAACCAGGAAAGGAAATGTCAGTATTTGGGTGATCGTAGATCGTTTCACAAAGACCTCCCATTTCATACCTGTCAGATCGAGTAGAACTGCTCAAAGTCTGGCACAGATATATTTCAAGGAAATTGTTAGACTGCGCGGAGTTCCCATGAGCATCGTTAATGATCGTGACCCGATTTTTGCTAGTAAATTCTAGGAAGCATTCCAAGCAGAATTGGGTACGAAGCTGAACTTGAGCACCGCTTATCATCCTCAAATAGAAGGTCAAACTGAGAGGGTGAATCATATTATAGAAGATCTATTGCGGGCTTGTATTCTTGATTTTGGCAGATCATGGGAAGACCATTTGCATTTGGCCGAATTCTCATATAATAACAGCTACCAGGCGAGCTTGAAAATGTCTCCATTCGAAGTATTGTATGGTAGACCGTGCTGATCCCCTGCTTGTTGGGTCGAACATGGTAAATGACTTGTATTGGGGCCTGATATGATTCGCGATGATGTAGATAAAGTCGATTTCGTTAAGAAATGATTGCTCGCCGCTCAAAGCCGACAAAAGAGCTATGAAGATAAGAGAAGAAGAGATATATCGTTTGTTGTTGGCGACTATGTTTATTTGAAGGAATCTCCAATGAGAGGAGTCATCCGATTTGGTAAAATAGGGGAATTGATGCCCAAATTCATTGGTCCGTTTCCTATTCTAGAACAGATTGGAACTCTCGCTTATAGGGTTCAATTACCTGATTGGTTTCCTGGAGTACATGACGTATTTCACGTATCTCAACTTAGAAAGCGTGTGCAAGATCCAGACTTGATCGTGGAAGAAGCAGCTCAATGGGATATAGATATTACTCTAGAATTGGCTGTGAGAAGAGAGCCGATCAAGATTATTGGCAAAGAAACCAAAGAGCTGAGGAACAAGAAGGTTCAATTAATCAAAGTGCAATGGAGTGGGGATTCGCGAGATTGTACTTGGGAAACTGAGGAAAGCATTAAGAAAGCCTATCCTAAGTGCAGAGTGGATGTCTCTGATTGACTCTGGTGCCAGGTACATTTACCATATTTTGCAATTTCCATTTTGTTCTCTACTTTGTTGTTGTTTTCTTTTCTTGGATGTAAAATTTTAATCATATAGTCTGGATGATTCTAAAAGAGTATACGAATTAATTGGTATATTTTTGAAAAGTTAAAAATAAATTGATTGATGATTGTGTTGTGTGATTGTAGATTTGATTAATTAAATTGTTAGAATGATAATTAATTTAATCAATAAGAGAATGAATGGTAGAATTTATTCGATTAAATCACACATTGAACTGATTAGAGAATATATAGAAATATATACATGTGCATTATATATATATTTGAACAGGTAATTGGATTAGCTGTTGAGTAAAGAATTTATTTGCGTGCCCGACAAGTAGGTAAACCTTAACGAGTTGGATGCGCAATTTTATTTGTATATCAACTCCTGTGAATGCCATTGGATGCGGAGTGCTGGTTATTCTGTGTGTAATTAATAAACATCGCCATAGGATAGTAACAATTAATTTTGAACCACACTACATGGCATACTTCATCATATACCACATAAGCATTTGGAGCTTGTGTGACGAGGTTGAAAATTTACCATACGAGCGAGAGGCTTGTATGGCGATGACTATATTTTACAGGTTGAACTGATGACTGATATGGACCATATAAAAATGTAACGATAAATTGCCAGATTAATAAAACCCCCACACGGATCTGGAGATGATAATAAACACATCTCTCTAGTCTTATAAGGCACAAAAAACAATTTATGGGGTGACGAGAATTTATTCTCTGGAGTTATTATGTATACACACTCCCTTGTGGACACTAGAATATATCACTATAAATATGTGTATGCTTATTAGGATTTATTGAGTACCTAATACGGTCCAATAAATTTCGAAACCCCTCCCCGTACAAAGGAGGTTATGGAGAAATTTTTCGAAAATTTAGGGTGTTAGCCAAATTTTTGAAGAATTTGAAAATTCTTAGAAACTGAAAAGTTGAAGAATGGAGGCCAGATTGAAAGTGGAGTTGGTAAATTAAACTACTTTCGACTTTGTTCCTTTCCGGGGACGAAAAGTTTTAAGTGGGGGAGATCGTAACAACCCGGAAAATCTGAACCAGTTCAAAAAAATTTAATTGGCTATTTTAGTGGATTTTGAATATTTAAAATAAATATTTTAAATAATAACGACGAAAAGTAGGTTTGAATCGTTGTTTTAAAATAAATATAATTATTTTAAATTATAAACAAGGCCTGAAATGGCGCGGCAGTTTCAAAATTTCAATTCAAACTTTGACTGATTGTACCGGGTGCAAAATAAAACAGATTTTAGTGAAACCAAAAATATTTAAATCTATTAGTGAATATCTTTCTAACAAATCTGAAAAATCGAAGTTTCATAGCGGGAATCAAAAGTTACGGCCAAATGAATTTTCAGAAAGGTCGCTATAGAGAATATATAGCCCTTGAAAATAGACATTTTGCAAACAACCTCAGAATTCGACGAAACCACTTTTGTTGGATCCAGGATGTCAAATTATTGCTAGGTTTCAAATTCCATAATTTTTGAAGTTAATGTGTGAGCGTGGCGAAGGAAAATGTGTTTGGTCAATTACAGTTAAATTGGATTGACCAGAAAATGACCACTTTTTAAACAGTCTCAGAACTCGATGAAACTAGTTTTGTTGGGACCGTATCGTCAAAACATAGCTAGATTTATTTTTCGGGAATTTTTATAATCAGTATGTAGCCCCGGCAAATTGAAATGTACGTTCAAATCGAATATTGAATGTTTTATACTTTAATTTGAAGAATAACTGACTGAAACAGTCGAATGGGCCTATGAAACATATCCCATTGTGTTCGGAATGGGGGTATTTAGCTAGGGACGACAGTCGTTGGGTTTGGATTGGGGTTCGTAAGGAGAAAGGGGTATTTTTGGATTTTAAAATAAATATAAAAGGGTCGGGCCAATCAAAATTCACCATTTTCTTTCTCTCTCCCCGACCCCTTCAAATCTCGACGACGATTAGTAGTTCCAACCTTCCCATTCATTTTCCGACTAAATCACTCCACCCAGTTGGAGATTTTGAAGAACATCACGAGAGTTTCAAATCCATACCTATGGCATCACCCATCGTCGCCCCTACCTCGTGTTTCGTGCCCCCAAAGGTCAGCACTTGCGACCGCCGCCGTGCTCACCCAGGTCCACCAAGTTCGAGGTGACACCCCTCGTTTTGCGCGTCGCTCGTAGCTCTTTCAGGTGGTGCTGACGGATTTTGCTATCGTGCAGCGGTTCCTTCGAAAAATCGAACCCTAGTTTTGAAGCTTCAAGGAGGTATACAGCCTATATATTATTTTAACTGATTTTTACACTTTTAAGTGTTACAAACTTCTAAAAATCATATCTTTTTGCTATGTGGTCGAAATTCAGTGAAACAAGAGACGCCGGGACCGTGTGGACGTCTTCTACATTCTAGAAGAGACCACATATTTTTCTGAGCCTTCTACAATTTTTGGTAGAGTGGAACCCAAAGTGAGATTTCTAAATTATAAACGATATAGAAACGACGATGTATAAATTATATAGTCAATGTATGAGTTATATAAGCATTGTACACCTCATGTATAAGCGTTATATAAGTTGTATGTTCGATGTATAAGTTATATATGCGTTGTAAAAATTATATATGCAATGAAATGACATTAAAATGAATTGAAATATATTTATATACGAATATATATATATACTCCCCTCGTCCACATACCATGGACGATATATATTAGTTGTGATATTGTTTGGATATTGGTTGATGGGAAATTTGGTGAATAATGCGAATGGTTGATAGAATTGTTTGTGGCTTGAGATTGTTGGTTTGTGGTTGAGAATTATTTTGGTTGAAACCACATAGGATTAGTTTGTGGAAAAGAAAAATAAACATGCTCGTCTGCGTACGAATTAGATGCATGAAATCCCCATTTTCAAAAACCGCAAGGTTTTAAGGTAGAGTGAGGAGCCGTACATTGATACAGTGCCGGTTTTAACTACCCTGCCGTTATGCTACCGAATTTTTTTGAAATATTTCTATGTTTGATTTATTTTCATGTGTTGAAACTGTATTCATGTGTTGAATAGAAATTCATGTGTTGAGTGACATTCATGTGTTGAATAAATTCTTTGAAAGATAAAAATTACATTTTTATCACCTATATGAAGTACATAAAATAATCGTGTTTTGAACTAAATTGTTTTACAATAAAAATTACGTTTTTATCACCTATATGAAGTATATAAAATAATCATGTTTTGAAATAAATTGTTGTACAATAAAAATTACAATTTTATCACCTATATGAAGTATATAAAATAATTGTGTTTTGAAATAAATTGTTTTACAATAAAAATTAGATTTTTATCACCGATACGAAGTATATAAAACAATCGTGTTTTGAAATAAATTGTTTTACAATAAAAATCACATTTTTATTATATACATGAATTGTTAAAAATAGTGATGTGTTGAAATAAATATCTGTTGGAAAAAAATATCATTTTTATCAAATTTATGAAATAAATATGGTTTTGAAATCAAAAGATGAATTATATTTATATATATAAATACAATTGAAATGAATCGAATAACGAAGCCGCAGTTCGTATTTTGAAACCGTGATTTCAAAAGATTATTGCGGGAGACCCGACCATCGGATTTTCCCGAAACCACAACCGTTGGGTTCGCCTTGGAAATATCTTTCCAATGGCACCAACTTTGTAAAGATACAACGGTTGGATTGTCTGGAATGTTCAATTCAAATCTGAAGAAAAACAGCGCCAGAATCGATTATATATATATAATTAAATTAAATCGAATAACGACGCTGCAGTTTGTATTTTGAAATCGAAACTTCAAATGATTATACCGGGAGATCCGACCGTTGGATTTTCCCAAAACTGAAATCGTTGGATTCGTTTTGAAAAGATATTTCTAATGATGTAAAATTTGTGAAGATCCAACGGTTAGATTTTCAGATATGTGTAAATCAAATATGAAGAAAAACAGCGCCACGACCGTGTTATGGCCTGAAGCGTCGTTTGAATGAATTGGCTATTTTAAATGAATAAAAATGGCGATAAATCGTGATAAAATATTATAAACGATATGGAATGAAAATAAACCGAATTTACTCAGTTTATTGGATATTTGATGGTTGAATGTGTTTGGCATGAAAATTACATTAAAGAACAGAATTATTGATGTCGAATAATTTAACCATTGAAATGAATTGATTTGAAAATCTAGATATACGTGAATTATTTGAAAAGGTCGAGTTTGTTCTCATTCCAAATAATTGATCGACGATTAAAAGTCGAAGATATGAAGACGGTGCAAGACCGATGATCTTCAGGTCGAATGGAGGGGTGTTACTGATGCTCATGATAGGAGTAGCTACCTTGAAAGGGCTGAAGTAGTAGCCATCCGGACGTACTTGTTGATTGTACGGATGTGCGAGGAATAAAGATCCTCCGGTTTCGTTCAGACCCAGAACAGACTTGTAAAAGGACTGTGTGTCTGACATTGGATTTCATTCTGTGCGATTGATAGACGTCAGTTGCATGGCGTGAATTGCCTGTGTGGCATGCTGAGATGCAATGATCAAAGCTTTTGTTGAAAAGAAGAGCTTTGTGGTTAATGATCAAAGCAGGGCTTTGAATAGCTAGCTTTGTGTTTAGCGTTGTTTCGCGAGCCTCACACCCCGGTATGAGCCAGAAACGGGAGGACATCAGGGAGAACATGCGTTTCCTTCTAGCTAGGAGTGGTGTCAGTGTTTTACACGGCCTGACATTTTACTTATGTGGATGATGGAAAGCGAGGCCTCGGTTAGTTCGGTCTCTTCAGAGCCGATGATTTGGTCGGATATGACCAGTGACGCCCCATAGGGCGGGGAAACACAGTGTTCAGGGTTTAAGTTTAATCCACATCGGTGGACCGGCCCTGACGATCCAAGGCTTGCCTGCGCGCTTGCCTGAGACACGAGCTAGAGCGTCTCGAAGCGGTGAGGACGATCCCTGGCCTCGGTTCATGACGGAAATCCAATTTCCAAATACGACATCGTGCGATTTTGATTGTATACCTATATATCACGACATAGTGGTATGGGGCATTAATGTCATTTATGATTGATAGTTATGATTCAAATTGTTTTTGAAACATATAAACACTAGCAATAATATCAAATGATTTGTTTTGCTCGTATCAAGCATATTTTGGCCATTATAAGGTAAAACTCTATCCTCCGGTTTGTGTTGCATTGTGTGATGGGAACTGAGTCTTATAATGGCTTCATTTTTGTAAAAAGTATTGCGGTGTTTAAAAGAATTACTTGTTTTAAAGCATTGGCAATCCAATGGAGTAAAGCCGTTCCGCGAAAGTGGCGTGGTCCTGTGATTGGCCATATTATAAAATATGTTAAGTAGATTTCTCATACCAGTCTCATGACTGACTCGTAGTTTGTTTCACTTGTAAACTCGGGTGCCCCGCTGTAGACATTTATGTATAGCTGAAATGTATATTGTACAAAGTATGATCTTGTATACTGTGTAACTCTGATGTTTATATTTATCCAGTATATTATGTTGTACATTATCTGGTGTATTTATTTATTTCTGTTCTGCTGTTATCTGTTTATGTGTTATATTCCAAAAATTACCCTTGCCGCCGTCATATGGGGTTTGGGTCGTCACAGCTATCCTCAGTCTCCCATGTACAGTCTCTAGGATCCCCACTCCACTGCACTTTGACTAAGTGGATCCTCTTGTTCCTCAAAATTCTAGTTCTTTCCCTTCTCACTGCTAATCTCGGGGTAATCTCCAAATCTTGTTGTGCTGCTTCCTCCACAATCAAGTCTGGATCATGTACACGCTTCCAGAGTTGAGACACATGGAATACATCATGCACCTCTGGTAACCAGTCAGGCAACTGCACCCTATAAGTGAGAGTTCCAATCCTTTCGAGAATAGGAAATGGACCAATGAATCTCGGCCCCAACTTCCCAGTCTTCCCAAAACGAATTACTCCTCTCAATGGGGAAACCCTCAAGTACACATAATCACCAACAGAGAATTCTAAATCCCTTCTTCGTGAGTCTGCATAACTCTTCTGTCGGCTCTGAGCAATCAGTAGTCTCTTCTTAATGAAATCAACTTTATCTAAAGCTTCACGAATCATGTTGGGACCCAATACTAACTGATTGCCTGATCCACCCAATATGCGGGAGATATGCATGGCCTGCCATATAATGCTTCAAATGGCGACATCTGCAAGCTTTCTTGGTAACTATTATTATAAGAGAACTCAACCAAATGCAAGTGATCCTCCCATGACCCGCCAAAATAAAGAATGCAAGCTCGCAACAAGTCTTTTAATATGCGGTTCACCCTCTCAGTCTGGCCATCTGTCTAAGGACGATAAGCGGTGCTTAGATTCAACTTGTTCCCTAGCTCCTCTTAGAATGCTTCCCAGAATTTACTAGCAAATATCGGATCATGATCACTAACAATGCTACTGGGAGCTCCATGTAGTCTGACAATCTCTCTGAAATAAAGTTGCGCCAGACTTCGAGCTGTTATACTAGATCGGACAGGAATAAAATGGGCGGTCTTCGTGAAACGATCTACAATCACCCATATACTATCATTGCCCTTTCTGGTTCGGGGCAAGCCATCAACGAATTCCATGGAAATTTGATCCATCTTCTAACTTGGAACCTCTAGCGGTTGCAACAATCCTGTAAGCTTCTGTTGATCGCTTTTAACTTGTTGGTAAGTGTAACATCTGCTAACATATATAAAAATATCCCTCTTAATCGCCTTCCACCAGAATGTGCGCTTAAGATCGTGATACATCTTGCTTACTCCTGGATGGATGCTGAGTTTAGATTTGTGACATTCATCCATAACTTCTCTTTTTAGCTTAGGAATATCTGGCATACAGCTTCTCCCTTGCAATCTAAGAGTCCCCTTGCTGTCAATTTGGAAGCTTGAGGCTTCGCCCTTTCGAACTCGCTCGCTAATCATCTGAATAAACTTATCGTCTTTCTGAAGAGCATAGATCTTATCCATTAATGTAGGCGTAATGATAAGACTGGCGATGATAAGATTGGCGCTGTCTGCATTCTTCCTGGCTGAGCGCATCGGCTACAACATTGGCTTTCCCTGGAGTATATAAGATGACCAGATAATTGGCCACAAGAAATTCTAACCGATGTTGCTGCCTCAAATTCAAGTCCCTTTGGGTGAACAGATACTTCAAGAATTTATGATCTGTTCATCAGATCGACAAATTAAGCAGGAGCGTTATATAAGACGAACGACATTACTAGCCACTCATAGAATAAGTCTGGACCTCTGAAAGCTGTCAAAGGAACACATTCTTGGGCAATGCACAATTGATGGAAACCGGTAGCTAGGTCCATCCTAGAGAATACTTGCGCTCCATTCAAGCGGTCTAATAGATCTTCAATACGCGGAAATGGATATTTGTTTTTCAGCGTTTTCTTGTTGAGGTCACGGTAGTCCACACACAATCGGAGAGTACCGTCTGACTTTGGAACAAACACCACTGCTGCACCCCAATTTGAGAAGCTAGGCCGGATCATACCTTTCCACCAAAGCTGTTTAGTTTGATTACTCAGCTCTTCTTTTTCTTTCAGCGTCATTCTCCGAATAGGATGCACAACTGGCCTTGCATTCAGAACTAAGTCAATCCTGAAGTCAATTTCTCTTCGTGGAGGTAAGCTATCGACTTCTTCAAACACATCTGCATAATCTTTGACAATGGGAATATCCTCAATAGAAGAAGGAGTAACTTCTAGAGAAGACCAGAATTCTTTCCTATCAGTTGTTGAGCCGTGGCATGGTACAGCAATAATATCTCCAAATTTGGTTTTAATTTTGACTATTCTTTCAGTGCATAGTACCTCAGCCTCATATTTCGTTAGCCAATCCAGTCCCAGTATGATATCATATTCGGAAAAATTCATGACGATCAGATTAAAAGGGAACTGGAAATAAGAATAAGAAACAGGCACTCTACAATACTGATCGAGAATAAGAGAACCTCCTATCGGACTATGGGCTCTAATCGATTCTTTAAGGTTTCTTGGTTTCAGTTTTAACTTTTTAATTGTGTCACTAGAAATGAAACTTCATGATGCACCAGTGTCAAACAATACGGTAACAGGAATATTCTTAACGGTAAGGGTACCTCTCAAGACGTCTGGTTTATCTGCTCCTTCAGAAGAAGCTGGTGCAGCCGCTCCATCGTATACATGAGCTACTTGAGAATTATTCAGCAATGGGCAGTTTGGCTTGATGTGCCCCTTCTTATGACAATTGTAGCACTCCCTCCGATCACGAGAACTCTGACTAGCCCAGACTCATTCCTCCTTGGCTTCTTTGGAGCTCGACATTCGTAATCAAAGTACCCCATCTTCTGGCAGTTAAAGCATCTCACCTTGGCCTTTTTACTTCCTTGAGGCTTGGCGGCTGAAGAGTTGCTCGCCTCCGGTTTCTTATCAGACTGCTTCCTCTTGTTGTTATTTTGATTCTTTGCCTGATCTTCCTGTGAATTCTTGTAATTTTCTTCATATCGACAAGCCATCTCGACCACCTTGTTAAATGGAAGCTTAATATGTGCTATCACTCTGTTAAGATACTTCCTTGAAAGGCCATTAATGAATCTCTTATTCTTCTGGAAATGGCTCCTGAATTAATTCAGGAGCATATCGTGAAAGCTCTTCAAACTTCCGCACATAGTCTAACACAGTCTTATCTCCATGTTGCAAGTTGGCAAACTGATCGGGAAGACGCTCGACTTCTTGCCGAGGAATGAATTTCTCATTAAAGAGTTCCTTGAGTTTTGTCCAAGACATGTCGTCCTCAGTATCTCCAATTGTAACAGTCTCCCACTAATTCTGAGCCTCATCCTCCAATAGCCACGATGCCATGAATCGCTTACGGTGGCCTTCAAGTTCCAAGCCTCCAAATATCTTCTCACATGTCTTGAGCCATGCTTGAGCTTCCATCACTGACTCTCGGCCTGTGAATGACACACCACCCAAATTCCTGAACTTCTTAGCTACCTTGTCCAGGTCAAAAGGCTGTGGGGGTGGAGATGGTGGCGGTGCTACAGCCTCGGGATTGGGCTGCTCCTGAGCAATGGGGGTTTCACCACTTCCCGGTCCTCTGGCTCCGCCTCTGCCTCTGGCTCTCGATCTTGTTCTTATTTTCAGTCAGTTCTATACCATCAAGGAAAGAGTCAGACCAATAGAAATGATAATTTAAAAGGGAAGGTAAAAGTAAAGGACATATAGAAAGATGATGATGTAATGACTGATTAATATGTGCTATTCTGCTGTGCTCATTCTAGGACATTACTAATCCTATCTCCAATGAGCTACTTTCCTTAGAATACTGCTGATTCTATCCAGACGAATTGTTTTAAATATGTTATACTCCAAAGCTAAGGTTAACCTTTAGCTCTGATACCAACTGTGATAACCCCAAACTTCCATAGTACGAACACAAGGATAATCATTGGAATATAACATATTTACAACAACATCAGATCTCAGATAACAACATAACACATAAATCATAGCAGCGGAAAATAGAAATGTCATCAACATCATAACATCAGAGTGGCACAGTTACTGGATACAACTCAGCATACAAAAGTCTCAATGAAAAGAAGTAGCTCTAAAACACCATCAAGTACATCATAGATAAAGGATGTCTAAATGTCTCAAAGTAGAAACAAAAGATAAAAATGATCTTCGAATTCTTTCCATAAGCATACTCCAATCCAGCACATGCCCAAAATAACCTGAACCTATCACTTGGCTGCCCATGTGAAAAAGAAGGGACTCGAGTTTGCAAAGTGAAACAAACTACGAGTCAGTAATGGGACTGGGAAGAGAAATCTTTCCTAACTTATCTAACAATATGGCTAATCACAGGACCATGCCGCTAACGCGAAACGGGTTTACTCCACTGGATTGCCAGTGCATAAATTAAATAAATTTTTATTCGAAACAACACAATGATTTTAAGAAAATGAAATCATTATAAGACTCAAGTCCCATCACACAATGCAACGCAAACCGGAGGATAGAGTTTTACCTTATAATGATCAAACATGCTTGATACGTATAAAATAATATTAATATTATTATTAATGTCTAATCAGTTTTAAAATACTATCAAAGTAAGTGTATCAATCCTAGACGACATAGTACCCCATCCTACTATGTCGCAATATATAGGTTTACAATCAAAACCGTAATGTCGTATTGGAAATTGGATTTCCATCATGATTCAAGGCTAGGGATAATCTCCTTACCCATTCGAGACACTCTAGCAAATGTCTCAGGATTCCCCGCAGTGAACCCTTGGATCCTGCAGGACCGGTCCACAAATATACATTAGTGGATTAATTATGCCTGAACACACGTTTTCCGGTCCTATTGAACCTATAATTTGGTCACTATCGACCAATAAATCGAGGTACTTCACAATCCATCATCCACATAAGTAAAAAATGTTTGGGCTACATACCATGATACCATTTCTAGCTAGAAAGAAACGTGTGCACTCCCTACGCTCCCTTATCCCGTTTTTGACTACTACCAGGGTGTGAGGCTCGTGAAGTAACGCTATACACAAAGCTATGCCGAAATAAGCTATGCTTTGAGCATTAACCACAAGGCTCTGCTTTTCAACAAAAGCCTTGATCATTTACATCTTGGCATGCCACATTAACAATCCACGCCATGCGATCGATAATTACCAATATATAACCTCTGAGCTCGTGCGTCTCAGAGAAGGGTGTTAAGCAAGAGAATAAATTCTCTGCCACCAAATATATATATATATATATTAAATAGAAATCAATTTACATGGAATGAAATCCAATGTCAGACACACATCCATTTACAAGTCCGTTTTGGGTCTGAACGAAACCGGAGACACCTTATTCCTCGTCCCGTATGTCCAATACGGAAGAGAGGTGCCCTTTCTTTTTCCGCAATCCTTGTTTAGATGAGTCGAGCTTCCACAAGTAAAGCACGTTTTCTCCTTCTTATCTTCAGATTTCTCATCCTTCTTTTGTGTTTCCTTTTCGGGTCATGCTTTCTTGTTCTGTGGTTCTTCCTTCTTTTCCTCTTTCTTGCCCGTGTCTTCCTCATGCAGTAGTGTCATGTCCATCAATCTCTCGTAAGTCGCTCCCATGGGTACATGGGTCATGGCTAGGCCGTGCAGTGGCTCGTTCAATCCTTTAACAAAGCGGAAAGCCTTTTTATGCTGAGTGTTGACTAAATCTAGTCCGAACCTAGCCAGTTGGTTGAACTGGTTGACGTATTCCTTGACCGTCATGCTCCCTTGCTTAAGAGATAAGAACTTCTCCACCTGCAGACTTCGCTCAGCTTGTGAGAGGAATCTCATCTCAAATATCATCCTGAAATCCTACCAAGTTTCCACCGGTCTCTCAGCATGGGTAACCTCCCACCAATAAGAAGCTTCGTCTTTAAGCAACCACACTGCCAACCGTACCTTTTGCCTGTCGTCCACCTCGAAAATGACGAACAAATCTTTGGTCTCCTTTAGCCAGTTCCTTATTGCCACGAAGGATTCAGTTCCATAGAAGTCCTTTCCACCCATAGCCTTGAAGTCTCTACACGTCTTTGCGAAAGCATTTCCACGAGGAGGAGGAGAAGGAGGAGGAGGTGGTACCTCTGCCACTGGGGGAGGAATATCTGCTGGGCCTGTACCGTTGGCCCTAGCCTCTAAGTACCTCCTGAACCAGCCAGGTATTGGCACACCCTCTGGAAGGTTAAGATTCCCAGACATGCTGAAACGAAAGAAAAAGGATTCAAAATGGAGAACTGAAATGATAGATATATGGCTTTCGGTGATTATGTTTTTCAAAATAAGCTTTATTTTTGAAAATACTTCCTTTTAAAACATTTTTGAAAATAGTTTTCAAAATCTTTACCCAATCTGGTAACCTTCAGCTCTAATACCAAGTGTAACACCCCACCTCCGTTAAGGTCACTCACAAAAGGAATGCCTTAACTTTGATGGAGCGTTTTAGTAGACAGAACAAAATGTTACAAGACAGATATACAATAGTACTTGAAAAACTTTATAACTTTATTGCAGCGGAAAACAGAAATCAGTTTGGTTACAACCTTACTAAAAACTCAAGTACATATATATCAGCCTTGTTTAAAACCATCAGAGTACAATACTTTTAAAAATCATAATCCCCACAGAACAGACACTATAAAGAGCCAAGCCATACTTCAGGCACTTCAAGCAGAAGGTATCCGGATCAAGCTAAATATTCCCTCCTTAGAAACCTAGGGGGGAAACGGAAGGAAATGGGGCGAAAACAAGCAAGGTCAGACATAAAGTCTGGCAAGTCCAGTGACTTTCAGCATATGAACCAATAATAATAATCATAACATGAAAGTAAAGCTGGACAAGGGACGACGGTGACAGGAGTAACAGATATACTTAAATTAAACAGAAGAAACAGAATTATGTAAGCTATAACTTTTCACTCCTCTGCCCTTATACTAGTATAACAGGATTAGGTGTCACCTAATGTCTAAATCGAAACAGAAACGGAAACAGAATAATTTCTACAGAAACAAAATGCTAATAATGGGATTTTACCTCCCGAACAGAAACAGACGGTACAGAGACAAAAACAGAATAATAATCCATATAGAAACAGAATGTAGAATTAGGTGTACACTACTGACGGGTTTTTACCACCTAAACATAAACAGACGGTACCACGTAGACAGCTGTTGCCACCCAACAGAGACAGACGGTACCCCACAGAAACAGACAGAGCTATGTGTACCTTAAATCCTACCCCAAGCGATTGGCTCCCTAATACATAAATACCATGTGTTAGCCCCACAGGAGGGTGTATCATTCCCTAAAGTGGCAATCTTTGAATGACACATACCTATTTACAGATGTCACGGCGACTTAGATCCTCAGAGGCAGACCGGGATCCATGCACGCACATGACCCGGTTGGAACGCACCATCAACACCCCTCGCCATTATCAGAATGAACCGCTTATAATTAGTTCAGTAAGCGTGCCCGGACCCTACCTACTTTTGGGTCAAAGTTTTGATACCAGAAAGGGTTACTGACTATTATGGGTCCCAAACAACAGATAACACAAGTAATTTCCCTCCTAACCTTGTGTCCCCAGACTAACAGATTTCAGATTAACTTGTTTACAAGTTCAGACATACAGAGTTCAGATCAACTAGTTCACGGATCAGACAAGTTTTCAGACTAACAGATCAGATATTCAGATTTAACAGATTTACAGATTTGTTTAACTTTGTATTGGGCCTACAGATTGACGAAACGGGTTTGTTAAATTCATTAGTCCAATTGGTTTAACCCTACCCAACACGTTTTAGACATCATATTTATCTTAGATTTGTATTAATTAAAAATTAATGAGCAGACCTCTCACATTAGACTGACAGTTTGCGGCCACTGGTTAGGCCGGTTGGTTCCGGGTAGGTTTCTGCCGCAAACTGAGTCTAACCTCAGGTTTCAAACACGTTATGACTAACTTCTCACATTAGAACCTATATTTTGCGGCCACTGGATGTGTCGGGCAGTTTCGGACAGGATTACGCCGCAAACTCATTCTAACCTCGAGTTAGCCATGTTTCATGTTTAACTAATGTATTCATTCACAGATTATGCTAATATCAGACTAATTATGCTAATTTAACAAATTAACTTATTTACAAGTTACAACAGATTATTCGAGGTTCTATTAACAAGTTTCGCTCAATTTTAAATCGAGTATACAGATTTACATACTTCAAATTTCAGCATTTCAGTTCCAACAGATTACGCAACTCAATTGATTAAACAAATAACAGATCTTGCAGATTAGGCGATTTAGCAAATTTAGCAGATAAGGCAATTTAACATAATTAGAAGATTAGGCAAATTTTACATAATTAGCAGATTAGGCAATTCAATCTAATTAGAAGTTTAGGCAATTCAACAGATTTAAACAGACGGCAAATTTAGCAGATTAACTTAATCAGGCCTAAACTTATATGCCCAAATCATGGCCATAATTAATAGTACAACATATGCCCCAAATTTTAAATTAACTTTGTATAGTACGGAATATCCTTTAAAAGCCCAAAACAATATCAATTATGCCATGTAGCGACCCGGGAATTTCGACACTCGAATCCAGACACTAACCCGTCCCGTGTCCAAACTCAAGTACCGGAAAACCCAGAAAGCTAATAGAAAGAAGTTAGAGGGTGAGAGAATAAAGAAAGAAATGTTAGAATAGAAGAATAAGAAGATCAGAGTCTCACAGCGGAATGGACAAAATATAATAATCAGAAATACTTTATACAAAAATTGTATATCACAACATCAGAGTATACATTCATATCAGTACAACATACAGTGGAAATAAACCAGTACCCATATATATATGGAATACGTCTCGACTTCAACTCCATCTCTGTTGCTTTCAGCGGAAACCTGACCTGTAAATATGCTTGGTCTGACCCGAGCACATTTGATTTAAAACAAAATTCACCCGGATCAGTCTGAAATACTTTTCAGTGATAAATTCATATAGTAACCAACTTGTTTAACTTTGAAACCCTTTGAAATAAAAGGATAATAGTAAGACCAGCCCACACATAAACACGGACGGTTTTTACCTTACTATAACCCAAATCGTTTGAAATCAATATCTTCTTCTGATATTATAATAATGTCTAAATACAAGTAAATAGAATCTAGCAGAACGCTTGCATCTCACGCTCCACATATATAGTATACAATCAAAAACCGCGGGCGCTTATTGAAGATTGGATTTCCAACTATGACAAGGTATGGGACCACCTGCCGATAGTGTATCTCTAGAGATGAATACACTGGGTTCAACAAGAACGTCTTGCAACCCGGCCCACACATGACCGACCACTCATTTCTCTTGAGTGTATCGAGCATATTGTCACCTTACGGCTTTTTGTCGCGCGACCACCGTAATCCCCGGGAGATACAGAAATGAAAAGAAGTAACAAATATGAATATTCTTTAGATGGTGACAATACACCCTAATGGGTGCGACCCACATAGCCATACTGCCTGCCCGATTTTTGTCATTTCCCGGTTGTTGAGGCTTGAGGCTATAATCGACTTTTGAAACAGCTAGCCACCATTCACATCGTCCATACACATCATCCAGGAACAGGATGAACCGAAGGCACCCTCCTACTGCATCCAATATAGGAATCACCCCATGGATCAATAGCGAGAAATCCTTGCAACCCGTAGATTCCAATCACGACAGAATCACGGTATATCTCTAGGGATCAGCCAGAGATTGTAAGTAACTCTTCCGTTTCATGAAGATCTATGGTCTTCAATTGCTCCATCTCGATCAATGTCTTCGACGTATTCGTATATATTGGTCGGAATGGTTTTCGAATATAAATTCGATCCCGGTCTTCCCGTACCAATAACGTTGGGTCAGATTTTGATAGTTGGTTATTTAACTATCAAAATAAACAACCATAAAACAAACAGATCCATTGGTTTATACACAGCATCACTTGGCCCTTACAATATATTGGTTAAAACATGTTATAATTCCTGTATCAATATATCTAGAAAATATCTTAAAATCATGTCTAATTTACTTTCAAATAACATTGCAAAACATTGCTATAACGTTTCTTATTATCTTATCCATTAACTTATCATAACGGCATCTTCTTTGCCTTCTTTATTTGAACACCAAAATCACCACTCATCGCTTTAGAATAAACCCATTTAAATATACTCCAAAAACAAATCAATAAACTTTGGTTTATTAATAACGCATATTATTACACCTCAAATTGCTTAAGTATTTATTTACCATAACATGGCCTTTAAAACTTCACACTTCCCTTCCTAAATTGGCATTACCAAAGTATCCCTCCATTTACATCACTAACCAAAAATCAAGTTTAAATATTTATTAAAAATAACATTGTTTACTTCACCATTAATAATTCACATCAAATTTATAAACTAATTCAAATAACAAATTTCAGTTAATGTCGTTAACTTATTCAACTCTAAGCATGATTTAACCCGTTAGTCAATTGTTATTGATCTAGCCATTTACATTAATTAAAAATTAATTAATCTAAATAATTCTATTTACCTTGATCAATATCAGTATAACCCATTCAAATTGTTACGTGAATTTTGGTCGCTTGAATTAGCTAAACACCATTTTTTCCAAATCACTTAATGAGCACGTGCTTCGTGCACGGAAGATTTTTGGTTCCAAAACAGTGATTTGCTGTTAAACTAATCAATGTATTTATGTGGTTAGTTTATTCCCCTTTAATTAATTAAAATAAAAATATATCTTAAAGTCTATATTCGGTTAAATAAATTTCATACCTTTATTTTTAGTGATTCACCTAACGGTGAATCGTTCTTTATAAAACGGTGTATATTTGGGCCATCTACTATTTATTTCTCAACCAATACGATATATATAGGTTCAAACTCAACCACATTCAACAATCAACAGGGTTTAAAGTCACGGGTCTTGAACAGTTCATATAAAATATGAAATAACAGCAAAATAAATATTTGAGGAACCGGTTTGGTTCCTCCTACCTGTTCTTCCCTGCAACACAGATCGTTAAAATATTTCATATCAGTACATAGAAATATTTTAAACGACGATAATAAAATTAACGTCAACCATTAAAGCAACCATAGGCATCCTAGGCATCCAATCAACCAATTTAATTATATGAATTTAGCACGTCCTAGTATTTCAGAAATGTGTGAGAATTAACTCACATTGATTCGACGGTTCCGGTCGTTTCATATGATTTCAAACGAGCGTTTGAAATTAAATAAAATCCAGCTGCGTTCGAAACATCTCCAATCTACTCGGCGTCGTGGTACTCTTTTTCTGCGATCTCAACGAATCTAGTATGGTTGCGTTCTGTGTACGTATGAACCATTATAGCGATTACAAATTAATGTGTGTGTATATATATATATATATGTGAGATTGATTATCTTAATTTAATAAACACTAATTACCTAAAATTTACCTTAATCGTGATTTAACACGTTATCAGCCCACAGCCTTAATATCCACGTTAATCTCCAGTACCACACGTTTCCCTTCCATCTTGCCTGACTTTTCTTCTTCGCGTTTTACCCCATTTCTTGTATGTCTTCTTCCCATGCAAAAAGAACCCAACGCCCCTCCTTTAAACTCCCATATTATCATCTAATTACCTTAATTTCTGTTATTATAAGCCATGTCAACAACTCCAATTGGCCTTCACGTGTTTTCTTGAATTGATACTTTCCAAACCCGAGACCCTTGTCTATTCTTCCAGGCCATCCACTTTACAACCTGCTCCCAGCTCACATGACCAAACGCCATGCAAAATATCCACATTTCCACCCATGAATGCAACCGCCCCTTTACTCTACCCTTCACACACACGCTTTCTCTTTCCCGTGGAATACACGTCTTTTCTTCCCACAACATGACTGTGCGTTACTCCCTAAACCATAGGAAACCAACCACTTAACAACTACATGCGCCCGCTTCAGCTAAAAGGAAATAAACCCAAGCCTCCTTCTTTTTAAAACCATCCCTACCCCTCAAACGCCTGTACACCAACCTCCCTATTCAAATGCAACCCATACTCCTTCTCTAGCGCACGAACCCACACTGCATGTCTCCTTTCCTCGGCCTCCTCCACCAGCAACAGATCGACACCCATCGCGAGCGAGCACGCCCGAACAACTTCCGAGCTGCTACACGCCGGCATGCATAACTTCGGACTTAACGATATTCCATTCATTGTAATAACTACAGCACTGATTCTTATTGGCGAAAGAAGAGAGAATGAGGAGCCATATTTCAGTTTTGCAGTTTTGGGTTCGAAAATAAAAGGAGAGTATAGAAGTTCAAATTTTGTTTACTCGCTGGTTTCAGAAGAAAGAACAATGATGTTGTGTATATATATGTGGAGATACCTTGGTCATCACGGAGACGGTAGTTTGGCTAACACGAAATATGTTTGGGAAGCACATAAGGTAGGTACGCGGTAAGTGGTAAAGTAGACTTTTAGTCTTTCAGACTTGGTCGGCACGTTTGAGCATTGAAAAGAAAATAGCGAAAGTAGGGGACAGGGTAGGTGAAAATGTAGACTGAGCAAATGGGGTTTTCGCAGTACATACTTAGGTATGAGGTGTCCAAATATATATATATATATATATATATATATATATATATATTTCGCTGTAGCTTTGATATTAGGTCCGTAGTTGATTGAGAAGCTATAGATGTGGCCTGAATTGTCAATAGCAATTGAAAGGAAGCCTTGGGTATACAGTACATTGCAAAGAAGAAAAATATATTTTATTTTATTGTTTGTTTAGTTTTTAGTTTAAACGTTTGTATGTGGATCGTGATGGACCAGATGAAATGTTTTAAGGGAAAATGAGCCTGATCATGTGCCTTCTTCAAAGTAACAAAAGATGAGAACATCAGTTTTTTTTTCTTTCCATATATAGGTTACGTAAGAGACCGATGGACAAGAGTTAGAAAAACAAATAGCAGTTTTAGTACATAATTTTTTTTCTTTAACCTCTTGTTTTCATATTGATGGCTTTACAGTGTGTTCATTTCGTTTCTAGCATATGTGTGTACCGCGTTATATAAGTTTTTTTTGTTTATGTTCAAGTCGTTACAGAAAGAAATAAGAATATGGTCGTGCCCGACGAGGTGCCACGATCCCAAATATATAATAATATCGGTAGTTTGACTTATATTGTGATACCCCAAAATGTTGTTATAGGGTGCAAAATACTCCAAATAAGACGTTGATTATTTTACGAAATAAAAATTACAGTAAAATTATAAATATTAAATTATAACTACGCCCCAAAGGACTTGTCCAAATTCGAAGCCAATATTTAATTATATTTAAATAAATCGTTATGGCGTATAAACGATTCCACAACGACTATTTGAAAATTTGATTTCGACGTAAAATAAAATCTACAACATGAAAATTCGATTTTTCTCCACCATTAGAAAAATATTATCAACTAGATTCAGACGCTTCTGGTTTCACCGAAATCCGACTCAACACGCGTTCTATATGATCAATTGAAGTTGAAATTCAATTTTTACGAACTACCGCGCTATTCGAATTCTTTTTATATTAAAGATAAATATAAACGTTCATTCATCGTTAAATTAACGAATTCGATAGTAAATTCCTAATAAAATATTTAAAATAAATTTAAATATTCGAATCAAAGCAGCAGAAAAATCTGGGTCGTTACATTCTTCCCCCCTTAAATAAATTTCGTCCTCGAAATTGCTAGGTAAAAAGAATGCTCCGAACTTGATTATTTCCAAAATAATTAATCCAAAATATTATCAAAAATATTACCAGGTTATAAAATTTTCGAAAAATTCGGCAGCACCTCCTCTGCACGGTTCGATCGAAACAATTACAATTCGCCTCTTCGGCCTCACATATTGACCAAATGAAAATAAAAGCCAAGCGGCTACCCGTCTCGGGTATAAATTCGAACACCCAATCAATAATATTAAGGTTTACCTTTTTTTCGGGCAACTCAATTCCAATTTCAAAGCAAACCAAGTAACTGCTCTTTGTTTTCCAACTTGTACTTCAAATCTGCAACCAAATCAATTCCATCGCCTTCTAAAATCTGCACTTAACTCAATTTATAATGCAAATAACAATCCCATTCCACTCAGCTTCTTCATTGATCTGGTTGATGAATTTTATTCAACCAACCCAACACCTTATATTTAATTCATTATACTGGGATTTATTTTCTTTCTTCAAATTCATTTTATTTCTTCTTAACTCGTTGTCAAATTAGATTTAACGAACTAACATTCAATAAATCAAACAATATACCAACAAACCAAATTATCCCATATTTAACTTAATTTAAGTTAAATTCCGACTTATTTGATCCTATATTTAATTCCATATTCAGAATGCTTCTGGTTATATTAAACCAGCCTCAATCTTATTAAATCCTATAATCAAATTGAATTCTAATTGAATTCAACACTAATAATATTATAAGGAATTAAAACTTGCCTTCCTTATAAAATATCTTAGCAAAAATAATTTAAAATAATTTTATATCAAATTACAAATACGCGTTCTCGTATATATATACGCTAAACTCGATCTAGGGTATTACTAGCCCAATCTCTATCGAGTTACACCACAGAGCCAAGGTTATTCCTAAACCATTGCTCTGATACCAACTGTAGCGACCCGGGAATTTCGACACTCGAATCCAGACACTAACCCGTCCCGTGTCCAAACTCAAGTACCGGAAAACCCAGAAAGCTAATAGAAAGAAGTTAGAGGGTGAGAGAAGAAAGAAAGAAATGTTAGAATAGAAGAATAAGAAGATCAGAGTCTCACAGCGGAATGGACAAAATATAATAATCAGAAATACTTTATACAAAAATTGTATATCACAACATCAGAGTATACATTCAGATCAATACAACGTACAGCGGAAATAAACCAATACCCGTATATATATGGAATACGTCTCGACTTCAACTCCATCTCTGTTGCTTTCAGCGGAAACCTGACCTGTAAATATGCTTGGTCTGACCCGAGCACATTTGATTTAAAACAAAATTCACCCGGATCAGTCTGAAATACTTTTCAGTGATAAATTCATATAGTAACCAACTTGTTTAACTTTGAAACCCTTTGAAATAAAAGGATAATAGTAAGACCAGCCCACACATAAACACGGACAGTTTTTACCTTACTATAACCCAAATCGTTTGAAATCAATATCTTCTTCTGATATTATAATAATGTCTAAATACAAGTAAATAGAATCTAGCAGAACGCTTGCATCTCACGCTCCACATATATAGTATACAATCAAAAACCGCGGGCGCTTATTGAAGATTGGATTTCCAACTATGACAAGGTATGGGACCACCTGCCGATAGTGTATCTCTAGAGACGAATACACTGGGTTCAACAAGAACGTCTTGCAACCCGGCCCACACATGACCGACCACTCATTTCTCTTGAGTGTATCGAGCATATTGTCACCTTACGGCTTTTTGTCGCGCGACCACCGTAATCCCCGGGAGATACAGAAATGAAAAGAAGTAACAAATATGAATATTCTCTAGATGGTGACAATACACCCTAATGGGTGCGACCCACATAGCCATGCTGCCTGCCCGATTTTTGTCATTTCCCGGTTGTTGAGGCTTGAGGCTATAATCGACTTTTGAAACAGCTAGCCACCATTCACATCGTCCATACACATCATCCAGGAACAGGATGAACCGAAGGCACCCTCCTACTGCATCCAATATAGGAATCACCCCATGGATCAGTAGCGAGAAATCCTTGCAACCCGTAGATTCCAATCACGACAGAATCACAGTATATCTCTAGGGATCAGCCGGAGATTGTAAGTAACTCTTCCGTTTCATGAAGATCTATGGTCTTCAATTGCTCCATCTCGATCAATGTCTTCGACGTATTCGTATATATTGGTCGGAATGGTTTTCGAATATAAATTCGATCCCGGTCTTCCCGTACCAATAACGTTGGGTCAGATTTTGATAGTTGGTTATTTAACTATCAAAATAAACAACCATAAAACAAACAGATCCATTGGTTTATACACAACATCACTTGGCCCTTACAATATATTGGTTAAAACATGTTATAATTCCTGTATCTATATATCTAGAAAATATCTTAAAATCATGTCTAATTTACTTTCAAATAACATTGCAAATCATTGCTATAACGTTTCTTATTATCTTATCCATTAACTTATCATAACGGCATCTTCTTTGGCTTCATTATTTGAACACCAAAATCACCACTCATCGCTTTAGAATAAACCCATTTAAATATACTCCAAAAACAAATCAATAAACTTTGGTTTATTAATAACGCATATTATTACACCTCAAATTGCTTAAGTATTTATTTACCATAACATGGCCTTTAAAACTTCACACTTCCCTTCCTAAATTGGCATTACCAAAGTATCCCTCCATTTACATCACTAACCAAAAATCAAGTTTAAATATTTATTAAAAATAACATTGTTTACTTCACCATTAATAATTCACATCAAATTTATAAACTAATTCAAATAACAAATTTCAGTTAATGTCGTTAACTTATTCAACTCTAAGCATGATTTAACCCGTTAGTCAATTGTTATTGATCTAGCCATTTACATTAATTAAAAATTAATTAATCTAAATAATTCTATTTACCTTGATCAATATCAGTATAACCCATTCAAATTGTTACGTTAATTTTGGTCGCTTGAATTAGCTAAACACCATTTTTTCCAAATCACTTAATGAGCACATGCTTCGTGCACGGAAGATTTTTGGTTCCAAAACAGTGATTTGCTGTTAAACTAATCAATGTATTTATGTGGTTAGTTTATTCCCCTTTAATTAATTAAAATAAAAATATATCTTAAAGTCTATATTCGGTTATAAATTTCATACCTTTATTTTTAGTGATTCACCTAACGGTGGATCGTTCTTTATAAAACGGTGTATATTTGGGCCATCTGCTATTTATTTCTCAACCAATACGATATATATAGGTTCAAACTCAACCACATTCAACAATCAACAGGGTTTAAAGTCACGGGTCTTGAACAGTTCATATAAAATATGAAATAACAGCAAAATAAATATTTGAGGAACCGGTTTGGTTCCTCCTACCCGTTCTTCCCTGCAACACAGATCGTTAAAATATTTCATATCAGTACATAGAAATATTTTAAACGACGATAATAAAATTAACGTCAACCATTAAAGCAATCATAGGCATCCTAGGCATCCAATCAACCAATTTAATTATATGAATTTAGCACGTCCTAGTATTTCAGAAATGTGTGAGAATTAACTCACCTTGATTCGACGGTTCCGGTCGTTTCATATGATTTCAAACGAGCGTTTGAAATTAAATAAAATCCAGCTGCGTTCGAAACATCTCCAATCTACTCGGCGTCGTGGTACTCTTTTTCTGCGATCTCAACGAATCTAGTATGGTTGCGTTCTGTGTACGTATGAACCATTATAGCGATTACAAATTAATGTGTATATATATATGTGAGATTGATTATCTTAATTTAATAAACACTAATTACCTGAAATTTACCTTAATCGTGATTTAACACGTTATCAGCCCACAGCCTTAATATCCACGTTAATCTCCAGTACCACACGTTTCCCTTCCATCTTGCCTGACTTTTCTTCTTCGCGTTTTACCCCATTTCTTGTATGTCTTCTTCCCATGCAAAAAGAACCCAACGCCCCTCCTTTAAACTCCCATATTATCATCTAATTACCTTAATTTCTGTTATTATAAGCCATGTCAACAACTCCAATTGGCCTTCACGTGTTTTCTTGAATTGATACTTTCCAAACCCGAGACCCTTGTCTATTCTTCCAGGCCATCCACTTTACAACCTGCTCCCAGCTCACATGACCAAACGCCATGCAAAATATCCACATTTCCACCCATGAATGCAACCGCCCCTTTACTCTACCCTTCACACACACGCTTTCTCTTTCCCGTGGAATACACATCTTTTCTTCCCACAACATGACTGTGCGTTACTCCCTAAACCATAGGAAACCAACCACTTAACAACTACATGCGCCCGCTTCAGCTAAAAGGAAATAAACCCAAGCCTCCTTCTTTTTAAAACCATCCCTACCCCTCAAACGCCTGTACACCAACCTCCCTATTCAAATGCAACCCATACTCCTTCTCTAGCGCACGAACCCACACTGCATGTCTCCTTTCCTCGGCCTCCTCCACCAGCAACAGATCGACACCCATCGTGAGCGAGCACGCCCGAACAACTTCCGAGCTGCTACACGCCGGCATGCATAACTTCGGACTTAACGATATTCCATTCATTGTAATAACTACAGCACTGATTCTTATTGGCGAAAGAAGAGAGAATGAGGAGCCATATTTCAGTTTTGCAGTTTTGGGTTCGAAAATAAAAGGAGAGTATAGAAGTTCAAATTTTGTTTACTCGCTGGTTTCAGAAGAAAGAACAATGATGTTGTGTATATATATGTGGAGATACCTTGGTCATCACGGAGACGGTAGTTTGGCTAACACGAAATATGTTTGGGAAGCACATAAGGTAGGTACGCGGTAAGTGGTAAAGTAGACTTTTAGTCTTTCAGACTTGGTCGGCACGTTTGAGCATTGAAAAGAAAATAGCGAAAGTAGGGGACAGGGTAGGTGAAAATGTAGACTGAGCAAATGGGGTTTTCGCAGTACATACTTAGGTATGAGGTGTCCAAATATATATATATATATATATATATATATATATATATATATTTCGCTGTAGCTTTGATATTAGGTCCGTAGTTGATTGAGAAGCTATAGATGTGGCCTGAATTGTCAATAGCAATTGAAAGGAAGCCTTGGGTATACAGTACTTTGCAAAGAAGAAAAATATATTTTATTCTATTGTTTGTTTAGTTTTTAGTTTAAACGTTTGTATGTGAATCGTGATGGACCAGATGAAATGTTTTAAGGGAAAATGAGCCTGATCATGTGCCTTCTTCAAAGTAACAAAAGATGAGAACATCAGTTTTTTCTTCTTCCCATATATAGGTTACGTAAGAGACCGATGGACAAGAGTTAGAAAAACAAATAGCAGTTTTAGTACATAATTTTTTTTTCTTTAACCTCTTGTTTTCATATTGATGGCTTTACAGTGTGTTCATTTCGTTTCTAGCATATGTGTGTACCGCGTTATATAAGTTTTTTTTGTTTATGTTCAAGTCGTTACAGAAAGAAATAAGAATATGGTCGTGCCCGACGAGGTGCCACGATCCCAAATATGTAATAATATCGGTAGTTTGACTTATATTGTGATACCCCAAAATGTTGTTATAGGGTGCAAAATACTCCAAATATGACGTTGATTATTTTACGAAATAAAAATTACAGTAAAATTATAAATATTAAATTATAACTACGCCCCAAAGGACTTGTCCAAATTCGAAGCCAATATTTAATTATATTTAAATAAATCGTTATGGCGTATAAACAATTCCACAACGACTATTTGAAAATTTGATTTCGACGTAAAATAAAATCTACAACATGAAAATTCGATTTTTCTCCACCATTAGAAAAATATTATCAACTAGATTCAGACGCTTCTGGTTTCACCGAAATCCGACTCAACACGAGTTCTATATGATCAATTGAAGTTGAAATTCAATTTTTACGAACTACCGCGCTGTTTGAATTCTTTTTATATTAAAGATAAATATAAACGTTCATTCATCGTTAAATTAACGAATTCGATAGTAAATTCCTAATAAAATATTTAAAATAAATTTAAATATTCGAATCAAAGCAGCAGAAAAATCCGGGTCGTTACATGCCAGAATTATAGTTAATATCCAAAATCCATATTTAGGCGCATTCATATTAATAGTTATCTTTAATATAGGTCTTTACGCCTAAGCCACATATTCCTTTTTCAAGTCATGAACCAATATATATAGAAAAAAATATGCACCAACATCTAGATCTTTAAACTATAACCTCCCAAAGTCGGATCTTAATTCAAAATATGCGTTATGTCCAAAGTCTCAAGTCATATGTTAACATACAATGGTTCCTCTTCTTCCAAATCACAGAATATGCATAGATCTAAATCTAGCTTACAACATATGTCCTTTTTACTTAAATCAGTCACAGATTAGTCAAGTCCAATTATGCCATCATTCATTATTTGTCCCAAGGTTTATCGTTTGTGCGTTAATCTCTTATTAGATTTGGCGCAAGCTCGTGGTAGCCTGGCTATAGAACAGAAAGAAGAAATAGATACAGAATAAGATAGATCCAGACAGAACAGAACATACATAACCTCAAATTCTGATTTACAATCATGTCACAATCATAATTAAAGTTTATATCGGAAAATAACTGCACTTGCCTTTCGTGGTTGAAGAAAGGATAATAAACTGTTGTTGATGCAGAATTGCTGAATTACTCCTCTTTAATTGTTGTTGTAGCTCTAAACTTTGATTTGAGATTTGATTTAGCTTTTTAATTCTATTCAGGTTGGAAGAAGATGCATCAGTCCTAGTTTGATTCCAGTAGAGTAGCGACGCCATTTTTTTTAATTAGAACAGAGGCAGAGTATAGACAGAATGAAATTGTGTAGAGAGAATGAGGCTAGGGGGCTTTTTATATAGGTTTAGGCGAACGAACCTAGGCTGGAAACGTGTCCAAAAACATCAGAGTGAACCCAGGCTGAAAACCAGGTTTCGGCACCAGGTCGACCATAGGGTCGACCATAGTGTCAACCTAGTCCCTGGGAGGTCGACCATAGTGTCGACCCCTAGGTCGACCTAGTTATGGGCGGGAAATTTCCCGCCCAGTCTACCCTGGGGTTTGAATTCGAATTCGAATTTCGAGCTGTTTTTGATTCTGAAAATTCCTGAAACTTCGGAGGGTCCTAACTTGGTCATACGGACTCCGTTTTTCGAAAACTCGGACTCATTTCCAAGCAGAATTTCGAGACGAACGCAATGGCGTAACCCGTTTCCCTTGATTCTTATTTTATAATTTAATTATTCTTTGCATTGTTATTCTTATGTTCAAGAAAATACGGGGTGTTACATTCTCCCCTCCTTAAAGGATTTCGTCCCCGAAATCTTCAAGTTAAGAAGAATGTGTCCTACCATCCAGTCATCCATCTACTCAACTATCATCCACAAGCATCCATTGTCCTTAGAAAACTTCTAATGTTGTATGAGCATATGCAAAAGTGTGTGTATATGTTCCTTGTCTAATGCAAAGATCAGGCGGTCCACTGATTCAGTTGACCTCCTTAATGCGAATTTTGTCAGTGCCAAGAGTCCAACATGTATGCAATTTTCCTATTTGATACATATCATTTCTAAATGTGGTGCGCAATCATTCATCCAAATGCAACATCCATGTGATGAGTCAACCATTTTGCATCCACAAAATTGAAAATGCACACACATCCATATGCAGTATGAGAGTATTTTTGAGCCGATCTAGTGCCTAGTGTGTGTATATGCATCCATGAGCAACCACTAGCAACCACTTGCATCCACTTACAACCATCAAACATAACATGTCTCAAACACATGTTTACTCCCATTAGGATTTCTTATCTATAGGTCGTAGACTCGATCGATAGGATACCGTCGAGTGATGGAAGCGAGTACAAATAAAAAGAAAACTTGGTTCCCATTAGACATTGGTTGAGAGAATAATTCCCCTAAGTATCAACCCCGAAGACCGAAATCAACATCAGATTGACACCCAGAGAATTACCCTCTTTAGACAATGTCAAAACTGGAAATCTAAACCTTATCAGAATTATTCAGATTTTTACAGATTATAGGTACAGATCAGATTATCAAATGATTCTTAGGAAACTAAGCATGATAAAATCATATCCCGCAAAAACCCAGAATGCGTGCGTCATACTTGATGCCTAACACAGATATCCAACTTATCACAATTAGATGAGGCATAACCCTTATAGGTCTGAGTTTACAGTGGAATCAGAAACAATACTAGTATTAAAGTGTAGAGTATTGATTACAGAATCAAAATGCCAGAATCAGAAAAGAGTTTTAACTCAACAATCAGGTAAAGAAATTAAACCTCCTACAGAAATTTTTCCTATTACTATCCTATCCACTAGCCTCGAGAGTGTTCGTATGCCCTCCAGAAGTTGGTCCTGCCCTCTGCCCTTGCCCTCGTTTCTTCGGGCAGTCCCTGGTGAAGTGTCCCATCTCACCACAGTTGAAGCAAGTGCCCTTTCTTTTTCTGCAATCCTTGTTTATATGAGTTGAGCTTCCACAAGTAAAGCACTTTTTCTCCTTCTTATCTTCAGATTTCTCATCCTTCTTTTGTGTTTCCTTTTCGGGTCATGCTTTCTTGTTCTGTGGTTCTTCCTTCTTTGCCTCTTTCTTGCCCGTGTCTTCCTCATGCAGTAGTGCCATGTCCACCAATCTCTCGTAAGTCGCTCCCATGGGTACATGGGTCATGGCTAGGCTGTGCAGTGGCTCGTTCAATCCTTTAACAAAGCGGAGAGCCTTTTTATGCTGAGTGTTGACTAAATCTAGTCCGAACCTAGCCAGTTGGTTGAACTGGTTGACGTATTCCTTGACCGTCATGCTCCCTTGCTTAAGAGATAAGAACTTCTCCACCTGCAGACTTCGCTCAGCTTGTGAGAGGAATCTCATCTCAAATCTCATCCTGAAATCCTCCCAAGTTTCCACCGGTCTCTCAGCATGGGTGACCTCCCACCAATAAGAAGCTTCGTCTTTAAGCAACCACACTGCCAACCGTACCTTTTGCCTGTCGTCCACCTCGAAAATGACGAACAAATCTTTGGTCTCCTTCAGCCAGTTCCTTGTTGCCACGAAGGATTCAGTTCCATAGAAGTCCTTTCCACCCATAGCCTTGAAGTCTCTACACGTCTTTGCGAAAGCATTTCCACGACGAGGAGGAGGAGGAGGAGGTGGTACCGCTGCCACTGGGGGAGGAATATCTTCTAGGCCTGTAACGTTGGCCCTAGCCTCTAAGTACCTCCTGAACCAGCCAGGTATTGGCACACCCTCTGGAAGGTTAAGATTCCCAGGCACGCTAAAACGAAAGAAAAAGGATTCAAAACGGAGAACTGAAATGATAGAGATATGGCTTTCGGGGATTATATTTTTCAAAATAAGCTTTATTTTTGAAAATACTCCCTTTTAAAACCTTTTTGAAAATAGTTTTCAAAATCTTTACCCAATCTGGTAACCTTCAGCTCTAATACCAAGTGTAACACCCCACCTCCGTTAAGGTCACTCACAAAAGGAATGCCTTAACTTTGATGGAGCGTTTTAGTAGGCAGAACAAAATGTTACAAGACAGATATACAATAGTACTTGAAAAACTTTATAACTTTATTGCAGTGGAAAACAGAAATCAGTTTGGTTACAACCTTACTAAAAACTCAAGTATATATATATCAGCCTTGTTTAAAACCATCAGAGTACAGTACTTTTAAAAATCACAATCCCCATAGAACAGACACTATAAAGAGCCAAGCCATACTTCAGGCACTTCAAGCAGAAGGTATCCGGATCAAGCTAAAGTATTCCTCCTTAGAAACCTGGGGGGGGGGGGAACGGAAGGAAAAGGGGCGAAAACAAGCAAGGTCAGACATAAAGTCTGGCAAGTCCAGTGACTTTCAGCATATGAACAGATAATAATAATCATAACATGAAAGTAAAGCTGGATAAGAGATGACAGTGACAGGAGTAACAAATATACTTAAATTAAGCCGAAGAAACAGGATGATATAAGCTATAACTTTTCACTCCTCTGCACTTATACCAGTATAACAGGATTAGGTGTCACCGTAATGTCTAAACCGAAACAAAACAGAAATAAAATAATTTCTACAGAAACAGAATGATAATAATGGGATTTTACGTCCCGAACAGAAGCAGACGGTACAGAGACAGAAACAGAATAATAATCCATATAGAAACAGAATGTAGAATTAGGTGTACACTACTGACGGGCTTTTACCACCCAAACATAAACAGGCGGTACCACATAGACATGTGTTGCCACCCAACAGAAACAGACGGTACCCCACAGAAACAGACAAAGCTAAGTTTACCCTAAATCCTACCCCAAGCGATCGGCTCCCTAATACATAAATTATTAAATACCCTGTGTCAGCCCCATAGAAGGGCGTATCATTCCCTAAAGTGGCAACCTTTGAATGACACAGACCTATTTACAGATATCACGGCGTCTTACATCCTCAGAGGCAGACCGGGATCCATGCACGCACATGACCCGGTTGGAACGCACCATCAACACCCCTCGCCATTTTCAGAATGAACTGCTTATAATTAGTTCAGTAAGCGTGCCCGGACCCTACCTACTTTTGGGTCAAAGTTTTGATATCAGAAAGGGTTACTGACTAATATGGGTCCCAAACAACAGATGACACAAGTAATTTCCCTCCTAACCTTGTGTCCCCAGACTAACAGATTTCAGATTAACTTGTTTACAAGTTCAGACATACAGAGTTCAGATCAACTAGTTCACAGATCAGACAAGTTTTCAGACTAACGGATCAGATATTCGGATTTAACAGATTTACAGATTTGTCTAACTTTGTATTGGGCCTACAGATTCACGAAACGAGTTTGTTAAATTCATTAGTCCAATTGGTTTAACCCTACCCAACACGTTTTAGACATCATATTTATCTTAGATTTGTATTAATTAAAAATTAATGCGTAGACCTCTCATATTAGACTGACAGTTTGCGGCCACTGGTTAGGCCGGTTGGTTCCGGGCAGGTTTCTACCGCAAACTGAGTCTAACCTCGGGTTTCAAACACGTTATGACTAACTTCTCACATTAGAACCTATTGTTTGCGGCCACTGGATGTGTCGGGCGGTTCCGGGCAGAATTACGCCGCAAACTCATTCTAACCTCGAGTTAGCCATGTTTCATGTTTACTCAATGTATTCATTCACAGATTATGCTAATATCAGACTAATTATGCTAATTTAACAAATTAACTTATTTACAAGTTACATCAGATTATTCGAGGTTCTATTAACAAGTTTCGCTCAATTTTAAATCGAGCATATAGATTTACATACTTCAAATTTCAGCATTTCAGTTCCAACAGATTACGCAGTTCAATAGATTAAACAGATAACAGATCTTGCAGATTAGGTGATTTAGCAAATTTAGCAGATAAGGCAATTTAACATAATTAGCAGATTAGGCAAATTTTACATAATTAGCAGATTAGACAATTCAATCTAATTAGAAGTTTAGGCAATTCAACAGATTTAAACAGACGGCAAATTTAGCAGATTAACTTAATCAGGCCTAAACTTATATGCCCAAATCATGGCCATAATTAATAATACAACATATGACCCAAATTTTAAATTAACTTTGTACAGTATGGAATATCCTTTAAAAGCCCAAAACAATATTAATTATGCCAGAATTATAGTTAATATCCAAAATCCATATTTAGGCGCATTCATATTAATAGTTATCCTATTTAATATAGGTCTTTACGCCTAAGCCACATATTCCTTTTTCAAGTCATGAACCAATATATGGAGAAAAAAATATGCCCCAACATCTAGATCTTCAGACTATAACCTCCCAAAATCGGATCTTAATTCAAAATATGCGTTATGTCCAAAGTCTCAAGTCATATGTTAACATACAATGGTTCCTCTTCTTCCAAATCACAGAATATGCATAGATCTAAATCTAGCTTAAAACATATGTCCTTTTTTACTTAAATCAGTCATAGATTAGTCAAGTCCAATTATGCCATCATTCATTATTTATCCCAAGGTTTATCGTTTGTGCGTTAATCTCTTATGAGATTTGGCGCAAGCTCGTGGTAGCCTGGCTATAGAACAGAAAGAAGAAAGAGATATAGAATAAGATAGATCCAGACAGAACAGAACATACATAACCTCAAATTCAGATTTACAATCATGTCACAATCATGATTAAAGTTTATATCGGAATATAACCGCACTTGCCTTTCGTGGTTGAAGAAAGGATAATAAACTGTTGTTGATGCATAATTGCTCATCTTTAATTGTTGTTGTAGCTCTAAACTTTGATTTGAGATTTGATTTACCTTTTTAATTCTATTCAGGTTGGAAGAAGATGCATCAGTCCTAGTTTTGATTCCAGCAGAGTAGCGACGCCATTTTTTTTAAATTAGAACAGAGGCAGAGTATAGACAGAATGAAATTGTGTAGAGAGAATGAGGCCAGGGGGCTTTTTATATAGGTTTAGGCGAATGAACCTAGGCTGAAAACGTGTCCAAAAACATCAGAGTGAACCCAGGCTGAAAACCAGGTTTTGGCACCAGGTCGACCATAGGGTCGACCATAGTGTCGACCTGGTCCCTGGGAGGTCAACCATAGTGTCGACCCCCAGGTCGACCTGGTCCTGGGCGGGAAATTTCCCGCCAAGTCTGCCCTGGGGTTTGAATTTGAATTTCGAATTCGAATTTCGAGCTGTTTTTGATTCTGAAAATTCCTGAAACTTCGGAGGGTCCTAACTCGGTCATACGGACTCCGTTTTTCGAAAACTCGGACTCATTTCCAAGCAGAATTTCGAGACGAACGCAATGGCGCAACCCGTTTCCCTTGATTCTTATTTTATAATTTAATTATTCTCTGCATTGTTATTCTTATGTTCACAGAAAATACGGGGTGTTACACTACATAACAACATCCATCCCAGATCAAATCACGTATGGCAACCAATAGAATTTAACAACGTATTGGTAAATACACAATCATAATTAATTAATTTTAATTATATATAAAAATAATAGTATAATTCTCATAGTGGTTTTTAATTTTTAATAATTCAGAATTGAAATTTGCCCAAAATCCAATTTGCTCCAAATTCGTTCTAGTCAGTCCTGAAATGTAGATCTCGGATTCACGATCGCAACGGTTCTGAAATCGTCCAATTCTGAATTCGTTTGAGTAAGATATGAATTTATTTGTATAAGTAATAATTTAATTAATTAAATAACTAATTTTAAATAGAAAATAAACTTTCTCCTTCCACTACAGATCAAGGTGGTCGACTTTCCTATGTTGTTCGATCCTAGGGTTCCGGTTTTCACGCAATTCGATGCGTTGGAGGACGATCGGATGGCGGCACGTCGAAGGGGGTAGGGCGGAGCACGTAGGGGGACCCACGGCAGTAGGTGCGATCGCACTAGGTGGCTGGACGGCGCTCGAAACGGAGCGGGTTTGGGGTCCAGGAATTCGGTTGTTGCTTGACGATGGGTGCTGTTATCCGTATGGATGCGGAGATGGAGAACGCCCTACAATATTGTGTGAAGAACGGAGCGATTCTACTGAGTGGATTGAGAGAAATTAGTGGAGGAAGGGAAGAAAGTTTCTGGCCATGGAAATGAAAGGGGGCGGCGACTACGATATTAGGGATTAGGGTTTGATTAAGAGATATTATAATAAATAATATTAAATCTCTTAATTATTAGTTTAAGCCTGTTAACACTTTACAGCTCCAAATTCATCTCAATGAGAGTTATCCACACCCAAATGCCCCCGTTCCGGACACAATGGGCTAGGTCCCATCAGCCCATTCGATCGTTTTCAGTCTGTTTTCTTTAAATTAAAATATAAATCATTTATTTATTTAATTTGATCATATATTTAAATTTACCGGAGTCGCATACAGACTCCAAAAATTCCCGAAAAATAAATCTAGCTATGTTTTGACGATATGGTCCTAACAAAATTAATTTCGTCGAATTTGGAGACCGTTTGAAAAATAACCCTTTTAACGGTCGATTAAATTCAGTAGAAATTATTGAACACAGTTTAATTTACGACACTCACATATTAATTCCAAAAATTATGAAAAATTAAACTTAGTAATAATTTGACATTACAGATGTGTCAAAAATGGTTTCGTCGAAAACAGAGGTCGTTTGTAAAATGACTATTTTTAATAGCTTTAATATTATTTAAAAATGGAATTTTTAAATTCTGGCACATTTTCTAACTAAATTTCTTTTAAAAAAATTAAATTGGTTCTGATTTTCCGGGTTGTTACAAGGTCCAAATCGCATGTGTACAAATCTTGTTGAAATCGTAATAGACAGTCTTCGTTTTGGGAAAGGGGAAGAAGATGAAATGAAGATAAAATCTGTTTGTTTCCATTTTGCTTTAGAATTTTTCACTATTTGGTTGCGTCATCCTAAATCGTCTCCTGCATTCTCTTAAACCGCAAAAGGTGAGTTTCCCCTCACTCACGACTAATTTTCGTTTTGCAATTTTATCAACATCAAAGAAAATGTTAGGATAACTTGAATGAATAAGTATGTCGGATTTATACGCTGATAATTGCTCTTTGGATGAATTAAAAAGTTGTTTGATGCAAGTTTGAATGATGTTGCTACGATTGTTTGTTGTGTGAATTGTTCGTTAATTTGTATTACCCTTAAAATCACATTGCAATTTCCCATAGATTCAGGAAAAATCACTATGGGTTGAAATGGTATATATACCCGAATGACTGTATAAATTTAGGAAAGAAATTTCGAATCAATTTAGGATGCAGGTTGAAATGATATATACCTGGGATTCGAATTTTAAGAACAGATGGAAATGATGTATATCCGTACTACTTGACTGTTGGATAAAAAAAATTACACGGACATTGTGGTTAATGAATAAAACTGTTTTTTTTTAGATTTTGCAAATATGTATCTATTTTTAAATGTAAGTTAAATGTCTTAGCTAAAAATTTAGATTCGAAATGTTTTGACTTGAATGTATGAATTTAAGAGAATTCATTCAGTGAAAGAATTTAATATTAATTTCTAAATTGGTTTTGTTGTTTGAAGATAATATTATTTTAAGGAATTTACAAATACGTTTTGATATATCAAATTGATTTTGTTTCTAATTTATGTTAAGTTTAAATTAATGTGTTGAATATTTAAACTTGAATTAATAAGTTTAATTCAACTAATTTAATGAATGCTTTTAATTAAATTTGAAAGTTAGTTTTGTTCATTTGAAAGTTAATATTATATAAATTTGATAAAGATTTTTGAGAGGTTTAAAAACTCAAATTTGTTTAAACTAATGGAATGGAAGGATTTAAGTCAACCGACATTAGAATTTTTATCAAACTATAATGATTTAATTGATTTAAATGTTGAATTTTGAACTTGTAAGGAATTGGCTTAAGTATAAGAGTGAAATACTTGAATTTGAATATTGGTTTAGATAAATGAAAAAAAATGAATTTGAGATTTAGATTTTAAACTAAATTTGAAGTTAATGGTTAAAAAGTTAAATTCAAGCCGTAATATGACTTAGACACTTGGTTTAAATTTGAAATTTATACCATTTGGGTTTTAAATTAAGTTGAATTGAAATTCGAACTTGAATTAACGATAGTGAAAATTAGTTACACATCCTTAAAAAGTTAGAAAATAAGAACGGCATCCTCCCAAACTTTATTATTTAAAGCGTGTCCCTATTTTCGCTGTTACGTGTTTTCTGAAGGAATTTGTGCGCTATATTAAAAAAATTCAAAAATCTGCAAATATTCGCAGAAGATCACGGAAAAAAAGTTACATGCATGTATGCAATTAAACTCAATAGTTGCATATGCAATAATTCATGAAGAAGTTTACACTGAAAATCCGCGTGAATTCTTGCATACATGTAGTCAACTATTGAAAATATATGCATACATGCATGCAACAATTTATGTAGATTTTACACTGAAAAAAACTGCATGAATATTAGCATACAAGTATGCAACATTCTGTTTTATTGCATACATGTATACAACTAAAGATGAACTAATATTTATGCCTTCGGATTGTTGCATACATGTATGCATTTATTCTGAAAACATGCATACATATATGCAAATAAATAGGAACTTATATGCATGGGGACAAATATATGCATACATGTATGCATTTGTTCTGTAATACATGCATACATGTATGCATAAAACTTAACACAGATGCATCACTGGAATAGCTGCATGCATGTACGCAAGAATTTCAAATATATGCGTTATTTGACATAGAATACTGTAGTTTCGTTTTTGGTTTTTGTATTTTTCATTTTTGATGTGTTTTTGGGTTGTTTTTTCATCTGAATTTTATTATGTTTACGTGTTTGATTTAAATATGAATTTACGTGATTTTTTTATTTTTAATGAATTTTCGAAAAATAGGGACCTAATTTATAATAAGTTTAAGAGCGGACCTGAGCCAAATTTTCAAATCGATTAGGGACTTGAGACAAATGCACCCTTAAAGATAAGTCAAATTTTGAAATTGCAGATATTTGGGTCGGATTGGACTATTTATTCGAATTAGCTACTTTATATCAAACTATTTTATTTAAACTAACTTCTCTTTTATTATGTATGTTATCAATATATAAAAATTGATTTTTCAACTATTTTTAATAAAACTAATATATATTTCATTTGACTAATGTATATTTTATACTATTTTAATCAAATTTTATAAACTAAATTTAGTATTATATATATTTTGTAGTTATCATACCAAGCCGTCTTATACAAAAATTAAACTAATATATCATTTTAACTATTTTTACCGAACTTAACTATTTAAATAAAAGTATATATGTCCAATTCGAGCTTTTAATTCCAAAAAGATTGAATATAAAGATGTAGTTGAATAACGATATTTGTGACTCGAAATTCAAAATCAAATATGAAATTTTGATAATGAATCAGTTTGTGAATATGGAACTTGAGATTTGAACAATATTAAATGAGTTGAATCGATTTGAGAAATTTATAAATAAATCGATACCTAATATTATTGATTTACGATGGTTGGAATATGATTTCAAATTTAATGACCACGGTGTGAAATAAGCATTCGGGTTGTTAAAGTGACCGGTGTAACAACCCAGATTTTTTTTGACCATTTTAATTTGAATATTTAATTTTGTTTAAATATTTTAATTAGAATAATTATTGATTTTAACATTTACAACGATGAGTTCATATTAATAAAGAATTATATTGTACTACTATAACGACCATTGGCAATGTAATTTCATTACAAGTTATATATATATATAAGATAGTTGTAAAATGGTTTTATGACCCTTTCAAAATGTTACTATTCAACATAAATACCCATATGAACGTATGAGGATAAATTAATATTGAATTAATTATAATATACCCATATGAATGAATGATATTTCCAGAATAACTAAAGAAGAGCAAAGAAAATATAGTAAATGAGATAACAACAGTTCATGACCATAGTGCGGCCAAGCCGAAATATAAACTTTATTATGAACATGAAAACTGGAATGTACAATCCTTGGTAAGAACAACAAAATGAAGTGGCATATAAAAAGAAAAGTACAAGGGAAATTATACAGTAAAAAAAAAAAAAATACAGTAAAGGGGAATCAGCTTCTTCACGTGTAGAGTGCATTGCAAAATCTTTTGACAAGCCAAATCACAAAACTGCAATACTGATGTGCACACAACAAATTAAAGTAGCAAATAAATAAAGTAGGTAAAGAAGAAATATACATCGACAGTTTTTTCACACTCCAATGCAAGATCTTTTGGCCAAGATTTTTCACTTACACTTGCTTCTGTACATACATGTGCCTCTGTACAAATCTCTTGTCAAGATATATGTCTACTTATACACAATCCCTACATCAAATGTGAGTGCCAGTGCCTTGCAAAAATGGGACAATTTGTACAAAAAACTGACGTCTAACCTACCCTTCCAAATAGCACAGACCCTATTGATGGAAACAACTCAGGCCTGAAGCTCAAAATCCATCAACAACAGCTACCTATTCTTTTGCCTACCCCTCTTTTCTATCATCCACAAGACAATACAACCACAGGCCTAAAACACAGCTACAGATCTATTACGTGCATCCCAAACAACTGAACCGTGATGAGCAAGGAATTGCGCATATATAAATAAGCAACATCACCTTCATTTGATCATCTAGGAATGAATACAGTAAAGAAATAAAAGGCACTAAAGCCATTCGAATTCTTCCACCCCTTTTACTCTCGAATATACAAATGAATTCACCAAATTTTTAAACAGAAAATAATGAGGGAAAAGAGATTTGCGAGCTGACCTGAATGGGTTGGAATCTGAAGTAACGTGGGGACCGGATCTCGAATGAAGGACGATGTCTTTGGAAACGAACGGTGGGTCAATGGTGGGGCTGGCGAGGATGGGGTTCAAGCCGAGGAAGGAGCGGGCTAGGGCGCCTGACCTGGGGGCGTTCGCTGGACCTCCGATCAACGGGAAACAGGCGCGGCGCTGGAATTTCTTTTGACAGAGGCGGTTTCCATTTTTCTTTTTTTTCTGCTCGGACGAGATGAAAATGAGAAGTGGATGAAGGCGGCTGCGTTGTTTTAGTGGAGAAGGGTTTTTAAAGTGGACGGGTATTGGTAAAGGAATGGGCTTTAAGGATGTGGGCCGCCAAGGCAAAGGAGAAATGGCCAATAAAGGTATTCACTAATGGTGAAGGTAAATTATTATGGAATTGGAAGTTAGTTAGTTAATTAATTTTATAATAAAACTATTAATAATCATTTAATATTTAAAATAAAAACAGAGGTTAGAGGATGTGGCCAACGTTCTAGAATTGCGGTGACAATATGGAACAAGGCAGAGACAAATGAAGCAATGAATAAAGGAACCTGTCGAAGTATTTTAAACAGGGTAATTTGTTCGTTAATTAAATTAATTAGCTATTAAAATAGTGTTAATTTCAAAACATTAACAACGTAATTATATCCTGGCAGAATAGGACGATTCCAAATAAAGTGAAACCGGTTGAAGGAGGACAACATTATGGAAATTTAATTGGACGAGTTGGAAATTATTTGAAACGAACTGTGTATACAACACGAATCCAGGTGAGTTAATCTCACTCAGTTACCACTTATAATGATTGTAAGTCGGGTTTATATTTTCCTGTTATGGCTGTTAATTGTTGATTGTTGATGATTGTTTGAATGCGTGTTAAATTATTATATCAATTATTTTAAATTAAACGGTTGTTTAATTTAAATAAAATAACATCGTTATTTTAGCAATGATTTCCAAACAAGGTAACTTACCTTGTTGGTTACGTTTATGATATAAACGTATTTAAATTAAATTGGGTGCTTGGATCACTATTGGTTGACCGTTATCAGTTAGATTGTTTATTTATCTGCATATGATCATGATATGAAACCGTGAAACTCATATGATTGGCTTATAGAATTGGTTGTTGATTTGTGAAACCCAAATTCAACCTTTGTTTGGTTATTAACCAATTGTGATGTTGGTTGGAAAATTCCTAGCGGATGGCCAAGTTTCAAACTGTTTATTAAGTTCGATTTACCGATAGGTGAATCGATAATAACAAAGTTATGGAATTCAGTCTATAACTGGACGTAGATTTTAAAAATATATATATTTAAAATAAAGTTTTAAAAAGGAAATTCAATTCTGGAGTAAATTAAAATTTATTTAATTTAAGGAACTGTTCCTTAAATATCATTTAAATAAGAAATGGAAGTTAGACATAAATTACGATTTAGTTTCAAAGGAAGTTTTATGAATGGTTTACATTTAAACCGAGTTTAGTTATTAAGTGAATTTAAGCGATTTTGGTGAGTTTAAATTAAATGATACTTAATATTTTAAGTAAAGAGAATCGAGATGGCAAAGGGGCTTTTTATTACACCATAGTTGTGTAAACAAGTAATGGATAGGGAAATGGGAAGTAAAGCGTTAAACTGTGAATTGACGTTACCTAATAGTGACCTTAAGTGTAAGGGATGAGAATGAAGTGAGATTTACCAAAAGAAATGGTTTGAAGAACTAGAAAAGGGATTTATGTAATCAAATTGGGCAAAATGTTTAATGATAGGATTTAAAAAAAAACCCAGACGATGGAACCCAGAATTTTAAGGAAGTTGAAGTTTAAAGATTTATGTATATTAACCATTTACTGGATTAAGGAATTCAGTAATAATCATTTCAAAAGCAAGTCGATTTTATAAAACTGTATCTTTTATACGGAAGTAAAGTGGTGTTAAAAACGAATGAGTTTTTGAATTACGGTTCATATTTATCTTAAGACAAGAGCGTTGTTGCTCAAGGTCTGAGAGGTAATTAAATGCCCCAACTTGAACGACTTCGGGATTGTCGAAGGATGGTATAAATCGTGATAGTGGAGTTGTTAAAGAAGATTATTTGGGAAATAATAGTGAATCGTTATTTGAAGAATTTCGATATATGATGAGTTTTCAAAATAAAAGGAAATAAAGCGGGCGTGAGTGTAGGAAATGACATTTCCGTGGTAACAAAATAAGAGGGAATTTTGTAACAATTGTTTTACAATGGTAAGTAAATTGATCTCGTAATTATAGGTGTTAAGAATTGTGGTGGCAAATGTTTTAAAAGATAATAACAAGGAATTGGATAAGGTTTAAGGTATTTCTTTTAAGTAATCCAATCAAATGATTCAAGGACATTTATATATTAAATTAATATATTATCTTTGGTATTATAAATAATATATTATTTTAATGGCCAAGTGATGCTGTGAAATAAACCAAGGAATTTATTTTGTTTTATGATTGTTTATTTTGATAGTTAAATAACCGACTATCAAAATCATGCCCAATACGTTGTTGGTACGGAAAGACCGGGATCGAATTTATATTCGAATACCATTCCGACCAGCAAACACGGGAAGACGTCGATTGAAGACGGAGCAAGTGAAGACCGTGGATCTTCATAAGCGGAAGGATTACTTGACGAATATTCTCTGTGTTGCAACGCAGAGATATTCTGACGTGATTCGGTCGTGGTTGAGATTTTGCGGATTGCAAGGACTACTCGCTACTGATCCTTGGGGTGATTCCTATTTAAGGATGCGGTAGGAGGGTACCTTCGATTCATCCTGTTCCTGGATGACTTGTATGGACGAGTGTCTGACAAAGTATTTCCAAAGGACCACGTACGTTGATTTCTTCAAACGTATCCTAGTTGGTTAGCTCCCAACTAGAGTATTTTTGTGGATGTCAATTAGTGATATCCAATGGATCTGACGATGTGGCATTCAAAGTAAAGGATGACCAGATGTGCTAAAAGGAATTCAAACCTCAAGCCTCATCAACCGGGAAATGACAAAAATCGGGCAGGCAGCATGGCTATGTGGGTCGCTCCCATTAGGGTGTATAATCACCTATCTAGAAAAATTCCTTTTGCTTCCTTAATCTATCGATGCTGTCCCTTTACGGGAGACGGTGGTTTGAGCCCAACCGTCGGTGATATACATTCGATACACTCAAGCGAAATGAGTGGTCGGTCATGTGAGGGCCGGGTTGCAAGACGTTCTTGTTGAACCCAGTGTATTCGCCTCTAGAGATACACGATCGGCAGGTGGTCCCATACCTTGTCATGGTTGGAATCCAATCTCCAATAAGCGCCCGCGGTTTTGCTTGTATACTATATATGTAGAGCGTGAGATGCAAGCGTTCTACTAGATTCGATATTACTTGTATTTAGACATTATCATAATATCAAACAAGATATTGATTTCAAAAATAGTTTTGGGTCATAGTAAGGTAAAAACCGTCCGTGTTTATGTGTGGGCTGGTCTTACTATTATCCTTTTCGTTCAAAAGGATTTTTAACTTTAAAATCAAGATGGTTGTTATATAAACTTTGCGAGATTTTCTCACTCTGGTTCACCAGACTGACCCGGTATTTGTAATACTCGGGTTAGACCGAGGTATACAGGTTCAGGTTATCAGATGCTGATAAGAGATGAGCTAGAAGAATTCAGACATATGAAGTAATAACATTCCACTGTGTGTCGTATATGAGGACAGATTATTATAACTGTCCAGATGAGAGATGTACTCTGATGATTGTAAGTATATTTTCAAAGCTCTCAATAAAGATTTATTTCTATATGATATTTTGTTCCGCTGCGATGTGAGACTCTGTGTCGTGTTGGATTTTCTTCTTCTTCTATTCTAATATTTCTTTCTTTCTTATCTCATCCTCTAAATTCTTTCAAATAACAATCTGGTGGGTTCGATACTTGAGTTTTGGCAAATAATGTGGGATTATGTATTATTGTCAAAATTCGGGCGTCGGGTTCCTACCGGGTCGTTACAACCGGAGTTGGTATTGTCATACTCTCTGCCAATATCGATACCACTTTAACAACTGTGCACATGGTGGAGAATCTAGAATGAAGTAGGATGGATATGGCAAAGATTACTGGATTTAAAAAAAGAGAACGATGATGGATAGCCTTGACCTTCGAGTCATAATTAAAATGACTAAAACAGGAGCTATACCGTGACCAATTGGGTTGATCACCCTGATCGGCAACACTCCTTCCCGTTATTATTATTGTCTCAGTTCCTCGGTTTGATTGACTCGATTGATGTACATCTTGATTATGGAGTGTTGATCGAGGTTGGCGGTAGTTGCGACTATATGTTATCACCGGTCCGGGAGTGCAATTGGTAGATTCCTACCCTGGGTATTTCCTCACATGCTATGTCATATTTACCCAGATCGAGCTCCCTATGATTTTGATTTGACGTTGTCGTATCGCGACGCATCCCTGTCTACCAACCTACTGGTGTTTTATATGCAATGTGTACGAAAATGTAAGTAAACGGCGTAAGGGTAAAAATGCAATCCCGCTTACGTTATTTTTATTATATTTACTTTACTGAATAGACACAGTTATAATAGCATATTATAGTATATGTATTTGTTTCACGGGTCCTTAAAAGATGGAAATCTCAGACATCCTTTAAGTTACTGATGCATTTATTTGAGCATTTCAATTGAAATTGATTTATTAGCAAAAGAATGTTAGTCTTGACTCAAGTATATTGTTTTTTTCCTTGCATTATGCTCGCGTCAGACGGAGTTTGACAGCTTGAGATTACATCTTTTGGAGCTGGTGACCAATTGAAGACTTCCTTTCCATTCAGTAAATTTAAGTCATTTGATTTTGTATTAACGAAATTCCATGTATTAAATTTCCATTGTATGTAAATTTAAACTCTGCTGTATTATGTTATTTTCCGCTGTGAGATGATTTATTATTCTGTATCTGTGATTGATGCTATTAAACCCCATAGCAATAACAATCAGCTATTTTGAACGATTCAAGTTAGTTTTATTATCAACCAGAATGGTTGGAAATAGCAGGTCGTTATAGCCATCACATTCCAAGTTACTAACAAAAGTGGCCAACGACCATTACATCCGAGGAAGAGCAGACTTGAAGGAGTGGGAGGGGTAAACAACTTGTAACATCCCAGAATTTTAACTAAGTTTGATTTGGATTTTTTATAAAATTTTATTTTCTGAATGTAAATTGATTTTTATAAGATTTGAATATAAATTTTAACTTTGAATAAGTATTTTGTTTTATTAAATATGATTTTGTATAAGAAAAATAAACTTATTTTGAAAATTTATATTTAATTTATAAGATTTATGTTTAAGTAATAATATTTTCTAATTTTGATAATATTGATTTGTAAAATATGAATTTGGTAAAGGATAATTTATTTTATGATTTTTTTCAAGAATGATCATTATCTTATTTATTTTGATAAATTATAATGGTATTTATAAAATTGTATAAGAATTGTTATCTATTTATTTGTGACTTAAATAAGTGTTAGAAAAGCATTTCAAGTTAGTAACACAAAATAAGTGTTAGAAATAATGTCGCAAAATGATTTAATATGAATGTAACATGTGTCCTAAAGAGGTGTCACCACCTTATTCACTTAAGGAACATGTGTTAACATGCATGAATCAAAGACACAAGGAAAGGACAAGTGTCCTATGAGGTGTAAGCTCCTTATACCTTTAAGTTTCCTATATAAACCCACCTTAACCCTCTCTTTTCACCATCCTTCTCCATTTCTCATTTCTTCCATTTTCTTTCATCCTTCTCCCCTTCTTATCTATGGCTTCCTATGCCATTCACCTCTCCTCTTCCTTTCACCATTTTGCTTAGCCTTTTTCCTCCTCCTCTTATAAAGAGATAAGACTAATATATCCATATATATTGGCAAAGAAGATGGTGCGCAGAAATACTGTTTGAGGGTTCGTTCAGCTAGGATCGTCTACGTGAAGTTTTGGAAAGCTGTTCGGTGAGAACTTCTAATTAAATTATTTATTTAAATTAGTAGTGATTAAATAATTAGTTGTTATTGAATAATTATAATTAGTTGAGATTAATTATAGTTAATTGTTGGTTGGATATGGATGTTCTTGTGTGAATGGATGTGCATGTAATTAGATGACACTGAACACTGAAGCGTTATTGACCGTAACGCTTGTGCACAACTGAATTGTATGTGTACGGGTGATGATTATAATTTTATGATCATCCGATTTATATGGTTGATTTATTTTGCATGATGCACACACAACACTATGGTTGTGGAATCATGCAGGTAATCGATTAAAATCTCCTTCCATGTAAATGAAGATTTATTTTTCAAATATTGAAATATTTTCTTTTAAGTAAAATTTTAATTTGATAGGGTTTGGAAATTTAAGTATAATATTTTATTATACCAGAACGTTCTAGGATGACAGAGAGGATAGTGTCTAGGCTTGGGTTTGGAAATGAAGTTTCCTGCTCTCCCTGGCTATCCCTAACTGATCCGACGAATGGGAAGGTTAATTTGAAGTTATTTCAATTTAGAAACGAATTGGAATTTATGAAAACTGAACTTTAGATCCAAAATAATTTGAAAAGTAAATCTAAATGATTTTAAAAGGGTTATATAAGGATATAACGATTTTCTAAGATATTTTGAAGTATCGTAGAATAACGGTTATTATGGTAAAAATAGAGCGTGTCGCATAACGACAATTTACGTATTTTAGATGCAAACTTTAAACGCTTATAACTTATGCAATCTAAATCGGATTTCCATGAAACGAAAAACATTTGATTTATATAAACAAGAACTTTCAAATGAGTGATAGCAGATTTTAAATTCGAGTTATAATTTTCAAGTTATGTTTGAAACCGTTTTGGAAAAGATCGATGTAAGAACAATTGTTGCCCATAACCATAAACAGCTATTTTTAAATTATTTAAAAATATGAAAAAAAATTGTAAAATCATTACAAATCATGAAAAGGTGTTTTCAATTGTAAAGTTTAAGTTTTGGCTAAGATAAACGATATTTTGATCAAAATAGTTAAGATAACTGTTTTGTAACACTTTTGGAACGCTACTGTAACGCTTCTTCGAAAACAATCTATTTTGAAGTTTTAACCCGTAAACGATTTTCCAAACTATAAGTAATGATTCGTGGAATGTTTTCAAAGGTTTAAGAGTATTAGAAATATTTTATATGGAATTTAAATTGATACTAATACGAGGTTTTAATACTAAATAATTGGATATGGTTGGAGATAAATCTTCGGATGTTTGATATTAGTTCGGTAAATGAAAACTCTTATTATCTGAGGAATTTAAAAGGTAATTCACCGTTATTCCGCTTATAATATGAGTTGGATACGGAAATTAATATTGAAGATAAGTTGATGGTATTTCTATCCAGATCTAATGTCAAAGAGTTGAATAGACGTTTCAATTAAGATACGGGTTCTCACCTTGATTTAAATAAGCTAGATAGAAATAATCTTCGATATTTGGTATGAACTTCATGATGTAAATGTATACTATCTGGGGAATTTGAAAGATATTATTATATTGTTATTCTACTTATAGTATTCGTTGATTATGAGAATTTATATCAAATATAAGTGGATAAAATTTCTGTGTAATTTATGATTCAATGACGATTGATTTGGGTTCTGTCGTGAATCGTATCTTCAATAATACCATTCTTGAAACCCAATAAGATTGAGTTGTGGAAATTCATATTGTAATTGGAATTTAGTCAAAATCTTCGATCAGAGGGAATTAAAAGTAAGAAATTGAAGCGAAGGTATACTCTTTGATTTCAAAGAAGAATTTAAGATGATAACGAGATGTACGAAATTATAGAAATTCAAATCTTTAGTTGTAAATGAATTGATAACTATGTGGAAGGAGATTTGAATTGAAAAGCCTGTGTGAACCATAACTACTGTTTAAAGTACGCTTATTACTTGGAAAGACCGGGATCGAGCATATGTTCGAAAACCATTCCAAGTAATAATACGACGTTATGAAGCAATTCAGGACTTGGTAAACGACAAATGAAGACCGGGAATATTTGAATTGTTTAGATTGATTGTTGATTAATGTCTCGGTTGGGTAGGCCACCCGATACGAGATGTGAGTTGCATGAGACCTGAACAAATTTAAGTATTTTCGGGTTGTTCCGTTCAGACCCAGAACGGTCTTGTATGGATGGTGTGTCTGACATTGAAATTGACTGCATAGCACTGATTTCCGTTAATGAATATCAGATTTGTGGCAATATATTATCCTCGTCTCTAAGTCATATGAACTTAGAGGGTATGCATTGATTGAAATCAGTGATATGTCGTGAATTGTCAATGTGACATACCCAAGTTAGGAAACGAGCTAGTGATGATCAAAGAATAGCTTATCGAAGCATAGCTTTGTGTATGACGTGACATCGAAAAACCTCGCACCCCGGATGATGAGAAACTGGCGGTTAGGTTGTGTATATATATGAATTGATGATGACCGCTGCAGCAGTGGGAAACCACTTATGACTTATGGAATAGGGTATGTTCGGGGGGCCGCGCCTGGTCGAAAACCGTTGATCTACCTCGCGATTTGTATTGGTGTCCGCGTCTGGATGAAAAACCCTTGATTACATTTCGTTTGTGTTCCGATTGATCTTTCGTGCCAGGAATCATCAAGTTGGAAACCCAAATCTCCAATACGTACCCCACGATTTTGGTTTGTATATATATATGGCGACATAATAGGATGGGGTATTATGCCGTCTAGGATTAATACATTTATTTGAGAAATGTTTTCCACACTATATATATATAATGGTTTTGAAAGAGGATTTTACGTATGAAAGCATGTTTGGTTATCATAAGATAAACCTCGCCCATCTGGTGTGTGCTTGCATTGTGTGATGTGGGACGAGCTTATGATAACTTCATTTTAGAAAGGTCATTGCGTATTTATATGCACGGGTATTCACATGGAGTAAACCCGTTCCGCGTTAGTGGCGTGGTCCGGTGAATTTCCCAACTTTAAAATGAATCCTAAATAACAACTGTTTTTGAGTTCTCACACCAGTCCCACGACTGACCTGGAGTTTATTGTTCCTTTCTAAACTCTGGGTGCCCATTAATTTTCACACGGGCAGCCAGTAGTTTAGCTTTGCAGTTTTAGTTCGTTGGAGCATGGTTCGGAGCACTTTCTGAGTTGGAGTCCATGATAGAGTTGAAGCTTCCGCTGTATCATTTTGATCTTCCGCTGAGAGTATATTTTCTTTCTTCCGCTATGTACGTTTATGTTGTAACTCTGATATTCATGTAACTCTGATGTAACATTGTAATTTGCAATGAAAAATTCTGTTATTTTGTTCAATGTATGTATGCACCCATAACAATTCGTCTTTCTGAACGGTTTAAGTTGTTTTAATTACCGGCGAAAACTGGTCAGAAAGGCGGGTCGTTACAGTTGGTATCAGAGCTTTGGTTATACAAAGCTATGGGGTACGTACATATTTGGACAAAAGAATAGGACTCCTCAGAGTTATATTATCTCATTAGAGATAGGGTTAGAAATACCCTAGAATGAGATTTTGGAATATTATGACGAGAGAGCGTATTTTGAAATCTATATAAGGTATTTTTGAACAAGTAAATCATTTTGGAACGATAATTATTTGAAATATATTTTTGGAAATAAGGGTTTCTAGTGTTTTATTCGACGTCAGGATTGGACTATCGAGTATGTAAGGGTTTTAAATATACGTCTGATCAACGTATATGCGAAGTCTAATATATACTAGATAGATATAGAGTCACGCTCTAGTCGCTTGGGGATGATTCTGGTGATTGATGCATCATCATCAGTCTTATTTTTGAGTTTCGAAAGTGGGATGACTATATGATTCCAGTTAATACGTCGAGGAATACCTAAAATATTTCGATATGTTAAAGGAATATAATATAAGGACAATATGTTATAGATGCAAAAACCAACTATTTTGATAATAACAAAAAGGGATATTGTAGAAGTAAACTATACTTAAGAATTAGAAAGAACACGTAAGTGTGGAAATTCATTAAGAAATTATATCAATACCACCTCTTAAAGAATCTGAAAACGATTTAGACTTAAGTTAAGAATTTGTTTAAAGAGATGATTTTGACTTAAGAATGGGTTTTAAAAAAAAAAATTAAACCGTAACAAACATCGAAATAGGAAAATTTGGATCTTTGAAATATTAAATTTGAAGAAGTGAGTTCTGAAAATGATAAGATTAATATTTGAAACAAATCTAGCTTGAACATAATCAGGGTGCGCAGAGGAAGCGTGATGGTATTTTTTTTTAAATAAAACCGTTTTAAGAGATTTTCAGGCTTGTTGAGTAAGAAAAGTTTTCTAAACAAGATTTGATTTTTTTTTAAAATGAAAAGAGTTATATATATTTTGAATTTTAATTGGATTTAGAAAAAGTGTTATTCGATTTGGTGAATACGACAACTAAAATATGAATATTAAATGAGTATAAGTTTAACTTATAAATGGGGTTAATATGAGATTATATTGAAAACAATTGGAATAAAAATTTGAAATAGAATGAGTATTTTGGAAACATAATTCTATCTCTTCCCTTATCGCAGAGTTTTGCTCGACCCATTGTCATCCTTTGAATATCACCCTGAATTGTCTGTCCAACTTTATTTCTGAATTCTTCCTTTTGGCTCTGCTCTAATAAAGCCATGGACAAGTGAATTAATTTGGATTTGAAACCAGTATTTTTGAATTATCTACTAATTTGAATTTGAATTCGTATTGAGTGCGATAGAATTTCTAATACTAGATTTAACCAAGATGTTATTTGCAAGATAATGGAAAATTTTGGGAGAATTTATTGGAGAACTTGGATTTAATTTCTAATTTAAGCTCTTATAATTGATAAGAAAATCATGGGTTCCGTAAGAATAAGTTAGGAAGATAATTTCCAAGCTTTAAAATATTCTTAGGGTCATAAGTACTGGACAATATATATTATAGTTTCTCCTTAGTAAGGGTAGTAGCCCTGAGTCTAACTCAGAGAATTCGATTATAAACAAGACCTGTGACGACCCCAGAAAATCACGGGATTAGAGAAGTATCCTTAGGCTCTACCGTTAGTGAGAATCAGACAGAGTACCCTGAGAATGATATGAGCCTTGGTTCTGACCATTACATTTCCGATGTATTTAGAGAGAAATTAGAATTTAAATTTTGTAAAGGAGTTTAAATTTACTCGACTTCCTTTTCGAGGACGAAAAGTTCTTAAGGGGGGGTGAATGTAACATCCCAGAATTTTAACTAAGTTTGATTTGGATTTTTTATAAAATTTTATTTTCTGAATGTAAATTGATTTTTATAAGATTTGAATATAAATTTTAACTTTGAATAAGTATTTTGTTTTATTAAATATGATTTTGTATAAGAAAAATAAGCTTATTTTGAAAATTTATATTTAATTTATAAGATTTATGTTTAAGTAATAATATTTTCTAATTTTGATAATATTGATTTGTAAAATATGAATTTGGTAAAGGATAATTTATTTTATGATTTTTTTCAAGAATGATCATTATCTTATTTATTTTGATAAATTATAATGGTATTTATAAAATTGTATAAGAATTGTTATCTATTTATTTGTGACTTAAATAAGTGTTAGAAAAGCATTTCAAGTTAGTAACACAAAATAAGTGTTAGAAATAATGTCGCAAAATGATTTAATATGAATGTAACATGTGTCCTAAAGAGGTGTCACCACCTTATTCACTTAAGGAACATGTGTTAACATGCATGAACCAAAGACACAAGGAAAGGACAAGTGTCCTATGAGGTGTAAGCTCCTTATACCTTTAAGTTTCCTATATAAACCCACCTTAACCCTCTCTTTTCACCATCCTTCTCCATTTCTCATTTCTTCCATTTTCTTTCATCCTTCTCCCCTTCTTTTCTATGGCTTCCTATGCCATTCACCTCTCCTCTTCCTTTCACCATTTTGCTTAGCCTTTTTCCTCCTCCTCTTATAAAGAGATAAGATTAATATATCCATATATATTGGCAAAGAAGATGGTGCGCAGAAATACTGTTTGAGGGTTCGTTCAGCTAGGATCGTCTACGTGAAGTTTTGGAAAGCTGTTCGGTGAGAACTTCTAATTAAATTATTTATTTAAATTAGTAGTGATTAAATAATTAGTTGTTATTGAATAATTATAATTAGTTGAGATTAATTATAGTTAATTGTTGGTTGGATATGGATGTTCTTGTGTGAATGGATGTGCATGTAATTAGATGACACTGAACACTGAAGCGTTATTGACCGTAACGCTTGTGCACAACTGAATTGTATGTGTACGGGTGATGATTATAATTTTATGATCATCCGATTTATATGGTTGATTTATTTTGCATGATGCACACACAACACTATGGTTGTGGAATCATGCAGGTAATCGATTAAAATCTCCTTCCATGTAAATGAAGATTTATTTTTCAAATATTGAAATATTTTCTTTTAAGTAAAATTTTAATTTGATAGGGTTTGGAAATTTAAGTATAATATTTTATTATACCAGAACGTTCTAGGATGACAGAGAGGATAGTGTCTAGGCTTGGGTTTGGAAATGAAGTTTCCTGCTCTCCCTGGCTATCCCTAACTGATCCGACGAATGGGAAGGTTAATTTGAAGTTATTTCAATTTAGAAATGAATTGGAATTTATGAAAACTGAACTTTAGATCCAAAATAATTTGAAAAGTAAATCTAAATGATTTTAAAAGGGTTACATAAGGATATAAAGATATTTTGAAGTATCGTAGAATAATGGTTATTATGGTAAAAATAGAGCGTGTCGCATAACGACAATTTACGTATTTTAGATGCAAACTTTAAACGCTTATAACTTTTGCAATCTAAATCGGATTTCCATGAAACGAAAAACATTTGATTTATATAAACAAAAACTTTCAAATGAGTGAAAGCAGATTTTAAATTCGAGTTATAATTTTCAAGTTATGTTTGAAACCGTTTTGGAAAAGATCGATGTAAGAACAATTGTTGCCCATAACCATAAACAGCTATTTTTAAATTATTTAAAAATATGAAAAAAAAATTGTAAAATCATTACAAATCATGAAAAGGTGTTTTCAATTGTAAAGTTTAAGTTTTGGCTAAGATAAACGATATTTTGATCAAAATAGTTAAGATAACTGTTTTGTAACACTTTTGGAACGCTACTGTAACGCTTCTTCGAAAACAATCTATTTTGAAGTTTTAACCCGTAAACGATTTTCCAAACTATAAGTAATGATTTGTGGAATGTTTTCAAAGGTTTAAGAGTATTAGAAATATTTTATATGGAATTTAAATTGATACTAATACGGGTTTTTAATACTAAATAATTGGATATGGTTGGAGATAAATCTTCGGATGTTTGATATTAGTTCGGTAAATGAAAACTCTTATTATCTGAGGAATTTAAAAGGTAATTCACCGTTATTCCGCTTATAATATGAGTTGGATACGAAAATTAATATTGAAGATAAGTTGATGGTATTTCTATCCAGATCTAATGTCAAAGAGTTGAATAAACGTTTCAATTAATATACGGGTTCTCACCTTGATTTAAATAAGCTAGATAGAAATAATCTTCGATATTTGGTATGAACTTCATGATGTAAATGTATACTATCTGGGGAATTTGAAAGATATTATTATATTGTTATTCTACTTATAGTATTCGTTGATTATGAGAATTTATATCGAATATAAGTGGATAAAATTTCTGTGTAATTTATGATTCAATGACGATTGATTTGGGTTTTGTCGTGAATCGTATCTTCAATAATACCATTCTTGAAACCCAATAAGATTGAGTTGTGGAAATTCATATCGTAATTGGAATTTAGTCAAAATCTTCGATCCGAGGGAATTAAAAGTAAGAAATTGAAGCGAAGGTATACTCTTTGATTTCAAAGAAAAATTTAAGATGATAACGAGATGTACGAAATTATAGAAATTCAAATCTTTAGTTGTAAATGAATTGATAACTATGTGGAAGGAGATTTGAATTGAAAAGCCTGTGTGAACCATAGCTACTGTTTAAAGTACGCTTATTACTTGGAAAGACCGGGATCGAGCATATGTTCGAAAACCATTCCAAGTAATAATACGACGTTATGAAGCAATTCAGGACTTGGTAAACGACGAATGAAGACCGGGAATATTTGAATTGTTTAGATTGATTGTTGATTAATGTCTCGGTTGGGTAGGCCACCCGATACGAGATGTGAGTTGCATGAGACCTGAACAAATTTAAGTATTTTCGGGTTGTTCCGTTCAGACCCAGAACGGTCTTGTATGGATGGTGTGTCTGACATTGAAATTGACTGCATAGCACTGATTTCCGTTAATGAATATCAAATTTGTGGCAATATATTATCCTCGTCTCTAAGTCATATGAACTTAGAGGGTATGCATTTATTGAAATCAGTGATATGTCGTGAATTGTCAATGTGACATACCCAAGTTAGGAAACGAGCTAGTGATGATCAAAGAATGGCTTATCGAAGCATAGCTTTGTGTATGACGTGACATCGAAAAACCTCACACCCCGGATGATGAGAAACTGGCGGTTAGGTTGTGTATATATATGAATTGATGATGACCGCTGCAGCAGTGGGAAACCACTTATGACTTATGGAATAAGGTATGTTCGGGGGGCCGCGCCTGGTCGAAAACCGTTGATCTACCTCGCGATTTGTATTGGTGTCCGCGTCTGGATGAAAAACCCTTGATTACATTTCGTTTGTGTTCCGATTGATCTTTCGTGCCAGGAATCATCAAGTTGGAAACCCAAATCTCCAATACGTACCCCACGATTTTGGTTTGTATATATATATGGCGACATAATAGGATGGGGTATTATGCCGTCTAGGATTAATACATTTATTTGAGAAATGTTTTCCACACTATATATATATATATAATGGTTTTGAAAGAGGATTTTACGTATGAAAGCATGTTTGGTTATCATAAGATAAACCTCGCCCATCTGGTGTGTGCTTGCATTGTGTGATGTGGGACGAGCTTATGATAACTTCATTTTAGAAAGGTCATTGCGTATTTATATGCACGGGTATTCACATGGAGTAAACCCGTTCCGCGTTAGCGGCGTGGTCCGGTGAATTTTCCAACTTTAAAATGAATCCTAAATAACAACTGTTTTTGAGTTCTCACACCAGTCCCACGACTGACCTGGAGTTTATTGTTCCTTTCTAAACTCTGGGTGCCCATTAATTTTCACACGGGCAGCCAGTAGTTTAGCTTTGCAGTTTTAGTTCGTTGGAGCATGGTTCGGAGCACTTTCTGAGTTGGAGTCCACGATAGAGTTGAAGCTTCCGCTGTATCATTTTGATCTTCCGCTGAGAGTATATTTTCTTTCTTCCGCTATATACGTTTATGTTGTAACTCTGATATTCATGTAACTCTGATGTAACATTGTAATTTGCAATGAAAAATTCTGTTATTTTGTTCAATGTATGTATGCACCCATAACAAATCGTCTTTCTGAACGGTTTAAGTTGGTTTAATTACCGGCGAAAACTGGTCAAAAAGGCGGGTCGTTACACAACTAAACCAGCAGATAGATCATCAAGTGCTTCACAATTGCCAGAATAACATGGAAGATGGACTAAAGCACCCATTCGAACAAGAACAAATCTCCACCGTAAATCACACATAAGAACAATGACATATATCATTCTAGTTCTATTATCACCACAAACTGATATTGGGATGGTCAGACAGGCAAAATTTCCATTCAAACATGAAAGCAATGGTCAGTGTAAATGCATCTCGTGTTTTGCCCATGCTCAAACAGAGAAACCCATCTAATCGGAACTAAAACTCAGATCTGTAACAAATATAGAACCGAAGATTGAATTCATGAAGCAGAGTTCCCGGTTTAGATCTGATATCCAATTACCAAAGAAAGAAAAAGAACCAAGTACCACAACATAATGAACAAGCACCAAATCACAAGCCTGATAAAAGATCTACCAACTAGACGATGAACATAGAAAACATTGAATACCCTTACAGCGAAATGAACCATCGCAGGCTCAAGGTCGATACGCGAGTCAAAACGGCAGAATGAGAGTTGCTGCTCTCCATGCTAACTCCATGTCAGTGCCATACTCCCTACTAAAGTCGTGACTATTAGTTGAATAATCATCGCAAGGCAATAGTTGCCTGAATAGCTACTGTGAAGAGGTGGGAAGCTTTATCAGTAGTGGATCCAAGGAGTTGCGCCATGGAACAATGAGGCAGAGAAATTATGGTAAAACGGATCTCAGATTGACATAAAGAAATTCTTTGATCTGGAAGATGATAGAGAAAAGTGATTAATAACCACGCATGGAGAAAGCAAGACGAGAAGTGCATTCTATTTGTTCACTTATAATCCTAAAGATGATTCCAAAATATATGTGGAAGAAGAAGTGCATTCTATTTGTTCAAACCCAAAATTAATTTTATGGATGATGTTATCATTATATTACCACTTGCGAGCAATGAACATTCTAAGTGAAGTATGCCTAAGGAAGGTAAAGCGTAGCCTAAATCCTCAAAATCCTATAGTAGCTAAAACAAGGGATTGGCTTTGAGCCTTTGTAGCTCGCACCCATTAGGATATTGTCATCGCCTATTATAGATTCGATATGATCCTTTATGTATGCTTCAGTGTTCTTGATGATCCAAACCACAATGATGAAATATTTGGAACTATCTGAAGAGGGTAGGCTGGTCTCGATCAAAGGGAGTCCATCTGAGGCTTTAGGAACATTTGATCTAGAGGCGTAATGTGAATGGAGGGTGCCCCAGCCTAGTTATTGATGGAAATTCGATCTCTAATAAGCGTAGTATGTTTAGTTGTGCCCTCCTATGCTAAAATTTGATATACAAGCATTTCAGCTATTTTCATATTTCGTTTTGGGCCTATAATCATTATTATAATACCACCCGATTTTAATATAAATTGTTTGGCAATCATAAGGTTAAAACATATATGAATTTATGTGCAGCGTGATCTTATGAGATACATTCGATTTAAAAGGTTTTATAAGTTAAAAGAATGAATTCCATAAGATTTGAGTTTTCTTACGCTGGTATTCTTAACTGACCTGTGCATCATTCTTTATAATGTCCAAGCTAGAGCAATCAAATTTTTTAGATTAGATTTGGTTGTTTTGGAGCTTCTGGAGAGAAGCTGGAGGCCTAGGACATTTTTTATATACTTTATTTTTAGTTGTTTATTTTGGCTCTTGTTATGGTTATTAAATTTTGTAATGACAAGTTTTATAACTATCTAAGGCTGATATAGGTTAGTGTAATACTCGTATGAATATAAAATAAATGTTCTTCTTTTATAAATATTAATTCATATTATATGTTATTTCACACGCTTTTTGAGATTTTTTTCTATCTATTCTTTTCGTTTTCCTATAAATCTACATTTGACGTTTGAATGTTCGTTATAAATATTGTGAATGTATTCGTGTATACTTTTGAGTGAAAAGGCAGGTTGTTAAGTTTGTATCAAAGTTGATTGTTAAATAGAATCTTGGCTTTGTTGGAGTTTGACCTAAATAAGAAAGGGTAAGTGAGACGCTAGGATGAGTTTAAGTGTACTATATATGGATGTGCATTATTCAGTTTGATATAAAAATGATCTACGTTAATTAATCAACTATGTTTGAACTTAGGATTCTAATCGATGCATCTGTCTGATGTTATCAACAGGGATTCCTAAGCAATTAAATGTAAAATTAAAAAAAAATGAAAATTTGGTAAATGAAATATGTTACAAGGGTTATATTTTTATATAAAGGAATAATTTCAAAATTATAATTAGGGTGATGTTGTAAAGAAATGTTTATATTTGTTTACCATTTTTTCTTGGTTGTTTATGTTCACTTAATCTAGGAGCATTCTTTTATTGTTCTAATTTAAAATTAGACAAAACAACTAGTTAATTTAGGTACATGATTTGAATATAAGGCATTCATCAAAAAAAGTTGGTTCAACAATTTAGTTTTTTAAGAAGGAAATGCTAAAAATAAGAATGTTAGTATCTATTAAATAGATTCTATATACAATTGGTTTATAGGATATGCCTTATAAAATAAAGAGTATTTTTTTTAGCATGTAAATCCCAGTGTTTATGGAAAATGATTTTCAAAGTTTGGGAAAGTAATAATGATAGATAAATTAAGCACTGTTGTGAATTCTTATCATCCTTCTAAATGGAATAAATAAATGGATTTATAAAAAATCTAGAATTGTTAATATTATTAACAATGTTTATTAGAATTTATCTAGATTAAAGTTAATTGTAACATACCACGTCTTCGAAATAACTAATTTATAAGAATATAATTAATACAATCTCGACGAAGCCATCGATACTAGCTCGAAGAGGCTATTGGACATATGAATGATTCTGCGACATTATGGACATTGATTATGACTTAGAATGGCCTTGGAATACAATCCAGAGAGACGACAGATATTGGATTAATAATAAACAAATCCTTCATAGAAAGATACGTTTTGGAGGGAAAGTGTAAACTACCTTTTAACAAGGCTATTATGCTCTGGATTTGGACATTTGGATTGCTCGAAATTGAGTACGGATGATCACATGAACCCACAATCATCGGGATTCACTTGGATATCGCATTGGGCAAAGTGAATGTACACACAGAGTTTGATTAATGTAGGATCGACAAGAATCAAGTACGCTGGATATGATTTCAGAATTTTATTAAGTTTAGGATTGTTAAGATTCTAATTCACAAGATACATGTTTAAAGTTTGGCTAATCATGGGATCGGTAAGACTTTGATTCAAGAGATGTCAGACCTCAACAATTTTATCAGAACTTTGTTAATAACTCTAGCGCAAGAGCTTAAAACGAAGAATCGACAGCTGTACAAACAAGGAGGCTTCCAAGGGGACCCACCCTAGGGGTCGCACCCCTTGGGGTGCAACCCTCAGAGATTAGTATTGATACCTCATTAGAGGTTGGTATCGATTTATAAACCTAGGAGTCTAGGCCCTACTTTATGAGCCAAGTCATCCCCTTTAGATGGGCCCCCTTACATGTTTTTCTCCTGATCTGACTTCGACTCTTCTTTATAAATAAACCCCTTGGGATTTGAGAATGGGATCTTCTCTTCTAAACACAAAAGTTCTTCTGCACCTTGGAGATGACTTCAACCTCTTCTATCTTCATTCATACAACCAATAACTTTTCTTGTGACTAGCAATATAAATAATAGGTTACACTAAGGTGACGTATGTCAGCATTTGCCGAAACACTAAAAACCTTGTGCATTCATTTACTTTTTTGCACTCTATGATCTGGATTATTGCTTTCAGTGTTGTCCTGTGACTGCTTCATGATTGTGACTTGTTTTATGAATTGTATATAATTTGGGTACTGCACTCGATTGATCAAAATCAAGTATCACTAGTACGAAATTAAAGGAAAGAATTAATGAGAATTCTGAATTTGAAGTACGTTTAGAATTTGAATGTATAATAAACAAGGATGGGATTAATGTAAATGGAATGTTATACTTAAGTTAAGGTAAGAAATAACAAATTAATGTTCCAATAAATTAGCAGTTTGTGCTAATAAACGCATGATTAAAATTCTAAACCGTGTTCTTGAGCGCTAGTATACTATTGGATTCTTATCATATTCCATCATGAAAACGACACTAATCTGAACCCCAATAAATAAAAGTAAAGGGCTAGAATGCAAACTCATTGTATTCTGTGTAGGCGCAAAAGCCTTTCCATGTTTCTTCCTCTTACAAAACTTCAAAAATTACAGAATTTAGATTTAGTTCTTCTGTAATGAATCGAGAAGGAAATTATAGGATGTTAAGATGGAGTTTCACATCAGAAGTAGTTTGAACGAAGTAAAGTTCCATACCAAATTTTGTATTTAATTTCATTAGTTTATTTAGATCCAAAATTTATAGATCTATATGTATTTAAATTAATGGTTCCAAATAGGGAATTACACAATAAAGGACATGGATGTTAGGATATAATTTGGAGCAGATCTAGAGAACTGGAGTGCTTTTGAGGTGAGTGGAAATTATATATCTTTTACTGTAATGATACGTGATATTGTTAGACTCTCATTTGGTTTATGCAATAAGAATTGCTACATCTTAAGTTTATTATTTAAAGATGGTTCATTTGAAATTACTAAGGCAAAATTGTAAATTCTATATTTTTGTACTAATGTGCAAAAAATATTAAAATAAAGATAGATAAACCTATTAGGAATTCTTGATTTAAATCAAGAAAGTGAAAACTTTAATAATAAATAATTAATGTGTTTACAGAAAAATGCTTTGATTATAAGATGAATCAAAGGAAAATTATCTCTAACACACCTTGGAAAAAAATCAATATTTTTTGTGGCCAGGAAAATTTTAGTATTCCAAATTAAGAAGAATGTGTTGTGCGTAATTACAAGATATATAGAAAAATTAGAAAAGAAAATGGATAAGTACAAAAAGTTTAGTTACTCTATTTTCTACTACCTAACAACGATAAAATTAAAGATGTCTTGTAATTACGAACCATTTTGCAAAAGTTTATTTTACATTAAATATAAAAATAGGTTACAGAAAACCCTAATTTCTAACTCATTAAAATGTGACTGGTCCCAAAAAGAGAAATACAAGAGAAATGGAAAACATAACAAATAAGATTGGATACAAGGAAAAGACATTAACTAAGTTTAATACTTGGAGAACTAAGTAAAAGACAAAGTAAGATATATAAAGGTAGATAAGAAAAAAACGGAAAACAGAATTATTATCCACCTTTAAGATAATGAAAGAAGAAAAAGAGACTATCATATTAAGCAAAATAAAAGGCAGACACTTTCATAATAAATAGCAAACAATAACTATCTTTATGATAGGTAGAAACCTAAGGGAAAAAAGATAATAATAGAATAAGAAAATAAACAAAATGAATAAGAGTAAAATAAAGATATATTTAAGAATGATATTACTATTGTAACCTCATAAAGATGCATTTAAAGCAGCCTAAAGGAATCTGGATGTAGGCAATCATGTGTAGTCCATCACAAACCTTTGAGATAATAAGAAGCTCATCCTAATGGATTTGCAAACCATACTGGATAAGAAATAAGTTGCTACATTTAGGTCTCATCTTAACAGGATGGTCTGGAAAATACCAAAGCAGGAAATAAGTGACTTCAAAGGAGATACATAAACATGGAAGCCCGTCCTAATGGATTTGCGGACAATACTAGAGGAGGAAATAAGTGACCACACTTGAATCTCGTACTAACGGGATCGTTTGGCAAGTCCTGGAGTAGGAAATAAGTGACTTCATACAAGACGCAAAGAGGAATATCCTGGGATGATTCTTAGATGTAGGCATAGAGAGGCATTCCATCAGAGGAAGGGTCTGTAAGTGTTCGTCAATATGTTATTTCCTTGACTGCTTTAGGATGTCTAAATGGTCGATCATAGGCTAGGTAATCATGCAACTCAGAGACAATGGCACCTAGTAGTGTGGAAAACCAAAAGGATAGTTGTCGCACGAGTACAGGTCATCATCGGTCTAGTAGCGAGAATGGTATCAATACACCTGGATAGGGGTTATGCAACATCACTTGGTTAATTTATATTCTTTGTTTAGGGAAAATCTGTTAACCCGTATTGAGATATACCTTCTAGACAATAAAGGAGTGGATGCGTGAATCCTAGCCCCGATAGAAGAGACAGACCATGGTATACCTAAATCCACAACTAAGCTCCATATAGCATGGGAACAAAGACTCTTTATAAGCGAAATTCAGAAAGCTTCACGTGTAGATCCACATAGCATAAGGCTATCCATATGAATATATCTCACACATTTTCATAGCAGACGGCATAACACCTGTAATGTGGGCAACTATATGCAGTCCACTATAGATGTAGCTTTAGAGTTGCAGTAGCGGGATAGTGGAATCTCAACAAGGTGATTTCGAGTGGAATCAAAGGTGGTGCCTAGATCCGAGGGGTCAGAGGGGATACATTTACATACATATATGATTATTATTCATTGGCTTAGATCTACTAAGGAGTAAATGCACAAAGAAAATACCTAAATGGTAAACCTAATAAAAAAGAGTAGTAATATAACGATATATACATATACATACATATATATATATATCACTATAAGAAAACACCGATTTAGCGTCATAAATTTAGAAGCGGAAATTTCCATCGCTAATTTGCGACGGATTTCCATGTGATCTGCAAGGGATTGTTTTTTGTTTTTTAAACTTTTTTTTCTTTTATTTATTATCGTCGTCTTTTGTCGTCCCTCACTAAGCCGTCGCAAATTGCGTCAAATTACCAATAAAAAAAATTTGCCGCTATTTTCCGCTGCAAATCCAGACAGAATACCGATGAATAATTATCGAAGCTATTTTGCAGCAGAATTCCAACAGATTTGCAAGAGATGTTTATATTATTTTTCTAAGATATACTTTAGTGTTATTTTTTAATAATTATTAACATGTTCACTGATTAATAATTAATTTGTTCTAATTAATGATTTAGAAGTAATAATAAATAATAATTTACGTTCTATAACAAATAACTAATAATCATTGCTTATTTAGAATTAGCGAAATAATCTTTGCTCATAACCAATGTAATTACTAAATTCTTAATTAAGTCCTCTACTTTCATCACAAATTTCAGTCAGTATGTCAGTATATTTTATGCTAAATCCCAAAATTTTAAATTGCTCTTTTATAATTATTCCTCTAAATATAAAAATATCAGTTCATTATAATAATTATTTAATAATTAATAATAAAATTTAATACTTATGAAATGATATCTAATATTCAATAATTAATTTTAAATAATTGTAATTAATAATTACATTGGATAATTATAGTTGATACTTATATTATATAATTATTGTTGATAATTATATTTTATATTTCGAAAATTTTAAAAATTTGAAATCATCTTGAGTAAACTTGAAATAAACCATAAAGTTTATAAAACCAATTATTGTTTGATACGAAATAACCAAAATTTCTAAACTTTAAAATATTGAAAAAGTTCATTTAATAGTTTAATTTAAATTGTATGATACTTCATTTTCAAAATTTAAAATTTTCTATAAATTCTGACTAAAATAAAGTACATTTTTTTTAAATGTTGGCTCCGTAGGTGAATTTTTGGCTCCGTTCGGGTTTCATTCAAGTCTTATAACCCACCATTGATTTAGATTATTTATTCCCATGTCTAAAAAGTTAAATCTCATTCTCAAACCTAATCTCTAATTCTAAACATATCAAAGTTGTCGCCACTCTAGGTCGAAGAAGAAGCTGCCTCTATTCCCGATCTACTAATAATATATTGTATTTGACAATAAATATTCAATTATAATCAAGAAGTAAAACTACTAATAATTAAACGTTTTTGAATTTGATAATTAATGTTAATATGTATTTTTATTAATTAGTATTTAATAATTATAATTTTTAATTATATTAAATATTCAATAATTTAAAAATTATAATTAAAATACAACTACAAAATATTCATAACATTTTAATTTTTTTCTTTATAATTTTCATTAAAATAAAATAAATAAATATAACATAACACTATAAGAGAGAGCGTCAATTTTGAAATATTCATAAAATTTAAAAGTAAAATTTTGAATTTTCTACCAGAGGCTATATTTTAAAACAAAAATATTTGTCCTAATGTGCATTGGAACCTTACAACTTTGGATTATACAAGCTTTTTAGTTCAACCTACTATTTGGCTCCAACTCTAAATGCTTTAACCGAAATAAAATCAAAAGTAGGAAACTAAATTTTAAGTTAAAATTTAGAAATTTTAACATTTTAGAAAATTTCAACGTAAATAATAATAACTTATTATTTCTACTTAATGATTAGTAATTTATAATTGACTTCCAATAATTAATATTTAATGACTAACGTTAGTTATATGAAAGTTGATTAATAATTGATAATATACATAATAGTTAATGTTTAAAATTTGATATTCTATTATAATAAAGGAGTAACAGGAAATAATGATATATACTTAATATTTGAATTTGATATTCTATTGGATTAAATTACAAATTCAAATCTTAAATTAATTATTGGTAATTATAACAAGTTGAAAATTATTTAGGGGATTGTTAAAGGGACTCCATATTTGGTTAAAGGGAGGATAATTTTAAGGGGACTCCAGCTTATTTTTTCTTTGTTAAGGGAGGGTATGGTTTATTTTAAAAGAAAAAGAAAATGCGACCTAGTTACCCCTGGCTCATCACTTATGTTAAGCCCCAACTTACTAAATTCAACACAAGTAACGAACGAGTGGATTACTAAACATCTCAATTACACAAATTCGATACAACATATTAGATCAAAATTTCGTTTTTGCATTTATTTCAAATTAACCATTCCAATTACAATATGAAATTACAATTAATTACCTGATGTCTTTTGATCACCCATGAAACTTTCTTATATCTCTATTACATTAACTACGCCATTTTTAATTTGGTAAATTCTATTCATACACCGAAAATTACTTTATGTACACCACTATTTTTCTAAAAATATAGATTACTAAATTACTTTCTTCTTTATTTCATTTTTACCTTTTTAATTATAACTCATCAAACTAAAACATTGCAACTAACAATATATTTAATTAAATCTATGTAAAACAATCTGAAGAACATAACGTATTTTTAAACATGAAACATAAATTTTGAATTACGTGAACTTTTACAAGTAATTGTTTAAATGTAGAGTCATTTGATTCAAAAGCAGGGCAACTTTTGCTAAAATTAAGAATCTTTTGTAGCATAATAAATTGGTTATCGTACATTCAAAAAATTAAAATACATTTTTATTGAATTTAAACTTTATTTAGTGCTACATATTTCCTATTTTCTATAATAACTTTAAAGATTTAGAGAGGGAAGGTGAAGAAAAAAATGGCTAGTAATATAAAAAAGACGGTGTGTATAAAGTAATTTTTGGTGTATGGTAGTTAATTTTATTTTATGGTGTATGTTTAGATATTGTTGGTGTATGAATAGAATTGACCTTTTTATTTTTATGTGCAACATTAAATTGTAAGCATTAATTAAGGTTTAGGTTTTATGGTTTATATTAATGAGGATTATAGGGGGCTAATATCGGAATTTTAATTTATATTTTTAAGGAGAGGCTAATTTATTTTGTCCTCCCCATAACAATTATACAATAAATAAAAATTGATTCTCCCCTTAACCAAATGTGGAGTCCCTTTAACAATCTCCATTATTTAACATATGTGAACCAAATAACATTTTATACTTAGTGAACCCGCCCTTTACAAATGGCAAAAAGAAGGGAGGCGCCATCGTGAAATTTTGGAGCCCGCTCTAATTTTAGTTTCACCGCGTATACCCCTTATTTCCTTGTTAATCCTAAATTCAAAATCCATACCCTAAATCAAAAATGGCTCACCACATTTATTTCGCAAACTTCATCGGTCCAAAACCCAAATTCTTCTTCGCGATTCTCAGCAGTGGTCAACAGGTGCGCCTGTTCGCGATTCGCAGCAGCTGCTCCTGATCCACGAGCGCCTGATCGTTAATCAGCGGCGCGATGGCGTCCACCAACTCGTTGAACGCGATGAATCCATTCCGGTTCATATCCATTTTGGAAAGCAGCGAGTGGATTTGGTTGCAGCCGGGTTTCAAGCCGAGGGAGCGAAGGAGGGCGGTTAGCTCCAGGTGGGTTAGGGATCCGTCCGAGTCCATGTCGAACTGCATGAATATTTCTCGTAGTTGGTTCATGTGGTCTTTCCGTAGCTTGCATTTTCCAGCCATTGCGGTTCTATTTTGTTTTTTTCCTTTTCCCTTGACTTATTTTGCTGGGATGATGATGGCGATGAAGTCTTTTTTTTTTGGGATTTGAGAATGTTTTGAGAGGGAGGGAAAGCTAATTAGAGGCAATGGGATGACGGTGTTAGAACTGTAATTTCGCTTGTGGATTTAATCAAACTCCGATTTCCATTAATAGCAAAAGTTGAATGCCATCATTTTTCGATTGTCGTAAGTGGTTTCTGTGCCTACTTATTGATCACTCTACTACACTACATCATATTTTTTGGAAAACTCTACCCAATTTTTGGTGTTTTCATTATCAATTGCTCTTATGATCTTAGTTCGGCCTAGGGGTATGCTACTGTGATAATCATTTACATCCATCCTACTCGTTGTTCATAGTCGGATCAATGTTGACTTAAATTGATAGCCAATGAATACTCTTCAAAATGCACTATTTTTTCCTTATTCTGTTTTTATTTTGAATTATTTTTGGATACTCACAACTTCTTGTTTTGGAATGACAGTGGACAAGGAAAGGAACATTAAAAGGAGCCTACATATGGTTCACGACAACAACAGTGTACATGCTTTCATTTTTTGGAGAAAGAAAGGGCAGTTATAATGGTAAATGGATTGACTCATTATATTAGCTTATGTAAACATGTTGGGCGTTTAATTATATGACTATCATTTTTACTACTGTAGAAGGTAAAATTTTATTGTTGTTGTACATATCATCGACTTTAGATTCATTAGCATCTAATACTTTTAACACTTTTGTAAAGTGCTTTTATAATTTAGGCCTTATTAAAATGGCATAACTGGAATCTATTTCTTTCAGTTATACATCATATACCATTGCCATTCCACTTTCACCAACGTTAACACAGTGCATATTAAAAATTGTTTTTGCTATACAGTATGTTAGGTTGATAGAAGAATCTTTTGTTTATATCTGTACTGCTATTCCTTTAATTCTTTCAATTTTCATCTCAAGAATAATCAAACAATTTTTACAACATGGGTTAATCAATAATCATAGTCATATAAACTTATTTTGACCAGACTAGCTTATTGTCATACTTCTTTAGGACTGTTTAATTAGGAAGCTAAAGCGTGCAGAGCTTACATATCAAAAGGTTAAAAGAATTGATATCTAAAGTAGTTCACAAGTGACAACATATATATATATATATAGTACTTTATGGTTTAAGTAGGTCACATGCTTTGCTTCATTTGATACATATTCCAGGATGTTCAAATAATTCAACTTTAAGGAATCTGAACGTGAAGTGTAAACTAAAACTATATGGTGTCAATTTTGCTTAGTTCTTTTGTTTAATGGTTGAAGGAAAGGTGTCATAAAATCTAAGCTTATTGAGTACCAAATTATTATTTTTTGAAGTAATCTTAACGTTCTTAAATGATACAAGTTCTGGGTCAGGTTTTTTTGATTTGTATAGAAAAGTATAACTTTTGTGACCTTTAAGTTCAAACACAAAATGTAGTCAATTAATGTCAGTTAACACACCGAAAGCGTGCATATTCAACGACCAGGAAAAAATATATTCATTCGCACTTGCGAAATTAGAGCCATATACAAACAACATTTATGGTCATAAAGGAAAATAATAGGTTGAGATTTTTTTAAAAACTTGTTGATACTTACAATAGTTAATTACTTCCCTTATTAAAGTAAAAAATGTTTAATCGTAATTGATATCCTGTAATTTGATATTACTTGTATCCATGTAAATCGAGGTTGAGGACCATCTCCATTGGGGTTTGCATTCTTTGGTGAGTCAATTTTGGTGCTCCTATGTGCTATTCTTATATTTGTATTTGGTATTTGTATAATTTCACTATGAAATATACACTGTCTTTTTGTTCACTTGCATTTATTTTTGTTTTATGCAAGTATTCATTTTCAGGATGGGTATTGTTCATTTTTCCTGCATTTGACTACTACTGGCAAGTTCAACTTCTCTCCTCATTCATGTCCACAACTTTATTTCTGTCGCTGTTCGTTATCCCAAAGCATTTCAGCAACTCCTCCTTGACCAACATTGTCTCCAACAAACACAATAAAAGCTTCATGCATTTGAGAGTTTTAGATTGGAACCATGCAACAGTGTAGTAGCTTGCTGATCAATAGCTAAGTGCAACAGTGTAGCAATCATTGGACAATCACTAAATGGTAGCAGCCAAAAGGTTTACAACTGGCCTTTTGGCAATTTTGTGGTGTTTAGTTATTGCCTTTGGGAGAGGTAGATTGATTGTTTAAATGGGTAAAAAGTAAAATTCTTTACTTCTGTGACTGTATGTATAACTAAAGAATTTTTGTTTTACAGGATGATAGACATCATTGATGCAAAAAAGCGGGAACATGCCGAAACAAGTTATGGATTTGAAATGCTAGAACTATATTTTGGTTTGTACTTTTTAGTATTGTTTATGAAATATTATGGATGTATTATGCATTTTTGATGTAAGAATGTTTAGTAGGTCTATTATGTAATGTTGAATGTTGATTATGAGATGAGTGATTAATATAATACATTGATTACGAGATGTGTATGTTGATATTAATTGTGCTTTATTTAAATTAGGATTGTGTATTGAATGAGTATGTATGTATGTATAGATATATATATTTTTTGAAAATTATATATATACACACAGAGAGAGAGAGAGATTAGAAGGGGAATAGCAGCGGATTACCAACAAGAAAAGGGAGGTTAAGTTTATCTTAATTTAATTTTCGTCGCTAATCCCTTGGTAATTAGTAAGGATTTACGAACGCTTTTTATAAATAATATTTTATTACAAATTAATTATCCGTCGGTAAATAGTTGGTATATAAATTGAAATTAAATTATTAAATAATTTTTTTTCTTTATCATAAAATTAGTAAAATGACAGAAAAATGTCGGAAAACTGATGCTAAATTCCGTCGCAAAATCTGACACAGTTACCGTCATGGTTTTTACCGACCACACCATTTTGTAGGAAATATGTCGCTAAGGCCTGTTTAGCGACGGATTAGAAGCAGATTTTGTCGCTGTTATACGCAGTTTTTCTTGTAGTGTAAATAGTGTTATATATAAAAACTATATGATTTACCGGTCACTAGATCATTAGTTTTGGCCCCCTCCTCGAAAGTGTCAATATTTTGGTGAGTAATTAGTTATGATTGTATTTTAGAATATTCCACCTATGTTATTTACTTATGCTCTAATGTTTTCATTTTTTTCCTACTTGCAGGATAACGTGCAAACTACTTGTGCTTCAACGGACTTGGATTTTATCATTTTGTGAAAAATCCAGACATGCTGGGTTGTGGGTGGTTTCAATTATTTAGGAAAAAGGGAGTTGACATGAATTAACATTTGATTTTAGTTAATGCTAAGTTGATTATTATTTAATTAATAATAGGTTTCTACAAAATGATTAATGGGTTAATAATTTTATTCAAGTTAATAAATTAATCACCAAGGATGTTTAAGTTAATGAATTGATTTATAATTGGTATTTAAGTTAACTCCATTATCTAAGAATTTGGTTTGATTTTGTAACATTGATTTATAAAAAATATTTAACGTTAATGAATTGGTTTCGTAAGAAGGTTTTACTTAACAAAAGAGGTAAGCTGTATTTGAAAAAAAAACTGGAACTTAAAGAATGATTTACAGAAATTTCCATAAAGAATCGAATATGGGTTTATGAAAATAACTTGTATGATAAACTTCAATCTTTTCTAAAGGATAAGAGTGTTGCCAAGTCAAGTCTGTGAGGTTTATAAAATACTCTAGCTTGAATGACGTAATTGTTATTTGAGGAAAAGTATTAGTTTGAGATTGAGAGTTAATGTTGAAACTAGATATTATTTCCATAAATGATATTATTTGAAGATGTCAACATTTGGGAAATTAAATTAAAAAGATTTCGGTTTCTAATAACCTACTAAAAGTAAATTTTTAGTGAAATTTTTTCTTAAATGGTCATGAAATATGTACTTTTCCAAGTAGTTTAAGCATATGAATGGTTTGGGTAAATATTTAAAGAGATTTACTTAATGAAAGATTAATTAAATAAGGCTTAATGGATCCAATAGTATTAAACTTGCATTGTTATTTCCTAGTTTGATAGTTAGATATCGACTATTAAATCTTGGCCAAAGAATTTTTTTGGAAATATATAGGAAAAATACATAAGTTACACGTCACAGTCATTCCATTGATGTTGCACTTTGCATATAAATTTCGTTTGGCTCTTCCAGAACAAATGATAAGGAAATACATCCATTGAATGGTTAGAAAGTGATCTTTGATCTTATTTGTTGTCTCTTCATTTTCGAAAACTGACGTTGATTTTACAGGCTGTGGTTTGCTTTCGTAGAGATCGAGGTCGTATTTATGGTCGAAAACACTTTGAACTAGCTTAAAACATTCGAATGTGAAAGATATCTTGAAAATACTGGAAATGGTAGACAAAGCTTTTGAAGTGCAAGAGTTATTCGCTACTAGTCCCGAGGGTGATACCAAAATGGATGTAGTAGAAGCAGTGCATTTAGTTTATCCAAACCCATGGTGACTTGTACGTATGAATGTTATTAGTGCATTGCCACCAGAGGACAATGAACATTCTAAGTTAAATATGCCTAAGGAAGGAAAAATGTAGCCTTTAGCCTTACAACCCTGTAACGACTAAAACAAGGAATATGATTCATGGCAATATAACTCGCACCCATAAGGTATTGTTATCATCTATTCTCGATTCAATTATGTATGCTTTGGTGCAGCTGCTGTAACGAACCGGGATTTTCGACTCCGAAAATCAACATCAAATTACCATGTTGACCATTCAGACATCGAACATTCCAGATCATTAATAGAAAGAATTTAGAGGGTGAGAATAGGTAAGATAGAGATATTAGAATAGAAGAAGAAGAAGAAACAACATAACACACAGAGTCTCACATCGCAGCGGAACAAAATATAATACAGAAGTAAATCTTTATTGAGAACTTTGAAAATACTTACAATACCAGAGTACATTAACATCTGGACAGTGATAATCTGTCCTCATACAACACACAGCGGAATACTAGTAATATCATACGTCTGGATTCTTCCAGCTCGTCTCTTCATAGCAGTCGATAACCTGAACCTGTACAACCCGACCTAACCCGAGCATTTACAAAACACCGGGTCAGTCTGGTGAACCAGAGTGAGATAAACTCGCACAGTAATAAGGGTAAATCATTCAATCATGATTTTAAAGTTCAAAATCTTTTCAAAAGAAAAGGATAATCGTAAGACCAAATCCACACATAAACACGGATGGTTTTTACCTTACGATAACCCAAAACATTTTTTTGAAACCAATATTTTTTCTGATATTATAATAATGTCTAAATACAAGTAAATAGCAATCTAGTAGAACACTTGCATCTCACGCTCCACATATACAGTATACAATCAAAAACCGCGGGCGCTTATTGGATATTGGATTCCAACTTGACAAGGTATGGGTCCACCTTCCGATAGTGTATCTCTAGAGACGAATACACTGGGTTCAACAAGAACTTCTTGCAACCCGGCCCTCACATGACCGACCACTCATTTCGCTTGAGTGTATCGAATGTATATCACCGACGGTTGGGATCAGCAACCGTCTCCCGATAAGGGACAGCGTCGAAACATAGATTTAAGAAGCAAATAGGATTTCCTCTAGATAGGTGATCATACACCCTAATGGGAGCGACCCACATAGCCATGCTGCCTGCCCGATTTTTGTCATCTCCTGGTTGGTGAGGCTTGAGGCCAGAATTAACTCCTGATCATCTGGTCGTCATTCACTTTGAATGCCACATCGTCAGATCCGTCAGATATCACTAATTGACGCCCACAAAAATACTCTAGCTGAAAGCTAGAGAATGGCAATTCCCTGCCAACAACTATCGTACGTTTGAAGAAATCAACGTACGTGACCCTTTGGAAATACTCTGTCAGACATTCGTCCATATACGTCATCCAGGAACAGGATGAACCGAAGGCACTCTCCTACCGCATCCATATAGGAATCACCCCATGGATCAGTAGCGAGAAGTCCTTGCACTCGTGGATTCCAACCACGACAGAACCACAGTTTACCTCTGGCCGCTAAACCAGAGATTCTTAGCAGTTCCTCCGCTTATGAAGATCCACGGTCTTCAATGCTCCATCTCGACCATCTTCAAATATCTTCACGTATTTGTTGGTCGGAATGGTTTTCGAATGTAAATTCGATCCCGGTCTTTCCGTACCAACAATCGTATTGGTCAGGTTTGATAGTCGGTGTTTTAACTATCAAAATATACGGTGTTTCAATCATGACACTCCAATGAGTTCACTGATTCAGTATTTAGCATCATTTGGCCTTTAACAAAACTAATTTATTTTTGTTAAATCAAAACTTCTAACTCTGTTAATATTTAAAAATACGATATTTGAATAACTCTAATTCGATTTAACTCTAATCGATTAACTCCAATTGATTAACTAATACTTGACTTAAATCCATTCGCTTGACCCTAGATCGCAGCGATCACAATGGTTACGCCTGATTCCCTCAGAAAACATCCGACCGCCGTAGGCTATCTGCAGCCCTGCGAATTTCGCTAGCAGTCTTACGAAATGGCACTCATCTTGAATATTATGTTTGACTAACTCTAGCTCGAATAACTATATTCAATTACCCACTTAAATCTTCTTTCAAATCATCTTTTAAATTCGGAAATCCATTAGTTTTAACAAAGAAATTTATAGCACATATGTTATAACAATAGCGTTATAATTACTATTTAGATTTACAAAACAACAGCGCTATAATCGCTGTTTAGGGTTACAATCCATTTACTATAGCAAAAGCGCTACAATTGCTATATTAGATTTACAAAACATATATTATAATAACAACGCTAAAATCGCTGTTTACACAACAATTATCACAGTTTATCCATTCATCTCATTTCTTATGCTCATAATTGTAAATCTGATTAACATCAGAACCAATCGAAGTCTTAAATAAATAAAATATTTATTTTTCTTTATAAACCTTTATCCAAATAATATATTCAAAATCCAACTCCAGTTATAAAGTAAATTTTACAACTTCCTCTTTATCGATTCACCTGACGGTGAATCAATATTTATAACACGATTGATTTCATAGGCCATACGCTGCCAAATACCCAACCAATATTACCCATTGGTTTAAACACAACACAGGTTGAATGTTCAGTCAAAAATCAACAATCAAATCAATTACCCCAAACAGGACAATTCATATGTGATAATATGAAACAAACAATATTTTTGAGGAATCCGGTTGGATCCCTCCAACCTGTTCTTCCCTGTATTCAAAACGGTTATCACAAGCAGGATCATTTAGTTTCATTTAACCGATAACAATGAATGACGGCCATCAATCAATTCACAAACCATGCAACCAATTTAACAATTTCAACACGTTCATTTTATAAACGTGACCAACCAAGGTGAGTCACCTTTATTGGAACCAATCGTTAAAAATAACGATTTGGTATTTCACTGAAATTAAACACAGTTTAATTTCATCAGTTACATCAACAAACAAGTGTATAATTAGCAAACATGCAATCATCAGCAAGCAGAGCACACAAAATAAAAATACCCAATTTATATAAATATAAATGGGAAAAAAACTGAGTGAGTTTAACTCACCTTGATCAGATTATCGCTGAAACAGTTAGTTTTAATTAAATTAAACAGATGTTTAATTTAATTAAATATCCCAGTTGATTCCAAATCTTGTCCAGCTCCGTCCCATGACGTAAATTTTACTGATGCGAGTTTACCGCATCCTGAACCATTCCATTCTGATAACGTAATCACAGATTATAAATATTTTAAGTTAATATAATTAAATTAGATAAATAACTCTAATTATGGTTATAAATAAATTCTTATTTATTTTTAGGGTTAAGCTAATTACATTTATAGTTAACGGCCATTTTCCCAAACCACTTCGTTCCTTTCCTCCTTCACCATGTTGTTCAAAGTTGCTTCTTGTTTTCAAACAACCTGTTAACATTATACCGTGTTGAATAACCATTAAAAGAATTTAATTAATTAACTTATTAGTTATATAAAACTTTAAATTTCTTAACTAAGTTAACAATTTGCATTTTACCAAATATAGGAGTCACGGCCGACCATGTTGTCTTCTCCCTAGGCCTTTGGTTTGAACTGGAAACTAAGGATCTGCAAATCCTTCTCCTTCCTGGCATACGAAAACTGATGCCTTCACAATCCTACCACCGCACCCTTCATCCTTCATAATATCTTCATCATGTTAACTTGCTAGACAAAAGTATTTGGTCACTCCAAATTTTTACCGTCTTCTTCCCCCCAGGTCACGACTTCCGTTCGGCAAAGAAACCCCTTACTGCTGTCAACAAGCATCAGCTCCATCGCCTCAAAACCGATCATTCGACCCTCCACTAAAACCACCGCTCCGACCTCCTCAATGTCGCCTACCACCTCCTCGAATAGCACACCACTCGAAATCCCCCTCGGCCCTTAAACTGACTTCGAGCGTTGCGCCTAAGATCCGACGCCGGAGTACAAGCTCACATTTTGCCACCAGTCTCACCTCAAACGAGGTCCTCTACCACCAGAAAACTCACGAACGGAAGCCAGTGTCTGAATCTAAGACCCTTGGCGTTTTGTTTTGAAATAGAGAACTTTGGTTTTAGTTTCTCGTGGGAAAACAATTTGAGGTAGCACGTGTATTTATAGCAGAGAAAGAGAGGGATAAGAGCAACGTTTAATCAAACGTACATGTAGGGAGGAACGTAGCTGAACGAATAGGGTGGTTTCTAACATGCATATGTCGGCCTTGGTGATGTCTGCGTGATGGGAAGCATGTGCAAGGGAAAAGAATAGCAGGTTGGTGGCAGGAATGCATGTGCCATTTAAGTTGGCTTAATAATTTTCACTTCATGTTATACTGAGCGATGGGTATCGTGTAGGATAGGGGTACTTTGGCTCCTTACGCATGAAGTAGTACGGGTCTGCTTTGATTTGCCAAAACATTTTCATGTCGGCTAAAGGTTGAAAAGGAAATATAAATTTCGGTGGCATCTGGGGCGAATAAAATGTAGTATAGGTAATACACAGTTAGGTTGTTTATTATAGGGTAGGATATAATATATAAAATTATGAATTGAAACTTCACCGTGATGTAACGCGATAAAATCCACATACAATCTCCGTTTTCTGATAAAAAAACTAATCCTAATGTAAAAAGGTATTCCGAACCTAATGGGACAAGTTTCGTCGAAATCCGAGGTCGTATGAAAAATTTTCCTTTATGAAACCAGAAATGAACACGCATTTAAATTTTTTCATGGTCACCAGATAAATAAAATCCACTTGAAACTGCGAACATTGACAACAACTTTTTGATACGAACCCAACGGCACTAATTTCGTCGTATTCTGAGACTGTTTCCCCGGTAGGCTGTTTTTACCCCGAACCGCCCTACCCTTTTTAACGCCAAATTTCTCGATCTCTAAAAATAACAAACTATATACCTATCCTGACTCTAATCGACGATACGAACTCAACGGAACTGGTTTCGTCGAAAACAGAGTCCGTTTGCAAACGGCTACTTTAAAGGCTTATAATTAAATAACGATTTTCCATAGCGACTATTTCAAAATTTGATTTGGCCATAAATATCAAACTATAACACGAAATCTGAATTTTTCTCTTTCATATGAAAGCTATTGCCAATACGGCTCCAACGTGTCTTGTTTCACAGAAATCCGACTTATATCGAATCATGTATTCTCAGTTGAAGTTCAAAACCAAATATTACGAACTGCCGCGCCATTTCGTGCCCCTTTTATATTATATAAATTATATAACGTTCAAACTTCATTTTATTAGCGAATTAAATATTAAATTCCATTAATATTCCCAATAAAATATTTAAAACTAATTTAAATATTCATATTCAAATGGTCGAAAAACACGGGTCGTTACATTCTTCCCCCCTTAAAATAATTTCGTCCTCGAAATTGCTAAGGTAAGAAAGAACGTTATAAACTCATTAATTTCAAATCTAATTTTATATTAAATATATAAATATTTTCAAAAATATTGAAAATTTTCTGACACTTTAAATTTTCGAAAAATTTCGCCAGCACCTCCTCTGTACGGCTCAATCGGTACAACCACAACTCGCCTCTCTAGGCCTTCTCCATTTCAAAAGAAAATAAAGAAGCCAAGTGGCTTGCCAAATCGGCTCACAAATCTCCAAACCCATATAAAAATAAACGTGTACCTTTTTGTCGGGCATATCCTTGTATCCCTTCCATCTGTTGCCCTGTCAGCATATACAAATGCATCCCCAAACAACATTCCAATTTTATCCTCAGAACCAAATCCTTCACACATCCAAGCCAAATACCATTCTTAACTCAATTTCCATCCATTCTGAATTCCAACTCCTAAATTACCAATCCAACACCATTTCAGATTCCTGTCTCCCAATTCAAAATCTAATTCAACCTGATATATTATATCCCGATTAATTTCCAGTTAATTGGTTCCAATTCAATTCATATTCGCTTTCACAATTTCAATTTAATCTTGTTCTTGTTCAAACACTTTCCCTGGGAGTTTTTAAACAGTTCAGCTCTCTCAAAAATCAAATATTCCTTTTCAGGATTCAAAACAATTTGTCTTTCTCAAAGCAATTCAAAACAATATTTTTGGTAGCAATCCGTCACTTAGAACTCGGAAATGAACACTGATGATGTGGCCAACATCCTCAGAGTTATTTCCCAGCTATCAAAGTGAGTTCAATACTATATCTTTTCAAAACATCAATTTTAAACACTTTCATTTTGAAATCTATTTCAAAATAAAATTCACGATGCTTGTAAACAATTTAAAATCTCCTAGGATTTTAAAATTCTCTTATATTCAATTCAAGTTTATTTACAATACCTTTCCCACTTTTTGGGAATTTTAATTCAAATTCTGATTTAGATTTCAGATTTAATAAATCTGCTTTTATATTATACAAATTCCAATTGGTTATTTATATAACCATTTCAATTATAATCAACCAACACATTCAATATACTATAATACTTCCAATATATATATTTCCTTTATATCAAAATATAATTTGGGTAAATTATTTCATTTACCCTCTTCCAAAACATACTGTGTCGGTTTATCGTACTTGAGTGTTTAGAAACCCCTATCGATGCAGTGGATCAAACTGATCGATCAGAACTCATAAACAACTCAACCAATAAATCTCCACAATAAAAACAAATTTTATATCAAATCTACAAATACGTTCACTCGTATATATACACTCAAACTCAATTTAGGGTATTACTAACCCCATCTCTACTGAGTCACGCCACAGAGACAAGGTAATTACTTAACCAATAGCTCTGATACCACTGTAACGAACCGGGATTTTCGACTCCGAAAATCAACATCAAATTACCATGTTGACCATTCAGACATCGAACATTCCAGATCATTAATAGAAAGAATTTAGAGGGTGAGAATAGGTAAGATAGAGATATTAGAATAGAAGAAGAAGAAGAAACAACATAACACACAGAGTCTCACATCGCAGCGGAACAAAATATAATACAGAAGTAAATCTTTATTGAGAACTTTGAAAATACTTACAATACCAGAGTACATTAACATCTGGACAGTGATAATCTGTCCTCATACAACACACAGCGGAATACTAGTAATATCATACGTCTGGATTCTTCCAGCTCGTCTCTTCATAGCAGTCGATAACCTGAACCTGTACAACCCGGCCTAACCCGAGCATTTACAAAACACCGGGTCAGTCTGGTGAACCAGAGTGAGATAAACTCGCACAGTAATAAGGGTAAATCATTCAATCATGATTTTAAAGTTCAAAATCTTTTCAAAAGAAAAGGATAATCGTAAGACCAAATCCACACATAAACACGGATGGTTTTTACCTTACGATAACCCAAAACATTTTTTTGAAACCAATATTTTTTCTGATATTATAATAATGTCTAAATACAAGTAAATAGCAATCTAGTAGAACGCTTGCATCTCACGCTCCACATATACAGTATACAATCAAAAACCGCGGGCGCTTATTGGATATTGGATTCCAACTTGACAAGGTATGGGTCCACCTTCCGATAGTGTATCTCTAGAGACGAATACACTGGGTTCAACAAGAACTTCTTGCAACCCGGCCCTCACATGACCGACCACTCATTTCGCTTGAGTGTATCGAATGTATATCACCGACGGTTGGGATCGGCAACCGTCTCCCGATAAGGGACAGCGTCGAAACATAGATTTAAGAAGCAAATAGGATTTCCTCTAGATAGGTGATCATACACCCTAATGGGAGCGACCCACATAGCCATGCTGCCTGCCCGATTTTTGTCATCTCCTGGTTGGTGAGGTTGAGGCCAGAATTAACTCCTGATCATCTGGTCGTCATTCACTTTGAATGCCACATCGTCAGATCCGTCAGATATCACTAATTGACGTCCACAAAAATACTCTAGCTGAAAGCTAGAGAATGGCAATTCCCTGCCAACAACTATCGTACGTTTGAAGAAATCAACGTACGTGACCCTTTGGAAATACTCTGTCAGACATTCGTCCATATACGTCATCCAGGAACAGGATGAACCGAAGGCACTCTCCTACCGCATCCATATAGGAATCACCCCATGGATCAGTAGCGAGAAGTCCTTGCACTCGTGGATTCCAACCACGACAGAACCACAGTTTACCTCTGGCCGCTAAACCAGAGATTCTTAGCAGTTCCTCCGCTTATGAAGATCCACGGTCTTCAATGCTCCATCTCGACCGTCTTCAAATATCTTCACGTATTTGTTGGTCGGAATGGTTTTCGAATGTAAATTCGATCCCGGTCTTTCCGTACCAACAATCGTATTGGTCAGGTTTGATAGTCGGTGTTTTAACTATCAAAATATACGGTGTTTCAATCATGACACTCCAATGAGTTCACTTATTCAGTATTTAGCATCATTTGGCCTTTAACAAAACTAATTTATTTTTGTTAAATCAAAACTTCTAACTCTGTTAATATTTAAAAATACGATATTTGAATAACTCTAATTCGATTTAACTCTAATCGATTAACTCCAATTGATTAACTAATACTTGACTTAAATCCATTCGCTTGACCCTAGATCGCAGCGATCACAATGGTTACGCCTGATTCCCTCAGAAAACATCCGACCGCCGTAGGCTATCTGCAGCCCTGCGAATTTCGCTAGCAGTCGTACGAAATGGCACTCATCTTGAATATTATGTTTGACTAACTCTAGCTCGAATAACTATATTCAATTACCCACTTAAATCTTCTTTCAAATCATCTTTTAAATTCGGAAATCCATTAGTTTTAACAAAGAAATTTATAGCACATATGTTATAACAATAGCGTTATAATTACTATTTAGATTTACAAAACAACAGCGCTATAATCGCTGTTTAGGGTTACAATCCATTTACTATAGCAAAAGCGCTACAATTGCTATATTAGATTTACAAAACATATATTATAATAACAACGCTAAAATCGCTGTTTACACAACAATTATCACAGTTTATCCATTCATCTCATTTCTTATGCTCATAATTGTAAATCTGATTAACATCAGAACCAATCGAAGTCTTAAATAAATAAAATATTTATTTTTCTTTATAAACCTTTATCCAAATAATATATTCAAAATCCAACTCCAGTTATAAAGTAAATTTTATAACTTCCTCTTTATCGATTCACCTGACGGTGAATCAATATTTATAACACGATTGATTTCATAGGCCATACGCTGCCAAATACCCAACCAATATTACCCATTGGTTTAAACACAACACAGGTTGAATGTTCAGTCAAAAATCAACAATCAAATCAATTACCCCAAACAGGACAATTCATATGTGATAATATGAAACAAACAATATTTTTGAGGAATCCGGTTGGATCCTTCCAACCTGTTCTTCCCTGTATTCAAAACGGTTATCACAAGCAGGATCATTTAGTTTCATTTAACCGATAACAATGAATGACGGCCATCAATCAATTCACAAACCATGCAACCAATTTAACAATTTCAACACGTTCATTTTATAAACGTGACCAACCAAGGTGAGTCACCTTTATTGGAACCAATCGTTAAAAATAACGATTTGGTATTTCACTGAAATTAAACACAGTTTAATTTCATCAGTTACATCAACAAACAAGTGTATAATTAGCAAACATGCAATCATCAGCAAGCAGAGCACACAAAATAAAAATACCCAATTTATATAAATATAAATGGGAAAAAAACTGAGTGAGTTTAACTCACCTTGATCAGATTATCGCTGAAACAGTTAGTTTTAATTAAATTAAACAGATGTTTAATTTAATTAAATATCCCAGTTGATTCCAAATCTTGTCCAGCTCCGTCCCATGACGTAAATTTTACTGATGCGAGTTTACCGCATCCTGAACCATTCCATTCTGATAACGTAATCACAGATTATAAATATTTTAAGTTAATATAATTAAATTAGATAAATAACTCTAATTATGGTTATAAATAAATTCTTATTTATTTTTAGGGTTAAGCTAATTACATTTATAGTTAACGGCCATTTTCCCAAACCACTTCGTTCCTTTCCTCCTTCACCATGTTGTTCAAAGTTGCTTCTTGTTTTCAAACAACCTGTTAACATTATACCGTGTTGAATAACCATTAAAAGAATTTAATTAATTAACTTATTAGTTATATAAAACTTTAAATTTCTTAACTAAGTTAACAATTTGCATTTTACCAAATATAGGAGTCACGGCCGACCATGTTGTCTTCTCCCTAGGCCTTTGGTTTGAACTGGAAACTAAGGATCTGCAAATCCTTCTCCTTCCTGGCATACGAAAACTGATGCCTTCACAATCCTACCACCGCACCCTTCATCCTTCATAATATCTTCATCATGTTAACTTGCTAGACAAAAGTATTTGGTCACTCCAAATTTTTACCGTCTTCTTCCCCCCAGGTCACGACTTCCGTTCGGCAAAGAAACCCCTTACTGCTGTCAACAAGCATCAGCTCCATCGCCTCAAAACCGATCATTCGACCCTCCACTAAAACCACCGCTCCGACCTCCTCAATGTCGCCTACCACCTCCTCGAATAGCACACCACTCGAAATCCCCCTCGGCCCTTAAACTGACTTCGAGCGTTGCGCCTAAGATCCGACGCCGGAGTACAAGCTCACATTTTGCCACCAGTCTCACCTCAAACGAGGTCCTCTACCACCAGAAAACTCACGAACGGAAGCCAGTGTCTGAATCTAAGACCCTTGGCGTTTTGTTTTGAAATAGAGAACTTTGGTTTTAGTTTCTCGTGGGAAAACAATTTGAGGTAGCACGTGTATTTATAGCAGAGAAAGAGAGGGATAAGAGCAACGTTTAATCAAACGTACATGTAGGGAGGAACGTAGCTGAACGAATAGGGTGGTTTCTAACATGCATATGTCGGCCTTGGTGATGTCTGCGTGATGGGAAGCATGTGCAAGGGAAAAGAATAGCAGGTTGGTGGCAGGAATGCATGTGCCATTTAAGTTGGCTTAATAATTTTCACTTCATGTTATACTGAGCGATGGGTATCGTGTAGGATAGGGGTACTTTGGCTCCTTACGCATGAAGTAGTACGGGTCTGCTTTGATTTGCCAAAACATTTTCATGTCGGCTAAAGGTTGAAAAGGAAATATAAATTTCGGTGGCATCTGGGGCGAATAAAATGTAGTATAGGTAATACACAGTTAGGTTGTTTATTATAGGGTAGGATATAATATATAAAATTATGAATTGAAACTTCACCGTGATGTAACGCGATAAAATCCACATACAATCTCCGTTTTCTGATAAAAAAACTAATCCTAATGTAAAAAGGTATTCCGAACCTAATGGGACAAGTTTCGTCGAAATCCGAGGTCGTATGAAAAATTTTCCTTTATGAAACCAGAAATGAATACGCATTTAAATTTTTTCATGGTCACCAGATAAATAAAATCCACTTGAAACTGCGAACATTGACAACAACTTTTTGATACGAACCCAACGGCACTAATTTCGTCGTATTCTGAGACTGTTTCCCCGGTAGGCTGTTTTTACCCCGAACCGCCCTACCCTTTTTAACGCCAAATTTCTCGATCTCTAAAAATAACAAACTATATACCTATCCTGACTCTAATCGACGATACGAACTCAACGGAACTGGTTTCGTCGAAAACAGAGTCCGTTTGCAAACGGCTACTTTAAAGGCTTATAATTAAATAACGATTTTCCATAGCGACTATTTCAAAATTTGATTTGGCCATAAATATCAAACTATAACACGAAATCTGAATTTTTCTCTTTCATATGAAAGCTATTGCCAATACGGCTCCAACGTGTCTTGTTTCACAGAAATCCGACTTATATCGAATCATGTATTCTCAGTTGAAGTTCAAAACCAAATATTACGAACTGCCGTGCCATTTCGAGCCCCTTTTATATTATATAAATTATATAACGTTCAAACTTCATTTTATTAGCGAATTAAATATTAAATTCCATTAATATTCCCAATAAAATATTTAAAACTAATTTAAATATTCATATTCAAATGGTCGAAAAACACGGGTCGTTACAGCTGCTAATACCAATCGATGCGATGAAATACTCCGTACTTATCCAGAGAGGGGTAGGTCAGTCCTGATTAACAAGGAGTATGTGAAAGACTCTCGATACATTGGTTCTTGAGTTGTACCATGAACGGGCGATACCCTAGCATCCCATTTTTGGATGGAAGTCCAATCTTCAATAAGCATCTTACAGACCTAGTTGTATCCACTTATGCTAAAAGATGAGATGCAAGCATTTCATCTATTTTTTTATTTATTTTAAACCTTTAGAGTTTGTTATAAATTCATTGGATCTTGATATTAAATGTTTAGCTATCGTAAGGTAAAACCCACCCGTATTTATGTGCGGCGTGATTCTATGAGATACATTTGATTTTAAAGGTTTTATAAGTTAAAAGAGTGAATTCCTTGTGATTTGAGTTTTCTTATGTTGATATTTCGAACTATCTTTAGTGTTATTTCCTAATAATTCTCAGATCCGGCTAAGTGTGTTTCTTGGATTAAATTTTGATTCTTTATAGCTTTATAAGAGAACGAGAAGCCCATGATGTACTTTCAAATATTCTTTATCTTTTATTATGTTTTTTTGATACTTGTTATGGTTTTTAGAATTTGTAAGGACAAGATTAGGACTATTGAGTGCCTATAATAGTTAGTGTCATACTTTGATATGTGTATGTATATACTATAAAAGTTTTAACTTGTATAAAGATTTATTCATATTTTATATTATTTGGCATGTTTTATGTGATTTTATTTTATCTTTACTTCTTACAATATGTCATTCAGCATTTGAATGTTCAACATGTAAATACCATGCATGTGTTAGTGTCTACTTTTAAGGGTCAAAAAGAGGGTCGATACATCTGATATTGTTGTGGTGCTTTGACTTCCAAGGAATTCTATTAATCGTAAGGTAGTAGCCACATTTGATATTCATTATCCTACCTTGTTTCCGTCATGAGTTTAAACTTATAAAGTTTTGATATTTCTCATGCTACTTCTTGTAGGTACCAAATCAGATGATCTACTCTTAGAATTTGATTTTTACTGAAATTAAGACCTGAAAAGGTACGTGTTGTTACACACATAAGTCACTTGTATGAACGCCGCTTATTTGGAAAACAATTACAAGAAGGTTTTCTAGAAAATCCACTATGAGATACAATGTACAAATTGAACTAATCTATATGTGGTTTAAAATAACTATGCTTACTTGGAAAAGGTAATTATTTTTCACTCTATAATGATGATTATAGTAGTAAAACATTGGATTATTTCCTTAAACAAGCATTAGATGTATTTAATCCATCTAAGAAATGTAAAATCTTTATAGAAAATAAAAGTGACCATATGCCATGGGATCTAACCAAGGTATAGAATTTACATCAGAAGAGTTTGGGAAACTGTATAAAAAGTAGAATTCATCATGTTTAATGGTCCCATTCACCCCATAATAAAATAATGTCATGGAAACAAAGAGAAGACATTAACTCAGTATATCTCATACTACGTTAAAAAACAACATTCTGAAAGTGTTTTGGGCTGGACTTTCAGGTATGATATGTATTTATCCATTTGATCTCCATATTGAAGAGTGAAACAAAACCCTTGAAGTTGCATGAAATTGTAGAAAGCAGTATATATCATACTTAATGATGTATGAAAATATCTTGTATGCCTATATGCTAGATCAAAGATGCTACAAATTGGATGATAAAAGAGAAATATATTTTCGTTGGCTAGCTAAAACTCAAGGTCAAAGAGATGTACTTTATAAAACCATGTCATGGGAAATGTTGTAAGACAAAATGTAGTGTTTGACAAATAAGTCACTTTGAATTGGAGCAAATCAGAAGAGGACGGTCAAAATTTTCTTTTGAAGAAATGAAACAAGATAAAATAAATAAAGGGATGATATTGATAATGATAATAAAACTATTATGAAGAATAACACACAGGATTTGGCTAGCACTCAAAGGCTCAAGACTATTATAATGAAGAGTGTGTGCAAACTGAAGGATAATGGCAATGGAAAGTGAAAAAACTATAAAATGGTAGATAGCCAAAGAATACAAGCAAAGACAAGGTAGAAACTACGATGACGTACATGTTTTCTCTCCTAGCTCACTTATAAACAATTGGCTTATTAGTTTCGTTAGCGACTCAAAATAAGAAGGAAATTTATTAAATTCTCAAAATAATAAGGAATTTTATTAAATGAATGTTAAATCTGCAATCTTAAATTATGACCTAGTAGAAAAAGTTTATATGGATCGATAATCATACTATAAAACCATACGACATGAAGATAAAGTATGGAAACTAGATAAATGCACTATTGTTTAAAATATACCTATAAAGCATTGAAACACTAGAATTGATAAATATTTTCTAGAAAATGATTTTGTAAAGTGGTCTAATGAACATGCTCTTCATATAAAGACAAATAAAAATGGTGAGGTTCTAATTTTATTCTTGTATGTGGGCAATTTGAAATTTGCTGCAAACAATCCATTGGTTTATTCATGAAGTACATGTATTTGGAGGTTACGATGATGTATAAGGAACTTATGCCATACTAACTTGGAATTCAAGTAATTCAAAGCGAGCATGAATTAGTTATCATTCAAGAAACGTACACAAACAAAGTATTAAAGGAATCACAGTGCAAACCTAAAAGCATTCAAGAGGATGTGCTGCAAAGCTATCGAGACATGTCAAAAAGAATAAAGTGGATCCAACACAACTAGAAAGCCTAGATTATAGCTTAATAATTGACTTGCACATGGCATATGATAATTTTTGGCTTGAGTTATTAGTAGTTAAATGAAAGCACATACATCACATAAGAAGCATGCTACAAGAATCATTGTAATATCCCTAATTTTACTACACATTGTTAGAACATTTATTTGGGAAAATAAAATAATGTAAATTAATGATGAGAATAAGATTTGATCAATTAACAAGACAAGCCATTGTTAATGAAATGGTTAGATCAATTGGAGTTGGTTAGATAGAAGGAGGAATATGAGAGAGGTAAATATGAAGAAAAAAAAAAGGATATTTCCTATACATATATTGTAACACCCACACTTTTCTATGCCCAAATTTCAACAAAAATTGTAACTTAAACACTTCTAAGCATGGAGCGTGTATATCTGGTACCTACAATAAATGAGCATGAGCATAATTAGGTACGTTAAAAGAAAACTCACAGCGGAAACATAATAGGATAACTAGCATTAACTTTAGTAAATACCTTTTTCAAAGTAAGTCACTTTGCCAATACCGAGCATGAGAGAGAACGAGCACCGAAAGCCAAACTAAAATACCTATGAGAACCCGACCTTCTCTAGAAATCCTGGGGTTGTAATGAGGAGGGGGTCAGAACAACAAAATTCTGGTGAACAGGAAATTTACAACACAGATTATCCCGTTTGGTTCAACCCAAGATGTATGCCTAACAAGGCTAGTAATTCTAACCTAACCTTGTAAATGTTTATGAACGACCCTACTACTCGTCCCAAAGTAGTAATCCCAAAGTATAATACTGAGATAGGACGTTTACACATATTTTTGCGAAGCCTTTATACCATAGCTTGGCTGGTTACTATATCGAGATTTGAACCCTAATTACAGAGTTTCTATATTCATGTACTTTCATTCGTTTATCCTTCATCATTTATTGCCTCACTATCAATGATAGATAGGGTGGATTCTTTCTGATCTTAAGACCCTAAAAGGACCAATTGGTCACTTATTATTTCTCGATACTTTACTTAACATTAACATGAACTAGAAGACACTAGCTACGGGCCCTACTAGTTAAGGCTTCCGTCATTCACGCATATACCCTTGCTCCGTATAAGGAAAGAGATGGTATTTGATCATTCGTTACACCTCTAGCTGACCTTATTAAATAACCTCCTTAGTCGCTTATTACTTCCCATAAGATAGATGGCCATATCTGACATTTTAGTTTCCAGGTTTGGGTAGTCCCACACACACTTGCCATTTAAGACCCCTAAATTGAAAGACCTATTCGTAGGTGGACTTTTCAACCCTAGTCGCTTAAGACCCAGGAAGCGGACTATACGCAAAGGTTATTGGTTCGTACCCCATTAGCCTTCTATACATTTCCCTATTTAGGATAAGGTCGGCTACGTTCTTAAGTCATTTCTATTTAGTCCCTCTACATGGATATACTATGCGTACACGATTTATTTTCATCATGGGTTCATATGGTTAATAATAATTTACAATATTAACCTACTAAGTCCAACTATATTCTATACCATAACTTCTATTATCATTAATATAAATAAGAAAGGTTATATTCCCTTTTTCCCTAGGATATTTATTTTATTTCTTCCCTAATTTGAACTTATTATCTAAACGATAATCATAAATTCCTTTATGATGCCCATTTCCTTTTGTTTCCATTTTTATTGCCCTTTATGACCATGACAGTCATATTTTTCCTAAGGAGACTATTCATCAGTCCCAAGGTATTTATTTGTTGTGCCCCAACCAACAATTACAATTCTTATTTATTTATTTGTTGGTTGTTATATATATATATTCTCATGTACCAGGCCTGTCACATTAAGTTACCTACTTATGGATGTTGGATTTGTCGGTCGGTTCCGGGCAGACTTCTACCACAATTTGTTCTTAACCTCGTGCCTTAATGCATTTGTTCTTACACGTTAGGCCCCTCACATTAAGTTGACTGCCTGTGGTTGCTAGATTTGCCGGTCGGTTCCGGGCAAGCTTATACCACAAGTTGAGCTTAACCTCGTGTCTAAATGCAGCTACGACTCAAATTTCCTAATTTGGGTTTACAACATTTATCCTAGCTGATTTTAGGAATTGTAACCATTTTCCTATCACATTTATTTTCCCCAATCAATATTGGCTACAATTGATTTGTGGTCCTATTTATAGCAATTAATTATATTGATTACTAAAAATGGTCACCACAAATATATTAATTCAATATAGATTACATTCACATATAATTCCGTAATTGAACCTTATCCAAACGTTCAGACATTCCGTACAATGTATGTTTTACCGATTTATGTTGATTTGGCCGGATAATATGTATATATTTATGTTTATGTTTTCGTGCGTTCAACGTAGTTATTATTTTATTTTTATTATTATAACTTAAACGATTTGGTTTAATCAATAACCAAACATTCCTTTTTGCATTTAATCTTGTCAAAAGGTTCAAATCTTACAAAAAGATAGTTAGCTGTAATCATTGTAAATAATACCTAATTAGTGGAATCGACATATTTCAAAATCACAAGAAATATATGTAAATATATAATTTGGAATAGTTGATGCAAACAATTATATATATTTATAATTATACGTACATTTGCACCACTTTTCCATTTTTGATCTTTTTATCATACCTCTTATGATTTCAAAATAATGCCTTTTTATGCAAAAGAAGGAAAGCGGGACATTTACAAAAATCAAGCAAAAACCCAACACTATTGAATACAAATAGGCATATTTCTTTTAATATTACAATCACATAATTTACCAATTTCATCTTATTACCCAAATTCACATATTTTAATATTCAACACTGAACTAAAGATCTGGATTGTAACTACATCTAATTAGTGTTTAATGGGACTGATTTCTAGATCTACAGTGCTATGCAATATCCACAATACATTTCACCACATAATTGCAATCTTTTTCATAACATAGCTGTAGGAATATGTGCGAACAAACTTAAGAATCCTACAATTGATATTAGGCATAACCACAACTTACAATTCACAAGTTTTAACACTTTTTATAACCAGATCTGATGGGTGTCAATCTAATTACAACAATTTATTTATAAGATCTGATAGGCATAGGCATAAAAATTGAATCTATTACAAACGAGTTAAATATGTTATTATAAATGTATATATAAATTTCCCACTCACCTTATAGCCTCCAAATTCAAAGTTTGAACCCTTTAAGCCTACAAACTCCCAAATTCTTATAAATCTACAATTTGTCTGAAAAGGAGAAATTTCCAGATCTGTAGAGATGAAAGAAAACAGGGAGAGAGAGGGGAGAATATGATTTGGAACACCAATTTGCATTCTTTACCATTAGATCTTCTTATCCTCTCAATTTCATATGAATAAGAATTTGATTTGTTTGTATAAATATATTTCTAGATTAAGAAATCAGGTTTGGAGAATGAGGAAAATGACAGAGCTCCGCTGCCACTACAGATTTATGTGAAAAAGAATGAGGCCTTACCCCTTTATTTATATGGGTGGAAATGGCCTAAAACCATTGGATTAGTTTTAAGTTATATCCGTCCATTCATATATAATTTTATAAACTTGAAACCCTAGTCGTCACTGCCTAGCTCGACCAAGCAGTCGCAGCCAGCGGTCGACCGCCAGTCAACCCCCCTATCGACGGATTGGTCGACCTGGCAGTGAGGTGGCTGGGTAATCATTTATTACTATATATATATTATTCTATTTGATTTATTATCTGTCCGTTTTCGTATTTCGTCCATAACTTTTTCGTATGGACTCCGTTCGCGAAACTCCAAATATGAAAGTTGACCAGAATTCTGAGACGAACGCATAGGTTAAAGTTTCATCGCAATATTCCACCATTTGCATAAATTCCTATTTTTGAGTTTCTAATAATTAATTTATATTGCCGAAATTATGGGTCGTTACATATAACCCTAAAAACCTCTAATTTCTTACTTCACACTTTAAATTTTCAAACTAAATTTAAACTTGAGGTCTGCCATAGCTCTTGGAAGAGAAGGAAAAATACAAGCTAGAAGTGGCGATTAAGCTTAAGATTAATCAAAACTCAAATCACAAGTTTTCAATAAAACCATTTAAGGTGAATAATGATATTTACTCTCACTTATGCTTGTTGATTTGGGTTTATGACTATAAAAGAATTTTTGTTGTGTTATTATGTTTTATTATGCAATGTTTACATGATAGATGTTAATACATATATGTTTGTTGATGATAAGTGCATTTTCATGAAGTTTTCATGTAGGAATTGCATAAAAACTCTATCATATGACGCCTAATTGCCTTGAGAATTTAGGATAAGGAGAGAAAAATTATTTTAGGTATGGGATCTAAATTTTATAATTATCTAAATAAGTACGATTATTTCATGAAATTTTAAAATCTAAAAGATTAATCAGTTTGACTTTAATTATCAAAGGCAATTAAGTAATTGATTCCAAATTAAATATATGTTGAGGAAAAAGAGAAAATGGATTTATTCTTTTTTTCTAGGATTCTTCCCATGATTCTATGATTTAATATGAATTTTATAAGCTAGAAAAGCTTAAGTATTTTCCAAACTGAAAACTGAAAAGAAGATTTCTAATTAATAATAATTTTCCAAATATTAAGGAGTTGATGATTTTTTTTCTTTAAATGAAATTTTCCATTTTTCAATATAATTATGGTTTTACCACCTACGAAGCCACTGCTACGCTTCGAACATTGGCTTTGAATATATCCACCTTGTCGCTTAAGCCTATGAAGAAGTGCCTGATGCTAAGGTAACTTACCATGGAGTGCTTCGATGCAGGGAACTATGACAGTGTGCTTCAAAGCACTTACTTTGCTTTGCGGGGGGATCCTAATTTTAAATGCTTTCATTATTATCCAATTCCCTCACTTTGCTTCGATTCAAAGTAGTTGCTTTGAACTCTTTTAATTTTGCTTTAAATTCGTTTACTTTGTACCTGCTTTTACAAAAGGTTTTACTTTGAAACCTTCAGCTTCGAACCCACTTATGTTTTGTGAAATTCCCTACACCCCTTAACATTTCCCAAAATAGGGTCATGCTAAGAAATGTTAAGCATTGTAGGTATAAAGACATATAGTCAGAGAGACTAAGATTCATTAGACATAAAAATATAAATATAGCAGAAGCATTTTAAAAACTAAGACACATCATTTATTTCAAAAACCACAAGTTATTTTAGTCCCAAACCACGTCTCATGAAAACCATATCTTAGTCACAAATCAGAGTACAATATAAATATCCCTTACAATAGACATCAATACAACCAACTCTATGAAATGAGAATGCATCTGCAACAAGAATAGATGTCCTAGAAAAATCCCCTAAGCAAATCGGAAAAAATCGCCTCGACCCTAAGAGCCTGGTAGAGAAAAAAGTAAGAAAGAGAAGTGGGTGAAACATAAAGTCTAAAGAGTGTCGTAATTACTAGCATGATTGAGTAATAAAGGAAAGATAGACTCAATTTTTGTTCTGGTGTTAGATAGGGTAAGTGCTCGTGCACGGCTATAATGATAAGCATATTGGAATAGTATATAAACAAATATACTTGAACTGTACGAGTATATATTTGTTCAATTATTTGCACTATCTCAAGTACTGAACCTATAATTATGATTAGGATATATTCCTAATACTACCCATCGATCGTCTACTAATCTACTATCTTACATGGTAGCTTATGCCATTATGGACCTCGAGTTTTATCCGACCCGACCCATAAGTGAGGACATAACACAAAAGCTTTTGGATGCAGTAGTGACCTATTTTCCCTCGTTGATGCATATGCATGCCCAATGCACTGCCAAAAATGCACTTGCACATGGCCATGTCTCTTTTAATCCTCTATTTACCCTAATCATCATAAGCGTGCTAAGCCTCCACAACTATCATTAGTGAGACAATCAGTGATAAACCTAAAAGGGAATGCTACTGGCAGGTCCTAGCAGACAAAAATTATAATTTGCGCCTCAGCCCAAATCTCCCTTGGTACGGGCCTTTAACTTTTGGTCACTTAGCCCCTGTGCTGTCGTAGTGGGCAACAACAAAACATTCTTATTAACTCAGGTTTCTTATCTTCCCAAATCAGCTACTGCTGATGGAATAGGCCATAACCAGTGTGTATGTTTATTAAACTTAATCTCAGTTTTAAGTTCATGTCAATAACAAGCATTTTCATCGTTTCATTCAACTATAGCCTTCACATCATAATTATATTTGCAATTAATTCCAGTCTTTCCATTATCATTTCTATTTATGCCTATACCAATTACCATAATATTACTTTGCAAACATGTTCAATCTTTTCCAATTACAACCCACACCATAGCTGAATTGCAAATCTACTATAATTTGCCTATTTCAGTCCAATCATTTTTTGATTACATATATATTTTATGCATATTATTCTATAAATTTATTTTCATATGTTTAACACACGTATGCACAATTATTTTATAATTATATTATTTCCATGTGTGAAAAAAGATTACATCAATCGTCAAAATACTAACATTTACAGACCTGTGCATGTTTTAGGAATAAACCACTGAAAAATACAGAAAGAGGGAAAAATAATGAGAGGGTATCTTACATTACTTAAATAAAATAAAACTATAAGAAACAGAATGAAAAATTGTAGAAAATAACTTACAGAAAATACTAACATACAAAAACAGTAAGAAACTGTAAAGAAAAAATACAAAAAAAATCTACAACTATTAGACATCCTGTTTCCCTAAATTATCAAAAGCCTAAGTGATTAAAACCTCACATGCGGTCCAAAGTGTTCCTCTGTGGCCCCTGATACCGCCTCCAAACGGGTATAAATATATGTATTTGTAAATATTCATTTTGTTAAATCTTTTCCCCTAAAATTTTCAGGTCGAGTCCGTCTCAAAGAGAGATCCCAAATGGGAAGAGACCATGTTGTGAAGAATGAGTTAGGTCTAGGGATCTATTTATAGGTTGGGCTAGGGATCTTAGGTCATTGGATTTTTATATTAAATCTAGGTCATTCATGTCACGCGACCAATATGAACTTTCCACTTCAACATAAATTTAAATTTTACAGCTCTTGGCTTAGTAAGAAAACACGTCTTGACTTAATACAGCATCACCTCGGCACAACTTGCACCCAAACTCTTGGGTGGGTTGACCCATTCCCTACCAGGGTCGATCCACAACAGGCAATATTTTTCTTATTTTATTTCCGCCGTAACTTTTTCGTTTTAACTCCGTTTGTAACGAACATAATATGTAAATCGACTAGAAAATTACCATGAACCTAATAGTGCATCTTTCATAGCCAGATTCCAAAAATTTTACAACTTATTATTTTATTAATTATTTCTATTAATCACCATGTCTTAAAATTCGGGTTGTTTCAAATGGTCTTAATTGTGACTTAACTTCAATCCGGCCTCGTGCACTGCGATTCTGCCATCCAAACCTAACCCATCCTCTAGTATCTCTTCTGCCCTAATCGATCCTCTAAAACCCCTTCCTCCGTCTTTGCTGCCACCTCCACCAATTCCTCCTTCCTCTAACCCTCCTCCAACTGCCTCTTTTCTTCCTCTCTCCTCCAAAAGCAAAAAGTGGTCGATGCTTTTTGTAGCAAATCCCTTGGACGCTAGTGTCTTCTCCCCGCAACTGATTCAGCTGAAATTAAATGGTAAAGCGCCGGTTCCCACTGATGACATCATTTCTGCGGCGAAAGAGGAGTGGAAGGGTTATTTGGTTGGGTTTTAGACCGGCCATTATCTTACACCGTCGTTATCACGCATCTCAAATGCCACTGGCAGCCATCAGGGAGCATTAAAGATAAATCTACAGGAAAGTTATTTCTCTTCCTCCTGTCTAACTCCGAGGATCGTGATAGAATCTTACATGAAGACTCGGTAGTGATTAGGAATAAAATCTTTCTGGTTAAACCATGAGATGGAGGTGTTGTTAGTAATACTGTTAGTAGGGTTCCTATATAGTTTTAGATATATAACCTACCTCTATATTCTTGGACTAAAATTGGCATTTGTTGGTTAGCATATAGGATTGGCAAGTTTATTTTTATGGATATCTGTACCGAAAAGTTAGAAAGGTTAGACTACGCTTGTTGTATGGTCGAAGTAACCTCTGATGCGGCTTTTGCAACTGAGTTTCTTGTCTTATTGATGGATGGAACTGAGCAGTTGGTTAAAGTGGAATACTTATGGCAACTTAAAATATGCATGAGCTGTAAAAAAAAGGGCATGCTAGTGATGTTTTCCCCTTACCAGGTGATAAATTGAAGGCTGGCCTAATGCCCAGTCAAGACAAGAATGAAAATGTAGTTAACAAGGTAGGCAATGTTAGTACTATGGCTGGTGCTAAGGATGACAGAAACAAGGGAAGGTACATTGTCAAGAGGAAGGATGGTGGGAAAATAGTTATAAGAAAAAAGAAGAATGTAGTGCCCCCTTAAGTAATCGAAAAAGAATTAAATTGTTTAACGAAAAAGTCGTGGCTTGTCCAAGTGGAAATGCTAAACCTTTGGAAGGAATCAAATTTAGTGTACTCAATGACGTGGAGTGTGACTTAGTTAAGTCTGAACGAGATTTTGATGAGGGTAAGATTTCTAATATTACTGACATATTGCCTTGCGCGGGTAGAGTGTTTAATGGCATAGAGAAGCAATTTGAAAATTCTTCAAGTAGTGTTCCGGAGCATCAGCTGGTTGATCTGGCTCAACTAGCCAGTTTATCTCCAAATACTCGGATCCACACTGACAAGAACAAAACCCCAATATCTTATGACATCAATATCAAGGCTGCTTTTTTGAATAAACATTCCTCCCCTTTCAAAGATCTTCAACCGGCTTTTGACAGTGTTGAGGTGGTTGTTTCTAATACGAGAAAAAGGAATCGGGGCAATAAATCTAACCCATATGCTCATATTGCTCGACCACTGGGACACTTGTCTACCCCTCCTATACTACCTGCTGTAAAGGATGTCGCTGCCAACTCACCCCTCTCCGAGACTCTACCTGGGATATCACTTGCCGTAAGAGGAACGTGAAGTTGAATGGAAAGCTCTTCGATAATGACCGATAGGAAGGGATATCTGTGTTGTGTTTATGGTGCGGTGTGCAATTTCTTTTCATGTAATATTGATGTTTTATGATGTTATGTTGTCTTAATTTCAGGATGTTTTATGTAATTTGTTATGTAAGTCTTGTTTGACTTTGGTAGTGTCCTTTCCCTACATGGAAGTTTTGTTGTTTAGTGGATATACGAGCACTATATCCCCTGGTATCCATGTATTATTATTTGTTAATAATAAGTGGTTGTGTCCACTATAAAAACCGGAAGTAAAGTAAAATTGTACACATATCTACATGCATATGCTTAGTGTCCTAATTTTTTTATCACTAATAGTGTCTAGTGTGTGTATATGCATTCACTTGAAAACGCTTGCAACCACTTGCGTACATCATACGTAGCATGTTCTACCAACATGTTTCAAACAAATCCTATCATATATAGGTTATACCCCAAGATTTACTTATTTAAAGGATAGGAAAGATATAACCTATTCAAAGATAATGATGGAAAATTTCAGAGCATACCATCAAAAAGGAATGGATAGGAAATGTGTATCTTCTCTTTGGCTTCCCCAATAGCCTCGCTCGCATCGTCTCTCCAGTGAACTTTTTCTAGTTGCACTTCCTTGTTTCTAATCCCCTTCACTTTGTGGTCGAGAAGCCATGTAGGGATACGACAGATAAATTCCTCTCTCTTAATCTTCACATCCTCTAGCAGACTGGGCTTGAAAGCCACCATCAAATCATGCAAGCACTTTCGCAAGTGCAAAACATGAAATATGTCATGAACCCTTGAAAATCTCTTGGGTAGTCTAACGCTGTGTGCCATCTGCCCCACTATATTCACGATGGGGAATGGCCATACAAATCTGGAAGCCAACTTACCTGCTGAACCAAACCTTACCACATTCCTTAGTGGTGGTACCTTCATGGAAACTAGATCCCTGACCTCAAACTACAAATCTTCCCTCCTCCTTTCGGCATAAGGTTTCCGTTGATCTTGGGTCGCTTTCAACCTTTTTCTTATTGGGTCGGTATTTTCGGAAGTCTTTCTCATCTTGGCTGACCCAATCAACAATAAATCAGTCATCTCCCACCAACATGAGGGAGATCTGCAAGGTCGTCAACACAATGCCTCGAAGGGAGACATCCCAATGCTTGTTTGGGAACTATTGTTGTACTGGAATTGTACCAAAATCAGATGCTCCTCCCATGTCCCTCTGAAGGCTAGGATACACAGCCTCAACAAATCCTCTAGAATCCTATTTACCCTCTCAGTTTGTCCAACAGTCTGAGGGTGATAAGTTGTACTCATCTTAAGCTTGTTCCAAAATGCTTCTTATAGTCTCCTCCAAGACTCAATAGTAAAGATAGGATCCCTACTGCTCACAATGCTGGTAGGAATGCCATAGAGTCGAGTGATCTCTCTCATATGCATAGAAGCTAATCAAGAAGTCGTCCTTTTGCTCTTGACTAGAATGTAGTAGGCGCTCTCCGTTAATAATTCTACCATTACCTAAATACGGATGTTGTCTTTCCTTGATATTGGCAACCCATCAATGAAGTCCACGGATATGCTCTCCTACTTCCATAGTGGCACGTCTAATGGCTGGAGCAATCCATCAGGTTTCTGTTGTTCCATCTTCCCTCTATGACAGACCATGCACTCTACCATAAAACTAGCCACATCCCTTTTCGTGTGAATACAGCAAAAAAATCACTTTATGTCCCTATACATTTTATCACCATCGGAATGGATGGTCATCCTCGAATTGTGTACTTCAGCTAATAATGCACTCTCCAAATCACCAGTGTGGAGGACACAGAGCCTTCTTTCTTCACATAACTATCCATTACTACCCGCAAATAACGCTTGAGATGTCTAGAGGACTGTCCTCTATCAAGTCTATCCAAAATATCCACTAGCTTGAGATCCTCACGCTGTTTCAATCCAATTTGCTCCAACAATGTAGGTACACAGAGCCTTCTTTCTTCACATAACTATCCATTACTACCCGCAAATAACGCTTGAGATGTCTAGAGGACTGTCCTCTATCAAGTCTATCCAAAATATCCACTAGCTTGAGATCCTCACGCTGTTTCAATCCAATTTGCTCCAACAATGTAGGTAGTACCTCTAAAGATGCCAACAATCCAGGGGTATATTCCGTAGATGGTCTAAAATCAAAAGTAGATATAAACTTTAAGCTCTCGCACTCTATGAACAGTTGACTCAAAGATGCCCTCTTCCTTTTCAAGGCATCAACGACTACATTCTTCTTACTGGGGGTATAAGCTATCTCAAAATCATACAATGCTAAGAACTTCATCCAACGCTGTTATCTTAGATTCAATTCCTTCGAAAGTTAATACTTTAGAGACATATAATTTGTATAGATCTGGAATTTCTCGCTAAGCAAATAATGCCTCCATGACTTGAGTGCAAAAACTATCGCGACTAATTCTAAATCATGGGTAAGTTAATTATTCTCATAAACCCTCAGCTTCCTGATCTCATAGCATATGCCCTTACCCTCCTACATCGATACATCGCCTAAGCTAGTCCTACATCCATCGGTGTATACAGTAAACATCTTAGAACCATCAGGAAGTGTCAACATTGATGCATTGGTAAGAGCCTTCTTGAGTCCCATGAAGTAATTCCCACAATCTACGTCCTAACCGAATACCAAATTCTTCTTGGTGAGGTGGGTAATTCATGCTGAAATATGTGCAAAGTCTTTAATAAACTATCTATAATAACCCATCAGACCTAGAAAGCTCCTCACGTTAGTCACATTCTTAGGGGCTTTCTAATCTTGTACCGCCACTACCTTGGCGGGATCCACAGGAACTCATCTCTAGAAACCGTATGTCTTAAGAAACGCACTTCCACTCGCAATAAACGGCAATTCAAAATTTTCACCTTAAGCTGATCCAATTGGAAAGTAAGAAGGACCTCTCTCAAATGTAATGCGTGCTCATCCCCCTTGAAAATACAAAATATCATCCATGAAAACAACCACGAACTTATTGAGAACATACCTAAAGACTCTGCACATCAAATCCACAAAATAGGCAGTCGCGTTGGTTATCCCAAAAAGCACAACCTACCACTCGAAAAATCTGTTACGACTCCGAAAATTCATCTTATCTATACAATCATCCTCAGCCACTCTAGGCTGATGGAAACCTGCTAAATATAATTGAGAGAACACAGATGCACCTGCCAACTAGTCTAAAAAATCATCAACTCAAGGGAGTGGGTAGCGATTCTTCTTCCTGAGCTTGTTTGACTCCATATAGTCCACATAAAGTTAGAGAAAACCGTTTGCCTTTGTAGCAAAGATGAATGTTGCTCCCTATAAGTATTCCGATTGATAAATCCCTTCTCCAACATCTCCCCCATTTGCTTTCTCAGCTCTTTCTCTCTGTTTCCTCAGAGCCATATGGCGTATATGCAATGCTATGGGTTTCGCATTCTCACTGAGATAAATCCAGAAATCAATCCCTTGCCTAGGAGCTAGCCCCCTCGCCCCCTCAAATACATACAGAAAATCATGCACTACGGGTATAGAATCAATGTCATTAGTATATAAATATAGGGAATAAATAAAACTCAGAGTGAATGACCCCCATAGGTTGTAATAAATCTGGAGGGTCCGATCGCTACATGTCACTGATCGAACGACTCTTCTCTCATAGTCTAAGATAGAATTATACATGGATAACAATCCATCCCTAAGATCATGCCATACCCAGACTAATACGTAGGCATCACAGTCAAACTCAATGCCTAATATCAAAATTTTCAAACCCCTACAAGTCGCAGACAAATGTGCCAAACCACCTATAGGGATTAAAGAAACTATGATATCAGTGACAAAATAAATGTACAAGTACAAATAATCAACTAAAGTGCTAGAGATAAAAGAATTAGATGCTCTTAAGTCAAAAAGAGTATGAATGGGAAAGTCGAAAACAGAAACGAAACCTTTCACCATGACTTTCCAATCTTTGTTTGGTCCACCACTAAGTGTAGATGCCTCTAAGACTTGTACCTAAGCCACTAATGCATACACCCCTTGCCCTGTCTTTTGAGGGAACACTCTACTAATATGTACAGGATGTCAACAACTATATCACTTTCCTTTCATAACAGTCTTCCTACAGTCTTTGATGCAATTCCTCATCAATCAATATCCATGACACCTGATATCCTTCTTGATTTTCCTATTCTGAGGCCCTATAGTATTCTTCATGTTGCCTTTTATATCTTTCCACCAATTTTTCTTCGACCTGACAGACTTGGAAACTTCCTCTTTACCATCTTAACCTCTTCCTTCACATCCTCAAGCATAAGAGTCATCTACACTAATGACTTAAATGTCGCACCCATTGGTATATGTGTCATCGCCAACCTTTGTAGAGGTTGGTTCAATCCTCTCGCGTATGTAACAATCTTCTTATGAGATTACTAACAAGATCCATCCCAAACCGTGACAACTCATTGAAGTGATTGATGTACTCTTTGATAGTAAGGTCTGTTTGTCCTTGCTTCAATCTAAGAAAATTTTCTAGTTGCGTCCCTTTCTCGGCCTGTGATAAGAATCTCCTTTCAAATCATCTGCTCCTTACTCCTTACTCCTTAGAATCTCCTTTCAAATCAATCTTAGAGGAGGCCTCCTTAGATTGATTTGAAAGGAGATGCTAAGTGGCCTATGATAATATCCCACCAATAAGATGCCCCCTCTTTTAGCTGCTAAGTGGCCAGCTTAAGTCTCTAACGATCTCCAATAATCTGCTCCTTACTCCTCGGCCAAGTACGAGCCTTTACAAAAGTCTCTGTTCCCAAGAAAGTCCTACTTATAAGAATTGAGAAATTCTTAAAAGATTAGAGAAGTCAACAGCTGATGGTGGATTAGGAAGAACCACATCAAAGGGTATTGTATCTTGTGCATGATCTTTCTATTCAGCGGGTGTCGTAGCCTCATGATATCTATAAAACCAACCTAAACCTAGGATACCCTCAGGAAGGTTTGGGGTTCCAAACATACTTTGCAAGGGAAAAGATAGGGATTTAAGATTTTGAAGGAATCAAAGAAAGGTTGTATTTGACTTGAAGGGATAAACTTCTATTTTTTAAATCTGCTTTTGTTTTGAAAAATCTACTTTTCTTTTGAAAAATATTTTCTTTCAAAAACAAAATTTTAGGAATCCTGTAACTTTAGGCTCTGATGCCAAATGAAACATCCTACACCCCTTAACATTCCCCAAAATAGGGTCATGCTAAGAAATGTGAAGTATTATAGGTATAAAGACATATAATCACAGATGCTAAGATTTATAAGATATGAAAATATAAATGTAGCAGAAGCATTTTAAAATTTGAAACACAACATTTCAAAAAACATAAATTATTTCAGTTCCAAACCACATATCTTATGGAAACCATATCTCGGTCACAAATCAAAGTAAAATATGAATATCCTTCAAAATAGCCATCAGTACAATCAACAACAAGAAATAAGATAGAATGAAAAGATGAATACATCTGCAGCGAGAATAGATCTCGAAGAACAATCCTCCAAGAAAATCATAACTAATCGCTTCCACCCTGTGACCTTGGTAGGGAGGAAAATGGAAGATAGAGGAGTGGGTCAGACATAAAGCCTGGTGAGTTTTGTAATTACTAGCATGATTGAGTAATAAAGGAAAGATATATTCAATAACAGTTCTATCGTCAGATAGGGTAAGTGTCCATGCACAACCATAAAGGTGAACATACTGGAATAGTACAGAAAGACATATACTTAAGGGATAGTTTGACTTAGGTCCCCGTTATATTTCAAAATACAAAAAAATTCCCTATTTAAAAACTTTATAAATTAGGCCCTTGTTTTTTGAAAATCATTAAAAAATTAACAAACAACAATGAAAATTCAAAATTAAATTCAACACATAATCATCATCATATTCATGCATTAAAACTACAAAAAATATGATTATTTTTTAAAAAAAATTGCATGCTCTAGTATATTGCAGTAAGTATTGCAATTATTTGCGATTGTTGCGGATATTTCAGCAACTTTTCCAATTATATGCATCAACTGCAAAACAATTGCTGATATATCAGCAATTTATAGTAATAATTGTAGACTTTGCTGCAATTTTTCATCTGCCATTTATTCATTCAGTTTTTCAAGTATAATATAGTTGATGATATATTAACAAGTATATACAATAATTGCTGATATATCGACAATTATTTATAGGGCTCCCACCACCTTTAAATAGTTGCTGATATATCGAAAATTATATACAATAATTGCTAATATATCAACAATAATTCATCAGCGTTACATCAGTTTTATATACACTTGCTGATATATCAACAACTATATATGTATAATTGCTGATATATCAGCAATTATTCATCCACCTTTCAATTAAGTTCTGGGTGAATAATTGCTGATTTTTCATATTTTTTTTGTAGAATACTTCCGTGAATATTTGCACTTTTTTATAATTTTTTTACAGCAACGCGAAAAAAGTTAAAAAACACGTTGGCTACAAAAATAGCGACCCGCTTTGTGTCAAAAGTTTGGGAAGGAGTCACTTTAAAATAAAGTTTGAAATAAGGATGCGTGACTAATTGCCACTATACTTATACTATACAAGTATAGATTTGTTCGATTGTTTGCACTGTCTCAATTAATTAACCTATAAACGTAAGTAGGATATAGTCCTAATACTACCCATCGACCACCGACTAATCTACCATCTTACTTAGTAGCTTATGTCACTATGGATCACGGGTTTTATCCGACTCGACCCATTAGTATAGATATAGCATAAACGCTGTTGAATGCAGTAGTGAATTATTTTCCTTCGTCGATTCACATTCACGCTCATTTCACCAACATAACACGCCTACACACGGCCCTGTCTCTGTTGACCCATTATTCACCCTAATCAACATAAGGTTCCCAGCCTCCACCACCATCACTTGAGAGATCATTAGTGATAGACCGGAAAGGGAATGCTGCCGGTACGGATCCTAGCAAAAAAATATTCTAATTTGTGCCTCATCCAGAATGCCCCATGATTCGAGCTTTAACCTTTGGCCACTTATTTTTCCCAATCAGCCCACGTGCGGTCGGAACGGAACACAACAAAAATATGCTTATTAACTTAATCGCTTATTTTTTTCAAATCTTCCTATTGCTACTAGAACCGACCACAACAAGTACATATATATGTGGATACATTAAACTTAACCTTATTTTTAAGTTCATGGCAATAATAAGCATTTCCATTGTTCCATTAAACTATAACCTTCGTATTATAGTTATATCAACAATTAAGTCAAGTCTATCCACTATGATTTCTTTGTGTGTCTATACCAATTACCATAATACTACTTTGCAAATATGTTCAGTCTTTTCCAATTACAACTTATGTCATAATTTAATGAAAAATCTACTTTAATTTGACTATTTCTGTCCAATCCCAATTATAGATCTATATTTTATACACATTGTTCTATAAACTTATACATTTAATCCACATTTGCACAATTATTCTTTAATTCTATTATTTCCATGCACAAAATAAAAAGGATTACATCAGTCATCAAAATCTAGCATTTACAGATCTAAGCATGTTTTAGGCATAAACCACAAATAGGTACAGAAACTGTAAAATAACTGAAAAACACAAAAAGGAAGAAGACCGAGAGAATTCTTAAAATACTTAAATAAAATAAAACTGTTAGAAGAGACTGGAAATTGTAGAAAATATCTTATAGAAATATATTTACAAAAATTACTAACTTATAGAAAACTAACAAAAACTATTTGAAAACTATAAAGAAAAACCATAGAAAACTCTACAATTATTAAAAATCTTATTTCCCTAAATCATAAAAAATCCTAATAATTATAAGCTCACCTGTGATCCAAAGCATTCCTCTATGGCCCCTGCAGACCTCGCATGTAAAAGGGTACAAATATATGTATATATAAATATTTATTTTTATACATCTTTTCCCCTGATTTTTTTAGGTCAGACCCATCTCAAAAAGAGAACCTGGCGGAGAAGCGATTGTGTTGTGAAGAATGAATTAGGTCTAGAGCTCTATTTATAGGTTAGGGATATTGTGCCGTTGATTTTTCAGATTAAATCTAGGCTAGCCTTGTTACACAACCAATAAGAACTTGACACACCGACATAAATTTAAATTTAAACTAATATAAATAATCCACATCAACTCAATTATCAGAAAAAACGTCTTTGCTCGATTCACTGTCACATGGGTACGACTTGCTCCTAAACTCTCGGGTGGGTCGACCCATCCCCTACTTGGATCGACTTATGGGTCCACCCAAGGGTTGACCCACATCGAGTAATATTTTTTTCTTATTTTCTTTTCACCATTACTTTTTCGTTTTCACTTTGTTTCTGAAAAATCAAATGTTTGTGAACAAATTAACAATTGTAAACAATTATTTAATTCATTCGGCTTTCCTAAGCAACAAGGGTTGTTGTAAACGGTGTCGAACTCTAGGATCAAAATTATTTTAACTAATAAATCAAATCAGATTATTCCAAAAGTTTGATTATTTGAAAATAACGAAAAAAGAGCTTTTTATAATAAATGAAACCAATTAGGGAGTAATGACATAAACTGGATTAAAAGTCATCAATAGCCAAACAAATTAATACAGATCTAATTCATATTTCTGTCACAAATATGAATCAACGATAATTAGGTTAGCCTATGCAGGAGCTAAGCTCTTTAACAATCATAGGATATCAGAACAGATTCACTACTTTATTTATAAAACCCTAAAAATTAGATCTAATTCTGAAAAGCGTTAGATCGAACTCGAATATACTCTGTGAAGGAGCATAGGTCTTAAACGACACAGTATATGAAGGTTCAAATCTAACTCTTGATTCAGATCCAAATCTTTATGCATAAAGTCCTAATCTATTTGACTATGTGATTCATACTAAATCTAGTCTATAAGCGTAATCACCCCCAAATTAAAGGGGATTAGCTAGACATATCTATGAGAAAAAGCAAAGAAGAAAAGAACAAACATAAATAAAATAAAACAAAAACTAAAGAGAAGAGGAGAAGAATAGTTTTATTCCAAGAGAAGAGTTTCAGCATAAAACTTAAGACAATTCTAAATGAAAGAGATACTGTGTATTTATAGCTAGGGCTGTCAATGGGTCGGGTAGGGTCGGGGTCTGGTCGTGTTCGGGATGAATTCGGGTCGAGTCGGGGTCGGGTCGTGTTCGGGATGAATTCGGGTCGGTTCAGCTCAACCCATTTATTAAACTGGTCGGTTGCGGGTTGACCCATTTATAATCGTGCGGGTTTCGGGTTTGATTCATGTTACCTGTTAAGAAAAATATTTGCATAAAAAACTTTGATGATTTCAAATGATGGCTACATTTGATTGAGTCTTTGTAGCATAAATTAAGAAAGAAAAAGGACTATGCTACAACGAAGTGCTCATAGAATCTCGAGACGATGTTGTTGTCGATGTTATTCCTGGTGCTGCCATTATTCTTCGATCTGATGCGCGATTTTCAAAGGATATCATAGAATCTAAGGCTCGGTGTAAAAAGGAAAGAGGAAACTGATGTCTGAAGGAGTGAAGAGGTAGAACCGTAGAAATTAGAATGACTGAATGAGTTGCGGCTTGGTAACTGGTAATTAGGGTAAACCTGCAAATGGGTAGTGGGCTGGGTTGGGCCTATGTTTTGTAGATTGTACAGTAATAAAAATATGTTTTATATTAAACGGGTCATGACGGATCAGAAACGGGTTCACGGGTTGGGTCGGGTCAACCCGTTTATTAAATAGGTCAGAGCGGGTTGACCCGAAATTGACCCGTTCACAAATGGGTCGGGACGGGTCGTGTCAGGTTTTTTCGTACGGGTTACGAGTCGTGTTTCGGGTCATGTTAGAAATTGATGGCCCTGATAAGAACTCAATAACAATTGATAGCTAAGCTCTTTATCAACCATAGCTGCCATGACCAAGACTAAGTGGCCAATTACAAGATGTGGGACAAAAGTCTTTACCCAAATAATAAATAAACCAATGTGAACGCATGTGAATGGACATGCAAATGTCATGGAAAAATAGCTTGCGGGAATCAGACAGCATCAACATCAATCGTTTTGAGCATGAATAAGAACTCCATAACAACCGAGACAAGCGATCTTTTTGAAAAGGAATTGAATCTTGACTTTTAAATATGGGGCATAAGGTGGTTGAACAACAAAATTTCTTCACGTCTTCATGCTTTAATCCAGCTCTAAAAATCAACACTCTTCTTGCACAAATTCTTCAAGCTTTTCAATAATTAAGTGCATCAATCCATTCATCTTAAATAATCTGAAAACAAAACTATAAATACACAGTATCAATTATTTTAAAGAGAAAACAAGATAAATAAGCGGATAAAATATACACATTTATGTGTATATCAAATACCCTCACACTTATCTTTTTATTCGTCCTCAAATAAACTAAACTTAAATATATCATACTTTCGTAGGAAACAATGTTGCATTTAGCGTATGCAACAAGCCGTTATACCCCTAGGTGTCCCTAATAGGACGAGTGTTGTCTCATGAGGGTTTTCAGTGGATACTACCCACAAAATACAAAGCATCTTATGTACGCGGATTAATTAAATAATATATTTAAGGTCTTTCAAATTCCAAGTAATTCACTTAATTTCAATAATAATGATTTGGTCCTAAATTGTCCATCCCATTATTGATGCAAAAATGAATAAAATTTTCCAAGCTGAATCGTAATTCCTCGATAACACTGTAATTGCCTTGAAGATCAAGAGCGTGGTGTTGGCCAAAGTTCTACACATCAACAATGTGCATCCAATCATTTATTTATTCTCTTTTTTTTTTTTTGAATAATTTTGCACCAGTGTAATTGTAATGTGTTGGATGTGAGTTATGCATAGATGAAGGAGAATTATGTAAGTTCTAAAAATATTATAGATAAGAGGGCAAGTGTATTAGTTGAACTTCAAGCTACAAAAGATAAAGTAATATTAAGGCACATATGAATGTTTTGTTCCCTTTCATCTCCTCTACTACAATCCTCACTTCTAAGTACGGTATGATTGATGTGGATGGAATGGAAATGAATGTTTTATAGTCAAGAATGATGAGTGACTATTTTATTCTTGGAGATTTTCTCTTTGTTGCATTTTCTTCTTCTTTTTTTCTCTTTTTTGGCATAATGAATGGTGAGTGTAGATGGAATGGAATGATATCGTATATTATTCCATTTGATTCCTCCTTTATTAAGCAAATCATAACCAACACTTCATGAATGGAAAATTTTGTGACCTAGTTACTCTACTTATATAACCCTAATTCAACCCACAAGTTTAGATTGATGTTATATAAAAAGCTGAAAGGAAAGATAAGCAAAGTTTCGTAAGATAGATAACCCATATAAAATAAGATGTGGTATTTGGTTATCCTACCTTAAAACAAGTACGAAGTGGAATAGTGTAATATTGGTATAAAAAGTGATGTTTTTCGAACCTTTAAAAATAAATCAGTAAAAAGGTTCTTAAGTACACCAATATAACAAAAAATTGTTGAAACATGGATGTAAATCAACTAAAACTTGGGTTTGAATAATGTGGGGTATCGAAGAAGAATGCTACAATGAGTTATTTCTCCTTTAGTGGGCCAAGAGGAATTTAGAACTTACAAGTTTGAAAATTTGAGTGAAAAAATATATTATGCATGTAATGAACTCAGAAAATCCAACAAATTTAGGTGCAAAATCATTTTATTTAATATATTTTTTAATGATTTTTTTACTTGCACATTCTAACATGTATAACAAGGGTTGACACACTTACTCCAGAACACGACTAACGTCTACACAGTCTCAAGCTAGCATCTTAAAAAGACACATTACAACTCAACGAATAAATAATGTTCATTCCCATCATCCAACAATTCAACCTATCAATAAAGAACCAAGGTGTTATTTATGAATTTTAAATTAATCCTCATTCGAATGACCTAGTTCATAAAATTTGATTGCTGATGTAATGTAAATCCCCCTCCCCCACATTTGAGTGTGACTGTGTCCTCACGATCATTAATCAGACATATCTTAGTGAAAAGGAAATAAAATAAGAGGGTAAGCGCAGCTTACCAGATATGCGTGCAGAAAATATGCAGTCATCGAATAGATGAACCGGTCCACAATGGACTAATGGATTAGCCTTATTAAGATTATGAGACATAACTTAAGCACAGAAAACAAAATCATAAAAGATTTTATATTACGTTTCAGATTTAAAAAAACAAATTTTGTTTTTTCAAAAGTTTGAGTTGCTAATTTTAAAATTTTGAGCTTACAATTGATCCTAAAATCGAATTGAATTTCTACAGCAACTAATGAGAGGTCATTGAGCCGGGGTTTAGTAAAAGTTTCAATAAAAAAGTTTGATTTGTTCCGATGATGTATAAATTTAGAGACATGTGCATCGTTCTCACCCCCACACTTGTTTTGAGAAACATTGTTCAGTTTTACTTTGATATTTGGAATTTTGTTAACTAAAGGTTCATTCGTAAACCTAAAGTTAAAACCAAACAAGTGAAATTTCAGTAAATTTTGAAATTGTGTTCTCTTAAAAACCGTGTTATTCCAAAAAGAGTTCATATACTGCAGAAATTTAACATTGAAAAACAAATGATCACAGCGAGGTTCAGTTGAAACGATCAAGTCGAGGAGTTTCAACAGTTTTAGAAAAATCGTCATTGTGTTTAAGATCACATCCAACAGTTTCGTTGTTTTCAACCTCAAGAATTTCAAAGTTTTCAAATGTTTCATTTTCAGTTTCAGACCGAACAACTTTATCGTCAATCAGTTTAACAATCAAAGTTGTCCTCACTTAAATAGTTGTTACCAACTTCATCATTTCTTTTAGGTTAACAATCCAAAGTTGCTAAATTTTCAAAATTTGAGGGAGGAAGATCAAATTGAAAATTGACATCTTCGTTTTCAAGAGAATTTAAATTCAAATCAATTATAGAGATTTTAACAACTTCATTAAGATTTTCATCAATTTCAAAAGTTGTTAGTTGAAGATCGTCGATTGTGGTAAAAGGTGGATTATCATTTAACTCATCACATGTTGAAATTTGATTTTGTTGGTCACGTCGTTTCAAGTATGTTTCATATACCAAATCCATGTGGTTATCGGAAATTTCGTTCATTTGCTCAACAAAATCAAATTTTTATTTATTTACATGAGAATTTTCAATTTGAAATTGTCGATAACAAAAATCTTTAATCGCACCATTATTGAAATTATATCCGTTGTCAAAATCATTTGAAAAGTTATTCATATTTCCATTTTGAATTTGAAATTCATTTTGGTGTTCGAAATTGATTTGGCTGGGGTTATAATCAAAATCGTTTAAATTTGGAAGTGAATTCGAATTTTGATTATTTTGAAAACTTTGACTCGAATTGTTGCACAAGTATGAATTACACCATTCATTTATTTTTTTGATTTTTTTGTATGCTCATTTCAAGTAAATATTCAATGTTTGTTTCCAAAGTTGAGAGTTGATCGTTGAAATTATTTGAAAAGCTTTCAGCTTGAAATTCATTCTGATTTGAATTGTAACCAAAATCATTTAAATTTTGAAAAGATTTGCAATTTTGGTTGTACATGGTACAAGCGCGCATATACTAGAAGAAGAGAATTTTTCATTGAAAAATCAGGTGCAAAACTTTTGGCTCTAAAGAAGGTCTTAAAAAAAATATGTTAAAATTAACAACTTTGGATTATATGAATACAAGTCTAGGCCAGGTTCAGACAGGGGTTATCAGTGTGCATGGATCACCGTAGGAACACAACTGAAGGTTTAAAAACCTGTTTGAGTTCTAGAATCTACCGTTCCTTAGACACCTAAGAGAGTATCAATCTTAATTGTCAATTCAACGAATAGTTTGTCCTATGAGCTTTAGGAAATCCAAGATTCGATTTTAGAAATAATTTATTTCAGAAACAAACTTTTCAATTTATCCCACGTTCGTTTTAAAATTCCCAACTGCACGTCAACAGGAAAAATATACAATTCAATTAAAAAAATTAAACAACAGTGCTTGGCATTGCTATTTATTTAGCATTCTTTGCACTGCAGTATGCACCTGTTCGCCTTGGATTTATTTAACCTGTTCACCCTGTAGAGTTTAGAAAACACTCACTTAGATCGGTAGTCCTTCAGTGCAACTGAGTAGCGCTAGCTCGTTCACACCCAACTTGGAGTGCAACCGCCACTCACCAAATCTGTTTGCAAATCGCTTGACTCCAATATCATGTTTATTGCTTTGATTTAACCAGCTTTTTTTCTTTTTTTTAGGAAGCAGAAAAGAAAAAAACAAATAAAACAGAATGAGAAAAAATAAGCCTAAAGAATAAAAAAGAAAAAGAAACACAAATACTAAAAAACAAAACAAAGATTGGCTTAACAATTTAAACTAAGCAATGAACGCACTCAGACCATTGTCACGCACTCAAACATAAAAATGGCAAGAAGACTTTCAAATGTACTCTCACCAAAAAAAATAAAAAAATCAATGTCATGCACTCAGACATAAAACCATATGCCGAAAGATTTGCTCGACAAAATAAAATAAAGTATAACTTAATAAATGACACTTAAAAATATAAAATAAATTAACCCCATCTTCTTTTCCAAATATAAAGCAACCGGTGACCCAAATATCTCCACCCTAGTCAAAAGTAAGAAATAAATTTCGCACCCCAACAAATCAACCCAAAAAAATCGAAAACAAATTGCTCCATTCCCCAGTATTTTATTCTTCGAAATCGGATCAATTCTTAACCAAACCTGCTGTGTATTCAATCTCTCGCAATCAGATATTGCTCGGGGTTCGAATCAAAGGAAGACTGAGTTGTTTCGAATTCGGGTTTGTGGCTTCGAATTGTGATAAAACCGATTTGAGGCAAGGATTTGCTTGGGTACTGAGACCTGGGTATTTGAATCACGATTTGGGGTTACTGGGAGGTCGAAGAGGGGCTTTATCGGATTTGGGCGGTTGTGAAAGTGGAATGGTTGAGTCCTCTGATGTTATGAAAGTGGAAGAATGGGAGAAATTTGGTTACGAGCTCGTCGAGGTGGAGATGAAGTATGAATTGAAGGGTTGATTGTGATTTGAAATTTGGTTGGTGCAGTTGCAGGCGTTTGTTGAAGTAAGGTTGGTGATGGATTGTGAATTTGTGTAATTATCAGAAGTGGTTTCAGGATTGTGTGATGTTGGATGCTTTGAGGAGAAGGAAGAAGATGACCCGGAGCCAGGAAGGTGACTCTGTGAATATGGTTTGTGAACATGGTATGAACTATGTACCAATGAAGCTTGAGTTGCCTGGGCTCAGACACCAGAAGATCAAAGAATTGGTAGTTTGCGTGATGTATTTGTGGGCGATGGTTGTTTTGTAATGGATAAAGTTTTCTAGGTGACGACCATAGTGATGAAACTAAGGACGTGGTTGGCTGGTAGGGTTGATTGTGGCTTTGTGAATCGGCAAGATAAGGTAGTAGTTGGTTGCGGTGGTTGTGAAGATGGTGGGCCTGTGTTGGTGACTGATTGAAGACGCTTTCGTGAAAAAGGATGTTGAGTTAATGAAGGGGGGTGCTGAACTTGTATTGAGAAGAAGGCAGAGAAGAGAAATTTTGGAAAGATTTTTTTTTAAAAATTTAATTTCACAAACTTGTAAAAGAAGAAAAGGGAGAGAAATGTATTGAAAAATGGAAATGCAATAAAGGAATTGAAACAAAAGGCAAGATTTTATTTTACTTTTTTTTATTGTTGTGAAAGAAGAAATATGGGAAATTGGAAAGAAATCTGAAAAAAAGGAAAGAAATCGAGAAAAACAATTGGAAAGAAATAGGAAAATTTGGCAAGTATTTTTTTTCTCTTTTTTGGAAGATTACGGTATCATGAATAATACCAAATCAATTAAACAAGAATTTTCGTCTATACATGAAAGAAAACAAAAGGAATAAAATAAAAATATATTTGTGTGTTATTTTTGATGGAAAATAAGAAAATAAAAAATAATCCAAAGGATTTAATAACAAAAATTATTTTGATCCGCGGCAATTGGCGCTAAAAAATTTTTGCGAACAAATTAACAATCGTAAACAATTATTTAATTCGTTCGGCTTTCCTAAACAACAAGGGTTGTTGTAAAGGGTGTTGAACTCTAGGACCAAAATTATTTTAACTAATAAATCCAATTAGATTATTCCAAAAGTTTGATTGTTTGAAAATAACAGAAAATAAAGAAAAAAAGAGTTTTTTTTATAATAAATGAAACCAATTAGGGAGTAATGACATAAAACGGATTAATAATCATCAATAGCCAAACAGATTAATATAGATCTAATTCATATTTCTATCACAAATATGAATCAACGATAATTAGATTTCTAGAAACAAACATGTGAATAACGACAAGCATAGCATATGCAGGAGCTATGCTCTTAAACAACCATAGGCTATCAGGACATATTCACTACTTTATTTATAAAGCCCTTAAAATTAGATTTAAATCTAAAAGCGTTAGATCGAACTCGAATATACTCTATGAAGGAGCATAGCTCTTAAACGACACAGAATATGAAGGTTCAGATCTAACTCTTGATTCAGTTCCAGATCCAGATCTATATGCATAAAGTCCTAATCTATTTGGCTATGTGATTCATATTAAATCTAGTCTATAAGCGTCATCACCCCCTAACTAAAGGGGATTAGCTAGACATATCTAAATGAGAAAAAGCGAAGAAGAAAAGAACAAACATAAATAAAAACAAAACCTAAAGAGAAGAGGAGAAGAATAGTTTTATTCCAAGAGAAAAGTTTACAGAATAAAACTTAAGACAATTCTAAATGAAAGAGATACAGTGCATTTGTAGCTGCCATGACTAAGACTAAGTGACTAATTACAAGATGTGGGACAAAAGTCTTTGCCCAAATAATAAATAAAGCAATGTGACCGTATGTGAATAGACATCCAAATGTCATGGAAAAATAGCTTGCGGGCTTCAAACGCCATAAACTTCAATCTTTTTGAGCATGAATAAGAACTCCATAACATATGAGACAAGTGATCTTTATGAACAGGCATTGAATCTTGAATTTAAAATATGCAACAGTAGGTAGTTGAACAGCAAAATTTCTTCCAGTCTTCATGCTTTAATCCAGCTCTAAAAATCAACACTCTTCTTGCACCAATTCTTCAAACTTTTCAACAATTAAGTGCATCAATCCATTCATCTTAAATAATTTGAAAACACAAATATAAATACACAGTTTCAGTTATTTTCAAGAGAAAACAAGATAAATAAACGGATAAAATATACACATTTATGTGTATATCATCAAATATGTGAATTGGCAAGAAAAATGCCATGGGCTCAAAGGGCACTTCCATAGTCAAATTCTGATAATTTTAAAGCTTATTATTATTATTTTATTAATTAATTTGTTAATTAATTATTATGTCTTAAAAATTCATGATGTTACATTCTGTTTTAAAGTTATCGTTTCGAACACGTTTGTAAGTGTTATGAATGATTCATGTCAGCTATTTCGAAGTCAATGCTTTAAGCTTAATACCCTTATTTTGAAAATACAGAGCGCCCCTAACTTTTTTTTTGCTTCTAACCCATAAAGGCGAAAAGTTGAGTACTGTTTTGCTTTGACCATCATATGGTGCGAGGCAATGGTTTCAACTTGTTCTATTTTGAAATATAAATCCTTATAATCCCTTTTGTTTTGAATGTCTTTAAACCAAATATTTTAATGATTTTTCTTCCTTTGTTTCAAAAGGTTTTGAATGGGTTCGAAGGCAAAGCTTATGTATACTAGTTTAAATGGTTTTTGGCTTGATTGCCATAAGTTTAAAAATATGTTGCCACTAAGAACTTAAAATATCATCAAAATTAATTTAAAAACATATATTTGGTATAACTATTTTATTTAGTAAAGTTTATTAGTTTTTCTTAATATAAAGAAAATATTCAAATTGATTGAATTATAAAGGTGTATATTTTCAAGGAAATGTATTGAAGTATATATTTTTAGCCATGAAAATGGTTTACACCCTAAATTTATAATTAAACACCTAAATTGAGAAGGTGAATGCCTCCAGTTTAGTTAGTTCTCTCAACTATCAGCTGGAAGTATGCTTTATAGAACTTTTCAATAAAGTAGATGAAGCTTAGGTTGAAGTGATCTTCCAAGGAAACTACTAGTAGCCTATAGCATTTGGTGGCAACAAAAGCCTTGGCATTTCGTAGATAAAAATATACGATGATTAAGGCTCTTAGCTGAACAGAAGGCTAGGCTTCCAGGAGTTTCCATATACTAAACTCATAAAACAAACATTTTTGAGACTTATCCTTCAATAGGGTTATTCTACCCCTCTAATCGGATCATGACCCAAGTTTGACTCAAAGTAAATATTTAGTGGGTTTTTGTATTTTATATGTAGATAATTGATTTCATCCTACTGCTTAAGGAAGGATCAGGTTCTGTCGATAGCTATACTTTATCTCTATCAAGAGGTAAATATGTTGTCACTATCCCTTTAGATTTCATTTAATAATATGAACTTCGCAGTACAACTTAGGATGAGATTAAGAAAACAGAATTGTGGATCATGTGCAATTGGCTACTTGGCCAACAAATAGCCAAAATGATTGATTTCTATTTCTCGAAATTATAATCCTTAAGCTTTAATTTTAATTTCCCATCTTTATTTTGAAACATCGAATAAGATTATAAGCATAGAATTTTACACAAATTAACTGTTGATTTTAGGTTTACACTACGCAAATATGGTTTCAAAGTTCAAAACGAAAAAAATTGTTAATAGATGGAGGTTTACTCTTACTACCTTAGGGACCTCGTCTTGATGCTTTCATGGTAGCAGATCCAAAGGCTTTTCAAAAGTGGCATTATTAGTCTTCGGCTTTGAATTTCCTAATGCAATCTGAGGTGGGGGATGTGAAACCTGAAGTGAGACTCTTCCTCGTTGTTCCCTGATGGGCATCCACCACAAGGCCCTTAAGTCTTTAGAAGGAAATTTCCTAGGTGGTGGTCCCTGCTTTAGTAGGAAGAAGAGACTTACTAGGTAAAGGTTTTCCTCTAGAATGGAGTCTTTTCTTAGGTTTTCACTTTTCGGCGCCTCTCTCTTCAACTAAATCAAAGGATGCATTTTGGTTTAGAGGGCTTTATACTGACTTCTTTCTAGCCCATTTTAAAGCCATAACTTAGTTTATGATACCCCCTTCGGTTCCAGCAAAGGCGCTTTCTCTTGTCGAAAGGTGTGTTTTGTTCTTTTGTTTTCCTAAAGTGTAACATTCGACGATTGCCTTTGACTCCGCCAAAAGCCCCTTTTCTTTTTCGTAATCCTTAAAAGTATCTCATCTTTCTTCGTTACTTATTCTGGAGCTTTTTCAGTGGTTATCCCCTTAATATCGTTAATGGCTACCTCTTATTTCTTCAAATGTTGCTTCCTTAGTGTCCTTTCATACCGTTTACCATGAGGAATATTTTTAGCTAACATTTATCTCCCACTCTAATTTGAAAGATTAACTTGTTTTTTTAGGACTAGCATCCATGGCTATTAACTTAATTTACCTATAAATTTTCAACCATTAGAAGTTAATCCATTATATTATACATATATTGGGGTGTGTAACATAATTCTTATGTTCAGATTGTAATATCCATTGTTTTGACTCCTGGATTTATGTCATAAAATTGAAAGGTTTCCCATTTGGACATCCTTCTTCAAATAATAAAGGTAAAACAAAGCTTTAAATGATATGATGGTGGAAACCAAAACCATTTGATGATGACAGGAATCTTGACCCATGATTATGAATCTTGGCCTCTTTTTAAATCAAACTCTTCCCATAATTTGTGATGCCTATACTTCATATTAGCTGGCATGCATTAATTTACTAATTTCAATAACTTGTTTGCTTGGAAATAATAACTAATTCGAAATTAAGATTGACCATAAAAACTAACAAATCTGCTTTCGTTTCGAAGACCAAAACAACCTCTGATACTAATAGTAGGACTTGAAACCGCGAGTTAGATATTAATAATAGACAGTCATAAATTTATTTGGAAATGATATAGGACCAAAATCCTTATTAGAATTAGCAAGAAGATCTAAAACCCGATTTGGGCATTAAACAATGAAAGTCCAAAAATCCACTTTTGGAGATAATAGAAGGCCCGAAACCTCTTCCAAAATTAGAAGACCCAAAACACAGATTCAGGCGTTAAATAATTGAAGTTCGGAAATTCACTTCTTGAGATAATTGAAGACCCAAAATCTCTTTTTGAAATTAGAAGACTTGAAACTCAGATTCGTGTATTAAATAATTGAAGTCCATAAATTCACTTCTAGAGATAATAGAAGACCCGAAACCTCTTTCGGAAATAAGAAGAACTGATACTCAAATTTGAATATTAAATAATTGAAGTCTAGAAATCCACTTCTGGAATTTGATATGCAAAGCCTATTTCTGGCTATGCCTATTTCTGGTCTTTTTCTTAAAGCAGAGGTAGGGCATGTTCTTCTTTCAAACAGTGGCAGAGCATGCTCTAAGGCTACCTTTGCACTTTTATTCCCTTCTACGACATAAGGGATAGGTAGAGGCAGAGCGTACATATCTTTAGAGTAGCGGCAGGACATGTTGGGCCAAAGAAGGGTCAGGGCATGTTTAGCCAAAGCTGAGACATGGATTATTCTAAAAAGAACAGAGGTAGAGCATGCTTCTTTCAAAGCCAGGTGCATGTCCTCGCGCTTACCTGTTCTTCCTCTAGAGAGTGCCTTGAGCATGCCATGTTAATAGGGGAAACAAGGTCTTATGGTTCAATAGCCAGGCATTATAGGAGGTACTAACGACTTACCTACTCCTCCCTCCAGAAGGCGCTATGTCCAGGCTATCCTAGCCGGAACAAGGGCTTAATGGGTGTCAAATGCATTCCCTTGATCTTATCCCTCTCCCTTTCAGTAAGCTCCTTGACTACATCAAGGACCTTTTCTAAAATAAAAGAGCATTTCTCTCCTGACCATGTAGAACTTATTGGTTAAGTCTTAATTGAATTTTTTTCGAACCCATTTAATCATGTAGGATTTCTCTACAAAGCTTCTGAGTTCGGTTATGTTAGGTTTTCCTTATTTTTCATCTAATTACAAAGGGTGTATTATTCTTAAAATTTTGTTTTATCCATTTACGGTGGAAAAATATGGTCTTAGATGTTCCGCATTCCAAGTTCTTAGAACTATTTACCATCAGGGTGACATAGGCGCTAGGATCCTGGTGGGGTTACCATGTGTATAAATAGATGCCATTTCCAATTTGGTCATAAAAGGTCCTTCCATTGGATTCTTGGTGTTAGCCATTACACTTTGAAGCACTAGGTCCCTTCTTAAAAGTTCTCGATTTCACTTTTGAATTGTAGTATTTTGTCATTCTTCATTAATACTCAGTTGTTTTTATGGCAATTTCATCTTTTCACCTGGGGACCAAATCCAAAGACTCCCCTTTTAATTCCTGATTCAAGTCAAGTACATTAATATTTCTGTGATTTGACGGTATCTCAATTTCAACCGAAAGCATTACTTTACATCCAAAAGTTAAGGAATAGCGTGTATGACTTATATCGATTTTGGTAGAGATATGATAGGCCTTGAGTACTCTTGGTATTTTTTTCTACCTAATTTCTTTGTTTAGTCATTTCTTCAGGATTGTTTTTATCGTCTTATTCGCGACTTCTATGGTACCTTATCTTTTTGATTATCTATTGAAGAAAAACTTTTGATAATTCCATTATCATAAAGAAACTTGGAGAACACCTAGCTTTCATTTTGCGTTCGGTTATAGGATATAATTTCGTGGGGTATTCCAAGCCTTGCGATGATGTTCTTTATAACAGATCTTAATACCTTCCCTGACGTGAACTAGGGAAGTGGTTCCACATCCATCTATTTAGTAAAGTAGTCGACACTCACTATCGCATACCTTTCTCCTCCTTTAGAAATTGGCAACAGACCGATAAGCTCAATTTCTCACACTTCAAAAGGCTATGGACTTGTTATGGGAGTTAATTGGCTTGGCGATAATCAACGAATCCTAGGATACCTCGGACTTATCACACCTCTACTAATTCTATAGCTTGTTTGGTCATTTGTGGACAAAGTAATCGATGTCCTATTATCTTCTTAACTAGTTTTATTCTATTTGAGTGGTCTCCATAGAACATTCACGTGCTTCTCATGACAATTTTGACCAATCTTCCAGACTCACACATCTTAAGTATGGAAGTACATATACCTTCTTATATAAGATTGCGAATTTGGGGGCTTGTTGTGACACCGTACGTCCGTTAATGTCACTCACAAAGGGAATGCATTAAGCTTCGTGAAGCGTTATAGTAAACATAATTGAAATATTATAAGACAGACATATATAATAACAACGGAATAAAATCTTTATTTATCATAAGATACCATGGTCCAAAAACATCACATGTCTGAATTACAAAAGCCCATTACAACATAAAAGCTACTGTATTATACTTCAAACAATATTAGAGTACATAAAAGAAATAAAATTCCCCAAAAAAATATAGCCATAGCAACCAGGATAAGAGCTTGAGCCATACATATCAGCAGCTCCAGCAAAAGTAAGCAGAATCACGGTCAAGCCTGAGTGTTTCCTCCCTGAGAACCTTGGGGGGAAACGGAAGAAAGAAGGAGAAACAAAAAGGGTCAGACATAAAGTCTGGTGAGTCTAGTTACTTTTAACAAGTAAATAAATAAAAGTAGCATGACAGGCATATAAAGTGGATAAGAGAGATTACTACATAAAAGACAGGTGTGACAAGGTAGACAGGATAAGATGTATATGCTTCCCTAAAATGATTACTCTGCACTATTACTAGTATATCCAGAATGAGATGATCCCTTCTACTATAAGGTGGTAGACTTAGGCATACGTTCAAGTGAACCCTAACTACTACCCTAATCGATCGACTCCCTAATCAGTGTATATACTCTGTGCCGGCCCCATCGTAGGATGTATCACGTCCTAAAGTGGCAGCCCCTCTCTGGTATGCACAACCCCATGTCTACAGGTGTCACGGTCGTCTTATCCCCTTCTGCCCAGCTCATGCATGCACATGGCCCGGTAGGTTTGCGCTGCCCACACCGTCCTCCACGTTTGGATCTCTTACAATCAGTCCAGTAAGCGTGCCCCTTCACCGACCTAGTATGGAGTACATGTTTTGATACTTACTCCGGGTTACTGGATGAAACGGGTCCCACACAATATGATACAAGCTCTCCCCTTTGTCTTGTATCCCCCACTAGGTTTTCTTTGGTTACATATACCTCTAGGTACCTTTAATTACATAACCCTATCATTTCCACTAGTTATGTTTACCTTAAAAGGTATCTTTAATTACATAACTTTATTATTCTCACCGGTCATGTATACCATGAGGTGTCTTTAATTACATAACCTTATCGGGTTAAGTTAGTAGGTATGTATGTAAATATTACCCACCCCCTCCAGATTTCCTTAACCCATCAACTGCCCAACCAATTTTACTTAACCCTAACCTTAGTTCATATTCATACAATCCCTTATGGATTAGATTAGGTTAAGTAGTCCAATTTATTACCATGTCCATTTATGGTTTATAATGGGCTAGACCTCCCACATTAGGCCTACAACTTGTGGATGCTGGATATGCCGGTCGGGTTCGGGCAGTCTTATTCCACAAGTTGGGCCTAACCTCATGTCTTAGCCCGATTCGTATTTGTGCACTTAGACATCTCACATTAGGTTCAATAGTAGTGGTTGCTGGATATGTCGGTCGGGTCCGGGCAGACTTCCACCACTAATGCAACCTAACCTTGTGTCATAAGTGCAATTACAATTTCTAATTGTAATTATTGGGCATTTCATTCTTATCCAAATTCTTACCTATGTCTTTATAGGTGATTATGTCCCTACTTCCCCATTTTGAATTATATGTCCAATTCATATAAAAATTATTTAAATTATGCCAATTATAACCTTTTTCCCCCGTTCCCTAACTAACGCATTCGCATATATTTGGTGGCATCTAAGCTAGAAAGTAGCACAGTCATAAACAATAAAAGGGAAAGGTGTTGGGAAAAATGACGATAGTGATCATTCTAAAAGTGACATAAACATATATACTGGCATAGACAAGTAATAGGCATAATAAGGTGGACATAAAACAGATCTAGTAAAAAAAAGGGTAATGATAAAACTAGATCCAATATACTTAGGATGAACAGATCCAAATAAGAGTTCATATGTCCAATAATAACAAATCTCAATTAATCACAATATGATGATTTAGATTTAAACAATGGTTTGATTGTCCATATAATGATAATCCCAAATTAACCACAAACTTGACAAAGGTTCAGATCCACAAAGGTGACATGATAAACTAATCATAGGTGAATTAGATCTATAAAAATAGATCTGGCATAATAAAGTTTAAGATCCAAGAATAACATAGGTTTATGATTCAAGACAGATCCAAATCACAGTACTATCACGTTATACTTTTAGTCATTTAAATCTAATAGTAATCTAAAACTCACGGTGTTTGGCTAAGAAGATAGAACTAGAAAAGAAGCTTGTTGGTTTGTAGATCTATGCTTGAATCTCTAGTTGATTTCCAAAGTTGATAGTTGTAGAAGATAGGATCCGTCTCAGTTCAAACACCGGCAGCATTTGGCCTCCATGATTTCCAATGAAGAAAATAGGAGAAATGGACACATATTTATAGCTGCCAGCCCCTCTGAAACCGACTGCCACGTCAGCTCTAGGGGTGTCAACACCCCTGTAGGGGGGTCGACCCTAGTGTCAACACTCCTTAAGGGGGTTCGACCCTGGTGTCGACACCCCTCTAGGGGGGTCGACCCCCTAGAGTGGGAAATTTGCCGCCATACACAATTTTTGTTTTTGAACGATTCTGGATAAGGTTCTAACTCATATCTGACTCATATGTACATATATAATTCTTTTGCGCGTATACAAACTTAAAATCCTCATAACTTCCTTATACAGTGTCCATTTCATGCAAACCAAATGTCTATCATGACCAGAATTTCGGGACAGACGCAATGACGTAGTCCGTTTCCCTTAATTCCGAATATTAAATTAATTACTATTTAATTTATCCTCTTTCATGTTAATAAAATTACGGGGTGTTACACTTGTCATTTAACCTCGCTCTTCAGTCTTACACGTGGGCAACGTATCGTTAACCAAGTATATTAAAATGGGCATCATTCAGTTGTTTCTGTTATATCCATTTATTTTGTTTGGATCAAATTCTTCAGGCGAAACTTCTTGCTCTGTTTCTCTTTCCATTTCCTCTTGAGCTAATTCCTGCGATATAGTTAGGATTAACGATTCTTTCCCCTTTTCAACTATCTTTTCTTTAATGCTTGGAGTTGATTGATATCTAGTAGGAATAATTTGTGCTTCGGGGTTTCTCTAGACCTGTTTGGATTAACTAAAGAATTAGCCGAGAATTTTCTCCTCTTGGAACTTGATGTATATAAAAATCCTCAAACGATGTAAGCATTCATAATATTTTATTCAAATATTGGGACAATTTAGGATCTTCCGTTTGATAAATTTGTTTCAACTGATTTACCATTAGTTTGGAATCACAAAAGATTCAAATCTATGGAATTTTAAGTTGTATTACTAAGGTTAGGCTGGCAACTGTCGAATCATATTTCACCACATTATTTGTTGTAAGGAAATCCAATTTTAGGGCGTAATCCAGGCGATGCCCATCTGGAGTAATTACAACGTATCTTGCTTCCGCTCCCTGCTCATTGATTGCCCCATCAATAAAGAATTTCCACTTTCGCTCTCGATCCTTTTCTTTTATAGATTGTTGCTCATTGTATTTCGAACATTCATTTACACAATCAGCCAGGGCTTATTCTTTAACATCCACTCGTGGCTTATATTCTACAGTATCAGATTCGCTTGATCCCCTACTTTACCAACTTCTTGAAGTTTTCGGTTTGCTAAGCAATTGTTTGAAAGGAAAATTGGTTACAACATTAATAGGGTACTTCTTGAAATATGACCTTAGCTTTCGAGCAGTAAAAATCAGACCATAAGCTAAAAAAAATATGACAAGGTATCAAATTTTGGCATCCTTTAATTGCCTGCTCACGTAATTAATTGGAAGCTGCATTCCATTTTCTTCTTGGATTCATACTAAGATTACGACATGCTTTGAAACTGCAATATACAAGTTCAAAGTCTCCATATCCCTCGGGCTAAAGAATATTAGAGGTTTTTCTAAATGGTCCTATAATTCTTGGAATGTCTTCCTGCTATCTTCTTCCCATTCAAAAATCTTTTTCTTCTTGATTTCATCAAAGAATAAAACACATTTATTGGTTGCCTTTGAAATAAACCTACTCAATGCCACTACCTTTCCATTTAGGCTCATTTTATCCTTACTAGTTTTAGGTTCGACCATATCTTTTATCACCTTTATTTGATTTGGACCGACTTCTATTCTCTGCTTACTTATGATGTAACCTAAGAATTTTTTCAAGTGGACCCCGAAGTGACCTTTTTAAGGATTTAACTTCATTTTATATTTTCATGTGACTTAAAATATTTACTTAAGATATTTCAGATGGTCTTCTTCCCTAGTGGGACTTCACCAATAGATCATTCACATAAACTTTCATATTCCTTACGATTTATTCATAGAACATTCTGTTGACTAATCTTTGATATGTTTCACTAGTGTTTTTCAGACCGGAGTAAATAGCTTTGTAACAGAAAACTCCGTCATTAGTAATAAAACTTGTATGTTCTTTATTTGGCTCAAACATTGGTATTTGGTTATACCCATAGTAAGCAGCCATGAGAGACAATAATTTGTGCCCACTTGTACATCCACTAATTGGTTTATTTGAGGCAAGGGGAACAATCATTTGGACAAGCTTTATTCAAATCATTGTAGTCGACACATGTTCTCCATTTATCATTAGATTTCTTTACTACTGCAAGCCATTTTGGATACAAAACGTCTCCAATAAGCTTATTTTATAGCGACTTTTCAACTTCCTTTTTCAAGGCTTCAAATCATTCTTTATCTAATTGCCTTACCTTTTGTTGGATGAGAGTTGCACTAGGATCAGTATTAACTGAATGGCACATGACCAATGGGCCTATTCCTACCAAATTTGTGTAATCCCATACGAAGATGTCTATACTCACTTCGAGGAAAAGGATTAGGTTGGTTTTAGGCTTGATTCTAACACTTTTCCTATTTTAACAATTTATCCTAAGACGATAGGATCTAAACACACTTCTTTAAGTTCCTCAGTTGCTTCAATTCTTTCTACCTCCCCTCGGCAATCCTAATCTATCATAATTTCTTCTTCTTTGATATTATTCATGTCATTTATTTTTTATTTCTTATCCCGTGAACTGCATTTTGTTTACTTACGTTTACCATATTGTTTTGTTATTACATTGGCTTTACATATTAGATATAGAAACCCATTATTCAAAGGCTAGAAAACAGTAGAGGAACAAAAATAAGCAAAGTACTCCTTTTAGTACTGGTTAAGAGTTGTGAAGTATATTTTTCCGGAGCTGAATTATTCTCCCTTTATGGTTCCCAATCCTTTCTTTGTTAGAAATTTTAACATTAAGTACTTCAAAAAAACGAAAGCATCCACTTTGCCAAGAGAAGGTCATCCGGATAATGCATTATATAAAGATGACCGATCAATAATTATGAAGATGGTTCCAAAGGTACAATAATAAGATGGGATGCCCGTTTGTACCTTCAGCTTTATCTTCCCTACCGACGTTGATCCTTTGTAATTGAACCTAAAGATATGTTCAGGAGTGGGCCCCAACTTTCCCTCGGGGATGTTCATTTGATCAAATGCATGCTTAAGATGACATTGACTGCATTTACAATATGTACAATAATTTTGTGACCATTGGTAATCCAATTTGGGCAATAATCATTACTTGATCATTATGAGGGTGATGGATCCCTTTCTACAGCTCTTGAGGTACCATAACTAATGTATGTATCTGATGGCTTTTCAGAGGGTGCCATATGGAAGTTCTTATTGTATTGAGAATATTCCTTCTGTTACTTCCTTAATGTATCCATTTTTAACCCCGACTGTTCCTAACAATATGGGGCCATCATGGATTACGTGGATGCAGTTGATAGATGGGCTCATATTCAAGATGTGCTCATCTTTACTAACATTTATAACCCCTAGATAGCTTTTGATGTCCAATGTCATCTTGAGATAAATTAGTTTGTTCCAAACAAATTTCTGCAAGTGTCCCTCTCAATTGAGCTTCTGAATGATACTGGCCAAAACCTTGCATTCATTCGTTCTATTGCCATTCGCTTTATGATAAATGCATTAATTATCCCTTTTCTTGGCCTCCAGATTAGTTTGCACCTTGTAAGAAGATGGAAAATTTTACCTTTCCTCACATTATCATGTAAATAAAATATATTGATTTGTTTAAAGATACTGCATTATTGTTGGTTTCCTCCCACCGCATCCTTCTGTGGTTCCCATCATTATTGGGTCTTCGGCTGTCTTTCTTCAAGGGGTCTTTCTTTTTATCATAATACATCTCCTCTATTCGAATGAATTTATCTTCCCTGAAGTGTTATTCTTGCAAACCATGACATTCATTCATTAAAATATCCTTCCAAAACTGAGTGCTTATGAGAAGCCTAGCATGAACAACTATTAGTTCGGTCTTATCGTCCATCCTTTCGCTTTTAAAGCATCATTGTTAAGCCTCTTCAAGTATTCACCTAAAGGCTCTACCGATTGTTGCTTGATATTTGCCACAAAAGTATAATGGATAGTCAGGTCCTTTCAAATGCAAAACTAAGCTGAAAACTCGTATGAAAATTGCTTCCAAGAATAAATAGTCTTATCCGAATATTGTCGATACCACTTTTTGGTTGCCCTTTGAAATGTTACTGGAAATAGCCTACACCACACTATTCTGGATGCATTATACAAATCCATTTGGCTGTCGAAAGCCATTAAGTAGTCATCTATGTCAGTGGTCCTTGGTACTTGATGGTTGGTAATTTAACATGCGAAGAAATGACTGTTGCCATTATCTCATCAATAAAAGAACGCATTCGATCATTGTTATTGACTTGTTCGTCAAGCGGTTTTTCCCTTTAGTTTTAAGAAAGTCTTTAATGGCTTTCTCCGCTAAGCCATTTACGTATGATTCTTCTTAGAGTAATTCATTCTGTTCGGATCATACCACTCGGTAGTTGAGCTTTCAAACTGCTCTTCCTTAGTCTTTAGTTTTCCTCGGTAATCAATTTTGACAACCGCCTGTTTTGGTTTCCTATATTTGGATGGCGAAGGACCCCTTTACTTTTGCTTCCTAGTAGGAAAGCCTTAGATCCTCTTATAGGAGAAACTACCTCTTCGTTTCTTGTTGTCCTTGTGTTTCTGGTACTTTTGGAGAATTTTTGAGCAACAACCTCATGGATCGGCGCTCACATTTCCAAAACTTTCCGCTTTAGCCTCATGATCTTATCATCGCTTGTCTTTGTTAAGTCCATGTAATATAGCTTTCCCATCACAGTATTTTCTAGATTAAAAGATGGTGTTGTTCCCCCTTCTAGGGTAGTAGTGTGTGTCACATCTTCATTTATCATATCTAGCTTCTTTGATTTCAACTTAATGTTCCTTATAGACATTTAAACAAAAAATAATAATTCATAGGGAATTAACCACAAGGTCGAAGGTTTGAATTTTCCTTCTAGCATAAAAAATATTAGCCAAAAAATAGTTAACATCCTAAATTGATAATTGAATAGCTAAATCGAGAGGGTTAATGCCTCCAGTTTAGTTGGTTCTCTCAGTTATCAATTACTAGTAAGCTTTCCGGAACTTTTTAATAAAGTAGATAATTCTTCGATTGAGCTCTCGAAGAAACTACTAGTGGTCTGTAGCCTTTGGTGGCCCGTAGCTTTTGGTGGCACTAAAAGCCTTGTCATTTGGTAGATAGAGCTATACCATGATTTCAAGAACTTAAGTGAACATAAGGCTTGGGTTTTGGGAGTTTTCACACACTAGAATCATAAAACAAACATTTTTAAATTTTATACTTCAATAAGGTTATTGTCTCCTTATAATCGGAACAAGACCCAAGATGGACTCAGAGTTAATATTTAGTGGGTTTTGTATTATAGAGTTCATTTGTAAACAATTGATTACATCCTACTGTTTAAGGACGGATCAGGTTCCATCGACAACTTTACTTTATCCCTATTATGAGGCTAATATGTTGTCGTTATCCCTTTGGATTTTTGTAACACCCCGCCTCCGCTAGGGTCACTCGCAAAGGAATGCACTAGCTTTAGAGGGGCATTATTGGTAAACATGCACAGAAATATCACAAGACAGAACATATACAATAGCGGAAGTAAAATCAAACTTTTCATAACATGAATAAATAAGGTCTAAAGCCTTTTACATCAGAGTACATCAAAACCTGTCTTGCAATAGTAAAGAAGCATAAAGACATTTTCATAAATTATTCCCCAAGTAAAAACAGTAAAGTTGCCATAGCCAAGATAAGTCCAAGCCATCCATGATGACCTTCAAGCAGAAGAAGTCTGAACTAAACAACAGCATTTCCTCCCTGTAACCTGGGGGGAAACGGAAGAAAAGAGGCGAAACAAAACGGGTCATTCAAAAAGACTGAGTAAGCCCTATCTACTATCAGCATAAAAACTAGTAAAGTTAACTGTCATGAGAAACTGAGATGAACATAAGCATGATAACAAGATAGATAAGCTAAATCAAAATAACAGGATGAACTACTGAACTTGGGTAAACTAAGGTGTCATGATAAATTACGATGTCAAGATAAAACAAGGTATCACATCGTCAGGTTTCTATCAAGTATAATATCCCAAGATATCTATTACGTATAACGTCCCATGGTATCTATCCTGTATATCTGCTCTGCACCTACCGTACTAGTATCCCCACCGTATCATGTGTTAACCATGAGTGACCCTTACTCAAAAGTCGTGTAATGGTCCATGTCAACCTAATATGTCGCATATATAGGTTACTCACTCGTATGTTTTATTCCTTGTAAATGTTCAGTCCCTTGCCGTAGACCATACGGGCTTTCCCATGAGATTCTATAATACTTTAACATAGTTCCATGATCCTTAAGAACGGTTTGGACTGTTACCCTAAACCTAGCTAGGGTCTTCCAACATGAATTACCGTTTGTACAACTAGGACTTATGCTACCCAGGGCTGCTAGGGATTACGCTTACCTATTGCACGTTTTCGTATCTCGGTTTTGGGTTCAACCACCTAGGGCCACTAGGGATTACGCTAACCGCCAACCGCGCCCTTTTTCCCACGCATTTATCGTGAATCGTTTTTCCATGACTGTATGCACATGTATCACATCGTGCCATCCGAGTCCTGTCACAGGGCAAATCAAGAAATACAGGACTCGGTCGGGAGCTTTCGGTTTATCTGCCGATGCAGATGCTAAGGTCTGTTTTTCTACACGTGGCTATGGTCCCACGCGACCCCTCCCTCAACTAGCGAAAGACAAGACAGGATAAATCCTGTACGAGAACACACTACTGGCCAACCCCCAATCCGAGCCTTACCGCAACCATAATTAGATAGCAATTATGGTCTATTGGGTGTTCTCTGCCTTTCCGTACGTACACGCTTGACCAAAGATGGAAGGTAGCCTGACGAAAAAATGCTATCTAGGGTACGACCGTGTCTCGTCGACTATGCCCTATCCATCCCCGTCTTTAGGTTGCTCGTATAGCAACCAAGGCATACTCTTGGTTCTTCTAACGCAGACCTTAACCTCTCATGAGCCTAGTATAATTACCTGGCAGCCCACAGAGGGATCCCAAGAATATCCTCACGTTCCCCGAAGCCGCTGCTTCGTTACCCAGTTCGCTGGAGCCTTTATCTAAATCAGAAACTTGCTCCTACACGTATACTTAAACGATGACCTACCGTATCAGGTTACTCATCTTTCTATGAACTGGTCTAGATTTCCTTGACTAAGAATCACTACTTAGTTATCCTTCAACTAAGGTTTACCACTTAGCCTTATTCCCGTTATCCTTGTTAATTACGGTTACCCACCTAATTCTCCGAATTAGGGTTTATATATAACAGATTAAGTGTCACTTAAGTTCATGACTTAATCCCGTCTACAAATCATGTCAAAATTGGCTAAGTATCCAAGTTCAAGACTTAACCCTACAAACCATGCTCAAGTTGGTTAAGTATATATTAACTTGACCCTATCAAATTACTTAGTCAAATCGGTCAAGTGTATTCAAGCGATTCATGACTTAGCCTTATCATGTTTTCACGTTATATTGGTTAAGTATGGATTAACTTTAACCTCAATAAATTCACGAGTTAGATTGGTTAAGTATAGATCACTTAACCACATCAAATTAACGAGTTAGATTGGTTAAGTTTAGGTCACTTAACCATATCAAATTAACGGGTTAGATTGGTTAAGTATAGGCCACTTAACCACATCAAATCAACGAGTTAGATTGGTTAAGTATAGGTCACTTAACCACATCAAATTAACAGGTTAGATTAGTTAAGTGGTTAACTTAACCCCCTTTAAACTACCAAGTGGGATTAATTAAGTCTAAGCTAACTTAACCCCATCCGATTATCATGTTTAGACTAGTTGAGTCTAACCTTAACCCCATCCCTTAACTGTATCTTTTGGTTAAGTGTCATTAAGAAAACTTACTTAACCTTACCAAATTATCATGTTGGATTGATTAAGTGTTGGTTAACTTAATCCCCGTCCACTAGTCGTATAAAAATGGTTAAGTGTCATTAGGCAAATCAAGTTACTTAACCTACCTAACCTTGTCATGTTTTGTTAAGTACCATTAGCCTAATCAAATTACTTAACCCATTTGTCCATGTCATATTTGGTTAAGAATCATTAATCAAATTAACTTAACCCTATTATGTGGCATTAATTACTTAATGCACCCCAACCTCTCACATTAGACTTTGTTGTGGTCACTAGTTAAGCCGGTCGGTTCCGGGTAGCTTTACACCACAACTTGGTCTAACCTCGGGTTCAAGCACAACATGACCAACTTCTCACATTGGGTCCTATTGTTTGCAACTACTAGTTAGGCCGGTCGGTTCCGGGTAGTTTTACGTTGCAAACTCAACCCAACCTCGAGTTGGCCACTTTCATGTTTCATCTAGTGTCATGTTCATCATATTTCCAAAACATGTTACAAGTTTTTCAAGCATTTGGGTAGACCTAACTTAATAGGTAAATTCCCAAAGGGTAGACCTAACTTAATAGGTAAATTCCCAAGCTTATGTTTTTATGCATACTTACATGTCAACTTCCATGTTATATTTCAAGTCATGTTTTCAAGTATACACACATGTCATATTTAGCGTTACATGTTGTCATGTTTATGCCCATTTACCCAAATCATGTTCATGTCATTATATTTTCCCATAATGTAACCCCAACGCTTTTAAACTCGCATATACGTTCGCAACAACGTAATGGATTAAAAGAATAGACTTGGCAAAGGCATGGCAAAAATGGATATTAAGCCACAAGTTAATCATGGTGGCAAATGAGGCACATATGTGTTCATTAACTTGCATGTTACATTCCTAAGCCTCGAAAACATGCATAAACCCAAACTTGGCCCATAAACAAATCATGGTGACAAAAGACATGGAATGATGACTAGTAACTCGCATATATTATCATATAAGGGTTATGACTTCATATGCAAGTTGACATAAAGATTATGAAGGTTCTCATGTTGCATAATGCAACATTTCAACATAAAGGTTGTAGCTTTTTGCTCATAAGATCAAGATAATGACTTCATAAACTTGCATGACATGATAGCATATATCATTCTCAATGATCAAACCCAAACTTGCAACATGAACATTTAACTTCATAGTTAATATCTAAGAGTAGGGAAGGGCTTACATTGCTATGAAGGCCTAAATCGATTAATCTAAAGCTTGTGATGAAGCCTATGCATGCCATCACCCAAAAACCCAAAGATGAACACTCCAAATCAACAAAAACACCCTCTTTATGAACAAAGATCAAAGCTTTTGCCTTGGAACCAACTTGAGAAGCTCTCATATTAACATAGGGACTCTCTAACACTCTCATGATCATGAAACCTCTCATAGAAATGATGTGGAGGCTAGGATAGTTGAGTGGAGGCCATGAGAGTAGAAATTTGGCCATAGTTTAGATACATGAGTGAATAATGAGGGTTTAGGGGTAGGTTAGGGGCTTATTTATAGAAGATTAGGCTAGTTAGGACCCTTAGATCAACCCTAGGACCAACCTGAACCGTCAGATTTCAAACCAGGCCCAAAAACCTAGCCAAGATAGAAAATAGGTGCACCAGGCAAGACTGCTCGTCTGAGCCAAGTCGACAGCCAAGTCGACAGGGCTGTCGACTTGGTCAGACCAAGTCGACTCCCAAGTCGATAGGGCTGTCGACTTGGGTACTGTGGCGGGAATTTTTCCCGCCTGGCCCAACTGGCCCAATTTTCCAAATTCAAGTTTTAATTTGAAATCTGTTTTTACTTAGGAATTTTCTGAAAACTTCGTTGGGCCTTAATCGGGTCATACTTACTCCGATTTTCGAAAACTTGGACTCTATTTCACGTATTTTTCCGAGACGAACGCAATGGCATAGCCCCTTTAACTTGATTCAGAATTTAAAATATAAATTCTGCCTTGATTCTCGTCTTAATCATGTTATCGAAATACGGGTTGTTACATTCTCCCCACCTTTTAGGATTTCGTCCCCGAAATCTCCAAGTTAGGAAGAACATATCCTACCATCCATCATCCATCTACTCAAAACATCATCCACAAGCGACCATTGTCCTTAGATGATTTCTAATGCTATATGGATATATGCAAAACGTGTGTGTACATGTTCCTTAGCTAATGCTAATGATCAGGCCTGAATAATCTTTCTAATGCAAAAAATATGTATTGTGCCATGAATCCAACATGTATGCAAATAGTCCTAGTCATATAGATACTATATGTGTGCACAATCATTCATTCATATGCAACAACCGCATGATAACATATTCAATTTCATCCATAAACAAGTATAAATACTCGTGCATATGCAATATGAAATGTGACCGAGTCGAGCTAGCATCTAATGTGTATTCGCGCATCCACGAGCAACCACTTGCAACCACTTGCAACCATATCAATCATAACATGTTTCAAATACATGTTTACATCCATAGGGTTCTACCTAGGATTCCCTGAAACAGGGTCGAGAAGATAAACAAGGCAAACTCCTTACGAGGTTTGTAACAGAAAATAGGACCGAGAGGATGTCCACAAAAGATAGCCTACAAGTAAGCTCTACAGAAAACAGGGATCAAGGATACACTCCCAAAAAAAGAGATATCATGCGCGTATCTAGTCTTTGACCATCAAAGTCGTACTTCCTTGAGCTCAATTCCATTGTGCCTTGACCGTCTTTTAACTTCGCGATTTCGTAGCTTCCTATTTCCTGTTTCCATAACATGAGCTGGAACTCATTTCTTCATCGCCTCTCGTTCCACTTGCACTTATCCTCTTTCTAGAATACTTGACGCAACCAGGACTGCATACTCATGATCTCATGCAAGCTTTCCAAAATTCACTAGTGAATCTCGGACCTCGTACCACAAGGTATTCTACGTAGAAGAACTTTCTCTTGAAAGTAAACAGATGCCAACCAGTTTATCAAGCGCACTTACTAGGGTGATTTCCATAACCCATGCATAAGTGAAATAAACCATCCGTCTTATCGGCGAACACCACTCGATCGGGCTTCAAATTTCCAATAAAGGTATCAAGGGATTCTAAGTAACTCATCATGACCGAACCCAAAAGGTTACACGAGACTTCGAGGGTACTACCAAGGCTAGTCAAGAGTCTAACTACCCTCCTATCAAAACCGAGAGTGGCACCCCTTACTGGATAACCACTTCATCCCTAGAATCCATCCATAACCGAGGCATGTCGTTCTCAAATCCAAAACAAGTCATGAATAAATGGACCGTTTCTCCACAGGACTTGAGACAAAAATGGGATTCTCTATTACGCTAGTACTTAAGGTGCAGAGACTCAACTATCGAAGCAGACTTAAATGATACGATGATCAAACCAAAGTCCTAACGGGATGATAGAGAAGAAAAGCTAAACCTTTAACAAGATCGTTACCCTCCTTCCGGGGTACCCTAGAAATGAGAGCATACTACTGCCCTCCCGATGATCTTGTCCTTGTCCCATGATACTTAACTATCCGTCCCGTTTTACCATGCCAAAGGTACTCTTTCGTCATGGGTTTCATTGTTCATCTTTCTCCCTCCTTTGAGGACTAAGCCATACCAACAAGTTGTCCATCCTTAAACTCGTATCCTTTATCCTCTTTCTCACGATCCTTTCTTATAACGCGGCCACTGGTCTCTCGAGAACCACCTCCATCGTAAGGAAAGCATTTTCGTAGATAGAAAAGACTAGTCACAGTTAAAACCACTGTGACTACAGATGAAGGAAAGAAAGGAAAAGAGATCCAATTAAGGAAACAAGGATAGTGCTAATGGCCTTTGGGGAATAGCCTTTTTCTTTTAAAAGAAATTTTTCTTGAAAAATGCTTCTTTGTAAACGATTTTCAAATAGTTTTCAGAAGGTCTTTAAAAACTTTTGCCCCGTCTGGTAACCTTCTGCTCTGATACCACGTGTAACACCCCGCCTCCGCTAGGGTCACTCGCAAAGGAATGCACTAGCTTTAGAGGGGCATTATTGGTAAACATGCACAGAAATATCACAAGACAGAACATATACAATAGCGGAAGTAAAATCAAACTTTTCATAACATGAATAAATAAGGTCTAAAGCCTTTTACATCAGAGTACATCAGAACCTGTCTTGCAATAGTAAAGAAGCATAAAGACATTTTCATAAATTATTCCCCAAGTAAAAACAGTAAAGTAGCCATAGCCAAGATAAGTCCAAGCCATCCATGATGACCTTCAAGCAGAAGAAGTCTGAACTAAACAACAGCATTTCCTCCCTGTAACCTGGGGGGGAAACGGAAGAAAAGAGGCGAAACAAAACGGGTCAGTCAAAAAGACTGAGTAAGCCCTATCTACTATCAGCATAAAAACTAGTAAAGTTAACTGTCATGAGAAACTGAGATGAACATAAGCATGATAACAAGATAGATAAGCTAAATCAAAATAACAGGATGAACTACTGAACTTGGGTAAACTAAGGTGTCATGATAAATTACGATGTCAAGATAAAACAAGGTATCACATCGTCAGGTTTCTATCAAGTATAATATCCCAAGATATCTATTACGTATAACGTCCCATGGTATTTATCCTGTATATCTGCTCTGCACCTACCGTACTAGTATCCCCACCGTATCATGTGTTAACCATGAGTGACCCTTACTCAAAAGTCGTGTAATGGTCCATGTCAACCTAATATGTCGCATATATAGGTTACTCACTCGTATGTTTTATTCCTTGTAAATGTTCAGTCCCTTGTCGTAGACCATACGGGCTTTCCCATGAGATTCTATACTACTTTAACATAGTTCCATGATCCTTAAGAACGGTTTGAACTGTTACCCTAAACCTAGCTAGGGTCTTCCAACATGAATTACCGTTTGTACAACTAGGACTTATGCTACCCAGGGCTACTAGGGATTACGCTTACCTATTGCACGTTTTCGTATCTCGGTTTTGGGTTCAACCACCTAGGGCCACTAGGGATTACGCTAACCGCCAACCGCGCCCTTTTTCCCACGCATTTATCGTGAATCATTTTTCCATGACTGTATGCACATGTATCACATCGTGCCATCCGAGTCCTGTCACAGGGCAGATCAAGAAATACAGGACTCGGTCGGGAGCTTTCGGTTTATCTGCCGATGCAGATGCTAAGGTCTGTTTTTCTACACGTGGCTATGGTCCCACGCGACCCCTCCCTCAACTAGCGAAAGACAAGACAGGATAAATCCTGTACGAGAACACACTACTGGCCAACCCCCAATCCGAGCCTTACCGCAACCATAATTAGATAGCAATTATGGTCTATTGGGTGTTCTCTGCCTTTCCGCACGTACACGCTTGACCAAAGATGGAAGGTAGCCTGACGAAAAAATGCTATCTAGGGTACGACCGTGTCTCGTCGACTATGCCCTATCCATCCCCGTCTTTAGGTTGCTCGTATAGCAACCAAGGCATACTCTTGGTTCTTCTAACGCAGACCTTAACCTCTCATGAGCCTAGTATAATTACCTGGCAGCCCACAGAGGGATCCCAAGAATATCCTCACGTTCCCCGAAGCCGCTGCTTCGTTACCCAGTTCGCTGGAGCCTTTATCTAAATCAGAAACTTGCTCCTACACGTATACTTAAACGATGACCTACCGTATCAGGTTACTCATCTTTCTATGAACTGGTCTAGATTTCCTTGACTAAGAATCACTACTTAGTTATCCTTCAACTAAGGTTTACCACTTAGCCTTATTCCCGTTATCCTTGTTAATTACGGTTACCCACCTAATTCTCCGAATTAGGGTATATATAACAGATTAAGTGTCACTTAAGTTCATGACTTAATCCCGTCTACAAATCATGTCAAAATTGGCTAAGTATCCAAGTTCAAGACTTAACCCTACAAACCATGCTCAAGTTGGTTAAGTATATATTAACTTGACCCTATCAAATTACTTAGTCAAATCGGTCAAGTGTATTCAAGCGATTCATGACTTAGCCTTATCATGTTTTCACGTTATATTGGTTAAGTATGGGTTAACTTTAACCTCAATAAATTCACGAGTTAGATTGGTTAAGTATAGATCACTTAACCACATCAAATTAACGAGTTAGATTGGTTAAGTTTAGGTCACTTAACCATATCAAATTAACGGGTTAGATTGGTTAAGTATAGGCCACTAAACCACATCAAATCAACGAGTTAGATTGGTTAAGTATAGGTCACTTAACCACATCAAATTAACAGGTTAGATTAGTTAAGTGATTAACTTAACCCCCTTTAAACTACCAAGTGGGATTAATTAAGTCTAAGCTAACTTAACCCCATCCGATTATCATGTTTAGACTAGTTGAGTCTAACCTTAACCCCATCCCTTAACTGTATCTTTTGGTTAAGTGTCATTAAGAAAACTTACTTAACCTTACCAAATTATCATGTTGGATTGATTAAGTGTTGGTTAACTTAATCCCCGTCCACTAGTCGTATAAAAATGGTTAAGTGTCATTAGGCAAATCAAGTTACTTAACCTACCTAACCTTGTCATGTTTTGTTAAGTACCATTAGCCTAATCAAATTACTTAACCCATTTGTCCATGTCATATTTGGTTAAGAATCATTAATCAAATTAACTTAACCCTATTATGTGGCATTAATTACTTAATGCACCCCAACCTCTCACATTAGACTTTGTTGTGGTCACTAGTTAAGCCGGTCGGTTCCGGGTAGCTTTACACCACAACTTGGTCTAACCTCGGGTTCAAGCACAACATGACCAACTTCTCACATTGGGTCCTATTGTTTGCAACTACTAGTTAGGCCGGTCGGTTCCGGGTAGTTTTACGTTGCAAACTCAACCCAACCTCGAGTTGGCCACTTTCATGTTTCATCTAGTGTCATGTTCATCATATTTCCAAAACATGTTACAAGTTTTTCAAGCATTTGGGTAGACCTAACTTAATAGGTAAATTCCCAAAGGGTAGACCTAACTTAATAGGTAAATTCCCAAGCTTATGTTTTTATGCATACTTACATGTCAACTTCCGTGTTATATTTCAAGTCATGTTTTCAAGTATACACACATGTCATATTTAGCGTTACATGTTGTCATGTTTATGCCCATTTACCCAAATCATGTTCATGTCATTATATTTTCCCATAATGTAACCCCAACGCTTTTAAACTCGCATATACGTTCGCAACAACGTAATGGATTAAAAGAATAGACTTGGCAAAGGCATGGCAAAAATGGATATTAAGCCACAAGTTAATCATGGTGGCAAATGAGGCACATATGTGTTCATTAACTTGCATGTTACATTCCTAAGCCTCGAAAACATGCATAAACCCAAACTTGGCCCATAAACAAATCATGGTGACAAAAGACATGGAATGATGACTAGTAACTCGCATATATTATCATATAAGGGTTATGACTTCATATGCAAGTTGACATAAAGATTATGAAGGTTCTCATGTTGCATAATGCAACATTTCAACATAAAGGTTGTAGCTTTTGCTCATAAGATCAAGATAATGACTTCATAAACTTGCATGACATGATAGCATATATCATTCTCAATGATCAAACCCAAACTTGCAACATGAACATTTAACTTCACAGTTAATATCTAAGAGTAGGGAAGGGCTTACATTGCTATGAAGGCCTAAATCGATTAATCTAAAGCTTGTGATGAAGCCTATGCATGCCATCACCCAAAAACCCAAAGATGAACACTCCAAATCAACAAAAACACCCTCTTTATGAACAAAGATCAAAGCTTTTGCCTTGGAACCAACTTGAGAAGCTCTCATATTAACATAGGGACTCTCTAACACTCTCATGATCATGAAACCTCTCATAGAAATGATGTGGAGGCTAGGATAGTTGAGTGGAGGCCATGAGAGTAGAAATTTGGCCATAGTTTTGATACATGAGTGAATAATGAGGGTTTAGGGGTAGGTTAGGGGCTTATTTATAGAAGATTAGGCTAGTTAGGACCCTTAGATTAACCCTGGGACCAACCTGAACCGTCAGATTTCAAACCAGGCCCAAAAACCTAGCCAAGATAGAAAATAGGTGCACCAGGCAAGACTGCTCGTCTGAGCCAAGTCGACAGCCAAGTCGACAGGGCTGTCGACTTGGTCAGACCAAGTCGACTCCTAAGTCGACAGGGCTGTCGACTTGGGTACTGTGGCGGGAATTTTTCCCGCCTGGCCCAACTGGCCCAATTTTCCAAATTCAAGTTTTAATTTGAAATCTGTTTTTACTTAGGAATTTTCTGAAAACTTCGTTGGGCCTTAATCGGGTCATACGGACTCCGATTTTCGAAAACTCGGACTCTATTTCGCGTATTTTTCCGAGACGAACGCAATGGCATAGCCCGTTTAACTTGATTCAGAATTTAAAATTTAAATTCTGCCTTGATTCTCGTCTTAATCATGTTATCGAAATACGGGTTGTTACAATTTTTTTGTCATTATGAACTTTGTAGTACAACTTAGGATAATATTAAGAACTTTGAAGTTTAAATCATGTGAACCTGGTTATTAGGACAGCTAATAGCCGAAATGGTTGATCTTCCCTTTCTTGCAATTATAATCCATATGCTTTGATTCTCAATTTCCCATCTATATTATGAAACACCGAATAAGATTACAAGGATAGAAATTTTCCTAAATTGATTGCTGATTTAGGGTTCACATTCCCCAAACATGTTTCCAATTTTTGAAATGTGAATTTTTTTCTAGATTCTGGACCCCTTAGGTCGTCTTTATAGATTCGGGTTGACCCTTTCTCCAACTCAGGGTCCTCCTCTTAATGATTTCATGGTAGCGGATCCGAAAGCTTCTTAAAAGTGGCATTGTTAGAATGTAGCCTTGTATTCCCAAATGCAATTTGAGGTAGGGATGTGCAACATAAATATGAGAGGAAGTATTCCTAGGTGTTCCCTGATGGCTATCCACTAAAGTGCCTTTGAGTCTCTCAAGGGAATTTACTAGATAGTGGTCCCTGGCTTGGTAGGAAGAATAAACTTCATTGATAAAGCTTTTCTTCTGAAGTAATGTCTATGCTCAGAGTTTCAGTTGTCGGTGCATCTCCCTTCGACTAAATCAAAGGATGTGTTTGGTTTAGAGAGCTTATACTGACTACTTTCTAGCGTATTTTAAAGGCATAACATAGTTTGAAATATTGCCTGCGGTTCCAATGAAGGGGTTTGCTCTTGTCGAAAGGTGTGTTCTGCTCTTTTATTTTCCTAAAGCGTAACATGTGACGAGTGGCCTTTGACTCCTCTGAAATCTCCTTTGCTTTTGCTTAATCCGCGTGAGTAGTTTCTCTTTCTTTGCTACTTATTCTAGAGCTTTTTCAATGATTATCCCGTTGACATCGTTGACGGTTGCCTCTCACTTCTTCAAATGTTTCTTCCTTATTGTCCTTCTTTCGTACCATCTACCATGAGGATTATTTTTGGTTATTAACCTAGTATTTTACTAAATTGACAATCTTTTCAAAATGGATAAATAGGTAGAGGATACCAACGATTCAAAAGATTAGAAAATTAGATAGACTTGTGTAAGGTCGCGCAATATACTTTAGTTATCGCATCTAGCTGAATTTGTCCAATATTCCAGTTTGTATGGTGGGGTAGGATCAAAAAGTATGGTATGCATAAAAAGAGATGCAGTGAGATAAGTTATTGGTGAGCTCACAAAACCGTTAGGTTTGTTAGTCATTCTAGTAAAACTAAGACAGACATGTAGTTAGATAGTTAAGAAAGAGTAATGCTTGGACAGAACGTCCAGTATAGTTTTGGCAACCAATTAGATAATCTGGTAAATCTGGTAGGCCTAAGCAATCCATTTCATGTTCATGTGCATATAGTATTGATATCATTATCATAGCCATGTTTGATCGTCAGAAATTGATACCATATGCATCTGATGTATCTGCAACGTTTAGTTTCAGACCTCAGAATATGGGATGATACAGTCATCTGATGTATCAAATATGACATTGATTTTGGTTTATTATATTGGCTTTTTATATAATTTCAGGTTAATTGGTTATTGGAATAGTGACTGGTATGGAGATATCCATAAAAGTATAAGTGTATTACTTTTAATGAGAAAAACAACATGTTCAGAAAAACCACCAATTATGATGCTTTCTACTCGTAAAGCAGAATATGTGTTTTTTCTCAAGTGGTATCCATTGTGCAATTTGGCAAAGAGAGCTATTAGTATAGTTGCGTACACCACAAAAAAATGCAGCAGAAATTTTTATGGACACCAACTAAACCGTTGCTCTTGCGAAGAACCCATGTTTCATGATTAAAGCTCTCACTCTCATACACACACACACATACATATATATACACACACACACACACACTATCATTTTATTCGAGAGCACATTGTCAAAAGGAAATGTATGTGGATATCTATGAAACAACAACAATAACAAAAACAACAAAGCCATAAATCCCAAACAAGTTGGGGTTGGCTAGACGTGGAACCCAAAAATAAAAAATAAAAAGGAGTTAAAATCTTCCGTATAGGTAAAATAAAGGTTTGAAAAAGACAAAAATGAAGATTACAAAGTTTCAAAAAAAAAGGAAACCCTAAGGTTCTGGTACATGGATTGCTAACTTCCATGCACCCCTATCCGAAGCCAGCTCTTTAGATATATTCCAATTTCTTAAGTCCCTTTTTACTATCTCTTCCCATGTCATTTTAGGTCGGCCCCTACCTCTCCTTGGGCCTTCGGCACGGCCTATAATTCCAACGCGCATTGGTGCATTGTGCGGTCTTCGTTGGAGATGTCCGAACCATCTCAAGCAGTGTTGGACTAACTTCTCTTCGACAGGTGCAACTCCAAGTTTGTCCCGAATATCCTCATTCCTAATCCGATCTCGTTTGGTATGCCCACAGCTCCAACGCAGCATACGCATCTCTGCTACACTTGTCTTTTGGACGTGTTTCCTTTTAGTAGGCCAACATTTCTGCACCATATAACATGTCGACCTGATTGTTGTTTTATAGAACTTTCCTTTAAGCTTCTGAAGGATCTTCCTATCACAGAGAATGCCAAATGCAAGTCGTCGTTTCACTCATCCTGCTTGAATTCTAAAACTAACATCCCTATCAATCTCCCCATCAAACTGCAACATAGATCCTAAATATCGAAAGGATTCTTTCTTAGGTACTACTTGACCGATCAGGATGACATCTCCGTCATCTGACCTGACACCGCTGAACTCACACTTCATATACTCTGTTTTAGTTCTGTTAATCCTGAAACCCTTCGATTCCAAGGTCTCCATCCACAACTCCAATTGTCTATTAACCCCTATTCTACTTTCATCAATCAGCACAACATCATCAGCAAAAAGCATACACCAAGGAATCTCCCCTTGTATACCTTTTGTGATTTCATCCATCACTAAAGAAAAAATATAGGGACTCAAAGTCGAACCTTTATGTAACTCTATGTTAATGGGAAAGTCACTGGTCTCACCATCGCATGCCCTGGCACTAGTCACCGCCCCCTCGTACATATCCTTAATAAGTGTAATGTACTTTGCTGGCACCTTCTTCCTTTCCATGAAACAATATACTAAAAATATGTATATGACCGAATTTGGGAGATATATATGGAAACCAATACTCTTTATACTAAAAATTTATGGATTAACCAAACAAACCAAGTTTAATTTCAATAGTACAGCCACGATGTGTTACTTGGTTCTATTGGGCTTGCAACTAATATTCGACCATACAATGTATCAAGGGTCGAACCATTCATTTTTGTTTCCCAAGCCCAACCCAAACACAAGTAAAGAAAATAATCAAGTATGTAAAAATTTATCCCCCTGCCAGAATCGATCCTCAGTGGTAGCCACATCAAGGCTCTTAATAAAACAATTGACTAAGAATTCATTTGAAAAAGTTCAGCACTAAGTTTTACAAATACAGATAAAATGTTATAAAAATATATTTATTATTCAGTTATTGCCCCTAGCTCGTGTGTTGCCCTAGGCCGAAGCCTAGGTTGTATATGCCTTGGGCCGGGCCTGAAGTATTTTGCTAGGTGACTGTGACATTCCTTACAATGTGATGATTCCATATAATACTCAAGGTGCCCTTCATTTATATACTGATGTTTACGTGTAACTAATCATTTTGTCATATGCAATCTTGTTGACGGGCCTTTTAGCTAGGTAGACACCTTTTAGATTTTTGGTAATTGGAGTGTTCAGGATTTGGACGTAGGCTAAGGAGAGCCCAGACATACTTGGTTAAAATATCAAAACAATCGAACTCATGGGTTTTTGCACTTGATTTACGGCTCGGTAGGGTTGGTTCAACTAATCTCTTCATTGTTTCACTTTGGATTGGCTAACTTGGATCAGTGAAGCCAATGTCATCACCATTTTGGATTTACTTCTCCGGATTGGCCAATCTGGTTCGACCTTTTCAAGCCGGAGTAGGTCGATCCGGACATAGCATGCTCTAAAGACTTATCCTTCTACCTAAAAACATGGTCAACCTTCTCCTATCGAACCAGATCATGCAACACGTTTCCCATGTCGAGCCGGCATGGATATTTCCATAACTCATGTTTAACCAATTTGAGCGCTATGTGGCTATGTCGAACCAAACTCATGTACTTCTATAAATAGGCCTCTAGGGCTTCACTTTAAGGGGATGGAACTCTGAAATGCCAAATCAAATATTGTAAGGCCATTGCAATTGCTAATTTCATCACTTTTCTCTGCTTTCTTTCATATAAATCAACTATATTGTAACCTACAGTATAAATAAAGAATAATTACACTAAGTGGACATAGGCTTGATTGCCGAACCACTATAAATCTTACGTGTCTCCTTTACTTTATTGCATTATGTGATTGTTATTCTCTATTGATTGTTGTGACGAATTGATCTTGGGAGATGGTCGTAGAAGAACCGAAATCCTACGTCAACATTTTGACGTGCTAGGAAAGGGGCATGCAACTGGGATTACTAGCTTAAAGGAAATTACTTGCTTCCAGATTTGATGATTGCGAGAATGAAGAAGGATGGAACATCCACTCGTGCAGAAGATGCAGGCACTAGGAATGAAGTTAAGAGGCTTCCTCTGACGTTAATATTTTCATCTACTTAACTAAAGAAGAAATGGATGTGGTGTTGATTGATTTGAAGTTGTGTATGAAGCGGTAGGATGAACTCTTCTAGAGGAAAGAGGAGATGATGAATGGCTTCTTCGCGAGAGTTGATGGAATTGGAAGGCTAGGAGGTTAGAACTCACTTGCTGGGGCTGGACCCAGTAACACAACTGTGGCTCGAACGGAAGATATGCCACAACTCAGGTTAGTAGTAGATCTGGTTCTGCCAAAACTCCAATGTCGAACTAGATCGAGCAGGGGGCAACCACCCCAGAAACGATGATTTGCATCGCGACACATCAACTCACAATGTATTGAATGATGATACTGGAAATGCTGGTCAGCATCGGCCGCGCATAACTTCAAATTTAAATGGTGCAGAAGCAATGAGGGTTTGGTTCGACTATGTCAACCAGTATGCTAGGGGAATGGTCGAGCCGAATTCCGATGCCACGAACAAGCGTCAAACTACTACTAGAATGCATGGTAAGGGCACTAGCATTAGAATGGAATATTGGCAACAACTGCTTGGAGTTGGAAATAAAATCGTGGAATCAATTTAACGCTTTACGAGAGGTGAGATACCTCAAGATGATGTGGATGACGTCAACCATAACCCTTTTATGTGGGACATTAGGAAATTTGGCTACCCACCGGATTTTATATTTTCCATCTTAAAGGTATATGATGGTAGAAAGTATCCTACGTGCACTTGATGCACTATATGTGTAACACCCTGTAATTCTGTAACATTAAGTTTCATAAATCAAGGTATAATTAATTATTAGAAAAAGAAGAATTAGGTGAAACGGGTTGCGCCATTGTGTTCGTCTCGGAATTCTGCTTGAGATAGAGTCCGAATTTGCGTAAATTGGACCTCGTATGAAAAAGAAATCTTTAAATTAAATATTGCAGCAAAACATGAAAAAAAAGAGGAATGAGAAAAGAATAATGTTTAACATTGTTCTAAGGGTTGTAAGCAAAAGACTTAGTAGCTCATTTGGTTGGAACATGTGACTTGCATACAAGGGGTACAGAGTTCGATCCCCGCCAGCGCCATATTTTTGTTTTAGGGGAATGACTTAAAAACGACTTAGTGTGAACGCAGTTCAAAAAAGTGGTTTAGTGTGAAAATGGATAATTGGGAAAATAGATAAAAAGAAAGATTTATGCATGTATAAATAGATATTTGTATATGGGAAATAAACGTATACAGTAAAGTGAGATCTCTATTCTAAATTTAAATTAATTATTAGTAGCGGTGTGAAATTTATATTTATACCATATAAATTTCATGTTGATGTTGTATGAAATCTTAATTGATTGTTTGTGCTACGTTGAATAACTGAACTGAATTGTGTACATTCATGTTTGTCAAATTTGTGCATACAATGAAATCCATATTTCTATTGTATATATGTAAATGAAATATTCATTGTTTGAAAAATTCTCATACATTAGAATATCACTTTTGTTATGTTAACATTAGGATAACATTTTGTTAAGAAATGTATATTTAGATTAAAAATGTCATTTTCAAGTTAGAAGTGCTTCATTAGAATAAATATGTCATATTAGTTAAAATGTAACATTAGAATGAAAATACCATTTCATTATGGAATATTTTATTAGATTTAAATTGGCATTATAGTTAGAAATGTTCATTTAGATAATGTTTTGTTTTAAATAAAAATGTCCTTTTATTATGATATGTTAGGAAACCAATGTGTCATTTATGTAAAAAAAATGAACATTTAATACATTTGCTGAGTCCTTTCTGACTCCTTGCTGAGTCATTAAGGCTGAGGTGTCACCCTATCCTGATTGAATGGTTATGGTTAACCCTAGAATCATCCAACAGCTCAAATTAAATTGAAATTCTATATAAACAACCCAATGCTCAAAATTGAAAGTCACACAAAAATAATCCTAGAACTATCATGCCGTCAATAGAGAACTTGGAATAGCCGTCACCGCTTTCAATTCAGAAATGAGATAAAAGCCTATATCAAAATCAAATTAAAAGTAATCAAATTTAACGATCTTCATAAAAGGCACACATCTTCAATTTCAGAATTCAGAATTAGAATTCAAGAATTCCTTTTTAGTTTGTAAGTTGGTTATTACGCATATTTAAACGTTCTTTTTAAATGAAATCATGGCATGTTGTAACTCGAATATGGAATGATGCTTACGTATGAGATAATGAAGTTTGATTCTAATACTGTTGCGATTGATCATGCCTACATGTTTGTGGTGATAAACATACCATATTATATGTTATTGGAATCTATTGCGATTGGGTAAAGAATTTATTATGCTAACAAAATGGTGAAACATGTCATGTTGTAATTTAGTGGTTATTTGCAAGTTTATGATCTAAATCACATGCTTACATGTTAGATCAACATTCATGAATATTTAGAACTATGTCAAGTTGAATCTATTAAGGTTGCAAGATTGGATTTGTAATCCTCTTATGTTTTAACAAAAGTTATCATGCTAAGTGTGATTTAAACATGTTTATGCTAATCCTCTTATGTTTTAACACATAAGTTTCATGCTAAGTTGTGATTTAAACATGTTGGTAGTAGTTCTCTTATGTTGTAACATACATAAGTTATGTTTTAGGATGCGAATCAAAATTAATGTCATGCCTTGGAAATAAATTGATAATAGAACAATGTTTATTATGTTATATGCGGAATTGAATGATATTGATCTATGTCTGTGGTTCTATTTTATTATCATGTTGAATTGGGAATTAATGGATAAGTCTATTAATATGTATATGAACTTGGAGTATAACCTGTTATGACAAGTTGTGTAGTTTATCATGTTATGCAAGTTTTAGGTTGTAAAATCATATCACATATGTGACCAAAAGTTAGATCTACATGTTTATGTTTATATGTTAAACCTATGTCATATTTCAAGTTCACACTTATCCATATGTTCGTGGTTGATTTGCAAGTTCACATATATGTAAGTTGATTTAGTCTATGTTGCAAATTTACATATATGTAAGTTGATTTAGTCTATGTTGCAAATTCACATATATGTAAGTTGATTTAGTCTATGTTGCAAATTCACATATATGTATGTTGATTTGGTCTACGTTGCAAGTTCACACCTATGATATTCATGTTGACTATTTTGCAAGTTCACATCTAGGGTGTCCATATTGACTATGCCGAAAATGCCAAGTTTACACCTATGTCATGTTTATCTTAATGAATTTCTTTGTGCCAATTTTGTGTACGCTAAATTAGGCTAAGTTTTTAGCCTAATATTATATGTCAAAAATCATGCGGACGAAAAATTAGGCTAAGATTGTTAGCCTAATATTTAGACGGGGTAACGTTGGGAAAAATTGGTAATTATAGGAAACTTGACATAAATTGGTGAAAATTCACATAGGTAATTTATGGCATGAAACTGTATAAATTATATACCTAAATTAATGAACTTGATTAGAAACAAATCTGGGCAATGACATGAATTCTGGATAATATAAATAAATAAAAATGTAAATTCAGAAAATACGAATATGCTTAACCCGAGGTTAGATTGACTTGTGATTTAAACCTGCCCGGACCCGCCCGGCTGTCCAGTAATCACAACAATACCTATCTAATGTGGGAGGTTAAGGCATTGAGCCCAATAAGGATCCGAGGTTAGACTGAGTTACGGTGTAAACCTGCCCGGAACGAATCGGCACATCCAGTAACAGTAACAACACCTGTCTAATGTGAGTGGTTGGTGCTTTAACTAATTAAAGCTAAGGACAGACAAGTCAGGATGGTAGGGTTAAGTTAAATTTAGAACACTTAACCAATTTAACATGTTAATTAGACAAGTGGGTAAGGTTAAGTAACTTTAGAACACTTAACCAATTTAACATGTAAATTAGACAAGTGGTAAGGTTAAGCAAATTTAGAACGCTTAACCGTTATAACATGTTAATTGAACAGATGGTAGGGTTAAAGTTAACCAAGGTATCACTTAACCAATATATATATATATAACATGACGTGTGGTACGGTTAAGTTAATACAAGAGGACAACACTTAACCATGATAACATGACAAGTAGATGGGTTAAGTTAACTTGAATTGATTGATGACACTTAACCAATATAACATGGTAAACGAGTGGGGTTAACACTTAACCAACATAATATGGTGAATGAACAGGGTTAAGTTAATAAATCACACTTAACCAATCCAACATGATAAGTGAGAAAGGTTAAGTTAGTAAGAAACACTTAACCAACATGACATGACAAGTAGGAGGGTTAAGTACATATCGGGTTGGTGGGTAATATCAGTAAATATAGGCCCACACACTTAACCATTAATACGCATGCTTGAATCCGTGGGAAGGTTAAGTACACGTCGGGTTGGTGGGTAATATAAGTAAATATAGGCCCACAAAACTTAACCATTAAATACACATGCTAGAATAGGTAGGAGGGTTAAGTACACGTCAGGGTCGGTGGGTAATATCAGCATATAGGCCGACAAACTTAACCATAAGGAAACCCTAGTAACGGGGACCCATTAAAGCAGTAACCCACATAGGTGTATCATGATACCCTGAAACTAGGCAGGGTGGGGCATGATTACTATGTTGATTATAAGCGGTCAAAACGACGGCGGTTGGTGCAGCAGTGTAGGTTCTAACGGAGTGTGGGCGTGCATGCACTCTGGAGCAGAAAAAGCAGGCACTGGGCATCAGTAGTATACACTGTGCACTCTGGAATCGTGACGGGTCGCCACCATAGGACTTGATACACCCTATGGTGGGGCCAACACAGGTATCTACAATCTAGCGGGGGCCGTATGACACACGCAGGTAGCATAATCCCTAGTTGGACCTAGGTCGCATAAACCCTGAACCTGAGAAGCATTCAATGGGTAGCATAAACCCTAGTTGGACCTAGGTCGCGTAAACCCTGGTTGAATCTAGGAAGCGCTCGATAGAAAACCCTAGATTAGATCTAGGTAATAAATGGAATTTCCATAATATATGTACACCTGAAGGTAACCACCATTACGGGGACTGGGATCACGTTGTAATTATTATCGTTGTATACGGATTACTAGTTGGGACACTAGTTAGCCGGTACAGGGACGTGGAAATCAGAATAACAGGGTAGTAGCGAAGCAGAGAAATAGAAATGAGTGATGTTGTATATCTTGCCTTGGCCTGTCTTTTGATATCTTGACACTATAGCATTGTCCTACTTTTGATTATTCATGTCATGATCTTTGCTCCTTGTTTAAATGCTAGTAATAACTAGACTTACCAGACTTATTGTCTGACCCACTTTCTTTCGTCCTCTTTTCTTCCGTTTCTCCCCCCTCCAGTAGTCAGTGAGGGAATAACTCAGCTCAGTTTGGACCATATCTCCTTCCAAGCTTGAAGATTAGTCGAAGTTTTTCTTGGATTCCCTTTTCCATTGCTATGGCTGGCTCATGCTACATTGGGGAATATAAATGTTATTTTATGCTTCTTTATTTTGTTATGTAAGACAGATACTCTGGTATTGGAAAACAATTGTTGTACAAACTGTTTTATAAATGAAGTAAAGTTTTATTTTCTGTTGTTTAAATTTGTCTGTCTTGTAATTTATCTACACCTTTTACCTAAAGCACTCCACCGAAGTTAAGGCATTCCCTTTGTGAGTGACTTTAACGAAGGTGGGGTGTTTCACTTGGTATCAGAGCTGAAGGTTACCGGATCAGATAAAATATTTGAAAAATTATTTTCAAACCGATTTTAAAAGAAGCATTTTCAAAAGAAAAGTTTTGTTTTAAAGGCATATTCCCCAAAGCCATATGCACTATCTTTTGATCCTCTGTTTGAATCCTTGTTTCCTTCTTTCCTGAGTCTCCGGGGCTCCTGGCTTTCTGGGAGGTAACCTCATCGCATCATGGTTTCGTAGGCTTGAAGAGACTACGACACCGGTCAAAGGGCGAAGAAGTGCCCAACCTCCATCTATAGCCACAGTAGTTTCACCTACGGCTAATTTTCTTCCAAGCTTTGTAGGGTTCTTCATGCAATGGAGGTAGCTTTCGAGAGACCTGTCAACATGTTACACAAGGATGGTAAAGGTGAGAGATGAATAGTTGTGGCAGGTGCCCTAGGTAGGAAAAAGACTGACCTTAAGAGAGGTAAAAAGTACACAGCAACCTTTAGCTTTAGACCCTCAGAATTGTAACATGATGGATAAGCTAAGTAGAGGAGAGACCTCTAATCATCTTAGTATATACACTTGGTATCAATGTTAACATCTATTTATCTTGGAAAGATAGTTCGACTACATTGGATACCCTCTAGCATAGTAAGTGATCGAAGTCCTATCTTTACTAGTGGGTTTTGGAAATGGAGGTTAAGAAGTTTCGCAATAGTGAAGATTAATTAGTTAAGGTACAGTGGAGTGAAGCTCAAGGAGACGCGACGTGGGAGACTGAAGATAAGACACGTGCATCATACCTTTTTTCTTGAGGGTATATCCTTGATCTCTTTTTCTAGGAACTTTATGCATACTTGTTTCCATTTTTTTAGGTATATCCTCTAGGTCTTATCTTCGATCCTGAGGTAGAAGCTAATGGATGTAAACATGTATTTGAAACATGTTATGATTGATGGTTGCAAGTGGTTGCTCGTGGACGCATATACACGCATTAGGCACTAGATCGGCTCAGTCACTTTCATATTGCATTTGCATATATGTATTTTTTTATGGATTGAACTTGATGTGTCATCATATGGACGTTGCATTTGAGTGAATGGTTGTGCACTCATATATAAATGATATGTATCATTAGGATTGCATACATATTGGACGCATGGCACTGACATAATTCGCATTAAGTGGGTCAACTGAATCAGTAGACCGCCTGATTTTGCATTAGATAAGGACATATACACACATTATGCATATGAACATGAAAGTATTAGAAATCTTTTTAAGGACAATGAATGCCTGGGATTGAATGGTTGAGTAGATCGATGATTGGATGGTAGGACACATTCTTCCTAACTTGAAGATTTCGGGGACGAAATCCTTTAAGGGGGAGTGGGGGGGGGGAGAATGTAACACCCCGTAATTCTGTAACATTAAGTTTTACAAATCAAGGTATAATTAATTTTTAGAAAAAGAAGAATCAGGTGAAACGGGTTGCGCCATTGTGTTCGTCTCGGAATTCTGCTTGAGATAGAGTCCAAATTTGCGTAGATTGGACTCAGTATGAAAAAGATATCCTTAAATTAAATATTACAGCAAAACATAAAAAAAAAGAGGAATGAGAAAAGAATAATGTTTAGCATTGTTCTAAGGGTTGTAAGCAAAAGACTTAGTAGCTCATTTGGTTGGAACATGTGACTTGCATACAAGGGGTACAAAGTTTGATCCCCGCCAGCGCCATATTTTTGTTTTAGGGGAATGACTTAAAAATGGCTTAGTGTGAACACAGTTCAAAAAAAGTGGTTTAGTGTGAAAATGAGTAATTGGGAAAATAGATAAAAAGAAAGATTTATGCATGTATAAATAGATATTTGTATATGGGAAATAAATATATACAGTAAAGTGATATCTCTATTCTAAATTAAAATTAATTATTAATCGCGGTGTGAAATTTATATTTATACCATATAAATTTCATGTTGATGTTGTATGAAATCTTAATTGATTGTTTGTGACTACGTTGAACAACTGAACTGAATTGTGTACATTCATGTTTGTCAAATTTGTGCATACAATGAAATCCATATTTCTATTGTATATATGTAAATGAAATATTCATTGTTTGAAAAATTCTCATACATTAGAATATCACTTTTGTTATGTCAACATTAGGATAACATTTTGTCAAGAAATGTAAATTTAGATTAAAAGAAGTGCTTCATTAGAATAAATATGTCATATTAGTTAAAATGTAACATTAGAATGAAAATACCATTTCATTATGGAATGTTTTATTAGATTTAAATTGGCATTTTAGCTAGAAATGTTTATTTAGATAATGTTTTGTTTTAAATAAAAATGTCCTTTTGTTATGATATGTTAGGAAACCAATGTGTCATTTATGTAAAAATATAAACATTTAATACATTTGTTGAGTCCTTTCTGACTCCTTGCTGGGTCATTAGGGCTGAGGTGTCACCGTATCCTGATTGAATGGTTATGGTTAACCCTAGAATCATCCGACGGCTCAAATTAAATTGAAATTCTATATAAACAACCCAATGCTCAAACCTGAAAATCACACAAAAATAATCCTAGAACTATCATGCCGTCAATAGAGAACTTGGAATAGCCGTCACCGCTTTCAATTCAGAAATGAGATAAAATCCTATATCAAAATCAAATTAAAAGTAGTCAAATTCAATGATCTTCATCAAAGGCGCGCATCTCCAATTTCAGAATTCAGAATTCAAGAATTCATTTTTAGTTTGTAAGTTGGTTATTACGCAAATTTAAACGTTCTTTTTAAATGAAATCATGGCATGTTGTAACTCGAATATGGAATGATGCTTATGTATGAGATAATGAAGTTTGATTCTAATACTGTTGCGATTGATCATGCCTATATTTCTGTGGTGATATACATACCATATTGTATGTTATTGGAATCTATTGCGATTGGGTAAAGAACTTATTATGCCAACAATGGTGAAACATGTCATGTTGTAATTTAGTGGTTATTTGCAAGTTTATGATCTAAATCACATGCTTACATGTTAGATCAACATTCATGAATATTTAGAACTATGTCAAGTTGAATCTATTTAGGTTGCAAGATTGGAATTGTAATCCTCTTATGTTTTAACACAAGTTATCATGCTAAGTGTGATTTAAACATGTTTATGCTAATACTCTTATGTTTTAACACATAAGTTATCATGCTAAGTTGTGATTTAAACATGTTGGTAGTTGTTCTCTTATGTTGTAACACACATAAGTTATGTTTTAGGATGCGAATCAAAATTAATGTCATGCCTTGGAAATAAATTGATAATAGAACAATGTTTATTATGTTATATGTGGAATTGAATGATATTGATCTATGTCTTGGTTCTATTTTATTATCATGTTGAATTGGGAATTATTGGATAAGTCTATTCATATGTATACGAACTTGGAGTATAACCTGTTATGACAAGTTGTGTAGTTTATCATGTTATGCAAGTTTTAGGTTGTAAAATCATATCACATATGTGACCAAATGTTAGATCTACATGTTCATGTGTATATGTTACACCTATTTCTTATTTCAAGTTCACACTTATCCTTATGTTCGTGGTTGATTTGCACGTTCACATATATGTAAGTTGATTTAGTCTATGTTGCAAATTCACATATATGTAAGTTGATTTAGTCTATGTTGCAAATTCACGTATATGTAAGTTGATTTAGTCTATGTTGCAAATTCAGATATATGTATGTTGATTTAGTCTACGTTGCAGTTCACACTTATGGTATTCATGTTGACTATTTTGCAAGTTCACACCTATGGTGTTCATATTGACTATGCCGAAAATGTCAAGTTTACACCTATGTCATGTTTATGTTAATGAATTTCTTTATGCCAATTTTGTGTACGCTAAATTAGGCTAAGTTTTTAGCCTAATATTATATGTCAAAAATCATGCGGATGAAAAATTAGGCTAAGATTGTTAGCCTAATATTTAGACGGGGTAACGTTGGGAAAAATTGGTAATTATAGGAAACTTGACATAAATTGGTGAAAAATCACATAGGTAATTTATGGCATGAAACGGTATAAATTATATACCTAAATTAATGAACTTGATTAGGAACAAATCTAGGCAATGACATGAATTCTGGATAATATACATAAATAAAAATGTAAATTAAGAAAATACGAATATGCTTAACCCGAGGTTAGATTGAGTTGTGATGTAAACCTGCCCGGACCCGCCCGACTGTCCAGTAATCACAACAATACCTATCTAATGTGGGAGGTTAAGACATTGAGCCCAATAAGGATCCGAGGTTAGACTGAGTTATGGTGTAAACCTGCCCGGAACCAACCGGCACATCCAGTAACCGTAACAATACCTGTCTAATGTGAGTGGTTATGCTTTCACTAATTAAAGCTATGGACAGACAAGTCAGGATGGTAGGGTTAAGTTAACTTTAGAACACTTAACCAATTTAACATGTTAATTAGACAAGTGGGTAAGGTTAAGTAACTTTAGAACACTTAACCAATTTAACATGTAAATTAGACAAGTGGGTAAGGTTAAGTAAATTTAGAACGCTTAACCGTTATAACATGTTAATTGAACAGTTGGTAGGGTTAAAGTTAATCAAGGTATCACTTAACCGATATATATATATATATATATAACATGACGTGTGGTAGAGTTAAGATAATACAAGAGGACAACACTTAACCATGATAACATGACAAGTAGATGAGTTAAGTTAACTTGAATTGATTGATGACACTTAACCAATATAACATGGTAAACGAGTGGGGTTAACACTTAACCAACATAACATGGTGAATGAACAGGGTTAAGTTAATACATCACACTTAACCAATCCAACATGATAAGTGAGAAAGGTTAAGTTAGTAAGAAACACTTAACCAACATGACATGACAACTAGGAGGGTTAAGTACATATCGGGTTGGTGGGTAATATCAGTAAATATAGGCCCACACACTTAACCATTAATACGCATGCTTGAATCCGTGGGAAGGTTAAGTACACGTCAGGTTGGTGGGTAATATTAGTAAATATAGGCCCACAAAACTTAACCATTAAATGCACATGCTTGAATCGGTAGGAGGGTTAAGTACACGTCAGGGTTGGTGGGCAATATCAACAAATATAGGCCCACAAACTTAACCATAAGGAAACCCTAGTAACGGGGACCCATTTCAGCAGTAACCCACATAGGTGTATCATGGTACCCTGAAACTAGGCAGGGTGGGGCACGATTAGTGGCCTGATTATAAGCGGTCAAAACGACGGCGGTTGGTGCAACAGTGTAGGTTCTAACGGAGTGTGGGCGTGCACGCACTCCGGAGTAGAAAAAGCAGGCACTGGGCATATACACTATGCACTCTGGAATCATGACGAGTCGCCACCATAGGACTTGATACACCCTATGGTGGGGCCAGCACATGTATCTACAATCTAGCGGGGGCCATATGACACACGCAGGTAGCATAATCCCTAGTTGGACCTAGGTCTCTTAAACCTTGAACCTGAGAAGCATTCAATAGGTAGCATAAACCCTAGTTGGACCTAGGTCGCATAAACCCTAGTTGAATCTAGGAAGCGCTCGATAGAAAACCCTAGATTAGATCTAGATAATAAATGGAATTTCCATAATAGATGTACACCTGAAGGTAAGCACCATTACGGGGATTGGGATCACGTTGTAATTATTATAGTTGTATACGGATTACTAGTTGGGACACTAGTTAGCCGGTGCAGGGACGTGGAAATCAGAATAACAGGATAGTAGCGAAGCAGAGAAATAGAAATGAGTATTGTTGTATATCTTGCCTTGGCCTGTCTTTTGATATCTTGACACTATAGCATTGTCCTACTTTCGATTATTCATGTCATGATCTTTGCTCCCTGTTTAAATGCTAGTAATAACTAGACTTACCAGACTTATTGTCTAACCCACTTTCTTTCGTCCTCTTTTCTTCCGTTCCCCTCCCCCAAGGTAGTCAGTGAGGGAATAGCTCAGCTTAGTTGTAACACCCCACATCTGTTAAGGTCACTCACAAAGGGAATGCCTTAACTTCAATGGAGTATTATGGGTACTGGAACAGAAATATTACAAGACAGACATATATATAAAACAGCGGAAAATAAAGTGGAAGTACTTCAAATCATTTATTAAATATAAATGTTTACAAGAAAAGCCCATCAACTTCCAATACCCAATTTCATAGTTAAAAATATCTGTCTTGCTCAAAAACAAAGAAGCATAAAAACAAACTGCAGTATTCCCCAATAAAGCAAAGAAAGCCATAGCCAAGAGAAATCCAAGCCATAGCCAAGAGAAATCCAAGCCATACATGAAAGAGCCTTGGAGCTTGGTAAGATCCGAACTAAGCTGTATTCCCACCCTGTGAACCTGGGGGGGGGGGGAACGGAAGAAAAAGAGGCGAAACAAAACGGGTCAGTCATAAAGACTGAGTAAGTCCTAGTGACTTTCAGCATAAAAATAGAAAAAGATAACATGGCATGAATAAACTGAAAGTAAACATAAGCATGATGACAAGGTAGGCAAGATAAACTAAGATAACAAGATAAACTTCGGGCACGATGAAACAAGTATAACGTCCTATAATTCCTATCAAGTATCCGGCCACCGCATGGTTTCTATCAAGAATAACATCGCAAGGTTTCTAAGCTTTACCATTAAAACGATATCTATTTGCTCTGCACCACCTAACTAGCATCCTCATAAGTGTCTTACATTGAATGATCTGTATTCCTACTAGTGTCCTAACTAGTGCCCTGTGTAACAAGGATCCGTACCCCCTACTAGTGTCCCAACTAGTAGCCCGTGTTATATAATAATTACAACGTGATCCCAATCCCCGCAATTATGGTAGCCTTCAGGTGTACATCGATTTTGAGGATTCCACCTCGATCACCCCAATGGCCATGTATATATTCGATCCACCCTTACTACCTTATCGATCGGCTCCCTACTTGACCTAGTTCTCGTTTGTGTCACGCGGCCCCCTACTTGTAGATACCTGTGCTGGTCCCACCATGGGGTGTATCAAGTCCCATGGTGGCAACCCTGACACAATCAAGATGCACATCTTTATACCTACTGATGCCCAGTGGCTAAATTTTCTGCGCCGAAGTGTGTGCACGCCCGCACTCCGTTAGAACCTGCACTGCTACACCAACCACCGCTAATTTGACCTCTTATAATCAGCCCAGTAATCGTGCCCCACCCTGCCTGGCTCAGGGTTCCGTTGATACCTAATGTGGGTTACTGCTGAAATGGGTCCCCGTTACTAGGTTTTTCTAATGGTTAAGTCTGTGGGCCTATATTCTCTGATATTACCCACCAACCCCGATGTGTACTTAACCCCGCTACTGATTCAAGCATGTGTATTTAATGGTTAAGTGTATGTGGGCCTATATTTACTAATATTACCCACCAACCCGATATGTACTTAACCCTTCTACACGTTATGTTACCATGGTTAAGTGTTTACCTTAGTTAACTTAACCTTTCTCGCTTATTATGTTTGATTGGATAAGTGTGGTTTATTAACTTAACCACGTTCGTCCATCTGGTTAAATTGGTTAAGAATTTTCTTGTTAACTTAACCCCATGTGTTACTTAACCCTACCACGCCTCACATCAGATTGGTTAAGTGCATGTTAACTTAACCCCATCCACTAGTCATATTATAATGGTTAAGTGTTATCAACTTATTCAAGTTAACTTAACCCACCCGCTTGTCCTGTTATGTTGGTTAAGTGTTACTACTTAACCGCAACCACTTGTCTGATCAACCCAGTGTATTAGTTAAGTGTTCTCATTAACTTAACCTCACTCTCTAGTCCAGTTTAATCATGTTATAATGGTTAAACATTTGCTTAACCTTACCCACTCCCGTAGTCAACTTATTAAATTGGTTAAGTGTCCAGATTAACCTAATCATATTACTTAACCCACCCATTTATATCATATTGGTTAAGTGTTCTTATTTACTTAACCCTACCCACTGGTCTAATTACCATGTTACGTTGGTTAAGTATTACTATTCGTATTTCCACATGTCACCCACATGTCACCCACTTAACCCCCATGTCCCACCACATGTTTATCTGGTTAAGTATTTCTTAATCCATTAAGGTCGTAACCTTATAAAGACCTCTCACATTAGACTGACATTTATGGCAGCTGGATTTGCCGGGCGGGTCCGGGCAGTCTTACACCATAAAAGAGTCTAACCTCGTGTCTTTACAACTGTTACACTTTTAATTTGGGCCTAGGACCTCTCACATTGGGCTGACATTTGTGACTACTGGATTCGCCGGGCGGTTCCGGGCAGGTTTACGTCACAAATGAGTCCAACCTCGTGTCCTAAGCATTGATTATTACTTATAATCTTTTACCCCAATTTGAATTTATTTCCCCTATTCAAATTATCAATTTATTCCTAATTTAACGATGTCCATAATTGACTCAATTATGTCGATCAATTAATGGTATGCAAAATCATACCAATTTTACCACAATTTATCTTAGGCCATTAAAGGCAACTTATCTCAATTTATATTTATCCCTCTTTTAAGGCTATTACATGCCAACTAATATATGTACCCAATTCTAGTCAGTTTACATATATACCAAGTTTCATGCCTTTTTACATATGTCAAGATCTAGCCAAAATTACATATATCAAGTTTTATACCCAATAAACTCAAATCCGATGATTCATGATGTAGTTATCCCAAACTATAATCTTTTTTTTTTCAATACAAGCCAGTTGCCCAAGTTCATAATACATGTTTATGCCAATTATAAAGTTTACAATCGCTTTCATGCTCAAATTTCCAAGTCTACACATGCCTAATTAACATAAGCCCAATCTTTTGATTTAATTTACATAGGCTCCAAAACTCATAATTTTATTTTACATGCCAAATTACATACATGTTATATATACCAAATTTCATGTTACATTATATAGATCCAATTGGTGTCGAATTCCATGTATATAATATTTATGCAAATTTTATCATAACAGGATTATACCAAAATTTACAGATCTACCCCAAACTTGCAAATAAAATGATAACATCCAATTTCATGTTGCCAATTATTAATCATATTCTTATAGGCAATAATCCCATTATTCCCCCGTATACATCTCGTATGCGAACCGCGATTTTAGGCCAAGGTCCGAAGTTGACCAAGGTTCATCAAAAGAAAATAAATAGGGGAAGGTAGAAATTTGCATAATAAATAGATCAGAGAGAAAACAACATCATGATAGGCATAAAGATTACAACTTGATGATAACATCATTACGAATCAAGGAAACTGCTGAATAAATCACAAACTTGTCAAGAGAATAAAGTTAGACAAGTCTCAAAGCTAAAGATTCAAAAAGCAACAGGAATAGATCTGAATCGATAAACATACTTAGATCCAATTCCACTTTAATTCATGGCCACATTATAATTAAATATTTAAATCGGAAAGCAACTAGAACTTACAGAGAACGGCTAATGAATTAGGGAGTGAATTTGTCGTAGAAAGTTGCAGTGTCATTGATCTATCCTCTTGAATTTGTTGTAGCAGCATTGATCTTTGATTTGATTTGAGTTTGGACGCTTAAGCTTTAATTTGGAGACGGCGGCCATGGCTCAAGAGAAATTTTAGCAGCATTTTGGTGTCATATGAATTTTTGTGAGTTAGGCTAGGTCTAGGTGTTATTTTATAGGTGTAGCAATTCATTTCAGCCATCGGATTAACCCTAAAACCCGTCCGGACCATCAAAACTCGTCCCGGGCCTCAAAAATGGGTTCTGGCCCGAAACAGGCCGACCAGGTCGACCTGCAGGGGGGGAGGTCGACACTATAGTCGACCCCCATGGGGGAGGTCGACTCCCAGGTTGACCCCCTGGTCGACCTGGCCCCCAGGTCGACTTGGCCAGTTCTGTGCTGACCGAAACCTTCTGAATCTTGTTTTGGCCATATCTTGGTCATACGGACTCCGATTTTCGAAAACTCGGACTCTATTTCATGTAAAATTTCAAGAGGAACGCAATGGTGATGTCCATTTTACCTAATTCCTGATTCTTAAATTAATTATCCTTATTTTACTATCTTTTCTGTTACATACGCCGTTAACGAACTAATTTTTTTCTCTTCCATGTATTAATTAATTCTTCTTATGCATCACCATTATTTACCCATCATAAGCTTATTTTTATATATTTTATTTTATTTTTAATTATATTAAAAATACGGGGTGTTACATTCTCCCCTCCATAAAGGATTTCGTCCCCGAAATCTTCAAGTTAAGAAGAATGTGTCCTACCATCCATCATCCATCTACTCAATCATCAATCACAGGCATTCATTGTCCTTAAGAGATTTATAATGCTGTATGAACATATGCAAGAAGTGTGTGTATATGTTCCTTGTCTAGTGCAAATGATCAGGCCTGATTGATCTTCTAAATGCAAAATATGTTTAGTGCCATGAGTCCAACATGTATGCAAATAGTCCTAGTCACATAAACACTATATGTGTGCACAAACATCCATCCATATGCAACATTCACATGATAACACATTCAATTTCATCCACAAACAAGTGTAAACACTCATGCATATGCAATATGAAAGGTGACTGAGCCGATCTAGTGCCTAATGTGTGTAAATGCGTCCACGAGCAACCACTAGCAACCACTTGCAGCCACTTGCAACCGTCAATCATAACATGTCTCAAACACATGTTTACACCCAATTGTTCCTATCTAAAAGTATAGTCGAATGATAGAAGCAAGTAAAAACTTTGTGCCCATTAGGCAATGTCAAAACTGGAAATCTATGCCACATATATATTGATTAGGAGAAGAACTCTCTAAGCATCAGCCCCGAAGACCGAAATCAACATCAGACTGACACCCAAAGAATTACTCAAACCAACCACTATATATGATTCTAGGAAACTAAGCATGATGGACTCCTTTTAGGTCATAAGGGAATCCCTTCCTAAGACCAACCCGTATCCTATAAAACCCAAAAAGTTTAGTCCACCCGACGGACATCCTCAAGCCCCAACATATATTACTAACAGACGAGTCATACTCCCTATGAGGTTCGCAATAGAAATAGGATTGAGAATAGGACCGAGAGGATATACACAAAAGATAACATGTGAGTAAGCTCTATAGGAAAAGAGAGCTCATGGATATACTCTTAAAAAGAGATATGATGCGCGAATCTAGTCTTCAATCTTCTAAGTCGCATTTCTTTGAGCTTAACTCCATTGTGCTTTGACCGCCTTTAACTTCACAATTCCGTAGCTTCTTAATTCTTGTTTCCAAAATATGGGTTGGAATCCATTTCACTTTTGCCTCTCGTTCCACTTTCACTTATTCTCCTCCTAGTATACTCGGCTCAAACATAACTGCGTACTCATGGTTTCATGCAAGCTCTCCAAAATTCACTAGTGAATCTTGGATCTCGTCCACTTACTATCAGGTATTCCACGCAGAAGAACTATCTCTTGAAAATAAATGCCAACCATGCTGTCAAATGTACTTACTAAGGTGATTCTCTACAACTCATGCATAAGCGAAATGACCCATCCGCCTTAGTGGCGAACACTACTCGAGCGGATTACAAATTACCAATAAATGTGTCAAGAGATTCTAGGTAACAAATCATGATAGAACCCTAAAGGTTACATGCGACTTCGAGGGTATTACCGAGGCAAGTCAAGAGTCTAACTACCCCATTTTTCAAAACCGAGAAGGTCACCCTTACTGGATAACCACTCCATCTCTAGAATCAACCCATAGCCCAAAACATAAACATTACTTCTAGACTCAACACTTAGCATAGACATTCTCAAATCCAAACAAGTCATGAATAAATGAGCCGATTTCCCCAATAGGATTTGAGAAAAGAAGAAAAAAAATGGGATCCTCTACCATGCTAGTACTAAGGTGCAGAGACTCAACTTTCAAAGCAGAATTAAAAGGATGCGATGTACAAAAACAAAGTTCTAGTGGGATGATAGAAAAGAAAAGCTAAACCTTTAACAGAAATGTTACCACCCTCTTAGGTACGCTAGTGGTGAGAGCATTCAATTGCCCTCTCGACGATCTTGTCCCTTGCCCTTGTCCTATAATACTTAACTACATGTCCCTTCTCACTAAAGATACTCTCTCTTGTCATGGGTTTTACTATTCTTTCACTTTGGCCTCTTTCCTCTCACCTTTTTCCTCCTTAGTGGATTAAGCTATAACAACTAGTTTCTTGTTCTTACTGTCCTTGTATAGTTTGTTAACAAGTCTCTCGAAGCTACCCCCAACGCACGACACTCTACCCAACTTGAAATAAGATTAGATGCAGATGGGACTACCACGGCTACAGACGGAGGTTGGGCACTCCTTTGCCCTCCGACATGTGTCGGATGCCTACGAAACTATGGTGAAAAGAGTGAGAAGAGATTTCAAGAGAGAATCAAAAGATAGTGCATATGGCTTTGGGGAATATGCCTTTTAATTAAAACAAAATTTTCTTGAAAATTTGCTTCTTTGTAAATGTTTTGAAAATAATTTCAGAAGGTTTTTGAAAACTTTTGCCCAGTCTGGTAACCTTCTGCTCTGATACCAAATGTAACACCCCACATCTGTTAAGGTCACTCACAAAGGGAATGCCTTAACTTCAATGGAGTATTATGGGTACTGGAACAGAAATATTACAAGACATACATATATATAAAACAGCGGAAAATAAAGTGGAAGTACTTCAAATCATTTATTAAATATAAATGTTTACAAGAAAAGCCCATCAACTTCCAATACCCAATTTCATAGTTAAAAATATCTGTCTTGCTCAAAAACAAAGAAGCATAAAAACAAACTGCAGTATTCCCCAATAAAGCAAAGCAAGCCATAGCCAAGAGAAATCCAAGCCATACATGAAAGATCCTTGGAGCTTGGTAAGATCCAAACTAAGCTGTATTCCCACCCCGTGAACCTGGGGGGGGGGGGGAACGGAAGAAAAAGAGGCGAAACAAAACGGGTCAGTCATAAAGACTGAGTAAGTCCTAGTGACTTTCAGCATAAAAATAGATAAAGATAACATGGCATGAATAAACTGAAAGTAAACATAAGCATGATGACAAGGTAGGCAAGATAAACTAAGATAACAAGATAAACTTCGGGCACGATGAAACAAGTATAACGTCCTATAATTCCTATCAAGTATCCGGCCACCGCATGGTTTCTATCAAGAATAACATCGCAAGGTTTCTAAGCTTTACCATTAAAACGATATCTATTTGCTCTGCACCACCTAACTAGCATCCTCATAAGTGTCTTACATTGAATGATCCGTATTCCTACTAGTGTCCTAACTAGTGCCCTGTGTAACAAGGATCCGTACCCCCTACTAGTGTCCCAACTAGTAGCTCGTGTTATATAATAATTACAACGTGATCCCAATCCCCGCAATTATGGTAGCCTTCAGGTGTACATCGATTTTGAGGATTCCACCTCGATCACCCCAATGGCCATGTATATATTCGATGCACCCTTACTACCTTATCGATCGGCTCCCTACATGACCTAGTTCTCGTTTGTGTCACGCGGTCCCCTACTTGTAGATACCTGTGCTGGTCCCACCATGGGGTGTATCAAGTCCCATGGTGGCAACCCTGACACAATCAAGATGCACATCTTTATACCTACTGATGCCCAGTGGCTAAATTTTCTGCGCCGAAGTGTGTGCACGCCCGCACTCCGTTAGAACCTGCACTGCTACACCAACCGCCGCTAATTTGACCTCTTATAATCAGCCCAGTAATCGTGCCCCACCCTGCCTGGCTCAGGGTTCCGTTGATACCTAATGTGGGTTACTGCTGAAATGGGTCCCCGTTACTAGGTTTTTCTAATGGTTAAGTCTATGGGCCTATATTCTCTGATATTACCCACCAACCCCGATGTGTACTTAACCCCGCTACTGATTCAAGCATGTGTATTTAATGGTTAAGTGTATGTGGGCCTATATTTACTAATATTACCCACCAACCCGATATGTACTTAACCCTTCTACACGTTATGTTACCATGGTTAAGTGTTTACCTTAGTTAACTTAACCTTTCTCGCTTATTATGTTTGATTGGATAAGTGTGGTTTATTAACTTAACCACGTTCGTCCATCTGGTTAAATTGGTTAAGAATTTTCTTGTTAACTTAACCCCATGTGTTACTTAACCCTACCACGCCTCACATCAGATTGGTTAAGTGCATGTTAACTTAACCCCATCCACTAGTCATATTATAATGGTTAAGTGTTATCAACTTATTCAAGTTAACTTAACCCACCCGCTTGTCCTGTTATGTTGGTTAAGTGTTACTACTTAACCGCAACCACTTGTCTGATCAACCCAGTGTATTAGTTAAGTGTTCTCATTAACTTAACCTCACTCTCTAGTCCAGTTTAATCATGTTATAATGGTTAAACATTTGCTTAACCTTACCCACTCCCGTAGTCAACTTATTAAATTGGTTAAGTGTCCAGATTAACCTAATCATATTACTTAACCCACCCATTTATATCATATTGGTTAAGTGTTCTTATTTACTTAACCCTACCCACTGGTCTAATTACCATGTTACGTTGGTTAAGTATTACTATTCGTATTTCCACATGTCACCCACATGTCACCCACTTAACCCCCATGTCCCACCACATGTTTATCTGGTTAAGTATTTCTTAATCCATTAAGGTCGTAACCTTATAAAGACCTCTCACATTAGACTGACATTTATGGCAGCTGGATTTGCCGGGCGGGTCCGGGCAGTCTTGCACCATAAAAGAGTCTAACCTCGTGTCTTTACAACTGTTACGCTTTTAATTTGGGCCTAGGACCTCTCACATTGGGCTGACATTTGTGACTACTGGATTCGCCGGGCGGTTCCGGGCAGGTTTACGTCACAAATGAGTCCAACCTCGTGTCCTAAGCATTGATTATTACTTATAATCTTTTACCCCAATTTGAATTTATTTCCCCTATTCAAATTATCAATTTATTCCTAATTTAACGATGTCCATAATTGACTCAATTATGTCCATCATTTAATGGTATGCAAAATCATACCAATTTTACCATATTTTATCTTAGGCCATTAAAGGCAACTTATCTCAATTTATATGTATCCCTCTTTTAAGGCTATTACATGCCAACTAATATACGTACCCAATTCTAGTCAGTTTACATATATACCAAGTTTCATGCCTTTTTACATATGTCATGATCTAGCCAAAATTACATGTATCAAGTTTTATACCCAATAAACTCAAATCCGATGATTCATGATGTAGTTATCCCAAACTATAATCTTTTTATTTCAATACATGCCAGTTGCCCAAGTTCATAATACATGTTTATGCCAATTATAAAGTTTACAATCGCTTTCATGCTCAAATTTCCAAGTCTACACATGCCTAATTAACATAAGCCCAATCTTTTGATTTAATTTACATAGGCTCCAAAACTCATAATTTTATTTTACATGCCAAATTACATACATGTTATGTATACCAAATTTCATGTTACATTATATAGATCCAATTGGTGTCGAATTCCATGTATATAATATTTATGCAAATTTTATCATAACAGGATTATACCAAAATTTACAGATCTACCCCAAACTTGCAAATAAAATGATACATCCAATTTCATGTTGCCAATTATTAATCATATTCTTATAGGCAATAATCCCATTATTCCCCCGTATACATCTCGTATGCGAACCGCGATTTTAGGCCAAGGTCCGAAGTTGACCAAGGTTCATCAAAAGAAAATAAATAGGGGAAGGTAGAAATTTGCATAATAAATAGATCAAATAGAAAACAACATCATGATAGGCATAAAGATTACAACTTGATGATAACATCATTACGAATCAAGGAAACTGCTGAATAAATCACAAACTTGTCAAGAGAATAAAGGTAGACAAGTCTCAAAGCTAAAGATTCAAAAAGCAACAGGAATAGATCTGAATCGATAAACATACTTAGATCCAATTCCACTTTAATTCATGGCCACATTATAATTAAATATTTAAATCGGAAAGCAACTAGAACTTACAGAGAACGGCTAATGAATTAGGGAGTGAATTTGTCGTAGAAAGTTGCAGTGTCATTGATCTATCCTCTTGAATTTGTTGTAGCAGCATTGATCTTTGATTTGATTTGAGTTTGGACGCTTAAGCTTTAATTTGGAGACGGCGACCATGGCTCAAGAGAAATTTTAGCAGCATTTTGGTGTCATATGATATTGTGTGAGTTAGGCTAGGTCTAGGTGTTATTTTATTGGTGTAGCAATTCATTTCAGCCATCGGATTAACCCTAAAACTCATTCGGACCATCAAAACTCGTCCCGGGCCTCAAAAATGGGTTCTGGCCCGAAACAGGCCGACCAGGTCAACCTACAGGGGGGAGGTCGACACTATAGTCGACCCCCATGGGGGAGGTCGACTCCCAGGTCGACCCCCTGGTCGACCTGGGCCCCAGGTCGACACCCAGGTCGACCTGGCCAGTTCTGTGCTGACCGAAACCTTCTGAATCTTGTTTTGCCCATATCTTGATCATACGGACTCCGATTTTCGAAAACTCGGACTCTATTTCATGTAAAATTTCGAGCGGAATGCAATGGTGATGTCCATTTTACCTAATTCCTGATTCTTAAATTAATTTTCCTTATTTTACTATCTTTTCTGTTACATACGCCGTTAACGAACTAATTTTTCTTCTCTTCCATGTATTAATTAATTCTTCTTATGCATCACCATTATTTACCCATCATAAGCATATTTTTATATATTTTATTTTATTTTTAATTATATTAAAAATACGGGGTGTTACATTAGTTTGGACTATATCTCTTTCCAAGCTTGAAGATTAGTCGAAGTTTTTCTTGGATTCCCTTTTCCATTGCTATGGTTGGCTCATGCTACATTGGGGAATATAAATGTTATTTTATGCTTCTTTATTTTGTTATGTAAGATAGATACTCCGGTATTGGAAAACAATTGTTGTACAAACTGTTTTATAAATGAAGTAAAGTTTTATTTTCTGCTGTTTAAATTTGTCTGTCTTGTAATTTATCTGCACCTTTTACCTAAAGTGCTCCACCGAAGTTAAGGCATTCCCTTTGTGAGTGACCTTAACGAAGGTGGGGTGTTTCAATATGCGCCATGTGGAAGTATTATCAGCATCGGAAACGTCATGGCCAAATGCTTCCCACTCTTCCTCATTGATATCGTTGCAACGTGGTTTAGATAGCTCAAATTTCAATCGATCAATAGCTAGAGCATGTTGGTCGCAAGGTTTATTGAACATTTCAGTGTCCACATTGCAAGACCCAAGAATGTGATGACTCTTATCAAAGTTAAGCAGAGGTCCGATAAGACTCTGTATTCATTCTTAGAAAGATTCAACGCGGAAGTTGCATTGGTAGATTGACCCGAACCGTCCATGAACTGATGGCTGCTGAATCCAACATTTTGGATATGGATTTCAATATTTCATTAAATGAGATCCGACGAGGAACCTTGGCTAATTCTATTTCAAGACAGATAGATTGCTATGTGAAGTTGATGCTAGAATCTAGAAGGAAGTTATCAAGGTCAATATAGCCAAGGATAGAGGACCATCTGAATTTGGAGAAAACAAGGATAATGTACCATCCAGCAAGGGAAAGCGCAAAGCTGAAAATGATCATGGCAGGGACAACAGGTTCACGAGAGGGCCTAACTATGACTCGCATACAATGAGCAAGAGCCTGGAAGATATCTATGATGAAAGTAAAGGCTCACTCGAGGCGAGGAGGCAATCTGAAAGGGAACCCACAGAGCGTGACCGAGCGTCAAGAAAATTCTGTTTCTTCCATGAAAGAGCAGGGAATAACATGTAAGAATGCAAACACATCTATGACATCATAGGCGAGTTTGTAAGAATAAGGCATCTAAAATGCTATATCCTATTTGGAAACCCTGCTCAGGGTCAGTCACCAGTTGATCGACGTGGAAATGGGCTTAGCTCACAGGGAGGACTCATTATTAAGTAATAGGCTCAAATGAAATTTGGACAGTAAGCAATGGCTACATCGGCCTACCCACCTACGAAGCCAACCTTTCGTTTCTAGGCATGCTTTATACCCGACAACAAACCATTGCTTGTTATAAATTGCTAAGCCTCTTACTCTTGCATAGGGTCCACAACGACCCCTAGGTAAGCTCTATGTTGGCGATAAACCATCTGTTTTTCTCGATATCAATGTACACATATTTTTTGTACTTTAATAAAAAGTTCAACAAGTGCGGCAGATGCTTGTCGGGCATTATATTTCCTAATATCTGATGAAAGACCGACAAGTATGGTTGATGCTTGTAAGGCATTATTTTTTATATACTCTAATAAACAAGTTCGATAAGTATGGTTGATGCTCATCGAACATAACCTTTCTTAAACTTTAAACCTTGGACCGTCATGTATGGCTGATGCACGACAAGTGGTACGCGAATTTATCATAAACTTGACAGGTTTGCTTACCTAGGAACGTCAAGTACGATTTATGCTTGGTCAGGGTTAGGTGATCCCGGACGCGGGTGAATCTAATTAGGAACGTCGATTATGGTTGATGCTTGGCCAGAGCCTGGTGAGGTTAGGAACGTCAAGTATGGTTTATGCTTGGCCATCGGCTAGGTGATACCCCAAAGCGGGACCACTTAGTCAGGACTGTCAAGTATGGTTTATGCTTGGCAAGAGCCCGGTGAGGGTACAAACAGTTGGATATGGCTGATATTTGGAAAAAGCTTGATGCGGCTTGGATCGCCGAATGTGGCTGACGTTTGACACGTGCAAAGTTCAATTATCAAGTATGGATGATACTTGACTCAAACACAATTTAAATCATGGACCGTCGAGTACGGTTGGTACTCGGCAAGAGCTCGACAAAGCTACAAGCTAGTCATCAGCATGACACTGCTGCAAACATGGAAATTATGGAAGATCCGATGATATTGCAAACCTCAAATGGCGAGTCAATAGAAATTCAAAACATATTTTCCATAATAAAACATGTTTAGGGGGCAAGTGATGACCCGCCTTTTAGTAAGGCCGACACCTTTTAGATCTTTAGCAATCAGAGTGTTTAGGATTTGGACGTAGGCTCAGGAGAGCCCGGACATACTTGGTTGAAATATCAAAACAATCGAATTCATGGGTTTTGTGCACTTGATTTCCGGCTCGGTAGGGTTGGTTCGACTAAGCTCTTCATTGTTTCACTTTGGATCGACTAACTCGGGTCGGTGAGGCCAATGTCACCACCATTCTGGATTCAGTTCTTCGGACAAATTCGGTTCGACCATATCGAGCCAGAGTAAGTCGATCGGTACACAACATGCTTTGAAAACCTATCCTTCTACCTAAAAACATGGTCAACCTTCTTCTACCGAGCCGGGTCACGCAACATGTGTCCCATGTCCTGCCAACGTGAATATTTCCACAACTCATGTTTAGCCGGTTCGAGCGCCACGTGGCTATGTCAATCCAGATTCCTAGTACACTTCTATAAATAGACCTCCATGGCCTCACTTCAAGGGAATCGAACACTGAAATACCGAATCGAAGAATGCAAGGCCATTGCAATTGCTAATTTCATATCTTTTCTCTATTTTCTTTTATATAAATCAACTGTACTGTAACCTACAATATAAATAAAGAGTGATTACATTAAGTGGACGTAGGTTTGATTGTCGAACCAATATAAAACTTGCTTGTCTCATTTTCCATATTTCATTATGTGATTGTTATTCTCTCTGAATTGCTATGATTGACTGATCTTGGTTGTTGGTTATAGAAGAACCAAAATCCTACGTCAACAAATCAAATATTGCTTTTTCTTGCTCCAAAGCAATATAAATATGCAATATACTAACATATTCATTGATTTTCACCAAAGCAATATTTAACGAGATTCTACATGGTGGTAAAGATCACAAATCTGTTTGTTCTTGGATAAATGTTTCTCAATTTTCATCATATGTCAAGTCTAGGCCGTGTGTGTCTAATTCCAAATGGGAAAGAAGTGTTCAAGGATGCTGATAGTTCAGATATTTTATTATTTTGTTTTTATTTTTATCTTTTATATGATGTGAGCTGGTTCCACATTACATACTCTATATATTATACTAGTTACACGTAAAGAAGACAATAAATTACCAGTAAAGTCAAGTAATGTGTTGTGTAGCCCAACGAGCACATTTAATTAACTTTCAAGTAGCATATCAAGCTGATTCGCATGTCTTAGAAGTAACATATTCTAATTGAAATGTATAAACCAATCTAGTTATAAACATTGAAACGTTTTGCAATGAACTTATATACTGTATTATACACAGAGATGGCCAGGGTAATGAAATAAAATACAGCAATGCTAGCCGCCAATGTTTTTTGGATATTTCTTTTAATAGATGTTCTAAGTTTGCTTGAGATTGATTGCTTCTTTTCTTGTTCAGTTGATGCAGTAGTGTCTGGTATTGAATATTTGACTACACAAAAAAATTTCAGTTATACTTTAAAGTTTAAAGATTCTGAACTCAATCAATGGCTTGTTTCCGTAGGTTTATGGTCTCTGAAAACATAATTAAAATACAGTACACTGTTCATTTTTATTGATTTGAAGTTAAAAGCATTACTTATGTTCTTATATACATGTAGAAACAAAGCAAATACTACAAATTCTTCTTCAAACCCACATCATTTCATCCTATCATCACAACACATCTACTTTGTTTACACTACTCACATGAACAAGATCAAAAGCTACTTTATTTTCCTTTTTCTTTTCAGCTAATTGTCGGCTTTCACATAATAGAACATGCGTTTGGATTCTCATCGCTGAACATGCTTGTGAGTTGCTCTTCTTGCGGGTAGCCATGAGCTTGACTTGGAACTGTGAACTGTTCTACTTTCCTCACATAACCAGAAGGAGCTCTTTTGTCATAAGCACCCGGAGCATATGGATGACTTACCAAATTATATGGCACATATGGCCATATTTCTGCTTTTTTCCCAGTAGATTGTACCTTTTTAATCACCTTTTTTGCCTCTACATATCCTGTTACGGTCACTCTACTTTGTTTTTTGTTAACATCTACATTTTTCACACCTGAAACATAGAGCAATTTAGTAATAGAATACATGCTTATTCTCTTGGACTTGAAACCAGCACAGTTATAGTCTATAAATTTGATACTGTCTGTCATGGTATAACTTTTTCAGTGGTAAACAGTGTTCGTTTTTGCATAATTGTTCACCATCTTTATCACAATATATACAGATGAAAAACAAGATGAGAAACAAACCTTTCATAGAAGTAAGAGCATTCTTCACCTTGCGCACACATCCTTCACAATCCATTTTAACTTTGAGGTCAACAGTTTGCATTGTTTTCCGTTTTATTGAATGTGTATAGCTATTATTATAACACAGTATATCTGACAAATACTCCAAAGTCCCTCCTAAGCCCATACTTTTATCCTTCTCTTTACGAAAGAGTTGAGTTTGAGAAGAAGAAGAAGAAGATACCGAGAGGTGTTTGAATTTATTGGAAAAACGATGACTTGAGAAGATTTGGAGGCTTTGAAAGAGATGCTTTGCTTAACACTGAAACTGAATTGCCCTTATATAGAGGGTATTTCTAAAGCAAATTGCCAACCCTTAAAGTTTTTGGTAATAAAGATATTTTTCAAAAGTTGAAACATGGGGACTAAGTAAAGTATTACTTATCCTTTTAAATGTAAAATCGGATTAAGTCGTGGTCCATCCTTCTCTTAAAAAAAAATTGTGTGTGTGTTTTGTGTGTGTGTCATTGAAGGCTCAAGTATCATAGAAGGCAAGATTGTTACAAAATTTAAAAACTTTTGGTCATCTCTTCTTAATTGTACACACACCACTTCAATATCACTGGAGCTTAGCTTATGGATATCTCACCATATGTTTCTGTAGACTTATTGACGGTTTTTCTTCTTTTAAGTTCTATCATATTTCTTTTTGTTCATTTTCTTTCCACCAAAAATTCTTTTACTTTGAACATGACATAACGTGTCATGTTGCTGATTCACTTAATAGACTCTTTTGAGTGACCTATATACTTTAGTCAAACATAATTTACATTGATATGACGCGTAGAAACTATTTGCATCCAATGGAAGTTTACACATTCATTTAAGTACAAGTTTACAGTCAGTTTGTTTCTTAACTGGTTATGTCTGTTTGCAGTAGCGAGAAAACTTAATACTTTGGTTGCAAGAAATCTGCTGAAAAAGCAGCGAAGAATTGTTGGTGGCAGGTGGAGAAAAAACACTATTTTCCTAAATAGAATATCACGATCTCTATACTCAAAATTCTCTATCTTCCTATTTCGAACCAATCAAAAGTTCTAGTTTTTGCTTTTTTTTTTGTAATTAAGGAAAAGGAAAAAGGAGGACTTAATTGCATAATGGTGGAAATTAAGGGGTCCTGAATGGTTGAACATTGGGGGATAAGAAATTTTGGGTACAGGGATTTAATTCCGAATATTACAACGTTCAAAAAACATTTTGTGTGATTTGCACTGGATAATTATTGTTATGTCCCTTGAATTCTTTGTCTTTTTCCTGTTTCGCACATTCTGACCGGTTTTAAAGCCGGTTGATGCAGCACTGTCCCTTAAAACATAACTCTATGACAGTGAATAAGAGATTCCAATCATTACATATTCTCTCACTTACATCTTCCACGTAAAACAAACAAATCTAATGTTGAACACATGGCTCCATTTCATGGACAGAAATATCGGGTTTAAACTTCAAAAGACAGCGTTATATAGTAAATAACAGTGAAGAAAATGTTATTTAGCTTAGAAGAGTGGATATCAAGTCTGAAACATGGTTATGTTTGTTGGGATAGAGCATAGATTTGACCTTAAAAGAAGATAAACATGATAGATTAGAGACTAGAAAAAAAGTTTAGGTTAGATGAAAAAGTTGAAAAAACTTTCACTATTTAGGACGCAGAGATCAAATTCTCTATACCTAAAATTTTCTATCCCCTGTACCCAATTAGTCAGAACATCTGATTTTCAATTTTTTTCAATTAAGTTGGAAAGAAAAAGAAGGTTTGATTTCAAAAAGGTGCAAATTAGGAAGTCCTGATTGGTCAAATACAGAGGAATATGAGATTTTGGGTACATGGTCTTTATTTGTAGGACGCAAGGTATTTTTTTTTTCTGGCATGCGCAAATTTTCCACATTTGCCTTCTTACCACGACTTTTTTCAAGTCCACTAAAAAATCGTTTTCTTTTCTTTCATCATTTAAACACTATGAGATTTAATAACACTAAAATCGACAAGTTCATCAACAAAGTCTAAATCGTCAAAATATAGAGTTTCGTTAATAATTGATAAAATACCCATTCAATGTTGACAAGTTTGGCGATGTTAAAGTCCAATATTCCATTGTTGAAATGGATAATCAAGCCTGATCGTCAAAACCGCTTGACAATTGGCAATTTTAATTGTGGATATACAAGTTTGTCAATGTTAAAGTCCAATGTTTCGTTACTAATTGACAATTTTATATTTTTTATTACATTTTCTCTCAATTATACACCCAAAGTATAAGGAATTCTGAGGAATTTGAACGAACATGAACCAAAAGTAATTTTTTATCGTATAAAATTGTGTTATTCTAACTTGTGTTTTAAATGAAAATCGGACGGATTTGAAAAGACGTATTTCGGCCATGGATAAAAACGAATATCAGATATTCATACAAAATTTACAGGCTTACAGCCCTATGTTTGCCGGAGATTTTTGCTGAATGTTTATAAGAACAAAAGGGTAATTTGCCATAATGAAAATCTTTTATATATAAGCCATTTTCAGATTCAAAGAGAAGGGGCTTCTAACTTGTCAAATGGTTCATCTCAAGGAAATTAGGGTTTTAGCCTAATCTTTATTTCTTCAATTCTATTCTCTACAAACTAAATTCTAAATTGGTTACTGGTGATCATTGTATCAATCTCTTATACTCTTCTCACCATGATAATAAAATTTTCTATTTAAGGTGGAAGTATACTAACAAATCGTTATTGAAACCACTACAAATTTGGTATGTGCATTAATTTCATTGCTAGTGATTAATCTGGATTGCTTGTGATTGAGATAGTAGTATTTGGATTGGTTATTTACTATTTACTAAATGTTTTTCAATTTCTATCATATGTCAAGTCTAGGCCGTGTGTCTAATTCCAAATGGGAAGGAATACAAATCTGTTCAAGGATGCCGATAGCTCAGATATTTTATTATTTTGTTTCTATTTTTATCTTTTGGTATGACGTGAGTAGGTTCCACATTACATAGACTCCAGATATTATGCTAATATACGTAAAGAAGACAATAAATTACCAGCAAAGTCAAGTAATGTGTTGTGTAGCCCAACGAGCACATTTAGTTAACTTTCAAGTAGCAAATCAAGCTGATTCTCATGTAAACCTATGTACTATCTAGTAACAAACATAGAAACGTTTTGCAATGAACTTATGTTGTATTATATATACACAGAGATGGCCAGGGTAATGAATAAAATACAGCAATGCTAGCAGCCATTGTTTTATGGACATTTCTTTTAATGGATTTTCTAGCTTTGCTTAAGATTGATTGCTTCTTTTCTTATTCATTTGATGCAGTAGTGTCTGGTATTGATGAATATTTGACTACACTATTTTTTTTTATTTTTTTTAGTTATACTTTAAAATTTAAAGATTCTGCTCAATTGGCTTGTTTCCATAGGTTATGGTCTGAAAAACATAATTAAAATACAGTACACTGTTCATTTGTATTGATTTGATGTTAAAAGCATTACATATGTTCTTATATACATGTATTATTATTCTAGAGGAAGAAACAAAGCAAATACTACAAATTCTTCAAACCCACATCACTTCATCGGTTCATCCTATCATCACAAGATTCACTACACATCTACTTTGTTTGCACTACGCACATGAACAAAATTAAAAGCCACTTTTTACCCCTTTTTTCTTTCCATATAATTGTCGGCTCTCACATAATAGAACATGTGTTTGGATTCTCGTCACTAAACATGCTAGTGAGTTGCTCTTCTTGAGGGTAGCCATGAGCTTGACTTGGAACTGTGAACTGTTCTACTTTTCTCACATAACCAGAAGGAGCTCTTTTGTCATAAGCACCCACAGCATATGGATGACTTACCAAATTATATGGCACATATGGCCATATTTCTGTTTTTTTCCCTGTAGATTGCACCTTTTTTATCACTTTTTTTGCTTCTACATATCCCGTTACGGTCACTCTACTTTGTTTTTTGTTAACATCGACATTCTTCACCCCTAAAACATATAGAGCGATTTAGTAATAGAATACATGCTTATTCTTTTGACACAGCTATTCTCCCTGGGACTTCAAACAAACATAGTTATAGTTTATGAATCTGTTACAGTCATGGTATAATTGTTTCATTGATGATCAATATTCATTTTTTGCATATTTTTTCACCAACTTTATCACTATATAGTAGATGAAAGAGTTTTTACAATTATTTTTCTTCGACGACTGGTTGACAAAATACAGATTACCTTGGAATAGAAATGAAAATTAGAGAAATGAGATGATGAAAAACAAACCTTTCATAGAATTAAGTGCATTCTTCACCTTACGCACGCATCCTTCACAATCCATTTTAACTTTGAGGTCGACAGTCTGCATTGTTTTCCATTTCTTTGAATGTGTATGGCTATTACCATAACACAATACATCAGATAAATACTCTAATGTTCCTCCTAGGCCCATATTTTTAACCTTTTCTTTACGAAAGAGTTGAGTTTAAGAAGAAGTTACCGAGGGGTGTTTGAATTTATTGGAAAAACGATGACTTGAGAAGATTTGGAGGCTTTGAAAGAGATGCTTTGCTTACATAGAGGGTATTTCTAAAGCAAATTGCCAACTCTTAAAGTTTTTTGTAATAAAGATATTTTTCAAAAGTTGAAACATGAGGATTAAGTAAAGTATTACTTATCCTTTTAAATGTAAAATCGGATTAAGTTATGGTCCATCCTTCTCTTAAAAAATATTTGTGTGTGTGTCATTTAAGGCTCAAATATCATAAAAGGCAAGATTGTTACAAAATTTAAGAACTTTTGGTCATCTCTTCTTAATTGTACACACACCACTTCAATATCACTGGAGCTAATCAGCTTATGGATATCTCACCATATGTTTCTGTAGACTTATTGACAGTTTTTCTTCTTTAAGTTCTATACTATTTCTTTTTGCTCATTTCCATTCCACTGAAAATTCTTTTAGTTTGAATATAACATAACGTGCCATGTTGCTGATTCACTTATTGACTCTTTTGAGTGATCACCTATACTTTAATCGAACATAATTTACATTTATATGACGCGTAGAAACTATTTGCATCAAATGGAAGTTTACATATGCATTTTAATACAATTTTATAGCCAGTTCTGTTGAAAAAGCATTGATGAATTGTTGGTGGCAGGTAGAGAAATAACACTTAAATAGAATGTTAGAACGTTCAGAGAGCGGTTTGTGTGTTGTTCTTGGAAAGAAGTAGCTAGAAACCAGAAAATGAAGCTTATCCCCTTGTTTTATATTAGATAGAATCAAAAGGAGTTTGGTTCATATTCACACCTTTGGCACAGTGAAATCTTCAGTCCAATTCAGCGATCATTCGAAATTTATAAATAACTTAAAACTTAATCATATGACACTGAATAAGAGATTCCAACCATTACATATTCCCCCACATCTTTCACATAAAACAAACAAATCCAATGATGAAGTACCACCTTCATAAACAAACTCCTACCTTTAGCTCAATGAAAGAATATTATTCTATTAAGTTCAGTATTCGAATTTAAGACACGGTTTAATTGTATATGAATTTAATATGGAGTTGTCAGACTTTATACAACACCTTGTTGCTGAAGACACGACTCCATTTCATGGACAGAAATATCGGGTTTAAAAGACAGCATTATGTACTAGATAATAGTGAAGAAAATCTAATTTAGCTTAGAAGAGTGGATATCAAGTCTGAAACATGGTTATGTTTGTTGGGATGTTTCGGATACAGTATGGATTTGACCATAAAAGAAGATAAACATGATAGATGGGAGACTGGAAAAAATAATTAATATTTAGTTTGGATGAAAAAGTTGAAAATCTTTTTATTAGTTTGGGCGCAAGGTTTTATTTTTTGTTTTAAGCACACACAAATTTTCGACGTCTACCTTCTTAGCGTTTCTTCAAGTCCACTAAAAAACTGTTTTCTGTTCTTTCGTCATTTAATCACTCTAAAATTTAATAGCATTAAAATAGACAAGTTCATCAACAAAGTTTAAATTGTCAAAATCTAAAGTTTCGTTAATAATTGATGAAAAACAAATCAATGTCGACAAGTTTGTCGATGTTAAAGTCCAATATTCCATTGCCGAGATGGATAATCAAGCCTAGATGGTCAAAACCAATAAATCCTACCTCGACCTCTCAATTGAAAGTAAATTCTGGTAAAAAAACCAAAAATCAAAAATCAAAAATCAAAGTCGAGAGTTGCAAAATCAAGGACCAAAAAACAAGTGGAAAAGCAATACTCTGACGAAAAAGAAAGAGAAAATTCTATGAAACATCTATGATAAAGTTTGTCTGTTAAATTTTATGACGACACTATATGATATGTTAAAGAGTTCAAGCATAGCTACAATTGTTGAAGACGGCTTGTGAATTGGAGTTTGAAAGCTCAAGTTATCGTGTCATAACACTGAAAGGAGTTGGAAGCAGACTGGAAGAGGCTAAGAGCAAATCCAGACTTCTGGATATGAACTCAGACGTTTGATTTTAGGTCTACAGTTTCCTCGAACTTGAACCAGACGTCTGATGCTAAATCCAGACGCGAGGATTTCTATGGCGCAGGATCTAAAACCTATGTTAGACGTCTGGAATTTAATCCAGATGTTTAGGACATGAAAATTAGATATTTTTGCCCAATTTTCTTAGAGGTTTAAATCGGTCGGGTTGGACCGGACGGAGACGTGTTCAATTTCTATCCTAAATAAAAATCAGACGGGACACGAACTGAACGAAATTTTTTCTTCTACATATTTTGTTGTTCTGATTTGGTGTCGTAAATAAAATCTGTTGGATACGTACATATGTTTTCGGACACTGACACAAGCGGACCCAATCGGACATGACTATTTATATCAGATTTTATATTTTTTATTAGAGTTCCTCTCAACTATATACCGAACTATAATGAATTCGAACGAACATTGACCGAAATTTTTTTTTTTGCATACAATTTGTTGTCATAACTTGTGTTCTAAATGAAAATCAGACAGAGTCAAACAAACGTATTTCAATCACAGACAAAAACGAATATCGGACATTCATACAAAATTTATAGCCCTATGTTTACTAGAGACAAACCCAGCTTATCAACAAATACAAGCAAGCTTGCAAAAAAAAGCAGTCAACAAAATAGTACACTTAGATGCTATTTTTTAAAAGTACACTTGGATGCTACTTTTATTTGTTGATAAGCTTGCAAAAAACAGCAATCAACAAAATAGTACACTTGTCATTGAGTATTATGAATGCTATTTTTGTAAGCTTATCAATAAATCCGGCTTCCGCCGGGATTGTAGGTTTGAATTTAAGTTTGGTGTTTGAATTCGAATTTGACAACAACATTTGTTGTCAAAGCTATCAGTGTTTATGAAAACATTAAAATCGAATAATAGCTCGGAAAGTCCCTCAATGCTTAGTCCAATTGTGGAGCGCCAATGCACGAGGTTCGTATGCGGCATCCGGATCTCAATTGGTTATCGACAAATAGAATGATAATAATGATTTCAAGAAGTGACAGTGAAAGATGAAAGCAGTTCTTAAGAGAAATATGGTGCATCGGATAGTACATGATACTCATATGTTGCCAAATAATATCTTAGATGTCTCGAGAGAGAAGATGGAAGTGTGGGCTAACACAACTCTTCAACTTGTCATTGAAGGGAATGTAATCTCCAAAATTAATGGTGAGACAATTGCTAAAGGCATATAGAGCAAGTTGGAGGAGTTATACATGAAAAAGTCACTTAAAAATCATTTGATCTTGTTGTGAATATTTTTCACCTTCAAGATGAAGGTGAATACTTTGCTAAATGCACACTTGAATGACTTTGACGGACTGATAGTGAAGATGAATATGGTAGATTTGAGGATTGGTAAAGAACAAAAGGCGGTGATGTTGCTATGCTTATTGCCGGAACGTTCTACAGGGTCCTCCAATACTGTGATATATAGCCGAGATACCGTGTCCCTTGATGATGTTTGTTATAAACAAAGAAATTATTTGGAAGAGAAGACAAACTTTCTCATTACTTATAAATCAGCAGTACACCTCTATTTATAGAAAAAATAAGATGGGATACAATATTACAACTATGTCATTTGCAATTATTTCTAGGTATCGCCTTCTCAGTAACGCCTTCTGGCATCGCCTTCATTAATTCTTGTATCGCCTCCTGATATTAACTCCTTGGCTTCAGTATCAGTTTTGTTACTTCATTATTAGCTTTGGTATCGACTTCGGTATTGGCTTCAGTATCAAGGGCGGAGCTAGGATTTTATTTTCCCCCAGGCTAAGTAAGAGATGAAAGAAAAAAGGAGCAATCTTGGTTATAACGTTATTCAACATCATTTCAAATTAGAATAAACATCTGACCCTATAGGCAGATTAAATGATTTTAGGGCAGGGGTATTCTTATTTCTTATAGAAGAACCAAAGATGGCAAAGCAGTTAAGTAGATCAGAGCAATCATTAACGGTTAGATAACCACGGTTTACTTCGTTCTTTACAGACTAGTTTCGAGGATGCAATAATTGGGTTGGCAGTTTTATACGCTTTGTGAAAAAAATAAAAGAGTGAAATAGCATCTCTTATTCTGAAATGAGAGAAAACAATGCAGGCAGCCAAGTTGCATCGTTTCCATTCTGTGTAATAATTGACGAATGGGCTTTATATAGAGTTTTAAACTATGTATGTACTAGTTAGTAGTTATACTGGGAATGATTCCTAATGTTTCTTTTTTGGAAAGAGGGGCACCCGGGCTGTAGCCCAGGTAGCAACAAGCATAGCTCCGTCCCTGTTCAGTATCACCTTCTTGTATTTTCTTCCTGGCATCGGCTTTGGTATCATCTTCGGCTTTGGTATAACTTCTTGTATTATCTTCCTGGTCTCGGCTTCGGTACCATCTTCGGCTTCAGTATCGCTTCTCTTATTACCCTCTTGAAATCAGCTTCGGTATTGCCTTCTTGGTTTCGGTGTCGGCACGAAGCTGTTTGTTCCAACAACTTAATGCCGACAGCACAACACTATACACACACACACATATACATATACATATACATACATATATATATATATATATATATATATACACAACCTCTACTCACAGCACTCTCCCTCAAGTTGGTGCATAGATATTCATCATGCCTAACTTGCTACACAAATACTTAATTCTAGCACCACTCAATGCTTTTGTACATATATCAGCCACCTGCTCCTCAGTCTTGACATGCTCTGTCAGAATCAGATCATGTTGAACCTTCCCCCTAATGAAGTGACAATCCACTTCAATTTGCTTCGTTCTCTCATGAAACACCGGACTAGATGTAATATGCATTGCGGCCTGATTGTCACAATAAAAGGTTATTGGTTTTGCAATATTTATCCCAACTTCATATATAAGATGATCAACCCACATCACTTCACATATTGTCTTAACCATAACTCTATATTAGGATTCCGCACTTGATTTAGAAACAACATTTTGTTTTTTGCTTTTCCATGAAATCAAATTTCCTCCTAGAAATACACAAAACCCAGACATAGATATCCTATCTAGCTTTATTCCTGCTCAATCAGCATCACAGAAACATTCAACTCTTGGATGTCCATGATTCTTGTACTCAATTTCTTGTCCAAGAGTTCTCTTAAGATAACTCAAAATATGTTTCAGTATGATCAAATGATACACATTATAAGATGCCATAAACTGGATTACAACACTAACAGCGAAAGCAATGTCAGGTCGTGTAACAGTTACGTAGTTCAATTTTTCTACTAGCCTCCTATATTTTTCTGGATCTTTGAATAACTCAACATTTTCTACAAGGTTATAGTTTAATGGAATAGAAATAGTGCTAGTTTTAACACCTAGATTTCCAGTCTCTTCCGTCAAATCAAGAATGTACTTTCGTTGAGACATAACAATACTACCCTTATCTCTTGTAATTTCCACACCTAGGAAATACTTCAAGTCTCCTAATTCTGTAGTGTGAAACTGGTTGTAAACAAAGCTTTTAAGGGATGAAATACCTTGTTCATCATTGCTAGTTATCACAATATCATCAACATAAACCACAAGTAAAATTATGCTAGATTTAGTATTCTTATGGAACACTGAATAATCACATTTAACTTTCACTATTCCAAAGGTTTCCATTGCATTACTGAACTTTCCAAACCAAGCTCTAGGACTCTGTTTTAATCCATGTAGTGTCTTCTTCAACTTGCACACTAAACCAGTCTTCCCTTGTGCAGTGAAACCAAGAGGCTGAACCATGTAAACCTCTTCTTCTAAATCACCATGAAGAAATGCATTCTTTTTATCAAGATGATGTAATTTCTAGTTATATGTTGTTGCTAATGAAATATACATTCGAATAGAAGTTAACTTTGCTATAGGGGAAAAAGTTTCAGAATAATCAAGTCCATAAATTTGTGTATATCCTTTTGCAACCAAACATGTCTTCAATCCAGCAATTGAACCATCAGAGTTTGCTTTTACAGTGAATACCCATTTACACCGAATATGTCTCTTATTTTCAGGTAACTGAACTAAAAACTACATGTTTCATTATATTCGAGAGCATTCATTTCCTCATCCATAGCACCCTGCCATCCAAGATTTGATAATGCTTCCTCAATAGTTTTAGGTATAGAAGCATATTCAAGAGAAGTGATAAGTGAATGAGTTGATAAGGATAAATGTTTATACGAGACAAATGAAGAGATAGGATATGTGCACAACGTTTTCCCTTTCATAGAGCAATAGGAAGACCAGTTTCAGGATTGAACATAGAAACAGGCTCATGTTCAAGTGGAGGACAACACCAAATGTAGATGGAGCTATATCATGAGAAGGTGATAAACTTGTTTCAACAGAACTATTGATATTGTTCCCTTCTTATATAGAATGTGATATTTCATATACAAGAAAATCATCATTCTCCCCTCTGACTTTCCTAAATTTGATAAGGTAAGCTAGATGATGACTGAAAGAATGGTGTTTCTTCAATGAAAGTGATATCAACAGATATAAGATATTTATTTATAGAGAGACAGAAATACCTATATCCTTTTTGTAAATGAGAATAACCAAGGATTATACATTTGACAGATTTTGGATCAAGTTTGGATATTTGTGGTCTGACATCACGAACAAAACATGTACACCCAAATATTTTTGGTTTAATAGGATATAGTGATTTGTCTGAAAAGAGAATTGAATATAATATATCATCATTAAGAATCGTTGAAGGCATACGATTTATTAAAAAACACAATGTGGAAACAACATCAGCCCAGAAACTTTTAGGCACATTCATATGAAATAACGATGCCCGTGCTATTTCAAGCAAATGTTATTCTTTCTTTCAGCAACTCCATTTTGAGGTGTTGTGTCAACACAAGATGTTTCGTGTAACATCCCATTTTGACTCATATAAGTTTGAAATAAACTTAGTATATTCTTTTGCATTATCACTCCTTAGAGTTTTAACAGAAGCATTAAATTGAGTTTTGATTTCAGCACAGAACGAACAAAATATTGAATACAATTCAGATTGGTTTTTCATAAGAAACAACCAAGTCAGACATGAATAATCATCCACAAATGTAATAAAGTATCTAAACCCTGGTTTAGAAATCGCTTAGATGGACCCTAAATATCAGAATGAACAAGCTCAATAGGACAATTAGCTCTTTTATTCATTCTAGACTTAAACTTACACGATGATGTGTAGCTTACTGACATGATTCACAATTTAATGACTGTAATTATTTAAATTATGGACACAATTTCTTTAAAAAAGGTAAAGACGAATGACCTAATTGACAATGTGTCTTTAAGGCTTAAGAAATACTTAAATAAACAAATGATTGTTGATTTATGGAATGAACATCAAGTACATACAATCCCTTTGACTCACACCCTCTATCAATAATTCCCTGAGTCATTAGATCCTGAAATATACAATAAGGTGGAAAGAATGAGATAGGTTAGTTCAATTTTGTGTTATTTTACTGAAAAAGAGTAGATTGAACGCAAGTTTAGGTATATATAAGGCAAATGTTGATAGAGAAGGTGAATAGGTTGGAATTATTGTTTTAAACCCTTGAATATTTGAAGAGGAACCATCAGCTAAAGTGACATTATGAGTAGGAGTTTGTGATTGAAAACTCGAGAAAAGAATACGATTACTTGTCATATTATTTGTAGCACCAGAATCAATGACCCATTGAGTTTTCCCTAGATTGGCAAAACTGCTATTATCTGCAATAGTAGAAATAGATTGAACTAACCTGTTGAGACCATTCTGAAATTCAGTGAATTTAGCAAATTCTTTAGCAGAAATCATAACATTCTGGCTAACTTAATCTTGAGTCTTCACAACATTAGATGCTTTTTTATTTCCAGCCATGTGACAACTGCCGATAACCCTGCACTTAACAAGGGAGGTAATGCACTGGAATACGTGCCAGGCAGCTATGGACGATCATCGAGATATGAAACACATGCGGAACCTATTGTATAACCCACAGTGCAAGGATAAAATATAATAGAACATATACAATAGGCAATAATAGTGAAGCATATTTGAGGAGAAACTTGAACTTTCATAACAACTAGAAAGAATATCCATACATCTTTGGATTACAACATAAGTGTTTGTACAAATTCATGTCACTACAACACTCAGAGTTAATCATCACACAACGGAAAGTAACAGATACTATATAGTAAAAAGCAATATGCCAGCCTCCTGCTTGCCATCGCACAACATCCTTGCCTCACTAAGCTATTCTACCTGTAACCTTTTACTCAATCTGCCTATCCAAAACCGGATGAACAGCTCAAGCTAATAAGAGGAAAACATAAAATCTTGAGTCAGACAACAGTGTTAGTAAATGATAAAACAACTATCTAACATCATCAATAAAGTATATGGTAATAGGCAGATTAACCAACCAATCTACCAAAACACCAGAGGAGAACCCAGACCCATCCTCCTCACATCTGACAATGATAGCCTTTACAACAAACATTTGAAAACAACGATGCATCCATGGCAATCAGAAATAACCAAACAACATAAATCATAGCAACCAGTTGTATCTCACGTAAACTGTAACACCCCATGATTTTAAATATTAAAATTAACAAATTAAAGAATACTTAATTTCAAATGTGAGAATTAAGGGAAATGGGTTACGCCATTGCGTTCATCTCGGAATTTTGCTTGAGATAGAGTCTGAGTTTGCGTGAATTGGACTCCGTAGGAAGAAGTTATGGCCCTCAGAACTTTCAGAAATTTATATAAAACAATTCAGAAAATTAAATACCAAGGCAGGTCGACCCGGGGTACCTACCCTAGGCCAGGTCGACCAGGGGGTCGACCTCCCTATATACAGGTCGACCCACCCCCCGAGCAGATTTGAAATGTGACGATGTTTTGACTCATTGCTGAGTCATTAGGGCTGAGGTGGTTATTCTATCTTGTCTGCATGGTCTTGATTGATTCTAGGTTAATCTGACGGCTCTTAATTAACTAAAATTCTATATAATTAACCTAACTCTTAACGTACAATCACACTAATTCATACCAAGAGCCGCCATGCCGTCAATGGAGAACCTAGAGTAGCCGCCATTCTCTTTCAACTCAAAAACAAGATAGAAGCGAGAATCAAATCAAAATCTAAATTAGAATAATGATTAGTCTACATCAAAGGCGAGCAATTCAGTTTTAGAATATAGATCCCTGAAAAACAAGACCGTTCTTTTGTTTGTGAGTACAATATCTTTCAGAAAATAATTAGTTAATTTAATTGTGATAAGTTGTAATTGGATTATGAGAATATGACTTTGAATCATGTGATGTTATCGTTGACAGTTATGTTATTGTGGATCTATTCAATTGAACATGTTTTACTTGATTCATCATATGCAAGTTTGAGATGTTAAATCATATTCTAATTTATGAATTTTATGCAAGTTTGGGATGTTAAAACATATGTGAATCTTATGCAAGTCTGTAGGTAGATTATATACAAGTTCATATGTGAATCATGTAGATACATATGCTAGTTTATATGTAAACATGTGACATAAATTTACATGTTTAGAATCTTATGCAAGTCTGTAGGTAGATTATATACAAGTTCATATGTGAATCATGTAGATACATATGCTAGTTTATATGTAAACATGTGACATAAATTTACATGTTTAGATCCATATGCAAGTTCACATCTTTATGTTTAGATCCATATGCAAGTTCACATCTTTATGTTTAGATCCATATGCTAGTTCACATCTTTATGTTTAGATCTATATTTAGATCCATGGCAGTACATAGTTATGCAAATTTATGCCCATTGCCTATGCTTGTTTTGTATGTGAATCATGTGCTAGTTTTGTATGTGAATCATATGCTAGTTTGAATGAAATTCATATGCAAGTTATAGGAAAATCATATCCATATACGCAAGTCATTGGCTATGTAAACTTATGTCATGATTTTTAGATCTATTTTATGTGTTATGCAAGTTGTGATGTTGCTTTTCTTTTTATAAGTTAGACTATTTGCGAGTCTAACATATGTCATATTAAAACGTACGAATAGCGTGGGGACAATGGGAAAATATTAAATATACATAATTGTGAATTGGCATAAAATGGTCTTAAAGGCATATAATTAAAGTGAGACATTAATTGGTATAATTTATATATCTAAAAAGTATGGACATAATTTAGGTGACAATTATGGACATAGATTAATTTGGAAGTTATTGACAATTTGGAATAGGGATGTTAATTCAAATTGGAGTTAAATAATAATGTGCAATAATAAATGCCTAAGACACGAGGTTAGATTCGTTTGTGGTATAAGACTGCCCAGACCCGCCCGACAAACCGAGCAACCACAAACGGTAGTCTAATGTGAGAGGTCAAAGACATAAATTAAATGAGTAATAAAGGCCTAAGGCACGAGGTTAGACTCGTTTGTGGTATAAGACTTCCCGGACCCGCCAGACAAATCCAACAACCACAAACGGTAGTCTAATGTGAGAGGTCAAAGGCATAAATTAAATGATGCTTAAACACGAGGTTAAGTCTGGCTTGTGGTGGAAGTCTGCCCGGAACCGCCCGGCATATCCAGCGGCCACAAGCAATCGACTTAATGTGAGAGGTCTATGCATTAATAATTAATTAATGTTGATCAAAGACGAATATGAATGATAAACAGAAGTTTGGTTGAGTGAATAATTCTATGAGTACCAATCTGATGTTGATTTCGGTCTTCGGGGTTGATACTTAGGAAGTTTTTCTCTTAACCAATGTATCTACGAACTAAGATGTACTTAATGATAAATTAAGTAAAACATGATAAGTGGATAGGTTTAAGACCAGCTTAACCAATAATATATATAAGTGGATGGGGGTAAGACTAGCTTAACCAATAATTTGATAAGTGGGTAGGGTTAAGACCAGTTTAACCAATAATTTGATAAGTGGGTAGGGTTAAGACAACCAATAATATATACATTAATCTGATAAGTTGATAGGGTTAAGACAAACTTAACCAATAATATATATTGATTTGATAGGGTTAAGACAAACTTAACCAATAATATATATTGATCTGATAAGTGGATAGGGTTAAGACCAACTTAACCAATAAGATATAAGTGGATGGGGTTAAGACTAGCTTAACCAATAATATATTGATCTGATAAGCAGATAGGGTTAAGACAAGCTTAACCAATAACACATGTTGATTTGTTAAGTGGGTAACATGGGTGACATGTGGGATATAATTATAAACACTTAACCAAGTTGAAACATGTAAGAAGACATGAATAAGAGGGGGTTAAGTGAGAAATCGTAGTGGGGACCAAGCATAGGTGGAAAGCTTGTGTCAAGTATGGGGACCCTTTTCAAACCAGTAACCCATTAAGTATCTTTGTGAGCTCGAGTTAGATCAAGGACAGGACACGCTTACTTGGTTTGATTGTAAGAGGTCAAAACGGGTTAGCGGTGGCAACGCAAGTCCAACGGGGTCATGTACGTGCGTGGTCCCAGACTGGTAGGTAAGACGTTGTTGCATCATACATATAAGCCGTGCATCTTTAGTGGTATCGGGTTGCCACTTTGGGGAGTGATACACCCCACTGTGGGACCAGCACGGGTATCTACGAGTTAAGGAGCCGATCGTATGGGGAAGGTAGTGGGTATGACTAGCGGAGATAGGGGCAGGCGGCACCTATGACAGCAGCTAGGAGTACAAGAAGCTACCATATTATGAATAAATGTTGTAATTAGACTGGGGAGGGTAGTGGGTACAACTAGTGGAGGTAGGAGAAGGCGGAACCAACGATAGCAGCTAGGAGTACACGAAACTACCATTATTATAATTATCATTATTACGATTAGTAAGAGGGATCAACTTCCAGTATGGGACTAGTAATGGTGAGGTGTAATTAGCATTGGTGCAGTATAGTAATTATCCTATAGTGATTAGGAACGAGATTAACGCCAGAATATTCCTCTTGGTTGCTTTTTCATGCCCACTTGTTTCACTGTCATACCTTGTTTTACCAGTTATGCCTTATCCTAATTACTTTAATAATTATATTGTTAAAGTTATTATACTCGCCAGACTTTATGTCTGACCCCCTTGTTTTTGCCTCTTTTCTTCCTCCCCCCCCCCAAGGTTCTCAGGGTGGGACTAGTGCTAGTGGAGTTTGATCTTGGATCTCTTTCCCTCTCTTTTGGAAGTGTTTGGATTGCTGAAAGTAAAGTTCAGCTTATCTCTTTTATGGTTACTTATGTTGGGGTTATGCTTTTTTACTTTATGTACTCAGAAACCAATTTGTCAAGATGGATATTAAGTGTACTTGGTTTTACTGTTGGTTTATGAAGTTGTTGTAATCAAACTATTTCTCCGCTGCAATAAAAGTTGTTTCAAAATTTTCAAGTACCAATATATGTATCTATCTTGTTATATTCTGTTCTATACACCAATAATGCTCCATGAAGTTAATGCATTCCCTTTGTGAGTGACATTAATGGACGTGGGGTGTTACACGTGGTATCAGAGTTGAAGGTTACCAGAACAGACATGAATTTTGAAAAAGTACTATTTTTCAAAAGCATTTTATAGAGAAATACTTTCAAAAATATGTTTTAAAGGCAGTATTTTCAAGAGAAAAGTTTGTTTTAAAAACATAACCCCCAAGAGCCATATATCTTTCCGCCGATTCTCCGTTTTGAATCTCTTCCTCTTTCCTTTTTGAATTTCTTCCTCCACGTATAGACGCTTTTTCTAAGATATGTAAGAATTTCCATATGATGGGCGGAAGACCGCTTCATGAGACTGGGACGTTTGTCAAAGCTAGAAGGAAGTGGAGGAATTGTTGGTACCTTTAAGATAGACGATGGGAGGAAGGTTCAGTTAGCTGCTTGTTTAACAAAGGACGAAACCTCATTTTGGTGGGAGGTCACAAATGGAGGATATAGAGGAGTTACATTGATAGGACACACGATAAGAAAATAGATCTAAAGAAAGGCGGTAAGGATAACAAGGGGCCAAGAGAAAAGGAAGGGCCACACTTGTGAAACATCTGACTACTTAAATAAAGACGTTAGAAAGAAACGGATGACTAGTTGTTATCGTTACAGAGAAACAGGACATCTTATTAGGATCGTCCAAAGAAGCAAAAGGCAGAGGTAAGGACAAAGTACAGGATCTTCTGGAGGGCAGACGCCTTCCCTCACGGCTGGCATACCTGATAGAGGTAGAAACATTTCTGTTGAGAGTTTGGTTTTTTTTTCGTTTAATCATCCTATTCGTACTTTGTTCGATTCTGGCGCTTCATACTCATTTGTATTTGCTTCGTTAGTTGAAACACTACACCTAAATGCTAGTCTAATTACGGATCCCATAGTAATCTCAAATCCTATTGGTGGTTCGGCTCATCTTTTGATGATTTGTCAAGATTTGAGAGTGTCTTGGGCATTGGGTTTGAATGCAACGCCTTCGTTCTTGGCTTCACGGGCTATGGCTTGATTCCAAGCACAGATTGGCTAGCCAGATACGGTGCCATCCTAGATTGTGAAAGAAGGGTAGTTAGATTGTTGACTCGTTGTGGAAAGACCCTCGATATTTCTTGTGACCCTAGAGGTCCGGTAATGCTTAGCTACCTAGAAGCCCTTGATGCATCCAATGATGATTTGGAATCTGTTCGTGTGGTCCGTGAATATGGTGACATCTTTGATGAAGTTCGAGGTTTACCCCCGAGGCGCGAGATAGACTTTTGAATATACCTAATAGATAATGCAAAGCCAGTTGCATTACCAGTGCGCCACATGGCTCCAAGAGAGAAAAGATGTAACGACCCAGGGATTTCCGGCCCCGAAAATCTACATAAATACCTTCACCATAACTTATGCCGATCCTTCAAGCACCGAAAACACTGGAACGTTTATAGAAAGAAATTAGAGGGTGAGCTAAGAAAGAAAGAAATATTAGAAGAGAAGAAGAAGAAGTATAACACAGAGTCTCACATCGCAGTGGAACAAAATATAATACAGAAATAAATCTTTATTGAGAGCTTTTGAAAATACTTACAATATCAGAGTACAACACACATCTGGACAGTTTTGATAATCTATCCTCATATACATAGCGGAATAAATACTAGATTTCATATGTTTGATCATCTCTAGCTCGTCTTTGGACTTCTCAGTACCTGATATCCTGAACCTGTACACCTCGGGCTAACCCGAGCATCTACAAAACACCGGGTCAGTCTGGTAGACCAGAGTGAGAAAAACTCGCACAGCATTAAGGTATCACACAACTTGATTTTAAAGTTAAAATCCTTTCGGAAAAAAAGGATAATCGTAAGACCAAATCCACACATAGACACGGACGGTTTTTTCCTTACGATAACCTAAGACAGTTTTCGAAATCAATGTCTTTTCTGATATTATAATAATGTCTAAATACAAGTAAATATCAATCTAGTGGAACGCTTGCATCTCACGCTCCACATACATAGTGTACAATCAAAACCGCGGGCGCTTATTGGAAATTGGATTCCGACCTTGACAAGGAATGGGACCACCTGCCATCGTGTATCTCTAGAGACGAATACACTGGGTTCAACAAGAACGTCTTGCAACCCGGCCCTCACGTGACCGACCACTCATTTCGCTTGAGTGTATCGAATGTATATCACCAATGGTTTGGCTCAAACCACCGTTTCCCGAATGGGCAGAATCGATAAAGTAAGAAACAAAAGGAATTTCTCTAGATAGGTGATTGTACAACCTAATGGGAGCGACCCACATAGCCACGCTGCCTGCCCGATTTCTGTCATTTCCTGGTTGATGAGGCTTGAGGTCAGAACACATCTGGTCATCATACACTTTGAATGCCACATCGTTAGATCCGCCAGGTATCACTGAATACTGATTTCCACAAAAATACTCTGAGCGTTAAGCTAGAGAAGGTGTCCAGTCTTCTCTGCCACCAACAGAGATACGTTTGTAGAAAATCAATATACGTAATACCTTTAGAAATACTTTGTCAGACACTCGTCCATACAAGTCATCCAGGAACAGGATGAACCGAAGGTACTCTCCTACTGCATCCAATATAGGAATCACCCCATGGATCAGTAGCGATAGTCCTCGCAATCCACAGTTTCAACCACGACAGAACCCCAATATATCTCCGGGTCGAATTAGAGATCGTAAGTGGTTCTTCCGCTTTATGAAGATCTATGGTGTTCACATGCTCCATCTCGATCGACGTCTATTATCTTCTATATTTTTCGTATTTGTTGGTCGGAATGGTTTTCAAATATACATTCGTTCTCGGTCTTTCCATACCAACAATCTTAAAGGTCAGACATGATAGTCGGTTATTTAACTATCAAGTAAACATCCATGAAAATCAAAATAGATCCACTGGTCTAGAATTCAACATCACTTGGCTTTTAAGATTTATCGCCCAATCTCCTTTTAATTCTGTTATTAGGGAAAATATCATGTCATATCATTTCCTTTACTTTGGAAATCTTATCACCCATCCTTGACATTACTAACTAGTATCATCCTTGGAAAATCCCGAAGTCGTTCAAGTTGGGTTATTTTAATTACCTCTCAGACCTTGATCAACAACGTTCTTATCTTTAGATAAATACGAGTTGTAATTCAAGAACCGATATTCAATTTAATATCAAAACACATCCCACTATTTAAAATATCGCTTTGCAGTACTCTTTATCTTTAGGGAATTTCTCTTTAAATATCATTAATATCACTTAAGATGTTATTTGAATAATTCCTTAATAAACATTACCTTATTTACTCTCGACTTTTCAAATGCTTCGTTTCTCAAAATCGAATTATAAATCCTATTTCCAACTTCGTTTAACAAGCTCAAATCAAATCCCTTTTACCAATTCCCTTTTCTTTCAGGTAATTCCCTCTTAAATCCATTGGTTTAACTTAAATACCATTTTAAGTATTTCCAATTTAAAAACAACACTTTAATCTCACATTTCCCCTTTATAACTACGTTTCAAAATCTCAGGTTTCATAACTCCTTTATATCTCCATCTCTCAAAACAGTTACTTACTTAAATATATTTTATTTAAGAAGTAATTAATTAAACTAAACAAATAATTTACTTTTACATTTATTATAGTAAAATCATTTAGATGCTTCATTTAAAAATAAATAATAAAATCCTTTTTCAAATCTTCTTAAACTTAACTAACTATTCGTTAAGTGATTTTATTTTTGGTCACTAACGATAAACTAATCAAAAGTCAAACTCAGTTAAGACGGTCAACTTGGTCAATGCAAAACACGATTAATTCTTTAACCAAATCTAGTTAATTAATTAAAAATATAATTAATTTAAATAACTTCATTTAACTGTTCATTTTGACCCGATTAATCAAGTACTTAATCACTAGGTTATTTCTTGCTCATTCGTTTATAAATCAACATAAGAATTTGTTTTATAAACCATTTCATAATTTCTTATAAACTTTAATTAATAAATAATTAATATTTTCCTTTTTAAATAACCTTTCAATGTAATAATTCTCAAAACCTCTTTCTGTTATAAAATATATTTATAACTTAAATATTATCTATCCACTGTCGATAAACCCATATTTTAATAAATCGACTGATTTATAGACCAAGTGATGCCAATTACTCAACCCATACCATCCATTAGAACAAATGTTGAAACCTATTTCAACAGTCAACAATAACCAATCATTTCTTTTTATTTGACTGATAGTTTCTATAACGATCATCAATCAATCAACAGCCAATTCAAACAATTTCAAACACGTTTATAAACGTGGCCAATCAAGGGGAATTTCTTTATTCGGGTCAAATCAAAATGATTGGTGTTTTACTGAAATTAAACGACCGTTTAATTTCAGAATTTAAATCAACAATATATAACTAGCAAATAGTCAACCACTAGCAATCAGAACACACAAAATAAAAACCCAATTTATATAAAATATAAATGGGAAGGGATGAGTGAGTTTAACTCACCTTGATTTGAATCTGATGATAAATAGTCTGGTTTTTATTAGACTGACGTTTAATTCGAATAAAAATTCCAGTCACTTCAGATCCGGACTAGACCATCTCGAAGTACTCGTCTCCACGGTACCAACGCAACTGACCGCGCTTGAATCTGATAACGTATGAGTGAGAAATCGCGTAAATAAATTTATAAAATAAATTAAATTTTAAAACATGGTTTACTTTTGAATTTAAAAACTGGGCTTACCTTCAATCATCGGCCCATCAACGAATCCGACCCGCCCCCTTAAAAACCCTACTTCCTCCGATCCTCTTCATTTCAACAGCCGCCACAATTTTCATCATTCAAAAATGAAACCCTAAGCCCCTTTTTCTTCCTTCAGTAAATCGAAATTCAACTTCATCGCAACCATTTTTCGGACCACTTCACTCTCCACCTTCAACCGACCTGAACCCCTTTCAGCCACCGCCACCGTTTCGCTGATCACCCCAAACTTCCAGAAACGACGGAGCTTCCTCCCCTCTTCCAGAACTACGTTAGCGTCCTACCCCCTACAGATCTTAAGCAACCAAAAATGAAGATCTAACCAAACCCTAGGCCGTTGTCGCCGAACGAAATTATCAGGGAATTGGTCAAAAATATGCAGAAAGGAGGTGTATGTGATCTACGGCTTCAGATAAGTTTTTAATTGATTTTCAATTTCCGCAATATTTTTGTTTTGATTTTTGTTCTTTCTGGTTTCGAATTGTGGATGAAAACTGGTTGAGTGATTTCGTGTATATATAGTTGCGGTTTGAAACTTAGATAGATTCAACATCTATCAACAACTATGAATTGGTATATCAAACAAATTTGAATCTGTAAGTTAGATTATGGTTCGGATTTCGTATAAGATTTCCCAGCACTTGTTGATCTGTTCGAAATCGATTGTGGCTATGAGTTGTACAGATCTGAAAGTGTATTATCGATTCAATACAGATATTAAATATGTATGTAGATTATATATATATATATATATATATGAACAGTGAATGTATACGGATTCTACTGTGAACATAGATCTTCTGTTTTGGAACATTGGACATAGATCTTCTTGTTTTGATTTTTAAAATGTTTGCAGTGTACATTTCTTAGCTATTCTCGTACTTTTCATTTGCTGTTTTCTTGGGAATATATACTATTCTGACCATTTTTCTTCTTTTCCCCTTTCATTTTTAGATCAAAACTGAGATGATGGGTTACTGGTCTCTTGAAAGAATAAAAGAGCTGCTGAAAAAAAATGAATCCTTTTAGTATTGTATTGGCTTGTCATGGGTTTTGAAATATTAACTGTACATGAATGTATAACTGCAATTCTAAAAATTTGTTGAAATGCTTATATGATCTGATGTATGGATCTGTATAGATTTGCTTGGCTGTTTCTTTTGCTGTTTTAAATCTTGTATAGGTTTTAAAAATCTAAAATTAACTGTTCATGAATATGTCAATGCAGTTTTTGTAATTTTATTGAAACGTGTATATATATTTGTTTGGTTTTTGGTGTATTACTATATCTTAAAAAGAACAAGGCGTGATGTACACTAATTTTTGAATGAATTCTTTTGGTTCTATTTGATTTGCGTAGACATTTAATGTATGTATGTTCTTTGTATTTGTATGTACACATACCCATTTGTCATATGTATGTGTTTTAGTTCCAGTCTCATATTCCACTTATAAAATGTTCAAAGGTTTATTATAAATCCAATATAATATAAATAAAATTCAAATGGTTAGATTAACGAAAATAATTAAATAAATATCATCGTATTTAATTAAACAACATTTTCAATTTCTAATGGTAGAATTCAAACTCGACACTAACATTCTGGTCTTAAATAATAGTCCAATTATATAAAATCGTTTAATAATTATAATTAAATCGTTATAATTTAAAAACGAATTCCATAGCGACTATTTAGAAATTTGAATTGGATGTAACTTGAAATTTACAAGTTGGAATTTCGATTTCTCTCTTTCATTAGAAACATATAGTTGAACTGGTTCAAACGTGTCTCGTTTCACAGAAATCCAACTTATATCGGATCATGTATGTCCAGTCAAAGTTCAAATCGAAAATTTCGAACTACAGTGACGTTTCGAGCTCGTTTTAATTAATATATATATATATATATCCGAACTTTATTTTAATTAAATAAATTTGATTAAGAATACATTATATTTCAAATATAATATAAACAAATTTAAATGGCCGAAAAATGTGGGATGTTACATTCTTTCCCCCTTAAAATAATTTCGTCCTCGAAATTGCAGAGTAGGAAGAATATCCCGAACCATATATATATATTTAAAAATCATTACTGCTTGAATTAAATTCAAATTAATTTCGAACTCTAAAAATTTTCTAAAATTTTGCCAGCATCTCCTCTGCATGGCTTGATCGGTACGACTACCACTGCCACTCTGGGCCTCAACTTCTTTAAAAAAAAAAAAATGGAAATCCACTTTAGTTGAATCCTAATTTATTTATCCAATAAATTTTTAAATCCCAATTTATTCACTCAATTTGAATTCATTCTTGAATTGGTTTTACTTAACCAGGTTCAGTTTTTCTTCCATATTCGATTCAATCGACGAATTGTTTTTCTAACCAATTCAATTTTATTTTATAATTAAAATTTGATTTCAAATCAAATCAATCAGAAAAGAAAAAAAAATTCCTTTTTCTATAAAAATATAATTGGGGTAAAGTTATTTCATTTACCCGCTTTTCAAAACAATATTGTATCCATTCGCTAGTTCAATGCTTCTCAACACTTGAACCAGTCAAATAACACAATACAACACATTTGTATATAAAATCTTACAAATACGCTCTCATATATATACACTCAACTCAATCTAGGGTGTTACTAACCCCTCTCTATTGAGTTACGCCACAGAGCCAAGGTTACTACTCAACCAATAGCTCTGATACCAGTGTAACAACCCAGGGATTTCCGGCCCCGAAAATCGACATAAATACCTTTACCATAACTTATGCAGATCCTTCAAGCACCGAAAACACTGGAACGTTTATAGAAAGAAATTAGAGGGTGAGGTAAGAAAGAAAGAAATATTAGAAGAGAAGAAGAAGAAGTACAACACAGAGTCTCACATCGCAGCGGAACAAAATATAATACAGAAATAAATCTTTATTGAGAGCTTTTGAAAATACTTACAATATCAGAGTACAACACACATATGGACAGTTTTGATAATCTGTCCTCATATACACAGCGGAATAAATACTAGATTTCATTTGTATGATCATCTCCAGCTCGTCTCTGGACTTCTCAGTACCTGATATCCTGAACCTGTACACCTCGGGCTAACCCGAGCATTTACAAAACACCGGGTCAGTCTGGTGGACCAGAGTGAGAAAAACTCGCACAGCATTAAGGTATCACACAACTTGATTTTAAAGTTAAAAACCTTTCGAAAAAAAAGGATAATCGTAAGACCAAATCCACACATAAACATGGACGGTTTTTTCCTTACGATAACCCAAGACAGTTTTCGAAATCAATGTCTTTTCTGATATTATAATAATGTCTAAATACAAGTAAATATCAATCTAGTGGAACACTTGCATCTCACGCTCGACATACATCGTGTACAATCAAAACCGCGGGCGCTTATTGGAAATTGGATTCCGACCTTGACAAGGAATGGGACCACCTGCCATCGTGTATCTCTAGAGACGAATATGCTGGGTTCAACAAGAACGTCTTACAACCCAGCCCTCACATGACCGACCACTCATTTCGCTTGAGTGTATCGAATGTATATCACCAATGGTTTGGCTCAAACCACCGTTTCCCGAATGGGCAGAATCGATAAAGTAAGAAACAAAAGGAATTTCTCTAGATAGGTGATTGTACAACCTAATGGGAGAGACCCACATAGCCATACTGCCTGCCCGATTTCTGTCATTTCCTGGTTGATGAGGCTTGAGGTCAGAACACATCTGGTCATCATACACTTTGAATGCCACATCGTCAGATCCGCCAGGTATCACTGAATACTGATTTCCACAAAAATACTCTGAGCGTTAAGCTAAAGAAGGTGTCCAGTCTTCTCTGCCACCAACAGAGATACGTTTGTAGAAAATCAATATACGTAATCTCTTTAGAAATACTTTGTCAGACACTCGTCCATACAAGTCATCCAGGAACAGGACGAACCGAAGGTACTCTCCTACTGCATCCAATATAGGAATCAGCCCATGGATCAGTAGCGATAGTCCTTGCAATCCACAGTTTCAACCACGACAGAACCCCAGTATATCTCCGGGTCGAATCAGAGATCGTAAGTGGTTCTTCTGCTTTATGAAGATCTATGGTCTTCACATGCTCCATCTCGATCGTCGTCTATTATCTTCTATATTTTTCGTATTTGTTGGTCGGAATGGTTTTCAAATATACATTTGATCCCGGTCTTTCCATACCAACAATCGTAATGGTCAGACTTGATAGTCAGTTATTTAACTATCAAGTAAACATCCATGAAAATCAAAATAGATCCACTGGTCTAGTATTCAGCATCACTGGCTTTTAAGATTTATAGCCTAATCTCCTTTTAATTCTGTTATTAGGGAAAATATCATCTCATATCATTTCCTTTACTTTGGAAATCTAATCACCCATCCTTGACCTTACTAACTAGTATCATCCTTGGAAAATCCCGAAGTCATTCAAGTTGGGGTATTTTAATTACCTCTCAGACCTTGATCAACAACGTTCTTATCTTTAGATAAATACGAGTTGTAATTCAAGAACCGATATTCAATTTAATATCAAAACACATCCCACTATTTAAAATATCGCTTTGCAGTACTCTTTATCTTTTGGGAATTTCTCTTTAAATATCATTAATATCACTTAAGATGTTATTTGAATAATTCCTTATTAAACATTACTTTATTTACTCTCGACTATTCAAATGCTTCGTTTCTCAAAATTGAATTATAAATCCTATTTCCAACTTCGTTTAACAAGCTCAAATCAAATCCTTTTTACCAATTCCCTTTTCTTTCAGGTAATTCCCTCTTAAATCCTTTGGTTTAACTTAAATACCATTTTAAGTATTTCCAATTTAAAAACAACACTTCAATCTCACATTTCCCCTTTATAACTACGTTTCAAAATCTCAGGTTTCATAACTCCTTTATATCTCTATCTCTCAAAACAGTTACTTACTTAAATATATTTTATTTAAGAAGTAATTAATCAAACTAACCAAATAATTTACTTTTACATTTATTATTGTAATATCATTTAGATGCTTCATTTAAAAATAAATAATAAAATCCTTTTTCAAATCTTCTTAAACTTAACTAACTATTCGTTAAGTGATTTTATTTTTCGTCACTAACGATAAACTAATCAAAAGTCAAACTCAGTTAAGACGGTCAACTTGGTCAGTTCAAAACACGATTAATTTTTTAACCAACTCTAGTTAATTAATTAAAAATATAATTAATTTAAATAACTTCATTTAACTGTTCATTTTGACCCGATTAATCAAGTACTTAATCACTAGGTTATTTCTTGCTCATTCGTTTATAAATCAACATAAGAATTTGTTTTATAAACCATTTCATAATTTCTTATAAACTTTAATTAATAAATAATTAATATTTTCCTTTTTAAATAGCCTTTCAATGTAATAATTCTCAAAACCTCTTTCCGTTATAAAATATATTTATAACTTAAATATTATCGATCCACTGTCGATAAACCCATATTTTAATAAATCGACTGATTTATAGACCAAGTGATGCCAATTACTCAACCCATACCATCCATCAGAACAAATGTTGAAACCTATTTCAACAGTCAACAATAACCAATCATTTCTTTTTATTTGACTGATAGTTTCTATAACGATCATCAATCAATCAACAACCAATTCAAACAATTCCGAACACGTTTATAAACGTTGCCAATCAAGGGGAATTTCTTTATTCGGGTCAAATCAAAATGACTGGTGTTTTACTGAAATTAAACGATCGTTTAATTTCAGAATTTAAATCAACAATATATAACTAGCAAACAGTCAACCAATAGCAATCAGAACACACAAAATAAAAACCCAATTTACATAAAATATAAATGGGAAGGGCTGAGTGAGTTTAACCCACCTTGATTTGAATCTGATGATAAACAGTCTGGTTTTTATTAGACTGACGTTTAATTCGAATAAAAATTCCAGTCACTTCAGATCCGGGCTAGACCCGCTCCATCTCGAAGTACTCGTCTCCACGATCCCAACGCAACTAACCGCGCTTGAATCTGATAACGTATGAGTGAGAAATCACGTAAATAAATTTATAAAATAAATGAAATTAAATTTTAAAACATGGTTTACTTTTGAATTTAAAAACTGGGCTTACCTTCAATCATCGGCCCATCAACGAATCCCACCCGCCCCCTTAAAAACCCTACTTCCTCCGATCCTCTTCATTTCAACAGCCGCCGCAATTTTCATCGTTCAAAAATGAAACCCTAAGCCCCCTTTTCTTCCTTCAGTAAATCGAAGTTCAACTTCATTTTCAGACCACTTCACTCTCCACCTTCAACCGACCTGCACCCCTTTCAGCCACCGCCACCGTTTTGCTGATCACTCCAAACTTCCAGAAACGACGGAGCTTCCTCCCCTCTTCCAGAACTACGTTAGCGTCCTACCCCCTACAGATCTTAAGCAACCAAAAACGAGGATCTGACCAAACCCTAGGCTGCTGTCTCCGAACGAAATTATCAGGGAATTGGTCAAAAAATATGCAAAAAGGAGGTGTATAGGATCTACAGCTTCAGATAAGTTTTTAATTGATTTCCAATTTTCGCAATATTTTTGTTTTGATTTTTGTTCTTTCTGGTTTCGAACTATGGATGAAAACTGGTTGAGTGATTTCGTGTATATATAGTTGCGGTTTGAAACTTAGATAGATTCAACATCTATCAACAACTATGAATTGTTATATCAAACAAATTCGAATCTATAAGTTAGATTATGGTTCGGATTTCGTATAAAATTTCCCAGCACTTGTTGATCTGTTCGAAATCGATTGTGGCTATGAGTTGTACAGATCCGAAAGTGTATTGTCGATTCAATACAGATATTAAATCTGTATGTAGAATATATATATATATATATATATATATATATATATATATATGTATGTATGAACAGTGAATGTATACATATTCTACTGTGAACATAGATCTTCTGTTTTGGAACTTTGGACATAGATCTTCTTGTTTTGATTTTTAAAATGTTTGTAGTGTACATTTCTTAGCTGCTCTCGTACTTTTCATTTTCTGTTTTCTTGGGAATATATACTATTCTGACCATTTTTTCTTCTTTTCCCCTTTCATTTTCAAATCAAAACTGAGATGATGGATCACTGGTCTCTTGAAAGAATAAAAGAGCTGCTGAAAAAAAATGAATCCTTTTAGTATTGTATTGCTTGTCATGGGTTTTGAAATATTAACTGTACATGAATGTATAACTGCAATTCTGAAAATTTGTTGAAATGCTTATATGATCTGATGTATGGATCTGTATAGATTTGCTTGGCTGTTTCTTTTGCTGTTTTAAATCTTGTATAGGTTTTAAAAATCTAAAATTAACTGTTCATGAATATGTCAATGCAGTTTTTGTAATTTTGTTGAAACGTGTATATATATTTGTTTGGTTTTTGGTGTATTACTATATCTTAAAAAGAACAAGGCGTGATGTACACTAATTTTTGAATGAATTCTTTTGGTTCTATTTGATTTGCGTAGACATTTAATGTATGTATGTTCTTTGTATTTGTATATACACATACCCATTTGTCATATGTATGTGTTTTAGTTCCAGTCTCATATTCCACTTATAAAATCTTCAAAGGTTTAATATAAATCCAATATAATATAAATAAAATTCAAACGGTTAGATTAATGAAAATAATTAAATAAATATCATTGTATTTAATTAAACAACGTTTTCCACTTCTAATGTAGAATTCAAACTCGACACTAACATTCTGGTCTTAAATAATAGTCCAATTATATAAAATCGTTTAATAATTATAATTAAATCGTTATAATTTAAAAACGAATTCCATAGCGACTATCTAGGAATTTGAATTGGACGTAACTTGAAATTTACAAGTTGGAATTTCGATTTCTCTCTTTCATTAGAAACATATAGTTGAACTGGTTCAAACGTGTCTCGTTTCACAGAAATCCGACTTATATCGGATCCTGTATGTCCAGTCAAAGTTCAAATCGAAAATTTCGAACTACCGTGACGTTTCGAGCTCGTTTTAATTAATATATATATATTCGAACTTTATTTTATTTAAATAAATTTGATTAAGAATCCATTATATTTCAAATATAATATAAACAAATTTAAATATTCAAATTTAAATGGCCGAAAAAATCTGGGATGTTACAGAAGAGAACTCAATAAGCAAGTGAAAGATTTGCTTGAGAAGGGGTTAATAAGAAGAAGTATTTCAGAGTGAGGTGCTCCAGTCGTTTTTGCTACGAAATCTGATGGTTCACTTAGATTGTGTGTGGACTATAAAGAGCTGAATAAGCTAACAAAGAAGAACAGACACCCATTGCCGAGGATAGATGATTTATTCGATCAGTTGGTGGGTGCTTCGGTTTTATCGCAACTGGATTTGGCTACAGGGTTTCATCAGCTAAGGGTTGCTGAAGACAGCATAGACAAGAATGCATTTAGAACTCCTGACGGTTTCTTTGAGTGGCTCGTCATGCCTTTTGGTTTGACGAATGCACCCGCATACTTTGTTGACTTAATGAGTATGGTGTTTAGGGAGTTTCTAAACAAGTTTGTGGACGTTATCCTGATTTTCTCTAAAAATGAAGAAGAGCATGCCCTACATCTTAGGGAAGTCTTAGAGACCCTATGAGCACATCAACTTAAAGCCATGTTCTCCAGGTGCCATTTTTGGAGAAAAGAAGTGAGGTTCTTAGGACATGTGGTCTCTAAGGAAGGGATAACTGTGGATCCTGCAAAGGTGGTGGCAATCCAAGATTGGAAGATTCCTAAGACCGCAACAGAAGTAAGAAGCTTTTTAGGGCTGGCTGGTTATTATAGGAAGATCATTAAGGACTTCGCGAAGATATCTACCCCACTTACTTGGTTAACGAAGAAGAACTTGACTTTTGCTTAGGATGTTGACTGTGACGATGCTTTCCAACGTCTGAAGAGGGCTTTGACGACAGCTCCAGTTTTAGTTTTGCCAAATGGGAGTAAGCCATCCACAGTGTATACCGGTGCTTGCGGGACAGGGCTTGGAGCAATTTTCGATGCAAAAGGAAAAGGTGATATGCAAAAGGTAGCAAGTTCGAGCATCGCTCATCATCCACAGACGGATGGACGGACATAAAGGGGTGAATAAAATCCTTGAAGATCTTTTGAGGTTATGTATCCTAGATTTTAGAGGGACATGAGAAGAGGCAACGAGCTTAATGGTGTTCATGATGTGTTTCACGTATCGTATTTGCAGAAGTGTTACAAGATACCATGGAAATAGTGGAGCCGAACATGCTTAGAAGAAGTGGAAGTAGAGTGAAATGCCACGATTAGACGAGCTCCAAAATGCATCCTTGGGTCGGAGGTATAAAAGCTACGCAACAAAGAGGTCAAGTTCGTCAAGGTGCAATGGGGAGATGATCAAGGAGACACGACTTGGGAGGCGGAAGACAAGATATGTACGCTGTACCCTTTCCTTTTTGAGGGTACGTTTTTAACTTCTCCTTTCTCTACCGCTTTGTTGATTCTTGTCCTATCATTTAGTATTATCTTTGCGATGACATCTTCGATCTTTAGTTAGAAAGAACCTTATGGTTGCAAACATGTGTTTGAGACATGTTATGTTTGGTGGATGCAAATGGATGCAAGTGGTTGCTAGTGGTTGCTCGTGGATGCATGTACACACACATTAGGCACTAGATCGGGTCAATCACTTTCATTCTGCATATAAATGTGTGTGCATATTTAAATTAATGGATGTATAATGGTTGTGTTACCATATGGATGCTGCATTTTGATGAATGGTTGTGGACACATGTAGAAATAATATGTATCGTTATGATTCTTTCGCATACATAATGGACGCATGGCACTATCATGATTTGCATTAAGGAGGTCAACTGAATCAGTAGACCGCCTGATTTTGCATTAGATAAGGAACATATACACACACTTTTTGCATATGTTCATACGACATTTGAAATCTTGTAAGGACAATGGATGCCTGTGTTTGATGGTTGAGTAGATGGATGATTGGATGTTAGGATATACATTCTCCTTGACTTGGAGATTTCGGGGGCGAAATCCTTTAAGAAGGGGAGAATGTAACACCCCGTCATTTTAAATATTAAAATTAACAAATTAAAGAATACTTAATTTCAAATGTGAGAATTAAGGGAAACGGGTTATGCCATTGCGTTCGTCTCGGAATTCTGCTTGAGATAGAGTTCGAGTTTGCGTGAATTGGACTCCGTATAAAGAAGTTATGGCCCTCAGAAATTTCAGAAATTTATATAAAACAATTCAGAAAATTAAATACCAAGGCAGGTCGACCTGGGGGTCGACCTATCCTAGGCCAGGTCGACCAGGGGGTCGACCTCCCTATATACAGGTCGATCTGGGGGTCGACCTACCCCTCGGGCAGATCTGAAATGTGACGATGTTTTGACTCACTGCTGAGTCATTAGGGCTGAGGTGGTTATTCTATCTTGTCTGCATGGTCTTGATTGATTCTAGGTTAAACTGACGGCTCTTAATTTACTAAAATTCTATATAAGTAACCTAACTCTTAACCTAAAATCACACTGATTCTTACCAAGAACCGCCATGCCGTCAATGGAGAACCTAGAGTAGCCGCCGTTCTCTTTCAACTCAAAAACAAGATAGAAGCAAGAATCAAATCAAAATCTAAATTAAAATAACGATTAGTCTACATCAAAGGCGAGCAATTCAGTTTTAGAATACAGATCCCATAAAAATAAGACCGTTCTTTTGTTTGTGAGTATAATTTCTTTCACAAAATATTTAGTTAATTTAATTATGATAAGTTATAATTGGATTATGAGAATATGAATTTGAATCATGTGATGTTGTCGTTGACAGTTGTGTTATTGTGGATCTATTCAATTGAACATGTTTTACTTGATTCATCATATGCAAGTTTGAGATGTTAAATCATATGCTAATTTATGAATTTTATTTAAGTTTGGGATGTTAAAACATATGTGAATCTTATGCAAGTCTATAGGTAGATTATATACAAGTTCATATGTGAAACATGTGGATACGTATGCTAGTTTATATGTAAACATGTGACATAAATTTACATGTTTAGATCCATATGCAAGTTCACATCTTTATGTTTAGATCCATATGCAAGTTCACATCTTTATGTTTAGATCCATATGCTAGTTCACATCTTTATGTTTAGATCTATATTTAGATCCATGGCAGTACATAGTTATGCAAATTTATGCCCATTGCCTATGCTAGTTTTGTATGTGAATCATATGCTAGTTTGAATGAAATTCATATGCAAGTTATAGGAAAATCATATCCATATATGTAAGTTATTGGCTATGTAAACTTATGTCATGATTCTTAGATCAATTTTATGTGTTATGCAAGTTGTGATGTTGCTTTTCTTTTTATAAGTTAGACTATTTGCGAGTCTAACATATGTCATATTAAAACGTACGAATAGCATGGGGACAATGGGAAAATATTAAATATACATAATTGTGAATTGGCATAAAATGGCCTTAAAGGCATATAATTAAAGTGAGACATTAATTGGTATAATTTATATACCTAAAAAGTATGGACATAATTTAGGTGACAATTATGGACATAGATTAATTTGGAAGTTATTGACAATTTGAAATAGGATGTTAATTTGAATTTGAGTTGAATAACAATGTGCAATAATAGATGCCTAAGACACGAGGTCAGACTCGTTTGTGGTATAAGACTGCCCGGACCCTCCCAGCAAATCCAGCAACCACAAATGGTAGTCTAATGTGAGAGGTCAAAGGCATAAATTAAATGAGTAATAAAGGCCTAAGGCACGAGGTTAGACTCGTTTGTGGTATAAGACTGCCCGGACCCGCCCGGTAAATCCAGCAACCACAAACGGTAGTCTAATGTGAGAGGTCAAAGGCATAAATTAAATGATGCTTAGACACGAGGTTAAGTCTGGCTTGTGGTGGAAGTCTGCCCAGAACCGCCCGACATATCCAACAGCCACAAGCAATCGACTTAATGTGAGAGGTCTATGCATTAATAATTAATTAATGCTGATCAAAGACGAATATGAATGATAAACAGAAGTTTGGTTAAGTGAATAATTCTCTGAGTACCAATCTGATGTTGATTTCGGACTTCAGGGTTGATACTTAGGGAGTTATTCTCTTAACCAATGTATCAGCGAACTAAGATGTACTTAATCATAAATTAAGTAAAACATGATAAGTGGATAGGGTTAAGACCAGCTTAACCAATAATATATATAAGTGGATAGGGTTAAGACCAGCTTAACCAATAATTTGACAAGTGGGTAGGGTTAACACCAGCTTAACCAATAATTTGATAAGTGGGTAGGGTTAAGACTAGCTTAACTAATAATATATACATTAATATGAAAAGTGGATAGGGTTAAGACAAACTTAACCAATAATATATATATTGATCTGATAGGGTTAAGACAAACTTAACCAATAATATATATTGATCTGATAAGTGGATAGGGTTAAGATCAACTTAACCAATAAGATATAAGTGGATGGGGTTAAGACCAGCTTAACCAATAATATATTGATTTGATAAGTGGATAGGGTTAAGACAAGCTTAACCAATAACACATATTGATTTGTTAAGTGGGTAACATGGGTGACATGTGTGATATAATTATAAACACTTAACCAAGTTGAAACATGTAAGAAGACATGAATAAGAGGGGGTTAAGTGGGAAATCCTAGTGGGGGCCAAGCATAGGTGGAAAGCTTGTGTCAAGTATGGGGACCCTTTTCAAACCAGTAACCCATTAAGTATCTTTATGAGCTCGAGTTAGATCGAGGACGGGACACACTTAATGGGTTTGATTGTAAGAGGACAAAACGGGTTAGCGGTGGCAACGCAAGTCCAACGGGGTCATGTGCATGCGTGGGCCCGGGCTGGTAAGTAAGACGTTGTTGCATCGTGTAGATATAAGTCGTGCATCTTTAGTGGTATCGGGTTGCCACTTTGGGTGTGATACACCCCACTATGGGACCAGCACGCGTATCTACGAGTTAGGGAGCTGATCGAATGGGGAAGGTAGTGGGTACGACTAGCGGAGACAGGGGCAGGTGGCACCTATGACAGCAGCTAGGAGTACAAGAAACTACCATATTATGAATAAATGTTGTAATTAGACTGGGGAGGGTAGTGGGTACAACTAGTGGAGGTAGGAGCAGGCGGCACCTACGATAGCAGCTAAGAGTACACGAAACTACCATTATTATAATTACCATTATTACGATTAGTAAGAGGGATCAACTTCCAGTATGGGACTAGTAATGGTGCGGTGTAATTAGCATTGTTGCAGTATAGTAGTTATCCTATAGTGATTAGGAACGAGATTAACACCAGAATATTCCTCTTGGTTGCTTTGTCATGTCCACTTGTTTCACTGTCATACCTTGTTTTACCAGTTATGCCTTATCCTAATTACTTTAATAATTATATTGTTAAAGTTATTATACTTGCCAGACTTTATGTCTGACCCCCTTGTTTTCGCCCCTTTTCTTCCTCCCTCCCCCCCCGGTTCTCAGGGTGGGACTAGTACTAGTGGAGCTTGATCTTGGATCTCTTTCTCTCTCTTTTGGAAGTGCTTGGATTGCTGAAAGTAAAGTTCAGCTCATCTCTTTTATGGCTACTTGTGTTGGGGTCATGCTTTTTTACTTTATGTACTCAGAAACCAATTTGTCAAGATGGATATTAAGTATACTTGGTTTTACTATTGGTTTATGAAGTTGTTGTAATCAAACTATTTCTCTCTGCAATAAAAGTTGTTTTAAATTTTTCAAGTACCAATATATCAATCTGTCTTGTTATATTCTGTTCGATACACTAATAATGCTCCATAAAAGTTAATGCATTCCCTTTGTGAGTGACATTAATGGAGTTGGGGTGTTACATAAACCACCTTAATCGAGATCAACATCCCTCAAGCACAAGCCCGAAGGCCTAAACCAACATCAGACAACTACTCAAGAAACATCTACTTTGATGTCAGATAATCTACGTGAGACGGTACAAGCAAAACAACCAACATTCAATGACTTTTGCTGTAACTACCTATCCTGCTTTGAAACCATCATTAATCGTATGCCGACCAACCTTTTCATACGTTAAGGGCTAATGGTAACCCCGGTTCTAGCAAAAACTCCATACACCTGTCAACAATACGTATCTAGGCCTTTCAGCGGTACCCAGGGTACTCGACCATACAACCGTTCGTTTAGACGTTTCTATTATACCTTTGCTTTGAGCTTGCTAGAACCTACGACAATGATAATCTCTCGGCCTTCAATATCACTAGTCGTCCTCTTTGATAGCTATTCATAGCTTAAGCAACCTTCTCGAGCAACCATTATCTACAACTCATCACCCTTGAGTTGTCTTCACATTCGTTGCATTACGACGATCAACGAACACTTCATAGCACTTCGAATATCCCGTCTTGAATTCACATCGAAGCCAGTCCATTCGAAAACCAAAATAAGCACCACTTTTGGTCGGTATTCAATCATAACATTTCAGCATTTTCGCTATGAAAAAACATACCACAGCGCTTCAATTCCCATCCATAACGTTTCAGAAATGCGATCACTATTCTGCCCGGCCCATCATGGAAATGCCTGGTCCATGAAACACCCGATCCACGAAACGCCCTGTCCATGGAAATGCCCAGTCCATGAAATTCCCAGTCCATGAAATGCCCAGTCCATAGAAATTCTTGATCCATGAAATGTCCAGTCCATGGAAATGCCTAGTCCATGAAACACCCGATCCATAGAAATGCCCGATCCATGGAAATTCCCAGCGCATGAAACGCCCGATCCATAAAAATGTTCGATCCATGGAACACCCAGTCCATGGAAATGCCCAGTCCATGAAACGTTCGATGCATAGAAACGCCTGATCCATGGAAATGCTCAGTCCATGAAACGCCCGATCCATAGAAATTCTGATCCATGGAACGCCCAGTCCATGTAAATGCCCAGTCCATGAAACACCCGATCCATTGAAATGCCCGATCCATGGAACACCCAGTCCATGGAAATGTCCAGTGCATGAAACGCCAGATCCATAGAAATGTCTAATCCATGGAACACCCAGTCCATTGAAATGCCCAGTCCGTGAAACGCCCGATCCATAAAAATGCCCGATCCATGGAACGCCCAGTCCATGGAAATGCCCAGCCCATGAAACGCCCGACCCATTGACCGCTTTTCCGCCCGATCCATGGCCAACATTTAGCCCGATCCATACGCTGATATTGCCAAACTTCGACTACTCTTCACGCTTGCGCACAACTCGATTTCATACTCAAAAACTAATCAAACTCCAACTTTTTCAACAACGATTTAATCAGTATAACTACAACAAATCACGCAATCACCAACGAACATTAAAACAACGATTTAAAAAATTAATCAAATCATTAAATGAATCTAAACATAGAATTAACATATGATTTTACCGTTTATAAGTTACTAGATTAGATCCTATTGTGATTTGAGTTAAAATTATACATACATCGATTAGATATATATGAAAACAGCTTGAAATGATGAACATATGATCTACAACCCATATACTTAATTGAATCCGCGTGAGAGATGCTTATCACTCACCAGTTCTTCGAATTAACTCAAAATCGCTAAATTCTCAACCTGGACAGTGAAGAATATGCTTCAATCCTCTTGATTTGATGTGATCTCTCTTCACTTGACATAGATCTAACTTCAAACGATGTAGATCTTAGATTCTCTTATGTAGATCTAGAATTTTAATGGTGGAAAGGTGTATTGGATTGAGCAAGGAGGATCACGAGCTCAACCAAATGAGAGAATAAAGAAAGTAAACTATACTTCATGCCTCTAACCCCCTATTTATAGCCTCCCACCAGCCCATTAATGGGCCACTCTAAATCAGCCCATTATGACTGGGCAAACTTGAACAGAAATTATGAAACACTAAAACAACGATTTCTTCCAAACTGCTGAACCAAATCTTTAATGTGATCACTCTACGGAATTGGTAACACCATTTCCTTTCCAATGAAACCTATCTCCGCACATGATTCGATCCCAGTCAAAAGTTATGCCCTGTACAAGACTGACAGGGGAAAAATGGTCATAAATAAAATTGGTAAAAATCATGGACATGTCTCACATCTCCATAACCAACATATCAAAATATGAGAATGATCCACCCCTCAGGGAATTAAATAAAAATATTTTATGATTTACTGATACGTAAAATGCAGGCTGTTACATTCTCTCCCCTTTAGGAATTTCTCCCCCAAATCCCAACAACATAAGCAACCAAAGCATTTCCGCAAGTCTATCATCCATGGGCAGCCAATTCTAGCACCCAAACTAGCAGCCATCAAACCATACATCCACAACCTTATCCTAGCACACAGAACTCTATCAACAATCACAATGGTACCAGTTACAATGATGTAATGATGACACAATATTTATGGTCATACAAACGAAGAGTTACGGATTGATTATCTTCATATTCTCTTCCGTCTCGTACGTACAATCGTCATCATCCTCACTCCATTGTACCTTGACCAACTTAATCGTCTTTCTCCTAAGCTGTTTCGTGTCATTCCCCATGATGCGAAGCGGCTTATGAGGTTTCATAATTATGGTCTCGACTTTTAGGTCTTCGTACTTCTCTGGAGATACCACCACATTCGAATCATGCACACACTTCCATAGAAACGACAACACATGGAAAACATTATGCACACTCGACATCTCCTCAGGTAAATCCAATCTATACACGAGCTTTCCTATCCGCTCGACTATCGGAAATGGTCCAACAAACCTTGGGGCCAACTTTCCTTTGCTTCCAAACCGAACAACAAGCTTCAACAACGAGATCTTCACGAAAACCGTATCGCCAACGTCGAATTCCAAATCCTTACGACGCTTATCAGCGTAACTCTTTTGATGATCTTGGGCTGCCTTCATTCGTTGTCGAATGATCTCGATACAATCTGAGGTTTCTCTTATCATCTTAGGCCCAAGTATCGACCTATCTCTAATTTCTAACCAACATGCCAGAGAATTATGTTGTTGATTTAAATCTAAATCTTAGATTATGTTGTTGATTTAAATTTATTTAAATAATATTGAATTTGAAGATTTTAGATAATTTTGAATAATCATTAGTTTATAATCCTGTGTATATTTTTAACTAGTGTTTTATATGTATAAACAGGTAAAAGTTTTTTTTAACTTTTTCTTTTGCATTTAAAAACTTATTTTAATTTATGTAAAAATATAATTGCTTTTAACATTTTCTTTTGCATTTAAAAACTTATTTTAATTTATGTAAAAATATAATTGCTTAAGTAAAATTAGATTTTTAGATTTAAGAGAAGTTAATTAATCTTATGTATATAAATGATCTTTAGTATATATATGTGTGTATATAAACCAAGATAGTAATTTTTGTTTATATTTATGTAAACATTTTTTTCACATATGTACATATAAAAAAAATATGACACTTAATAAGAGAATGTCATATAATTAATCTAAATAGAAGCAAATCAAATTTTAGTAATAAGAATATATTGTTTGAATATTAAGTTGCCATGTAGTACACTAGCATTTGTATGTTCAAATCAGATCCTATACCAATAGGGATCAATTGCTTAAGGATGAAGTATGACCATTAAAGCTTAGGAAGTGATAGCCTGGAAGCCTAAAATCTAAAACACTTAATGAAGTGATGAACAAATGTACCCTAAAGTGAATTAAAAACAGAATGTATGTGCGCATTTTGGGTCTGAGTTACTTAACATGTGACGGCCGGGAATTTCGCTCGATCTGAATCAGTCATTAAACCTATCTAGACCGTTCGAAACCCCTGAACGTTGAGAACAGGACAAATCAGAACACAAACAGAAGAACATTTCATTGTATATTACAACAATGCATCAGATTACAAGAATATACAGAGTATAAATGAATAAATATTACACAGCAATGTCAGAGATTACAATAAATTACATAGCAGCGGAAAATAATACAAAGCACAACTGAAGGTGATATACGGATACAGAGCTTTCCGGATATCATTCCAGCTGTAAACCAGGATCCTGTGAATATAAATCTGCAAAACCAAAACTACTAGCTGCCCGTGCGGAAAATAGGGGCACCCAGAGTTTAGGTTAAAACAATAAACTCCAGGTCAGTCATGTGACTGGTGTGAGAACTAAAACAGTTATTTAAAGCTTTACTTTAAAAGAGAGTAATTCAAGGGACCACGCCGTATAACACGGAACGGGTTTCCTCCCAAGAATACCAGTGCATAGAATAAACAGCGCAATGCTTTTTCGAAAAATGAAGCTATTATAAGACCCAGGTCCCATCACACAATGCAACGCAAGCCGGAGGATAGGGTTTTCCCTTATAATAGCCAAACATGCTTGGTACGTTTAAAACAAATCATTTGATACTATAATAAGTGTATAGTGTCAAAACATTTTCAATCATAAATATAAATCATAGACGGCATGGGTACCATATATCATGTCGCCATACTAGTTCTACAATTAAAACCGCAATACTCGTATTGGAAATTGGATTCCGTCATGAGTCGAGGCAAGGGGCAAGCTCCTCTCCGCGTTCGAGACACTCTAGCAAATGCCTCAGGGTTACGCACACTGGGTAACCCCTGGATGCTTCAGGGCCGGTCCTCACTTACGTTAGAGGATTAATTATGCCTGAACACACGTTTCCCGGTCCTTACAGACCTATAATCGAGGCGCCTCATCCAACAACCACAAAGGTGAAAAGTATATATATGTCAGGGCTGGTAAGTCACTGACACCACCAAAGCTAGAAAGAAACGTCGTGCTCTCCCTGCAGTCCGTATCCCGTTTTTAACTCATACCGAGGTGTGAGGCTCGCGAATTCACGTTATACACAAAGCTACGCCACGAAGGCTGTGCTTTGATCATCAACCACAAGACTCTGCTTTTCAACAAAAGCCTTGATCCATGCAACTTAGCATGCCACACAGGCAATTCATGCTATGCGATTGATATCAATCGATATATAACCTCTGAGCTCGTACGTCTCAGAGAAGGGCGTTAAGCAAAAGAATAAATTCTCCGCCGCCAAACAGATATATATTTAATAGAAATCAATCAACACAGAATAAAATCCCATGTCAGACACACAATCCATTTACAAGTCCGTTCTGGGTCTGAACGAAACCGGAGGCACTTTCCTCGCATATCCATCCATCTCCAAGTACGTCTGGACGACCACCAACTATTTCCATCCTCTTGGGTGTACAGCCCAATCAGGATCGTCAGTAATAATCCAAACGATGTGAAGACTTCCGGTCTTCGACCACCGTCTTCATCTTCGACTTATCGTCGAATCGGTTATTCAGAATGGGTGTAAACCCGGACTTTCCGAACAACCCGCGTATATTAAAAACAAATGTTACACAAGCACAACATACGCCTCATTCCAATTCATTAGTCGCTAACCGCAAATTAGCAAGAGAACAATTTCCTAAACATTAACCCCGAAGGCCGAAACCAACATCAGATCAATACCCAGGAAACCATTCTTCTTAGCCAACCTACAGCTAGTTTCTAAATTCCACATTCTTAGGGAAAGGTTCCCATTAATTTTATCCAAGATAAATTCTTTAAAATTTATCCTGTAATCTTCCTTTGGATGTCATTTAAAACCAAATTATGGTTTTTCCAACTAGTCGAGATTAGCGAACCACACCGAAGTAATTATTTATTTTATTTCCCAATCCCAACCTATTCATCCCATGAAGCAAAACTGGTAATACTCCATATCTAACACCGTGGTGTTATCGGTAAAATTAATTACCATTTCACGTTCAAATCTAATTAAAGATTTAACTATCGCTTTGGGGCAAAACTGGTAATACTCCATTCCCGCTCATTTCTAAATTTGATAATTGAGATTATAGATTCACATTTCAATCTAATTGCAGATTCGTTAGAACTCCTTTTACTGGGTTAAAGAACTAGGTGTTATTTAAAACATAGTTCACGACAAACCCAAATCACATTCTATTTGTTATCGGGTTAAAGAACTAGTGTTATTTAAAACACCGTTCATGATAAACCCATTTCAAATTCAATCAAATATATTAGAAATTCGATTATTTAAAACCCCTTTTTAAATCTCATTCATTTATTTAAAAAAAATTGGGTTTTAAATTTAGTTCAAAACTAGTTCATTTCGATAAAAACCCATTTTTATCTTTTCAAATATGGAGTTTTTCATCCCAATTTTTCCCAGATCATTTCTTATGATTTTACACAAATTATTAATATTTTTAATAATTTTATCAAGGCCCGTACAGTCGATTTCCAACAATGGCCATCGAATTGCACTTACAGCGACCTTTTTCATATTTGATTTGGACGTATCTCCAAATCCAACCGTTAGATTTTGAATTTCTAATATTCGTTAGAAAGCTCTTTTCGATACGAACCCAACGGTTCCGGTTTTAGGAGAATCCGACGGTCGGATCTCCCGTAATGTCCGTTTGAAATAAATGGTCGAAATTCACGAACTGCCGCGGCGCGGCGCGTTCTATTCAGGCCATTATATTATATATATAATATATATAATATATTTCGTCGATTTCTATTTAAAACGAATTTTATAAATGGTTTTGAATTCGTTCCAAAAACAATTTCAACTTCCATTTCATTTCAAATCAAAATTGAATTCTTCTTTATAAATTCATTTAAAAATTTATTTCTATTCAATTCAAATTTCAATTAAATTTGAATTCATTTCAATTCGCTTTCAATTCAATTTGAATTCGTTTTCAATTCAATTCAATTCCAATTGGTTTTCTATTCGATTCAAATTCATTTTCTATTCAAATCAAATTCGTTTCGTTTTCTATTTGAATCAAATTCACTATATATTCAATTGAAATCAAATTGGTTTTCTATTCCATTCAATTCGAAATCGTTTTATATTCAATTCAAATCGAAATCGTTATATATTCAATTCATTTCGCAATCGTTATATATTCAATTCATTTCGAAATCGTTCACGTCAAAATGGCGCATCACTATTCAACACGGCTTTATATATTCTATTTCAAATATTTCTTTTTGTCAACACACGACTAATCTCAACGAATGAGTACCGTCCATGTGTGACTATTTTTGTTAAAATACTTCGTTCAACACATGACTAATCTCAACGGATGAGTACAGTCAACACATGAACCTTTATATTATATTATTCTTTATCTTCTAAATTGGAATGAGGCCCAATCAATCACCATATAGCGTTAACTATATGGATTTTCATACAACACATATATATAATAGCATTGAAAAATAATCAACCATCAACCAAAGTGCACTACACTGTATAAGCATCAAATATAGATATCTAACGCTTATAACAGCCTGTCAATCAATCGATCGACATCTTTAATCAATCAGGATGAGTGAACTTCAAATTTCATCCCAATACCCGTGTGGGGTTTCAAACAATCAAACACAGATTTTATTTGTGCAGTTGGGCGATGTGTAAAATTTATCGACCCAATCAATGTCAGTCAAATCAGTGTACATAAACAAACCGTTTGGTTTGTAAATGAATATTTTATTTTATTCAATTTCACGTTAAAAATTATATTTTTAACGATAAAACATTTTATTTTAACATATGAATATCTATTCAGTTCATTCTTTAAATAAAATGATATTTTTATTTTTCTAACATATTTTAGAAAATTTCGGCGGCATAACGGCACGATACTAGAAACGGGACGAGGCCTAGCCTTATCCCCGGTCTAGTGAAGGCCCACGCCATTCACACATCAATCATATCCATTCCATTTCACCAAACAATTCAATTCAAACCAAATAATCTAACCAACTACACAACCAAACAATTTTACAAACAAGCCATCCATGGTCTGTGGATGACGGGTGTCGGGTGCTACTAAACACCGTCTACATCCTAGTATATATATATATAACTAGAAAAAGAATTTTAGAGTGAGAAGTTCTCACCGACTAGCTAAACCAAACGCCACGACTCTTCTTATGTAGAAATCTTCGTCGTTCTCGCCTTTTGTCACTTTCACCGCCCGTAGTCACTACATATATAAAAATCACATTTTTATTATCTACATTATATAAAAATCTTATCTTTATATCTTCTATAAGTTAAAAATTGGATTTTTATCCTCTCTATAATATAAAGATCATATTTTTATTTATTTCATATGTCAAAAACTGTAGAAGCTTTAAAACAGAGAAAACTCACTTTTTTTCTAACGCCCGGATTCGCTGTTTGGGTCCTAGAATTTGCAAACGAGCTTCAACCTTCACACCATCTTTTTTTCTAGCACAAGCACGCCATTCTGAACAACTTTTGCCTAGTGGTCTTCTTGCCGAAAATGTGCCATTTCGCCGGAAATCGCGAAAAGACAGCATTTTGACAGTGTTTGATCAGCAGACTTCGGACGCGTTTTTCCGACAACTCCGCAATGCAAAATAGGACTTATCATATACCAAATCGAAGAGAATTTCGTGCTCTACAACTTTGGTGTTGAGGAACTTTGGCTAGAAACGCACGGTTTGGGAGTTATTCGCGAAATACGGTCAGGGACTTATTTGCAAAACGGGCGATTTTGGTGAAAATGGGTTTTTGGGTGTAGCGGGGCCCACGGCCGGAATTGAGGGGGCTGGAGGGGGGGCGCCGACCTGATGGACGTGGGGGAGGGTGTGGGTGGCGGTGGTGGGGCCCGTGGTGGCCGTGGTGGTGGTGTTTGGTGATTTGGGGCTTAGGGTTTGCAAATGGAGAGAGGAGGAGGAAGAGGAGGAGGAGGGGAGGAGGAGGAGGGGGTGCGGCGCCCGGAGGGAGGCCGGCGGTGGCCAAGGGGAGGGTGGGCAGCGGCAAAGGGGTGGAGCTCCCCATTAAAGAGGAAAAAGAAGAAAAGAGAGGAAGAGAGAAAGTGAGAAAGAAAAGGAAGTAAAATGGCTTATATGCCTGTTTCTCGCCTATCGCCCGAACGCTAATGATCTCCAATCACCGCGGATTTCGGACACGAGATAGTAGACGTGAAGACGAGTCCAATGAAACAAGTTTCGTCGAATTCCGAGTTCGTTTGACCGTCCGTTAAAAATCACAAAAATGCTCAGATAAGCTCTAAAAATGCGATTTTGGCGCACCTTTTCTTCTCGCACGCTCACATGCTAACTCAAAAAATCAAGCCCTCTTGGATTTAACCATTATTAGATGATACGAATCTAGAAAAAAAAGTAGAATTGAATTCCGAGGTCGTATCAATAATGTTCCTTTGTAAAATGACTGCTCGCTTTACCCTGAACTGTTTTAGCTCGCACGGCCACATACTGACTCCGTTCGACGCGCCATTTGGAACTCAACAATGATTTGTCATTGTGAATCCATAAAAATTTATCTCGCCGAATTCTGAGCTCGTATGCAAAATTTCACTTTTTAAGGGCTATGTTTTGTTAACCGAACAACTCCAGCCCATAGCCACTATTCCGGATATCGGAATATATTGAAGCTTATACTTTTCGGAGTTCTAAACGGCATTTTGAACTCAATGGAAGTGGTTTTGAGTCCAAATTCATCCGTATGCAAAATATGACTTTTTGGGCCATGTAGAATTTACATAGCGACTATTCTGAATTTTCAACTGGGCATAACTTTTGATTCCCGCTATGAAATTTCGATTTTTCGGATTCGTTGGAAAGATATTCACGAATAGATTCTAATATTTTTGGTTTCACTAAAATCCGGATTGTTTTGCACCCGTTACATTCAATTGAAGTTTGAAATCGAATTACCGAACTACCACGCCATTTTCAATTCTATTTATAATTATATATAATTATTTATATTCTAACGACGACGCGTATAATATATACGTCGAATTATATTCAAAATAAATTTCACGTCGATTTTATTTAAAATAATCCATTTTAAATATTCAAAATTCACTAAAATTGCCAAAATAAAAATTTTAAACTGGCTCAGATTTTCCGGGTTATTACATAACAGCTAAGTTAAACAAGAACTTGGAAATGCACATGCACTTGTACACCAATGCACAACAATGTATAGCCATCTTTCAATCTAAAACAAATACAACAACTAGAAAATCAGCTATATACATAGCTGTTTCCCCCCATCAACCTTGCAATTTCATGCCTCCTTTCAATCAATCATAAACAACTAGCAGCTAGGACATCCCAGCTATGTGTGTTCATTTCATTCAAGTCAATTAAATGCCTATTGTTATATTATTATTATTTTCATATATAAATAAGCATCTAGCCACATACATTCAAGGCATTCGACCGAACTTGAATTTTTAAATGGCAACTAACTGTAAGAGATGGAAGAGAAAATGGCCGAGAACAACATACTGAAAGCAGAAATGAAAAACATGTAATGGCAGAGCAAATGAGTGAGTAAACTACCCTATTTTTCATAATTAAAACTATCTTGATTGTATATGGTTTTATACACATGCATATTTGGTTTGAATGAAGTGTATTTGGCAAGTTGATCTTCCATTCAACCTGGAAGGCAAATAAGAAAAACAGAGGACCCGTTTGGTTAGAAAAATTCTGAGTTTCCAACCCTTGTTGAATCATCACTTGAATAGTAGTATTTGATGTTTATTTATACACATTTACTTGCATATGGTCTGTGTATAAATTAAAACTAAAACAATTTAGTTACTTGAATGATATAGGACTCTGAAATCACCTGCATGTTAACTGAGAAATATATATACACACCTTTACACTTGAAAAAAAATCAATCACCCTAAATTTAGCCTGTGTTTGTACCTAAATTTTACAAGGATATTGCTTGTGTGTGTGTGTGTGTGTATATATATATATATATGTATGTATTATGCATTTAAAATCACTTCAACTCCAAATACATTGTATGTTATCAATATCAACATCTAAACTGCAAGAAGTTTTTCAACTCGAAATTTCAAGCATCATAAATATGAAATTTAGGCATACGAAGTCATTCATAGTGTTAAATCATGTTTTTTAATAGATTTTTTTTGTAATGGGATTGGGAAGAAATTCTGGGTTCATCAAATAATGAACTTAGGGAAAATTCTAATGATCTGAAGGGCCGGGGACGATTGTGTTTGGTTTGGAAAGGTATAACAGAGGGTAGATCATAGGAAAATGGGCATAAATTTTTCCATATCTTGTACGGAGAGATGGAGTTTGTCGTAGGGTTTTTTCTTTCTTTTTGAAATGGGTACTTCGTCGAAGAACTGCACCGTGATGGGGACGTCGAGTGTGATCAAGCTTGGAGGGGAGGTCCGGTCTGGAATCAACTTTGAGCTAATGGAGTTTGGAGGCTGATCGATGGACGGTGTTGGCAGTGATGGGTGATCAACTGAACAGTGGTGGGAGTATATGTTTTAGAAAAGATGGGTTAAACATGTGAAAATCTGGCCGAGGTAATTAGATGAAGATCTGGGATCGGGGTTGAGCACAGAAGGTGGTGGCATGTTTGCGTGAGTAGTCGTGACTGTTGCAGGTTGGCCTGAAGGAGGTGTGTACATGCAATTGTGCACTTGTGCACATCGTAAATTTCTGGAGGAAGAAAAGAAGGATCAATCTTGGATCCCTCGGTCGAATCAAATAGAATGGAAGTGAAAATGTGTGGTTGGCACTGAGGAATGGATTAAAGAAATTGAGTGTGGTCAAGGCTGTATTGATGGAGCAAGCAACATTGGATGCTAGGCAGAAGAACATGGAACATAAGAAAAGACAAGGGAACGGCGGCATCAGCTGGGAATGAGAAAAGGATGGACGGGCCCGGGCGTGTGGATGGGATTTGGTCCTATGATTTGGGCTGTAGTTTTAAATAAAGGAAATATAAATAAAAAGATAAAGGACAAGAAAATAAAGAAAGAATAATCAAAGAAAATAAAAGGAGAGAAGAAAAGAAATAAAGTAGGAATTAAAGAAATAAAAAGGAATTAGAATTCTGGAAAATAAAATATTAGATTTTCTTAAAGTATAATTATATGTATATATCTAAAAAGAAAATAAATTAGCGTTAGTATGGTTGATAAAATCTGGAATGTAGATGATAGTAGATGATCCGACGATGATCATAATGGACCGAGTTAATACTTTGTCAGATTTCAACAAAGTATTGTTAAATAAACAAATAAATAAATAAATAGAGTTTAAATTATTTATTTAGGATAAATTATGGATCCACTTCGTTCTTAAAACCAAATAATCAGTTCAAGTCGTGTTAGTTGAACTTAAATCGATGATATGCTGTAAGAAATAGATAATGGCTGATCGTCAATAATATTATATTGTAATGAATTCAAGTGTCTTGAATTAAATGTTATTTTAAATTAACCAACTTATGTCAAAAATAGATTTTAACCAAGAAATGATTTCAAAGTTAAGTTAACGGTGATTAAACTAAATATTGAAATAGATATAAATTTATACAGTAACTAGATAAACAGTATTGACCCTATGCTAATATTTATTGGTGGAATCTAGTTGTTGTGATCAAATGAGTCCAAAAGAAAAGAATATTCTCAAACCAAAGTGAGTAACGTCGGAAACAGATGTTCTACAGATAAGAATGGTTGTGAGGGATGCTGGTAAGAGAAATTGATTGACCAATAACCATGGAATTATTATGGAGTTCATAAAATAAATGGAATAGAGATGTGTTAGAAAGAGATGTTGTTTTGATAATCGACGAAATTGAATATGGAAAGTATCATTCACATCTTGTTTAAATAAATATTTAAATTTATTATATATCGGATTATTTATTCAGTTAAAGAAATAAAATAATAGTTATATATTTAAGTCATATATATTGAAGTATGGATACTATTATAATCAATGAAAGAATGGGATTCTTAAAATAAATTAAATCTTTGATAAATATGATTTGGGAATAATTATTTTCTAAGAACAAAAAATCGATGAATAACATTTTTTTAAACCATTGAATTGCGATAGAGCAAATATGTTGTAACAATAGGTTTATTGTTTTATTTGATTATAGCGCTGTGATATGATCCAATGGACTTGTTCAGTTTGTTTAAAACATTTACATGTCTTATTTAGATAATATCTAGCTAATGTTGGAATCTGGAATCTTATATGTTAAATAATTTCTATATATAAGTCCTGATAGTCAAAATAAATAATTGTTTGAATTTCATAACCTGATCCTTAAAGTGTCACTTGGCCCTAAAGGATATTAACATTCATCAATTCAAAGAGACCGGGATTGGTTTTCTCAATGAAAACCAAATATCACTTTGTTTCGACCTAGGCGTTGATTAATTTGAAGTCAAATTGAAGAAGAAGTTTATGCAAGGATTTTTCTGTTAATCCTAGGTAGAAATTATCTAAGATGGATTTACAGAATAATGCCTTCGGTTTGTCCAATCCTGGGACAACTTGTATGGATGAATGTCTGACAGAGTATACCTAACACATCACGTAAGTTGATCTCTTCAAAACTATGTTTGGTGGCGGAGGAATTCGTTGCTATAAGCTTTTTACCTATGATTTTGGGGAAATCAATTTGTGATTTGGTGGGTTTGACGATGTGGCATTCAAAGTGAATGAAGACATGTTATATCCAAGGGTAAGTTCATCCTCAAGCCTCATCAACCGGGGAATGGTATAAAATTGGGTAGGTCGCATGGCTATGTAGGTCGCTCCCATTATGGTGTATTGTCACTTGATCTAAAGAAATTCCATTTGCTTCTTAAATCTTTCGATGTTGTCGCTTTCGGGCAACGGTTGTTGATCCCAACCGTTGGTGACAATACATTCGGTACTCTCAAGCGAAATGAGGGATCGGTCATGTTTAGCCTGGGTTGCAAGATGTTCTTATTGAACCCAGTGTATTCCTCTCTAGAGATATACTATCGGAAGGTGGTCTCGTACCTTGCCAGTTGGAATCCAATCTCCAATAAGCGCCCGCGGTTTTGATTGTATACTATGTATATGGAGCAAGAGATGCAAGTGTTCCGCTAGATTGCAATTTACTTGTATTTATACATTATTATAATATCATAAGAATTTTGATATAAAGATTATTTTGGGTTATCGTAAGGTAAAAACCATCAGTATTTATGTGTGGATCGGTATTACGATTATCTTTTCTTTCAAAAGGATTTTTGAAAGTTAAATCAAGTATTTTAGATACTCATAAGGGAAAAACCCGGTCCGTGTTATACAGTGTTGTCTTATGAGATATCGTTTTATTTCTCAAACTATTTTAAAATCGTTTACTCATACCAGTCCCATGACTGACCCAGAGTTTATTTTCTATGTTTTCCTTAAACTCTTGGGTGCCCAAATTTGTACGGGCAGTCCAATAGTTCAGGATTTTACAGATATATTTGGAGGAGCTTAGAGAAGGAGGCTTTAGTATTAGATATTTAGTGGTTAATCCGCTGTTTTGTATATATGATGTACTCTAATGATGTATGTTAGTGAAAATACAGTTTGTATTTCAAAAGTGATTATTTATGTATTATATTTTTTTCCGCTGCGATTCTGAGATTCTGTGCTATTGTTCAATTCTATATTCTATCTATTTTCTTTTATTCTAACTTTCTATATTTCTATTTCTCACCCTCTGATTTCTTTCTATTAATGATTCGTATTTTCGTGCAATTTGGGTTGGACGTGTGTTGTATTCAGTCGTCTCAAATGGTATGGACTTGCGGGTCAGATTCTTGCATTCATTAGCGAAGTGGCCCTTCTACTGGCAGTTGTAGCAAACCACCTCACTTTTTGGTTTCTTCTTACCATCCTTCCCTTTATGCTATTGTTGCTTCCTCTTCTTATTGTTATTACCACCTTATTGTGGTTTCAAAGCTTCCTTGGTTGCAGCGACAAAATTTGCTTCTTTAGGAAACAAGCTTTCATGTCAAACATCGCTTTCTCCACTATCTTCTCATATGGATCGTCAAGATGATCCACCAACGGTCTCCCAATATAGGTATCCAAACCTATAGAAAACTTTTTGCTCGTCTGATAAGGAGAGTCAACTTATGAATGAGCATATTTGGACGATGCCTCAAAGTCAGAAACATAATCAAGCATCTGTCTACCATTCTGTTTCAACTCCACAAATTTCTTGAATAGAACAAACTTCTGAGCAGTAGAGATAAATTTCGTCCCGAATTTGACTTGGAACTACTCCCAAGTTATCCCTTCTAGTAAAGTCTCAAGCGTAACAGAATTCCACGACTCCATGGCTCTGCCCTGTAGCTGCCTTGATGTAAGCTTTCTCTTAGTTGCATCATCTATACCTAAGTCTCCAAAAATATATACATAAGAATCTAACCACCTTTGAACCTCTTTAGTCGGCTCTGTCCCCTTGAATGTCTTTCCCCTTAGAGATGTGAAGTCTTTAAACAGCTTCGCAAAATCCACAACCTGAGGCACCTACACACCTACATCTACCGTGGCTGCCACTGGAGCGGGCACCCTTTTCATGAATGCCTCAATCATGTCTTCAAACAAGGCTGGGTAATCCGGTGTACCACCATTTCCTTCTCCAGGCATAGCCTCCTCCCTTGCAGTATGTCTTGAAGTTCATTGACTAATTCTAAATCTACAATATATAATGATTAGCCACTTACAAGAAAAGTTGCTAATGGAGTTCAAACACTGTAACACCCCGTATTTTGAAGATGATTAAATACACAAACTAAGAACACTTAATTTTTAGAAGAGGAATGAAGGGAAATGGGTTGCGCCATTGCGTTCGTCTCGGAATTTTGCTTGAGATAGAGTCCGAGTTTGCGTGAATCGAACTTCGTATGAAGAAGTTATGGCCTTCGGAAGTTTCAAAAATTTAAATAAATCAGTTCAGATTTTAAATAATTCAAGTTAGAATTCAAAATCATGCGCACCAGGACAGGGCAGGAAAATTCCCGCCCAGGACCCAGTTCGACCAGGGGGTCGACCCGGGAGTCGACCTATGTGACCCAGGTCGACCAGGGGGTCGACCTACCCCCTCGGCCCAGAACCAAAAATGAAGGTTCTGGAGCCTGATGACGTGGCTGATCGTGTTGAACGGCTCTGGTGGCTTCTGGACTGATCCTAAGGCCCTAAACCACCCTAAACACCTATATATACACCCTAAGACCTAACCCTAATTCATAAAATATTCGCTATGAAGCCATTATGCTGCCAAACTCTCTCCTAAAACCTAGCCGCCGCCTCTAAAGCAAATCTCAAGTGTTCATACACAATTCAAATCAAAGTTTAGAGCTTCAACAACTGTTATAGAAGATTAATCAACGTCAATTAAACGTTTCTACACAAATTTCAATTCATTAATCTTTTTCTTAAGCCACGAAAGGTGAGTACAGTTATTTCCACAAGATAATATGGTTTAAAGTAATTAAGAAAGGTTGTAAAGCGGACTTATGTGTATGCTTATAATCGAATCTCACCAAGTTTTCACCTTTTGATTCATGTCATAATTCTGATATCATATGCCTATGTTTCTATGTAAAGTTCATGCCTTTTTTTATCAGTTCTTCATGTTGGATCTTTTATTATGTCTCTATGCCAGTCCATATGCCTCTTATTTCATTATGCTTTTTCTTCCAAATTTTCTGTAATTTGACTATCTCTCCTTTCCCCTATTCATTTTTGTTTTTGGATCTGGGCTACTTTCGAGCCTATGCTAAATATACGTACGAATGCGAATACATGGCAACGATGGGGAATATGAGAACTACATGGAATATGGAAAATTGGATATTTTGGATTATTGGGTTATATGTGAAATTGGCATATTTGGGTATGAATCACATGAAATTGATGAATTGGCCTATAATTGAGTAATATGTGAATTTGATTAATTAATATGTAATTAGTGTAATTAATGACAAGTTGAATTAGGCAAAACTGTGAACATGACAATATGTTGAATTTGAAACTCATGACATTGAATTTTGGGGTTTGGGCGAAATACGAATATTAATGAACCTTTGACACGAGGTTAGGCACAACTGTGGTGTAAGTCTGCCCGAAACCGCCCGGCAAATTCAGCTGCCACAATTGGACGTCTAATGTGAGAGGTCAAAGGCAAGAATTTGAGCGTAACGGGTTATGACACGAGGTTAGACTCGAGTTGTGGTGTAAGTCTGCCCGGAACCGCCCGGCACATCCAGCAGCCACAAAAAGTTAGTCTAATGTGGGGGTCATACATCGTTATGGTATAATGAATGAATTAAGGAATATTAATCATAATAAGACATGTGGGTGACATGGGTATGGTTAGAGGGTTAAATGGGTGGCATGTAAAATATGACATGCAAATAGGGACATAACCGTAGGAAAGACAAGACATGTAAAACATGTTAAGTGGGTAGGGTTAAGACTAGCTTAACCAATAATCTGATAAGTGGATAGGGTTAAGAGCAGCTTAACCAATTATATATAAGTGGATAAGGTTAAAACAAGCTTAACCAATAACACATGTTGATTTGATAAGTGGGTAACATGGGTGACATGTGGGATATAATTATAAACACTTAACCAAGTTGAAACATGTAAGAAGACATGAGTAAGAGGGGGTTAAGTAGGAAATCCTAGTGGGGACCAAGCATAGGTGGAAAGCTTGCGTCAAGTGTGGGGACCCTTTTCAACCAATAACCCATTTAGTATCTAAGAGAACTCGATCTAAGTCGAGGATGGGACACGCTTACTGGGTTTGATTGTAAGAGGTCAAAACGGGTTAGCAGTGGCAACACAAGTCCAACCGGGTCATGTGCGTGCATGGGCCCGGGCTGGTAGGTAAGACGTTGTTGCATCTTGTATGTATAAGTCGTGCATCTTTAGTAGTATCGGGTTGCCACTTTGGGAAGTGATACACCCCACTGTGGGACCAGCACGGGTATCTACGAGGTTTAGGGAGTCGATCGAATGGGGAAGGTAGTGGGTATGGCTAGCGGAGATAGGAGCAGGCAGCACCTATGAAGATAGCTAGGAGTCCAACTACCATATTATGAATAAAGGTTGTAATTAGAATGGGGAGGGTAGTGGGTACAACTAGTGGAGATAGGAGCAGGTGGCACCTATGAAGACAACTAGGGGTACACGAAACTACCATAATTATTATTTTGTTTAGGTGAGGGTAGCTTAGCGGTGGTAGGAGCAAGTCGGCACCTACGATAGCAGCTAGGTGTACAAGTAACTACCACATTTGTCATGTGGGGACAATTAGTAAGAAGGGATCAAACTTGTAATCTGGGACTAGTAGTAATGTGGAATAACTAGGTAAAGGTGCGGTGTAAAACGATGTTAGGTGCGATGTATACGTATTACACGTTGGTTGAGTTGGATAATTCTTTGGGTGCTAGTCTGATGTTGATGTTAGTCTTCGGGGTTAGTACTTAGAGGGTTGTTCGCTTAATCAAGGTGTTGGATTATCTAGATACTTGGAAATGAAATCATCTTGTCCATCTAGTTATCTTGGCTTATCTATGTTACAGTCATATCATGATGCCTGTTTATGTCTTGTCCTATTACTTTATCTATTGTTTGTTAAAATCACTGGACTCACCGAACTTTATGTCTGACCCGTTTTGTTTCCACCTCTTTTCTTTCCTTCCCCCCCAGGTCCGCAGGGAGGGAATTCTGCAGCTTAGTTCCGATTTCATCTTGTTGCTTGAAGAGAGTAGATGTACTGCTTTGGGCTCTCTCATCTTTATGGCTTTGCTCATGCTCAGTGGGGATTTATGCATTTATGTATTAGCTTCTTTGTGTTCTAAGGAGTTTTTGGAACAGACATATGACCCTGTTGTAATGGTTTTATGTACTTTGGACGTAAACTTGTTTTTGAGTTATGATGCTATGAAAAAAGTTTTTTTTAACTTCCACTATGTTTTATTTATTTATTCGTGTAATTTATCTGTTATATACTGTTATAACGCTTCATGACATTAATGCATTCCCATTGTGAGTGACGTTAATGGACATGGGGTGTTACACGTGGTATCAGAGCTATGGTTACAAGAACAGATAAAGAATTTTGAAAAGTGTTTTCAAAGGTATTATTTTCTTAGAAAGTATTTTCAAAAGCTTGTTTTAAAGAAGCAATTTTCAAGGAAAGTTTATTTTAAAAGAGCATAATCCCCGCAAGCTATACATCTTTCTTTCGATTCTCCGTTTTGAATCTCTTCCTTCTTCCTTTTTGAATCTCTTCCTCCATGTATAGACGCCTGTTCTAAGATATGTAAGAACTTCCGTATGATAGACGGGAAACCGCTTCATGAGATGGGACGTTTGTCAAAGCTAGAAGGAAGTGGAGGACTTGTTGGTACCTTTCAGATAGACGATGGGAGGAAGGTTCAATTAGCTGCTTGGTTAATAAAGGATGAAGCCTCGTTTTAGAGGAAGGTCACGAATGGAGAATGTACAGGAGAGACATGGATAGGACATACGTTGAGAAAGTAGATCCAAGAAAAGGCGGTAGGGATAACAAGGGGCCAAGAGAAAAGAAGGGGCCACACTTGTGAAATACCTGACTACTTAAATAAAGACGTTAGAAAGAGGAAGTGTCATAACTGCGGGATACCTGGTCATTTGAAGAAAGGCTGTAGGAAGAAGAAGAAGTTCGTTTGTTACCATTGTGGTAATACAGGACATGGCGTGAAGCACTGTCCTAAGAAGCAAGGGCAGAGGGCAGATTCTACTTCGAGAGGGCAGGTCCATGCTCTCATGGCTCCGGGACAGGAAGAAGGTAGTAATATTTCTGTCGAAAGTTTGATTTTCTTGTTTGATCATCATGTCCGTATTTTATTCGATTCTGGCACATCACATTCATTTATTTTACATCGTTAGTTGAAACACTGCACCTAAATACTAGTCTTGTTGAAGATCCCATTATAGTCTCAAATCCTATTGGTGGGTCGGCTCATTTATCCATGGTTTGTCGGGATTTGAAGTTGTCTATCTTAGGCATTAGTTTTGAATGTAATGCTTTTGTTCTTGGTTTCATGGGCTATGGGTTGATTCTAGGGATGGATTGGCTAACCAGATATGGTGCCATTTTAGATTGTGAACGTATGGTAGTAAAATTGTTGACTTGTAGTGGAAAGACCCTTGATATTTCTTGTGACCCTAGAGATTCGGTGATGCTTAGCTATCTTGAGTCACTTGACGCATCCAATGTTGATTTATATTCTGTTTGTATAGTCCGTGAATATGTTGATGTATTCGATGAGGTGAGGGGTCAACCCCAAAACGTGAGATAGACTTTCATGTATACCTTGTAGGTAATACGAAGCCGGTATCCTTACCAGTGCGCCACATGGCTCCTAGAGAGAGGAGGGAACTCAATAAACAAGTAGGGGAGTTACTTGAAAGGGGGTTCATAAGAGGTAGCATTTTGGGGTGGGGTGCTCCAGTAGTTTTTGCCACGAAAGCGGATGGGTCTCTTAGACTGTGTGTGGACTATAGAGAACTTAATAAACTTACAAAGAAGATTAGGCACCCACTGCCGAGGATTGGCCGTTCATTCGATCAATTAGTTGGCGCCTTAGTATTTTCGCAGTTGGACTTAGCCACGGGTTTCCATCAGTTGAGAGTGGCTGAGGATAGCATAAACGAGACTGCCTTTAGGACTCCGGGCGGTTTCTACGAGTGGCTAGTAATGCCTTTTTGGGTAGACCAACGCACCCGCATACTTTGTTGATTTGGTGAGTAGGGTGTTTAGGGGGTTCCTTAATAAATTCGTGGTGGTCTTTGTGGATGACATTTTGATCTCTTCTAAGAAGAACCTAGTTTTTGCTTGGGACGTAGATTGTGATGACGCGTTTCAACGTTTAAAAAGAGCTTTGACCACAGCCCCAGTCCTAGTGTTGCCGGATGAGAGTAAAGCCATTTACCGTTTATACAGATGCTTGTGGGACAGGACTTGGCGCAGTCTTAATGCAAGAGGGGAGGGTAATAGCCTATGGGGGAAGGCAGTTGAGAGCACATGAGATAAATTACCCTACCCATGACCTAGAGCTGACCGCTATCGTTTTTGCGCTTAAGTCTTGGCACCATTATCTTCTTGGCGAGAAGTACAAATTGTACACGGATCATACATCGTTAGAATACTTGTTCTCTCAAAAAGATTTGAACTTAATACAGCAAAAGGTGGATGGAGTTCTTAGCGTCCTACGATTTCGAGATAGCATATACCCCTGGCAAGGGTAATGTGGTGGCAAACGCCTTAAGTAGGAAGAGTTTGACCTTAAGTCAGTTGTTTGTTGAGCAGTGAAGCTTAAAATTCATCTCTACCTTTGATTTTAGACCCCATATTGATTTTGTACCCGGTTTGTTAGCATCCTTAGAGGTGAGGCCTACGCTTTTGGGACGGACTGGAGAGGCACAGCGAGGTGACCCACAGTTGGTTGAGTTAGTTGAGAAGCTCACAAGAGGGGAGTCATCGAGCCATCTCAGTAGGTGTACCCTAGATGGTAAGGGTTGGTTGCGTAGAGACGGTAGACCTTGTGTACCATGGGACGAGAGCCTGAGGAAGACCATTCTTGATGATGCACATCGTTCGAAGATGATCATTCATCCCGATGGGGACAAAATGTATAAAGACATGAAGCAAGTTTTCTTTTGGACTGGTATAAAGAGGGATGTGCCCAAGTTTGTCGCTAGATACCTGGTATGCCAACAAGTAAAAGCGGAGCAAAAGAAACCTGGTAGGTTGCCTCACCCATTGGGAGTTCCACAGTGGAAGTGGGAGAGTGTCTCGATGGCATATAGAGTGGAATTGCCCAAGAGGCTTAGTGGTGTACACGACGTATTCCATGTTTCACATTTGAGGAAGTGCTTGCACGACACCGCGGAAGTGGTGGAGCCGAGCTTACTTAGGGAAGTGGAAGTAGAGCATGATGCGATGATACGATGAGCTCCGACATGCACTCTTGGGTCGGAGGGCAGAAAGTTGAGGAACCGAGAGGTCAAACTAGTCAAAGTTCAATGGGGAGATGACCAAGGAAACGCTACATGGGAGACGGAAGAGAAGATGCGTATGTTGTACCGCTTTCCTTTTTGAGGGTATGACTTTAATTTATCCTTTTATCGCTTTGTTTTGTGCTTGTCCTATCTTTAGTATGTCCTCTCGATTATGTCTTCGACCTTAAGATAGGGAAGTCCTATGGTTGTAAACATGTGTTTGAGACATGTTATGGTTGATGGGTGCAAGTGAATGCAAGTGTTTGCTAGTGGATGCTCGTGGATGCATTTACACACACTTTAGGTGCTGGATCGACTCAGTCAATTTCATATAGCACATAAAGGAGTGTGCATATTAAATAATGGATGTATATTGAATGTGTGTATCATATGGATGTTGCATTTGAGTGTATGGTTGTGCACCCTTGTAGTAATGATATGTGTAGGGTTCTTTTGCATACATGATGGATACATGGCACTGTCATAATTTGCATTAAGGAGGTCAACTGAATTAGTAGATCGCCTGATTTTGCATTAATATATGGACATATACACACACCATGCATATCTACATGAAAAACATTAGAAATCTTTTAAGGACAACGGTTGCTTGTGGTTGAGTAGATGGACGGTTGGATGGTAGGATATACGTTCATCTTGACTTAGAGATTTCGAGGACGAAATCCTTTAAGTAGGGGAGAACGTAACATCCCGTATTTTGAAGATAATTAAATACACAAACTTAAGAACACTTAATTTTTAGAAGAGGAATGAAGGGAAATAGGTTGCGCCATTGCGTTCGTCTCCGAATTCTGCTTGAGATAGAGTCCGAGTTTGCGTGAATCGGACTTCGTATGAAGAAGTTATGGCCTTTTGAAGTTTCAGAAATTTAAATAAATCAGTTCAGATTTTAAATAATTCAAGTTTGAATTCAAAATCACGCGCACCAGGGCAGGGCGGGAAAATTCCCGCCCAGGACCCAGGTCGACCAGGGGGTCGACCCGGGAGTCGACCTATGTGACCCAGGTCGACTAGGGGTCGACCTACCCCCTCGGCCCAGAACCAGAAATGAAGGTTCTGGAACCTGATGACGTGGCTGATCGTGTTGGACAGCTCTGGTGGCTCCTGAACTGATCCTAAGGCCCTAAAACACCCTAAACACCTATATATACACCTAAGACCTAACCCTAATTCATAAAATATTAGCTATGACGCCATTATGCTGCTGAACTCTCTCCTAAAACCTAGCCGCCGTCTCTAAAGCAAATCTCAAGTGTTCATACACAATTCAAATCAAAGTTTAGAGCTTCAACAAAAGTTAAAGAAGATTAATCAACGCCAATTCAACGTTTCTGCACCAATTTCAATTCATTAATCTTTTTCTTAAGCCACGAAAGGTGAGTACAGTTATTTTCACAAGATAATATGGTTTAAAGTAATTAAGAACGGTTGTAAAGAGGACTTATGTGTATGCTTATAATCGAATCTCACCAAGTTTTCACCTTTTGATTCATGTCATAATTCTGCTAATAATCGAATCTCACCAAGGTTTCACCTTTTGATTCATGTCATAATTCTGCTTATAATCGAATCTCACCAAGTTTTCACCTTTTGATTCATGTCATAGTTCTGATATCATATGCCTATGTTTCTATGTAAAGTTCATGCCTTTTTTTATCAGTTCTTCATGTTGGATCTTTTATTATGTCTCTATGCTAGTCCATATGCCTCTTATTCCATGATGCTTTTTATTCCATGATGCTTTTTATTCCAAATTTTCTATGATTTGACTATCTCTCCTTACCCCTATTCCTTTTTATTTTTGGATCTAGGCTACTTTCGATCCTATGCTAAATATACGTACAAATGCGTATACGCGGGAACGATGGGGAATATGATAAATATATGGAATTTGGAAAATTGGATATTTTGGATTATTGGGTTTTATGTGAAATTGGCATATTTGGGTATGAATCACATGAAATTGATGAATTGGCCTATAATTGAGTAATATGTGAATTTGATTAATTATTATGTAATTAGTGTAATTAATGACAAGTTGAAATAGGAAAAATTGTGAACATGACAATATGTTGAATTTGAAACTCATGACATTGAATTTTGGGGTTTGGGCAAAATACGAATATTAATGAACATTTGACACGAGGTTAGGCCCAATTGTGGTGTAAGTCTGCCCGGAACCGCCCGGCAAATCCAGCTTCCACAATTGGACATCTAATGTGAGAGGTCAAAGGCAAAAATTTGAGCGTAACGGGTTATGACACGAGGTTAAACTCGAGTTGTGGTGTAAGTCTTCCCGGAACCGCTCGGCACATCCAGCAGCCACAAAGAGTTAGTCTAATGTAGGGGGTCATACATCGTTACGGTATAATGAATGAATTAAGGAATACTAACCATAATAAGACATGTGGGTGACATGGGTATGGTTAGAGGGTTAAGTGGGTGACATGTAAAATATGACATGTAAATAGGGACTTAACCGTAGGAAAGACAAGACATGTAAAACAAGTTAAGTGGGTAGGGTTAAGACCAGCTTAACCAATAATCTAATAAGTGGATAGGGTTAAGAGTAGCTTAACCAATAATATATAAGTGGATAGGGTTAAGACAAGCCTATCCAATAACACATGTTGATTTGATAAGTGGGTGACATGGGTGACATGTGGGATATAATTATAAACACTTAACCAAGTCGAAACATGTAAGAAGACATGAGTAAAAGGGGGTTAAGTGGGAAATCCTAGTGGGGACCAAGCATAGGTGGAAAGCTTGCGTCAAGTGTGGGGACCTTTTTCAACCAATAACCCATTTAGTATCTAAGAAAGCTTGATCTAAGTCGAGGACGGTACATGCTTACTGGGTTTGATTGTAAGAGGTCAAAACGGGTTAGCGGTGGCAACGCAAGTCCAACGGGGTCATGTGCGTGCGTGGGCCTGGGCTGGTAGGTAAGACGTTGTTGCATCGTGTAGGTATAAGCCGTGCATCTTTAGTAGTATCGGGTTGCCACTTTGGGAAGTGATACACCCCACTGTGGGACCAACACGAGTATCTACGAGGTTTAGGGAGCCATTCGAATGGGGAAGGTAGTGGGTATGACTAGCGGAGATAGGAGCAGGCGACACCTATGAAGACAGCTAGGAGTCCAACTACCATATTATGAATAAAGGTTGTAATTAGAATGGGGAGGGTAGTGGGTACAACTAGTGGAGATTGGAGCAGGCGACACCTATGAAGACAACTAGGGGTACACGAAACTACCATTATTATTATTTTGTTTAGGTAAGGGTAGCTTAGCGGTGGTAGGAGCAAGTCGGCACCTACAATAGCGGCTAGAAGTACAAGTAACTACCAAAGTTGTCATGTGGGGACAGTTAGTAAGAAGGGATCAAACTTGTAATTTGGGACTAGTAGTAATGTGGAATAACTAGGTAATGGTGCGGTGTAAAACGTTGTTAGGTGCGATGTATACGTCTTACATGTTGGTTGAGTTGGATAATTCTTTGGGTGCTAGTCTGATGTTGATTTCGGTCTTCGAGGTTAGTACTTGGAGGGTTGTTCGCTTAATCAAGGTGTTGGATTATCTAGATACTTGGAAATGAAATCATCTTGTCCATCTAGTTATCCTTCCTTATCTACGTTACAGTCATATCATGATGCCTGTTTATGTCTGGTCCTATTACTTTACCTATTGTTTGTTAAAATCACTGGACTCGCCAGACTTTATGTCTGACCCGTTTTGTTTCCACCTCTTTTCTTTCCTCCCCCCAGGTCCGTAGGGAGGGAATTCTGCAGCTTAGTTCTGATTTCATCTTGTTGCTTGAAGCGAGTAGATGTACTGCTTTGGGCTCTCTCATCTTTATGGCTTTGCTCATGCTCAGTGGGGATTTATGCATTTATGTTATTTATGTATTTGCTTCTTTGTGTTCTAAGGTGTTTTTGGAAGAGACATATGATCCTATTGTAATGGTTTTATGTACTTTGGACGTAAACTTTTTTTTGAGTTATGATGCTATGAAAAAAGTTTTTTTTAACTTCCGTTGTGTTTTATTTATTTATTCTTGTAATTTATCTGTTCTATACTCTTATAACACTTCATGACATTAATGCATTCCCTTTGTGAGTGACATTAATGGACATGGGGTGTTACAAACACTACTATACTACATAGTATTATATAGTATACATCCTTCAAAATCCACAAATACGTCTCTCATACGTAATTACGTCTTCGAACTTTGGCTAAAATCGGTAACCAGAGCTCTGATACCAAAGGCGATGATTGCCCAAAATCCCTACAATTAACAAGGGAAGTAATGCACTAAATGACGTGTCAGGCAGCTATGGACGATCATCGAGATATGAAACACATGTGGAACCTATCGTATAACCCACAGCGCAAGGATAATATATAATAGAACTTATACAACATGCAATAATAGTGAAGCATATTTGAGGAGAAACTTGAACTTTCATAACAACTAGAAAGAATATTTATACATCTTTGGATAACAACATAAGTGTCTGTACAAATTCGCCTCACTACAACACTCATAGTCAATCATCACACAACGGAAAACAATAGTTACTATATAGTAAAAAGTAATACGCCAGCCTTCCTCTCGCTACCGCACAACATCCTCGCCTCACTAAGCTATGCTACTTGTAACCGGTTAATCAGTTTTCCCATTTAAAACTATTTGAACAACCTAAGGTAATAAGAGGGAAACATAAAACATTGATTGAGACAACAGTCTTAGTGAATGATAAAACAACTATCTAACATCATCAATAAAGTATATGGTAATAGGCAGATTAACCAATCTACCAAAACACCAGACTACCAGAGAAGAACCCAAACCCGTCTTCCTCACATCTGACAGTGATAGCCTTTACAAAAAACATTTGAAAACAACAATGCATCCATGCAATCAGAAATAACCAGACAACATAAATCATAACAACCAGTTATATCTCACGTAAACCACCCTAATCGAGATAAAACATCCCTCAAGCACAAGCCCCGAAGGCCTAAACCAACATCAGACAAGTACCCAAGAAACATCTACTTCGACCTCAGACAATCTACATGAGACGGTACAAGCAAAACAACCAACATTCAATGACTCTGGCTATAACTGCTTATCTTGCTTTAAAACCAACATTAATCGTAGGGTGGCCAACCTTGCCATACGTCAAGTGTGACACCCCACGTCCATTAATGTCACTCTTTAAGAGTATGCATTAAGTTTCATGAAGCGTTATAGGTAAACATAAATAGAAATATTACAAGACAAATATAAAATAACAGCGAAATTTAAAACTTTCTTAAGTAGAAAACATCGTGGTACAAAACATAGTTACATCATAAGTCTGAAATACATAAAACCCTGTACATCAACTTAAAACTTCTATCTTGTACTAAAATCATCAGAGTACAATAATAAAAGTAGCATAATCCCCGAAATATGGCCATAGTAGAGAAGATACTAAATCAAGCAGTACATCTAAGCAGCTCCAAGCAGAATGAAAGAAGAATCCTGATCAAGCCTGGGTATTCCCACCCTGAGCACCTGGGGAGAAACGAAAGAGAAAGAAGAGGAAACAAAATAGGTCAGACATAAAGTCTGGCGAGTCTAGTTACTTTTAGCATATACATAAGTAAAAGCATCATGACAAGCATATAAACTGGATAAGGGAGGTATAGTATATAAAGCAGGTATGACAAGGTAAACAGGATAAAACAAAATAGAATATATTGCACTTCTCTAACACTCTTCTCTACACTAATACTAGTATAACCGAAACAAGATGATCCCAACAAGCACAAGATGGTAGACTTAAGTGTACTTCTAGTGAGAGGTTTTACCCCATACAATAACAGGTAGCCCACAAGAACTGATGGATGTTACCCCTGACGATAATAACGGGCTCCTGATGGCGAGACTAGATGTACCCTAATTACTACCCCAATCGATCGACTCCCTAACTCTGTAGACACCCGTGCTGGCCCCACAGTAGGATGTATCACTTCCTAAAGTGGCAACCCCGTTATTTCTAAGATGCACAGCTATATCTACTGATGCCACAACGTCTTATTTTCCAGAGCAGGCGGACCCGTGCACGCACATGAGCCCAATAGAATGCGCCGTCAGACACGTTTACCCAAGTGACCTCTTATAATCAACTCAGTAAGCGTACCCTGACCCCGACCTACTTCGGGGTTCCCCGTTTGATACCGATATAGGTTACTAACTGATATGGGTCCCACACACCAGATGATACAAGCTTCCCCCTAGGCTTGCATCCCCACTACTAGGATTTCAATAGGTTATTCCTACTAGTTTAACAAGATTGCATAACCCCAACACGTTAAGTTTGTCGAGTTTATATGTATAACCTGCCCCCATATATTTAACAAGATTAACTTAACCCTCCCACTGATTCAAGCAAGTTTACTTAACCCTACTCAAGTTAACAGGTTCATGTAATCCTTATGGATTCAAACATGTTAAGTATTAAAAGTTCATCACCATTCATTCATTTATGGTTATAATGCGCTAGACCTCCCACATTAAGTCTACCACTTGAGGATGCTGGATATGCAGTTGGGTTCGGGCAGACTTCTTCCACAAGTCAGACTTAACCTCGTGCCATAGAACTGTCACGTGTACATTTATGCACTTAGACCCATCACATTAGATTCACCACTAATGGTCGCTAGATATGCCGGGCGGTTCCGGGGAGACTTCTACCACAAGTGTAATTTAACCACGTGTCTAAGCGTGGTTACTGTTTCTAATTACTGTACATCTAGGCATTTTCATTACTAACCAATTTTCATGTTCATTATTCCCTAAATCCCCGTCCGATCTATAGTACAAGTTATGCTCTCGGCTAAGGTTTACATCAAGATATAGATTATGCCCCCAAATCCCAAGTTTTGGCTCAAGGTACAAATTATCACCAAAATTCCCAATCATGTTTTCAATATGAATTATGCCCCAAATTAATCATTCCCAATCGTTCTCAATATCACGCGTTCGCGTATTTCAGCGATAGGCCCAGGTCTGAAGGTAGCCTGGCTACAAAAACAAAAAGGGAATAAGGGAGAGAATAGAACAAGAATAGGCATAGCGAATAAATACTAGCATAAGATGACATAATTGGTCATACTAATAGAACAGGCATAATGGCATGATTAGGCAAAACAATATAATAAGCATACAGTGACATAATTAGGCAAACTAACAAAATAGGGATATCATGAATAGGCGTACTGAGATCTAAATGGCGAATTAGATATACAAGTAATGGAAGATCTGTTGTGATTTCAGATTACTAACAGCCATAAGCTTAGATCCAAACCTATAGGCATGTCAAGACTACATTTTAAAGTGTTTATATCTAAAAATAACATAGACTCACTGTTATTGGATCTAAAGAGAAGAGAATTAATCGTAGATGATGAAGCACAGATCTCTGAATTCGTATAATTTGTTGTTAAAGAAGAATAGGCTATTTTACTTTGAGTTGGGGGAGCACCTCGTTGTTGCAATTGATTTAGATGAATAAAACAATGGGATTAAGGTCCTTTATATGGTTTAAGGTCAACGAATTTGGTCAGAAAACAAGTCCACATACGCAGAACTGAATCTGCATCAGATCTTGGAGGTGTTGACATGGGTATCGACACCCCTGTTGTGGTGTCGACCCATGGGTCAACACCCCTAGGGTGGGGTCGACCCCTAACGGGTCTGGTTCCCTCATTGGTTCCCACCTCTGTTTTTTGAAATGTTTTGAATTATTTTGTATATATATAATTCTCTTGTGCGTGTACAAACTTGAAACCTTAATATCTTCTTTATACGATGTCCGTTTTACGCAAAATCGGAGTCTATCTTAAGTAGAATTCCAAGACAAACGCAATGGTCCAGTCCGGTTTACTTAATTCCAAAAATTTAATTAAGTATTCTTTAGTTTATTATTATATTGTTGTTAAAATTATGGGGTGTTACAATCTCCCCTACTTAAAGGATTTCGTCCCCGAAATCTCCAAGTTAAGAAGAACGTATATCCTAACATCCATCACCCATCTGCACATCCATCAATCACAGGCATCCATTGTCCTTAAAAGATTTCTAATGCTTATATGATATGCAAAGGTGTGTGCATATGTGCTTATGCTAATGCAAAAGATCAAGCGGTCTACTAATTCAGTTGACCTTCTTAATGCAAGGTATGTTAGTGTCATGAATCCAACATGTATGCAAATAATCCTATTAAACCATGTAAAGGCTATATGCGCGCAAAATCATCCATCCAAATGCAACATCCATATGATGATGCACCATTTTCATTCATTAAAAGAAGAAAAATATGCACATGCATCCATATGCGGTATAAGAGTGATTGAGCCGATCTAGTGCTTAATGTGTGTGTATATGCATCCACGAGCAACCACTTGCATCCATCAAGCGTAACATGTCTCAAACTCATGTTTAAATCCATGGGATTTCTACCTAAATATCGAAGGTCCGATAGGATACACTCAAACGATAGAAACAAGCATAAATAAAAGCTTTGGAAAAAGGAAGTTAAGAGCATACCCTTGAAAAGAAAAGGGTACAAAGTGCAAATCTTATCTCCAGCCTCCTAAGTTGCATCCTCTTGGTTATCTCCCCTCTGTAATTTCATCAGCTTGACCTCTCGGTTGCGTAGCTTCTTAACTTCCGATCCAAGAATACGGCTAAGACCTCGTCTAACCATTGCTTCCCGTTCCACCTCTACTTCCTCAAGCATTTTCGGCTCAACTACTTCTGCGGTATCATGCAAGCACTTTCTTAAATGAGAAACGTGGAAAACATCATGAACGCCAGACAGTCTCTCTGGTAGCTTTACTCTATAGGCCATTTGGACAATCCTTTCTGTTATGGGAAATGGCCCTGCAAATCTTGGTGCCAACTTCCCTACAGATCCAAAACGAACCACATTCCTCAAAGGTGATACCTTAATGAAAACCATGTCTCCCACCTCAAACTCAATGTCAGTCCTTCTCCTATCTGCGTAGGACTTCTGCCTGTCCTGAGCTGTTTTCATGCGCTGCGGATAAGATCAATATTTTCTGAAGTTTCTCTAATCATCTCAGGTCCAAGTAGAAGTCTTTCTGTAGATTCCCACCAATAAGTCGGTGACCTACAATGTCACCAACAATGCTTTGAAGGGTGCCATGCCAATACTAGCCTGATAATTGTTGTTGTTGGCGAACTCTACTAAAGGAAGGTGCTCTTCCTATGTCCCTCTGAAATCTAGGATACACAGCCTTAAAAGATCCTCAAGAACTCTATTCACCCTTTGTGTCTGTCCATCAGTCTGAGGGTGATAAGCGGTGCTCAAACACAATTGTATACCTAGTGCTTCTTGCAAACTCCTCCAAAACTCACTGGTGAATATGGGGTCACGATCACTCAATATACTGAAAGGTACTCCATGTAGACGGACTATCTCACGAAGATAAACTAATGCCAACCATGCTGTTGTCCTCTTACTCTTAACAGGAATGAAATATGCGCTCTTAGTAAGTCTGTCCACTATAACCCAAATACTGGTGTTGCCCTTTCTCAATCTAGGCAAACCTTCAATGAAATCCATCGAGATGTTCTCCCGCTTCCACTATGGGACTTCCAAAGGATGAAGTAAACCACCGGGCTTCCTTTTCTCAGCTTTGACTTGCTGGCAAACCAGACACCAAGAAAAAAACTCTGCCACATCTTTCTTTATCCCAGCCCAAAAGAAAACCCTCTTCATATTCTTATACTCACCGCCTGGATGAATAGTCATCCTAGAATGATGGGCTTCCTCAAGGACTATCTTCAACAGACTCCCAACTTGGGAACACAAAGCCTTCCATCTCGTCGCAACCACCCTCTATCATCTATGGAATATCTACTGTGGTGACTAGAAGTCTCCCCTCTACTGAGCCTATCCAAGATGTCTGAAATCTATGGATCCTCTCTCTGTGAAGTTCCTATCTGATCCAAAAGAGTAGGTGGCACCTCTAGTGATGCCAATAAACTAGGTGTAAACTCGGTGGAGGGTCTAAAATCAAAAGTCGATATAAATTCCAAGCTTTCCCTCTCCACAAACAGAAGACTACATATCCTCCTCTGCCTACTCAATACGTCTGCCTTCACATTACCCTTGCCGAGGGTATAAGCAATCTCAAAGTCATAGGACGCTAGGAACTCCATCCATCTATGTTGCCTTAAATTGAGATCCTTTTGCGAGAACAAGTACTTGAGAGATTCATGATCGGTGTACAACTTGAACCTCTCTCCTAGTAGATAATGGTGCCAAGTCTTAAGCGCGAATACGATGGCAGCTAACTCTAAGTCATGGGTAGGGTAGTTCTTCTCATGAACTCTTAACTATCTACCTCCATAACATACTACCTTTCCCTCTTCCATCAGAACCGCACCAAGCCATGTACCACATGCATCAATTTATACCGTGAACACTTTGTTCCCATCATGTAAAGTCAAGACTGGGGTTGTTGTCAGAGCCCTTTTCAATTACTGAAAAGTGTCCTCACAGTTTATACCCCAAGTAAATGTCAGATTCTTCTTCTTCAGTCCGGTGAGTGGGGCCGATATCTTTGCGAAGTCCTTAATGAACTTCCTATAATAGCCCGCTAAACCAAGAAAACTCCTCACCTATGTTGCATTCTTTGGAATCTGCCAATCTTGAATCGCAACTACTTTCGCGGGATCCACTGATATCCCATCCTTAGAGACCACAGGCCCTAGAAATCTCACTTCCTTTCTCCAAAAATGACATTTGGAGAATTTCGCCTTAAGCTGGTGCGCACTGAGAGTTTTCAAAACCTCCCTTAAATGTCGGGCATGCTCTTCCTCGCTCTTCGAGAAAATCAAGATGTCATCAACAAAGACCAAAACGAACTTATTTAGAAACTCCCGAAACACCCTACTCATCAGATCCACAAAATAGACGGGTGCATTCGTCAACCCAAAAGGCATGACGAGCCACTCGAAGAAACCATCTGGAGTTCTAAAGGAAGTCTTGTCTATATTGTCCTCGTCCACCCTCAATTGATGAAAACCTGTGGCCATGTCTAACTGGGAGAAAATTGATGCACCAACAAGATGGTCAAACAGGTCATCTATCCTCAGAAGTGGGTGCCTATTTTTCTTAGTGAGCTTATTCAACTCCCTATAATCCACGCATAAGTAAAGCGAACCATCTGCCTTAGTGGCGAATACTACTGGAGCACCCATTCGGATATGCTTCGCCTAATAAACCCTTTCTCAAGTAGCTCCCCTATTTGCTGGTTGAGCTCCCACCTTTCTCTCGGAGCCATATGACGCACATGCAATGCAACCGACTTTGCATTGTCCACCAAGGATATATGGAAATCAATCTCGCACCTCGGAGGTAATCCCCGAACCTCCTCAAAAACATCAGGATACTCACAGACTACTGGTACAGATCATAGATCATCGATAGATGCATCAAGCGACTCTAGAAAACTAAGCATGACATACCCTTAGGGTCACAGGAAATCTCGAGGGTCCTCCCATGGCAAGTCAAAAGTCTAACGACCCTCCTCTCATAGTCCAGAATGGCACCATACATGGCTAGCCGATCCATCCCTAAAATCAAATCATAGTCCATGAAACCAAGCACATATGTGTTGCATTCAAACTCGACGCCCAACATAGATATTCTCAAACCCCAAAAAATCAAAGACAAATGAGTCGTACCCCTAATGGTGCTTAAGACAACAATGGGATCCAAAACCATACTAGTACTAAGGTATAGAGACTCAACCACATAATCAGATATAAAAGAATGTGAAGCGCCCGAATCAAAAAGAGTTCTAACAGGATGATTGGAAAGAGAAATCAAACCTTCAATGGAAACTTTCCTACCTCTATCTGGCACACCGGCCATAAGAGCATGCACCTTCCCTCCCAAAGATCCTGCCCTTTGACCATGTCCTTGCTTCTTCGGGCACTCCTTAGAAAAGTGTCCGACCTCACCACAATTGAAACAAGTATTTTTCTTCCTTTTGCAGCCTTTGAGCAAATGACCCTCGCGTCCGCAATTATGACATTTCCTCTTATCTTTAGCCTTGTCATTCTTTCCGCCCTTCTTTTATAGTTGTTGTTGTCCTTTCTTAGGCCACACTTTCTTATTTTATGTTTCCTCAACCTTAGCCTCTTTCTTTTCACCTTTATCTTCCTCATGCATTATACCATATCAACGAGTTTCTAAAAAGTTGCTCCCCTTGGAATATGAGACATAACTAACCCAGAGAGTTTCATTTAATCCTCTAGCAAACCTCAAGGCTTTCTTGTGTGGGTTATTCACTAGCTCCAAACCTCGCTAATTGATTGAATTTATTAACATACTTTTTCACAGACATGCTTCCTTACTTAAGCGCCAAAAACTTTTCCATTTGCATACTTTGCTCGGCTTGAGAAAGAAACATCATTTTGAATCTCTATCGGAAATCATCCCAAGTCTCCACTGGACGCCCTGCTTGCATCACTTCCCACCAGAATGAAGCCTCATCTTTCGGCTGCCAAACCGCTAACTGAGTCTTCCTACGATCATCAACTTCGAAAATTCCAAACAAAAACTCCATCTCTTTAAGCCAATTCCTTGCTTCTACAAAAGTCTCAGTTCCTCGGAATGACTTTCCTCCCATAGCACAGAAATCCTTGCATATCTTAGAGAAATTACCAGCACACGGAGGAGGAGGAGGAACAGCGGCTGCAGCTGGGGAAGTGGCGTCTGCTTGGCCTTCGGCGGGTGCCATAGCCTTCTGATACCTACGAAACCAAGCTGGTATCTGTATGCCCTTTGGAACATAAGGTTCCCTAGACATGCTGAAAAGAAAAAGGAAAAAGGGATTCAAAAAGAGAATCGAAAGATATTACATATGGCTTTGGGAAATATGTTTTTCAAAATAGACTTTTCTTTTGAAAATGCTTTCTTGTAAAACCTTTTTGAAAACAATTTTCAAAATCTTTTATCTGATCTGGTAACCTTCAGCACTAATACCAAGTGTGACACCCCACGTCCGTTAATGTCACTCTTTAAGAGAATGCATTAAGTTTCGTGAAGCGTTATAGGTAAACAGAAAAAAAAAATTGCACGACAGATATAAAATAACAACGGAATTTAAAACTTTATTAAGCAGAAAACATCGTGGTTCAAAACATAGTTACATCATAAGTCTGAAATACATAAAACTCAGTACATCAACTTAAAACTTCTGTCTTGTACTAAAATAACCAGAGTACAATAATATAAGAAGCATAATCCTCAAAATATGGCCATAGTAGAGAAGATACTAAATCAAGCAATACATCTAAGCAGCTCCATGCAGAATGAAAGAAGAATCATAATCAAAGCCTGAGTATTCCCATCCTAAGCAACTTAGGGGGTGGACAAAAGAGAAAGAAGAGGTAACAAAATAGGTCTGACATAAAATATGGCGAGTTTAGTTACTTTTAGCATATAAATAAGTAAAAGCATCTTGACAGGCATATAAACTGGATAAGGGAGGTACACTATATAAGGCAGGTATGACAGGGTAAATAGGATAAAACAGAGTATAATATATTGCGCTTCTCTAATACTATTCTCTGCACCAATGTAGTATAACCGAAACAAGATGATCCCAACAAGTACAAGATGGTAGACTTAGGTGTACTTCTAGTGAGAGGTTTTACCCCATACAATAACAGGTAGCCCAACAAAACTAACGGATGTTACCCCTAATGATAATAACCGGCTCCTAAATAGGTGAGCCTAGATGTACACTAATTACTACCCCAATCGATTGGCTCCCTAACTTCGTAGATACTTGTGTTGTCCCCACAGTAGAATGTATCACTTCCTAAAGTGGCAACCCCGTTATTTCCAAGATGCACAGCTATATCTACTGATGCCACATCATCTTATTTTCCCGAGCAGGTGGACCCATGCACGCACATGAGCCCGATGGAACGCGCCATCGAACACCTTTACCCAAGTGACCTCTTATAATCAGCTCAGTATGCATGCCCTGACCCCGACCTAGTTCGAGGTTCCCCATTTGATACCGATATAGGTTACTGATTGATAAGGGTCCCACACACCAGATGATACAAGCTTCCCCTTAGGCTTGCATCCCCACTACTAGGATTTCAACATGTTATGCCTACTAGTTTAACAAGATCGCATAACCCCAACAGGTTAAGTTAGTCGGGTTTATGTGTATAACCCGTCCCCACATATTTAACAAGATTAACTTAACCCTCCCACTGATTCAAGCAAGTTTACTTAACCCTACTCAAGTTAACAGGTTCATGTAATCCTTATGGATTCAAATAGGTTATGTATTACAAGTTCATCACCATTCATTCATTTATGGTTATAATGCGCTAGACCTCCCACATTAAGTCTACCACTTGTGGATGCTGGATATGTCGGTTGGGTCCGGGCAGACTTCTTCCACAAGTCGGACTTAACCTCGTCTCTTAGCACCATCATGTGTACATTTATGCACTTAGACCCCTCACATTAGATTCACCACTTATGGTCGCTGGATACGCCGGGCGATTCCGGGTAGACTTCTACCACAAGTGTAATTTAACCTCGTGGCTAAGCGCGGTTACAGTTTCTAATTACTGTAAATCTAGGCATTTTCATTACTAACCAATTTTCATGTTCATTATGCCCCTAATCCCCATCGGATCTATGGTACAAGTTATGCCCCCGGTTAAAGTTTAGATCAAGATATAGATTATGCCCCTAAATCCCAAGTTTTCGCTCAAGGTACAAATTACGCCCAAAATTCCCAATCATGTTTTTAATATGAATTATGCCCCCAAATTAATCATTCCTAATTATTTCCAATTGCATGCGTTCGAGTATTTCAGTGACAGACCTAGGCTCGAAAGTAGCCTGGCTATAAAAACAAAAAGGGAAGAAGGGCGAGAATAGAACAAGAATATGCATAAGAATAAAAACTAGCATAAGATGACATAATTGATCATACTAATAGAATAGACATTGTGGTATGATTAGGCAAACAACATAATAAGCATACAGTGACATGATTAGGGAAACTAACAAAATAGGGATATCATGAATAGGCATACTGAGATCTAAACGGTGAATTAGATATACAAGTAATGGTAGATCTGTTGTGATTTCAGATTACTTATAGGCATAGGCTTAGATCCAAACATATAGGCTGAGACGACCTGAACTTCCCCGTGAAGGAAAGCCTGGATTGAATTGAGGACAAGACCAACCAGAACACAAACAGAAGAACATTTCATTGCTTATTACAATAATTCCATCAGAATACAAGAATATACAGAGTGAACGAATAAAATACATTCGATAAATATCAGAGATTACAATAAATTACATAGCAACGGAAAAATAATAGAAAACACAACTGAAAATAATACACAGAAACAGAGCCTTCCGAGTATCGTTCCAGCTGTAAATCAGGATTCTGTGAATATAAATCTGCAAAACCAAAACTACTAGCTGCCCGAGTGGAAATAGGGGCACCCAGAATTTAGGTTAAAACAATAAACTCCAGGTCAGTCATGTGACTGGTGTGAGAACTAAAACATTTATTAATCTTTATTTTAAAGTTAGGTAAATCAAGGGACCACGCCATATAACACGGAACAAGTTTCCTCCCAAGAATACCAGTGCATAAAGCAACAACGCAATGCTAAATAAAGAACAATGAAGCTATTATAAGACCCAGGTCCCATCACACAATGCAACACAAGCCGAAGGATAGGGTTTTACCTTATAATAGCCAAAGAATGCTTGATACGCTAAATTTCATCTTTTATTATTACTATAAGTGCATAGTGTCAAAACGATTTCAAATACAAATATAAATGTATCAATCCTAGACGGCATGGGTACCATATATCATGTCACCAATACTAGGCTCTACAATCAAAACCGCAAAGTCACGTATTGGAAGTTGGATTTCCATCTGTGAACCAAGGCAAGGGATCGTCCTTACTGCTTCGAGATTCTCTAGCCCGTGTCTCAGGCAAGTACTCTGTCAATCCTTGGATCGTCAGGGCCGGTCCACCGATGTGGACTAAAATGCATGAACACTGCGTTTCCCCGCCCTATGGGGCGTCAATGAGCCCAATGACTCCATCGGACCCGGATTGTCCAATCTAACCGAGGCGCCCCGCAATCCATCATCCACATAAGTAAAATGTCCGGGCGTGCAAAACCAAAAACACCACTCCTAGTTAGAAGGAAACGCATGCCCTCCCTGAGGTCCTTCTCCCATTTCTGGTTCACAACGGGGTGTGAGGCTCGCGAATTAACGCTACACAAAGCTACACTGTATTAAAGCCGTGCTTTGATCATCAACCACAAGACTCTGCTTTTCAACAAAAGCCTTGATCATTTGCATCTTAGCATGCCACACAGGCAAACCACTCCATGCAACCGATATCCATCATTCACACAGAATGATATCCAATGTCAGACACACAGTCCATTTAAAAGTTCGTTCTGGGTTTGAACGAAACCGGAAAACCTTATTCCTTGCATATCCATCGATCTCCAAGTACGTCTGGACGATCACCAACTGATTCCCTCCTCTTGGGTGTACAACCCAATCAAGATCATCAGAAATCATCCAAACGATGTGAAGACCTCCGGTCTTCTACCACCGTCTTCATCTTTGACTTATCGTCGTATCAGTTATTCAGAATGGGATAAACGCGGTCTTTTGAATAACTCGCGTATATAATAAACAAGTGTTACACAAACACAACATATGCCTCATTCCAATTCAATAGTCACTAACCGTAAATTAGTAAGAGAACAATTCCCCAAATATTAACCCCGAAGGCCAAAACCAACATCAGATCAATACCCAGGAAACCATTCATCTTAACTAATCTTCAGTTAGTTGCTAAATTTCACATTCTTAGGGAAATGTCCCCATTAATTTTATCAAAGATAAATTTCTTAAATTTATTTTTTAATCTTCTTTTGAATATTAATTCAAACCAAATCATGGTTGATCCAAACTAGTCGGGATTAACGAACCTTACTGAAGTAATCAATTGTTAAATTTCCTAACCCCAACCTATTCATCCCATAAAGTAAAACTGGTAATACTTCATATCTAACACCACGGTGTTATCGGTAAATTCAATTACGATTTCACGTTCAAATTAATTAATGATTTAACTATCATCTAGAGTAAAACTGGTGGTACTCCATTCTCGATGACTTCTTGAATTTGATAATTTTAATTATCAAATTCACTTTTCAATATATTTAAAGATTCATTAAAACACTAATTCAGTTTTAATTTCCAAAAATCATTACTTAATGATTATTCAAATCCAGGAAATAAATCCTATCTCTAACTGGGTTAAAGAACCAATGTTATTTAAAACACGGTTCACGATAAACCCATAAATCAATTCCAATTCAATTCCAATTAAATATTATTTAATTGGTATACTTCATTAAATCTAAATAAAAAGATTTAATCTTTTTTTCAACTGGATTTAAGAACAGTGCTAATGAAGACACCATTCACGACAAACCCAAATCCCATTTGATATTAAATACAAGGCTCTAAATAGAAAATATATCGGCTTATATTCAATATCAAATACTACAACCAACAAATATCGTATTGGAAATAAAGATATAAATATATCTTTCAAATTTCCATAACAATATCTGTATAATCACGAAATTCAATATCGAAATATTCCGAAGATTATTTCGATTCAAATCCATTTCCAATTTATATATTGGAAATTATGGTTATTTTCAAAACCATTTCAAATCCACTTTATTTATTTTAAAAATAAATGGGAATATAATTCTAGTTCAAAACTAGTTCATTTCAATAAAAATATATTTTTATCTTTTCGACTATGGAATTTTTCATCCCAATTCGTTTCAAATCATTTATTATGATTTTACACTAATTATTGATATTTTTAAAAAATTTATCAAGGCCCGTTCAGTCGATTTCCATAAACGGCCATCGAACTACACTTATAGCGACCTTTTCCAAATTTGATTTGGACATAATTCCAAATCCAACCGTTAGATTTCTAGTTTCTTGTATTTTTAGAAATCTCTTTTCGATACGAACCCAACGGTTCCGGTTTTAGGAGAATCCGACGGTCGGATCCTCCGTAATGTCCGTTCGAAGTCAATGGTCGAAATTCGTGAACTGCCGCAGCGCGGCGCGTTCTATTCAGGCCATTATATATAATATATATTTTGTCGATTTCCATTTAAAACGTATTTTATGAATCGTTTTAAATTCATTTTCAAAACGATTTCAACTTCCGTCTCAAATTCAAATCAAAATTGAATTTTCCAATATAAATTCGTTTTAAATTAATTTCAAATTGATTTCAATTCAAATCGATTTCAATTCAATTTCAATCCGTTTTAAATTCAATTCAAAATGATTTAAATTCTTTTTTAGTTTAATTCTATTTCAATTTAATTCTATTTCAAATTAATTCTATTTCAAATTAATTCGAAATTAAATTCTATTTCAATTTAATTCGAATTTCAATTTAATTCGAATTTAAATTTTATTTCAATTTAATTCGAATTTCAATTTTCCATATCAATTCAATATTAAAACGATAATATTTTCAAAATATTCAATTTTGAAATCACTTTTCGATATTCATTATAAAACGAATACATCGACAAAATTCCAGTTCGTGTTAAAATGGCGTTTAACTACATAACACGGCTTCACATTTCAATATTCACTAAATATTATTTTAAAATATTCGATAATTCTGAACGGGAATCAGGCACAGTCAATTACCATATAATTTGATTATATGGATTTCACACAGCAAATGTGTACAACAACAATCCATCATCCAGAGTGCATTCTACACTGTATAAGCGTTAAATATAAATATTCGATGCTTATACAGCCTGTCAACCAATCGATTGACATACAACTAATTATTGGGATTAGTGTATGTCCAATATCATCCCAATACCCATGTGGGGTTTCAAACAATCAAACACAGGTTTTATTTGTGCAGTTGGGCGATGTGTAAAATTTATCATCCCAATCAATATCAGTCAAGTGTGTGTACATAAACAAATCGTCCGATTTGTTTATAAATATTTATTTAATATACACGTTAAAAATTATAGTTTTAACTATAAAATATTTATTCATTCCACATCACACAATAAAATTTTACAACACATCAATCAAACAAACAAGTCATCCATGGTCTGTGGACGACGGGTGTCGGGTGCTACTAAGCACCGTCTGCATCCTAGTTGTAATGACCCACACTTTTATTAACTGATCGTAAGTATCGTATTTACAAATACGAGTTGAAATTCATATTTTTAATATTTCAAAACATATCAAAGAATTTAAATGCATTTCTTTTACATGTGTAATAGCACTTATACATACATATATCACAACATTTAATAGAATCCTCTTTACACATTTCTGTATAATAGCATGGAATTGATAGCGTTTGTTTAAATTCATTTATTTATGTTGAATAATAACACTTATTCCTAGCAAGATTAAAAATGCCGTTTTTATTTCACTTATTTTGTTCATTTTTCCAAAAAGGGTTTAGAACTTGAGTTTTTGAAAATCTCTTGATTTAAAAACTTATATCCCTTGCATGAAAAAATATGCTTTGTCATTTTGTAAGGATTTAAATACTTATATTATTTTTAGCAAATTCTTGTTTTAAAAGCATGAAGCACTTGAAATGGAAAAGAACACGCCAAAACACATTTGTGTCAAAGCAAGTTATAGGAACATTTTTGCATGCACACATACATGAAACACCATTTTGCAAACATTTTCATGAATATGCACATAAAGATGCACCTACACAAGATGCACCTTTACTAGTTCTAGGCTAGCAAGGAGAAAATCAAGAAAAAGATATAGTTTCTCATGACAAATCAACATTGATTTAATATTTTCAGTTTTAGAATCTTCTTTGTTTCTTACATTAGATTTTCTGAAATTTTCTTTCTTTTTATTTTCCCAAAATGATTGATTTTATCACAAGGCATGTGCCAAAGATTTACAAAATCTTGTGCATTTAAAACCATAAGTACGCCTACCCTAGGTGATCTCTAAAACTAGGATTTTCTGAGATTTCTCATGTCAAATACTCACATGGCCGTGAGCAAATATGTGCAGAAAATTTTCAGAATCTTAAATACCTTGAAGGCCAAGGTAAGGTATTTTATAATATATGTTAAATCAACATTTTTCATGTGAAAGGGTGAGATAGAGAACATGTGAAAAACTGAACACTTAAGGTACAAGAATCATTCATTAACCAAGGAAAAGATTTGGAAAATATAGCTATGTCATGTTGCATTTAAGGGATGTTTCATAGAGAGGCCAATGGGAGGGAAATAGGTAGCATAGGCAGGTGATTTCAGTGTGGGTTTAGGATGATGCAAGCCATGTGAACTGAGATTGTGTGTGTTGATATTGAAAGAGAAAAGAGTTTTAATATTGCCTTGCATTTGTCACATCAAATTCTGAAAACAGATTTTTCCTCTTTCAAATTCTAGCAATTTAATGCACCATATTTTTAAATGTTTTCATACACCTATAAATAAGACTTGAGCATGCTCATTTTATTCACAACACAAAAGCATTCAAATGAAATAAGTAAAGAAGAAACTAAGGGCTTTAACCAAAATCTGTGAGCTTCTAAGCAAAACTTTGAGTAAACTTTTTTTTAAATTTACTTCCTGCACTTCTGTTTTAGACTGAAAGTTAAATTTGGCCTTGTGATGATTTTGTTAAGATTTGTATGTCTTATTGCCTATCGGTTTTACCTAATCAAAGCATTCTTTTTGTTTGGTACTTAAACCTTTAAGTATCAAGTGTTTAGAAAAAGTGAGTAAGCATTTCAAAGTTTTTTTCCTGTTTGCTCCTGTTTTGAACTGTTAAATGAGAATGGCTATTGGTTGTTTGTTGTGTTGAATGTAAATTTACTTGAGTCACTTCTTTACTTAACCACAAAGCTAAGGTAGATGTTTTCCTTTTTGGTTAAAACTTGTATTGATTGATAGGTAACAAAACCCTGTTGAATTGTTTCCTGTTTTAAATCATCAAAAACTTATGATCATGGATCAATACACCAAAGTAGATGGATTCAGGGTAGTTTAAGGACAAGGTCATGCCGCTATATCACAACCCAAAATCATTCAAGAGTTAGAATAAAAACATTGAAAATAGTGTCACTGGAAAATGAAAAAAACACAGTATCTCTCTGTTTGATCAAAATTTCAAATCCCATAAAAACTCATTTCAGGTATATACATGGAATCCTATATCAAAATAATGATTTTTAAGAGTAAATCATATTTTTTAAATATGTGGATCAAGAGAAATAAGAGGATGATCGAAAAAGACATTATTGGGAAATTCCGGCGAACCACTGACCTGGGGATGGTGGCGTTCGACTAGAAGGAGGAGGGTGGATCATAGATTATGGGAAAAATACAACTTTAATTTTTAATTAAGTAATTTGAGTGTTTTAGGTTTAATTAGGGTTGAACTGTTGTTTTGGGTTCTGTTTTATACGCCGGAGCTGCTCATCGATGGTGGGGCTTTGGGGGTGCGGTCATGGGGAACAGGGGCGTCGGGGTGTCAGGTTGTCAGGGCAGGGAGGTGGCGGCGGCACATGGTCAGAGGAGGTGACGGGAGGTGGTTTCTTGGATGGTGGTTTTTACTGGAGAAAGACATGGACGGTGAAATCACGGTAGTGGCAAGGAGGTGACGAACAGGGTGGTGCGACGTGGTCTAGTGGTGGCAAGGGATGTGCGGTTGTGGTCGGAGGGGGTCCAGGTTGGACGCGTCAACTGTGCACGTGCACAGGATCAGGAGGAGAACGAGAAGAGGGATGCTGTGAAACTGGTGTGATCGGGCTAAGAAATCTTAGTGAAATCGAAGTGGTACTTCCTACCCTGGTACTTTAGTGTTAATGAGTTTAAAACTCTAGTTTTAATTAGAAATCCAGGTTTTCTATAAGTAATTATAATGTAAATTATACATTAAAATAAAGAAAGTAGAAAATAAAAACAACATTTATGTTTTGCAAACTGTCGAGTCAAGAAAAGAAAGTGAATCAGGCTTAAATCGGTTTTTATCCGCAGTTGAAATCTAAAATACAAAAACTGGAATTTAAATTTAATTATAAATTTAATTTATAATTAGAGATGATTTTCTAATGTTCAAACTGTAAAGCCAACAAGAAGAGAGTCGATCAAGGGTGAAAGATCAGACGCCGTTTTGACCGACGTCGAGAAGTCAACACAGAAGTTATAATTTTGGTGAAATTATAAATTTAATTTACATTGGAATTTATTTTCAAATGAAACAGTTGGATTTTAAACAAAACAAGGTAGATAAATCATATGTAACACATACACTAGGATCTGTCAGTTTTATCTGATATCTAAAATATCTGATAAGAAACTGATTGTAAAACAGTTCTGTACTGTTTAAAACCCGAACTATGAATGATGTTTTAATCGTGTTGGACTGATAAAATTAAAAAGAAGGAACTTTATCAGTATGGAAAGAAGAAGTGAATCTGTTTTGTCGAGATCTGAAATTAAAGTACAGAGGCTAAAATTTAATTTAAATTTATAATTAGAATTTGAAAGGGTTTTCAAACAAAAAGATTCAAGCTTTAAAGTAAACAAAGAGGGAGCTGATCAAGTATAGAAGATCAGATATGATTCTGACAGGATTCGAGAAGTTAGCACAGAAACGTAATTTATGTTAAATTTTAAATTTTGTTTTATAATTTAGATTAGAATTTATCTTATAATGAAATATTTAAACTGTAAACCAGAAGTATTTACTAACTGGATTTTTCTGATCCGAGGAAATAGTCATACATTGTTCTGTATTGACTAAGAACTATATTTTTCTTATGAATGTTAAAAAATTTTAAGAAGAAGATTTATTTCTATTAGTTTAAGAAATAGATCAAGAGTAAGGGATCAAAAAGGAATTTGACGAGAGGAATTCAAAGTGTAAAAGCTGTAAAGAAATTTTATAAAATCATAAATTTAATTCAGTTGTGAATGCTTAGATCAAGAAGTGATTATGAGAAATAATTTTCTTAAGAATAATGTGCTTATTCATTTTCAAGGTTGACAAACAAGATGGAAAACCCGTCCAGCGCGCACACTAAAATTTTCCAATTCTCCGATACGATCAAAGTGCCAGATATAGGCAAGATGACCGTATACTGTTTGATTTGACTGTAATTATCTATGTGGATTAGATTATAGTCATGATAGATTAATGATTTAAAAAGAAAATGTTCGTTAATCATTTCAATAAGACCGGATTAACAATCCACTTTGAATTGATTATACGATGCGCGTCAGAGATTATTGAAGATAATAGAAGACGGAGTTGTGCAAGGACTATTTTTAAATAGTGCCTTCGGTTTGTCCAATCCCAGGACAACTTGTATGGACGAATGTCTGACAAAGTAATTCTAACTGGTCACGTATGTTGGTCTCTTCAAACGTATTTATATGGTGGCAGAGGAATTCGTTTCTCTCGCTGTATACCTATAATTTATTTTTGGGGAAGTCAATTAGTGATCGGAAAGTTTTGACGATGTGGCATTCAAAGAAAATAAAGAGATGATGATCAAGCGTAAGTCTAGCCTCAAGCCTCACACCCAGGAAATGACAAAAATCGGACAGGCAACATGGCTATGTGGGTCGCTCCCATTAGGGTGTATTGTCACCATCTAGAGAATATTCATATTGTTACTTCTTTCATTTCTGTATCTCCCGAAAATTTCGGTGGTCGCGACAAAAAGCCGAAAGGTGACAATATATTCGATACTCTCAAGAGAAATGAGTGGTCGGTCATGTGTGGGCCGGGTTGCAAGACGTTCTTGTTGAACCCAGTGTATTCGTCTCTAGAGATACACAATCGGAAGGTGGTTCCATAAATTGTCATTGTTGGAAATCCAATTTCCATAAGCGCCAAGCGATTTGTATTTGTATACCATGTAGGAGAATGTGAGATGCAAGCATTCTTCTAGATTCTACATTATTTGTGAAAGGCTTATATGATAAATATCTGATTCCAAATATACAAAATGTTTTGATCTCATAAGGATAAAACACGTTCCGTATTCACGGCGTGGTCTTATTAGATATTTTTATTTATTTTTGTTTTAAACTGTTTACTCATACCAGTCCCCTGATTGACCCGGAGTTTATTTTTCTGTGTTTTCCCTTAAAATCTTGGGTATTCATAACGCTTGTTATGAATAGACAAGTGAATCAGGATTTGGATAAACCTGTGAAGCTGGAATGAAGATTTTGCTGTGTGTTGATCCCTATCTACTGCATAATTATAAGTCTGCCGATTGGATATTAATGACATGTATAATTAAGGAGGTACTATGAATGTGTTGTATCACTAGACCTATATTGTTCTGCTGTAATATTTCCGCTGTGTAATATTAAAGTATCATCTTTTATGAAAATTCCGCTGTGAGATTCTGATGTTTCTGTGTTTTTTCTCTTATATCTATTCTTTTTCTTATTAATGGCACGACTTCCAATGTGTTCGAAAGTTGGGTCGTTACATTTGGTATCAGAGCTTAGGTTACTGATAACCTAGGCTTTGGGTGAGTGTGAGAGAGCGTATTTTTATATAAAATTTAAAAAGAATTTAAATCAACTTGGATGATATAATCAAGACTCGATTGATGACCTGTTATATTTAGACGATTTAGATGAGTAACCAAGAACGAAGAAGTCGAGCTGGAGGGTCGTCCACTACTACTGGTCGTAATACTGGATCCCAAGATCAAGGAGAGACTGTGGGAAGAGGTTGTACCAGTCCGACAGGACAAAAGTTTTGAAAAGGAGTTAATTAACCAGGGTCAGCCTCGAGATAAAATTAATATGTTTGGCTTAAATATGGAAATATCCAATCATATTGATACTGGAAATCGAGTTAGAATTCTAAATTGAATTAAAAATTTGGATTTCCTGAAATTAAGTCTGGACTCAGGTATTAGTGATATGAACTCAGGAAAAAAAAATGAACTGGTCGTTTTGTGGAATTAAAACATATTTTGAGTCCCGAGATGGAGAAATTTAATGGGGACTGTGGAGAATACTTAACGGAGTTAAGAGGATTGACTGGTGAGTTAAAAAGGAATTTGGACAGATACCTGTACTTGAGCAAGATTGATTTAAATCAATGGAGTGGATAAGACTTGAAATTTATTTCAAGTATATTTAGGAGTTGATGAGAATTCTAGAATAATTTTTTCAAGGATGGAATGTTTTTGTTCAACCATAGTAACAATAACTATTTATTTATGTGTGTCGACAACTCTAAAACTACTGCTTACAAATTTTGAGGACGAAATTTTTATAAGGGGGGTAGAATGTAATGACCCAGACTTTTATTAACTGATTGTAAGTATCGTATTTACAAATACGAGTTGAAATTCATATTTTTAATATTTCAAAACATATCAAAGGATTTAAATGCATTTCTTTTACCTGTGTAACAGCACTTATACATACGTATGTCACAGCATTTAATAGAATCCTCTTTACACATTTCTGTATAATAGCATGGAATTGATAGCGTTTGTTTAAATTCATTTATTCATGTTGAATAATAACAATTATTCCTAACAAGATTAAAAATGCCATTTTTATTTCACTTATTTTGTTCATTTTTCCAAAAAGGGTTTAGAACTTGAGTTTTTGAAAATCTCTTGATTTAAAAACTTATATCCCTTGCATAAAAAAATATGCTTTGTCATTTTGTAAGGATTTAAATACTTATATTATTTTTAGCAAATTCTTGTTTTAAAAGCATGAAGCACTTGAAATTGAAAAGAACATGCCAAAACACATTTGTGTCAAAGCAAGTTACAGGAACATTTTTGCATGCACACATACATGAAACACCATTTTGCAAACATTTTCATGAATATGCACATAAAGATGCACCTACACAAGATGCACCTTCACTAGTTCTAGGCTAGCAAGGATAAAATCAAGAAAAAGATATAGTTTCTCATGACAAATCACCTTTGATTTAATATTTCCAGTTTAGAATCTTCTTTGTTTCTTACATTACATTTTCTGAAATTTGCTTTCTTTTTATTTTCCCAAAATGATTGATTTTGTCACAAGGCATGTGCCAAAGATTTACAAAATCTTGTGCATTTAAAACCATAAGTACGCCTACCCTAGATGATCTCTAAAACTAGGATTTTCTGAGATTTCTCATGTCAAATACTCACATGGCTGTGAGCAAATATGTGCAGAAAATTTTCAGAATCTTAAATACCTTGAAGGCCAAGGTAAGGTATTTTATAATATATGTTAAATCAACATTTTTCATGTGAAAGGGTGAGATAGAGAACATGTGAAAAACTGAACACTTAAGGTACAAGAATCATTCATTAACCAAGGATAAGATTTGGAAAACATAGCTATGTCATGTTGCATTTAAGGGATGTTTCATAGAGAGGCCAATGGGAGGGAAAAAGGTAGCATAGGCAGGTGATTTCAATGTGGGTTTAGGATGATGCGAGCCATGTAAACTGAGATTGTGTGTGTTTATATTGAAAGAGAAAAGAGTTTTAATATTTCCATGCATTTGTCACATCAAATTCTGAAAACAGATTTTTCCTCTTTCAAAATCTAGCAATTTAATGCACCATATTTTAAAATGTTTTCATACACCTATAAATAAGACTTGAGCATACTCATTTTATTCACAACACAAAAGCATTCAAATGAAATCAGTAAAGAAGAAACTAAGGGCTTTAACCAAAATCTGTGAGCTTCTAAGCAAAACTGTGAGTAAACTTTTTTTTAAATTTACTTCCTGCACTTCTGTTTTAGACAGAAAGTTAAATTTGGCCTTGTGATGATTTGGTTAAGATTTGTATGTCTGATTGCCTATCAGTTTTACCTAATCAAAGCATTCTTTTTGTTTGGTACTTAAACCTTTAAGTATCAAGTGTTTAAAAAAGGTGAGTAAGCATTTCAAAGTTTTTTTCCTGTTTGCTCTTGTTTTGAACTACTAAATGAGACTGGCTATTGGTTGTTTGTTGTGTTGAATGTAAATTTGCTTGAGTCACTTCTTTACTTAACCACAAAGCTAAGGTAGATGTTTTCCTTTTTGGTTAAAACTTGTATTGATTGATAGGTAACAAAACCCTGTTGAATTGTTTCCTGTTTTAAATCATCAAAAACTTATGATCATGGATCAATACACCAAAGTAGATGGATTCAGGGTAGTTTAAGGACAAGGTCATGCCGCTATATCACAACCCAAAATCATTCAAGAGTTAGAATAAAAACATTGAAAATACTGTCACTGGAAAATGAAAAAAAACACAGTATCTCTCTGTTTTATCAAAATTTCAAATCCCATAAAAACTCGTTTCAGGTATATACATGGAATCCTATATCAAAATAATGATTTTTAAGAGTAAAATCATATTTTTTAAATATGTGGATCGAGAGAAATAAGAGGATGATCGAAAAAGACATTATTGGGAAATTCTGGCGAACCACTGACCTGGGGATGGTGGCGCTCGGCTAGAAGGAGGAGGGTAGATCATAGATTATGGGAAAAATACAACTTTAATTTTTAATTAAGTAATTTGAGCGTTTTAGGTTTAATTAGGGTTGAACTGTTGTTTTGGGTTCTGTTTTATACGCCGGAGCTGCTCGTCGATGGTGGGGCTTTGGGGGTGCGGTCATGGGGGAACAGGGGCGTCGGGGTGTCAGGTTGTCAGGGCAGGGAGGTGGCGGCGGCACATGGTCAGAGGAAGTGACGGGAGGTGGTTTCTTGGATGGTGGTTTTTACTGGAGAAAGACATGGACGGTGAAATCACGGTAGTGGCAAGGAGGTGACGAACAGGGTGGTGCGACGTGGTATGGTGGTGGCAAGGGATGTGCGGTGGTGGTCGGAGGGTGTCCAGGGTGGCCGCGTCGACTGTGCACGTGCACAGGATCAGGAGGAGAACGAGAAGAGGGATGCTGTGAAACTGGTGTGATCGGGCTAAAATCCATGATGGCCAGGAAGTTGGAACTTTGGTAGTGGCACTTTTGTTTGGCTCGCAAGGAAACATGATGACCGGGCTAAGAAATCTTAGTGAAATCGAAGTGGTACTTCCTACCCTGGTACTTTAGTGTTAATGAGTTTCAAACTTTAGTTTTAATTAGAAATCCAGGTTTTCTATAAGTAATTATAATTTAAATTATACATTAAAATAAAGAAAGTAGAAAATAAAAACAACATTTATGTTTTGCAAACTGTCGAGTCAAGAAAAGAAAGTGAATCAGGCTTAAATCGGATTTTGTCAGCAGTTGAAATCTAAAATACAAAACCTGGAATTTAAATTATAAATTTAATTTATAATTAGAGATGATTTTCTAATGTTCAAACTGTAAAGCCAGCAAGAAGAGAGTCGATCAAGGGTGAAAGATCAGACGCCGTTTTGACCGACGTCGAGAAGTCAGCACAGAAGTTATAATTTTGGTTAAATTATAAATTTAATTTACATTGGAATTTATTTTCAAATGAAATAGTTGGATTTTAAACAAAACAAGGTAGATAAATCATATGTAACACATACGCTAGGATCTGTCAGTTTTATCTGATATCTAAAATATCTGATAAGAAACTGATCGTAAAACAGTTATGTATTGTTTAAAATCCGAACTATGAATGATGTTTTAATCGTGTTGGACTGATAAAATTAAAAAGAAGGAACTTTATCAGTATGGAAAGAAGAAGCGAATCTGTTTTGTCGAGATCTGAAATTAAAGTACAGAGGCTAAAATTTAATTTAAATTTATAATTAGAATTTGAAAGGGTTTTCAAACAAAAAGATTCAAGCTTTAAAGTCAACAAAGAAGGAGCTGATCAAGAATAGAAGATCAGATATGATTCTGACAGGATTCGAGAAGTTAGCACAGAAACGTAATTTCTGTTAAATTTTAAATTTTGTTTTATAATTTAGATTAGAATTTATCTTCTAATGAAATATTTAAACTGTAAACCAGAAGTATTTACTAACTGGATTTTTCTGATCCGAGGAAAAAGTCATACATTGTTCTGTATTGAATAAGAACTGTATTTTTCTTATGCATGTTAAAGAAATTTAAGAAGAAGATTTATTTCTATTAGTTTAAGAAATAGATCAAGAGTAAGGGATCAAAAAGGAATTTGACGAGAGGAATTCAAAGTGTAAAAGCTGTAAAGAAAATTTATAAAATCATAAATTTAATTCAGTTGTGAATGCTCAGATCAAGAAGTGATTATGAGAAATAATTTTCTTAAGAATAATGTGCTTATTCATTTTCAAGGTTGACAAACGAGATGGAAAACCCGTGCAGCGCGCACACTAAAATTTTCCAATTCTCCGATACGATCAAAGTTCCAGATATAAGCAAGATGATCGTATACTGTTTGATTTGACTGTAATTATCTATGTGGATTAGGTTATAGTCATGATAGATTAATGATTTAAAAAGAAAATGTTCGTTAATCATTTCAATAAGACCGAATTAATAATCCACTTTGAATTGATTATACGATGCGCGTTAGAGATTATCGAAGATAATAGAAGACTGAGTTGTGCAAGGACTATTTTTAAATAGTGCCTTCGGTTTGTCCAATCCCAGGACAACTTGTATGGACGAATGTCTGACAAAGTAATTCTAACTGGTCACGTACGTTGGTCTCTTCAAACGTATTTATATGGTGGCAGAGGAATTCGTTTCTCTCGCTGTATACCTATAATTTATTTTTGGGGAAGCGAATTAGTGATCAGGAAGTTTTGACGATGTGGCATTCAAAGAAAATAAAGAGATGATGATCAAGCGTAAGTCTAGCCTCAAGCCTCACACCCAGGAAATGACAAAAATCGGGCAGGCAACATGGCTATGTGGGTCGCTCCCATTAGGGTGTATTGTCACCATCTAGAGAATATTCATATTGTTAATTCTTTCATTTCTGTATCTCCCGGGAATTTCGGTGGTCGCGACAAAAAGCCGAAAGGTGACAGTATATTCGATACACTCAAGAGAAATGAGTGGTTGGTCATGTGTGGGCCGGGTTGCAAGACGTTCTTGTTGAACCCAGTGTATTCGTCTCTATAGACACACGATCGTAAGGTGGTTCCATACCTTGTCATAGTTGGAAATCCAATTTCCATAAGCGCCAAGCGATTTGTATTTGTATACCATGTAGGAGAATGTGAGATGCAAGCATTCTTCTAGATTCTACATTATTTGTGAAAGGCTTATATGATAAATATCTGATTCCAAGTATACAAAATGTTTTGATCTCATAAGGATAAAACACGTTCCGTATTCACGACGTGGTCTTATGAGATATTTTTATTTATTTTTGTTTTAAACTGTTTACTTATACCAGTCCCCTGACTGACCCGGAGTTTATTTTTCTGTGTTTTCCCTTAAACTCTTGGGTATTCAAAACGCTTGTTATGAATAGACAAGTGAATCAGGATTTGGATAAACCTGTGAAGCTGGAATGAAGATTTTGCTGCATGTTGATCCCTGTCTACTGCATAATTATAAGTCTGCCGTTTGGATATTAATGACATGTATAATTAAGGAGGTACTATGAATGGATTGTATCACTAGACCTACATTGTTATGTTGTAATATTTCCGCTGTGTAATATTAAAGTATCATCTTTTGTGAAAATTCCGCTGTGAGATTCTGATGTTTCTGTGTTTTTTCTCTTCTATCTATTCTTCTTCTTATTAATGGCACGACTTCCAATGTGTTCGAAAGTTGGGTCGTTAGACTAGTATATATTTCAACTAGAAAATAAATAAAAGTGAGGAGTTCTCACCGAGGGTTCCACTCCTCCATTATCTAGATCTGCCCCTACTTCGAACGCATTCTTCTCCACGCTATTCATATTAAAATCACATTTTTAATATGATGTTCTATACATTAAAAAACATATTTTTAATACTCTACCAATGTAAAAATCATATTTTTATTCTTTCTACAATATAACAATCATATTTTTATTCCTTCTATAACATAAAAATCATATTTTTATTCATTCTATAATATAAAAATCATATTTTTATTCTTTCTATAATATAAAAATCATATTTTTATTCTTTCTATAATATAAAAATCATATTTTTATTCGTTCTATAATACAAAAATCCAACCTTCACATCACTGCTTCATGTATAAAAATAAATTGAACTTTTATATTTTTAAAAACCATATCTTTTCAAATCTACTTCCTATATAAAAATCTCGTCTTTCTCACGAAGTATTATAATTTAAAAACAACGCTAATCACATTAAAACTAAAAATAAATTCAGTGCGAATTCATGTTTAAAATAGTATTTTAAAATTTGAATTCACTCACAATGAAGCAAGAAGAAGGTTCAGTAGCTTCAGGCATTGTTTAGGGCTGCGTCGGAGTGTTGGAGGCGGTGAGTCCTTTCCGGTAGCGGCGGCTTAATCGGAGGCGGTTCCGTCGACTTGGGGAGGGTTAGGCTTAAACGGTGGAGGGGAAATGAGAAGGAGGTGCGGAGGGGTCTTGAGTCAAGGCAGGGTGGTGTAGTGTCATCGGGTACAGGGAGCGACGGGCGGCATGTGGTTTGAGGGGCTCGCGATTTCCAACGGTGAAGGGGGTTAGGGCGACAGAGGTGGTGGAGGAGAGAGGAGAGAAGAGGGAGAAGAAGAGGTAGGGTGCGGCTCCGCCTAAGGGGGGCGGAGGTGTCAGCGGTGGCGGCTGGGAGGTGTTGGCGGCGGTTGAATGATTTTGGAGGAGGGAGGTATCGAGTTTGGTTCTGAGAGAAAGGGGGGTAATTAGGTTTTATATTATTTAAATAATTTCTCCCTTATGTTTGACTTTTATTTTCGACCACCAAACAAAACCCAACGACTGCCGCCCCTAGCTAAATACCCCCATTCCGAACACAATGGGATATGCCTCGTAACCCAATTCGACTGTTTCGCTCAGTTTCCATTAAATTTAAAATATAAATCATTATATTTTAAATTCAAACGCACATTTTAATTTACCGGGGTCACATACCGAATCTAAAAATTCCCGAAAAATATTTTCTAGCTTCGTATTGACGATACGGTCCTAACAAAACTAATTTCATCAAATTCTGAGACCGTTTGAAAAATGGCCATTTTCTAGTCGATCGAAATTGACTAAAATTGTTAAAACACGTTTTACTTAGCCACGCTCATATATTGATTTGAAAAATTACGAATTTTGGAATCTAGCAATAATTCGACATCCCGGATCCAACAAAAGTGGTTTCGTCGAAAACAGAGGTCGTTTGCAAAATTTCCATTTTAAGGGCCGAAATTCCATAGCGGCTATTCTGAATTTTCATTTGGGGATAACTTTTTATTCCTGCTATGAAATTTCAATTTTTCGGATTCGTTGGATAGATATTCTCAAATAGATTCAAATATTTTTGATTTCGCTAAAATCTGATTTATTTTGAATCCTGTACATTCATTTGAAATTTGAAATCGAATTTTCAAATTACCGCGCCATTTTCAATTCCTTTTATAAATAGAAATAAATATTTATGTTCTAACGTCGATACAAATAAATATATACATTCTACTTCTATTCAAAATAAATTTCTCATCGTTTTTATTTAAAATAAATCATTTTAAATATTCGAAATTCATCAAAATTGCCAAAATAAAAAATTTAAATTGGCTCGGTTTTCCGGGTTATTACAATCTCCCCCACTTAAAACTTTTCGTCCCCGAAAAGGAACGAAGCTGAAAGTTATTTTACAAACCAACTCAACTTTCATTATTTTCATTACGGCTTAAGTTCTTCAACTTTTCAGTTTCTAAGAACTTTTCAAATTTTTCAAAAATTTGGCTAACACCCTAAATTTTCGAAAAATTTCCCCATAACCTCCTCTGCACGGGAGCACCGGGAAAATCCCGAAATTGCCATACAGGCCTCTCCAATCCAAAAAGAAAAAGAAATAGCCAAGCGGCAAGCCAATCAGCTCATAAAATCATCAAAAACCCCAAGAAATACAATAAACATGTACCTATTTGTCGGGTAAACAATTTTATTCCTCTTCTCTAGCCTCCTTGCTATGACCTGTTCAATGTGTATACATGTACATGTATGCAAATTCAAACAACTTCCAATACAATTCAATATTTGATACAATTTGGTTATTTGTACCATTCTTTCACATGTTGATTTAAATAAATAATCACACAACACAATCATCAATCAATTAGTTGATTATCATTTCAAATTCATAATCTTGATACACATACAAAAAATCATGTTTTTGATACCAAATCACAACAATAAGCCTTATCTAATTTTGGTTCTCACACCAGTCAATTGGAAATATATAGAAATCCCACTTTCGTCGCTCGAAAATAAATACTGGTGATGGTATACTTCATCATCAGGACCATGTACGGGCGACTAGAGTGTGATTCTATACCTACCCAGTATATTAAAGCTTCGAATACACGTGGATCAGATGCATATGCAAAATCTTTATATACTCGATTGTCCAATTCAATATATAATAGTAAACATTCAAATACGAATAATAAGATTTAAATATTTGTTTTCATTTTTAAAAATATACTCTTCCGACTCATTCTATGATAATGCTGATCCGATCTCTAACGAGTCATTCTCATTGGATATTACTAATCCAATCTCTGATGAGTTCTTTCATTTGGTTCTCGAGCTTTGTAAACCAAAGCTCTGATACCAGCTGAGACGATCTGAACTTCCCCGTGAAGGAAAGCCCGGATTGAATTGAGGACAAGACCAATCAGAACACGAACAGAAGAACATTTCATTGCTTATTATAACAATTCCATCAGAATACAAGAACATACAGAGTGAACGAATAAAATACATTCGATAAATATCAGAGATTACAATAAATTGCATAGCAACGGAAAAATAATACAAAACACAACTGAAAATAATACACGGATACAGAGCCTTCCGAGTATCGTTCCAGCTGTAAATCAGGATCCTATGAATATAAATCTGCAAAACCAAAACTACTAGCTGCCTGAGTGGAAATAGGGGCACCCAGAGTTTAGGTTAAAACAATAAACTCCAGGTCAGTCATGTGACTGGTGTGAGAACTAAAACATTCATTAATCTTTATTTTAAAGTTAGGTAAATCAAGGGACCACGCTGTATAACACGGAACGGGTTTCCTCCCAAGAATACCAGTGCATAAAACAACAACGCAATGCTAAATAAAGAACAATGAAGCTATTATAAGAACCAGGTCCCATCACACAATGCAACACAAGCCAGAGGATAGGGTTTTACCTTATAATAGCCAAAGAATGCTTGATACGCTAAATTTCATCTTCTATTATTACTGTAAGTGCATAGTGTCAAAACAATTTCAAATATAAATGTATCAATCCTAGATGGCATGGATACCATATATCATGTCGCCAATACTAGGCTTTACAATCAAAACCGCAAAGTCACGTATTCGAAGTTGGATTTCCATCTGTGAACCAAGGCAAGGGATCGTCCTTACCGCTTCGAGATGCTCTAGCCCGTGTCTCAGGCAAGTACTTTGTCAAGCCTTGGATCGTCAGGGCCGGTCCACCGATGTGGATTAAAATGCCTGAACACTGCGTTTCCCCGCCCTATGGGGGCGTCAATGAGCCCAATGACTCCATCGGACCCGGATCGTCCAATCTAACCTAGGCGCCTCGCAATCCATCATCCACATAAGTGAAATGTCCGGGCGTGCAAAACCCAAAACACCACTCCTAGCAAGAAGGAAACGCATGCCCTCCCTGAGGTCCTTCTCCCGTTTCTGGTTCACAACGGGGTGTAAGGCTCGAGAATTAACGCTACACAAAAGCTACGCTGTATTAAAGTCGTGCTTTGATCATCAACCACAAGACTCTGCTTTTCAACAAAAGCCTTGATCATTTGCATCTTAGCATGCCACACAGGCAAACCACTCCATGCAACCGATATCCATCAATCACACAGAATGATATCCAATGTCAGACACACAGTCCATTTACAAGTTCGTTCTGGGTCTGAACGAAACCGGAGGAACCTTATTCCTCGCATATCCATCGATCTCCAAGTACGTCTAGACGATCACCAACTGATTCCCTCCTCTTGGGTGTACAGCCCAATCAAGATCATCAGAAATCATCCAAACGATGTGAAGACCTCTGGTCTTCTACCACCATCTTCATCTTCGACTTATCGTCATATCAGTTATTCAGAATGGGATAAACCCGGTCTTTCCGAATAACTCGCGTATATAATAAACAAGTGTTACACAAACACAACATATGCCTCATTCCAATTCAACAGTCACTAACCGTAAATTAGTAAGAGAACAATTCCCCAAATATTAACCCCGAAGGCCGAAACCAACATCAGATCAATACCCAGGAAACCATTCATCTTAACTAATCTTCAGTTAGTTGCTAAATTTCACATTCTTAGGGAAAGGTCCCCATTAATTTTATCAAAGATAAATTCTTTAAATTTATTCTTTAATCTTCTTTTGAATATCAATTCAAACCAAATTATGGTTTATCTAAACTAGTCTGGATTAACGAACATTACTGAAGTAATCAATTGTTAAATTTCCCAAACCCAACCTATTCATCCCATGAAGTAAAACTGGTAATACTTCATATCTAACACCACGGTGTTATCGGTAAATTCAATTACCATTTCGCGTTCAAATCTAATTAAAGATTTAACTATCGTCTGGAGTAAAAATGGTGGTACTCCATTCTCGATCATTTCTTGAATTTGATAATTTTAATTATCAAATTCACTTTTCAATCTATTTAAAGATTCATTAAAACCCTAATTCAGTTTTAATTTCCAAAAATCATTACTGAATGATTATTCAAATCCAGGAAATAAATCCTATCTCTAACTGGGATAAAGAACCAATGTCATATAAAACACGGTTCATGATAAACCCATAAATCAATTCCAATTCAATTCCAATTAAATATTATTTAATTGGTATACTTCATTAAATCTAAATAAAAAGATTTAATCTTTTTCTCAACTGGGTTTAAGAATAGTGTTAATGAAGACACCATTCAAGACAAACCCAAATCCCATTTGATATTAAATACAAGGCTCTGAATAGAAAATATATTGGCTTATATTCAATATCAAATACTACAACCAACAAATATCGTATTGGAAATAACGATATAAATATATCTTTCAAATTTCCATAACAATATCTGTATAATCACGAAATTCAATATCAAAATATTCCGATGATAATTTCGATTCATATCCATTGCCAATTTATATATTGGAAATTCTGGTTATTTTCAAAACCACTTCAAATCCACTTTATTTATTTTAAAAATAAATGGGATTACAATTCTAGTTCAAAACTAGTTCATTTCGATAAAAATATATTTTTATCTTTTCAACTATGGAATTTTTCATCCCTATTCTTTTCAAATCATTTCTTATTATTTTACACTAATTATTGATATTTTTAATAATTTTATCAAGGCCCGTAAAGTCGATTTCCATAAACAGCCATCAAACTGCACTTACAACGACCTTTTCCAAATTTGATTTGGACATAATTCCAAATCCAACCGTTAGATTTCAAATTTCTTGTATTCGTTAGAAAGCTCTTTTCAATACGAACCCAACGGTTCCGGTTTTAGGAGAATCCGACGGTCGGATGTCCCATAATGTCCGTTCGAAGTCAATGGTCGAAATTCGTGAACTACCGCAGCGTGGCTCATTCTATTCAGGCCATTATATTATATATGTGTAATATATTTCGTCGATTTCCATTTAAAACGTATTTTATAAATCGTTTTAAATTCATTTTCAAAACGATTTCAACTTCCATCGGAAATTCAAATCAAAATTGAATTTTCCAATATAAATTCGTTTTAAATTCATTTCGAATCGATTTCAATTCAATTTCAATCCGTTTTAAATTCAATTCAAAACGATTTCAATTCTATTTCAATTTAATTCTATTTCAATTTAATTCTATTTCAAATTAATTCGTAATTAAATTCTATTTCAATTTAATTCGAATTTCAATTTAATTCGAATCTAAATTTTATTTCAATTTAATTCAAATTTCAAATTTCCATATCATTTCAATATTAAAACGATAATATTTTCAAAATATTCGATTTTGAAATCACTTTTCGATATTTATTATAAAACGAATAATTCGACAAAATTCCCGTTCGTGTTAAAATGGCGTTTAACTACTTAACACGGCTTCACACTTCAAAATTCACTAAATATTATTTTAAAATATTCGGTAATTCTAAACTAGAATCAGGCACAGTCAATTACCACATAATTTGATTATATGGATTTCACACAACAAATGTGTATAACAACAATGAAAATAACAATCCATCATCCAGAGTGCATTCTACACTGTATAAGCATTAAATATAAATATTCGACGCTTATACAGCCTGTCAACCAATCAATTGACATACAACTAATTATTGGGATTAGTGCATGTCCAATATCATCCCAATACCCATGTGGGGTTTCAAACAATCAAACACAGGTTTTATTTGTGTAGTTGGGCGATGTGTAAAATTTATCATCCCAATCAATATCAGTCAAATGTGTGTACATAAACAAATCATCCGATTTGTTTATAAATATTTATTTAATATACACGTTAAAAATTATTTTTTTAACTATAAAATATTTATTCATTCCACATCACACAATAAAATTTCACAACACATCAATCAAACAAACAAGTCATCCATGGTCCGTGGACGACGGGTGTCGGGTGCTGCTAAGCACCGTCTACACCCTAGTATATATTTCAACTAGAAAATAAATAAAAGTGAGGAGTTCGCACCAAGGGTTCCACTCCTCCATTCTATTTTTGAAATTCAGAACATCTGGATCTGCCCGTACTTCCAACGCAGTCTTCTCCACGCTGTTCATATTAAAATCACATTTTTAATATGATGTTCTATACATTAAAAAAAACATATTTTTAATACTCTACCAATATAAAAATCATATTTTTATTCTTTCTATAATATAAAAATCATATTTTTATTCTTTCTATAATATAAAAATCATATTTTTATTCGTTCTATAATATAAAAATCCAACCTTTACATCACTACTTCATATATAAAAATAAATCGAACTTTTATATTTTTAAAAACCATATCTTTTCCAATCTACTTCCTATATAAAAATCTCATCTTTCTCACAAAGTATTATAATTTAAAAACAACGCTAATAACATTAAAACAGAAAATAATTTCAGTGCGAATTCATGTGAAAAATAGTATTTTAAAATTCGAATTCACTCACAATGAAGCAGGAAGAAGGTCTGGCAGCTTCAGGCGTTGTTCAGGGCTGCATCGGAGTGCTGGAGGCGGCTGGGTCCTTTCCGGTAGCGGCGGCCTAATCGGAGGCGGTTCCGTCGACTTGGGGAGGGTTAGGCTTGAACGGTGGAGGGAAATGAGAGGGAGGGGAGGAGGGGTCTTGGGTTAAGGCAGGGTGGTGCGGTGTCATCGGGTACAGGGAGCGACGGGCGGCGTGTGGTTTGAGCGGCTCGCGATTTCCAACGGTGAAGGGGGTTAGGGCGACGGAGGGGGTGGAGGAGAGAGGAGAGAAGAGGGAGGGTGCGGCGCCGCTCGGTGGGGGGGGAGGGGGGGGAGGGGAGGTGTCAGCGGTGGCGGATGGGGAGGTGTTGGCGGCGGCTGAATGATTTTGGAGGAGGGAGGTATCGGGTTTGGTTCTGAGAGAAAAGGGGGGGGGGGGGTAATTAGATTTTATATTAATTTAATTATATTATTTAATTAATTTCTCCCTTAGGTTTGACTTTTATTTTTGACCACCAAACAAAACCCAACGACTGTCACCCCTAGCTAAATACCCCCATTCCGAACATAATGGGATATTCCCCGTAACCAAATTCGACTGTTTCGCTCAGTTTCCTTTAAATTTAAAATATAAATCATTATATTTTAAATTCAAACGCACATTTTAATTTACCGGCGTCACATACTAAATCTAAAACTTCCCGAAAAATATTTTCTAGCTTTGTATTGACGATACAGTCCTAACAAAACTAATTTCATCAAATTCTGAGACCGTTTGAAAAATGGCCATTTTCTGGTCGATCGAAATTGACTGAAACTGTTAAAACACGTTTTACTTAGCCACGCTCACATATTGATTTGAAAAATTATGAATTTTGGAATCTAGCAATAATTTGACATCCCGGATCCAACAAAAGTGGTTGCGTCGAAAACAGAGGTCGTTTGCAAAATTTCCATTTTTAAGGGCCAAAATTCCATAGCGACTATTCTGAATTTTCATCTGGGTATAACTTTTTATCCCCGCTATGAAATTTCAATTTTTCGGATTCGTTGGAAAGATATTGTCAAATAGATTCAAATATTTTTGGTTTTGCTAAAATTCGATTTATTTTGAATCTTGTACATTCGTTTGAAATTTGAAATCGAATTTTCAAACTACCACGCCATTTTCAATTCCTTTTATAAATAGAAATAAATATTTATATTCTAACGTCGATTCAAATAAATATATACGTTCTAATTCTATTCAAAATAAATTTCTCATCATTATCATTTAAATTAAATCATTTTAAATATTCAAAATTCATCAAAATTGCCAAAATAAAATTTTTAAATTGGCTCAGATTTCTGGGTTATTACAGTTTATATCTAAAAATTACATAGACTCACTGTGATTGGATCTAAAGAGCAGAGAATTAATCGTTGATGATGAAGAACATATCTCTGAATTTGTATAATTTGTTGTTGAAGAAGAATAAGCTATTTTACTCTGAGTTGGGGCAGTACCTCGTTGTCGCCATTGATTTAGATGAATAAAACAATGGGACTAAGGTCCTTTATATAGCCTAAGGTTAACGGATTTGGTCAGAAAACAAGTCCACATATGCAGAACTGAATCTTCCTCGGATCTGGGGGGTGTCGACATGCGTGTCGACACCCCTCTTGTGGTGTCGAGCCATGGGTCGACACCCCTAGGGTGGGGTCGACCCCTAACGGGTCTGGTTCCCGCATTGGTTCCCAGCTCTGGTTTTTGAAATGTTTTGAATTGTTTTATATATATATATATATATATATAATTCTCTTGTGCATATATAGGGACGGAGCCAGAATTTCATTATGACACGGGCTAAGGTACTAGAGAGATGGAAAAAAATAGAACTCAAATAAGAGCTCAAACGGGTAAAAAAATAGAACTCAAATGAGAGCTCGAACCGATACAAGAAAAGATTTCCAGCTATATATTTGCAATTATATTTACGTTCATTTGTAGTTTTTTTTGGTTGAATATGAGGCCAACATGAGGCCAATAGAACTCAAAATAGAACTCGTATTTACACTCATCTACAGCTACATATTTGCAAGCACATTAGGTTTTCATATTTTAGCAATTTTGAATCACAATTACAGAAAGGCAATACGGTCAACACATTGATTCAATTTGAATAGAATAAAAACAATAATAAATGAACAAATCAAGGATTCTAGTTGAATACAATTTGACAAATCATTTGAACTCTGCAACTACTTTATGAACATAAAACGAAATATCAATGGTTGGAAAAGAATTAGAAGAGATTCTCATTTAGAAATTACCCTTATTTCAGTTTAGAATGGATTTGAGCAAAAATGGAAAAGATAGATATTTGTGTGCTCTGCTGCCTATGCCTGCGAGAAGAAGAAATGAAGCGACGTATTTTCCTGTCTTTTAATTTTAGTTTATTAGGAGTAAATTGTTGGGCTATTGAATGATAGCTTCTATTTACTTTTTAGAAAACAGCACCCGGGTTGTAGCCCAGGTGGCCATACAGCTACCTCCGTCCTTGTGTGTATACAAACTTCAAACCTTAATATCTTCTTCATACGATGTTCCTTTTATGCAAACTCAGAGTCTATCTTAAGCAGAATTCCGAGATGAACGCAATGGCGCAGTCCATTTTACTTAGTCCCAAATATTTAATTAAGTATTCTTTAGTTTATTATTATAGGGTTGTTAAAATTACAGGGTGTTACATCAAGAGCTAATGGTAACCCCGGTTCTAGCAAAAACTCCATATGCCTTTCAATGATAGATATCTAGGCCTTTCAACGATACCCAGGGTACTAGACCATACAACCGGTCTTTTACACGTCTCTATTGTACCCCTGCTTTGAGCCTGCTAGAACCTACGATAGTGATAATCTCTCGGCCTTCAATATCACTAGTCGTCCTTCCTGACGGCTATTCATAGCTCAAGCAACCTTCTCGAGAAACCATTATCTACAACTCAACACCATTGAGTTGTCTTCACATTCGTTGCATTATGATGATCAATGAACACTATATAGCACTTCGAATATTCCGTCTTGAATTCACTTCGAAGCCAGTCCATTCGCAAACCAAAATAATCACCTAGTAGGTATTCAATCCATAGCATTTCGGCATTTCCGCTTTGAAAAAACATACCACAGCGCTTCAATTTCCATCCATAACGTTTCAGAAATGCTGTCACTATTCTGCCCGGTCCATCATGGAAACGCCTGGTCCATGAAATGCCCGATCTATGAAACGCCCAATCCATGGAAATGTCCAGTCCATGAAACGCCCAGTCCATAGAAATTCCCGATACATGAAATGTCCAGTCAATGGAAATGCCCAGTCCATGAAATGCCTGATCCATAGAAATACATAATCCATAGGACACCCAGTCCATGGAACGCCCGATCCATGGAACGCCCAGTCCATGAAACGCCTGATCCATAGAATTGCCTGATCCATGGAAATGCACAGTCCATGAAACGCCCGATCCATAGAAATGTCTGATCCATGAAACGCCCAATCCATGGAAATGCCCAATCCGTGAAACGCCCAATCCATAGAAATGCCCGATCCATGGAACTCCCAACCCGTGGAAATGTCTAGTCCATGAAACGCCAGATCCATAGAAATGGTCGATCCACGGAACACCCAGTCCATGGAAATGCCCATTCCATGAAACTCCCGATCCATAGAAATGCCCGATCCATGGAACGCCCAGTCCATGGAATGCCCAGTCCACGAAACGCCCGATCCATTGACCACTTTTTCGCCCGATCCGTGGCCAACATTTAGCCTGATCCATGTGCTGAAATTGCCGAATTTTGACAAATCTGCATGCTTGTGCACAACTCGATTTCATACTCAAAAACTAATCAAACTCCAATTTTTTCAACAACAATTTAATCAATATAACTACAACAAATCACACAATCAACAACGAACATTAAAACAATGATTTAAAAAATTAATCAAATAATTTAATGGATCTAAACATAGAATTAACATATGATTTGAGTTAAAACCATACTTAAATCAATTAGATCTATATGAAAACAACTTGAAATGATGAACGTATGATCATACAACCCATATACTTGATTGAAGCCGCGTAAGAGATGCTTATGACTCACCAATTCTTCGAATTAACTCGAAATCTCTAAATTCTCAATCCAGACAGTGTAGAATATGCTTAAAAGCTCTTGATTTGATGTGATCTCTCTTTATTTGACGTAGATCTAGCTTCTAACGATGTAGATCTTCAATTCTCTTATGTAGATCTGAAATTTTAATGGTGGAAAGGTGTATTTAATTGAGCAAGGAAGATCACGAGCTCAACCAAATGAGAGAATGAAGAAATTAAAATATTCTCCGTGCCTCCAACCTCCTATTTATAGCCTCCCACCAGCCCACTAATGGGCCACTCCAAATCAGAACAATATGGCTAGGCAAACCTCAACATAAATTATGAAACACTAAAACAACGATTTCTCCCAAACCGCCGAACCAAATCTTTAATGTGACCACTCTACGGAATTGGCAACATCATTTCCTTTCCAATGAGACCTATCTCTGCACCTGATTCGATCCCAATCAAAAGTTATTCCATATACAAGTCTGCCAGGGGAAATAGTCACAAATAAATTTGGTAAAAATTATGGGCATGTCTCACATCTCCATAACCAACATATCAAAATATGAGAGTGATCCAACCCTCAGGGAATTAAATAAAAATATTTTACGATCCTCCGATACATAAAATGCGGTCTGTTACCAGCCAGTTTTTGCTTATTTTTTAGCTTTCGAAAATTAAATTTAGTGTTCTCTTGTTTCTTGCAATATGCACATGACTTCACTGTCTGATTTTCATATTCAGGCATACTAACCTCCCATTTGTATGAGTTGTGATTAGGTTTACATGGTTGATGTTTATTAGTTGCACCAATCAAAGCATTATTGTGTTGAATTAATGGAGTTGAATTCGAACTTGAGACTTTAGTTATATGAATCCTCCTAAACACATAATGCAATGATGTCACATCTGCTCTAGATAAAACTTGAGATTTAGCGGATTCATACTCAGATGGGAGACCTGCCAAAAAACTCATGATAGTCATTTGCTCTCTATGCTTTTGCTGCACTTTAACATCAACACTGATAGGAAGTAGCAGATTAAAATCTTCATAAGTTTTCTTAAATGTCACAAAATAATTCAACAGTAACTGATCTTGTTTTTCCACTCGATAACATGACTTGCAAATCTCATACATCCGATTTATATTTCCTTTTCCAAAATTTAAAAATTTCGGATAACCTATAAGGTCTTTCAGAAACTCATAATGATCCACCAAACTTATGATATCACTTTTAATTTTATTTCGGATTTGAAGAAACAATCGAGCATCATCTTGAAGCCTAAGCACTGCGTCCTTGCCAGATGGATCAGCTTCTGGTGGATCTTCAACTTAACTATTATCTTGACCAATACTCCGTAAATACAATCGAATTGTTTTACTCCAATCAAAGTAATTTGATTCACTTAACTTGTGCTTAGTTATCTTAGATATCATCGGCATGATCTCCATTACCGATTTAGTTTCTCCCATGATTCACGAATCAAAGTTTAACAAAGTAGATTTGAAGAATAAATTAGAATCGATGCTTTGATACCATGTTATAAACAAAGAAATTGTTTGGAAGAGAAGATAAACTTTCTCATCACTTATAAATCAGTAGTACACCTCTTTTTATAGAAGAAATAAGATGGGTTACAATGTTACAACTATGCCATTTGGAATTTTTTCTTGGTCTCGCCTTCTCGGTACCGCCTCTTGGTATCGCCTTCATTAATTATTGTATTGCCTCTTGATATTAACCACTTGGCTTCGATATCGGTTTTGTTACTTCACTATTGGCTTTAGTATAGACTTCGGTATCGAATTCTTGTATTATCACTGTGACGACCCAGAATTTTGGAACCAATTTAAAATTTATTTTTAATTTTATGAGAATTTTCAATCAATTTTGAAAATTCGATGATTTAATATTAATTTCAGCAATTTACAAAGGAACATTGTTGAGATTACCTTGTATTTTGATAAAACAAATTTTATTGGATCCGTAACGTCAAAAAATGGTCGAGTTCCAAATTTCGTAAATTTAGGAGCTAGAATGTGACTGTGCAAGAACTAAACGCAGGTTATGACAACCCGCCGAAATTAAGCGGAAATGCGATCGAAAAATAAAACGGAAGATCAAAAGAACTCTCTCCCTCGTCGATGGTAAGTGTTCCGAATAAGGCCAAATGAAGTGTCAGCGCATCAACGGCCTCAAGTGTTTTTGTTCCTCTCTCCCTCGTCGCGACATGTAGTGATTCGCGTGATGGGCTTTGGAAAATTATTCAAAACCCCTTTTCCTTCTTCTCATTTCTTTTCTCTTCTTTTCATTTTCTTTATAACTCCTCAATCTCCTCCCTCCTCCTCTAATTGCCACCCTGCTCCATCGTGCCACCCACTGATAGCCGCTGCACCCCCTCCTCCGACGTTGTGGACCCCACACCCCCTTAAAATCCCATTGCTTCCATTTTTCCCTCCTTTTAACACTTAGGTCCCTAAAAATTCAACATTTGAACCCCTAACCACCTCGTACCCCATGCCTCCCCTTCCCCTTTTCTACGTCAGCACCTGACATGCCTCCACTGTTCCTCCATACCCCCGGTCATGAGCCCTAGGAACTCGTACCCCCTTCGTTTCGACTTAAAATTTCCATATCAAATATTATTCATGAGTGTGTGTGAATTTGCGAGTGATTTGAACCCCACAGCTGCCGGATCCAGGCATGTGAGTTATCAGCAAGTCCGTAGGAGCCGTTCGTGTGTTAGCGTCAAGTGTACGAGTCCGATTTCCTTCCGAAAAAGTTTGGCGGAGTGGAATCCTGTGGTGAGAAACCAAAACTCATGTAGATAGGGATTTAAATAAATTAACTGTTGATTGTTAATTTAGTATGTCCAATTATGTTTAACATTGATCATATATGCTTAATATAATGTTAAATGCTTAGTATTGTGGAAAAAAATATGATTTTTATATCATATATGTGAAATCCCTTGAGTTTATGACATCTGTATTGTAAACATTGTCCATTATAATTGATTGGACCTTAAATGGTTTTTGATTAAGCAATTTTATTATTATTGTTGATTAGCTATGATAAAAACCCCACACAAATCTTGGGATGATAATACGCATACACGTCTCCCATGAGTGTAGACAAGCTACATAGATTATGATGTAAACCCCACAAGGGTATTGGAATGATGATTTATACACATCACCCAAGTGTGTAGATAAGTCACATTAATTGTGTAATAAACCCCACACGGGTCTTGGGATGACCTTAATTCACATGTCTCTCTTGTGTGTACATAAACTATATGGATTATGATGTAAACCCCACATGGGTATTGGAATGATGATTTTACACATCTCCCAAGTGCGTAGATAATACACGAATGTTTTTTATTGTATTGGAAACTCAATACATGTATTAGGATAATAATGAACACTAATCCCAAGTGTGTAATCTGTCAATGCAATGATTAACAGGAGTGTATAAGTGTTATTTATTTAAGGCTTATATGGTGTAGTGCACTTTGTGTGTGAATTGGATGCGGTGTGATGGATGACTGGGTGTTATAATATACATTGTGATAAAATGAACAATAAAAATGGTTATTGGTTCATTGGTTAACTCTCCATCATGAAAAATGATTTTTAGCGAATATTTTATTAATATAATAATAGTTGAAAAATCAAAGTATGGTTTTGACGTCCGATTTTTGATGGACATGAGGATAATAAAATATCGACGAATTTTCGTAACTGTATCAAGTGAATTTGAATCAATTTTCATATGATTTTGGTTTGTCGAAGTTTTTAATTTGAAAGGAATAATAACTTTCAAAAATGAAATTTAGCTAGGCCATTTAAAAAGCATTTTAAAAAAGTTTCTTTTTGAAAGTTTATTTTTATAATGAATAACATGAAAGTTTGGATTGAAAATATTGAAATTCAAAAAATAATATTATTTTAATCACTATAATATTATTATAATACGAGTATATTGAAAATATATGATTTCGGAGTGGGAAATTCATTATATGAGTTTGGAAAGTTATTATATATATTTTAAATAATTAATAAAATGTTTTCAAAGTGGTTCGACGTAATATATATATATATATACACACACACATCGAATATGGATTAAAATAGAACGTGTCGCGTAGTGGTAGTTCGCGATTTTGACTTGTAACTCTAAATGAGTATACAAGGAGATCCAACCATTGGATTTTCCCGAAATTGAAACTGTTAGGTTCGTATTGAAAATATATTTCAAATGATAATAATAGTTTTGGAATCTAATGGTTAGATTTTGAAGAACGTTTAATTTAAAATTGAATGAAAATAGCGCCATAACCCGTAATGACCTGTAATTGGAACTTACGGGTATGTATTATTTTTATACAAATAAAAATAGTGAAAAATTATTATAAATTATTTGGAATGGATTTAAATCAATTTTACTTGGTTTTAAATGATAAAAGCGGTCTAGTGAGATTTGGCGATTTTGTGTAAAACTTATATAACTAATTTTGAGAAAGAAATTTGGAAGTAACAATTTTAATTCGCAAATTGAATCAAAATCTTAAGTTAACCTTTAATATAGGTTATGAAATGATTTTTGGAAAGCCAAATAACTTAACTAGATTTGAGAAAAAGATTTTACATCTTATGAAAATAAACCAATTAATGGAGACTTAATTAGTTAGTCAATAATCCGATAAGGATTTAATTTGATTGGATTTGTTCTTCCGCGGGTTATTCGAAGAGACCGGGTTTAACCCATTTCGAATAATTGAACGACGATTAAAAGTTGAAGATATTGAAGATGGTGCAAGACCGGAAATCTCCACATCGAATGGATTGCCGCTGATGCGCTGGATTTGGGTAGTTCCCTTGAAGGGGTTATAGTGGCAGTGGTCCGGATGTACCTGTTGATTGTCTGGATGTGCGAGGGGCTCTCTCCTGTATTAGACATATAGGACGAGGAATAAGGTGCCTCCGGTTTCGTTCAGACCCAGAATGGACTTGCAAATGGATTGTGTGTCTAACATGGTATTTTATGTTGTATTAATTGATCTCCACTAAACATTTATCTATTTGGTGGTGGGGAATTTATTCTCTTAGCTTAACACCCTTCTCTAAGATGTACAAGCTTAGATGTTATATATCGGTAGTTATCAGTTGTATAGTATGGAGTGACTGTATGGCATGCTGAGTGTTGCTGGCAGATACATAAGAGCTTTTATTGAAAAGCAAAGCTTTGTGGTGCGTTAATTCTCGAGCTTCACACCCCGGTACGAGTCAAAAAAGGGATGAAGGACAGCAAGGAGGACATGCGTTTCTTTCTAGCTTGAAGTGTTGCCATGGTATGGAACCCAAGCAATTTACTTATATGAATGTTGGAATCGAGGCGCCTCAGATGTCGCCGCACAAGGCCATGATGGTCGATGTACTGACCAAGAGGTCCAATAGGACCTGGAACATATTGTTCTGGCAATTGTCCAATCCGCGATGTATTGCTGACCGACCCTACCGCTCCAAAGGGATGCGGTGTTCCCTGGTACAATCCGCTAGAGATGTTCCGAATTCGGATGAAGAAGTATCCCTTGCCTCGGCTAATGATGGGAATCCAAATTCCAATACGCGACTTTATGGTTTTAGTTGTAGGCAACATAACAGGATTCGGTATTTTGCCATCTAAGATTGATACATTTATTTTTGAAATTGTTGTAAATTAGATACTAATAATAATACCAAATGATTTTCTCGTATCAAGCATGTTTGGCCATTATAAGGTAAAACTATATCCTCTGGCTTGCGCTTGCATTGTGTGATGGGACCCGAGTCTTATAACGACATCATTTTTCTAAAAGCATTGCATAGTTTTTTTTTGCACCGGCATTCGTGTGGAGTAAACTCATTCTGTGTTATACAGCATGGTCCCGTGATATACCTTATTTTTAAATAAGTTATGTTAACTATAGGGTTTCTCATAACAATCCCATGACTGACTCGTAGTTTATTTTTCCCTTGCAAACTCGGGTGCCTATACTTTTTACATGGGCAGCTAAGTGATCAGGTTTTTAGCTTGCTTTCTTTTGGGATGTATTCTGGAGCTGTGGATGTTGTTTTTGGACTTGGAGCCGAATATTGAACTTTTATGTTTCTTTTGAACTTTTTCAAGACTTTCTCTCATGTTAATTATGTTTGATTCCGCTACGTACTTGTTAATTTCAAGTTGAAACTATATTTGTAAAATTATGATCCTGTAATGTTGTAACTTGGATATTATTTCTACTGTTGTAAATGATGTAAATTATTGTCTGATGTGATATTATGCTGTGTTCCATGATCTGCTGTTGAGTTTAATGTGTTATATTCCATCGAATATCCTTTCCGCCCAAGATCAGGGGTTTGGATCGTCATAGGCGGTGTCAGAGCTTAGAGTTAACCTTAGAGTAGGAGTATAACATATCAAAGGACTCATCAGAAATAGAATCAGTAGTATTCTAGGATGAGTGACTCATTAGAGATAGGATTAAGAATCTCCTAGAATGAGTACAACAGTATAGCATATACCTTAGTAGATACATTATATATATATATGTATGTATGTTTTTATGCTCTTAAATTTACTTAAGATATCTTTTCTGTTGGCCTGACTCTTTTCTTGCTATTTGCAGACATAGTAAAAAATGAGCGTTAGAGGCGGAAGAGGATGGGGAAATGTTAGCTCAGCAGCCCAACCCCGTAGGGGTTGTTAATGCACCAATTGTGCCTCCACAACAACAACCTAATTTGGAAGTGCTTTTTAAGAAATAAAAGAATTTGGGTGGAGTGCCATTCTTAGGCAAAGAATGAGTTATCGAAGTGTAAGCATGGATGAGATCTTATAAGCGAACATTTGAAGGCTTGGAATTGGTTGACAATTGGAAGAGATTTCTAACATTATGATTATTAAAAGATGAAGCCTTGATATGAAGGGAAACTGTTACGATGGGTAATACTGGAGGTGATATTACTTGGGACAGATTCAAGGAGATTTTTGAGGAGAGATTTATTCTCCAAGAAGAAGCCGAGCATCAATATTATGGATTTTGTAATCTCAAGCAAGGGGATATGACCATCATGAATATGTGAACAAATTCAACGAACTCTATCGCTTTGGCCCTGAGTTAATTTAGAATCCCATCAAGAAGAATTTGAGATTTATCGAAGGTCTCCAACGAAGGTATAGGAGCAGAGTTACAGCTCATGTGAGACTCCCGTTTGCTGGAATGGTAGAGATGGCTAATCGGTACGTGAACACTGATAAGAGGAATGCCTTGGAGGATAAGGAAAAGGGTTATTCTAGAAAGAAAAGAAAGTTTTCAAATAAGAAGCCAGAGACAAGAAAGACTAAAGAGAAGCCCATGGATGAAAAATCAAAGGGTATTGACTATCACAAGCAAGGACATTGGGAAAGGGATCGCATTTCTCCAAAGAATCCAAGGAAGAGGATTGAGAAAACACTATATTATAACTGTCATAAGAAAGGGCACATCAAGCCAAATTTCCCACTACTGAAGAAGTGCTAAGTGGCTCATGTTTATAATATGGCAGATACTCCAACTACTTCTGCTAGCAAAGGAAGACCAGATGTCTTAGAAGGTATGCTTACAGTCAGGAATGTTCCTGTTAAAGTGTTATTCGATACGGGCGCATCTCGATGTTTTATTTCAAGTAACATGATTAAGAAGATAAATTTAAAACTTAGATATCTTGAAGAACGCATTAGTATTAACAATCTGATAGGAGGATCCCTCGATCTTTTTTTGTGTTGTGTAGTGTTAGTCTCTTACTCCCACTGTCAATTTTCCTTCGATTTAGTTGTTATGGATTTTACAAAATTTGACCTTATTTTGGTATTGGAATGGTTGACAAAGTACGAGGCTGAAGTTAAATGTGCGGAAAGAACTGTTAAAGCAAAGACCAAATTTAGAAATCATATAACCATACCTTGTGAAGGTTCGGAGAAGGTCAAAAAGAAATTTTGGTCTGCTCTTGAGATTTCCCCCACTTCTATAGAGAATATCCCAGTTGTTAAAGATTACGGGGATGTATTTGAAGAAGTTGATAGTCTTCCTCCGTGAAGAGAAATTGATTTCAGGATTGATATAGTTCTGAATGCAAGTCCAGTCGTGCATCCAATTCGGAGAATGACGTTAGAAGAGAAGGAAGAATTGAGTAATCAGACTCGTCGGCTTTTATGGAAAGGTCTAATCAGGCCTAGTTTCTCAAGTTGGGAAGCAGCAGTGGTGTTCGTTCTGAAGTCAGACGGTACCCTCAGATTGTCTGTGGATTACCAAGACCTCAACAAGCAAACTCTCAAGAATAAATACCCACTACCGCGTATAGATTATTTGTTAGATCGTTTGAATGGAGCCCGTGTGTTTTTGAAGATGAACCTAGCTACAGGTTTTCATCGGTTAAGAATTGCGTAAGAGTGTGTTCCATTGACAGCTTTTAGGGGTCCAAATTTATTTTATGAATGGTTAGTAATGCCGTTCGAATTATGCAACACCCCTACCTATGTTGTAGACTTAATGAATCATGTATTCCAAGAAGTATTGAACAAATTTGTGTTGGTCTTTATTGATGATATTGTAATCTTTTTTAAGACGGTAGAAGAGCACGCACGACATTTGGAATAAGTGTTAGAGATTCTGAGAAAGAATGTATTAAAAGCCAAGTTTTCCAAATGCCAATTCTGCAAAGAAGAAGTGAAATTCCTTGGTCATGTATCAAAAGAAGGAATCTTGGTACATCCGAGTAAGGTTACGTCCATCCAAGATTGGAAGCAACCAAGGACTTCTACGAAGGTTAGAGGTTTTCTTGGATTGGCAAGTTATTAACGGAAATTCATGAAATTGAATTAATCTAGTCCTTTGAAAAAGCTTACTAAGAAGCATGCCAAGTTTAATTGGACGTCAGAATGTGAAACAGCTTTTCAAGAGCTGAAAGACTGATTAACTACCGCACCAGTGTTGACGATTATAGATGGTAGCCAAGACTTGACCGTCTATACTGATGCTTATAGTGAAGGAGTTGGCACAGTATTAATGCGAAGAGGCAAAGTCATTGATTATGCAAGTTGTTAGTCAAAGCCACATGAGAAGAGATATGCCACTCATGATTTAGAGTTGTTAGATGTAGTATTTGCCTAAAATATTTGGCGGCACTACCTATTGGGTGAGAAGTTTGAGTTGTATACAAATTATAAATCTTTGAAGTATATGTTCACCCAGAAGGATCTTAATATGAGGCAACAACGTTGGTTGGAGTTTTTGTCAGCATATGATTGGATATTCTATATAATCCAAGCAAGGCCAATGTTGTAGCAGACACACTCAGTAAGAAGAATGTGATTATTGCTATTCTGAATATTACATCCTCATCGGTAGAGAAAATTTCTGCTTTACGAGTTTATTTAGAAAATTAGCAAAAGAATTCAGGATGAAGAAGTCTCGAACTTCCAAGTTGATAATAAAGGAGTTCTGTGATTGAAGGAATGAATTTGCGTCCAGATGTTCCAGAATTGAGAAGAGAGGTATTGGATGAGTGTCACAAGTCTAAGCTCAGTATCCATCAAGGTGTACAGAAGATGTATCTAGATTTGAAATGCAAGTTTTGGTGGAAATCTATGAAGAGTGATATCTCAATATATGTTAGCAGGTGTTCAACTTACCAATAGGTTAAGAGTGATCAGCAGAAGGTCACTGGGTTGCAACAACAGTTAGAAATTTCGAAATGGAAGTGGGACCAGATATAGATGGATTTCATTGACAGTCTACCCATAACCAAGATGAGTAAAAAGAGCATTTGTGTTATTGTAGATCGTTTAATGAAGAGTGCCCATTTTCTTTTTGTGAAAGCGAATAGAACAGCTCAGAGCCTTGCTCAATAATATGTTAAGGAAGTTGTTCAACTGCATGGAGTGCCCAGCAGCATAGTCAGTGATAGAGATATGATCTGCACCAGTAAATTCTGGGATGCATTTCTGTCAGAGGTGGGGACAAAGTTGAATCTTAGCACTGCATATCATCCCTCAATAGATGGTCAAAATGACAGAGTGAATCATATTTTGGAAAATCTGTTGCGAGCTTGTATCCTTGATTTTGGAGGATCATGGAAAGATCATTATATCTTGTAGAATTCTCATATAATAACTTCCAAGCTAGTTTGAGGATGTCACCGTTTGTAGCATTATATGGTAGACCGTGCAGATCTCCTGCATGTTGGATTGAGCCTTGTAATCAGCCTGTGTTGGGTCCAGATATGATCCAAGAAGCCACAAATAAAGTGGGCTTAATTAAGAAGCGATTAAAGGCAGCACAAAGCCGACAGAAGAGTTATGCTGATTCTTGAAAAAGAGACTTATAATTTTCTGTTGGTGATCAAGTATATTTGAAGATTTATCCGTTGAGGGGAGTGATCCGATTTGGGAAGACGGGAAAGTTATCACCTACATATATTGGTCCGTTCTCGATATTGGAAAAGGTTGGGACTCTAACTTACAGAGTTCAATTGTCGGATTGGTTGCCCAGAGTACATGATGTATTTCACGTTTTTCACCTACAAAAGCATGTGTATGATCCAGATTTAATTGTTGAGGAAGCATCGCAAGAGGATTTAGATATCACTCTGATTCTAGCAGTTCGTAGAGAGCTGATGAAGACAATTGGCCAAAAGACCAGAGTGTTGAGAAATAAGAAAGTGAACTTGGTCACAGTGCAGTGGAGAGGAGATCCTAGAAACTGTACTTGGGAGACAGAGGATAACATTAAACGGGCTTATCTCATGTGCAGAGTAGATATCTCTGAGTAACCCTTTTGAGAGGTAAACTTTTGTTTATATTACCATTTCTATTTTCAACTTCACTTTTGTCTTCCTTCTCGGGGACAAAAAGTTTTTAAGTGGGGAAGACTATAACGACCCAGAATTTTGGAACTAATTTAAAAATTATTTTATATTAATTTTATGAGAATTTTCGATCAGTTTTGAAAATTTGATGATTTAATGATGATTTTAGCGGTTTACAAAGGAACATTGTTGAGATGACCTCAGATTTGGATGAAACCAATTTTATCGGATCTGTAACTTTGGAAAATGTTTGGGTTCCAAATTTCATATTGGAGATAGTTTGTGACCATGCAAGGATTAAACATAGGCTATGACAACCCGTCGATATTAATCGAAAATGCAATCGAAAAATAAAAAGGAAAGTCAAACAAACTTGGAATTCGACGAAACCTGTTCCGTTGGATCCGGAATTAAGTTTTATGCTAAAGGGAATTTTTTCGTGTAAAATGGAATTGTCGTTTGATCACACAATCGGAAGAAGTGAAGATAAACTAACACACTTTTGTGTTCGTCAACGGAAAGTGCTCCGAATAAGGCCAAATGAGGTGTCAACGCATCAATGGCCTCAAATGTTTTGGTTCCTCTCTCCCTCGTCGTGACACAAGTAATCCATGTGTGGGAAAATTATTCAAAACCCACTCTCCTTCTTCTCTTCTCTTTTCTCTTCTTTTCATTTTCTCTCCACCTCCTTAATCTCCTTCCTCCTCTAATGGCCACCTACCTCCAACGTGCCACCCACTGACAACCATCACACCCTCCCCCATCTCCTTTGATGCCGCACCTCCTGCAGTACCTCCCTCCTCTCTCATTGTGGACCCTACATCCCCTTAAAACCCTAAAGCTTCCATTTTTCCCTTCTTTTAGCACTTAGGTCCCTAAAAATTCCACCTTTTCACCTCTACCCATTACGTACTCCACGACTACCCCTCCTCTTTGCCACATCAGCACCTGACCCGCCTCGACCGTGCCCCCACACCCCTTCCGTGAGCCCTAGGACCCCGTACCCCCGTAGTTTCACCTTAAAACTTCCAGATCCAAGTGTATTCTTGAGTGTGTGTGAATCCGCGAGTGGTTTGAACCCCTTAGCTGCCAGATCTAGTCGTGTGAGTTGTCAACCAGTCCGTAGGAGCATTTGTGTGTTAGCGTCAACTACGCGAGTTCGATTTCCTTCCCAAAAAGTTTTGCGGTGTGGAACCCTATGGTGAGAAACCGAAACTCACGTAGATAGAGATTTAAATAAATTAACTATTAACTGTTAATTTAGAAGTTCAATTATGTTTAACATTGATCATATATGCTTAATTTAATGTTAAATGCTTAGTATTGCGGTAAAAATATGATTTTTATATTATATATGTGAAATCCCTTGAGTATACGACATTTGTACTATAAACAGTGTCGATTGGAATTGATTGGACCTTAACTTGTTTTGGGTTGAGCAATTATATTATTGTTCTTGATTGGCTATGATAAAACCCCACATGGGTCTTGGGATGATAATACGCATACATGTCTCCCATGTGTGTAGATAAGCTGCATGGATTATGATGTAAACCCCACATGGGTATTGGGATGATGATTTTTATACTTCTCCCATGTGTAGATAAGTCGCACTGATTGTGTAGTAAACCCCACACGGGGCTTGGGATGACAATAATTCACACGCTCCCATGTGTGTAGATAAGCTACATGGATTATGATGTAAACCCCACACGGGTATTGGGATGATATTTTTACACATCTCCCAAGTGTGTGTAGATAAGCCATTAATTTTTGTGATTTTATTGGAAACCCCACATGGGTATTGGGATGATAATTAACACTAATCCCAAGTGTGTCGTTTGTCAATGCGATGATTGACAAGACTGTGTAAGCGTTATTTATTTAAGGCTTTTATGGTGTAGTGCACTTTGTGTGTGAATTGGATGTGGTGTGATGGATGACTGAGTGTTATAATATACATTATGTTAACATGAACAATAAAAATGGTTATTGGTTCATTGGTTAAGTCTCCATCAAGAAAAATGATTTTTAGCGAATATTTTATTAATATAATAATAGCTGAAAAATCAAAGTTTGATTTTGATGTCCGATTTTGGATGGATGCGAAGATAATAATATATCGATGAATTTCCATAACTGTAGCAAGTGAATTTGAATTAATTTTCATGATTTTTGCTTGTCAAAGTTTTTTATTTGAAATGAATAGTTACTTTCAAAAATGAAGTCCAAGTGGACTATTTAAAAAGCGTTTTAAAAGAAGTTTCTTTTCAAAATTTTCTTGTTTATTTAAATAATGAATAACAAGAAAGTTTGGATTGAAAATATTGAAGTTCGAAAAGTAATATTATTTTAATCATTATAATATTATTATAATATGAGTATATTGAAAATATATGATTTCAGTGTGGGGAATTCAATATATGAATTTGGAAAGTTATTATATATATTTTAAATAATAAATGAAATGGTTTCGAAGCGACTCGATGTATTACATACGTATATATACATACATCGAATATGGATTAAAATAGAATGTGTCGCATAGCGGTAGTTCGCGATTTTGACTTGTAATTTTAAGTGAGTATACCAAGAAATCCGACCGTCAGATTTTCCCAAAATTGGAACCATTGGGTTCGTATTGAAAAGATCTTTCAAACAATAATAAAAGATTTGAAATCTAACTGATAGATTTTGACGAATGTTCAATTCAAAATTGAATGAAATTAGCGTCATAACCCGTAATGACCTATAATTGAAAATTATGGGTATAGACTATTTTGTTATAAATAAAAATACTGAAAAATCATTATAAAATATTTGGAATGAATTTAAACCAATTTTACTTGGTTTTAAATGATAAAAGTGGTCAAGTGAGATTTGGTGATTTTGTGTAAAACATATATAACTGATTTTGAGAAAGAAATTTCGAAATAAGAATTTTAATTCGCAAATTGAATCCAATTCTTAGGTTAACCTTTAATATAGGTTATGAATTGATTTTTCGAAAGCCAAATAACTTAACTAGATTTGAGAATAAGATTTTACATCTTATGAAAAGAAACCAATTAAAGGAGATTTAATTGGTGAGTAAATAATTCGATAAGGATTTAATTTGATTTGATTTGTTTTGGCGTGAATTATTTGAAAAGACCGAGTTTAACCCATTTCTAATAATTTAACAATGATTAAAAGTCGAAGATATTGAAGACGGTGCAAGACCGGAAATCTTCACATCAAATAGATTGCTGTTGATGCCCTAGATTTGGGTAGCTCCCTTGAATGGCTTATAGTGGCAGTGATCTGGACGTACTTGTTGATTTTCTGGAAGTGCGAGGGTCTCTCTCCTGTATTGGACATATGAGACGAGGAATAAGGTGCCTCCGGTTTCGTTCAGACCTAGAATAGACTTGCAAATGGATTGTGTGTCTGACATGGTATTTTATGCTATATTAATTGATCTCTACTAAATATATATCTGTTTGGTGGCGGAGAAATTATTCTCTTAGCTTAACGCCTTCCTCCAAGACGTACGAGTTTAGAGGTTATATCGGTAGTTATCAATTGTATAATGTTAACGGCAAAAAATGTCGTAACACCTAAGGATTTTTAATTATTTAAGAACAATGTTTCATATGGAAAAGAAAGTGAAGAAACCAGTAAATAACACAATAGATTTATAATGGTTCGGTCGCGTGAGGGGCCTACGTACACTTTGAAGGAGTTCACTGATACTTTATTCACAACAATAGGTTACAAGCTATAAACATCATATAGGCATTTAATTACAAGTGTTTCCTTGTAATTTGGAGTCATAGTTGTCATATTTGGGTCTTGGGAAAAAGTAGTTTTTATGCTTCTTCTTCCTCAAGCACTAGGCTGCCATTAATGAGTTCTTGGAGCTCTCAAGAGATGTCAAATCAGGAAAAAGCCAACCCTTGTAATGAATGAGCATGGGTGTATTTATAGTTGAAGGGTTAGGTGGGAGTAGGTATGATTTGGGGCTTACACTATAGTTTTTTGTATCCTAGGGAACCCATCTCCAGAATTTCGACCCCCCCCCCCCGAAGTGCACACAAAGATTCGTATCCCCTATGAGGGATACCAATTTCCTATCCCCTAAGATACGACATAACGTATCCTCTAAGGGATACAGTTATTTCATATACTAGGGGATACGAGCTTCCTGTATCCCTTGAGGGATACAGACTTGTATCTCTTTGGGATACAATGGACATTGTGTGCGATGGTGGTGGCATGTCAAAGGATGAGGGGAACGAGTCCTTTGGGCATCGAGGGATCCGAGGTGCTTTGATACAAAGGTGTGGGAGTCAAAAATATTCCTACCGAGGGACCCAAAGATTCGTGTAAGCAAAGGGAGTCGAGGCTTTGGTGACGAGGCGGAGGGATACGAAGTTGGTGGGATTCGGACCAGGGGATTCGAAGTTGCTTGATATGAAGCGAGTGAGGGGGTTCGATATTGCTTGGTGAGGGATACGAAACATGTATATTAAGGGGCTCGAGATATGTATACGGAGGGACTCGAAATATACATTGTGGGATACAAAATGTGCTAAGCGCACTGTTTTGTGGAATTGTGAGGCTTACACTTGGTCTCGAATCCATGATATTCTGGCAACACTTCAGGCTCTAACGTCACGCGAGGCGTTGAGTCAAGCGTGTCTGGTGTACACTTGGGAACCGGACCAAAATGTCATTTAACGTTCCCCCCCCCAAAGTATGTCTTGTTTTGACATGATGTGCTTTGAGTTGTGAGAAATGTTCCTATCGAACTTCTAATTCCTGTTAACTCATGAATATAAATGTAAGCCGTCGACTCTCATTTATGTTGTTACACAAACGAGTTGTTATCGACACGGTGTTGCACGCACTCACATGTTTTCACGTAGTTTTGCGTGATGCGGTTGGAATATGAAATTGAAAAAGGACGTATGTACATGTACAAGCGTGGATATATATGTATGAGTATATGTTTGCAAGCATTTGATCGTTTGGAACGCAAAGACTTACGTATGAAAAGTGTACACGTACACACTTCATATATATATATATATATACACACACACATATATGGCAAAATCGTATCCCACTTTGGGATATGAAGTTTCGTATCACTACCAGGGGATACGAAAATTCGTGCTCCTTCGTCGGGATACGAAGCTCTATATCTCAGTGGGATACGAAACGCCTCTTTGGCCAAGCCCAAAGTTTCCCTCCTCTATAAATATGGATTGTCCCCTCTTCTCTCTCTTCTTCTTCTCGTTTTTCCCCAGCACATAGTCTCAGACATTTGAAACCAAGCACTTGAACACTTCGACCGTTAACAACTTAGGTAGGGTTCGAACTCAGCCCTTGATTCGGATATCCCATGAGATGGTGAAGGTCCTCGAAGTGGGTATGGCATCTGACTTCAAACTGGCCTTGATTATGGATCTTGAAATGGACTCGAAGCCGATCATCCTCCCGAACTCGAGTACGGAGTTCGGGTACTCGAGACCATGCTTCGGGTTAAGCTCGGGACCGTTATTGTAACGACCCAGGAATTTCGGCAATTTGAAATAGAAATTAATTAAGGATTTCACAAATAAACAATTAATTTTATACTTGTATTTGAGATTAAATCAAAGTTTATTGGTTTGAATAAGAATTGGATTCGATATTAAATTTCAGAATGTCTAATCGAAAATCAAATATTTACTTTTAACTAATCGAGAATGAATTTGATTGATATTGAATTGGATTTGAAATACGACTGAAGAATATAAATTTTTGGATTTGAAATAAATGTTATTCAATGTTAAACGAATTGGAGATTTTATTTTTTAAAATATAAGGAAGGATTGTATATGTATGTATGTGTAAAGAAATTGAATTCAATGTTTCAAACCTGGAAGCGGACGGAGTTGTTGATAAATGAACGAAATAAATTGGTTAACTAATAAATAATTTAAAATAAAATAACATCGTATATATACAGAGTCGAATTACAACTGACCTAATTTTATTGGATTCAGAACGTGAAGATGAAGAAGTACGTATAATTTTTACCACGTTCAGAGATTGTGTTGGCGGTGCGAATTTAGAGCGGTACGAGGTATCCGCGGTAGAAATTAATATTAAATTAAACTCAGATATAACCTACCCTAAATAAGAAATTCACAGACCTACCCTGTAACACATAGCTAACCTAAACCCTATTTGAAATTACGTTGATCTTATCCGAAAAATTTCTTTTCTTTAAAATTCAGTGTGTTGCCATTTTCTTCAGTAGAAAAAAAATCGTTCCTTTATCCTATTATAATGACCTCTACCGAAATTAATTCTTCTTTCCCCAAATCAAATCGAAATCCCTATTTTCCCTTTTTACTTCTCTCGAAAACCAAATCGGCAGCAACCCCTTCACTGATTTCGCCGTTCCCTTCAGTTCATCGCCTCTGTTTCAAGCATCAGCCATCAACGTTGTTTCAATAGCCTTGTGAATTGTTGTTGAGTAGGATATTAAATCTGAGCATTTATGATTTAAGAACCTGAGTTGTTTGGTTTTGACGGATGGTCGCATTGTCCTTCTACACATACGAGTTCTTTAGAAATTTACTATAGTAGAAAGAAAATACATACCTTGTTGCCTTGTGTAAACATGAACGTATACCTGGGTTAATATATTTGCTCTGTCTGACACTAAAATATGTACCCCTGTTACGAGTAAATATTAGTTGTAGGATAAATGACTAGTTCTCGACTATTTTGGCAATGATTGCATAAGGCTTTCCTTCCTTCATTTAGCTAAAAAATATTACATGCATAAATATATAAATTTGGTTATCTTATCAAGTGAACAAGAGGGTTATATTACAATACAGGAGCAACCTAAATATGAAGAAATACTGATATCTATGTATGCATGTTATTTCACTAACATATGGATCATGATCTCTATACATAATACTTCCATATTTCCAACCTGTGATCTAAATAGCATGTCAGGTTTGTGAATTTCTCCATAGTGCAGATTTAAATTGCAACTGAGGAACTTGTCTACATTTTTTACTGGTGGAGGAAATACAACTTTAAAATACGTGACTGACAAAATACGTCGAAACTAAATATTGATTATTGGAATTCCTAGCATGTTTTGTCAAAAACCATACAAATATGCACGACAAGTTCTACTATACTTGCTGTGTATTGCGTATTGTCCATTACACACGGTCATTTATCTGTGTATTTAGCTATTGCCTGACCTTATATATTACCCTGCAGTTCTTTTAATTTAGGAATGGAATTTAGTTGTTGTTTATACTGTACTGATTCCAGTTACAAAAGGGCAATTGCTGGTAGTATTTGTTGACCTGTTACCAATGAGTTACTACATATTAAATGCCTTTGAGGTTTTATATATATATATATATATATATATATATATATATATATATATCGAATTAGCACAGGATTATATATGCATGACATGTAAGGCTTACTAGAACTTTGTGAATAAAAACTTAAATTCACTATCTTTAGATTTCGGTGCAGTTAACTCATTTTATATTCCAAAAAGTCCAACTGTACAAAGGTAATTTTTAGCGAATTGGGAATTTGTTTTCTTTTTGTAATGAACCTCAACTTCCGAAATGAAGTAAGTACAAATGTGTTAAATACAACAACCCAAAAATCATGCAAAATGTAAAATTTCATGCGAATCAATTTATCAGGAACATTTTAAGCTACGTAAGTTACTCGAAGTTTAATGAGTCGTAGGATTTGTCTACATATGGGAATATCTCTATTTGTATGTGTTTCACTAGATAAATATTTGTTACAGCTTTATAGTATGATGTAGATTCCTTTGGATCCTCTTTCAACTGATTACATGTTTGATGTAAATTATCATACTATATCTATATAATTTTTTCCTCCGATTTATGACAATATGGGTGAGTAAACAGCGAGCACCACGCTATTTAGGGGCACTTTGACACTTACTGGGTTCAAAACATTTCATTTACATTTATCTTAATGGAAATATATACATGGGATGAGCTGTGATTATATCAATTACTACATTGATTTTGGAAGGGTTCTGGTTGTTTAATATTATTTAGCACGTATCAACATAGTTCACATGAACAGTGATTTGTCATCGCCCTATACATTTATAGCTTATGATCATTCAGACACCATAGTAGACCTTCCACTTTGGATCCAAAATGATAAGACGACTCAGGATGTGTCATCTATTGGATTTATATCGACCACTTGAGGTCCTTTACGTACAAAAATGTAATACAATTTACGTATTTGGCCCATACATTAGAGATTATATTAGTAAGGGGTGCTTTTGTAAATATCCTTTTATAGTTTCAAAGTAAACGACTGTTGTAACAACCCGGAAATTCTGAACCAATTTTAAATTTTTATTTTAGCAATTTTAATGGATTTTAAATATTTAAAATAATATTTTTTAAATAATAACGATTACAAATTTATTCAAACCGAAGTTAGAACGAATTTTTTAATTTAATTATAAAAGGAGTTAGAAATAGCGCGGTAGTTTGAAAATTTGAATTTGAACTTTGACTGACTGTATATGATTCAAAATAAATCGGATTTTAGTAAAACCAAAAATATTTAAATCTATTTACAAATATCTTTCCAACAAATCTGAAAAATTGAAATTTCATAGCGGGAATCAAAAGTTATGCCCAATTTAAAATTTAGAAAAGTCGCTGTAGAATTTATATATATTTTAATATAAAATATAGCACTTAAAAATAGCCATTTTTCAAACAACCTCCGTTTTCGACGAAACTGCTTTTGTTGGAACCAGAATGTCAAATTATTGGTAGGTTTCAATTTTCATAAATTTCAGAATTAATATGTGAGCGTGGCAAAAGAAAATGTGTTTTGTCAGTTTTAGTCAAATCGGATCGACCAGAAAATGGCCGTTTTTCAAACGGTCTCGGAATTCGATGAAATTAGTCTTGTTAGAATTATATCGTCAAAACATAATTAGACATAATTTTTCTGGTATTTTTAGAGTCCGTAAGTGGCCCCGGTAAATTTTATTTTACGATCAAATTAAATAATTAAATGATTTATATTTCAAATTAAAGAAAAGTGGGCTGAGACGATCAAACGGGCTGACGGGACATAGTCCATTGTTTCTGGGATGGGGGTTATTAGCTGCGGGCGACACTCGTTGGGTTTGATTTGGAGTTCGTGGTGTTAAACGGATATTATTTGAATTAAATAAATAAAATAAATATAGAAATACGCTATAAATACTCCTTCAAATACCTAATCCTAATCTGAAATACACCAGCTGCCATCGTTCAATTCAATGGCCACTGCGTTCCCATCTTTCTTCCTTAATCAAAATCAATCCACTCAATATTATTTAAAATTTCTAAAGCAAACATGGAAGACCTTCATGAGATCTTGGATTTCATACGGTTAAGATGGTGTTCAGTTCATCGGAGTAAGCTATTTGGTGCTCCCAACCGACGCCATTTGAATGGATTTCGAGGACAAGGGGGCCCGCGAGTTGAACTTGGTGGGAGGGGGGTAGAGGTGCGCGACGGAAGGGGCTACAAGGTGGCAACGGTGGATCTGTGAACGGTTGACCGGTGGAGGAGTTAAGCGAAGCCCTAGAAGGCGGCAATGGGTTTTGATGGGTTAGTTTTGTATAGGAGTACTTCGGTGAAGAAGGATTAGTGATCAAGCAGTGTAATTAACTGTAATGAAAAATTTAATTATATAATTTAATAATCAAATGTTTAAAGTATCGTAACTAGTTCGTTTGAAATCGAAATTCAGAAATTTCAGTTCCGTTGGAATCATAGAGATGAGATCTACGACAAGGGACAGACCAGATCTGAATCAAAGCAAGTTGAGAATTCAGACAAATTCAAAACCCCCAATGTGAGATTTCTGATTTAAATAATTAGTTATAATTTAATTATTTTTCTCGCTTTTAAAATCAATGTATGTAGGTTAATGATTTAGATCTGCGATGTTTGTGATTTAGAATTTATTGATTGTTGCTTGTGATATATTATGATGTTCACCATTTGCTAGATCTTCAATGAAATTTCATTTTTGTTGAATTTCTAGTTGCGATTAAATACAGATCTAAAATAAAATCATATTTTATTTTGGATCAATGGATACGGTTATAGTTTATAGTAAAATCGTTCTTCTATTTTCTAGATTTAGCTTTTGTCATTCAGATCGATATCTTTCATTTTAGATCCATGCGTACATATTTGATTGAAACAAAAATTCCAACTTTTATTTTTAAATCCATTAATATTGAGGTGATTTATTCATAAAATATAGTTTTTATTGAATACATAAACTTGGGATTTAGAGTTAGAATAAAGATTCCATCTTTATTTTAATTCATGAAACATGTAATTGTTGTAGATTAAAGATTTCATCTTTGTTTCGATTTATGAACATGAAATTTGATCAACGATAAAAATTTACAATTTTTATTGTTTTCATGGACATAAGTTTTATCAGAATTGGGATTCGTAATAAAATCATATTTTCATGATTCACATGAAACTAGATTTTTATCAAATCTAGATTTGAAATAAAAATCTCCTTTTCTTGAATTACATGGAATGGATTTTTATCATGAGTAGTTTTCCAATAAAATATCATTTTATTGATCACATAAAATATGGGTTTTGCATATTTTTATGTCATTTTCTTTTTGAATAAAAAGAACATATTTTTGTGTCATTTTCTTTTTGAATAAAAAAGTAGATTCAAAAGAAATGTTTTTATTGTCATATTGATTACAATAAAAAGAATAGATTCAAAAGAAATATTTTTATTGTCTTATTGATTAAAATAAAAAGAATAGATTCAATAGAAATGTTTTTATTGTCATATTGATTACAATAAAAAGAATAGATTTAAAATACACATTTTATCGTCATTTTAGATATAATAAAATAGTTGAAAACAAAATCATCATTTTGGTTATTATAAAGTAGTTGGAAACAAATATATCTTTTTGTTGTGACAAAGGATTAAAAACCAAAAATATACATTTTTGTTGTAACCAAATAGTGAAACAAAATTATCAATTTTTGTTGAAACCTAAAAGTTGAAAGAAAGTTTGTCATTTTTGTCAAGTTAGAATTGTTGAACAAAAATATACGTTTTTTGTCAACTCAGAAATGTTGAACAAAGATTTACATTTTGTCAAAAGTTGTTTTCATTATAATAAAAAGGATTAATATGAAAAATTATATTTTTATTGCTCATAGTTTCAATAAAAAGATTAAACTTAACAAAAAATTCATTTTTGTTAAATAAGGTTAGAGTAAAGCAAAATGGACATTTTTGTCAAAATACATATGTTAAAACAAAATATCTGTTTTTGTCGAATTATCAAAGTTGAAATCCAATTTATTGCTTTTGTCAAATTAGCATAGTTGAAAACCAATTTGTCACTTTTGTCAAATTATATAAGTTGAAAACCAATTTGTCACTTTTGTCAAATTATATATGATGAAACCAAATTTGCCACTTTTGTCAAAATGCAACAGTTGAAACAAAATTGGCATTTTTGTCAAAATATAATGGTTAGAACAAATTTTACATTTTTGTAAATTAGAATTGAGTTAGAACAAAAATTACATTTTTGTCAAATAGATTGGTGTTAAAACAATAATATCGTTTTTGTAAAATAAAAATTGTAAACAAATAAAATTATCATTTTTATTTGTTAGGTTGAATAGAAAAATGTAAACAAATAAACATGTCGCTTTCATTTGTTTTGTTGAATTAGAATTGTCGACAAAACAAACATGTCACTTTCATTTGTTTAGTTGAATTAGAATTGTCGACAAAACAAACACATCACTTTTATTTGTTTTGTTGAATTAGAATTGCCGACAAAACAAAGTTATCATTTTTACTGTTTTGTTGAAATAGATTTGTCGACAAAACAAAGTCATTATCTTTATTTTTTTGTTGAAATAGAATAGTTGAATCAAAATATACATTTTATCAAAACATTCATTTTTGTCAAAATGGATTAGTTGAATCAAACCATATATTTTTGTCAAAATTGTACGATCCATACTAGATCTGACCAACTTCCCATCCTACCTCCTCTACGTTCTTGACAGCCCATCTTTTTGTCTCAGTAGAGTCTTTCAGTGGCATGTTTCGGTCCTCTTCCCCATTACTTAGAAAAAGTGAGCCACCGGTTCAGGTACAAGATACTATCATTACCGCCTGGACAATTAGACATCCAACCCGTAATCGCAACGACCCAATTGCAAGAGCGGAGCTCTGTCAAAAAAAAAATAGTTGAAACAAAAATTACATTTTGATTAATATGATGGTTGAAAACAAAATTTACATTTTTGTTAATTAAATTTGAAATAAAACAAAAATCACATTTTTGTTAAATAAAAGAGTTAAAACACAAATAGCATTTTTGTTAAATAGATTTGTGTCAAAACACAAATAGCAATTTTGGTAAATATGTTTGTGTTAAAACAAAAATATTCAATTCGTTAAAATAGAATTGTCAACAAAATGGATGTATCACTTTTTATACATTTTGTTGAAACATAATTTGTATGCAAATATAAGAATCATTTTTATTTGCATAACATACATTAAATTTATATGCAAATATAAAAATCATTTTTATTTGCAAACTTACATTAGAATTTATATTCAAATATAAGAATCATTTTGTTTGTCATAACATACATTAGAATTGTATGTAAATTAAAGTGACATTTTATTGTTAAATTATACAATAGAATTTGTATGCATATCCAAGTGACATTTGTATTGTCAAATTTTATATTAGAACTTGTGTACAGAATAAAGAGGCATTTCACATGTTGTGATTTGAAACTATACATACAAATAAAATATTTCTTTTTATTTGTTAAAGTTTAAAATAGAAATTTGTATACAAATAAACGAAAATGAAAATTATCTTTTTATTTATCATTAGTAATAATGACATGTAAATAAATTACATTTTATTAGACATTAGAAACATGTAGGAAAAGTATGCGAATAAAATACATTTTTTTATTCGACATCAGGAATATAATAACATGTTTGTTCATAATCGTCAACATGTTAGCAGAAATTAAAATTGGTTAAATTCATTAATCAATTATTTATTTAGATAAATTGTTGTTGGCTGAAAACCCCACATGGGTATTAAGATGATATTTGACATACACTAGTCCCAATATTTAGTTATATGTCAATCGATGGATTGACAGGCTGCGATGAGCGTTGTTTATTCATTTTAATGCTCATACAGTTATAAATTTCACTCTAGATGTGAATGGATGGTTTAATGATTATTTATTATTATTGTCATATTCATGCAATGTATGAAATCCATATAACTGAAATTATATGGTTACTGATTGTGTCGCATTCCGATTCAGAATGTCTTTTAAAATAAAGAATATTTTAAATAAAGAATTTCTTTTAAATAAAGAATATTTTTAAAAGACATTGTAAAATAAAAAATATTTTAAAATAAAGAATATTATAATATAAAGAATATTTTTGCATAAAGAATCCTTTTATATAAAGAATATTTTTCAAATAACGAATATTTTAAAATAATATTCAACGAAGTATAAAATGATGGTTTCTAAGTCTGTTTTTGGATGGACACAAAAGATAAAAATATATTTTTATTGAAACGAACTATTTATTAACTAGGATAAATCTTTTAAATTAAGATTTAATGAAGCATTCCAATTAATTAATATTTAATTGGAATTAAATAAAAGAATTAGATTTTGGGTTGTCGTGGATGGTGTCTTAAATAACACTATTCTTAAACCCCATATGAAAAGAATAAATCTTTTAATTAAGATTATTAGAGTTTCCAATTATATTTAGTAATTGGAATAAAATGATATGAGAATTGGGTTTACCTTTAAACAACATTTGTTCTTTAATCCAATCAACAGTGAAAATATAATTTGGAATTTATAAATCTTTTTATTAAGATTTAAAAAGAAATTTTCCAAAGTTAAGTTTTCCAATTTAATATATTAAATTGGAATTGAATGGAAATTTGATTTGATAATAATCGAGATAGACTCATGCAAAAGAAGACTGTTACTATATATGGAATTTAAAAGGCTTTGCCGTTATTCCATTTATATTATTAGTCTGATACGGAAATTTATATCGATTATATATTGATTTGATTTCTGTGAAAATTCCATATTTAATGGAAAATGAATTTGGATTTATCGTGAACTGTATTTTAAATGACATTGGTTTATTGATAATATTAAGTTCTTAAAAGTTGAATAATCATAAAGTAATGATTTTTGATATTAAAATCAAATTAGAGTTTTAATGAATCTTTAAAAAGAAGATTAAAGATTATATTTAAAATAATTTATCTTTGATAAAATTAATGGGAATCTTTCCCTTTTAATATGAATATTTTATTAAAAGAATATTCTAAATTGGAATGAGGCGTATGATGTGTATTTGTAGCACCTGATTTTTTTGTTATAAAAATACGCGAGTTATTCGGAAAGACCGGGTTTAACCCATTCTGAATCATTACTACGACGATTAAAGTCAAAGACATCGAAGATGGTGATTGAAGACCAGCGATCTTCACATCGAATGTACGACTACTAATGCCTGGCATTGGGTTGCTTCCAGTAAAGGGTTAAAAGTGGTGGTTTGTCCGGTCATACTTGTTGATTGTCCGGATATGCGAGCGCCTCTCTTCCGTATTGGACATACGGGACGAGGAATAAGGTGTCTCCGGTTTCGTTTAGACCCAGAACGGACTTGTAAATGGATGTGTGTCTGACATTAGATTTCATTCCATGTAAATTAAATAGATTTCTATTTAATATATATCTGTGGTGGCGGAGAATTTATTCTCTTGCTTAACACCCTTCTCTAAGACGCACGAGCTCAGAGGTTATATATTGGTAGTTATCGATCTCATGGCGTGAATTGTCAATGTGGCATGCCAAGAAGCAAATGATCGAGGCTTTTGTTGAAAAGCAGAGCCTTGTGGTTGATGATCAAAGCATGACCTATTTAGGTGTAGCTTTGTGTATAGCGTTACTTCGCGAGCCTCACACCCTGGTATAAGTCAAAAACGGGACAAGGGAACGCAGGGAGTGCACACGTTACTTTCTAGCTAGAAGTGGTGTCAGCGTTTACAAGCCCAGACATTTTTACTTATGTGGATGATGGATTTCGCGGCCTCGGATTTATTGGTCGATTGTGACCATTTTATAGGTTCAATAGGACCGGGAAACGTGTGTTCGGGCATAACTAATCCACTAAGGTATATTTATGGACCGGCCTGGCAGTATCCAATGTTTCACTGTGGGGGATCCTGAGACTTTGCTAGAGTATCTCGAATCAGTAAGGAGATCGTTCTTAGTGTTGACTCATGATGGAAATCCAACTTCCAATACGATATCATGCGGTTTTGATTGTAGAACTAGTACGGCGACATAGTATATGGTAGCTATGCCGTCTATGATTGATACATTATGATTGAAATGTTTTTGAAACATATATACACTAATAATAATACCAAATCCGTTTTATCATATCAAGTATTTTTGACCATTATAAGGTAAAACTCTATCCTCCGACTTGCGTTGCATTGTGTGATGGGACCTGAGTCTTATAATGGTTTCATTTTTCTCTAAAAGGCATTGTGTTGTTTAACGATTTACTTTATTTCATGCACTGGCAATCCAATGGAGTAAGCCCGTTCCGCGTTAGCGGCGTGGTCCTGTGATTAGCCTTCATATTAGATAAGTTAAGTAAGATTTCTCATACTAGTCCCCTGACTGACTCGTAGTTTGTTTCACTTTGCAAACTTTGGTGCCTTCTTTTCCACACGGGCAGTCGAGTAGCTTATTTTGCAGATATATTGAGTAGGATTCTGGATCGAAGCTTAAAGCTGTGTCCAGAGCATTGATAGACTTCCGCTGTATCAGTTTATTTGTTCTGCTGCATTGTATTACATTTATTGTAATTTAATTTCCGCTGTATTATATCAATGTACTCTGATATTCTGTACTCTGATGTAACATTATTGTAATGTTATAAAAGTCTTCTATTATTATTCTAATTTGTTGTATGCCCAGAGTTAGTGTATGCGGTTTCTGAAAGGTCTTGGTCGATTTAACGATCATTTAGGTCCAGGCAAAATCCGAGTCATTACAGTTGGTATCAGAGCTCTGGTTAGCTCAAATCTTTGGGGTACAACTCGTTAGAACTGAACAAAAGACTCATCAGAGATTGGATTAGTAATATCCAACAAGAATACTCACTAGAGATAGGATCAGTAGTATCCTAGAATGAGGAACTCGTTAGAGATGGGGTTAGTAATGCCCTAGAATGAGTTGAGAGTAACAAAATTATAATTAACGTATTGTGATTATATATATATAATCCAATCTTAGAAAATATGATTTTTGAATATATACAAGTTATTTATATTTGAAAAGTTAATCAACTAATAAAATTATTGAAACCAAATAAAATAAAAAAATAAGTTGAGTTGGTAAATTAAACAACTTTCAGCTCCGTTCCTTTTCGAGGACGAAAAGATTTTAAGTGGGGGAGATTGTAACAACCCGGAAATTTTGAACCAATTTAAAATTTTTATTTTAGCAATTTTAATGGATTTTAAATATTTTAAATAATTTATTTTAAATAATAACGATTATGAATTTATTTAAATCGAAGTTAGAACGAATTTTTTTAATTTACTTACAAAAGGAGTTAGAAATAGCGCGGTAGTTTGAAAATTTGAACTTTGACTGACTGTACAGGATTCAAAATAAATCGGATTTTAGTAAAACTAAAAATATTTAAATATATTTAAAAATATCTTTCCAACGAATCTAAAAAATTGAAATTTCATAGCGGGAATCAAAAGTTATGCCCAATTTAAAATTTAGAAAAGTCGCTGTAGAATTTATATATATTTTAATATAAAATATAGCCCTTAAAAGCGCAGTAGTTTGAAAATTTGAACTTTGACTGATTGTACAGGATTCAAAATAAATCGGATTTTAGTAAAACTAAAAATATTTAAATATATTTAAAAATATCTTTCCAACGAATCTAAAAAATTGAAATTTCATAGCGGGAATCAAAAGTTATGCCCAATTTAAAATTTAGAAAAGTCGCTGTAGAATTTATATATATTTTAATATAAAATATAGACCTTAAAAAAAGCCATTTTTCGTTTGAAAATTTGAACTTTGACTGACTGTACAGGATTCAAAATAAATCGGATTTTAGTAAAACTAAAAATATTTAAATATATTTAAAAATATCTTTCCAACGAATCCAAAAAATTGAAATTTCATAGCGGGAATCAAAAGTTATGCCCAATTTAAAATTTAGAAAAGTCGCTGTAGAATTTATATATATTTTAATATAAAATATAGCCCTTAAAAAAAACCATTTTTCAAACGACCTCCATTTTCGACGAAACCACTTTTGTTGGAACCGGAATATCAAATTATTGCTAGGTTTCAATTTTCATAATTTTTAGAATTAATATGTGAGCGTGGCAAAAAAAAATGTGTTTTATCAGTTTCAATCAAATCGGATCGACCAGAAAATGGCCATTTTTCAAACGGTCTCGGAATTCAACGAAATTAGTCTTGTTTGAACCGTATCGTCAAAACATAACTGGAAATAATGTCTCTGGAATTTTTAGAGTCCGTATGTGGCCTCGGTAAATTTAAATATACGATCAAAGTAAATAATTAAATGATTTATATATTAAATTAAAGAAAAGTAGGCTGAGACGATCAAATGGGCTAATGGGACCTAGTCCATTGTGTCTGGGATGGGGGTTATTAGTTTAGGGTGACACTCGTTGGGTTTGATTTGGAGTTCATTGTGTTAAACTGATATTATTTGAATTAAATAAATAAAATAAATATAGAAATACGCTACAAATACTCCTCCAAATACCTAACCCTAATCTGAAATACACCAGCCGCCATCGTTCAATTCAATGGCCACTGCATTCCCATCTTTCTTCCTTAATCAAAATCAATCCACTCAATATTATTTAAAATTTCTAAAGCAAACATGGAAGACCTTCACGAGATCTTGGATTTCATACGGTTAAGATGGTGTTCAGTTCATCGGAGTAGGCAATTTGGTGCTCCCAACCGACGCCGTTCGAACGGATTTCGAGGACAAGGGGGGCCCGCGAGTTGAACATGGTGGGAGGTGGAGGTGCGCGACGGAAGGGGATACAAGGTGGCAACGATGGATCTGTGAACGGTTGACCGGTGGAGGAGCTAGGCGAAACCCTAGACGGCGGAAATGGGTTTTGACGGGTTAGTTTTGTATAGGAGTACTTCGGTGAAGAAGGATTAGTGACCAAGTTGTGTAATTAACTGTAATGATATACTTAATTATATAATTTAATAATCAAATGTTTAAAGTATCGTAACTAGTTCGTTTGAAATCGAAATTCAGAAATTTTAGTTTCATTGGAATCATAAAGATGAGATCTACGATATGGATCAAACCAGATCTGAATCAAAGCACGTTGAAAATTCAGACAAATTCAAAACCCCCAATGTGAGATTTCTGATTTAAATAATTAATTATAATTTAATTATTTTTCTTGATTTTAAAATTATGTATGTAGGTTAATGATTTAGATCTGCGATGTTTGTGATTTAGAATTTGTTGATTGTTGCTTGTGATATATTATGATGTTCATAATTTGCTAGATCTACGATGAAATTTCATTTTTGTTGAATCTCTAGTTGCGGTTAAATACAGATCTAAAATAAAATCATATTCTATTTTAGATCTATGGATATGGTTATAGTTTACAGTAAAATCGTTCTTCTATTTTCTAGATTTACCTTTTTTCATTCGTATCGATATCTTTCATTTTAGATCCATGCGTCCAGATTTGATTGAAATAAAAATTCCAATTTTAATTTTTAAATCCATTAACATTGAGGTGATTTATTCATAAAAATATAGTTTTTATTGAATACATAAACTTGGGATTAGAGTTAGAATAAAGATTCCATCTTTATTTTAATTCATGAAACATGTAATTGTTGTAAATTGAAGATTTCATCTTTATTTCGATTTATGAACATGAAATTTGATCAATGATAAAAATTTAAATTTTTTTATTGTTTTCATGGACATAAGTTTTATCAGAATTGGGATTCGTAATAAAAATCACATTTTCATGATTCACATGAAACATGGATTTTTATCAATTCTAGATTTGGAATAAAAATCTCCTTTTCTTGGTTTACATGAAATGGATTATTATCATGAGTAGATTTCCAATAAAATATCATTTTATTGATCACATAAAATATGGGTTTTGCATATTTTTAAATCATTTTCTTTTTGAATAAAAAGAACATATTTTGGTGTCATTTTCTTTTTGAATAAAAAGAATAGATTCAAAAGAAATGTTTTTATTGTCATATCGATTACAATAAAAAGAATAGATTCAAAAGAAATGTTTTTATTGTCATATTGATTACAATAAAAAGAATAGATTCAATAGAAATGTTTTTATTGTCATATTGATTACAATAAAAAGAACAGATTTAAAAGACACATTTTATCGTCATTTTAGATATAATAAAATAGTTGAAAACAAAATCATCATTTTGGTTATTATAAAGTAGTTGGAAACAAATTTTTTTTTTTGTTGTGACAAAGGATTAAAAACCAAAAATATATCATTTTTGTTGTAACCAAATAGTGAAACAAAATTATCAATTTTTGTTGAAACCTAAAAGTTGAAAGAAAATTTGTCATTTTTGTCAAGTTAGAATTGTTGAACAAAAACATACGTTTTTAGTCAACTCAGAAATGTTGAACAAAGATTTACATTTTGTCAAAAGTTGTTTTCATTATTAATAAAAAGGATTAATATGAAAGATTATAATTTTATTGCTCATAGTTTCAATAAAAAGATTGAACTTAACAAAAATCTCATCTTTGTTGAATAAGTTTAGAGTAAAGAAAAATAGACATTTTTGTGAAAATACATTTGTTAAAACAAAATATCCATTTTTGTCAAATTCATTTGTTAAAACAAAATTAAAAGATTGAAGACCGGCGATCTTCACATCGAATGGACGACTACTGATGCCTGGCATTGTGTCGCTCCCAGTAAAGGGTTAAAAGTGGTGGTTTGTCCGAATGTACTTGTTGACTGTCCAGATATGCGAGCACCTCTCTTTCGTATTGGACATACGGGACGAGGAATAAGGTGTCTCCGGTTTCGTTCAGACCCAGAACGGATTTGTAAATGGATGTGTGTCTGACATTGGATTTCATTCCATGTAAATTAAATCGATTTCTATTTAATATATATCTGTGGTGGCGGAGAATTTATTCGCTTGCTTAACACCCTTCTCTGAGATGCACAAGCTCAGAGGTTATATATTGGTAGTTATCGATCGCATGGCGTGAATTGTTAATGTGGCATGCCAAGATGCAAATGATCGAGGCTTTTGTTGAAAAGCAGAGCCTTGTGGTTGATGATCAAAGCACGACCTATTTAGGTGTAGCTTTGTGTATAGCGTTACTTCGCGAGCCTCACACCCTGGTATGAGTCAAAAACAGGACAAGGGAGTGCACCTCTTTCTATCTAGAAGTGGTGTCAGCGTTTACAAGCCCTGACATTTTTACTTATGTGGATGATGGATTTCGAGGCCTCGGATTTATTGGTCGATTGTGACCATTTTATAGGTTCAATAGGACCTGGAAACGTGTGTTCGGGCATAACTAATCCACTAAGGTATATTTATGGGTCGGCCCTTCAGTATCCAAGGGTTCACTGCGGGGGATCCTGAAACATTGCTAGAGTGTCTCGAATCGGTAAGGAGATTGTTCCTAGCCTGGACACATGATGGAAATCCAACTTCCAATACGATATCATGCGGTTTTGATTGTAGAACTAGTACAGCGACATAGTATATGGTAGCTATGCTGTCTATGATTGACACATTATGATTGAAATGTTTTTGAAACATATATACACTAATAATAATGTCAAATCTGTTTTATCGTATCAAGCATTTTTGACCATTATAAGGTAAAACTCAATCCTCCGGCTTGCGTTGCATTGTGTGATGGGAACTGAGTCTTATAATGGTTTCATTTTTCTCTAAAAAGCATTGCATTGTTTAACAATTTACTTTATTTAATGCACTGTCAATCCAATGGAGTAAACCCGTTCCGCGTTAGTGGCGTGATCCTGTGATTAGCCTTCTTATTAGATAAGTTAAGTAAGATTTCGCATACCAGTCCCATGACTGACCCGTAGTTTGTTTCACTTTGCAAACTCGGGTGCCCTCTTTTCCACATGGGAAGTCGAGTAGCTTATTTTGCAGATATATTGAGAAGGATTCTGGATCGAAGCTTAAAGCTGTGTCCTGAGCATTGATAGACTACCGCTGTATCAGTTTATTTGTTCCGCTGCATTGTATTACATTTATTGTAATTTTGTTTTCCGCTGTATTATATCGATGTACTCTGATATTCTGTACTCTGAAGTAACATTATTGTAATGTTATAAAAGTCTTCTGTTATTATTCTAATGTGTTGTATGCCTAGAGTGTAATAACCCGGAAATCCGAGCCAATTTGAAAAAATTTATTTTGGCAATTTTGATGAATTTTGAATATTTAAAATGAATTATTTTAAATAATAACGACGAAATATTTATTTTGAATAGAATTCAAACTTATGTATTTATATAGATAGTCGATAGAAAATAAATAATTATTTTAAATTATAAAAGGAAATGAAAATGCCACGGTAGTTCGAAAATTCGATTTCAAAGTTCAAATGAAAGTACAGGATTCAAAATAAGCCGGATTTTAGCAAAACCGAAAATATTTGAATCTATTTGAAAATATCTTTCCAACGAATCAGAAAAATTGAAATTTCATAACGGGAATAAAAAGTTATGTCCAGTTGAAAATTCAGAATAGTCGCTATGGAATTCTGGCCTTTAAAAATGGAAATTTTGCAAACGACCTCGGTTTTCGACGAAACCATTTTTGTTGGATCCGTGATGTCAAATTATTGCTAGATTTAAAAATTCACAATTTTCTGAATCAATATATGAGTGTGGCGAAGGAAAACACGTTTGACCAGTTTCAGTTGATTTCAATCGACTGGAAAATGACCATTTTTCAAACGGTCTCAGAATTTGACGAAATTAGTTTTGTTAGGACCATATTGTCAATACGAGGTTAGAAAATATTTTTTGGGAATTTTTCGGGTCCATATGTGACCCCAGTAAATTGAAATGTGCGTTCAAAATCAATATATAGATTTATATTTTGATTTTGATGAAAACTGATCGAAACGATGGAATCAGCTTACGATACATATCCCATTGTGTTCGGAATGGGGGTAATTAGCTAGGGACGACAGGTGGTGGGTCTCGTTTCGAGGTCAAAAAAAAGGTACCTTTTATAAATTAAATTAAATATAATATTAAATATAAGCCTTAACCCCCTTCCCTTTTCTTTATTTTCACGCTCAGAAAAAGAAAACCCATTTCCCGCTCAGACCTCAACCACGTCGCTCTTCCCCCTAAGTCCGCCTCGCACCGCCTCGCGCCACCAGTAGCCGCACCGCCGCCGATCCTCTCCAGCACCCCCTCTGATTCCCCCCTCACCCCTCGTTCCCTCCTCCGACGAGAAACCCACCGCTCCACCGCCCAACCCGCCGCCGCTCCAAGGCGCACCACCAGCCCGTCGCTCACCCCCTCCGACGGCCTCCACCCTCCTAAAGCCGCCATCCCCTCTTGATTTTAAAAACCCTAAATCACCCCTTCCCAATTCGAGCCGATCCCGCCACCTAACGCCGCCTCAGGCGCACCACCACTGACCAGTCTATGGTGCAGCACCTCAAGACCCACCACCTCGACGCCGACCTCCCTCGTTGAACGAAAAGTGAGTTTTTGATTTATAAAATCAGTTTTATTATAGCGAAAGTTATGATTTTATTAGAGAAAGGTAATGATTTTTATATAGTATAGATAATAAAAATATGATTTTGTTATAGTATAGATAATAAATATATGATTTTTATATACGCAGCTAAATAAAAATACGATTTTTATATATGTAACGTTGAAATAAAAACTGAATTTTTAATATAAACATCGTGTGGAACAGGTTGCGATGGAGCGAATTGAAATCAAAAAGGAATTCAAGCCATTCAGAATTTCAGAAATGAAATGGAGGAGTGGAACCCTCGGTGAGAACTTCTCACTTTTAATTTATTTTCTAGTTGAAATATATATTAGGATGCAGACGGTGCTTAGCAGCACCCGACACCCATCGTCCACAGACCATGGATGACTTGTTTGTTAGATTGTCGTGTTGTGAAAATTGATTGTGTGATGGAATAAATATTTTATAGTTAAAAATATAATTTTTTAACGTGTATATAAAATAAAAATTTATAAACAAATCAAACGATTTGTTTATATACACACATTTGACTGATATCGATTGGGATGATAAATTTTACACATCGCCCAACTGCACAAATAAAGCCTGTATTTGATTGTTTGAAACCCCACATGGGTATTGGGATGAAATTGGACATATACTAATCCCAAGAATTAGCTGTATGTCGGTCGATTGATTGACAGACTGTGTAAGCATTGAATATTTATATTGAATGCTTATACAGTGTAGAATGCACTCTGGATGGTGGATTGCTGCTTTCATAGTTGTTATACACATTTGTTGTGTGAAATCCATATAATCAACATTATATGGTAATTGACTGTATCTGATTCCAGTTCAGAATTATCGAATATTTTAAAATAATATTCAGTGAATATTGAAATGTGAAGCCGTGTTACGTAGTTAAATGCCATTTTAACACGAATGGGAATTTTGTCGATTTTATTCATTTTACAATGAATATCGAAAGTGATTTCATAATTTGATATTTTGAAATGATTTGAAATTCAAATTAAATTGAAAAGAATTGAAATTCGAATTAAATTGAAAAGAATTGAAATTCGAATTAAATTGAAATGATTCGAGTTAAATTGAAATAGAATTGAAATTCGAATTAAATTGAAATAGAATTGAAATCGATTTGAAATGAATTTAAAAAGAATTTATATTGGAAAATTCAATTTTGATTTGAATTTGAGATGGAAGTTGAAATCGTTTTGAAAATGAATTTAAAACGATTTATAAAATACATTTTGAATTGAAATCGACGAAGTATATATATGTATATATATATATATATATATATATATATATATATATATATATAATGGCCTGCATAGAATGCGCCGCGCTGCGGCAGTTCGCCAATTTCGACCATTGACTTCGAACGGACATTACGGGAGATCCGACCGTCGGATTCTCCTAAAACCGGAACCGTTGGGTTCGTATCGAAAAGAGCTTTCTAACGAATACAGGAAATTAGAAATATAATGGTTGGATTTGGAATTATGTCCAAATCAAATTTGGAAAAAGTCGTTGTAAGTGCAGTTCGATGGCCGTTGATGGAAATCGACTGTACAGACCTTGATAAAATTATTAAAAATATCAATAATTAGTGTAAAATCATAAGAAATGATTTTGAAAGAATTGGGATGAAAAATTTCATATTTGAAAGGATAAGAAAATAGATTTTCATCGAAATGAACTAGTTTTGAACTAGTATTAAAAACCATTTATTTTTAAAATAAATAAATTGGATTTGAAATGGTTTTAAAATGAACCAGAATTTCCAATAATTGAATTGGAATGGATTTGAACTGAAATTGTCTTTGGAATATTTCGATGTTGGATTTCGTGATTAGACACATATTGTTATGGAAATTTGAAAGATATATTTATATCGTTATTTCCAATATGATATTTGTTGGTCGTAGAATTTGATATTGAATATAAGCCGATATAATTTCTATTCAGAGCCTCGTATTTAATATCAAATGGGATCTGGGTTTGTCGTGAGTGGTGTCTACATTAACACTGTTCTTAAACCAAGTTGTGAAAAAGATTAAATCTTTTTATTTTAGATTTAATGAAGGATACCAATTAAATGATGTTTAATTGGAATTGGATTAGAATGTGATTTTGGGTTTACTATGAACCGTGTTTTAAATGACATTGGTTCTTTAACCCAGTTAAAGACAGGATATGATTTCCCAAGTTAAAAAATCATTAATATTGATTTTTTTTAGGAAGATTAAAACTAAGTAGAGTTTTAATGAATCTTTAATTAGATTGAAATGATCGAGAATGGAGTATCACCAGTTTTACTCCAGGCGATAGTTAAATCTTTAATTAGATTTAAACGTGAAATGGTAATTGAATTTACCGATAACACCGTGGTGTTAGATATGAAGTATTACTAGTTTTACTTCATGGGATGAATAGGTTGGGATTGGGAAATTAAAACAAATGATTACTTCGGTAAGGTTCGTTAATCCTGACTAGTTTGAATTGATATTTAAAAGAAGATTAAAGAATAAATTTGAAAGAATTTATCTATGATAAAATTAATGGGAATCTTTCCCAAAGTATAAAAATATTTGAATAAAAGAATATTCTGAATTGGAATAAGGCGTATGTTGTGTTTGTGTAACACTTGTTTATTATATATGCGAGTTATTCAGAAAGACCGGGTTTATCCCATTCTGAATAACTGATTCGACGATGTGTCGAGGATGAAGATGGTGGTCGAAGACCGGAGGTCTTCACATCGTTTGGATAATTACTGATGATCTTGATTGGCCTGTACACCCAAGAGGAGGGAATTAGTTGGTGATCGTCCAGACGTACTTGGAGATCGATGGATATGCGAGGTACAAGGTGCCTCCGGTTTCGTTCAGACACAGAACGAACTTGTATGGACTGTGTGTCTGACATTGGATTTTGCTTTGTGTTGATTGATCTCTATTAAATATACATTTGCCTGGAGAAGGGGAATTCATTCCCTTACTTCACCCTTCTCTGAGACATACGGGATCAGAGGGTGTATATCGATAGACATCAGTCGCATGGTGTGAATTGCCTGTGTGGCATGCCTAAGTGGCAAATGATCAAGGCTTTTGTTGAAAAGCAAAGTCTTGTGGATGATGATCAAAGCACTACCTGTGTGGCATAGCTTTGTGTAACGTTAATTCGCGAGCCTCACACCCCGGTTGTGAACCAGAAACAGGAGAGGACTTCAGGAAGGGCATGCGTTTCCTTCTAGCTAGGGTGGTGTCATTGACCTACCAGCCATGACATTTATATTATTTTCACCTGTGTGGTTGTTGCTGTTGCGAGGCGCCTCGGATATATCGATGACTATGTGGAGCCGATGGAGTCATTGATGCCGCAAAGGGCGGGGAAACATAGTGTTCAGGCATTATAATCCACATCGGTGGACCGACCCTGACGATCCAAGGGGCAGTTGCGGCTGTTCCTAAGGGGCGGGCTAGAGCGTCTCGAAGCGGTGAGGATGATCCCTTGCCTCTGTTCATAGATGGAAATCCAACTTCCAAATACGTGATTTTGCGGTTCTGATTTTAATCCTATATATGGTGACATGATATATGGTACTCATGTCGTCTATGATTGATACTTATGATTGAAATTGTTTTAACACTATACACTTATAGTAAAAATAAATGATTTGTTTTTAACGTACCAAGCATGTTTGGCTATTATAAGGGAAAACCCTATCCTCCGGCTTGTGTTGCATTGTGTGATGGGACCTAGGTCTTATAATAGCTTCATTTTTCCAAAAAGCATTGCGCTGTTTTGTTATATGCACTGGTATTCTTGGGAGGAAATCCGTTCCGTGTTATACGGCGTGGTCCCTTGATATATCTGATTTAAAGTAAAGCTTTAAATAACTGTTTTAGTTCTCACACCAGTCACATGACTGACCTGGAGTTTATTGTTTTAACCTAAACTCTGGGTGCCCTTATTTTCGACACGGACAGCTAGTAGTTTTGGTTTTGCAGATTTATATTCATAGGAACCTGGTTTACAGCTGGAATGATATTCGGAAAGCTTTGTATCCGTATATCTCCTTCAGTTGTGTTTTGTATTAATTACCGCTGCTATGTAATGTATTATAATCTCTGATATTTAATGTGTAATATTGATTCATACTCTGAGATTCTTGTATTCTAATGGAATTGTTGCAATTAACAATGAAATGTTCTTCTGTTTGTGTTCTGATTCGTCTTGTCCTCAAAGCAATCAGGGGTTTCGAACGGTCTTGGTCGGTTTAGCGATCGATTCGGATCAAGCGAAATTTCCTGTTGTCATATTTGGTATCAGAGCTCTGGTTTACAGAGCTCGAGAACAAGGCACGTTAGAACCAAACGAAAGAATTCATCAGAGATTGGATTAGTAATATCCAATAAGAATGACTCGTTAGAGATGAGATCAGTAGCATCCTAGAATGAGTGTGAAGAGTATATTTTTAAAATGAAAACAATTTTTGTTTTGAAAATTTAAACTTTATTATTCGTATTTGAATATTTATTTGTATTGAATTTGGATAATCCAATATATAAAGATTTTGCATATACGTCTGATCCACGTGTATTCAAAGTTTTAATATACTGGATAGATATAGAATCACACTCTAGTCGCCCGGAGATGGTTCTGATGATTACTATAGTACGTACATCATCAGAATTTATATTCGAGTTTCGAAAGTGGGATTTCTGTATATTTCCAATTGACTGGTGTGAGAACCAAAACTAGATAGGGCTTATTGTTGTGAATTGGCATCAAAAATCTGATTTTTGGACTATGTATCAAAATTATGAATTTGAAAAGCCAATCAACTAATTGATTGCTGATTGTGTTGTTTGATTATTGTTTTGATTAATTAGAAGTTGGAACCATTTAGCCAAATTGAACCAAATAGTGAATTGTATTGGAAATTTATCGCATGTGCATGCATATACATGTACTTACATTGAACAGGTCATAGCAAGGAGGCTAGAGCAGAGGAATAAAATTGTTTGCTCGACAAATAGGTACATGTTTATTGTATTTCTTGGGTTTTGGATACTTTTATGAGCCGATTGGCTAGCCGCTTGGCTGTTTCTTTTTCTTTTTGGATTGGTGAGGGCCATGGGAGGCTATTTGAAATATCCCGAAGCTCCCGGTGCAGCGGAGGTTATGGCGAAATTTTTCGAAAATTTAGGGTGTTAGCCAAATTTTTGAAAAATTTGAAAAGTTCTTAGAAACTGAAAAGTTGAAGAACTTAAGCCGTAAAGAAAATACTGGAAGTTGATTTGATTTGTAAAACAACTTTCAGCTTCGTTCCTTTTTAGGGACGAAAAGTTTTAAGTGGGGGAGATTGTAATAACCCTGAAATCCGAGGCAATTTAAAAAAATTATTTTGGCAATTTTGATGAATTTTGAATATTTAAAATGAATTATTTTAAATAATAACGACGAAAAATTTATTTTGAATAGAATTCAAACGTATATATTTATATAGATCGTCGATAGAAAATAAATAATTATTTTAAATTATAAAAGGAATTGAAAATGGCACGGTAGCTCGAAAATTCGATTTCTAAGTTCAAATGAAAGTACAGGATTCAAAATAAGCCGGATTTTAGCGAAACCAAAAATATTTGAATCTATTTGAAAATATCTTTCCAATGAATCCGAAAAATTGAAATTTCATAGCGGGAATAAAAAGTTATGTCCAGTTGAAAATTCAGAATAGTCGCTATGGAATTCTGGCCTTTAAAAATGGAAATTTTGCAAACGACCTCGGTTTTCGATGAAACCACTTTTGTTGGATTCGTGATGTCAAATTATTGCTAGATTTCAAAATTCGTAATTTTCTGAATCAATATGCGAGCGTGGCGAAGGAAAACGCGTTTGACCAGTTTTAGTTGATTTCAATCGACTGGAAAATGGCCATTTTTCAAACGGTCTCAGAATTTGACGAAATTAGTTTTGTTAGGACCGTATCGTCAATACGAGGTTAGAAAATATTTTTCGGGAATTTTTAGGGTCCGTATGTGACCCCAGTAAATTGAAATGTGCGTTCAAAATCAATATATAGATTTAAATTTTGATTTTGATGAAAACTGATCGAAACGATCGAATCAGCTTACGATACATATCCCATTGTGTTCGGAATGGGGGTAATTAGCTAGGGACGACAGGCGGTGAGTCTCGTTTTGAGGTCAAAATAAAAAGGTACCTTTTATAAATTAAATTAAATTAAATATAATATTAAATATAAGCCTTAACCCCCCTCCCTTTTCTTTATTTTCACGCTCAGAAAAAGAAAACACATTTCCCGCTCAGACCTCAACCATGTCGCTCCTCCCCCTACGTCCGCCTCGCGCCACGAATAGCCGCACCGCCGCAGATCCTCTCCAGTACCCCCTATGATTCCCTCCTCCCTCCTCAGCCCCTCATTCCCTCCTCCGATGAGAAACCCACCGCTCCACCGCCCAACTCGCCGCCGCTCCAAGGCGCACCACCAGCCCGTCGCTCACCCTCCCTCCGACGATCTCCACCCTCCTAAAGCCGCCACTCCCTCTTGATTTTAAAAACCCTAAATCACCCCCTTCCCAATTCGAGCCGATCCCGCAACCTGACGCTGCCTCAGGCGCACCACCACTAGCCAGTCTATGGTGCAGCACCTTAAGACCCGCCACCTCGACGCTGACCTCCCTCGTTGAACGAAAAGTGAGTTTTTGATTTATAAAATCAGTCTTATTATAGCGAATGTTATGATTTTATTAGAGAAAGGTAATGATTTTTATATAGTATAGATAATAAAAATATGATTTTTATATAGTATAGATAATAGAAATATGATTTTTATATACGCAGCTAAATAAAAATACGATTTTTATATATTTAGCGTTGAAATAAAAACGTGATTTTTAATATAAACATCGTGTGGAATAGGTTGTGATGGAGCGAATTGAAATCAAAAAGGAATTCAAGCCATTTTGAATTTCAGAAATGAAATGGAGGAGTGGAACCCTCGGTGAGAACTTTTAGTTTATTTTCTAGTTGAAATATATATTAGGATGCAGAAGGTGCTTAGCAGCACCCGACACCCGTCGTCCACAGACCATGGATGACTTGTTTGTTAGATTATCGTGTTGTGAAAATTGATTGTGTGATGGAATAAATATTTTGTAGTTAAAAATATAATTTTTTAACGTGTATATAAAATAAAAATTTATAAAAAAATCGAACGATTTGTTTATATACACACATTTGACTGATATAGATTGGGACGATAAATTTTACACATCGCCCAACTGCACAAATAAAGCCTGTGTTAGATTGTTTGAAACCCCACACGGGTATTGGGATGAAATTGGACATACACTAATCCCAATAATTAGCTGTATGTCGATCGATTAATTGACAGACTATGTAAGCGTTGAATATTTATATTCAATGCTTATACAGTGTAGAATGCACTCTGGATGATGGATTGCTGCTTTCATAGTTGTTATACACATTTGTTGTGTGAAATCCATATAATCAACATTATATGGTAATTGACTGTGTCTGATTCTAGTTCAGAATTATCAAATATTTTAAAATAATATTCAGTGAATATTGAAATGTGAAGTCGTGTTACGTAGTTAAACGTCATTTTAACACGAACGGGAATTTTGTCGATTTTATTCATTTTACAATGAATATCGAAAGTGATTTCAAAATTTGATATTTTGAAATGACAAATTAAATTGAAAAGAATTGAAATTCGAATTAAATTGAAATGATTCGAATTAAATTGAAATAGAATTTAAATTCGAATTAAATTGAAATAGAATTGAAATCGATTTGAAATGAATTTAAAAAAGAAAATTATATTGGAAAATTCAATTTTGATTTGAATTTGAGATGAAGTTGAAATCGTTTTGAAAATGAATTTAAAACGACTTACAAAATACGTTTTGAATTGAAATCGATGTAGTATATTATATATATATATATATATATATATATATATATATATATATATAATGGCCTGAATAGAACGCACCGCGCTGCCGCAGTTCGCGAATTTCGACCATTGACTTCGAACGGACATTACGGGAGATCCGACCGTCGGATTCTCCTAAAACCGGAACCGTTGGGTTCGCATCGAAAAGAACTTTCTAACGAATATAGGAAATTAGAAATCTAAAGGTTGGATTTGGAATTATGTCCAAATCAAATTTGGAAAAAGTCGCTGTAAGTGCAGTTCGATGGCCGGTGATGGAAATCGACTGTATGGGCCTTGATAAAATTATTAAAAATATCAACAATTAGTGTAAAATCATAAGAAATGATTTGGAAAGAATTAGGATGAAAAATTCCATATTTGAAAAGATAAAAAAATAGTTTTTTTACCGAAATGAACTAGTTTTGAACTAGAATTAAAATCCATTTATTTTTAAAATAAATAAATTGGATTTGAAATGGTTTTAAAGGTAACCAAAATTCCCAATAATTGAATTGGAATGGATTTGAATCGAAATTGTCTTTGGAATATTTTAATGTTGGATTTCGTGATTATACAGATATTGTTATGGAAATTTGAAAGATATATTTATATCGTTATTTCCAATACGATATTTGTTGGTCGTAGAATTTGATATTGAATATAAGCCGATATATTTTCTATTCAGAGCCTCGTATTTAATATCAAATGGGATTTGGGACTGTCGTGAGTGGTGTCTACATTAACACTGTTCTTAAACCCAGTTGAGAAAAAGATTAAATCCTTTTATTTTAGATTTAATGAAGGATACCAATTAAATGATGTTTAATTGGAATTGGATTAGAATGTGATTTGGGTTCATTGTGAACCGTGTTTTAAATGACATTGGTTCTTTAATCCAGTTAAAGACAGGATATGATTCCCCGAGTTAAACAATCAATAATATTGATTTTTTTGGAAGATTAAAACTAAGTGAAGTTTTAATGAATCTTTAATTAGATTGAAATGATCGAGAATGGAGTATCACCAGTTTTACTCCAGGCGATAGTTAAATCTTTAATTAGATTTAAACATGAAATGGTAATTGAATTTACCAATAACACTGTGGTGTTAGCTATGAAGTATTACCAGTTTTACTTCATGGGATGAATAGGTTGGGATTGGGAAATTAAAACAAATGATTACTTCGGTAAGGTTCGTTAATCCCGACTAGTTTGGATTGATATTCAAAAGAAGATTAAAGAATAAATTTGAAAGAATTTATCTGTGATAAAATTAATGGGAACCTTTCCCAAAGTATAAGAATATTCTGAATTGGAATGAGGCGTATGTAGTGTTTGTGTAACACTTGTTTATTATATACGCGAGTTATTCAGAAAGACCGGGTTTATCCCATTCTGAATAACTGATTCGACGATGTGTCGAGGATGAAGACGGTGGTCGAAGACCGGAGGTCTTCACATCGTTTGGATAATTACTGATGATCTTGATTGGCTGTACACCCAAGAGGAGGGAATCAGTTGGTGATCGTCCAGACGTACTTGGAGATCGATGGATATGCGAGGTACAAGGAGCCTCCGGTTTCGTTCAGACCCAGAACGAACTTGTATGGACTGCGTGTCTGACATTGGATTTTGCTCTGTGTTGATTGATCTCTATTAAATATACATCTGCCTGGAGAAGGGGAATTCATTCCCTTACTTAACCTTACTCTGAGACGTACGGGATCAGAGGGTGTATATCGATAGACATCAATCGCATGGTGCGAATTGCCTGTGTGGCATGCCTAAGTGGCAAATGATCAAGGCTTTTGTTGAAAAGCAAAGTCTTGTGGATGATGATCAAAGCACCGCCTGTGTGGCATAGCTTTGTGTAACGTTAATTCGCGAGCCTCACACCCCGGTTGTGAACCAGAAACAGGAGAGGACTTCAGGGAGGGCATGCGTTTCCTTCTAGCTAGGGTGATGTCAGTGACCTACCAGCCCTGACATTTATATTATTTTCACCTGTGTGGTTGTTGCTGCTGCGAGGCGCCTCAGATATATCGGTGACTATGTGGAGCCGATGGAGTCATTTGGCTCATTGATGCCCCAAAGGGCGGGGAAACACAGTGTTTAAGCATTATAATCCACATTGTTGGACCGGCCCTAGGATCCAAGGGGCAGTTGCGGCTGTTCCTGAGGGGCGGGCTAGAGCGTCTTGAAGCGGTGAGGACGATCCCTTGCCTCGGTTCACAGATGGAAATCCAACTTCCAAATACGTGATTTTGCGGTTTTGATTATAAACCTATATATGGCGACATGATATATGGTACCCATGACGTCTATGATTGATACTTATGATTTAAATTGTTTTGACACTATACACTTATAGTAAAAATAAATGATTTGTTTTTAACGTACCAAGCATGTTTGGCTATTATAAGGGAAAAACCTATCCTCCGGCTTGTGTTGCATTGTGTGATGGGACCTGGTCTTATAATAGCTTCATTTTTCCGAAAAGCATTGCGATGTTTTGTTATATGCACTGGTATTCTTGGGAGGAAACCAGTTTCGTGTTATACGGCGTGGTCCCTTGATATATCTGATTTAAAGTAAAGCTTTAAATAACTGTTTTAGTTCTCACACCAGTCACATGACTGACCTGGAGTTTATTGTTTTAACCTAAACTCTGGGTGCCCTTATTTTCGACATGGGCAGCTAGTAGTTTTGGTTTTGCAGATTTATATTCACAGGAACCTGGTTCACAGTTGGAATGATATTCGAAAAGCTTTTGTATCCGTATATCTCCTTCAGTTGTGTTTTGTATTATTTTCCGCTGCTATGTAATGTATTGTAATCTCTGATATTTAATGTGTAATATTGATTCATACTCTGAGATTCTTGTATTCTGGTGGAATTGTTGCAATTAACAATGAAATGTTCTTCTGTTTGTGTTCTGATTCGTCTTGTCCTCAAAGCAATCAGGGGTTTCGAACGGTCTTGGTCGGTTTAGCGATCGATTCGGATCGAGCGAAATTTCCTGTTATCACATAGAGATAGCGTATGTGGTTTCCGAATAGTCTTGGTCGATTTAACGATGATTAGGTCCGGGCAAAATCCAAGTCGTTACAACTGTCCCTCAACAGCAAGTTTTAAAGAATCACATCTATTTTTAAGTTTGGGCTGACTGCAAACAATTACGGTTTTAAAAACTGTACATATTTGAAGTTTCTTAGAAATCCAAAGTTCTGGTTATTGAAAATAGTTATTTAATTTCAGATTTATTTTTTAATTATGTCTACTCTTGTTGCTCCATTGTCATCCTTTCCATGTCATTATGTTCGAACAGTTTTGCCTTGAGCTGTTTTGACTTTGAACTTGTGCGCTCCTGTCATTTTGGTATGGTGAGAAATTATGCATGTACATATGATATTGCACTCCAATTTGTGCAATTCTCTTTTGTTGCTACCCTTGCACCGTGGACCTGTGTGTATTCTACGTGATCTTCTTAAAGCATTTTTTTCATATGTTATAGAATTGTAGCTAGAATTAACTATTATATTTCTGTTTCTATTGAAGTTAATTTACTTGAACAAATGATTAATCCTGACTCGAGTATTTTATGTTTTTGCATGGAATGCTCGGGTCAGACCCGAGCATTACAAATTCAAAGACTACAACTTAGAATTTGAAGATTTGCGAAGCTGGGGATTCCAGGAGACGCGCACTGTAAAGATTTTTAAAACAGTAAATATTTCTTTTGTATTTAAACTGTATTTTTATTCCGTTGTATATAAAAAGTCTTGTATTCAAAAATACTGACTATGAATAAAAGTTTTATCCCGCTGTTCAATAATGTGTTATTATTTATTTCGTGTTTTTTCAGTGTTGATTCTGTTTTTAAACTCTTAAGCTAAATAACGGTCCGTCGATTTGGACGTTTTAAGTTGGTTAGTTACCAATTTGAAGCGGTCAAAAAGGCAGGACGTTACAAGTGGTATCATAGCTTTGGTTTATTCAAAGCTTAGCTTATCGAATTTAGTAGAATTGACACTAGAAAAATTGATTTTGAAAATAAAATAAAAAGTTTTGAAATATAATTTTTGAAAGTATAAATTATTTTAAAGGAAAATTATTTTGAGAAATTATTTTGAAAATATTATATATGTTGAAATTAGTATTTTGAAACCGATACAGTGGAAATAAAAATTTATTTTGAGGTTTAAAATTTTTGGAATCCCCGGTCTTCGAATCCGGATTTGCCACAGTTGTTCTTCGATAAGTTCTCTAAGGATTGAATCTTGATCCATCATCGAATGGTATCTAACGAAAATACGTATAAGAGAATTAACGAATCAATTGTGTATTTTAAATCAAAGACAGCTGAAATCGAATAAAATTGCACCAGAATTTGAATAAAAAGGGGAAATTTGAAGTCGTTCCAAAAACGAAATGAAAAATTTTATTTCGATATTTGGAATATAAATTAATGGAAATAAAATCAAAGAGAGTTATAGTTGGAATTTGATTGTGTCGAATTACGTTACGAATTTATTTAGATTATCCAGGACTTGACAAGATAGATAATAATTGGTTCCAAACCAATAATGTGTAATCGAATATATAAATTCGATAGTAAAGTATAAACTTGTTAATTAATTAACAAGAAGTGAATTGTGAATGGGAATTGTAAAAGGAGCGGAATGTGGATGAAGATTTTAAAGAAATTTGAATCGATACTCAAGTGAAATCAAAATTAAATTGGTGTGACGAGTTCAGATTTCAAAAAAAGAATGATATTTACCTTTTAGAAGTAAATAACATTGGAAAGCAAAAATGTTGCAAATGAAATTGGGATGAAGTAAATGGAATTGACCAGTGCGGTGAGATTATTCTGAAGTTCAGAATATAATTCAATTGTGATTTTTTGAAGTTCGAAATATATTATCGGATGAGAGATTATTCAAAAGAAAATTTTCATGGGAGTTAACTATGTCGAATTTCAGGAAAATATTATTTACTTTCCATTTTAATCAAAATTTAATATATTATAAATTAATTGTTTATGTATTCAGACTAATGAATAAAGTGTATTTTAAAATTATATATTTCGAGGCATGAATTATTGTTACAATCAATGATTTTCGTTAAAAAGGTAAAATTTTAATTTGAATCTGAAAGTTTCGAGAATGAATGTTTCGAAGTTGTGAACTTATCCATTTCAAAGTTAATAATGTTGTTCAGTTAAGGTCTGAGAGGTAATTATACCCCAACTTGATTGACTTCGTTATTGACAGAGAAATAGTTAAGGTTTGGTAGCAAGTGATGGTTGAGTAAAGTAAGTTAATGAGTGTCAACGGTTGAATGAGAATAACGATTTTTTATTTAACGGCTGTTTAAATCCAATCAACCAATTTAGATATATTTTCCCCATGAGATAAAGTATATTTTCTGTAAGAAATAAAGATTTGCGAATATATGGAAATGTTTCCCAATGAGAATTATAAGGAATAAATTTGATAATTGGGAATGTTTTCAAAAGATCGTGAGAGGCAAACGAATGCCGAGAACTGAAGAATAAAAAGTCGCACGTAGAAAACAAAGGGCGGTAGAATGTAAGAGAAGTGGATTTGTAAACTGAATTCGAGAGGTGTGTAAGAATTGATTTGATAAGAAATTAAAGAAATGAAGTTAAGGATTTAGAAACTGATTGTAAATTAGTTAAGTTGAATAATTTCCTGAGTGTTGATCTAATGTTGGTTTTGGCCTTCGGGGTTGATACTTAGTAAGTTTTTCGCTTGCTAATTGATAGTTGAAGGAGGAGAATATGGAAAAGTAATATTGTATAAATGAGAAATTTGTTATAAAAATAGAATAATATGATTAATAAAATCTAAAGGGGCAGATGACAAATGATCAAACAAGGAAGTTGTACATTGTTAGGATAGAATAAGTCTTTTAAATAGAGTTAATTTATTTATCTCCTAATTAATTAAAAATAAATAAAAATATGGATTCACTTAGATCTAAATACTGATAATTAGTTCTAGTCGGATTTGTTGGACTGTAATTGACGATATGTCAATGTTAAATAAATGATGGTTAATCCTGAGTAATACTATATGAACTAAATTGTTTTGAAACGAATATTGAAATGTTATTTTTAAATGACTTAGGTCGACAAGTATATTTTAAATCAAGAAATGATTTAAAAGTGGAATCTACGACAGTTGAACTAAATATTGGAATTCATGCGAATTTATATAGACATGTTACGAAACTTATATGGAAAAAAATATAAGAATTCAGTGAATTGGAAAACTAGTGATTTGGAAGGTAATCAGTTTGAAATGAAATTTTATGGGGTTTATACAAGATATTTGAAATATGATTTGAAAAGAAAATTTTATGTATGATTTACGAGGAGTATGAAATAAAGTACTATATATATACGTAATATTATATGTTTCAAAGTCAAATAAGGGAAGTACCATCCTTCTTCTTGAATTTCGAGTTTAGTTGAGATGTGTTGCTGGTGGTAATAGGTTGTCCGGACATAAAACTCGAGTTGTCTGAAATAACACGACCGTGTAGCGTAATTCGCAGGGCTGTAGATGGCCTATGGTGGACGGATGTTTTTTGGGGGAACCAAGCGTAACCATTGTGTCTGCTGCGATCTACAATTGTGATAATGGCGTAATCCGCAGAGTTGTGAAAGCTTAAGGGTATGGATGTTTCCTGGGGGACCCAGGCGCAACCATTGTGTACCTGCGGTCTACATGGCATATCTATAAGTGAAAGAGATGTAACCACTAGAGTTACTAAAGGTAGAATGGAGCCATGCAAGGTTGAGATATCTTAGTGATGTGGAGCCACCTGTTTGATGCAGCAAGTAATCTTCGTGGCTTGATTGGTCTTCGTGTCCTAATTTTTCTTTGTAACTTGGTTTGTCCTCGTGACTTGAAGAATCTTCATAATTCCATGATTTCTTTTTGTGATCCTGAGGGGGAGTAGTCAACGCTCAATGACCTCAGATTTTTCTCCTGATCATTAAATATTTTTCGCTGATTTGTCCATGACGAAATTCGCAGGGAAGTGATTTCCTGCGGATACAGATGTTTTCTGGGGGATCCAGACGACACCATTATGTATCTGCGATTCATGAACAATCAACCTTTCAATATCACATTGGTACTTTCCGTATCTGTTTTTTGAAAAGAACTTTTGAAATATTTTCACTGGGAGTTGAAACAAGAATATCTAGTACTTGAAGATTTCAGTCGTGCGTCTGGCCAGCGTATGCCTAACATCTGTGAGGACGACAATAGACTTGTCAAACTTCGAGTTATCAAATATTTAAATCAATAATTTGAAATTAAAATAGACTTAACTACGTAAGTTAAGAAAGATATTTTTGAAGTATCTTCAAGCCCATAGCTTTGGAATAATACAAATATTTTATGTACAAATGTCGTGTTACATATTAAATGTTTCGGATTTTGGGAAATTTTCAAGTCGATAATTTGTGATTTAAAGAGGAGATGTTATTTACACTCTTCAATGAGTAGGGAAAATCTTAATGGATTAAATATGAGGAGACTGGGTTGAAAGGTAAAAATGGAGAAGTAATCATTGACAGAAGAGATTATAAAGGGATTTGGAATAAATTTGAGATGCATAAATTCGACTTATGCAGAATTTGAAATTTTCGACGAGATTGGTTTTGAATAAAAATTTGATTTTTCGAGTTATTTGAGTATGATGAATAAACAGAGAAGATTGATGATTTAAATATCGATATTTAAATTTAGTTATGGGATAATTTCACTCAAATATGAATTTTGGAGTTTACTTTGATATAACTCGAAAGTTCTCTCCTTTTCGGGGACAAAAAGTTTTAAAAGGTGGAGATTGTAACGACCCAGGAATTTCAACAATTTGAAATAGAAATTAATTAAGGATTTCACAAGTAAATAATCAATTCTATACTTGGATTCGAGATTAAAAATCAAAATTTGTTGGTTTGAATAAGAGTTGAATTCGATATTAAATTTCAGAATGGCTAATCGAAAATCAAATATTTACTTTTAACTAATCGAGAATAAATTTGATGGATATTGAATTGGAGTTGAAATACAACTGAAGAATTTAAATTTTTGGATTTGAAATAAATGTTATTCAACATTAAACGAACTGGAGATTTTATTTTTTAAAATATACGGAAGGCTTGTATATGTGTTTATGTGTAAAGAAATTGAATTCAACGTTTCGAATCTGGAAGCGGACAGAGTTGTTGATAAACGAACGGAATAAAATCATTTAATTGATAAATAATTCAAAATAAATTAACATCGTATATAAACGTCGAATTACAACCAACCTACTTTTATTGGGTTCAGAACGCGAAGATGAAGAAGTACGTATAATTTTTATCACGTTCGGAGATTGTGTTAGCGGTGCCCATTTAAAGCGGTTCAGGGTATCCGCGGTAGAAATTAATATTAAATTAAACTCAGATATAACCTACCCTAAATAAGAAATGCGCATACCTACTCTGTAACGCACAACTAACCTAAACCCTATTTGAAATTACGTTGATCTTATCCCAAAACTTTCTCTTCTTTAAAAATTAGTGTGATGCCATTTTCTTCAGTAGAAAAAAAGAATGTTCCTTTATCCAATTATAATGGCCTCCACTGAAACTAATTCTTCCTTCCCCAAATCAAATCAAAATCCCTCTTTTCCCTTTTTACTTCTCTCGAAAACCAAATCGACAGCAACACCTTTACTGACTTCGTCGTTCCCTTCAGTTCATCGCCTCCATTTCAAGCATCAGCCATCAACGCTGTTTCAATAGCCTTACTCCCGAGATCCATGTTGAAATCCACTACTCGAGTCTCCACTGTCATCCTTAGCATAAGCAACCGTCACGTGCACTAGCTGAAATCGCTGCTGCCATCACCGAAGGTGAGTATCACTCACGATAGATCATTTATTCAAGTTTAATAACCTCTGGAATATGACCAAATAAAATAGTTAACCTTTGATTCCTTAAACTACATACATGTATCATGTTCTCGTGTTTCCATCTTGGCTGCCTTGTAAATTGCTGCTGATTAGGATATTAAATATGAACATTTATGATTTAAGAACCTGAGTTGTTTGGTTTTGACGGATGGTCGCATTGTCCTGCTACACATATGGGTTCATTATAAATTTACTGTAGTAGAAAGAAAATACATACCTTGTTGCCTTCTGTAAAAATGAACGTATACCTGGGTTAATATATTTGCCCTGTCTGACACTAAAATATGTACCCCTGTTATGAGTAAATATTGGTAGTAGGATAAATGACTAGTTCTCGACTATTTAGGCAATAATGTGCATAAGGCTCTCCTTCCTTCATCTAGCTGAAAAATAATACGTGCATAAATAAATAAATTCGATTATCTTATAAAGTGGACAAGAGGGTTATATTACAATACAGGAGCAACCTAAATATGAAGAAGTACTGATATCTATGTATGCATTTCATTTCACCAATATGTGGATCATGATCTCTATACATGATACTTCCGTATTTCCAACCTGTGCTCTAAATAGCATGTCAGGTTTGTGAATTTCTCTGTAGTGCAAATTTAAATTGCAACTGAGGAACTAGTCTACAATTTTGACCGGTGGAGGAAATAAAACTTTAAAACACATTTTAAGATTAACAAAATATGTCGATACTAAATATAAAACCAAACATTGATTATTGGAATTCCTAGCATGTTTTGTCAAAAACCATACAAATATGCACGACAAGTTCTACAATGCTTGCTGTGTATTGCATATTGTCCATGATACACGGTCATTACTGTGTGTATTTTGCTATTGTCTTGTGTAACAACCCAGAAAATCTGAACCAATTAAAATTTTTTAATTTGGCTATTTCAGTGGATTTTGAATATTTAAAATAAATTATTTTAAATAATAACGACCAAAGGTCTATTTGAATCGATGTTGTAAAATAAATATATTTATTTTAATTATAAACAAGGCCTGAAATGGCGTGGCAGTTTGAAAAATTGAATTCAAACTTTGAATGACTGTACCGGGTGCAAAATAAAACGGATTTTGGTGAAACCAAAATTATTTAAATTTGTTTATGAATATCTTTCTAATGAATCTGAAAAATCGAAATTTCATAGCGGGAATCAAAAGTTATGGCCAAATGAATTTTCAGAAAGGTCGATATGGTGTTTATATAGCCCTTGAAAATAGCCATTTTGCAAACGACCTATGTTTTCGACGAAACCACTTTTGTTGGATTCAGAATGTCAAATTATTGCTAGGTTTCAAATTCCATAATTTTTGAAGTTAATATGTGAGCGTGGCAAAGGAAAATGTGTTTGGTTAATTTCAGTCAAATTAGATCGACCAAAAAATGACCATTTTTCAAACGGTCTCAAAATTTGACGAAATCAGTTTTGTTGGGACCGTATTGTCAAGACATAGCTAGATTTATTTTTTTGGAATTTTTAGGATCAGTATGTGGCCCCGGCAAATTGAAATGTACGTTCAAATCAAATATTGAATGTTTATATTTTAATTTGAAGAAAAACTGACTGAAATAGTCGAATGGGCCACGATACATATTCCATTGTGTTTGGAATGGGGGTATTTAGCTAGGGACGACAGTCGTTGGGTTTGGATTGGAGTTCGTATGTGGTAAGGGGTATTTTTGGATTTTAAAAATATATAAATAAATAAAAATGGGCCAATGGGATTCTTTCTCTCTCTCCCCGCCTTCTTCCCCGATACCTCTCAAAACGACGGCGATAAAAGCTCCCCGCTTCTCTCCTTCCACGCTCAATAAAATTCAACCCCTTAGTTGAGAATTTTGTGGAGATTTCTTTAATCTTCAAACCATCCCACTCTCGCCCTCCCTCGCCTCGTCTTCATCGAGAATCGCACCCAAGAAGTTGGAACCTTTCTACCGCCGGATTTCCTTCCTCCGACCATCGATCGGCGTGAAATCCCCGGCGTCGGAGAGCCCGTTCCTTCCTCTTCGACGCTGTGTAGTTTGATCGACGCAACGTGCTTTGGATTGGAAGTTAATTCGAGACCTAGTTTTGAACGAAATAGAAAGATAACGGCTTGAGTTAATTTAAATAGTCTATAGCACTTTAAAACGCTACGGATTTTGATTTCACCATAAAAGTCGTATCTTTTTCGTATATTGACGAAATCCAGTGAAACAAGAGACAGTGGACTCGTGTGGATGTCTTCTACATTATAGAAGAGACCGGATATTTTTCTGAGCTTCCTACAATTTTTGGAGGAGTGGAACCCAATGTGAGATTTCTGAATTATAAACGATATGGAATGACGACGTATAAATTATACGGTCAATGTATGAGTTATATAAGCATTGTACACCTCATGTATAAGCGTTGTATAAGTTGTATGTGCGATCTATAAGCTATATATGCGTTGTAAAATATCATATATGCATTGAAATGAAATCGAAATATATTTATATACGTATATCTATATATATATATACTCCCCTCGTCCACAGACCATGGACGATATATATTGGTTGTGATTGTTTGGATTTTGGTTGATGTGAAATTTGGTGAATATCACGAATGGTTGATTTGATATGATTGATTGTGATCGAAATCCCAATAGGATTAGTATATGGGAAAATTCGTCTGCGTATAAACTAGATATTGAAATCCCCATTGTCAAAAGCTGCGAGGCTTTAAGGTAGAGAGTGGAGTCGTACTCGGGACGGTGCCGGTTTTAACTACCCTGTCGTTATGCTGCCGAAATTTTCTGAAATATTCCTGTGTTTGATTTATATTCATGTATTGAAATATATTCATGTGTTGGAAAAATATTCATTATGAAATAAATTGTTTGAACGTTAAAAATAACATTTTATCGAATGTATGAAATAAATTGTTTGAACGATAAAAATAACATTTTTATCGAATGTATGAAATAAAATAGTTGGAATGATAAAAATAACATTTTTATCGAATGTATGAAATAAAATGGTTTGAATGATAAAAATAACATTTTTATTGACTATATGAAATAAAATTGTTTGAACAAGAAAAATAACATTTTTATTGCATGTATGAAGTATATAGAATAATCGCTTTTGAAATAAATTGTTCTAACGATAAAAATCACATTTCTATCATCTGTATGAAGTATATAAAAATCTTGTTTGAAATAAATTGTTTTAACAATAAAAATCACATTTTTATAATATATATGAATTGCTAAAAATCTACATTTTTGAAATAAATTGTTTTAACAATAAAAATCATATTTTTATAATATATATGAATTGCTAAAAATCTACATTTTTTGAAATAAAATGTTTTAACAATAAAAATCACACTTTTATCATCTATATGAAGTATATAAAATAATCGTGTTTGAAGTAAATTGTTTTGACAATAAAAATTACTTTTGTATTATATACATGAATTGTTAAAAATAGTCATGTGTGGAAATAAATATTTGTTGGATAAAAATATTATTTTTATCAAATATATGACATGAATATGGTTTTGAAATCGAAGAATGGATTACATATATATATATATATATATATAATTAAAATAAATCAAATAACGAAGCTGCAGTTCGTATTTTGAAACTGTGATTTCAAACAATTTTTGTGGGAGATACGACCATCGGATTTTCCCAAAACCGAAATCGTTGGGTTCGCTTTGGAAATAGCTTTCCAACGACACCAACTTTGTAAAGATCCAACGGTTAGATTGTCTGGAATGTTTAATTCAAATCTGAATGAAAATATCGCCAGAATGGATTATATTTATATATAAATATAAATATAATTAAAATAAATCGAATAACGACGCTGCAGTTCATATTTTGAAATCGTAACTTCAAACGATTGTACCGGGAGATCCGACCGTCGGATTTTCCCAAAACTGGAACCTTGGATTCGTTTTGAAAAGATCTTTCCAATGATATAAAATTTGTAAAGATCCAACAGTTAGATTTTCAGATATGTGTAAATCAAATCTGAAGAAAATCAGCGCCATGACCGCGTTATGGCCTGAAGCGTCGTTTATATAAATTGGCTATTTTTAAATAAATAAAAATAGCGATAAATCGTTATAAAATATTATAAACGATATGGCATGAAAATAAACCGAATTTACCTGGTTTATTGGATATTTGATGGTTGAATGTGTTTGGCGTGAAAATTACATTAAAGAACAGAATTATTGATGTCGAATAATTTAACCATTGAAATGAATTGATTTAAATTCTAAAAATACGTGAATTGTTTGAAAAGGCCGAGTTTATTCGCATTTCAAATAATTGATCGACGATTAGAAGTCGAAGATATAAAGACGGTGCAAGACCGATGATCTTCATGTCGAATGGATGGCTACTGATGCCGTTGATGGGAATTGCTGCCCTAACGTGGTTACAATGGTAGTTGTCCGGACGTACTTGCTGATCGTTCGGATGTGCGAGGAATAAAGACCCTCCAGTTTCGTTCAGACCTAGAACAGACTTGTAGAGGGATATGTGTCTGACGTTGTATATTGACAATGTGGCATGCAGAGATGCTGTGATCAAAGCTTTTGTTGAAAAGCAGAGCTTTGTGGTTGATGATCAAAGCACGGCTTTGAATAGCTAGCTTTGTGTTTAGCGTTGATTCGCGAGCCTCACACCCCGGTATGAGCCAGAAACGGGAGAGGACATCAAGGAGAACATGTGTTTCCTTCTAGCTAGGAGTGGTGCTTTGGGTTTTACACGCCCGGGCATTTTACTTATGTGGATGATGGAAAGCGAGGAATCAGTTATTTTGGTCTCTTCGGAGCCGATGGTTTGGTCGGATATGACCAGTGACGCCCTATAGGGCGGGGAAACATAGTGTTCAGGCATTATAATCCACTCCGTGTGGACCGTCCTTGACGATCCTAGGTGCAGTTGCGGCTGTATCCTGAGGGGCGGGCTAGAGCGTCTCGAATTCGGTAAGGACGATACCTTGCCTTGGTTCATGACGGAAATCCAATTTCCAAATACGACATCATGCGGTTTTAACTGTATACCTATATATGGCGACATAGTGGTATGGGGCATTCATGCCGTCTATGATTGATACTTATGATTGAAATTGTTTTTGAAACATATAAACACTAGTAATAATATCAAATGCTTTTGTTTTATTCGTATCAAACATCTTTTGGCCATTATAAGGAAAAACTCTATCCTCCGGTTTGCATTGCATTGTGTGATGGGAAGTGAGTCTTATAATGGCTTCATTTTTATAAAAAGCATTGCAATGTTTAAAAGATTTACTTATTTTAAAGCACTGGCAATCCAATGGAGTAAACCCGTTCCGCTTTAGCGGCGTGGTCCTGTGATTGGCCATATTATAAGATAAGTTAAGTAGATTTCTCATACCAGTCCCATGACTGACTCATAGTTCATTTCACTTGCAAACTCGGGTGCCCCTATTTCTACACGGGCAACCTTGTATTCAGGTTTTAGCAGGCTCTTTCTGGACAGCTATGGAGCTGAAGGTGGATTTTATCACTTCTTTCTTTTTATGCTGTTCAGCTCCTGTTGTACATATTACGTTTTGATTTCCGCTGTAGACATTTTATGTAAAGCTGAACTGTATTTGGTACTAAGTATGATCCTGTATACTGTGTAACTCTGATGATTATGTTTATCCAGTGTATTCTCTTGTACATTATATGGTGTATTTATTTATTCATGTTCTGTTGTTATTTGTTTATGTGTTATATTCCAAAGATTACCCTTGCCACCGTGGAACGGGGGTTTGGGGTCGTCAAACCTTGACCTTGTATATTACCCTGCAGTTATTTTAATTTAGGAATGGCATTTAGTTGTTGTTTATACTGTATTGATTCCAGTTACAAAAGGGCAATTGCTGGTAGTATTTGTTGACCTGTTACCAATGAGTTACTACATATTAAATGCCTTTAAGGTTATTTATATATATATATCGAATTAGCACAAGAGTATATATGCATGACATGTAAGGCTTACTAGAACTTTGTGAATAAAAACTCAAATTCACTATCTTTAAATTCTGGTGCAGTTAACTCATTTTATATTCCAAAAAGTCCAACTGTACAATGGTAATTTTAGCGAACTGGGAATTTGTTTCCTTTTTGTAATGAAGCTCAACTTCCGAAATGAAGTAAGTACAAATGTGTTAAATACAATAGCCCAAATATCATGAAAAATGTAAAATTTCATGCAAATCAATTTATCAGGAACATTTTAACTATGTAAGTTACATAAGTTTAATGAGTCAAAGGATTTGTCTACATATGGGAATATCTCTATTTGTATGCATTTCACTGGATAAATATTGGTCACAGCTTTATAGTATGATGTAGATTCCTTTGGATCCTCTTTCAACTGATTACATGTTTGATGTAAATTATCATGCTGGATCTATATATTTCTTTTTCTCCGATTTACGACAATATGGGTGAGTAAACAGCGAGCACCACACTATTTTGGGGCACTTTGACATTTACTGGGTTCAAGACATTTCGTTTATATTTTTCTTATTGGAAATATATACATGGGATGAGCTTTGACTATATCAATTACTACATTGCTTTTGGAAGGGTTCTGGTTGTTTAATATTATTTTTAGCATGTATCATCATAGTTCACACGAACAGTGATTTGTCATCGCCCCATACATGTATAGCTTATGACCATTCAGATAACATAGTAGACCTTCCACTTTGGATCCAAAATGATAAGATGACTCAGGATGTGTCATCTGTTGGATTTATATTGACCACTTGAGGTCCTTTACATACAAAAATGTAATACAGTTTAAGTATTTGGCCCATACATTAGAGATTGTATTAGTAAGGAGTGCTTTTGTAAATATCCTTTTATAGTTTCAAAGTAAACGACTGTCCCTCAAAAGCAAGTTTTAAAGAATCACATCTATTTTTAAGTTCGGGCTAACTGCAAATAATTACGGTTTTAAAAACTGCACATATCTGAAGTTTCTTAGAAATCCAAAGTTCTGGTTATTGAAAACATGTGTTTAATTTCAGATTTAATTTTTAATTATGTCTAATCTTGTTGCTCCATTGTCATCCTTGCCATTTCATTGTGTTCGAACAGTTTTGCCTTGAGGTGTTTTTACTTTGAACTTGTGCACTCCTATCATTTTGGTATGGTGAGAAATTATGCATGTACATATGTTATTGCACACCAATTTGTGCAATTCACTTTTGCTGCTACCCTTGCACCGTGGACCTGTGTGTATTCTGCATGACCTTCTCAAAGCATTTTTTCATATGTCATAAAGCAAGAATTAACTATTATATTTCAGTTTCTATTGAAGTTAATTTACTTGAACAAATGATTAATCTCGACTCGAGTGTTTTATGTTTTTGCATGGAACGCTCGGGTCAGACCCGAACATTACAGGTTCAAAGATTACAACTTAGAATTTGAAGATTTGCGAAGATGGGGATTCCAGGAGACGCACACTCTAAAGATTTTTAAAACAGTAAATATTTCTTTTGTATTTAAACTGTATTTTTATTTCGTTGTATATAAAAAGTCTTGTATTCAAAAACTCTGACTATGAATAAAAGTTTTAACCCACTTTTCAATACTGTGTTATTATTTATTTTGTGTTTTTTCCAGTGTTGATTCTGCTTTAAACTTTGTAAGCTAAATAATGATCCGTCGATTTGGACGTTTTAAGTCGGTTAGTTACCAATTTAAAGCGGTAAAAAAGGTGGGACGTTACTGTTATCGATGCGTGAGTTCAAGGTGAATGTGTGGGCCTAACTTCGGGACCGGTGAGAGGGATTGGAGAAGAAAAGAGGGAAGAGGGTGATTCATAGGAGAGGAGAGTCGAAATATTGGTGGAGAAAAGAAGGAAGGTAAAGGTTTGGTAGTAGAGTCGAAATTGGCGGCCCACACTATCGAATTTGTATCCCAATGTGGGGGATACGTAATTCCGTATCCCTAGAAGATACAAAATTACGTATCCCAATTTCTTATCCTGAAAGGGATACGAGATTTTGTATTCTTAGGGGGATATGAAATTTCGTATCCCCGTAGGAATACAAATTTGTATCCGTAGGGGATACGGGATCTATGTTGGGGCCAAATGTTTCGATTTTCGCCTCCGCGAAGCCTCGCGTTTTTCTTTCGAGATTGGAACTTTCGACCTCTCTTCTTGTGATCCTCTTCATTATCGTGACATTGTTTGACTGAATCGAGACTCACGTTAACAATAACTTGGTTGATGCACAAGCCTTGTGTTAGACCGAAATCTGGGCCTAACACCCAAATCCAACGTGAAACCTCACAATCAAAGAATAAATGCAGAAAAGCAGTAAAATAAGAGGAGACACACGAGATTTTTATAGTGGTTCGTCTCAATCCAAGCCTACATCCACTTTATAGTTTCTTAAATCCTAAGGAGCTATTACAATACTGTTCGCTTGCGGTTTATACACGAAATCCTCGTGTTTACAAAGAAAAGTAGCAAGAAAAGTGGAAGTTATACATGAAATCCTCATGTTATAATGTGGAATTTGGCTTCCTTATTGAGCCATGGCCTTGCATGAAGTAAGAACAAGTGCCAAAAGCCCAAAGATCCCATCAAATGGCCATGTTGTGGTGTATTTATAGGCGTAGAGGAGCTTTTGGGTGATCCCGTTCGGATGCCACGTGGCACACCCAGAGGAAATCTCAAAAAGTAGTGGAGAACGTGGAAATATCCTTTCCAAGTCGTGCTGGGCCAAGTGTCATCCGATCCGTATTTGTAGGAGGCGGTTATGACAACAGAATCGGTCAAACTTCATGTGCAGAGGCAGGTCCAGGGGGTCGGTTCGGCCCTCCGATCCAAACCGATGTTGGGTCTTCAAACTGAAGACAATGCGCACTTCTGTGCAAAATCCAAGAGGGGATCGGTTTGGCCTATCCCGATCCGACCCAAGCCAGCTTTATGCTGAAGCCATCCAGTGCTATCGGGTCCTCCCTGTCCCGAACCGAGCCAACATCTCCGATCCGATCCGAGAGGTCAAACCAATTCCCAAATTCCAAGTTTTCGGTTCTGCATGCGTTCACGGAAACAGGCGTAACTTCCAAACCGTAAGTCCGTTTTATCCAAACGAAAGCTTGATTCGAAGCTGATTTAGAGAGCTACAAGAGTTACAAAGCCTAGCTTCGTAATTGTTGTTTTCGGGCCCAAAAGAGGTCGTATGATAGGAGTTTCGGGCCAATCTTTGATTGTGACGCGACTTCAACTAAATCGCTTCATGTCTTCTGACGATGTTCCCAATACCTGAGCGTATTGTTTAGAAGAGACTTCACGGGTGATTGCTTTGACTAAAAAGCAGGTCAACATTTTGCCCCCCAGAACATATCTTGCTGAATGAAGGAAGATGTGTTCTAGATAATCCATGAAATCCAGGGCTACGTCGGGCCGGCCAGCTGCAAGTATAAACCATACCTGCAAAGAAAAGAAAGCAAATAGGTATGTCAAAACCTGACAAAACTGATTACACTTTCGAGCGTAAACCATGCTTGGGCGTCCGATTGAGCATACACCATACTTGAGGGACGTTTGAATCATCCTGCCAAAACTTGGCGAAGGACCTAACCTTCCGGGTATAAGCCATACCAGGAAGTTCAAACTGAGCATAAGCCATACTCGAGTTTTATTGAGTTCCTTTGCCAAATCCTGATAAGATCGTTCGTCGTTCCTGAGTATAATCCATACTTATAAATTCATTGGAGTACAATCCATACTCATGCCGAGATGGAGCTACACTTGCCAAAGCCTGATAAAACAGTCCGTCCCTAGGCACAATCCATACCAAGGGTTTCGAGATAAGTATAAGCCATACTTTTAATTAAGACTGAGAATCCTGCCACAACCTGGCAAGACACTTAAATTTTCCAAACATAATCCATGCTCAAAAAGCCCTTCTTTATTCAAAGTACAAAACCAAAGCAAATCCTGATTGGTTTGTCATCGAGATCGAGTCCAGAGCACGCTTTGGTGCTAAATCCTAACCCCTTACGTGTGTACTCCGATTCAGCCAATCGTAAAACCTAAAGAAAGTAAAAGAACATATCTTAAATTCTAAGAAATGTAGAAAATGTTGGTTGATCTCCTCCAGATCTGTTGATGATGAGCCCACGTGAGCTCGATCCAGGATCATTCCCTCTCCGGGAAGCAGGAGGTGGCAGCGCAAGTGCAGGCGCTGTTGGTTGTTTCACATACTCGGGTAGCTCTCCACGTCTAACTCATTCCTCAATCAGGTCTCGCAAGTGCCTACAGTCATTTGTATCGTGACCATCAATATCATGAAATATGCAGTATTTTCCATAATCACGTTCTCTTTGGATGGCTCCCTCCTAGGAGGCTTTGGATAGGAGACGTCACCGTTTGTGTTCATATAGATGTCAGTCAAGGTCGAATTAAGTTCGGTGTACTTTTCATATTTGGGACCTCTCCGGGGATGAGCGTTGCGGTCATTCTTGACATCAGCTTTCCCTTTTCCTTTTCCAGAATTAGACGGTTCTCCGTCTTTGAGCATGTTGACTTCGAGAATTTTCTTTTCGGACGTTGCGTCTTCTTCACGCAAAAATCTATCCGATTCAAGGTAGAATTCGCTGAGATTCCGTCGTGGGTCTCGGTACAAGGATTTTTTGAACTTCGAGTTGTCCAGAAAGCCGGATACTGCCGCCATCAATACCATAGATGGCTCAGGTCGATCAACTGATGCTGCTGCAACATTGAACCGTTCCAAAAATGAGCGCTGAGTTTCTCTGTGCCTCTGCTTGATTGTAGAGAGTGACATTACATTCTTGGGTCGAGCGATGTGGATCCGAAACTGTTCAATAAACTGAGCGACCAACATGTTCCAGCTGCCGAATCCACACAGCAGCAATATCAGTCAAGAAGAGAGGGAAGCATTTTGCCATGACATTTTCCGATGCCGATTGAACTTCCATATGACGTTTGTAGCACATGAGATGCACGGTAGGATCCGTCCTGCCATTGTATGGTTCCAAAACTGGAAGTTTGAGATCTGGTGGTTTGCAAGAATTCTTGATTTTTTGTGTGAATAGACTGTGGTTGACATCATCCATGTCATTCTGATAGGTGCGGCCTCTCGATAGACATTCAATGAGGTTTGCGAGCCGATCGACTTAAAAGAGCTGTTGTAAGCTGCTAAGGTCAGAGCTGGTGCCCCCAGCGTTAAATCTAGAAGAGTTTGGAAAAGTATGGGGAGCTTGGAAGACCATTCGGGTTGGGTCGGAGGTGCCCCCAGCGTTACCTTCAGGGGAGTGATGTGGCATCCAGAATGCGATCCGGTTCAGATCGGTGGTGTTCAGATCGGATGGGTCGAACCGAACCGGACCTTGTTCTCTGCTTCGAGCCACATTAGGTTGCGGTTGAGCTGAAGGGGTGGCTGAATGTCCATTCAGACCGGAGCGGAGGAAGGTCGTGCTCGAGCTGAGCCTGTGTTTTCATTCAAAACACTAAGTGTTGTAGCTGCAGAATGCTGAGGGGATTGCCCCTTATTCCCTTCGTACCCCCGGTTCGGATCGGATTTGTAACGACCCGGGTTTTTGTCGACTTTGGTTATCGACATAAACTCAATGACGACTAACCAAACATCGAAAAATACCGGAAAGTTAATGAATGAAATTAGAGGGTAAGGAAAGATTAGATAGAAACTTATAATAGAAGAAGAAGAAGAACATCAGAGTAACATGAACCTCACAGCGGAACGAATAACATATAATATATAACATAACTTTGAAATATACATCTGTATTTGAATATACATATCATTTCCAAATTACAGCACTTACAACACAGCGGAAAATAACCATAGCTATATAGTTCTGAAGCCTCTTGCTCCTGCGCTTCAAGTATCTGTAAATCCCAACTACTTGACTGCCCGTACAAAATTGGGCACCCAAGAGTTTAGGGAAAACAAAACAAAATAAACTCCGGGTCAGTCATGGGATTGGTATGAGTAAAACAGTTTAAAACAGTTTCAACAAGTAAACGATATCTCATAAGACCACGCCATATAACGGAACGGGTTTTTCCCTTATGAGAATCCAAATTATCTTTATATCAAAAACCTTTTTGATATTATAATAATGTCTATCAACCACAATATAATAATCATCTAGCAGAAACGCTTTCATCTCACGTTCTACATATATAGTATACAATCAAAACCGCAAGTACGTATTGGGTAATGGATTTCCAACTATGAAAAGGTATGGAACCACCTTTCGCTAGTGTACCTCTAGAGAAGAATACACTGGGTTCAACAAGAACATCTTGCAACCCAGCCACACATGACCGACCACTCATTTCGCTGAGTGCATCGAATGTATATCACCAATAGTTGGGATCAGCAACCGTTTCCCGAATGGGACAGCATCGACAATAGATTTTTAGAAGTAAATGAAACTCTAGATCAGGTGATTATACACCCTAATAGGTGCGACCTACATAGCCATGTTGCCTGCCCGATTTATGTCATTTACTGGATGTGAGGCTAGAAGCTACGCTTATCTTTTACATGCCACATCTTCATTCACTTAGAATGTCACATCATCATACCCTTTAAAATCACAAATTGATTTATTCAAAAATAACACATGTATACAGCTAAGAGAAACGGATTCCTCCACCACCAAACGTGAATACATTTGAAGAGATCAACTTACGCGATCTATTGGATATACTCTGTCGGACCTTCTTCCATACAAGTTGTCCTGGGACTGGACAAACCGAAGGCACTATTCAGTATATCCATCTTAGGCACGGTTAACTAAGATTTATACAATAGCCTGTGCACTTTACTCCATCTTCAACATATTCAGCCTCCTTGATTCGCAATGCTTATGCCAATACGGAGTGGTTCTTCGGATAATAATCCAACCGGTCTCTCAATATTAACAACATTAAAATGGTCAAAACATTGATAGTCTGTGATTTAACTATCAAAGAAAAACACTTGTGCAAACAACGATATTATTTCCAGATGGAAATTATATCGATCAAATCATCAAACATATATATATATATATCCTCATTTTCTATGTTTAGAAAATATACGTTATTAACACCGGAAAATATTTCCATGGCTTAATTACGTACCACTATTCTTCCACATCTATCAGAATCTAACTATAAACAAACAAGAGAACAACTTCCTAAGTATAAACCCCGAAGGCCGAAACCAACATCAGATCGATACTTAGGAAACCATTCAACTTATTAATCTCTAGTTAGTTTCTAATTTTTGTTTAACTCCATTTTGATTAACTATGTTCGATTAACTCCTTTCGATTTACTCGACTAGACTAACAATATTCGACTATCTCGTTTCGAATAACTAAATTCGATTAACTCCTTTTCATTAACTCTATTTACTTTCCCAATAAATATTCCTTTATTCTATTTATTTTCTAAATAAATATTCCTTTATTATATTTATTTCCAAATAAATATTTCTTTTACTTTTATTTGTTTTCACAAATATTTCTCCTTTTATAATTCATTTGTAAAGGTTTTACAAATATTTCTCTTCCGATTTCATTTGTAAAGGTTTTACAAATATTTCTCTTATATTTGTTTTACAAATCTTTTCCTTTATAACCCTTTGATTTTATAATTATTCCATTTTATAAACCCCTTTTCTTTTATATATGAAATCCATTGATTTTATATAAATAATTAATTTTCAAAATATACTTTGAAAATCCCCTTTTCTACATTCCAGTATTTCTTACGATATTTAAAACACCAATTAACAGTGATCGATATGATTCAACACACATCATCCACACAGATAATATATCACATCATATATTACAATACATGAACAGAACAGTATTATAAATATTGAGGAGTCCAGTTGGACCCCTCCAACCTGTTTCCCCGCATCCACAGATGTTACACAATACAATCAACATCACTTTCAGTTCAATATGAAATATTCTGTTAACAGAATCAATATATATAGATTTAACGGTTTATATATATATATATAATTTCCACTAACTGACTAGCAGTTCAATCAAACAATCAACACACAGTCAATCAAACAATTTTTTACAGTTCTGAAAATACAACATGAAAATATAACTGTTCAGAGTTGGTGAGTTTTACTCACATTGGACGATCATCGTTAACAACGATAACCATCGCTTGATTCAGACGGACAATTTATTTCTCCATAAATTGTAACGGGCTCGGATTCACTCCTAGTAAGTTCCATTGTGTTGCTCCCGTCCATACGATCCTATCGGATCTTGTTTTGTCGAGTTCTGATATTGTATGAGGAAGTTATAGCATTTTCAAGTTAAATATAAATTAAAATAAAATAAAAACTTGGATTTTAATTACTCATGGGCCTTAACCTTTATTTCTTTCTTCCGGCCCACTACAAAAACAGACCCGCCCTCTTCATTGCCCTTCTTCCCCAAACTCATCGTTCACGCTCCAGAAATGGCCACGACTTCAAAAAATCCAAGCACTCCTGTTCCTCCATGGAAAAATCCAAACTCTTCACAGTTATTCTCCTCGTCAAAATCTCTACAACCTCATACCAAAATCCTACCATTCGAATCCCCCATCGGTTTTCCGTTCGTGCAGCCCTCTTCGCGAGCCAGTACAGGTATCGAACCAAAACCTCACGAAATCCAAACGCTCTCAAATCAAACTACTCGATGTCAAAAACCCAAAACCGGCCTTGAATTTGGATCTAAACACCATTATTTTGATTAAACCCAAACCCTAGGACCATAAATACCACGCTGGGTAATTTCTACGCCACAAAAATGATGATTGAACACCCTGAAAATCATACTGGACTGTAGAGAATTCTTCAAGCAGCACATATATATATATATATATACAAGATGATTTTAGGATTATATTTTGAATTTCTATTGATTTTGAAAGGATCGAAATTTGGTTTGCTCAAAAAAATAAACACGGCGGCTCCAAGGGGGTTTTATAACGGGCACCAACTTTTTGTGTGGGTGGCCTTGTTTAGTCCACTAAAGTAGGATATTTTATTTTTATTTTCATTTTATTATTTGTTTTTATTTTCTAAAAATCCGTGTGATCACACATGATACCTAAAAATCATGAAAATTGACATGCGGTTAGAGTTTGACATTACAGTCCCAACGAAGCTGGTTTCGTCGAATTCCGACTCCGTTTGCTCACACAGCGTATTTTTAACTGTCAAAATACTGATTGTTGTCTACTCTAAAAATTCGTACGGCCACACACTGACTCTAAAAATCACGAAACTTGGAATCTAATAATAATTTGACATTGCAGATCCAACAAAATTAGTTTCGTCCAATTCCGACTTCGTTTGCAAAAGTGACTATTTTTAAAGCCCTAAATAACCCATTTAAATATATAACTATATTTAAAAATAATTAAATTTAATATTTAAAAATAAATGTTATCGTCTATATTCACAGAGTAATACCATACAGCTCTAGAATATTCCTATATGAATTTCTACTTGATATTTTCAAATCTGGGTCAACCCGATATTCGATTTATACAGAAATCCCTTTTTAAAATATAAATAATTCCTTTATAAATTATAAAGGAATTCCACAGCGACTTTTCTGAAATTTGATTTGGACATAAATCAAAATCTACACGACGAAATCCCGATTTTTCTCTTCCACTAGAAAAATATACTCCACCAGCTCCCAACGTTTCTTGTTTCACAGAAATCCGGCTTAAAACGAATCTTGTACATTTAGTTGAAGTTCAAATCGCCAAATTATGAACTGCAGCGCCATTTCAAGCTCGTTTTTAATTATAATATAATTATACGTTCAAACTTCGTTCAAATAATATATTCGTTATTATAATTCAACTTTAAACTGAATTAAATATCACAGATGATCCAATTCACACCAGATTGTGAATTCCACTATTTCTGACTATTTCAGAAATTAAATATATTATTATATTATTTATTTTAATTAAATATTCAATATTATTTAATTCTGTTAATTTTAAATAACGAAACCATTATTTTAAATAATTAAATAAATTAATCATATCGCTGAAAAATGTGGGTCGTTACATTCTTCCCTACTTAAAATAATTTCGTCCTCGAAATTGCTAAGGTAGAAATCAAACCCTATCGACCAGTTATAACTTATTTGTTCACTTCTTAATTTCAGTTTCAACTGAACCAATTAAATTTTAATTAAAATATTAATTAATTCTCATCAACGAAAATTTTCAAAAATTCTGAAAATTTTCTAACACATTAACTTTTCAAAAAAAATCGCCAGCACCTCCTTTGTACTGGTCAATAGGTCAAACTCCAACTCGCCTCTCTGGGCCTTCTCCATCCCAAAAGAAAATCAAACAGCCAAGCGGCTTGCCAATTCGGCTCATAAATCCCATGCTTATATCAAATATAAACTTGTACCTTTTTGTCGGGCATGTCAACCTTATCGCTTTCACCTGTTATCAATTATGCAAATATCCATGCATTCCAATCAACTCCAATCGAGGTATCCTTAAATCAAATCATTTTAACTCGAGTTCCATCCTCGATTCTAAATCTTAACTCCATTATCCAATGACATTTCAAATTCAAATCTCATTAATCCAATTTGTCTCGATATCATTCTAATTCAATTTTAGTTACCACTTAACTGATTTCAATTCAATTTCTATTTACTTCTACAAATTCCTATTTAAAATTTGTTTAAATTACACAATCTATTTCTGGGAGTTTTAAACAACTTTGTTTTTCTCAAAAATCAAACTTCCTTTTTAGGATTCAAAACAACTTGTTTTTCTCAGAACAATTCAAAAACAGAATCTTTGGTAGTAATCCATCACTTACAACTCGAAAATGAATACTGATGATGCAGCTGTCATCATCAGAATCTATTTTCTAGCGATCGAAGTGAGTTCAATACTATAAAACCATTTCTAAACATTTCCACTTTGAAATTCATTTCAAAATATAATTCACACCGCTTGTAAAATAATTTAAAATCTCCCAAGATCTTAAATTTTCCTTATTTTTAATCCAAATCCATTTACAAACACTTATCCAATTTTCCAGAGTTTTAATTCAATTTCTGGTTTAAATTCTGATTTAGTTCATTTCGTAACACTTGTACGGATTCTACCTGGTTATATATATATATAACCATCTCCATTATAATCTTACTCGATTATAATAACAACCAATATATCCAATATATATCAAAATATATTTTGGGTAAAATTATTTGCATTTACCCTCTTTTCAAAACATATATGCCGACTGTAATAACCCGGAAAATCTGGGCCAGTTTAAAATTTTTATTTTTGCAATTTTAATGAATTTTGAATATTTAAAATGAACTATTTTAAATAATAACGACGAAAATTTATTTGGAATATAAATAGAACGTATATATTTATATACGTCGTCGTTAGAATATAAATATTTATATAAAATTATAAATAGAATTGAAAATGGCGCGGTAGTTCGATAATTCGATTTCAAACTTCAATTGAATGTACCGGGTGCAAAACAATCCGGATTTTAGTGAAACCAAAAATAATGGAATCTAATTGTGGATATCTTTCCAACGAATCCGACAAATCAAGATTTCATATCGGGAATCAAAAGATATGTCCAGTTGAAAATTCTGAATAGTCGCTATGGAATTCAGGCCCTTAAAAATGGACATTTTGCAAATGACCTCGGATTTCGATGAAACCACTTTTGTTGGATCCGCAGTGTCAAGTTATTGCTAGATTCCAAATTTCATAATTTTTCGAATCAATATGTGAGCGTGGCAAAGGAAAACGCGTTTGACCAGTTTCAGTTGATTTTAATCGACTGGAAATTGGCCATTTTTCTAACGGTCTCAGAATTCGACGAAACTAGTTTTGTTAGGACCGTATCGTCAATACGAAGCTAGAAAATATTTTTTCTTCAATTTATAGAGTTAGTATGTGACCCCGGTAATTTGAAATGTACGTTTAAAATTCAATATAGTGATTTAAATGTAAATTCAACGGAAACTGGTTGTAACAGCCGAACCAGCCTACGATACATATCCCATTGTGTTCGAAATGGGGGTGAAACGCTATGGACGACAGGTGGTGGGCCTCGTTTAGATGACGTATGTAAAAGTCAACTTTTAAAAATAATAAAATAATAAATAAAAATAAATAAAAAAAGAAAACCCCTTCTCCTCCCTTAACCAGGCCCCCCCCCGATATCATCTCATTCCAGGAAAAAAAAAAGAAATAAAAAAAAAGAGAGAAGGAAGGGGGAGGAGCCGCCGCTCCTCCCACCGTCGCGCCCACCCAAGGTGGCGCTGACCACCGCGCCGCCCTGCTTCTCCCTCTCCCCCTCCGTTCGACCTTCCTTTCCAGCTTCTCCTCCTCTTCGTTCGACTTCACCGCAACCCTCCCCCTTCCGTTCATCTTCCCCCCTCACGCCATCTCCCCTTCCTCCTGCTTTCCCCCCCCCCCCAGGCGCCCCTCCTCCAGTCGATCGCCGCCACGCGAAGACCCCCCCGGTGGCGCAACGATCGCGACAGCCCCCCCCCCCCCCCGTTCGATTTTCTTCCACCGCCGGCCATCCAGCTCCGCGCGACCACCAGTAGCCCCCCTCTGTAAGTCTTTTTTTTTAATTTATTTTTATTTTATATAAACAGAAAAACTGAATTTTCTTCATTTTAAAAACTGAATTTTCTTTATTTTAAAAACTGAATTTTCTTTATTTTAAAAAACTGAATTTTCTTTATTTTAAAAAACTGAATTTTATTTATTTTAAAAACTGAATTTTCTTTATTTTAAAAAAACTGAATTTTATCTACTTTAAAATCTGATTTTTATTTACCTTAAAAACTGGTTTTTTATTTATGTTGTAAAGTTATAAAAATGTAATCTTTTATATAACATGGAAGTAAAAATATGATTTTTATATTTTTAAAGTATTAAAAATATGATTTTTATATTTTTAAAGTATTAAAAATATAGTCTTTACTATATAGATGAAGTCAAAATATGATTTTTGTTTATGTAGAGAGTTAAAAATATAATTTTTACATGATCGGGATATTAAAAATATCATCTTTATATGTGTAGAAAAATAAAAATGAGATTTTTATAAAGATGAAATCTTTATTTTAGAAAAGGCGAAATCTTTATAGTTGAAAAGGCGAGATTTTTATATATTGAATAGCATAGTAAAAATCCGATTTTTAAATATATGAAGTGATTATGAAAATATGAATTTTAAATTGAAAGTGAATAAATAAAAATGTGGTTTTTTTTATTTTAAAAACATCAGAATATAAAAATGTGTGATTTTTATATATATAGTGACTACGGGCAACGAAGGTGACGAAGATGAAAAAGGCAAGAACGAAGAAGATTTTTATCAATGAAGAGTAGTGGTATTGGATAGCTATTGGTGAGAACTTCTCACTCTAAATTCTCTTTTTCTAGTTATATATATATATACTAGGATGTAGACGGTGCTTAGTAGCACCCGACACCCGTCATCCACAGACCATGGATGGCTTGTTTGTAAAATTGTTTGGTTGTGTAGTTGGATAGATTATTTGGTTTGAATTGAATTGTTTGGTGAATTGAAATGGATTTGATTGATGAGTGAATGGCGTGGGCCTTCACTAGACCGGGGATAAGGCTAGGCCTTGTCCCGTTTCTAGTATCGTGCCGTTATGCCGCCGAAATTTTCTAAAATATGTTAGCAAAATAAAAATATCATTTTTATTGTGTAAATGAAATGAATAGAAATTCGTGAGTTGAAGTAGAATATTTTATCGTTAAAAATATAATTTTTAACGTGGAAGTGAATAAAATAAAATATTCATTTACAAACCGGACGGTTTGTTTATGTACACCTATTTGAAGGACATTGATTGGGACGATAAATTTTACACATCGCCCAACTGCACAAATAAAATCTGTGTTTGATTGTTTGAAACCCCACACGGGTGTTGGGATGAAATTTGATGTTCACTCATCCTGATTGATTAAATATGTCGATCGGTCGATTGACAGGCTGTTACAAGCGTCGGATATCTATATTTGATGCTTATACAGTGTAGTGCACTTTGGTTGATGGTTGATTATTTTTCAATGCTATTATATACATGTGTTGTATGGAATCCATATAATTAACACTATATGGTGATTGATTGGGCCTCATTCCAATAGGGAAAATAATGAATATTATAAAAGGAAATTCATGTGTTGAATATAAAAATAGTCATGTGTTGAGACTATTCATGTGTTGAGTAAAATATTTTAAATAAAATAAATTACATCTTTATCATATTTACAATTAGAACTACTTCCCAGTAGAAGTCTAATTGAAAATCAAACGATAGATACCTTAGTTTTATAAAATATTTTACATAACAAAAATAGTGATGTGTTGACAGTACTCATGTGTTGAGATTAGTCGTGTGTTGAAAGAAATATAGATTCATGTGTTGAACGGGATAAATATTCATTTGTTGTATAGAATAAAGGAGTTTTGAAAAATATAAAGCCGTGTTGATTAGAGATGCGTTATTTCGACGTGAACGATATTTATATCGATTTGAAAACGATTTCGAAATGAATTGAATTGAAAACGATTTCGAAATGAATTGAATTGAAAACGATTTCGAAATGAATTGAATTGAAAACGATTTCGAAATGAATTGAATTGAAAACGATTTCGAAATGAATTGAATTGAAAACGATTTCGAAATGAATGGAATTGAAAACGATTTCGAAATGAACTGAATTGAAAACGATTTCGAAATGAATTGAAAACGAATTCAAATTGAATTGAAAGTGAATTGAAATGAATTCAAATTGAATTAAAATTTGAATTGAATAGGAATGAATTTTAAAACGAATTTATAAAGAAGAATTCAATTTTGGCTTTGAATGGAAATGGAAGTTGAAATAGATTTTGAAACGAATTTTAAAAAACTATTTATATAATTCGTTTTAAAAAGGAAATCGACGAAATATATATTATATATATTATATATATAATATAATGGCCTGAATAGAACGCGCCGCGCCGCGGCAGTTCGTGAATTTCGACCATTTATTTCAAACGGACGTTGCGGGAGATCCGACCGTCGGATTCTCCTAAAACCGGAACCGTTGGGTTCGTATCGAAAAGAACTTTCCAATGAATATTAGAAATTTGAAATCTAACGGTTGGATTTGGAATTATGTCCAAATCAAATTCGAAAAAGGTCGCTGTAAGTGCAGTTCGATGGCCGTTGATGGAAATCGACTGTACGGGCCTTGATAAAATTATTAAAAATATCTATAATTTGTGTAAAATTATAATATGTGAATTGGAAAGAATTGGGCTGGAAAATTCCACATTTGAATAGGTAAAAATAGATTTCTATCGAAATGAACTAGTTTTGAACTAGAATTAAAATCAATTTATTTTTGAAATAAATAAATTGAATTTGAAAGTGATTTTGAAAATAATCGATATTTCCAATACGTGAATTGGACTGGAGTTGAATCGAAATTATCTTCGGAATATTTCGATGTTGGATTTCGTGACTATACAGATATTGTTATGGGAATTTGAAAGATATATTTTATATCGTTATTCCCAATACGATATTTGTTGGTTTCAGAATTTGATATTGAATATAAGCCGATATATTTTCTATTCAGAGCCTTGTATTTAATATCAAATGTGATTTGGTTTGTCGTGAATCGTGTTTTTGATGACATTGGTTCTTTAACCCAGTTAAAGGTAGGATATTGATTTTTTTGAAAAGATTAAAGCTAAGTGGAGTTTTAATGAATCTTTAATTAGATTGAAAAGTGAATTGATAATTTAAATTATCAAATCTGAAAAGTGATCGAGAGTGGAGTACCACCAGTTTTGCTCCAAAGCGATAGTTAAATCTTTAATTAGATTTGAACGTGAAATGGTAATTAATTTTACCGATAACACCGTGGTGTTAGGAATGGAGTATTACCAGTTTTCTCCATGGGATATATAGGTTGGGATTGGGAAATAAAATAAATAATTACTTCGGTGTGGTTCGTTAATCCCGACTAGTTTGAATGATATCCAAAGGAAAATTATAGAATAAATTTAGAAGAATTTATCTTGGATAAAATTAATGGGAACATTTCCCTAAGAATGTGTTTTTGTGAATAAAAGAATATTCTGAATTGGAATGAGGCGTTTGTTGTGTTTGTGTAACATCCGTTTATTATATACGTGGGTTATTCAGAAAGGCCGGGTTTATACCCATTCTGAATAATCGATTCGACGAGATGTCGAAGATGAAGACGGTGGTTGAAGACCGGAAGTCTTCACATCGTTTGGGTGATTGCTGATGATCTTGATTGGGCTGTACACCCAGGATGAGGGAATCAGTTGGTGATCATCCAGACGTACTTGGAGATGGATGGATATGCGAGGAAAGTGCCTCCGGTTTCGTTCAGACCCAGAACGAACTTGTAAATGGATTGTATGTCTGACATTGGATTTTATTCTGTGTTGATTGATCTCTATTAAATATACATCTGTTTGGCGGCGGAGGATTTATTCTCTTGCTTAACGCCCTTCTCTGAGACGTACGAGCTCAGAGGTTGTATATCGATGGACATCAGTCGCATGGAGTGAATTGCCAATGTGGCATGCGTAAGTGGCAATTGATCAAGGCTTCTGTTGAAAAGCAAAGTCTTGTGGTTGATGATCAAAGCACGGCCTGTGTGGCGTAGCTTTGTGTATAACGTGAATTCGCGAGCCTCACACCTCGGTATGAGTCAAAAACGGGAGACGGACCGCTGGGAGAGCACGACGTTTCTTTCTAGCTAGGGTGGTGTCAGTGACCTACCAGCCCTGACATTTATATACTTTTCACCTGTGTGGTTGTTGGATATGAGGCGCCTCGGATATAGGTCTGTAAGGACCGGGAAACGTGTGTTCAGGAATTGCCAATCCTCAAAAGTAAGAGAGGACCGGCCCAGCCGATTCCAAGGATCATAGTGGGGTCCTGAGGCATTTGCTAGAGTGTCTCGAACGCGGAGAGGAGCTTGCCCCTTGCCTCGACTCAGGACGGAAATCCAATTTCCAATACGTGTATTGCGGTTTTAATTGTAAAACTAGTATGGCGACATGATATATGGTACCCATGCCGTCTATGATTGATATTTATGATTGAAATGTTTTGACACTATACACTTATTATAGTATCAAATGATTTGTTTTTAAACGTATCAAGCATGTTTGGCTATTATAAGGGAAAACCCTATCCTCCGGCTTGCGTTGCATTGTGTGATGGGACCTGGGTCTTATAATAGCTTCATTTTTCGAAAAAGCATTGCGCTGTTTATTCTATGCACTGGTATTCTTGGGAGGAAACCCGTTCCGTGTTATACGGCGTGGTCCCTTGAATTACTCTCTTTTAAAATTGAATTAATTAACTGTTTTAGTTCTCACACCAGTCACATGACTGACCTGGAGTTTATTGTTTTAACCTAAACTCTGGGTGCCCCTATTTTCCACACGGGCAGCTAGTAGTTTTGGTTTTGCAGATTTATATTCACAGGTTCCTGATATACAGCTGGAACGATGCTCGGAAAGCTCTGTATCCGTGTATCACTTCTAGTTGTGCTTTTGTATTATTTTTCCGCTGCTATGTAATTTATTGTAATCTCTGATATTTATCGAATGTAATTTATTCATTTATACTCTGTATATTCTTGTATCTGATGGAATTGTTGTAATAGCAATGAAATGTTCTTCTGTATGCGTCCTATTTTGTCTTGTACTCAATTCTATCCGTGCTTTCCTTCACGGGGAAGTTCGGGTCGTCTCAGTTTGGTATCAGAGCTTTGGTTTACAGAGCTCGAGAACAAGACACATTAGAACCATACGAAAGAATTCATCAGATATTGGATTAGCAATATCCAATTAGAATTACTCGTTAGAGATAGGATCAGTAGTATCCTAGAACGAGTGTGAAGAGTATATTTTTCAAATGAAAAAATTTTGTTTGGAAAATTTAAATCGTTTTAAACGTATTTGAATATTTATTTATTTTGAATATGGACAATCGAGTATATATAGATTTCGCGTATACGCGTCATGAACGTATATTCGAAGTTTTAATATACTGGATAGATATAGAATCATACTCTAGTGGCCCGAAGATGATTCTGATGATTGACTAGTTGTCATTAGTATTCATGTTCGAGTAACGAAGGTGTGATATCTATATATTTCCATTAGACTGGTATGAGAACCAAAACTTATATAGTTAGAACACATTGTTGTGAATTGGCATCAAAAACAAGATTTTCTGTATATATATCAAAAATTATGAATTTGAAACTCTAATTCACTAATTGATTGATGTTTGTGTTGTTTGTTTAATTGTTTGCTAATTTTTAACCATTTATGCCTAATATAATCAAATATTGAATTGTATTGAAAATCGGTCGCATTTGCTTGCATATATATATACTTACATTGAACAGGTCATAGCAAGGAGGCTAGAGCCGAAGAATAAAATTTGTTTGCCCGACAAATAGGTACATGTTTACTACATAATTTCCTGTTTTGTTTGGGTGATGATGATTTTGTGAGCCTATTGGGTAGCCGCTTGGCTTTTTCTTTTTCTTTTTGAGATCTGAAGGACCGGGGAAGCTATTTGAAATTCCCCGATGCTCCCGGTGCAGGGGAGGTTATGGCGAAATTTTTCGAAAATTTAGGGTGTTAGCCAAATTTTTGAAATTTTAGAAAATTCTCAGAAATTGAAAAGTTGGAGAATGCAAGCCAGATCGAACGTAGAGTCGAGTGATCAAACCACTTTCGACTTTGTTCCTTTTCGGGGACGAAAAGTTTTAAGTGAGGGAGATTGTAATAACCCGGAAAATCTGGGCCAGTTTAAAATTTTTATTTTTGCAATTTTAATGAATTTTGAATATTTAAAATGAACTATTTTAAATAATAACGACGAAAATTTATTTGGAATATAAATAGAACGTATATATTTATATACGTCGTCGTTAGAATATAAATATTTATATATAATTATAAATAGAATTGAAAATGGCGCGGTAGTTCGATAATTCGATTTCAAACTTCAATTGAATGTACCGGGTGCAAAACAATCTGGATTTTAGTGAAACCAAAAATAATGGAATCTAATTGTGGATATCTTTCCAACGAATCCGACAAATCAAGATTTCATATCGGGAATCAAAAGATATGTCCAGTTGAAAATTCTGAATAGTCGCTATGGAATTCAGGCCCTTAAAAATGGACATTTTGCAAATGACCTCGGATTTCGACGAAACCACTTTTGTTGGATCCGCAGTGTCAAGTTATTGCTAGATTCCAAATTTCATAATTTTTCGAATCAATATGTGAGCGTGGCAAAGGAAAACGCGTTTGACCAGTTTCAGTTGATTTTAATCGACTGGAAATTGGCCATTTTTCTAACGGTCTCAGAATTCGACGAAACTAGTTTTGTTAGGACCGTATCGTCAATACGAAGCTAGAAAATATTTTTTCTGCAATTTATAGAGTTAGTATGTGACCCCGGTAATTTGAAATGTACGTTTAAAATTCAATATAGTGATTTAAATGTAAATTCAACGGAAACAGATTGTAACAGCCGAACCAGCCTACGATACATATCCCATTGTGTTCGGAATGGGGGTGAAACGCTATGGACGACAGGTGGTGGGCCTCGTTTAGATGACGTATGTAAAAGTCAACTTTTAAAAATAATAAAATAATAAATAAAAATAAATAAAAAAAGAAAACCCCTTCTCCTCCCTTAACCAGGCCCCCCCCCCCCCCCCGATATCTTCTCATTCCAGGAAAAAAAAAGAAATAAAAAAAAAGAGAGAAGGAAGGGGGAGGAGCCGCCGCTCCTCCCACCGTCGCGCCCACCCAAGGTGGCGCTGACCACCGCGCCGCCCTGCTTCTCCCTCTCCCCCTCCGTTCGACCTTCCTTTCCAGCTTCTCCTCCTCTTCGTTCGACTTCACCGCAACCCTCCCCCTTCCGTTCATCTTCCCCCTCGCGCCATCTCCCCTTCCTCCTGCTTTCCCCCCCCCAGGCGCCCCTCCTCCAGTCGATCGCCGCCACGCGAAGACCCCCCCCGGTGGCGCAACGATCGCGACAGCACCCCCCCCCCGTTCGATTTTCTTCCACCGCCGGCCATCCAGCTCCGCGCGACCACCAGTAGCCCCCCTCTGTAAGTCTTTTTTTTAATTTATTTTTATTTTATATAAACAGAAAACTAAATTTTCTTTATTTTAAAAACTGAATTTTCTTTATTTTAAAAACTGAATTTTCTTTATTTTAAAAAACTGAATTTTCTTTATTTTAAAAAACTGAATTTTATTTATTTTAAAAACTGAATTTTCTTTATTTTAAAAAAACTGAATTTTATCTACTTTAAAATCTGATTTTTATTTACCTTAAAAACTGGTTTTTTATTTATGTTGTAAAGTTATAAAAATGTAATCTTTTATATAACATGGAAGTAAAAATATGATTTTTATATTTTTAAAGTATTAAAAATATGATTTTTATATTTTTAAAGTATTAAAAATATAGTCTTTACTATATAGATGAAGTCAAAATATGATTTTTGTTTATGTAGAGAGTTAAAAATATAATTTTTACATGATCGGGATATTAAAAATATCATCTTTATATATGTAGAAAAATAAAAATAAGATTTTTATAAAGATGAAATCTTTATTTTAGAAAAGGCGAAATCTTTATAGTTGAAAAGGCGAGATTTTTATATATTGAATAGCATAGTAAAAATCCGATTTTTAAATATATGAAGTGATTATGAAAATATGAATTTTAAATTGAAAGTGAATAAATAAAAATGTGGTTTTTTTATTTTAAAAACATCAGAATATAAAAATGTGTGATTTTTATATATATAGTGACTACGGGCAACGAAGGTGACGAAGATGAAAAAGGCAAGAACGAAGAAGATTTTTATCAATGAAGAGTCGTGGTATTGGATAGCTATTGGTGAGAACTTCTCACTCTAAATTCTCTTTTTCTAGTTATATATATATATACTAGGATGTAGACGGTGCTTAGTAGCACCCGACACCCGTCATCCACAGACCATGGATGGCTTGTTTGTAAAATTGTTTGGTTGCGTAGTTGGATAGATTATTTGGTTTGAATTGAATTGTTTGGTGAATTGAAATGGATTTGATTGATGAGTGAATGGCGTGGGCCTTCACTAGACCGGGGATAAGGCTAGGCCTTGTCCCGTTTCTAGTATCGTGCCGTTATGCCGCCGAAATTTTCTAAAATATGTTAGCAAAATAAAAATATCATTTTTATTGTGTAAATGAAATGAATAGAAATTCGTGAGTTGAAGTAGAATATTTTATCGTTAAAAATATAATTTTTAACGTGGAAGTGAATAAAATAAAATATTCATTTACAAACCGGACGGTTTGTTTATGTACACCTATTTGAAGGACATTGATTGGGACGATAAATTTTACACATCGCCCAACTGCACAAATAAAATCTGTGTTTGATTGTTTGAAACCCCACACGGGTGTTGGGATGAAATTTGATGTTCACTCATCCTGATTGATTAAATATGTCGATCGGTCGATTGACAGGCTGTTACAAGCGTCGGATATCTATATTTGATGCTTATACAGTGTAGTGCACTTTGGTTGATGGTTGATTATTTTTCAATGCTATTATATACATGTGTTGTATGGAATCCATATAATTAACACTATATGGTGATTGATTGGGCCTCATTCCAATAGGGAAAATAATGAATATTATAAAAGGAAATTCATGTGTTGAATATAAAAATAGTCATGTGTTGAGACTATTCATGTGTTGAGTAAAATATTTTAAATAAAATAAATTACATCTTTATCATATTTACAATTAGAACTACTTCCCAGTAGAAGTCTAATTGAAAATCAAACGATAGATACCTTAGTTTTATAAAATATTTTACATAACAAAAATAGTGATGTGTTGACAGTACTCATGTGTTGAGATTAGTCGTGTGTTGAAAGAAATATAGATTCATGTGTTGAACGGGATAAATATTCATTTGTTGGATAGAATAAAGGAGTTTTGAAAAATATAAAGCCGTGTTGATTAGAGATGCGTTATTTCGACGTGAACGATATTTATATCGATTTGAAAACGATTTCGAAATGAATTGAATTGAAAACGATTTCGAAATGAATTGAATTGAAAACGATTTCGAAATGAATTGAATTGAAAACGATTTCGAAATGAATTGAATTGAAAACGATTTCGAAATGAATTGAATTGAAAACGATTTCGAAATGAATTGAATTGAAAACGATTTCGAAATGAACTGAATTGAAAACGATTTCGAAATGAATTGAAAACGAATTCAAATTGAATTGAAAGTGAATTGAAATGAATTCAAATTGAATTAAAATTTGAATTGAATAGGAATGAATTTTAAAACGAATTTATAAAGAAGAATTCAATTTTGGCTTTGAATGGAAATGGAAGTTGAAATAGATTTTGAAACGAATTTTAAAAAACTATTTATATAATTCGTTTTAAAAAGGAAATCGACGAAATATATATTATATATATTATATATATAATATAATGGCCTGAATAGAACGCGCCGCGCCGCGGCAGTTCGTGAATTTCGACCATTTATTTCAAACGGACGTTGCGGGAGATCCGACCGTCGGATTCTCCTAAAACCGGAACCGTTGGGTTCGTATCGAAAAGAACTTTCCAATGAATATTAGAAATTTGAAATCTAACGGTTGGATTTGGAATTATGTCCAAATCAAATTCGAAAAAGGTCGCTGTAAGTGCAGTTCGATGGCCGTTGATGGAAATCGACTGTACGGGCCTTGATAAAATTATTAAAAATATCTATAATTTGTGTAAAATTATAATATGTGAATTGGAAAGAATTGGGCTGGAAAATTCCACATTTGAATAGGTAAAAATAGATTTCTATCGAAATGAACTAGTTTTGAACTAGAATTAAAATCAATTTATTTTTGAAATAAATAAATTGAATTTGAAAGTGATTTTGAAAATAATCGATATTTCCAATACGTGAATTGGACTGGAGTTGAATCGAAATTATCTTCGGAATATTTCGATGTTGGATTTCGTGACTATACAGATATTGTTATGGGAATTTGAAAGATATATTTTATATCGTTATTCCCAATACGATATTTGTTGGTTTCAGAATTTGATATTGAATATAAGCCGATATATTTTCTATTCAGAGCCTTGTATTTAATATTAAATGTGATTTGGTTTGTCGTGAATCGTGTTTTTGATGACATTGGTTCTTTAACCCAGTTAAAGGTAGGATATTGATTTTTTTGAAAAGATTAAAGCTAAGTGGAGTTTTAATGAATCTTTAATTAGATTGAAAAGTGAATTGATAATTTAAATTATCAAATCTGAAAAGTGATCGAGAGTGGAGTACCACCAGTTTTGCTCCAAAGCGATAGTTAAATCTTTAATTAGATTTGAACGTGAAATGGTAATTAATTTTACCGATAACACCGTGGTGTTAGGAATGGAGTATTACCAGTTTTCTCCATGGGATATATAGGTTGGGATTGGGAAATAAAATAAATAATTACTTCGGTGTGGTTCGTTAATCCCGACTAGTTTGAATGATATCCAAAGGAAAATTATAGAATAAATTTAGAAGAATTTATCTTGGATAAAATTAATGGGAACATTTCCCTAAGAATGTGTTTTTGTGAATAAAAGAATATTCTGAATTGGAATGAGGCGTTTGTTGTGTTTGTTTAACATCCGTTTATTATATACATGGGTTATTCAGAAAGGCCGGGTTTATACCCATTCTGAATAATCGATTCGACGAGATGTCGAAGATGAAGACGGTGGTTGAAGACCGGAAGTCTTCACATCGTTTGGGTGATTGCTGATGATCTTGATTGGGCTGTACACCCAGGATGAGGGAATCAGTTGGTGATCGTCCAGACGTACTTGGAGATGGATGGATATGCGAGGAAAGTGCCTCCGGTTTCGTTCAGACCCAGAACGAACTTGTAAATGGATTGTATGTCTGACATTGGATTTTATTCTGTGTTGATTGATCTCTATTAAATATACATCTGTTTGGCGGCGGAGGATTTATTCTCTTGCTTAACGCCCTTCTCTGAGACGTACGAGCTCAGAGGTTGTATATCGATGGACATCAGTCGCATGGAGTGAATTGCCAATGTGGCATGCGTAAGTGGCAATTGATCAAGGCTTCTGTTGAAAAGCAAAGTCTTGTGGTTGATGATCAAAGCACGGCCTGTGTGGTGTAGCTTTGTGTATAACGTGAATTCGCGAGCCTCACACCTCGGTATGAGTCAAAAACGGGAGACGGACCGCTGGGAGAGCACGACGTTTCTTTCTAGCTAGGGTGGTGTCAGTGACCTACCAGCCCTGACATTTATATACTTTTCACCTGTGTGGTTGTTGGATATGAGGCGCCTCGGATATAGGTCTGTAAGGACCGGGAAACGTGTGTTCAGGAATTGCCAATCCTCAAAAGTAAGAGAGGACCGGCCCAGCCGATTCCAAGGATCATAGTGGGGTCCTGAGGCATTTGCTAGAGTGTCTCGAACGCGGAGAGGAGCTTGCCCCTTGCCTCGACTCAGGACGGAAATCCAATTTCCAATACGTGTATTGCGGTTTTAATTGTAAAACTAGTATGGCGACATGATATATGGTACCCATGCCGTCTATGATTGATATTTATGATTGAAATGTTTTGACACTATACACTTATTATAGTATCAAATGATTTGTTTTTAAACGTATCAAGCATGTTTGGCTATTATAAGGGAAAACCCTATCCTCCGGCTTGCGTTGCATTGTGTGATGGGACCTGGGTCTTATAATAGCTTCATTTTTCGAAAAAGCATTGCGCTGTTTATTCTATGCACTGGTATTCTTGGGAGGAAACCCGTTCCGTGTTATACGGCGTGGTCCCTTGAATTACTCTCTTTTAAAATTGAATTAATTAACTGTTTTAGTTCTCACACCAGTCACATGACTGACCTGGAGTTTATTGTTTTAACCTAAACTCTGGGTGCCCCTATTTTCCACACGGGCAGCTAGTAGTTTTGGTTTTGCAGATTTATATTCACAGGTTCCTGATATACAGCTGGAACGATGCTCGGAAAGCTCTGTATCCGTGTATCACTTCTAGTTGTGCTTTTGTATTATTTTTCCGCTGCTATGTAATTTATTGTAATCTCTGATATTTATCGAATGTAATTTATTCATTTATACTCTGTATATTCTTGTATCTGATGGAATTGTTGTAATAGCAATGAAATGTTCTTCTGTATGCGTCCTATTTTGTCTTGTACTCAATTCTATCCGTGCTTTCCTTCACGGGGAAGTTCGGGTCGTCTCACCGACCCATCGTATTTGAGTGTTTATAAACTCCTACCGATATAGTGGATCAAACTGATCGACCAGAACACATAAACAACTCAACCAATAAATCTCCATAATATAAAATTATTTTTATATCAAATAACAAATACGTTCACTCGTATATATACACTCAAACTCAATTTAGGGTATTGCTAACCCCATCTCTACTGAGTCACGCCATAGAGCCAAGGTAATTCACTTAACTTATGCTCTGATACCAATTGTAATGACCCGGTTTTTTGTCGACTTTGGTTATCGACATAAACTCAATGACGACTAACCAAACATCGAAAAATACTGGAAAGTTAATGAAAGAAATTAGAGGGTGAGGAAAGATAAGATAGAAACTTAGAATAGAAGAAGAAGAAGAACAACATCAGAGTAACACGAACCTCACAGCGGAACGAATAACATATAATATATAACATAACTTTGAAATATACATCTATAATTGAATATACATATCATTTCCAAAGTATAACACTTACAACACAGCGGAAAATAACCATTGCTATATAGTTCTGAAGCCTCCTGCTCCAGCTCTTCAAGTATTTGTAAATCCCGACTACTTGACTGCCCGTACAAAATTGGGCACCCAAGAGTTTAGGGAAAACAAAACAAAATAAACTCCAGGTCAGTCATGGGACTGGTATGAGTAAAACTGATTGAATAAGTAAACGATATCTCATAAGACCACGCCGTATAACGGAACGGGATTTTATCTTATGAGAATCCAAATTATCTTTATATCAAAAACCTTTTTGATATTATAATAATGTCTATCAACCACAATATAATAATCATCTAGCAGAAACTCTTTCATCTCACGTTCTACATATATAGTATACAATCAAAACCGCAAACACGTATTGGGTAATGGATTTCCAACTATGACAAGGTATGGAACCACCTTTCGCTTGTGTACCTCTAGAGAGAAATACACTGGGTTCAACAAGAACATCTTGCAACCCGGCCACACATGACCGACCACTCATTTCGCTGAGTGTATCGAATGTATATCACCAACGGTTGGGATCAGCAACTGTTTCCCGAATGGGACAGCATCGACAATAGATTTTTAGAAGTAAATGAAACTCTAGACCAGGTGATTATACACCATAATAGGTGCGACCTACATAGCCATGCTGCCTGCCCGATTTCTGTCATTTATCGGATGTGAGGCCAGAAGCTACGCTTATCTTTTACATGTCACATCTTCATTCACTTAGAATGTCACATCATCATACCCTCCAAATCACAAATTGATTTATCCAAAAATAACACGGGTATACAACTAAGAGAAACGAATTCCTCCGCCACCAAACGTGAATACGTTTGAAGAGATCAACTTACGCGATCTATTGGATATACTCTATCAGACCTTCTTCCATACAAGTTGTCCTGGGACTGGACAAACCGAAGGCATTATTCAGTATATCCATCTTAGGCACTGTTATCTAAGATTTATACAACAGCCCTTGCACTTTACTCCGTCTTCAACATATTCAGCGTACTTGATTCGCAACGCTTATGCCAATACATAGTGGTTCTTCGGATAATAATCCAACCTGTCTCTCCATATTAACAACGTTAAAATGGTCAAAACATTGATAATCTGTGATTTAACTATCAAAGAAAAACACGTGTGCAAACAACGATATTATTTCCAGATGAAAATTATATCGATCAAATCATCAAACACACACATATATATATCCTCATTTTCTATGTTTAGAAAATATATGTTATTAACACAGGAAAACATTTCCATGGCTTAATTACATACCACTATTCTACCACATCCATCAGACTATAACTATAAACTAATAAGAGAACAACTTCCTAAGTATAAACCCCGAAGGCCGAAACCAACATCAGATCGATACTTAGGAAACCATTCAACTTATTAATCTCTAGCCAGTTTCTAATTTTTGTTTAACTCCATTTTGATTAACTATGTTCGATTAACTCCTTTCGATTTACTCGACTAGACTAACCATATTCGACTAACTCATTTCGAATAACTAAATTCGATTAACTCCTTTTCATTAACTCTATTTACTTTCCCAATAAATATTCCTTTATTCTATTTATTTTCTAAATAAATATTCCTTTATTATATTTATTTCTAAATAAATATTTCTTTTACTTTTATTTGTTTTCACAAATATTTCTCCTTTTATATTTCATTTGTAAAGTTTTTACAAATATTTCTCTTTCGATTTCATTTGTAAAGGTTTTACAAATATTTCTCTTATATTTGTTTTACAAATCTTTTCCTTTATAACCCTTTGATTTTATAATTATTCCCTTTTATAAAACCCCTTTTCTTTTATATATGAAATCCATTGATTTTATATAAATAATTTATTTTCAAAATATACTTTGAAAATCCCCTTTTCTACATCCCAGTATTTCTTACGGTATTTAAAATACCAATTAACAGTGATCGATGTGATTCAACATACATCATCCACACAGATAATATATCACATCATATATTACAATACATGAACAGAACAGTATTATAAATATTGAGGAGTCCAGTTGGACCCCTCCAACCTGTTTCCCTGCATCCACAGATGTTACACAATATAATCAACATCACTTTCAGTTCAATATGAAATATTCTGTTAACAGAATCGATATATATATATATAGATTTAACGGTTTATATATATATATAATTTGCACTAACTGACTAGTAGTTCAATCAAATAGTCAACACACAGTCAATCAAACAATTTTTAACAGTTCTAAAAATACAACATGAAAATATAACTGTTCAGAGTTGGTGAGTTTTACTCACATTGGACGATCATCGTTAATAACGATAACCATCACTTGATTCAGACGAACAATTTATTTCGCCATAAATTGTAACGGGCTCGGATTCACTCCCAGTCAGTTCCATTGTGTTGCTCCCGTCCATACGATCCTATCGGATCTTGTTTTGTCGAGTTCTGATATCGTATGAGGAAGTTATAGCGTTTTCAAGATAAATATACATTAAAATAAAATAAAAACTTGGATTTTAATTACTCATGGGCCTTAACCTCTATTTCTTTCTTCCAGCCCACTACAAAAACAGACCCGCCCTCTTCATTACCATTCTTCCCCAAACTCATCGTTCACGCTCCAGAAATGGCCACGACTTCAAAAAATCCAAGCACCCCTGTCCCTCCATGGAAAAATCCAAACTCTTCACCGTTATTCTCCTCGTCAAAATCTCTACAACCTCATACCAAAATCCTACCATTCGAATCCCCCATCGATTTTCCGTTCGTGCAACCCTCTTCGCGAGCTAGTACAGGTATCGAACCAAAACCTCATGAAATCACTCCAAATGCTCTCAAATCCAACTACTCGATGTCATAAACCCAAAACCAATCTTGAATTTGGATCTAAACGCCATTATTTTGATTAAAACCAAACCCTAGGATCATAAATACCACGCTGGGTATTTTCTACGCCCCAAAAATGATGATTGAACACCCTGAAAATCATACTGGACTGTAGAGAATTCTTCAAGCAGCACATATATATACACAAGATGATTTTAGGATTATATTTTGGATTTCTATTGATTTTGAAAGGATCAAAAATTTGGTTTGCTCAAAAAAATGAACACGGCGGCTCCAAGGGTGTTTTATAACAGGCTCCAACTTTTTATGTGGCTGGAAATATGTGTGGGTGGCCTTGTTTAGTCCACTAAAGTAGGATATTTTATTTTTATTTTCGTTTTATTATTTGTTTTTACTTTTTAAAAATCCGTGTGATCACACATGATGCTTAAAAATCATGAAAATTGACATGCAGCTAGAGTTTGACATTATGGTCCCAACGAAACTGGTTTCGTCGAATTCCGACTCCATTTGCTCACACAACGTATTTTTAACTATTAAAACACTGACTGTTTTCCACTCTAAAAATCCATACGGCCACACACTGACTCTAAAAATCACGAAACTTGGAATCTAACAAAAAATTGACATTGCGGATCCAACAAAATTAGTTTCGTCGAATTCCGACTTCATTTGCAAAAGTGGCTATTTTTAAAGCCCTAAATAACCCATTTAAATATATAAATATATTTAAATATAATTAAATTTAATATTTAAAAATAAGTATTATCGTCTATATTCATAGAGGAATACCATACAGCTCTAGAATATTCCTATATGAATTTCTACTCGATATTTTCAAATATGGGTCAACCCGGTATTCGATTTATATTGAAATCCCTTTTTAAAATATAAATAATTCCTTTATAAATTATAAAGGAATTCCACAGCAACTTTTCTGAAATTTGATTTGGACATAAATCAAAATCTACACGATGAAATCCCGATTTTTCTCTTCCACTAGAAAAATATACTCCACCAGCTCCCAACGTTTCTTGTTTCACGGATCTTTGGCCTAAATGAATCTTGTACATCCAGTTGAAGTTCAAATCGCCAAATTATGAACTGCAGCACCATTTCAAGCTCGTTTTTAATTATAATATAATTATACGTTCAAACTTCATTCAAATAATATATTCGCTATTATAATTCAACTTTAATCTAAATTAAATATCACAGATGATCCAATTCACACCAGATTGTGAATTTCACTATTTCTGACTATTTCAGAAATTAAATATATTATTATATTATTTATTTTAATTAAATGTTCAATATTATTTAATTTTGGTCATTTTAAATAACCAAACCATTATTTTAAATAATTAAATAAATTAATTATATCGCTGAAAAATGCGGGTCGTCACAGGATTTCGCTCTATGATCCGGATCGAATCCGAGCCGATCCAGTTTGCTGCTCCTGTTGGGGCTGACTGCATGTTATTTCCAGCGAGTGGTGTATCACCGCTCGGCCTGCCTTCCATCCGAGCGAAGAATGCATCCATCATCTCCTGTTGTTTGCGGAGGAGATCATCTTGCATTGCCATTTGAGTTCTCAATTCAGCAAGTACGCCATCCATTTCTTCTCTGGTTAAGTATGCCGATAAATCACCATGAGAGGAAGCCTCCCGAGTCACCTCATTCCTCGCACCTTCCATACCAACGTCCTCAGTACGAGAGAAGGTTCCATCTTTCTTTCGTTTAACCATCGATCCAATAGCCGAGCAATCCGATTCCTTTCAAGCTAGAGATTGAAGTAATATCATGTGTCCCCTACCTGGCGCGCCAAAATGTTAGACCGAAATCTGGGCCTAACACCCAAATCCAATGCGCAAACCTCACAATCACAGAATAAATGCAGAAATGCAGTAAAATAAGAAGAGACACACGATATTTTCATAGTAGTTCGGCTCAATCCAAGTCGACGTCCACTTTATAGTTTCTTAAATCCTAAGAAGCTATTACAATACTGTTTGCTTGCGGTTTATACACGAAATCCTCGTGTTTACAATGAAAAGTAGCAAGAAAAGTGGAAGTTATACACGAAATCCTCATGTTATAATGTGGAATTTGGCTTCCTTATTGAGCCATGGCCTTGCGTGAAGTAAGAACAAGTGCCAAAAGTCCAAAGATCCCCTCAAATGGCCATGTTGTGGTGTATTTATAAGCATAGAGGAGCTTTTGGGTGATCTGGTTCAGATGCCACGTGGCACACCTAGAGGAAATCTCAAAGAGTAGTGGAGAACGTGGAAATATCCTTTCCAAGTCGTGCTGGGCCAAGTGTCATCCGATCTGCATTTGTAGGAGGCGGTTATGGCAACAAAATCGATCAAACTTCATGTGCAGAGGCAGGTCCAAGGGGTCGGTTCGGCCCTCCGATCCGAACCGATGTTGGGTCTTCAAACTGAAGACAATGTGCACTTCTATGCAAAATCCAAGGGGGGATCGGTTTGGCCTATCCCGATCCGACCCAAGCCATCTTTATGCTAAAGCCATCCAGTGCTATCGGGTCCTCCCTGTCCCGAACCGAGCCAACATCTCCGATCCGATCCGAGAGGTCAAACCAATTCCCAAATTCCAAGTTTTCGGTTCTGCATGCGTTCACGAAAACAGGCGTAACTTCCAAACCGTAAGTCTGTTTTAGCCAAATGAAAGCTTGATTCGAAGCTGATTTAGAGAGCTACAAGAGTTACAAAGCATAGCTTCATAGTTGCTTTTTTCGGGCCCAAAAGAGGTCGTATGATAGGAGTTTCGGGCCAATCTTTGATTGTGACGCGACTTCAACCAAATCGCTTCATGTCTTCTGACGATGTTCCCAATACTTGAGCGTATTGTTTAGAAGAGACTTCACGGGTGACTGCTTTGACTAAAAAGCAGGTCAGCATTTTGCCCCCTAGAACATATCTTGCTGAATGAAGGAAGATGTGTTCTGGATAATCCATGAAATCCAAGGCCACGCCGGGCCGGCCAGATGCAAGTATAAACCATACCTACAAAGAAAAGAAAGCAAATAGGTATGTCAAAACCTGACAAAACTGATTACACTTTCAAGCATAAACCATGCTTGGGCGTCCGATTGAGCATAAATCATACTCGAGTGACGTTTGAATCATTCTGCCAAAACTTGGCGAAGGACGTAAACTTCCGGGTATAAGCCATACCAGGAAGTTCAAACTGAGCATAAGCCATACTCGAGTTTTATTGGGTTCCTTTGCCAAATCCTGACAAGATCGTTCGTCGTTCCTGAGTATAATCCAAACTTATAAATTCAGTGGAGTACAATCCATACTCATGCCGAGATGGAGCTACACTTGCCAAAGCCGACAAGATAGTCTGTCCTTAGGCACAATCCGTACCAAGGGTTTCGAGATAAATATAAGCCATACTTTTAATTAAGATTGAGAATCCTGCCACAACCTGGTAAGACACTTAAATTTTCCAAACATAATCCATGCTCGGGAAGTCCTTCCTTGTTCAATTCAAAGTACAAAACCAAAGCAAATCCTGATTGGTTTGTCATCGAGTCCAGAGCACGCTTTGGGGCTAAATCCTAACCCCGTACGTATGTACTCCGATTCAGCCAATCGGAAAACCTAAAGAAAGTAAAAGAACATATCTTAAATTCTAAGAAATGCAGAAAATGCTGGTTGATCTCATCCAGATCAGTTGATGATGAGCCCACGTGAGCTCGATCTAGGATCATTCCCTCTCCGGGAAGCAGGAGGTGGCAGCGCAGGTGCAAGTGTTGTTGGTTGTTTTACATACTCGGGTTGCTCCCCACGTTTAACCCATTCCTCAATCAAGTCTCGCAAGTGCCTACAGTCATTTGTATCGTGACCGTCCATATCATGAAATATGCAGTATTTTCCAGAATCGCGTTCTCTTTGCGATGGCTCCCTCTTGGGAGGCTTTGTATATGAGACGTCACCGTTTGCGTTCATGTAGATGTCAGTCAAGGTCGAATCAAATTCAGTGTACTTTTTATATTTGGGACCTCTCCGGGGCAGAGCGTTGCGGTCATTCTTGACAGTAGCTTTCCCTTTTCCTTTTGCAGAATCAGACGGTTCTCTGTCTTTGAGCATGTTGACATCGAGAATTTTCTTTTTGGAAATTCCGTCTTCTTCACGCAGAAATCTATCCGATTCAAGGTAGAATTCGCTGAGATTCCGTGGTGGGTCTTGGTACAAGGATTTTTTACCATAGATGGCTTAGGTCGATCAACCGATGCTGCTGCAATGTTGAACCATTCCAAAAATGAGCGCAGAGTTTCTCTGTGCCTCTGCTTGATTGTAGTGAGTGACATTACATTCTTGGGTTGAGCGATATGGACCCAATACTATTCAATAAACCGAGCGACCAACATGTTCCAGCCGTTGATCGATTCAGATTCCAGTTGCCGAATCCACAAAGCAGCAATATTAGTCAAGAAGAGAGGGAAGCATTTTTCCATGACGTTTTCCGATGCCGATTAAACTTTTATATGACGTTTGTAGCGCATGACATGCACGGTAGGATCCGTCCTGCCGTTGTATGGTTCCAGAACTGGAAGTTTGAGATTTAGTGGGTTGCGAGAATTCCTGATTTCTTATGTGAATGGATTGTGGTTGACATCATCCATGTCATTCTGATAGGTGCAGCCTCTCGAGAGGCGTTCAATGAGGTTGGCGAGATGATCGCCTTTAAAGAGCTGTTGTAAGCTGCTAAGGTCATAGATGGTGCCCCCAGCATTAAATCTAGAAGAGTTCGGAAAAGTATGGGGAGCTTGGAAGACCATTCGGGTCGGGCCAGAAGTGCCCCCAGCGTAGCCTTCAGGAGAGTGATGTGGCACCTAGAATGTGATCTGGTTCGGATCAGTGGTGTTCAGATCGGATGGGCCGAACCGAACCGGACCTTGTTCTCTGCTTCGAGCCACATCAGGTTGCGGTTGAGCTTAAGGGGGTGGCTGAATGTCCATTCGGACCAGAGCGGAGGAAGGTCGTGCTCGACCTGAGCCTATGTTTCCATCCAAAACACTAAGTGTTGTAGCTGTAGAATGCTGAGGGGGGTTGCCCCTTGTTCCCTCCGTGCCCCCGGTTCGGATCGGATTTCGCTCTGTGATCCGGATCGGATCCGAACCGATCCAGTTTGCTGCTCCTGCTGGGGCTGACTCCATGTTATTTCCAGCAAGTTGTGTATCACCGCTCGGCCTGCCTTCCATCCAAGTGAAGAATGCATCCATCATCTCCTGTTATTTGCAGAGGAGATCATCTTGCCTTGCCATTTGAGTTCTCAATTCAGCAAGTACGTCATCCATCTCTTCTCCGGTTAAGTATGTCGATAGATCACCATGAGAGGAAGCCTCCTAGCTCGCGTCATTCCTCACGCCTTCTATACCAACGTCCTCATTATGAGAGAAGGTTCCATCTTTTTTTCGTTTAACCATCGATCCAATAGCCGAGCAATCCAATTCCTTTCAAGCTAGAGATTGGAGTAATATCATGTGCCCCCTACCTGGCGTGCCAAAATGTTAGACTGAAATCTGGGCCAACTCCCAAATCCAACGCAAAAACCTCACAAACACAGAATAAATGCAGAAAAGAAGTAAAATAAGAGGAGACAGACGATATTTTTATAGTGGTTCGGCTCAATCCAAGCCTACGTCCACTTTATAGTTTCTTAAATCCTAAGAAGCTATTACAATACTGTTGTTTTGCGGTTTATACATGAAATTCTCGTGTTTACAATGAAAAGTAGATAGAATAGTGGAAGTTATACACAAAATCCTCATGTTATAATGCGGAATTTGGCTACCTTATTGAGCCATGGCCTTGCGTGAAGTAAGAACAAGTGCCAAAAGTCCAAAGATCCCCTCAAATGGCCATGTTTTGGTATATTTATAGGCGTAGAGGAGCTTTTGGGTGATCCGGTTCGGATGCCACGTGGCACACCCAGAGGAAATCTCAAAGAGAAGTGGAGAACGTGGAAATATCCTTTCCAAGTCGTGCTGGGCCAAGTGTCATCCGATCCGCATTTGTAGGAGGCGGTTATGACAAGAGAATCGGTCAAACTTCGTGTGCAGAAGCAGGTTCAAGGGGTCGGTTCGGCCCTCCGATCCAAACCGATGTAAGGTCTTCAAATTGAAGACATTGTGCACTTCTGTGCAAATTCCAAGGGGGGATCGGTTTGGCCTATCCCGATCCGACCCAAGTCAGCTTTATGCTGAAACCATCCAGTGCTATCGAGTCCTCCTTGTACCGAATCGAGCCAACATCTCCGATCCGATCCGAGAGGTCAAGCCAATTCCCAAATTCCAAGTTTCCGGTTCTGCATGCGTTCACGGAAACGTGCGTAACTTCCAAACCGTAAGTCCATTTTATCCAAACGAAAGCTCGATTCGAAGCTGATTCAGAGAGCTACAAGAGTTACAAAGCTCAGCTCCGTATTTGATATTTTCGAGCCCAAAAGAGGTCGTATGATAGAAGTTTCGGGCCAATCTTTGATTGTGATGCGACTTCAACCAAATCGCTTCATGTCTTCTGACGATGTTCCCAATACATGACCGTTTGTTTAGAAGAGACTTCACGGGTGACTGCTTTGACTAAAAAGCAGGTCAACACCTTGCATAAGACTAGAGCATATACTCAGATTGAATTATTGAACTACCAAACGCGTTTTCTCGATTTTATTCGAAATGTAGTCGCAACTTGATGCGAATCTGGCAACATTGGTTGATGACAACGATGGTTACAGTCTCGAGGACTTGTGATCGTCGTCATGTCTCAAGTTTCAAGTTATAATTGTATTAGCACGGCACTACACGTACATGTTAGTTTACACCAACACGAGCGGTACAGGTTGTACGATGCGATATATATTGCAACTGTATTGAAAGTATAGCTAGCAGTGGAAACAAGGTCTAAAACACAACAGTTTCTGGATGCCAAAGCTTCGCAGCATTCACCATCCCCATCCAGTTCAACTAGTTATGCTAGCTCAAGGGGCAGCGAGCTTGAGACCTCCGTAGAGTCCACTCCTTCCCAACTGATGGGTTCGTCGAAAGCGCTCGCTCGTGAAGTGCAACCGAAAGGGTAGCAATCATTGGTCGAGCATTCGGCGGAGTTACCGGCGTAGGGAAGCCTTGGGACAACTAGAGGTGAGCATGAAGGGGAAGAGCACATAGATATCGTCGAGGGAAGCCTTGGAACGACTATAGGTGAGCACGAAGGGAAAGAGCACATAGATATCATCGAGGGAAGCACTTTGGTGGCACCAGACATGATAGCGGGCATGGTTATACTTGACAACCTGCCCTAATCGGATCCATCGCATATGGATGAGACGACGGTAAGGCACATGGCAACCCGATTTGGTATTTCTCAGAGATATGTTCGCACGCTCGGAAAAGGCGATAGAGCTCATGCACCACCAGAAGGGTACACCGCCTGGAACAGGTAGACGTGCTATTCTGGGTGCATGCCTTCGGCTAACAACTTCATCTAAGATATACTACAGTACTTTTGTCTTGCGCCGTCACAGCTCCATTCGAATGCGTACACTTCCCTCTTGGGTACTTGCGTTCTGTACAGAGAGTACCTGCAGCGAGAACCCACCAGAGAGGACATCTGGTATCTTTTCGAGTTGAAGAGGAGAGCCAGCGTTGCACCCTCTCAGTATTTTTTTGAAGCTCCGCCTAGCACTCGGATTTTTTGATGGGAAGTGCAGTAAGTTAAGCGTGTATAAACACGATTGGTTCTTCATGCGTTGTCCTCTTGGGTTTGTGAGGAGGTGGCTACAGGGAAGTAATTATCTTTGATTGGTTTTTGAGTTTGAAACTTGTCAGGTTGTCAGCTGGGAATTAACCGTGCTTTTGTATAACAGGAAATCCTTCTGCACCCACAGATCCTGTGTACTAGCAACGTCTTGAGTCCCTCTTAGCTATCCTGGTAAAGTCTCGTTCTATTGAGAATGTTTTGGATTAGGAAAGGCTTCGTCATGTAGTCTTACTTCCCGCTGGTTGTGTAGTAATCAGACCGGCCATTGTCGGGAATGGAATGAAAACTGAGATTGAAAAAGAAGCAGACTCTCTGAGCCGTAAAATGAAAGCATCCCCTGTTAGGTCTAAGCCGCACAAGGCTATAAAGATCCAGGAGGAAGCCGATGAGGGTGACACCGGCGATGAGGAGGTGGCTGCAAGGGACGTTGTCTTGCTGATCTCTTCTTCCCTGCCCGCGGTGGGCGAGGCAAGGATAAAAGTGTCAACTAGGCCGCAGTCTCCAACAACTCCCTCCTAGACCACCGTCTCTCTCGAAAAGGAGGGTTAGTTTGACGAGATGAACAAACTCCCACTCATTATGTTTCCTTGGCCTAGTGCCACAAGTATGGAGGAACTAACTCTAGCCGTTGGGGAGATCACTCCTTCGAGTGGGTCACTATCTGGTCTGTTAAGAGAAAACTTAGGATACACATTCATAAACACTGCACGAAACAGCATGTGTTTGTGTGCATAAGGTGTTTGAGTCTATTCTTAAATCTGTTCCTTTCTTAAGTGAAATGGCTAGAGGAGGTAGAGGTTGTAGCCAAGGGTCCGGGTGTCATCGATCTTTGAGGAATGTTTTCCTCAATGATTTTAGAAGAGATTCTACTTTGTATGATAAGACCCATCCCCTCGTGACTATGGCAGTGAGTATCGTCGCAGAGAACGATATCAGCATTATGAATCTCCTCCTCCATACGCTCGGTCATCTGGGACAGACACAAGACATGTTGCCAGAAGCATTGGGCACACCTCTTCGACAACTGCTCATTGCATTCTGCCTACGTCGCCCATCATCTCTTCCAAGGGAAAAGAGTTGATACATACTGATAGAAGAAAGAAAACATCGTCAAAGAAAAAGGGGAAACTGCAAGAGTCGCCCAATGCTCCGGAGCTTACCATATATGAGAGAAAGGCCCTGCTGAAAGAGAAGTTTCCCAATGATGAGATAAGATGGCTTCCTGACATCAATCATATCCCTTAGAAAGATAAATATATGGTGTGGCAGCAGGTGTATGCTGCGTACTACCAGTGTAACAAATACTACAAATATTCAGGGAACCTCTCGGAGCTTGTTAACAACAAGAATGTGGAGATTGCCAACCTGAAGTAGGAGGTCACGGATGAGCAGTGGATTGTCCAGGATCCAGAAAAGTCACTACATAAGATAATTTTTGAGTTGTTTCTATCTCTGCGTATTTGAGCTACATGTTTATATGTTACTCTCTGCTTCCGAAATAGGTGAACTGAGGGAGAATTTTGAGAAGATAGTGAGGGACTCAGAGCATGCCGCCACAACTTTTAAAGACACTGTAGTCTCAGTGTCGACTGAAAATGCAGGCCTTAAGAAGGAGAACTTAGAGTTAGTAAAGGAGAATTCATGTTTAATGGAGGAGAACGAGAAGGTATTCCAGCTCCAGAAAGATAACGAGGCCATAGTTAAGGAGAATGAAAGGATGAAAACCGAGAATGAAGAGGCTAATAGGTCACAGTGGGAGAATGTCGAGTTAAGAAGGCAACCAGAGGCGGTTAGGAAGGAAAAAAGGAGGCCGAGCGCAGTAATAGAGAAGTACTAAGTTCGCTGGATGGGTTAAAGGTAAAGCATTAGAGAGAGGTGGAGAGGCCCCAGGAAGAGATTGAGGATATCGAGGCCAGGGGGTAGCGTCTTTGGAGGAGCTCATCCGCCGCATGTATGTCAAAGCACTGAGATTTCACGGAATCTCATGGGTCAGAGATTATCCCCGAGTGATGGCACAGACATAGGAAAGGTTGTTGCGGTTTGAGGCTCGAACTCAAAGGGTTAAGGCGTGGATGAAAACCAGCTTATGGTGGAACTTTTGAGTGAGCTGGAGTGTAAGGTGTTTGAGGAAGCGAGGACATTGTTGCGGTAGGATGCTGAGAGGGCGAGGTTGGCGGAGCTTGCTACCAAAAAAGGGACTTTCATACCTACTGAGAGTGTGATTGTCACTCACAAGTTTGCAGAGGGGAGTTTTTACTAGCCGCAAGCCACGCTCTCTGCCACAGTCAGCGGTTCTATGGTCCTAAAACACGTTACAACCGAGTATGACCCTGAATCCCGGAGTTGGGGTCGCAAGGTACCTCTCTAACTACCATTGTGGGGACTCTGCCTATTGCCCTCGCGCCACAAGTTCTTGGATGTAAAGTCTCATTATCACGAATGCTCAAAAAGGACATAAGAACTGAGTTAAAAGAGACTAAGTAGCCTTCTTTTTTGTTGTGCACCCCCCTTTGAAGCGTAGATGACAACGGGCTTTGCCTCGATAGTCCCCAAATGCCTGAGTTCGGACTGGGAAAGCAAGAGATATAGTTTGGAGAGGGAGGAGGAAACATGGATACATTCTCGGATTGTGGACTTGGCATCCAGTGTTTATAAGGATTTTCTTGAGGAAGGAGAGGTGATGTATGGCTAAAGTATTCATGTGATGGGTCCAGTGGAAGAAAGTATGGAGACGATGCACGACATGGTGTTGGCTCAGAAGTCCCAGATGGTGGCATAGTCCGAGGAGCAGGAAGAGAAAAGAAAGGCTGATGAGAAAGCCCTATATGCAGCTCAAACCAAAGTGGATTGGGAGGCTAAGAAAGCCCAGGGAGGCACTGAGGTCGTATTGGCTCTTGCCACCGACATCCCTCCTCGACCACGGCAAGTTGTCCCGCCTGGGCAGATCACAGTGATTACAAGCGGAGATGATGATGACGGGAAGCGAAATTCATTGTCTCATGGGTCTCTCCTCGACCAAGGGTAAAGGAGGAAGAGGCCGAGGTAGCTCCAGTAGGAAGAGGACAAAGGTTAATGACGACCAACCCAGCGCCGAGTCTATCAAGAAGAAGAGAAAGAAGAAGGAGAAGGAGGAGGAGAAGGATGGGTCGCTCTAGTGACTGTTGTGGATGTTATTAATACTTTGGTTATGTAGGAAGATAGTATACGCGAGTACGACCCTCGCTTTTGGAGGCATGGCATGGTTTTTCTTTATGTCATGTCATTAGAAAGAAAAACAAAAATATATATGTAGCTTGCTTTTGGTTATGAATGAAAGTATTAGTTGACTTTTTTATGTCATAACTTGTGTTAAGTGTTCAAATGTTCGTATATGCTTTCTGTTTCTCGTACTTGCACAAATGTACTTGTTGTTACACTTAAGTGGGTGTTATCCAAGTCTTCGCTCTTGGGATCTCCTTTGGTCAGGAGTCCCCGAGTCGTGTGAGGTATGTGAGCATGAACTTTTCTCTCTGAATCTCCTTTTGCCAAGATCTTTGAATCGTGCGAAGATTGTACGCATGGACTTTGCTCTCGGAATCTCCTTTGGTCAGGAGCTCCAAGTCATGCGAAGACTGCAAGCACGAACTTCGCTCTTGCAATCTCCTTTGGTCAGAACCTCTGAGTCGTGCGAAGATTGTAAGTGCAAACTTCGCTCTTGGAATCTCCTTTGGTCAAGAGCTCCAAGTCGTGTGAAGATTGTAAGTGCGGACTTCGCTCTTCAAATCTCCTTTGGTCAGGAGCTCCGTGTCATGCGAATATTGTAAGCATGGACTTCACTCTCAGAATCTCCTTTGGTCAGGAGCTCCGTGTCGTGCGAAAATTGTTAGCGCAGACTTCACTCTCAGAATCCCCTTCGGTCAGGAGCTCCGAGTCAAGCGAAGATTGTAAGCACGGACCATGCTCTCAGAATCTCTGTAACGACCCAGGGTTTTCGGCCCAGAAAATAGACATAAATACCCTTACCGTAACTCATGCCGATCCTCCAAGCACCGAAAAACTGGATAGTTTAAGAAAGAATTTAGAGGGTGAGATAAGAAAGAAAGAATGTTAGAATAGAAGAAAGAAGAAGAACACATCAGAATCTCACAGCGGAACAAATGAAATATAATATCAAATCACTTTATACAAAAACTGTATATACATACCAATCATCAGAGTACACATATGTCAAACACAGCGGAAATAACTTTATAACTAGCGGTGAAGCCTCCTGCTTCCAGCTCCTGAAATTCCAAGCGAAACCTAAATCTGGAACATACTCGGTCTAACCCGACTACATTTGATTTAAAACAAAATACACCGGGTCAGTCTGGAATACTATCAGTGATAAATTCACCACACACACCACTTGTTTAACTTTGGAAAATCCTTTCTGAAACCAAAGGATAATAGTAATACCAGCCCACACATAAACACGGACGGTTTTTACCTTACTATAACCCAAAACATTTTTTTGAAATCATACCTTGTTCTGATATTATCATAATGTCTAAATACAAATAAATATCAATCTAGAGGAACGCTTTCATCTCACGCTCCCCATATATAGTATACAAACCAAAATTGCGGGCACTTATTGGATATTGGATTCCAACCTTGACAAGGTATTGGACCACCTGCCGATAGTGTATCTCTAGAGGCGAATACACTGGGTTCAACAAGAACGTCTTGCAACCCGGCCCTCACATGACCAACCACTCATTTCGCTTGAGTGTATCGAATGTATATCACCGACGGTTGGGATCAGCAACCGTCTGCCGAAAGGGGACAACATTGATAGATTTAAGAAGCAAAAGGAATTTCTCTAGATAGGTGATCATACATCCTAATGGGAGTTGAGGCTAGAATTCCTTTAAACCATCCGGCCATCATTCACTTTGAATGCCACATCGTCAGATCCGCTAGATCACACTTGATTGATGTCCACAAAAATACTCTAGTTTATTTGGCTAGAGAATAACCATTTCTCCGCCATCAACTATGGTACGTTAGGAGAAATCAACGCATGCAATTCCTTTGGAAATACTCTATCAGACATCCGTCCATACAAGTCATTCAGGAACAGGATGAACCGAAGGTACTCTCCTACTGCATCCAATATAGGAATCACCCCATGGATAAGTAGCGAGAAGTCCTTGCAACCCGTAGATTTCAACCACGACAGAATCACAAATCAAAATAACTCTGGTTGCAAGCCAGAGAGATTTGACAAGTAGTTCTTCCGCTTACGAAGATCCAAGGTCTTCAATTGCTCTATCTTCAATTACATCTTCACGTATTGTTAGTCGGAATGGTATTCGAATATAATTCGATCTCGGAATTTCCATACCAACAAGCGTATTGGTCTGGTTTGATAGTCGGTGATTTAACTATCAAAATCAAATAGTGTGAATACAATGAGTTTGCTGATTCAGCACTTTACATAACTCGACCTCTTTTTAAAATATATTTAACCAAATTCCCTTTTGACTAACTTTGACTGATTTACTTTGATCGATTAACTCTAACTTGACTAATTCGACTTGATTACTCCTATCGATTAACTAATACTCGACTTAACACCATTCGCTTGACTCTAGATCACAGCGATCACAATGGTTACGCCTGATTCCCTCAGGAAACATCCGACCGCCGTAAGCTATCTGCAGCCCTGCGAATTACGCTAGCAGTCGTACGAAATGGAAATTCCTACTGAATAACTATGTTTGACTAACTCTAACTATATTCGATCAACTCTAATTGAATAACGAATATTCGATATTATTTGAAATCAAAATTCTTATTCCCTTTTTAAACTAATATTGCCAGATTATTTATTTCCTAAAATCCTTGCGTTAGAGCTTGACATTCCTCGTATAAGACAAAACTAATTTCAACACCTTCACTTGCCCAAACTAATACCATTCCTCGATAATAGTGAAGCAAACCAAGTTGGGGTATTTTAGTTACCTCTCAGACCTTGATCGGCCTGTTCTTACCTTAGAATAACATTAGTTTGTCACTTAACCATCGATACTAAATCTCGTTTCAAATCTGGGTTTACAAAACCTTTCCTTACATTTGAAAACCCTTGTTCGGATATCTCATCACTTTATTTCTTTAAAGTATCATTCCAATTCGAATTCGCCTTGCTTAATTTGAAACATTAAGTAAAGATCTTGTTTAAATCCTTATACTTACTTTCCAATTTCATCTACCAAGTTTGTTGAACACTTGGGTTATAAATCACTCTATAATCCCTTAATCGAACTTATCGCCACCAAGGCTTCAAATTGAAAACATTACTTTAAATCATTTAAATAAAAAGGATAGTTAGTTTACCATTAACTATATTAAAATAGAGTTAACTTTGCCCAAATCAAAAATAGGATTATTTCACTTTTACAAGCTTATTCAAAAATAATTAAGGTTATTAACAATAACCAATTCAATATTTCTTTAGATTTTAGCTAATCGAAGATTAACTAATACCTAACACTATCCGTTAAACGTTAATGAATATTTAAATCAATATCTATTCCTTTGTCCATTTTGTTAGAAAACAGTGGGTTTACCCACCGTACACATCCGTTAACTATTAACTAAATTCCCTTTTGTCATTTCCCTTTCTTAAATTAATTAATTACTTAATTAATTTAAAATCACCTTTTAATTATTTAAAAAAAATAATTCTATTTTTCAAATCCGTTGATAAATTATTGGTTTTTCACTTTTAAATTGTCTAAACCATTTAACCAATTCCTTTTACAACTCGATCTAATATATTCATTTTAAATTTCCAATTTAAATACTTATATAAAATAATTGAATAACTTTAATTTTGTTGTAAATAAATTCATAACTTTAAAACCCCATCAATTTCCCTGACGGTAGAACAATGTTGAAACCTTATGCCTAGGCCATCACTGCCCATTTTCTCAGTCACCATAATCAGTTGATTTTAACCACAACGCGATGGGTATATATTCAACTATCAACATTCGAGTCAGTTTTGGTGTCAGTCAATATGAACAATTCATATATATGCACAACAAACAAAATACAGTTAATTTGAGGAATCCGGTCGGATCCCTCCAAACTGTCCTTCTCTGCATCACAGATGTCAGTTGGATAAAAATATACGAATTAAATAAATAAGTAACTGCAACCAATCAGACAATAGCAACCAATTTGCATCCATCGCATCCAATCAACCAATTTATACTGTAAATTGTAAAATATATTTTATTGTGAATGTACCACATCACAGGATTCCAGAAGGTGTGAGAATTAACTCACCAGAGTTTGTTTTGGTCGACGGTTGTTGTGTTTGTCGCTTTTAATTTGAGTCGATCATTCAAAATTAGTTGAATTTTCAACAGCGTCAAATTGACTCCTAGTCAGTGCCATCGGATAGGTCTCGGCCCTGCGATCCCAACGGATCCAGTTTCGTCAGATTTCATTAACGTATGAAGAAGATACGCTTATTTAAAGATTGAATAAGTCATACCATAATTAACTAACCAATTATTAATTAATTAAATAATAAAAAGAAAACATTACCTTAATTCTCATTATTATCTGTCCACGTCATCATGGTTAAAACAAAACCACGCGTTTTCACTGTTTCCTCCATCTCGAACCCGTATGTCCCCTTTCCCGTTGAAACCCGACTTTGCTCCATCCCTTCAAATCGCTGGCGCCACCTCACCAGACGACCGGACCCCGACCTGAACCCATCGCCAGCACTGCCCTTCCTCCAGCTCCCCACGCCGGAGGCGCCGACCCTCCAGAAGCCACCAGTCGCCGGAGTTTCTTCGATGAACGGAAATGAAATGGCGGCCAAATTTCGGCGCCACACGCCACTACAAATGACCAGACTACCTCAGATCAGATCGCCAGTCTTCCCTCTTCCATCGACCTTCAGCCCCCTGGCCCAACGACCACCATTGACGTCGGAAAAACCCCATTTCCGACCACTACTTTGAAAAACAACCCGAAAAAGTACACCTCAGTCCATCTACCAATTTCTCCGACCACACACCATTCCAGACCCCGAGACCACTGCCATTTGAAAGCCTGATCTCTCATCTACGAAACCCCTAAGGTCTCGTCTCCTTAAATCGACCCAAACCCCTCAATTTCTATGAAAAACAAAAATCATTTTCCACCGTACTTCGCGATTTCCGGCCACTTCCGACCACCATTCCACCCCAACTTTCTCCAGTAGGTAGATACGCCCCAGATCAACTACTTTTGCTTTGGAACCACCCAGGAATTCTTCACGGAATGAGAGAATTAATTGATTTTGTGTTGTAGGACTTATTTGCAAAATTACATGAGAAGAATGAGGTTTGGCTGAGATTTTCTGATGGGAAGGGGTTTATATAGGTGGAAAATAATATAATTTAAGTTGACGTGGCGTGTGATGGCGACTAACGATTTTTATTTCATACCTATCGCTATTTCGAATATCGTTTATTCACTGCCACGCTCACATACGAACCCCGTTCGAGACGCAACTAGACGGCATAGTATATTTTGACGATACGGTCCTAATGAAACTTGTTTCGTCGAATTCCGAGTCCGTTTGCTCAAATAGCGTTTGTACACGTCCAAATAGATCGATTTATTTTACATTTTATTTTGCTACGCTCGCAGAATAATCCCGATTGACGTGCCGTTTGAAAATCTAGCAATAATTTACTATTACGGTCCCAACAAAATTTATTTCGTCGAAAACAGAGGTCGTTTGAAAAATGTCCCTTTTGAAGTGGCCAATTTGAATTAAAATAAACCAATTTTAAAATACTTCAATATAATAATATCAAAATATTGCAGTTGGCCATACATGACCAAATTTGATGTATTACCAAGGAAAAATATCCCGGGTCGAATTCGGAGCCAAATTGATACTCAAAATATTTAAAAACCGTTATTTTATATAAACGCAGCGCTATATATATAAAGGAATTCCTGGCGCTGTCTTTCTGAGAATTTGATTTGGACATAAAACAAAATCTACACAATGAAAATTGGATTTTTCTCTACCATTGGAAAGATATCGTCAAACCGGTCCCGACGTTTCTTGTTTCAAGAAAATCCGACTTAATTTGAACCCGGTACGTCTCATTGAAGTTCAACACGCCAAAACGCGAACTGCCGCACCGCTGCAGCTCGTTATTTAATTAAATTATAAACTATATATATTCAAAGGTCGTTTCGAGTCGAAATCGTCGCTATTTTCCAATATAACCACTATTTGACCATTTTAAATTGCCCGGTCAAATTATATTGCCAATTCCACATTTTCCAATTATTCTGGAAATTAAAATATTATTTTATTATTTATTTTAAATAATATATTCACAATATAATTGTTAAATTCGATTATTTAAATTCAGACCAATATTTTAAATAAATGAAATATTTAAAATAAATCCAAATAAATAGGCAAAAAATACGGTTCATTACATTCCTTCCCCCTTAAAATAATTTCGTCCTCGAAATTGCTAAGATAGAAGAAATGCCGTCAACTATTATCTTTTCAAAAATAATTAATTTTAAAGCTCGAATTTAATTTCAAACTGACCCAGATTGTTTCAAAACCAATTCTTTTCAAATAAAAGAATTTCCCAAAAAATTTCTAACTCCTCAAATTTTGGAAAAATTTCGGCAGAGTACGCAGGACATCTGCAAAATCGCAGGTTCAAGAAATAGGTATACATCGACTCTCATGGTTGGAAAAATCCAAAATCAAATCCCAAAATCCAAATTTCCATATTTGCGTAAGCGTACCTTTTGGCGAGCGTTATTATGCGATAAGCAGTAAATTATATTTGAGCTTGCTTAATTGTTTCGCAGCTCTACTCAAACCGGACTCAATTATCTCCAGAATTTTTCTTTCGAATAGATTTTAAAGCTGAACTGGCACTTCTGCACCTGTTCTCCACTCAAATGGGTTTCATTAGTCCATAAAACAATAGCAATAAGGTTCAAACATCCATATCCTACATATCATCCATACCACACACAATTTAATCCACAGGGATTTATAACCAAGCTATAACAATCCATTTATCTCTTATAATTATCTATTTAAATTTTTTTAACTGGATTGATTTATTCGAATGATTTATTTCATACTGGTTTTAAACAAATTGATTCATGTTCAAGTTCATTCATCGAGCACACCATCCAAACATATCACACACATTAACATCAACAAATCAAAACAAATTGCCCATACTATAATAATCATTACTTTTATTATATTATAAAATAAGTTGGACAAAAATAATTTCAAAAATAATTTTATAATCAAATTTACAAATACGCGCTCTCGATTATATATACACAACTCAATCTAGGGTATTGCTGACCCCATCTCTATTGAGTCACACCACAGAGCCAAGGTTATCTCTAAACCAATAGCTCTGATACCACTGTAACGACCCAGGGTTTTCAGCCCCGAAAATCGACATAAATACCCTTAACGTAACTCATGCCGATCCTCCAAGCACCGAAAAACTGGATAGATTAAGAAAGAATTTAGAGGGTGAGATAAGAAAGAAAGAATGTTAGAATAGAAGAAAGAAGAAGAACACATCAGAATCTCACAGCGGAACAAATGAAATATAATATCAAATCTCTTTATACAAAAACTGTATATACATACCAATCATCAGAGTACACATATGTCAAACACAGCGGAAATAACTTTATAACTAGCGGTGAAGCCTCCTGCTTCCAGCTCCTGAAATTCCAAGCGAAACCTAAATCTGGAACATACTCGGTCTGACCCGAGCACATTTGATTTAAAACAAAACATACCGGGTCAGTCTGGAATACTATCAGTGATAAACTCACCACACACACCACTTGTTTAACTTTGGAAAATCCTTTCTGAAACCAAAGGATAATAGTAAGACCAGCCCACACATAAACACAGACGGTTTTTACCATACTATAACCCAAAACATTTTTTTTGAAATCATACCTTGTTCTGGTATTATCATAATGTCTAAATACAAATAAATATCAATCTAGAGGAACGCTTGCATCTCACGCTCCCCATATATAGTATACAAACCAAAATTGCGGGCGCTTATTGGATATTGGATTCCAACCTTGACAAGGTATGGGACCACCTGCCGATAGTGTATCTCTAGAGGCGAATACACTGGGTTCAACAAGAACGTCTTGCAACCCGGCCCTCACATGATCGACCACTCATTTCGCTTGAGTGTATCGAATGTATATCACCGACGGTTGGGATCAGCAACCGTCTGCCCGAAAGGGGACAGCATCGATAGATTTAAGAAGCAAAAGGAATTTCTCTAGATAGGTGATCATACATCCTAATGGGAGCGACCCACATAGCCATGCTGCCTGCCCGATTTTTGCCATTTCCCGATTGATGAGGCTTGAGGCTAGAATTCCTTTAAACCATCTGGCCATCATTCACTTTGAATGCCACATCGTCAGATCTTCCAGATCACACTTGATTGATGTCCACAAAAATACTCTAGTTTATTTGGCTAGAGAACAACCATTTCTCCGCCATCAACTATGGTACGTTTGGAGAAATCAACGCATGCAATTCCTTTGGAAATACTCTGTCAGACATCCGTCCATACAAGTCATCTAGGAACAGGATGAACCGAAGGTACTCTCATACTGCATCCAATATAGGAATCACCCCATGGATCAGTAGCGAGAAGTCCTTGCAACCCGTAGATTTCAACCACGACATAATCACAAATCAAAATAACTCTGGTTGCAAGCCAGAGAGATTTGACAAGTAGTTCTTCCGCTTACGAAGATCCACGGTCTTCGATTGCTCCATCTTCAATTACATCTTGACGTATTGTTGGTCGGAATGGTATTCAAATATAATTCGATCCCGGACTTTCCATACCAACAAGCGTATTGGTCTGGTTTGATAGTCGATGATTTAACTATCAAAATCAAATAGTGTGAATACAATGAGTTTGCTGATTCAGCACTTTACACAACTCGACCTCTTTTTAAAATATATTTAACCAAATTCCCTTTTGACTAACTTTGACTGATTTACTTTGATCGATTAACTCTAACTTGACTAATTCGACTTGGTTACTCCTATCGATTAACAAATACTCGACTTAACACCATTCGCTTGACTATAGATCACAGCGATCACAATGGTTACGCCTGATTCCCTCAGGAAACATCCGACCGCCGTAGGCTATCTACAGCCCTGCGAATTACGCTAGCAGTCATACGAAATGGCAATTCCTACTGAATAACTATGTTTGACTAACTCTAACTATATTCGATCAACTCTAATTGAATAACGAATATTCGATATTATTTGAAATCAAAATTCTTATTCCCTTTTTAAACTAATATTGCCAGATTATTTATTTCCTAAAATCCTTGCGTTAGAGCTTGACATTCCTCGTATAAGACAAAACTAATTTCAACACCTTCACTTGCCCAAACTAATACCATTCCTCGATAATAGTGAAGCCAACCAAGTTGGGGTATTTTAGTTACCTCTCAGACCTTGATCGGCCTGTTCTTACCTTAGAATAACATTAGTTTGTCACTTAACCATCGATACTAAATCTCGTTTCAAATCTGATTTCAAATCTGGGTTTAAAAACCTTTCCTTACATTTGAAAACCCTTGTTCGGATATCTCATCACTTTATTTCTTTAAAGTATCATTCCAATTCGAATTCGCCTTGCTTAATTTGAAACATTAAGTAAAGATCTTGTTTAAATCCTTATACTTACTTGCCAATTTCATCTGCCAAGTTTGTTGAACACTTGGGTCATAAATCACTCTATAATCCCTTAATCGAACTTATCGCCACCTAGGCTTCAAATTGAAAACATTACTTTAAATCATTTAAATAAAAAGGATAGTTAGTTTACCATTAACTATATTAAAATAGAGTTAACTTTGCCCAAATCAAAAATAGGATTATTTCACTTTTACAAGCTTATTAAAAAATAATTAAGGTTATTAACAATAACCAATTCAATATTTCTTTAGATTTTAGCTAATCGAAGATTAACTAATAACTAACACTATCCGTTAAACTTTAACGAATATTTAAATCAATATCTATTCCTTTGTCCATTTTGTTTGAAAACGGTGGATTTACCCACCATACACATCCGTTAACTATTAACTGAATTCCCTTTTGTCATTTCCCTTTCTTAAATTAATTAATTACTTAATTAATTTAAAATCACCTTTTAAATATTTAAAAACAATAATTCTATTTTTCAAATCCGTTGATAAATTCTTGGTTTTTCACTTTTAAACTGTCTAAACCATTTAACCAATTCCTTTTATAACTCGATCTAATATATTCATTTTAAATTTCCAATTTAAATACTCATATAAAATAATTGAATAACTTTAATTTTATTATAAATAAATTCATAACTTTAAAACCCCGTCAATTTCCCTGACGGTAGAACAATGTTAAAACCTTATGCCTAGGCCATCACTACCCATTTACTCAGTCACCATAATCAGTTGATTTTAACCACAACACGATGGGTATATATTCAACTATCAACAATCGAGCCAGTTTTGGTGTCAGTCAATATGAACAATTCATATATATGCACAACAAACAAAATACAGTTAATTTGAGGAATCCGGTCGGATCCCTCCAACCTGTCCTTCTCTGCATCACAGATGTCTGTTGGATAAAAATATACGAATTAAATAAATAAGTAACTGCAACCAATCAGACAATAGCAACCAATTTGCATCCATCGCATCCAATCAACCAATTTATACTGTAAATTGTAAAATATATTTTACTGTGAATGTACCACATCACAGGATTCCAGAAGGTGTGAGAATTAACTCACCAGAGTTTGTTCTGGTCGACGGTTGATGTGTTTGTCGCTTTTAATTTGAGTCGATCGTTCAAAATTAGTTGAATTTTCAACAACGTCAGATTGACTCCTAGTCAGTGCCATCGGATAGGTCTCGGCCCTGCGATCCCAACGGATCCAGTTTCGTCAGATTTCGTTAATGTATGAAGAAGATACGCTTATTTAAAGATTGAATAAGTCATACCATAATTAACTAACCAATTATTAATTAATTAAATAATAAAAAGAAAACATTACCTTAATTCTCGTTATTATATGTCCACGTCATCATGGTTAAAAAAAACCACGCGTTTTCACTGTTTCCTCCATCTCGAACCCGTATGTCCCCTTTCCCGTTGAAACCCGACTTTGCTCCATCCCTTCAAACCGCTGGCGCCACCTCACCAAACGACCGGACCCCGACCTGAACCCATCGCCAGCACCGCCCTTCCTCCAGCTCCCCACGCAGGAGGCGCCGACCCTCCAGAAGCCACCAGCCGCTGGAGTTTCTTCGATGAACGGAAATGAAACGGCGGCCAAATTCCGGTGCCACACGCCACTACAAATGACCAGACTACCTCAAATCAGACCGCCAGTCTTCCCTCTTCCATCGACCTTCAGCCCCTGGCCCCGCGACCACCATTGACGCCGGAAAAACCCCATTTCCGGCCGCTACTTTGAAAAACAACCCGAAAAAGTACACCTCAGTTCATCTACCAATTTCTCCGACCACACACCATTCCAAACCCCGATACCACAGCCATTTGAAAGCCTGATCTCTCCTCTACGAAACCCCTAAGGTCCCATCTCCTTAAATCGACCCAAACCCCTCAATTTCTATGAAAAACGAAAATCATTTTCCACCGTTCTTCGCGATTTCCGGCCACTTCCGACCACCATTCCACCCCAACTTTCTACAGTAGGTAGATACGCCCCCGATCTACTACTTTTGCTTTGGAACCACCCACAAATTCTTCACAGAATGAGAGAATTAATAGATTTTGCGTTGGAGGACTTATTTGCAAAATTACATGAGAAGGATGAGGTTTGGCTGAGATTTTCTGATGGGAAGGGGTTTATATAGGCGGAAAATAATATAATTTAAGTTGATGTGGCGTGTGATGACGACTAACGATTTTTATTTCATACCTATCGCTATTTCGGACATCGTTTATTCACTGTCACACTCACATACGAACCCCGTTCGAGACGTAACTGGACGGCCTAGTATATTTTGACGATACGGTCCTAAGAAAGTTGTTTCGTCGAATTCCGAGTCCGTTTTCTCAAATAGCGTTTGTACACGTCCAAATAGATCGATTTATTTTACATTTTATTTTGCCACGCTCACAAAATAATCCCGATTGACGTGTCATTTGAAAATCTAGCAATAATTTACTGTTACGGTCCCAACAAAATTTATTTTGTCGAAAACAGAGGTCGTTTGAAAAATGTCCCTTTTGAACTGGCCAATTTGAATTAAAATAAACCAATTTTAAAATACTTCAATATAATAATATCAAAATATTGCAGTTGGCCATACATGACCAGAATTTGATGTATTACCAAGGAAAAATATCCCGGGTTGAATTCGAAGCCAAATTGATACTCAAAATATTTAAAAACCGTTATTTTATATAAACGCAGCACTATATATATAAAGGAATTCCTGGCGCTGTCTTTCTGAGAATTTGATTTGGACATAAAACAAAATCTACAGGATGAAAACTGGATTTTTCTCTGCCATTGGAAAGATATCGTCAAACCGGTCCCGACGTTTCTTGTTTTAAGAAAATCCGACTTAATTTGAACCCGGTACGACTCATTGAAGTTCGACACGCCAAAACGCGAACTGCCGCGCCATTGCAGCTCGTTATTTAATTAAATTATAAACTTATATATTCAAACGTCGTTTCGAGTCGAAATCGTCGCTATTTTCCAATATAACCACTATTTGACCATTTTAAATTGCCCGGTCAAATTATATTGCCAATTCCACATTTTCCAATTATTCTGGAAATTAAAATATTATTTTATTATTTATTTTAAATAATATATTCACAATATAATCGTTAAATTCGATTATTTAAATTCAGACCAATATTTTGAATAAATGAAATATTTAAAATAAATCCAAATAAATAGGCAAAAAATACGGTTCGTTACAATCTCCTTTGGTAAGGAGCTCCGAGTCGTGCGAAGATTGTAAGCGCGGACTTCGATCTCGGAATCTTCTTTGGTCAGGAGCTCCGAGTCGTGCAAAGATCATAAGAGTAGACTTCTCTCTCGGAATCTCCTTTGGTTAGGAGCTCCGAGTCGTGCGAACATTGTAAGCGTGGACTTGGCTCTTGGAATCTCCTTTGGTCAGGGGCTCCGAGTCATGCGAAGATCGGCTCTGGTGCCTTCTCTCATGGGACCTCCCTGAGGTCGTTGGTCCTGAGTCGTGAGAAGGAATGGACGTCGTTGATTCATCCTTTAGACTCCCCCATCGTATTTTTCGGGTTAGAGTTTGTGGGTGTCATTGATTCATCGATTGTTGCCCGAACCCAGACCCTTCGGGCTAGATAGAGCCAAATGAATGGTCGATGTCACACTCGTTTGATAGATGGGCTGCCCCTAAGTCTGGAGGCTCGGGAGCGAGGTTGGATATTCAAGTTAATGAACATCTCAAGTTGTTCATACTCGTCCTCGTTGTTGATTCGAGGCTCGAGTTAGGTAGGATCAGTTCCACGTTCCCAAGTACCGATCCAGTGTTGTGTGCTCATGCATGCAAGTCAGTTGTAAAGGTTAATTAGACATATTATGCAGAAAGTAAAGCACCAAGAGTATAAAGAACTGAAAACTATCTTTACTAATAATTGTGTCAGTTATGGCCTTTACAATGCCTTGAATTTAAAGAAAATAAAACATTGTTGGAAAGCAATAAGTCTGTACACTAAGTTATTTGAAGTAATGACGGAGATGTTTGATTTTTCATTCCTTGGGAGTTTGGTTCCACCAATGGTCGTTAGTTTGAAGGTTCCATCCCCAAGCCTCCATTTTATGATGTACGGGCCTTCCCAGCGTGGACTAAAACTATTCTATGTGGGAAAGAATCTTTTCCAGGCAAGGTAGCTGATGTTGAGGTCCTTAAGAGGACTCTGGAGTTGAAGTATCGAGCGACTCATTGGCGTTGGGTGGTAGCTCTGAGTTCAGCCTCAACCTTTTTCTCTTAAAGTAAGTCAAGTGACTCTAGGAGCAGGTCTTAATTAGTGTTTGGATCGTAGTAGGTGACTCGGTGAGATTGGAATTTTAGTTCAATGGGAATGATGACTTCGAATCCATAGGCGAGAGCGAAGGGAGTATGGCCAGTCGCTGACTTATGGGTGGTCTGGTAGGCCTATAGGGCCAGAGGGAGCTCATCTACCCATAAGCCTTTGGAATTTTCCAGACACTTCTTGATGATGGACTCGATCAATTTGTTGACAACCTCGACTTTCCCATGGCTTGCAGATGAGCTATTGCAGAGAATCTTTTCTCGATATTGTGTCATCAGTAGAAAGTCTTGAACTTAGCACTCTCGAACTGAGTTACATTGTTGGAAATGATTGCTTGAGGGACTCCATACCGAGTGATGATGTTGCAGACGACGAAGTTGATCACTTTCTTTTTAATGATTGTAGTGGGGGACTCGGCTTTGGCCCATTTGGTGAAGTAATCAACTGCGACGATAGCATAGCGTAACCCACCTCTGGCCATCAGTAGAGTTCTGATGATATCTATTCCCCACATGGAGAATGGCCAAGGGCTGACCATCTATGTTAGCTCGGTTGGTGGGCTCTTGGAATCTTAGAGAAACTCCCGCACTTGTCACACTTGCAGGTGTAGTTCGCGGCATCTTGATCGAGTATGAACCAGAAGTAACCATATCTGAGAATCTTCCTAGATAGGGTTTGCCCCTAGCTGTGGTCACCACACTCGCCTTCATGCGTATCGGACAACACACGGTCGACGTCGTAGTGGGCTACACACCGGAGTAGTGGAACAGATAATCCTCTTCAGTAGAGCACCCAATTCTGAATGATATATCGGGATGACTTTCGGGTGAATGCTCGTCTTTCCTTGTAGCACTCTGGGAGGAATCCATGTTGTAAGTAGTTCTTGATCGGCGTCATCCAAGACTCGAGCTCGGTATCTGTCATTGCTACCGAATCAGTCTGCATCTGATTGATGCTCGAAGAGTCGAGCACTTCGACGGGGGCTAGTCCTATGAGTTGTGCATTCCCAAAGCTTGCCAGTTTGGCTAGTTAATCATCTTTTTCATTTTATCCTCGGGGGATGTGCATAATGATGTAGTGGTCGAAGTTGGTGAGCATTTCACGGACCCGGCCAAGGTAGGGAGTGAGTCGTGCCCCCTTGAATTGGTATTCTCTCTACACCTAGCGTACGATGAGTTGTGAGTCGGACTAGTTCTGTATTGCCTTGATGTTAAGTTCGATTGCAATTCGGAGTCCAACGATCAAGGCTTCGTATTCTGCATCGTTGTTGGTGGCAGGAAAGTCAAGCTTCAAAGCATAACATATCGAGCATTCCTTAGGAGTAATGAGTATGACTCTTATGCCAGAACACTGAATTTTGGAGGATCCATCCACGAACATCTTCCACTTAATGTCTGGAGATGTCTTACAGAGGAGAATCTTCCGGAATGGTGAACTCCACTATGAAATCTGCAAGGGCTTTCCCGAGGATGGCTTGACGAGGGATGAATGTGATCTTGAACTGGCTCAATTCTATGTTCCATTTTAGAAGTCGCCTAGATGCCTCAAGTCGTTGCAGGACCTTTCGTAGTGGTTGGTCAGTAAAGACTTTCATTGAATGGGACTAAAAGTAGGGCCTTATCTTCTGGTAGGAGATTAACATATAGTAGGCTAACTTTTCGAGGTTTGAATAGTTCTTTTCTGCCCCTGTTAGTCTCTTGTTGATATATAAATGGGCCGTTGGACATGATCCTCAACTGGCACAAGCACTGAGCAGATTACCTGCATGGAAACAACCAAACAGATACATAAGTCCTCGTGATCCATGTGTTTGGAAAAGATAGGTGGTCGCTTTAAGTGATTCAGTAGGTTCCTGAATGCGGTAACACGCTCGGTGTCCATATGAAGGTGCGCTTCGCTTTTCTAGGAAAGTCAAAAAAGGGAATGCACTTGTCAGTAGCTTTGGAGATGAATTGACTTAGGGTGATGACCTTTCCATTTAAACTTTGAACATCTTTGATGCTCTGAGGGGCTTAGATATCCCGAATAGCTTTAACCTTATCTGGATTGGCTTCGATGCCCCACGAATTGAAAATGAAACCCAGAAATTTTCCCGATGCAATGTAAAAAGAGCGTTTCAAAGGATTAAGCTTCATGCCATATTGGCAGAGGATGCTGAACATCTTGGAGAGGTCTTGAATGTGGTTGTTTGATACACTTATTTTCACGAGCATATCATCCATATAGACCTCCGTGGATCTCCCGATCCGGTCCTTGTACATGAAATTGACCAGTCGTTGATAAGTGGCTCCAGAATTCTTGAGACTGAAGGGCATGATGACATAACAGTAGAGTCTGAGATCGGTTATGAAAGAAGTATGATCCTGGTCTGGAAGGTACGTTAGAATTTGATTGTAGCCTGAGTATGCTTCATGAAGGACAAGAGATGGTAGCCGGCGGTTGAATGAACAAGATGGCCGATTCTTGGAAGTGGAAAGTTGTCTTTAGGGCATGCCTTGTTCAAGTCTGAGAAATTGACACACGTTCGTCACTTGCCATTTTCTCTCTTGACTAGGAATGGGTTGGAGACCCATTGGGGTAGAAGGTGTTACAGATAAAGTCATTATTAAGTAGCCTATCTACCTCCTCTCTAAGTGCATTCGATCTTTCGATTTCCAAGACTCAACGTTTTTTTTTGACCGAAAGTTGCCATGGGTCGATTTTGAGCATGTGACAAGCGATTCCTAGATCGATGCCACATATGTCAAAGTGGGTCCAAACGAATACGTCGAGGTTGGCCCTTAATAATTCCACAAGCTCTTCCATTAATGCGAGGTGGAGTTGCGATCCAACTTTTAAGACCTTTGTCGGGTCGTCGGGGTTGATCGGAACATCCACTGTTCGTTCTACCGGGGTAGTCCTCTCGAAATCGGGATCTTAATCTTCCCTCGAGTCGAGATCGTTAGAAAGGCACCAGTGGCGCCTGAGCCGGGACTCAGACATCTTTGATTTCTATGCAGAGATGGTCTTGGCGCAAGAAGGTGGAGGTAATGTCTTGCCTTTTTCCTTATTGTGCGCATTCTTCCACTCTGTGAGGTAGCAATCTCTTGTGGATTCTTGCTCGCTCTTGATTATGCCGATCATGTTTTCTATCAGAAATTTCATGAGAAGGGACCATGGAGACATGCAGACTCCAAACTCTGATAGGAAAGGACGCCCAAAGAAGACGTTATACAAAGAGATGACGTCGACGACCACAAAGGTGAGGATTCAAACCCGGCTCCGGTCCCTTTCTCCGAATTATACTAGGAGGTCGATCATCCCCATGGGTAGAGCATGCTTTATAACTGGCATGCTTGATGGAGTTGTCATATTCCTCCATCTTTCAGAAGCCATCGTATGTGGGGTGAGGTCCACTGCATATACTATTGATCATAATGCCACATAGTTTTCGATCAGATGGCTCTAGGGCCGCAATAGCTAGAGGAAGAGCGGGCGCCCACGGCTACTTCGAAGGGAGCAAGATCCTAAACGTACTGCTCTAGGTGTTTCTCGTGGATGAGTTTTTCAATCGCATCCTTGAGGTTGCGGCAATCGTTAGTGTTGTTCCCATACATGGCATGGAATCTGCAATACTTGTGGGAGTTTTTCTCTTTGTCCGTGGATTCTCGGGTGTTAGGTTTCTTGTACTGTTGAGTGTTACAGGTTTCTAGATGGATTGTCTCTATATCTCGATTGAGTGGAGTGTATTTCCTGTTATTCTAGTAGCGATTGTGCTTCTTGGGGTTTCTGTGAGCTTGATTATCGCGACCGCCAACCTTTCCGTTGTTTGTTTTGGGCTTGTACGGGGCCGCCTCCTTACCCTTGTCGGAAGATTCTCCGGCGTGTTTTCCTTTGACACTGTCTTCGACAGTGCCAGCATGTGGGTTGTTGGCTTGACTCCCTTGAGTATCCCTGTTGTGTCAAGCTTCCTCTTGGCACAGAAATTGTCCACCCTTTTCGTAGAAGGCTTCCAAAGTCTTAGGTTGCCTTCTGTCTATCCATTCCCCGAATTCGGAGTTAGTGCGGACACCTTTGGCGAGATGGAGGAGGATTGTGCAGGGTTCCTGATAGTCAACCTCGACGAGGGTGGTGTTGAAGCGCTCGAGGGAGCTCTTGAGGCTTTCTGTCGAACCCTGGTAGAGGTTAAAGAGGGTGAGAGAGTTTTTCGGCATAAGGACGTGCATCCTTAACTGTCCGACCATCTCGGTTGCCAGTTGGTCAAAGTTGCTGATGGAATCGAGTGGAAGGCGGGTGAACCAAAGCAAGGCGGTGCCTTCTAAATAGCTAGGTCTAGGGGTCTATTTATAGTGTAGCCTAGGGATCTCAAACCATTGGATTTCTATATTTAATCCAAATCAGTCACGTCATTGATAGATTTAGGAATATCAGATGCTCAAATCAATGCACAAAATAGGTCACGTTGACCGAAATAATAGAACTCTCGAATACGATATGTACCTGGATGCATTTGCGCCCAGGCTATATTGTGGGTTTACCAAACCCTTTCTGGGTCGATCTATATATTATTATTATTATTGTTAAATTTTGATTTATTCGTTCAAAATGTTTTTCTCGTATTTTCTACATACAAGCTCGGATTCTGACAAGTTATATATACATATATGAAAATTGACTAGAAAATTTCTATAGACACAATGGAAAAGGTTCTATAGCCAAATTCAGATATTTGTAAAAAAATCTTTTTTAACCTCTTTCTATTTTTACATTTAATATTCAGAAAAGGTTCTGTAGCCAAATTCAGACACAATGGAATAGGCCACGCTGAAGCTCTGTCGTTTCCTCTCCCTCCTCAAATCTATTCAAAAAATTAAGAATATTAGGCTAGGAAATTTTTTGAATCCTTATCTGAAGGAAAGAAACATATACTTGTAAATGGGTGTTCAGATCTCGTATTAAAGTAAGGTAACTTTCTAGATCCGATCTATTCAAATTCCTTCCTCTTTCTTTCCTTTCTCTTTTAATGAAAATAATCAATCCATGGTCGTTAGGTTTTGAATCCGATTAAGGGTAAAAACCATGGATGCTAAAGCTGTATCAGATCCAGAATTGGGAAAGTGTATGAGGTGAGTGGGTTTAAGATATAACATTTTAGATAATAATATGTTATCGTTTACCATTCCCCATTTTGTATAATTGAATTTGCCAGAATAATTAAGAATTACTGTTATAACAAGTTGAGATGTTAATATGAATAATTCATATGTTGAATCAGTTAAAGTGTTGGAATGATTACATGTTGAAAACAAACTTGTTAGAAAATGGGTAATGACTACTGTTGTTATAGTCACATGATTCACTTATAGTATATTATTGAGTAAATGACATGTTTAACTTGTTGGATTTGAACAATTACCCGATTAAATATTTACATGTCAAAATATAATTATAAAGGATATGCAAAAAAATATAGGCATAACTTGATGACATGTAAATTGGATTACAGTAAACATACGAAAAGGACAGTATGCCTAAAATTTACATGAAATAGGAATAATTGTTAAAGAACGAACATGCCTAGATTCACAAAAATTTGACACTATAACGTTCTTAGACACGAGGTTAGATTGCACTTGTGATAGAAGTCTGCTCGGAACCGTCCGGCATATCCAGCATTCACAAGTGGTAAATCTAATGTGAGGGGTCTAAGTGCATAACTAAAACATGCAATGGTATTAAGACACGAGGTTAAGTCAACTTGTGGTAGAAGTCTGTCCGGACCCGCCCGGCAAATCAAGCATCCACAAGTGTAGGCTTAATGTGAGAGGTCTAGTGCATATATATATATATATATATATAACAAGATATGAGTAAATGGCAATGATGGTAATTAAATGTCTAACTCAGAAAATAAGAAAGGAAGGGGTGTAATGGACCGAGTTAGTGTGATGTGAAGGAAAAGTGATGTACTTCCCTAAATGGCCTATTTTTGAGAACGTGGTTGCAAGTAAGCCATAATGAATAAAGTAAGAAAGAGGAAAGAAATTACTTACCACCACGAATTTAGATGGGAATGTGTTATGAAAATAAATCACTGATTCCTTCTATAAATCAAACAGATAAGGTGAATGAAGTGTTTTCCTTAATAAAATAAGGAACATATATTACAGTGAATGAAGAATAATGGATAACAACAGTAAATGGTTTAAACAGGGAATGATAATAACCTATTATAAATAATGAAAATGTTATATAATAGGTAGACTTGTCTTAGGGACAAGTGAAGATTATAACTTAGGTTATAATAAACTAGTAAGGAAATGAGATAACTGGTGAAATGAGATAAGGGACACTTAATTGTAAATTAAGTAATCAGTAAATGAGGAAAACCTGAAAACAGTTAAAAACAAGGGGAAATTTATGAAATATAAGAAGTTGTACTTAATTATAAATTAAGTAATCTGTAAACTTGGAAGTCTGAAACCCGTTGATAAGAATAACATGTTTGTACTTGTCCTAGGGACAAGAAGAAATTATAACGTACATTATAATAAATGGGTAGAGAAACTTAATAATGGGCCTTAGTTAAGAGAACTAAGTTAATAAGTAAACAATGATAAGTTGTAGTAACGGTATAAATTGGAATTATGATTAAATGGGAAAGAATGAGGAAAACTTATGAAATAAGTTATATTTAATCATAAATAATGACTGACATGTTAAACAGAAAACATGTGAACTAGGATATACTTAATTACATATTAAGTAGAACATGTTATTGTAATGATAAAATCAAACAAGAATATAAAGGGACTGTGGATTACAGACCTTGGACCACAATGTAGGGAATAACATGTTGTGGGCTAATTAATAAACTTAAATGGGTTTAGTTATATAACTGAAATTAATAAGCAAGATGAACTTGGTAACTTTATTAAGAATTCAATATGAATGAGAATAACCAAGTTAAATGGAAACCTGATGAGGTAAGGCAAGCGCATAAAAGAATGTTTAGACATAGGGTCTAACAACATATTTAAGTGAGGCGCTTGGACCAGTCCGCACGTTTGAGGGTGAATAACCCAACGGGGTAGATCATCATGGTGTTATAAAGCACGAGGGGAGCGCACAATTTTCTGATTATTATGTCGGCTCCAAAGGACTAGAAGGGGAAGCACGCGGCTTCCTGAGATACGTAAGGTGCTCGTAGTAGTCATCTGTGTGGTGGCAGATGTGTAGGCTGTGCTCGCAGAGGTTGGGTATGCGCGTAACTACTAGGTGGGTGGGCCTTGACTGCAAAAGTAGCTATGTAGTTAGAATGTTGTGACGCGGTGACACCAGGGTGATTCAGCGGTCGCCTCAATATGGAGGCGAAGGGTCACGACCAACAAGGATAGTAGATCATCGGATAACCGTCATCGGCAGCCAGTGGGATGTGAAAAGACTAGGGCTAAAACCAATAGACCATTCACCTTTCACTATCGAGGTACGATGGTTGATGGAAGACGCCAAATGGATGTTTAGATTGTTTTTTTTAGCGGCAGTCTTTTAGCTCTTGTAGTCTTTACTGGTTGAGGGAGGGGCGGAGGTGGGTCCATAACCACTGTGAAAACAGACCCTAGGAATATATGTATATAGAGGCTCTTAAAGACGGGCATGTACAGATATGGAAAAGCTCCTGACCGAGCTCCGTGTTTCTTGTATCGCCCTGCCATGGAACTCGGTGCACATTAGAAGTAAGGCATCGAGCTACAATTGACGATACACATGTGGGACAGTCTAGATACATGCATGTCGGCTCTGGGTGGTATATCGTAGACTTGAGGGCATTACTCAGGTATGAAATCTGATTAGATCGACGATGGCAGTCCGTACGCTTACGTAGCATTGTAATGACAGATATATGCGGAACATAACATTATTATGTAGAGAACCGTACGTCACTCCGGCGTAGGATGAGGGACTGCGTTCAATTCTGTGGCATTACGGTGGAGACCGTGCGAGTGGGGTACCATGGGGTGTACCTCAGCATTGAGGGGTAGCTACATATATATTATATTAGGTTAATCCACTGGGAAGTAAATGGGTACGACGTGTGTGTAAGCCTTGAGTGTTGTTAACCCAAGTAACCTAATAAATAAGAAAATATGATTGAACGGTATATGTAGGATTATCCAAAGTGTATAATTTAAATCCAGTCACCAGAACTTGTGTTCTGACCCCCTCCTCATAACATACTCGCAGGTTAGATATCTAGCAGGGACATTATAGCTTTGGATATTGGTTAGGCAGTATTATTAATATTGTAAGGCTATACTTTGATTATATTTTATCCATTCCGCTGTGAGATGTTTTCTGAGCTCTGACATATTTTATGTCTCTGTCTTTTCTGTAGGATACCAAAGCATAACAACTTGAGTTTCGATAGATTGGAATTTTGAAAAGAAAAAAAATCGGTCTGTTCGAATTCGGGTTTTTACATTTTATTATGCACATTACTTTTTTAAATTCAAAGCGCATGTTAATAGTTGTGAATTAACTCTTTTATTTGCTTTTAATGATATGGTAAAGATGTTAGTCTTTAATTCCTTCATTTAATCTTTTATAACATTACTGTGAATGTTTCCATCAATACTATTATTATTTGTAACGTTATATTTCATAACATTAACTTTTAGGATTCAAATTTATTAATTAATTATCCTTAAATTTGGGTTGTTGCAACAAGAAACAGTTGGATTTAGAATTTTCTTCTCTTTCTCCATCTCTACTAAAAAATAAGGAATAAAGTTAAAAAAATCCATTATACGAACGCCATTTCTCAGGAAATAGTAGTTGATGTGAGATTTTTTTATCTTTTGAGGTCCTTTCGATTAAGGAAGATTCTGAAGAAGAAACTGAGGACAATAGTACTCCCAGAGGTAGAAATTTCGATTGCAGCTCCAGAAGCTAGGCTGTCAATCAACCAAAAGGTAGTGATGGTGGAGATGCTCACCCTTCGAAAGGCGATGACACTTCAGAGAAAGATAAAGCTTTCAACTCCACCTCTGAGAGCAGTAAAAGGAAACAACTGATGTCTATCTCCTTTACCTCTACAACTATGGTACAGACTTGTTTACTTGACCATTTTTCAATTTATTTTCCAAATTGTGAATAAGCTTTTTGACCTTACCTATTAGATAACTCATGATAAAATAGTTAGAAATAGGTTTTTTCCCCAAATTCAAATATATGAATGAAAGAGTGTACCAACTTTTCCTGGTAAATGCTTTTAGATTTAAGAAACACCATCGTGCTGACGTCCTTCAAGTCATGGTGAAAAGGGCCTCCATATAGAGGAAATTTTCTCTAAAGTAGCTGATGTTTAGGAAAGAAAGTCAAAAATCATCAACTTATTCCTCTGGAATGTTACGGAACGCGGAATTTGGATCTTAAGGCAAGACTAAGACTAGAGGGGGTGAATAGTGTTTTCAAAGAATTAATGAAAATCTAAAACTAATATGATCTACTATGTGAATCACACACAATAGAAATGATCATAGACACAGAATCAATCACAAACATAGAAACAGAAAAATATAAAATGCAGAAAAGGAAAGAACACACCAGATTTTATACTGGTTCGGATTACTCCCATGTCAAGTCCCACGCAACGCTAGATTTCATAGAGTTTTATTAATATAACTATCCAAGTACAATCCCTTTTTCACAGCTACAAGGTTAACACCGCTCCAACCACTCTTGATTTCACGGCTACAAGATTACCAACGCTCCCTTTCCATGATTTCAGGGCTACAAGCAACACACCCTTTCCCAAACACTTCCCCAAATTACAACATCCCTATAACTCTTCAGTAGCACTTAAATTCAGATATTAATGAGTAGAGAGTGAGAGGAGAAGAAGTTTTATGTAATTAAAATAGAAATCGGCAAAGTAGAAATGTAGAAATCAATAAAAATAAGAAATATTAATGGTGGGATGAAGAGGGGTGAAGATGGAGAAGAAGAATGGTTAAATAATTCGAAATCAACCCCTATTTATAAGATTTGAAAGGTTGCAACGCTTTTGGAACGTTACAAATAGTGAAAAGACACTTCCTTTGAAAATTGAAATTCTGACAGTTATATGTCAATATAGCATATATGTATGTAGACATAGTCATGTGTAAAATATATTTTTTAAACTATTTTTCAAGTGTTTAATTGTATATATTATTCTGGAAATTCTTGAATTAAAACTTAGTGATATAAATGAGAATTCTAAAGTATAAAATCATATGAAAACATAATTATATATTATATAAACATATTTATAAAATTATAAGGTTTAAAACTATAAAATCATAAGATTGTAAAACTATATATATATATATAAACTTACATATATATATATATATATAAAAAGCTTTAAATTTATTTGAAATCATAAGTAAGATAGAATAGTTTGAAAATAATTTGGAAACATAATTCGAATTTTTGGAAACAGAATTTGAAATTTAAAAATCAGAATTTGAAAAACAGAATCTGAATTTGAACCTGAGTGTCATCCAGAGTCTTTGATATAAACTAGACTCTTTTACTATATTTGTCTTGAACTCTTGGTAACTTGATTACTTATGAGTCTTGAGTCTCTTCTGAATTCTGAATCTCTTGAAACTCTAAAAATGTACAGTCTTCAGTATTTAAGTCCTGTATACAAATCCTGCATATATGTGTGTATATATATTCTAGATAGAACTGTTAGTATATATTTTGTAATCAATGATAACTGAAATAAGGTTGTTGTCATCAAAACTCCATTCTCCAAGAATCTCCCCCATTTGATAATGACAACCTTGATTTATAAAATATTCATACTTCTTCATACCTGTTGATCCGATTCCTTAATTACTCCCCTTTCATCATGAATTCCTTCTAGCTCCCCCTTAAACTATGCATATCTTAACTATATCCTATTTTATAGTCCCCCCCCCTTTGTCATTATCAAAAAGCACCCTATACAAGACTATAATATGCTATACCTACAGTAGACTATACTTGACTAAACTAAGTTATACTCCCCTTAAATTTATGTTATAAATGATCCTATTGTTTATATAATTCCCCCTGAATTGAATAACCTAATATTTCTGTGACGACCCAAACTCGCCCTTACGGGAAAGCCCGGATTGTGTTGAGAACACGACAAATCAGAACACAAACAGTAGAACATTTCATTGCTATTATAACAATTACATTAGAGTACAAGAATATATCAGAGTATGAATGAATAATATTACACAGTGGAAACACAACATCAAAAATTTATGATTACATAGCAGCGGAAAAATAATACATAACACAACTGAAAGAGATACACAGATACAAAGCTTTCTGAATATAGCTCCAGCTGTAAATCCTGAATCCTGTGAAAATAATATCTGCAAAACCAAAACTACTAGCTGCCCATGTGAAAAATAGGGGCACCCGGAGTTTAGGTTAAAACAATAAACTCCGAGTCAGTCATGGGACTGGTGTGAGAACTAAAATAGTGATTAAAACTTTACTTTAAAGTTGGATAAATCAAGGGACCACGCTGTATAAAACGGAACGGGTTTTCTCCCAAGAATACCGGTGCATAAAACAAATAGCATAATGTTTTTTGGAAAAATGAAGCTATTATAAGACTCAGGCCCCATCACACAATGCAATGCAAACCGGAGGATAGATTTTTACCTTATAATAGCCAAACATGCTTGGTACGTTTAAAACAAATCACTTTGATATTACTGTAAGTATATAGTGTATAAAACTCAACTTCACATATAAATTTATCAATCATAGACGGCATATCCACCATATACTATGTCGCTATACTAGTTTTACAACTAAAACCGAAAAGTCGCGTATTGGAAATTGGATTTCCATATATGAGTCAAGGCCAGGGATGGCTCCTCACTGATTCGAGACACTCTAGCAAATGCCTCAGGACTCGGACGCTGGTGAGCTCTGTGAACGGTAGGGTCGGTCCACACATACTTTAGTGGATTGGTTATTCCTGAACAAAATGTTTCCCGATCCTATCATACCTATCACTTGGCTAGTAGCGACCAATATCTAGAGCCACTAGGGACTCAATCCGAGGTGCCTCGCAATCCATCATCCACATAAGTAAAAATGTCTGGGCTCCATACCATGACACCACTTCTAGCTAGAAAGAAACGCAAGTTCACCCTACGGTCATGATCTCGTTTTTGACTCATACCGGGTGTGAGGCTCGTGAATTAATGATATACACAAAGCTATGTTATTTAAAGCTGTGCTTTGATCATAAACCACAAGACTTTGCTTTTCAACAAAAGCCTTGATCATTTGCATCTCAGCATGCCACACTGACAATTCACACCATGCAACTGATGTCTATCAATATATAACCTCTAAGCTCGTACGTCTCATAGAAGGGTGTTAAGAAAGAGAATAAATTCTCCGCCACCAAACATATATATATATATATTTAACAACACATAATGAAATCCAATGTCAGCCACACATCCATTTACAAGTCCGTTATGGGTATGAACAAAACCGAAGGCACATTATTCCTCGTCCCGTATGTCCAATACAGGAGAGAGGTCCTCGCATATCCGGTTGATCTAAGTACAACTGGACGATCACCACTTATTACCTTGTCTTGGGTGTACGACCGAATCAAGACATCAGTATTCTTCCAAACGATGTGAAGATCTCCGGTCTTCAACCAGCGTCTTCATCGTCGTAATAATTATTCAGAATGGGTGAAACCAGGTCTTCCCGAATAACTCTTGTATTTTATAATCAATAATCAAGTGCTATGAAAACACATCATGCGCCTCATTCCAATTTAGAATATTCTTTTATTTAAATATTCACATCTTTAGGGAAAGGTTTCCATTAATTTTATCAAAGATAAATTCTTTAAAATATATTCTTTAATCTTCCTTTGGAAATTAATTCAAAACCAAATTAAGCTTTATCAACTAGTCGGGATTATCGTGCCTTACCGAAGTAATCATTTATTATATTAATCCCAATCCTAACCTATTCATCCCATGGAGGAAAACTGGTAGTACCCTATATCTAACACCCACGGTGTTATCGGTAAATTTAATTACCATTTCACGTTCAAATCTAATTTAAGATTTAACTATCGCCTGAAGTAAAACTGGTGGTACTCCATTCTCGATCATTTCCCAAATTTGGTAATTTGAATTATCACATTCTCATTTCAATCTAATTAAAGATTCATTAAAACTCCAATTAGTTTTATTCTTCCAACAATCATTATTTAATGATTATTTAATTTTGGAAACACAAACATGACACATCGACAATCTACACCGTACCACTAATTTCTGCCAATATATAACCTCTAAGCTCATATGTCTTAGAGAAGGGTGTTAAGCAAGAGAATAAATTCTCCACCACCAAACAGATATATATTTAATAGAGATCAACCATACAGTTCGAAATACAATGTTAGACATATAATCATGTCTTTAACTGGGTTAAAGAACCAATGTCATTTAAAACACAGTCCATGGTAAACCCAAAATCACATTCCATTAATTATGGAATCTTCACGGAAAACAGATCAATATATATAATCGATATTAATTTACGTATCCAACCAATAATATAAATGGAATAACGGCAAAGCCTTTTAAATTCCATATATAATAACAGTCTTCTACCATAGAAGCTCACTTTGATTATTACCAAATCGAATACCATTCCACTCCAGTTTATTTTATTAAACTGGAAAACTTTACTTCGGAAATTTCCATTAAATATTAATAAAAGATTTATAAATTCCAAATCACATATCACTGTTAATCGGGTTAAAGAACGGACGTCGTTGAAAACATAGTTCACAATAAACCCAATTCACATTCCATTTTTATTCCAATTACTAAATACAACTGGAAACTCTAATAATCTTAATTAAAAGATTTATTCTTTTCACATGGATTTTCATAACAGTGTTACTGAAGACACCATTCACGACAAACCCAAATTCCATTTTGATAATAAATATAAGGCTCTAAACAGAAATTATATCGGCTTACATTCTATATCAAATTCTGAAATCAACACATATCATATGGGGAATAACAGTATATATCTATAACAACCCGGAAAATCTGAGCCAGTTTAAAATTTTTAAATTGGCTATTTTAGGGGATTTTAAACATTTAAATAAATATTTTAAATAATAACAATGAAAAGTATGTTTGAATCGATGTTTGAAAATAAATATAATTATTTTAAATTATAAACAAGGCCTGAAATAGCGCGGCAGTTTCGAAATTTGAATTCGAACTTTGACTGACTATACCGGGTGCAAAATAAAACGGATTTTAGTGAAACCAAAAATATTTAAATCTATTTATGAATATCTTTCTAAGAATCTGGTTAATTGAAGTTTCATAGCGGGAATCAAAAGTTATGGCCAAATGAAGTTTCAGAAAGGTCGCTATAGAGAATATATAGCCCTTGAAAATAGACATTTTGCAAACGACCTCAGAATTCGACGAAACCACTTTTGTTGGATTCGGGATGTCAAATTATCGTTAGGTTTCAAATTTCATAATTTTTGAAGTTAATATGTGAGCGTGGAGAAGGAAAACTCGTTTGATCAATTACAGTTAAATTGGATCGACCAGAAAATGGCCATTTTTCAAACGGTCTCAGAATTAGACGAAACTAGTTTTGTTGGGACCGTATCGTCAAAACATAGCTAGATAAATTTTTCGGCAATTTTTAGAGTCCGTATGTGGCCCCGGTAAGTTGAAATGTGCGTTTAAATTGAATATATAATGATTTATATTTTAATTTGAAAGAAAACTGATTATAATAGTCGAATTGGCTTACGATACATATACCATTATGTTCAGAATGGGGGTATTTAGCTAGGGACGACAGTCGTTGGGATTCGTTTGGAGTTACGAGCAATAAACAAGTAAAAGTTAGAATTTATTGAATTAAATAATAAAAAAAAATTATAAAAGGGCAAGAAACCCTAATCCGTTCACCATCTTTCTGAGCCGCCATGCACCCTGTTCAATGGCGGAAAACCTTCCCCCTTTCTCTCCTAAATTTCGTTAAATCCATCCAATAATTTTCATAGCTTCTTAAGCATATTTTAAAGAGATTTTAACGAGCTTCATTCCTGTATGAGTATGATCGCGAATGGTGTAGTGTTTGGGGAGAAACCGGGGCTTGAAGCCGTCGAGTTCGTGGCCAATTTCTGGCCAGGCAGGCCCACCGAGGTGACGGGGGTTGAAGGAGGAGGGGCGCGACCTAGAGGGCTTCAGCGTGGACACCCCTGATCGGGCTCCGATCATCCAAACAGGCGGCGCAATCGGATTGAAGAATTCGACATAGAGGGTTCCTTTCCTGGAGCAGAATTAGACGGTGAAGAAAGGGTTGACCAAATTGATGTAATTAAGTAATTAATTATTATATTAATTATTTATTTAATGTAATGAAATGAAAAAAATATTGTATCTCCTTCATACGAGAACGAAATTCGAAGATTTCAGAAGCGGTGGACTTGTCTCAATGAGAGCTTCGCAACAAAACTGACCGCATCCAAAACAGAGCACGTCAGAATTTCAGGAAAATTCAAAATCAGAACAGAACGGAAATTCAGAAATAAAAGATGACGATTTCGAAAATGATCAAAGTGAGAAATTCTCTCACTATAATTTTCTGTACAGTTATTTATTTTATAACTGCATACATGAACTGTTCCCCATCGTCCACAGACCATGGGCGACTTGTCTGCTTGTATTCTGTGTGAAAATATAAATGTGAAAAGTGAAATATATGTATATATATATATATATATGAAATGAAATGTGAAAAGTGAAATACGTGTATATGAAATGTGAATATTATGTATATGAAATGTGAATATTATGTATATGAAGTGAAAATATTATATATATGGAAAGTGAAATATATATAAATACGAAAAGTGAAATATATATAAATATGAAAAGTGAAAATAACATATATATGAAAAATAAATATATATATGAGTTGAAATAATTTATATATATATATGAGTTGAAATGAAATATATATTAGAGTTGAAATAAAATATATATATGAGTTGAAATAAAATATATATATGAGTTGAAATAAAATATATATTTGAGTTGAAATAATATATATATATATATGAAATGTGAAAAAAAACATAAATGAAATGAAAAATGATATGTATATGAAATGAATTACATATATAAGAAGTGAAAATTATATATATATATATAAAATGATATATATATATATATGAAATGAATTATATATATATGAAAGGTGGAAATAATATATCTATATAGGATGAAAAATATATATTTTAAATGTGAAAACGATATATATATGAAATGTGCAAATGATTGATTGTTAAAAATATAATTTTTACCATATATATACACTATATAAAATTGTCGTGTACATGGAATATTCAATTTTGATTAGAAATTGAATATGAAGTAGAAATCATTTTGAAAACGAATTTAAAACGATTTATAAAATACGTTTTAAAAAGGAAATCGACGAAATATATATTATATATATATAATATAATGGCCTGAATAGAACGCGCCGCGCTGCAGTAGTTCGCGAATTTCGACCATTGACTTCGAACGGCCATTACGGGAGATCCGACCGTCGGATTCTCCTGAAACCAGAACTATTGGGTTCATATCGAAAATAGCTTTCCAACAAATATGAGAAATTAGAATTCTAATGGTTGGATTTGGAATTATGTCCAAATCAAATTTAGAAAGGTCGCTATAAGTGCAGTTCGATGGCCGTTTATGGAAATCGACTGTACGGGCCTTGATAAAATTATTAAAGATATTAATAATTTGTGTAAAATCAAAAGAAATGATTTGAAAAGAATTGGGCTAAAAAAAATCCCATATTTGAAAAGATAAAAATAGATTTTTATCGAAATTAACTAGTTATTAACTAGAATAATAATTTATTAAATAAATAAATTGGATTTGAAATGGTTTTAAAAACAACCATAATTCCCAATATATGAATTGGAATGGATTTGAATCGAAATTATCTTCCGAATATTTCAATGTTGGATTTCGTGATTATACAGATATGGTTGTGGAAATTTGAAAGATATATTAATATCGTTATTTCCAATACGATATTTGTTGGTTTCAGAATTTGATGTTGAATATAAGCCGATACTATTTTCTATTCAGAGCCTTGTGTTTAATATCAAATTGGATTTGGGGTTTGTCATGAACTGTGTTTAAATGACATTAGTTCTTTAAATCGCGTAAAAGAAGGATTAATTTCCAAAAAGTAGAACAATCAATACGAAATGATTTTAGAGATGAAACCAATTGGGGTTTGAATAAATCTTTAATTAGATTTGGATTAATGAATGGTGATTAAATTTACCAAAACACGTGATGTGATTAAACCAAATTTACTTAGTTGTTGATATTGATTGTGGTTGATTAATTGTTTTGATGGTGCTCGACCAGTTTATGAGCAGAATATGCCTTTACTAGCATTGGGTTGGGTAATGATATCTATGTGCTAACACCTTATGAAACACTTCACGATTTAACGATAACGTGTTTAGCGATGTTGTGTTCATTTCAAATTTAATGAATGATTGAGAAATGATATATTTTTCTTAAGTGAAAGAAATGTATTCCCGATTTTGGACAGGGAATGTTTTATAAAATAGAAAGATTTCGAAGGCTAAAACCCGATGATTTCGAAATGATTTTGAAATGTATTATGGTTTTACATTGTAGTTCATTACATATTGGATTAGTTGCTATTAATGATATATATGTTTGGTGGCGGGGAATTTATTCTCTCGCTTAACACCCTTCTTTGAGACGTACGAGCTCAAAGGTTATGTGATTAATAGTGACTGATCATATGTGTGAATTACTAATGTGAAGTACTATATTTTGAAAGTACTTGTGAATGTTGTGAAATGATTTTCCCTACATCGGGATATGAAATGATTTAGTATGTGGCCAAAGATTCGGGTAACCCTAAGACTAAAAGTATGGGTGAGAGGGCGGTGTATGCTCTCCATATGTGGGAGGTGCATCGTCGGTGTAGCCTGCTCCTATGTGGGGTAGGTGCACATTTATATATCGAGTTGCTAGGTGCGTACTCTTTTCCTTGTCGATGGGGAGCACGATATTTGGTTGCATACTTGTTTGTATGCATTGTATGTTTTGGAATTCATATTTCTGAATGATTTGATTTGAGATCCCGAAGTGAAATCTACTTTGATATAGAAAGTTAGATAGGTATTTCAAATGATTTGAAATAAGAAATCGGGAATAAAATCCAAAGGAATAATTTCTATAAATTGAATTGGATTTGGAAAATCTAACTGTGGTGATTAATTTAAATGGGTAGATTCGGATATTGCATGTTGATTGATGCATAGTAGATCCATATATCTATATTGATTGTTGTTTATACACTGGCATTCATGGGGGTAAACCCATTCTGAGTTAGCGGCATGGTCCTGTGATTTGTCTTATGATTAAATAAATTAATTTTTACTGTAGAGTTTCTCACACCAGTCCCATGACTGACCTGTAGTTTTCTTTTCCCTTGCGAACTCGGGTGCCCCTATTTTCCATACGGGAAGTCGAGTAGTTTTATTTTGCATATGTATTGAGCAGGATTCTGAATCGAAGCGAAAAGATGTGTCCAGAGCATTGATAGTCTTCCGTTGTGTTACATTATTTATTTTCCATTGTGCATTGCATTACATTTATTGTAAAATCATCTTCTGCTGTATTGATTATATTTCGATATACTCTGATATTCTGTACTCTGATGTAACATTATTATGATGTTTATAAAAGTCTTCTGTTATTTGTTCTGATGTGTTGTATGCCCAGAGTTAGTGTATGCGGGATTCGAACGGTCTTGGTCGAATTAGCGATCGATTAGGTCCGAGCGAAATCCTTGTCGTTACAGCTGGTATCAGAGCTTTGGTTAAACTCAAATCTTTGGGATACAACTCGTTAGAACAGAATAGAAGGACTCGTCAGAGGTAGGATTAGTAATGTCCTATTAAAGAATCCTCATTAGAGATAGAATCAATAGCATTCTAGAATGAGCGACTCATTAGAGATGGGGTTAGTAATGCCCCAGAATGAGTTGAGAGTTATAGGTTTATAAATAACGTATTTGTGATTATATATATAATCTGGTTTTAAAAATAGGATTTTTGAGTATATATAAAGTTATATATTTGAAAAGTTAATCAACAAATTGATTGCTGGTTGTGTTGTTTGATTTTTGGTTGATCTATTAGAATTTATAACCATTTAGCCAAATTGAACAAATATTGAACCGAATTGAAATTTGTTAGAATTACACGTACATATATATGTGCGAACAGGTCAATGCAAGGAGGCTAGAGCAGAGGAATAAAATTGTTTGCCCGATAAATAGGTATATGTTTATTATATTTCTTGGGTTTTGGATGATTTTATGAGCCGATTGGCTAGCCGCTTGGCTTTTTCTTTTTCTTTTGGATTGGTGAGGGCCATGGGAGGCTATTAGAAATATCCCGAAGTCCCCGGTGCAGGGGAGGTTATGGCGAAATTTTTTGAAAATTTAGGGTGTTAGCCAAATTTTTGAAAAATTTAAAAAGTTCTTAGAAACTGAAAAGTTGAAGAACTTAAGCCATAATAGAAATAATGAAAGTTGAGTTGGTTTGTAAAACAACTTTCGGCTTCGTTCCTTTTCGGGGATGAAAAGTTTTAAGTGGGGGAGATTATAACAACCCGGAAAATCTGAGCCAGTTTAAAATTTTTAAATTGGCTATTTTAGTTGATTTTAAATATTTAAAATAAACATTTTAAATAATAACGACGAAATGTATGTTTGAATCGATGTTTGAAAATAAATATAATTATTTTAAATTATAAACAAGGCCTGAAATAGCACGGCAGTTTCAAAATTTGAATTCGAACTTTGACTGACTGTACCGGGTGCAAAATAAAACGGATTTTAGTGAAACTAAAAATATTTAAATCTGTTTATGAATATCTTTCTAACGAAATTGAATAATCGAAGTTTCATAGCAGTAATCAAAAGTTATGGCCAAATGAATTTTCAGAAAGGTCGCTATAGAGAATATATAGCCCTTGAAAATAGACATTTTGCAAACGACCTCAGAATTCGACGAAACCACTTTTGTTGGATTCAGGATGTCAAATTATTGTTAGGTTTCAAATTTCATAATTTTTGAAGTTAATACGTGAGCGTGGCGAAGGAAAACGCGTTTGGTCAATTACAGTTAAATTGGATCGACCAGAAAATGGCCATTTTTCAAACGGACCCAGAATTGGATGAAACTAGTTTTGTTGGGACCGTATCGTTAAAACATAGCTAGATAAATTTTTCGGCAATTTTTAGAGTCCGTATGTTTCCCCAGTAAGTTGAAATGTGCGTTTAAATTGAATATAAACTGATTTATATTTTAATTTGAAAGAAAATTGATTGTAACAGTCGAATTGGCTTACGATACATATCCCATTGTGTTCGGAATGGGGGTATGTAGCTAGGAACGACAGTCGTTGGGATTTTAACGAGCCGCCACGCACCCTATTCAACGGCAGAAAACCTTCCCCCTTTCTCTCCTAAATTTCTTTAAATCCGTTCAATAATTTTCATAGCTTCTTAAGCATATTTTAAAGAGATTTTAACGAGCTTCATTCCTGTATGAGTTTGATCGCGAATGGTGTAGTGTTTGGGGAGAAACCGGGGCTTGAAGCCGCCGAGTTCGCGGCCAATTTCTGGCCAGGCGGGCCCACCGAGGTGACTGGGGTTGAAGGAGGAGGGGCACGACCTAGAGGGCTTCAGCGTGGACACCCCTGATCGGGCTCTGATCATCCAAACAGGCGGCGCAATCGGATTGAAGAAGTCGACATCGAGGGCTCCTTTCCTGGAGCAGAATTAGACGGTGAAGAAAGGGTTGACCAAATTGATGTAATTAAGCAATTAATTATTATATTAATTATTTATTTAATGTAATGAAATGAAAAATAAAATTGTATCTCCTTCATACGAGAACGAAATTCGAAGATTTCAGAAGCGGTGGACTCGTCTCAACGAGAGCTTCGCAACAAAACTGACCGCATCCAAAACAGAGCACGTCAGTATTTCAGGAAAATTCAAAATTAGAACAGAACGGAAATTCAAAAATAAAGGATGACGATTTTGAAATCGATCAAAGTGAGATTTTCTCTCACTATAATTTTCTGTACAGTTATTTATTTTATAACTGCATACATGAACTGCTGCCAGTCGTCCACAGACCATGGGCGACTTGTTTGCTTGTATTCTGTGTGAAAATATTAATGTGAAAAGTGAAAAATATATATATGAAATGAAATGTGAAAAGTGAGATACATGTATATGAAATGTGAATATTATGTATATGAAATGTGAATATTATGTATATGATGTGAAAATATTATATATATATATGGAAAGTGAAATATATATAAATATGAAAAGTGAAATATATATAAATATGAAAAGTGTAAATAACATATACATGAAAAATAAATTATATATATGAGTTGAAATAAAATATATATCTGAGTTGAAATAATATATATATATATATATGAGTTGAAATAAAATATATATCTGAGTTGAAATAAAATATATATATGTGTTGAAATAAAATATATATATGAGTTGAAATAAAATATATATCTGAGTTGAAATAAAATATATATTTGAAATGTGGAAAAAAAATGAAATGAAAACGATATATACATATATATATGAAATGAAAAATGATATGTATATGAAATGAATTACATATATAAGAAGTGAAAATTATATATATATGAAATGAAATATATATATATATTGAAACACCCCACCTCCGTTAGGGTCACTCACAAAGGGAATGCCCTAATTTTGGTGGAGGTTTATAAGTATAAGTCACAGATACACAAGACAGATATAAATACACATATTTTTAAACAGCGAAAACAACAACAACTTTTATTTCATCAAAATCCGTGTTACACAAACCATACCATAATTATCTTGCAATACTTCCAAAAACGTTACATTTCCATAACTGTCTTGATTATCAAAGAAGCATAAAACATAAAATAAAGCAACAAAATCCCCATAATGATATCCAAAGCCATGATCCAAGCCTAAGAGATCCAAACCGTACATCTACTGTCTTCAAGCTTGCAAAAGAGTCTGACTAAGCTAAGTTGTTTCCTCCCTGTGGACCTGGGGGGGAAACGAAAGAAAAGAAGACGAAAAGAAAAACGGAGTCAGACATAAATCCTGAGTAAATCTAGTGGTTTTTCAGTATGTGAATAAGAAAAGGATATGTGTAACACCCCGTAATTCTATTAATATTAATATTCACAAACTAAAGAATAACTAATCTTAGACGTTAGAATTGTGGGAAACGGGTTGCGCCATTGTGTTCGTCTCGGAATTCTGGTTGAAATAGAGTCCGAGTTTGTGTGATTTGGACTTCGTATGAAGAAGTTATGGCCATCGGAAATTTCAGAAAATTCAAAACAGATTTCAGAAAATTTAAATTCACAATCAGAAGTCAAACAGGCTAGGCGGGAAAATTCCTGCCCAGCACCCCAGGTCGACTGGGCAGTCGACCCCCCCCCCCCCCGGGTCGACTAGGGAGTCGACCTGGCAGTCGACCTGTCCAGGCGGCTAGGGTTTTGACTGAGCCCAATCTTGAGCTGTTGATGTGTCTTTAGGGCCGAGTTGGCAAATTAAACGGTTCAGTTTAGTTCTAAGTTGATCTGACGGTCTAAGTAAACCCTAAACTCTATAAATACCTAGGTAGTCTCTCACTCTAATTCACATGAAAAATAGAATAGCCACCGTCATACCGCCGCCATGGAACTCAGTGTAGTCGCCGCCAACTAAGAAGGAAGAAAAGCTAATCAAATTCTAATTCTACTCAACTCTAAAGCAAATCAAGACTCTCTTTTCTTCTCTAAATTGTGAGTATGATGATCTTAACAAGATTATTGTTAAACTAATTAGATTAAGTTATGAATGGATTATAAGTGAATGATGTGGATTGTCATATATGTTGTTGTAAACCTTAGGCTATCATGTATGTTGTAAATCCTATGTTATGTGATGATGATATCCTATATGTTGAAAATCATGCTATGATGATATTCTATAGGTTGTAGTTTTCTATGCTAAATTGTGATGAATCATACATGTTATAAAGTCATGATGTTATTGTCTATGCTAGTTAGTTCATGTTAATCAAGTCATAATGTTGATATTATTTGGGCTATGTTGATGACAAATCATGTATGCAAGTTTAGATTGATTAGTAAAGGTTATGAACATATGCCATGACATCTATTTAGATCTAGAATTATGACATCTAGAATTATGCTATGACATATGTGAATTCTATGTATTAGATGCTAGTTCACACCATCATTATGTTGCATAAAACCCCATATGCAAGTTCATACATAAATTTGGGTTATGATCATATCATGTAAATTGTGACATTTAACAAGTTGACACCTTTAGATCCTTAACATGTGTAGTTTATGCAAGTTTCACCCCTATATGATTAGACTTATTTTATTTGCCTATATGTTGTGATAATTTATCTTTGTGCTATGAGTTAGACTATTCGAGTCTAACGTATACTTTGCGTTGAATAAGCGAACGTACAACGTGGGGTAGGGGTAATATTAAGGATTCAATATTAAGAAGTTGGGGTGCAATTGATATGATTTTGCATGCCATGAGTGGATGGCCATAATTGAGTCAATTATGGACATCATTAAAATTGGAGTTAATTAATAATTTGAATAGGGAATTATTAAAACTAGAGTAAAAGATTATAAGTGATAATCAATGCTTAGGACACGAGGTTGGACTCGTTTGTGACATAAACCTGCCCGGACCCACCCGGCAAATCCAGTGGTCACAAATGTCAGCCCAATGTGAGAGGTCCTAGGCCTAAATTAAAGCATGACAGTTGTAAAGACATGAGGTTAGACTCTTTTATGGTGTAAGACTGCCCGGACCCGCCCGGCAAATCCAGCTGCCATAAACGCCAGTCTAATGTGAGAGGTCTTTATGAGGTTATGGCCTTAATAAATTAAGAAATACTTAACCAGATAAACATGTAAGGTGGGACATGGGGATTAAGTAGGTGCCTTGGGTGACACGAGGAATCTAGTGGGTGCCCTTAGTGGCATGTGAAATACGATTAGTAAGACTTAACCAAAAACACATGTAAATGAACATGACTAAGAGGGTTAAGTAGGATATACTAGTGGTGACAAGCTTAGGTGGGTAGCTTGTGGGGGCCCATTTCAACCAGTATCCCAAATGTATCTTTGTGGGCCCAACCCAAGTCGAGGACGGGACACGCATACTGGGTTTGACTATAAGAGGCCAAAACGGGGAGCGGTGGTGTGACGGCAAGGAATTTCGCTCGATCCGAATCGGTCGTTAAACCGATCTGGACTGTTCGAAACCCCTGATCGTTTGAGAACAGGACAAATCAGAACGCAGATGGAAGAACATTTCATTGTTATTACAACAATTCCATCAGATACAAGAATATACAGAGTATAAATGAATAAATTACATTCGATATATATCAGAGATTACAATAAATTACATCGCAGCGGAAAAATATACAAAACACAACTGAAAGTGATACACGGATACAGAGCTTTCCAAGCATCGTTCCAGCTGTAAATCAGGATCCCGTGAATATAAATCTGCAAAACCAAAACTACTAGCTGCCCGTGTAGAAAATAACGGCACCCAGAGTTTAGGTTAAAACAATAAACTCCAGGTCAGTCATGTGACTGGTGTGAGAACTAAAACAGTTATTTAAAACTTTACTTTAAAAGAGGGTAATTCAAGGGACCATGCCGTATAACACGGAACGGGTTTCCTCCCAAAAATACCAGTGCATAGAATAAACAACGCAATGCTTTTTCGAAAAATGAAGCTATTATAAGACCCAGGTTCCATCACATAATGCAACGCAAGCCGGAGGATAGGGTTTTACCTTATAACAGCCAAACATGCTTGGTACGTTTAAAACAAATCATTTAATACTATAATAAGTGTATAGTGTCAAAACAATTTCAATCATAAATATAAATCATAGACGGCATAAGTGCCCGCATACCACTATGTCGCCATACTAGGCTCTACAAATAAAGCCGAAATACACGTACTGGAAATTGGATTTCCGTCATGAGTCGAGGCAAGGGGCAAGCTCCTCTCCGCTTCGAGACACTCTAGCAAATGCCTCAGGACTACACACTCTGGGTAACCCCTGGATGCTTCAGGACTACACACTCTGGGTTTCCCGGTCCTTACAGACCTAAAATCGAGGCGCCTCATCCAACAACCACATAGGTGAAAAGTATATAAATGCCAGGGCTGGTAAGTCACTGACACCACCAAAGCTAGAAAGAAATGTCGTGCTCTCCCTGCAGTCCTTATCCCATTTTTGACTCATACCGAGGTGTGAGGCTCGCGAATTCACGTTATACACAAAGCTGCCAGGTAGGCCGTGCTTTGATCATCCACCACAAGACTTTGCTTTTCAACAGAAGCCTTGATCCATGCAACTCAGCGTGCCACACAGGCAATTCATGCCATGCGATTGATATCTATCGATATATAACCTCTAAGCTCGTACGTCTCAGAGAAGGGCGTTAAGCAAGAGAATAAATTCTCCGCCGCCAAACAGATATATATTTAACAGAAATCAATCAACACAGAATAAAATCCAATGTCAGACACACCATCCATTTACAAGTTCGTTCTGGGTCTGAACGAAACCGGAGGCACTTTCCTCGCATATCCATCGATCTCCAAGTACGTCTGGACGACCACCAACTGATTCCCTCATCTTGGGTGTACAGCCCAATCAAGATAATCAGTAATCACCCAAACGATGTGAAGACTTCCGGCCTTCAACCACTGTCTTCATCTTCGACTTATCGTCGAATCGGTTATTCAGAATGGGTATAAACCCAGACTTTCCGAACAACCCGCGTATATTAAAAACAAATGTTACACAAATGCAACATATGCCTCATTCCAATTCATTAGTCACTAACCATAAATCAGTAAGAGAGCAATTCCCCAAATATTAACCCCGAAGGCCGAAACCAACATCAGATCAATACCCAGGAAACCATTCTTCTTAACTAACCTACAGTTAGTTTCTAAATCTCAATTCTTAGGGAAAGGTTTCCATTAATTTTATCCAAGATAAATTCTTTGAAATTTATCCTTTAATCTTCCTTTGGATGTCATTTCAAACCAAATTATGGTTTTTCCCAAACTAGTCGAGATTAGCGAACCACACCGAAGTAATTATTTATTTTATTTCCCAATCCCAACCTATATATCCCATGAAGCAAAACTGGTAATACTCCATATCTAATACTATGGTGTTATCGGTAAAATTAATTACCATTTCACGTTCAAATCTAATTAAAGATTTAACTATCGCTCTGGAGCAAAACTGGTGATACTCCATTCTCGCTCATTTGCCAAATTTGATAATTTAGATTATCAATTCACATTTCAATCTAATTGCAGATTCATTAAAACTCCCTTTACTGGGTTAAAGAACTAATGTCATTTAAAACACAGTTCACGATAAACCCAAATCACATTCTATTTATTATCGGGTTAAAGAACAAGTGTTATTTAAAACACCCTTCACGATAAACCCACAAATCAATTCTATTTACAACCCATTTCAAATCCAATTTATTTATTTAAAAATAAATGGGTTTTAATTTTAGTTCAAAATTAGTTCATTTCGATAAAAATCTATTTTTATCTTTTCAAAAATGGAGTTTTTCATCCTAATTTTTCCCAAATCATTTCTTATGATTTTACCCAAATTATTACTATTTTTAATAATTTTATCAAGGCCCGTACAGTCGATTTCCATCAACGGCCATCGAACTGCACTTACAGCGACCTTTTCCAAATTTGATTTGGACGTATCTCCAAATCCAACCGTTAGATTTCAAATTTCTAAGTTAGAAAGCTCTTTTCGATACGAACCCAACGGTTCCGGTTTTAGGAGAATCCGACGGTCGGATCTCCCGTAATGTCCGTTTGAAATAAATGGTCGAAATTCACGAACTGCCGCGGCGCGGCGCGTTCTATTCAGGCCATTATATTATATATTTTGTCGATTTCTATTTAAAACGAATTATATAAATAGTTTTAAATTCGTTTCAAAAACAATTTCAACTTCCATTTCAACTCAAATCAAAATTGAATTCTTCCTTATAAATTCGTTTAAAATTCATTTCTATTTGATTTCAATTCAAATCGATTTTAATTCGATTCGAATTCATTTTTCTTCTCAATTCAATTCAATTCGAATTCGTTTTCTTTTCAATTCAAATTCGAATTCGTTTTCTATTCAATTCAATTCAAATTGGTTTTCTATTCGATTCAATTCAAATTCGTTTTCTATTCAATTCAATTCAAATTGGTTTTCTATTCGATTCAATTCAAATTCATTTTCTATTCGATTCAATTCAAATTCGTTTTCTATTCGATTCAATTCAAATTGGTTTTCTATTCGATTCAAGTTAAATTGGTTTTCTATTCGATTCAATTCAAATTCGTTTTCTATTCGATTCAATTCAAATTGGTTTTCTATTCAATTCAATTCAAATTGGTTTTCTATTCGATTCAATTCAAATTCGTTTTCTATTCAATTCAATTCAAATTCGTTTTCTATTCAATTCAAATTCAATTCGTTTTCTAATTAAATCAATTTCGTTTTCTATTCAAATCAAATTCAATTTGTTTTCTAATTAAATCAAATTCGTTTTCTATTCAAATCAAATTCAATTCGTTTTCTAATTAAATCAAATTCGTTTTCTATTCAAATCAAATTCAATTCGTTTATAATCGATATAAATATCGTTCGCATCAAAATAGCGTATCTCTAATCAACACGGCTTTATATTCAACAAATGGATCTATATTTCTTTCAATACACGACTCTATATCTTTGTCAACACACGACTAATCTCAACGAATGAGTACTGTCCACGTGTGACTATTTTTGTTATTTAATATATTTTATAAAAATTGTGGTATCTATCGTTTGATTTAAAATCAGACTCCAACCGTAAAGTAGTAAGAGAACGATTCCCTGGATATTAACCTCGAAGGCCGAAACCAACATCAGATCAATATCCAGGAGACCACTCATCTTATCTATTTTCCAGTTAGTTTCTAATTTTCTATATGATAAAGATGTAAATTTTATTGTTAAAATATTTCGTTCAACACATGACTAATCTCAACGGATGAGTACAGTCAACACATGAACCTTTACTTTATAATGATAAAGATGTAAATTTTATTGTTAAAATATTTCGTTCAACACATGACTAATCTCAACGGATGAGTACAGTCAACACATGAACCTTTATATTATAATATTCTTTATTTTCTAAATTGTAATGAGGCCCAATCAATTACCATATAAAGTTAATTATATGGATTCCATACAACACATGTATACAATAGAAACGATAAATAATCAACCATCATCCAAAGTGCACTACACTGTGTAAGCATCAAATATAGATATCTAACGCTTATAACAGCCTGTCAATCAATCGATCGACATACAACTAATTATTGGGATTAGTGTATGTCGTATTTTATCCCAATACCCGTGTGGGGTTTCAAATCAACAAACACAGATTTTTATTTGTGCAGTTGGGCGATGTGTAAAATTTATCGACCCAATCAATATCAGTCAAATCAGTGTATATAAACAAATCGGCCGATTTGTTTATAACTATTTATTTACTCACATTCACGTTAAAAATTATATTTTTAACGATAAAATATTTTTAACTATATAAATATTTTATTTCCTTTCAACACATGAATATATTTCATTATCTATTTCACATCAATTTCACAAACAAATTTCACAACATATCAATCAAACAAATAAGCCATCCATGGTCTGTGGATGACGGGTGTCGGGTGCTACTAAACACCGTCTGCATCCTATTATATATATAACTAGAAAAAGAAATTTTGAAAGGTGAGAAGTTCTCACCGAAAGCTATCCCAACTTCACGACACTTCATTTATAGAAATCTTCGTCGTTCTCGCCTTTTTGTCACCTTCGTTTCCCGTATTCTCTACATATGTAAAAATCGAATTTTTACTTCGCTATTCAATATATAAAAATCGAATTTTTACTTTGCTATTCAATGTATAAAAATCAAATTTTTACTACGCTATTCAATATATAAAAATCGAAATTTTACTACGCTATTCAATATATAAAAATCGAATTTTTACTACGTTATTGAATATATAAAAATCGAATTTTTACTACGCTATTCAATATATATAAATCGAATTTTTACTACGCTATTCAATATATAAAAATCGAATTTTTACTACGCTATTCAATATATAAAAATCGAATTTTTACTTTGCTATTCAATATATAAAAATCGAATTTTTACTACGCTATTCAATATATAAAAATCCCGCCTTTTCAAATTAAAGATTTCACCTTTTCAATTTTAAAGATTTCGCCTTTTCAAATATAAAGATTTATATTTCTATTTCTTCTATAATATAAAAGATTATATTTTTATTATTTATATAATGTGAAAATTATATTTTCAACCTTTACATACGATAAAAATTATATTTTTAACTTCCTTATCATATAAAAATCATATCTTTAACTCTCTGATCGAATAAAAATTCTATCTCTAATTTTCCTATCGAATAAATTCAGTTTTAAAATCAAATAAAATGATAACTGGAAATAGAAAAATAAAATAAAAACTTACATAGAAATAGAAGGGAGAAGAGCAGAGTTCACTGTCGGAGGGAGGGGGGTTGACTGTCGCAGAAGAGAAAAGGGAAGGGGGAGGGAGGAGAGAGGGGCGGCGGGTCAGAGGGAGGTGCGGTGGCCTTAGGAGGGTGCGGTGGGGTCTGGGCTCGGATTGGGGGTGGGTCTTCGCGTTAGGAAGGAGCAGGGGAGGAGGAGGAAGAAGGAGGGCGGCGCAGCAGAGGATGGGGGGGTGCCTCGGGCGGCGGCGCGATGGTCGATTGGGGGGGGGCGTCGATTTGCTTTCTTTTTCTTTTTTTTTCTTTTTTTTATTTTCAAACTTTCTGAAATGAGAAGAGGAAGTAGGGGTAGGGGCTTTTATAAAAATATATATATTTATTATCGATTATTTCAAAAAGCAACTTTTAATTTCGAACTCGAAACGAGACCCACCGCCTGTCGTCCATAGCGTATTACCCCCATTCCGAACACAATGGGATATGTATCGTAGGCTGATTCGATCGTTTCGATCAGTTTCCGTCAAAATCAACATATAACTCTTTATATTGAATTCGAACGCGCATTTCAATTTACCGGGGTCACATACTAACTCGAAAAATTCCAGAAAAATATTTTCTAGCTTCGTATTGACGATACGGTCCTAACAAAACTAGTTTCGTCGAATTCTGAGACCATTGGAAAAATGACCATTTTCTAGTCGATTAAAATCAACTGAAACTGGTCAAACGCGTTTTCCTTCGCCACGCTCACATATTGATTCGAAAAATTACGAAATTTGGAATCTAGCAATAACTTTACATCACGGACCCAACAAAAGTGGTTTCGTCGAAATCCGAGGTCGTTTGCAAAATTCCCATTTTTAAGGGCTTGAATTCCATAGCGACTATTCAGAATTTTCAACTGGACATATCTTTTGATTCCCGCTATGAAATCTCAATTTTTTGGATTCGTTGGAAAGATATTATCAAATAGATCCTGTTATTTTTGGTTTCGCTAAAATCCGGATTGTTTTGCACCCGGTACATTCAATTGAAGTTTGAAATCGAACTACCGCGCCATTTTCAATTCCTTTTATAATTATATATAATTATTTATATTCTAAAGACGACGTATATAATATATACGTTCTAAATATATTCAAAATAAATTTCTCATCGATATTATTTAAAATAATTCATTTTAAATATTAAAAATTCGCTAAAATTGCCAAAATAAAAATTTTTAAACTGGCTCAGAATTTCCGGGTTATTACAATCTCCCCCACTTAAAACTTTTCGTCCCCGGAAAGGAACAAAGCCGAAAGTGGTTTGATCAATCAACTCTACGTTCGATCTGGCTTCCATTCTCCAAGTTTTCAGTTTCTGAGAATTTTCAAATTCTTCAAAAATTTGGCTAACACCCTAAATTTTCGAAAAATTTCGCCATAACCTCCCCTGCACCGGGAGCCACGGGAAAATCCCGAAATTGTCATATAGGCCTTCTGATCTCAAAAATAAAAAGAAAAAACCAAGCGGCTAGCCAAAAGGCTCATAAAATCATCATCACCCAAACAAAACAGTAAATTATAGTAGACATGTACCTATTTGTCGGGCAAACAAATTTTATTCTCTGCTCTAGCCTCCTTGCTATGACCTGTTCAATGTAAGTACATGTATATGCAAGCAAATGCGACCAATTTTCAATACAATTCAATATTCGGTTCAATTAGGCATAATGGTTCAAAATTATCAACCAAATAAACGAACAACACAAACATCAATCAATTAGTGGATTAACGTTTCAAATTCATAATTTTGATACATATACAAAAAATCATGTTTTTGATGCCAAATCACAACAATTAAATCTATCTATATAAGTTTTGGTTCTCACACCAGTCTAATGGAAATATATAGGTATCATACCTTCGAAACACGAACATAAATACTGATGATGCACGTGCTATCATCAGTACCATCTCCGGGCGACTAGAGTGTGATTCTACATCTATCCAATATATTAAAACTTCGAATATACGTTCATGACGCGTATATGCAAAACCTTTATATATTGGATTGTCCAAATTAATATAAATAAATTATTCAAATACATGTAAAATGATTTAAATTTTCAAACAAAATTGTTTTCATTTGAAAAATATACTGTTCACACTAGTTCTAGGATACTACTGATCCTATCTCTAACGAGTCATTCTAATTGGATATTGCTAATCCAATATCTGATGAATTCTTTCGTATGGTTCTAATGTGTCTTGTTCTCGAGCTCTATAAACCAAAGCTCTGATACCAAATGTGACGGCAAGGAATTTCGCTCGATCCGAATCGGTCGTTAAACCGATCTGGACTGTTCGAAACCCCTGATCGTTTGAGAACGGGACAAATCAGAACGTAGACGGAAGAACATTTCATTGTTATTACAACAATTCCATCAGATACAAGAATATACAGAGTATAAATGAATAAATTACATTCGATATATATCAGAGATTACAATAAATTACATAGCAGCGGAAAAATATACAAAACACAACTGAAAGTGTTACACGGATACAGAGCTTTCCGAGCATCGTTCCAGCTGTAAATCAGGATCCTATGAATATAAATCTGCAAAACCAAAACTACTAGCTGCCCGTGTAGAAAATAAGGGCACCCAGAGTTTAGGTTAAAACAATAAACTCCAGGTCAGTCATGTGACTGGTGTGAGAACTAAAACAGTTATTTAAAACTTTACTTTAAAAGAGGGTAATTCAAGGGACCACGCCGTATAACATGGAACGGGTTTCCTCCCAAGAATACCAGTGCATAGAATAAACAACGCAATGCTTTTTCGAAAAATGAAGCTATTATAAGACCCAGGTCCCATCACACAATGCAACGCAAGCCAGAGGATAGGGTTTTACCTTATAACAGCCAAACATGCTTGGTACGTTTAAAACAAATCATTTAATACTATAATAAGTGTATAGTGTCAAAACAATTTCAATCATAAATATAAATCATAGACGGCATAAGTGCCCCATACCACTATGTCGCCATACTAGGCTCTACAAATAAAGTCGAAATACATGTATTGGAAATTGGATTTCCGTCATGAGTCGAGGCAAGGGGCAAGCTCCTCTTCGCTTCGAGACACTCTAGCAAATGCCTTAGGACTACACACTCTAGGTAACCCCTGGATGCTTCAGGGCCGGTCCTCACTTACGTTAGAGGATTAGTATGCCTGAACACACGTTTCCCGGTCCTTACAGACCTAAAATCGAGGCGCCTCATCCAACAACCACATAGGTGAAAAGTATATAAATTCCAGGGCTGGTAAGTCACTGACACCACCAAAGCTAGAAAGAAACGTCGTGCTCTCCCTGCAGTCCTTATCCCGTTTTTGACTCATACCGAGGTGTGAGGCTCGCGAATTCACGTTATACACAAAGCTGCCACGTAGGCCGTGCTTTGATCATCCACCACAAGACTTTGCTTTTCAACAGAAGCCTTGATCCATGCAACTCAGCGTGCTACACAGGCAATTCATGCCATGCGATTGATATCTATCGATATATAACCTCTAAGCTCGTACGTCTCAGAGAAGGGCGTTAAGCAAGAGAATAAATTCTCCACCGCCAAACAGATATATATTTAACAGAAATCAATCAACACAGAATAAAATCCAATGTCAGACACACCATCCATTTACAAGTTCGTTCTAGGTCTGAACGAAACCGGAGGCACTTTCCTCGCATATCCATCGATCTCCAAGTACGTCTGGACGACCACCAACTGATTCCCTCATCTTGGGTGTACAGCCCAATCAAGATCATCAGTAATCACCCAAACGATGTAAAGACTTCCGATCTTCAACCACCGTCTTCATCTTCGACTTATCGTCGAATCGGTTATTCAGAATGGGTACAAACCCGGCCTTTCCGAACAACCCGCGTATATTAAAAACAAATGTTACACAAACGCAACATACGCCTCATTCCAATTCATTAGCCACTAACCATAAATCAGTAAGAGAGCAATTCCCCAAATATTAACCCCGAAGGCCGAAACCAACATCAGATCAATACCCAGAAACCATTCTTCTTAACTAACCTACAATTAGTTTCTAAATCTCAATTCTTAGGGAAAGGTTTCCATTAATTTTATCCAAGATAAATTCTTTGAAATTTATCCTTTAATCTTCCTTTGGATGTCATTTCAAACCAAATTATGGTTTTTCCCAAACTAGTCGAGATTAGCGAACCACACCGAAGTAATTATTTATTTTATTTCCCAATCCCAACCTATATATCCCATGAAGCAAAACTGGTAATACTCCATATCTAATGCTATGGTGTTATCAGTAAAATTAATTACCATTTCACGTTCAAATCTAATTAAAGATTTAACTATCGCTCTGGAGCAAAACTGGTGATACTCCATTCTCGCTCATTTGCCAAATTTGATAATTTAGATTATCAATTCACATTTCAATCTAATTGCAGATTCATTAAAACTCTCTTTACTGGGTTAAAGAACTAATGTCATCTAAAACACAGCTCACGATAAACCCAAATCACATTCTATTTATTATCGGGTTAAAGAACAAGTGTTATTTAAAACACCCTTCACGATAAACCCACAAATCAATTCTATTTACAACCCATTTCAAATCCGATTTATTTATTTAAAAATAAATGGGTTTTAATTTTATTTCAAAATTAATTCATTTCGATATAAATCTATTTTTATCTTTTCAAAAATGGAGTTTTCCATCCTAATTTGTCCCAAATCATTTCTTATGATTTTACCCAAATTATTACTATTTTTAATAATTTTATCAAGGCCCGTACAGTCGATTTCCATCAACGGCCATCGAACTGCACTTACAGCGACCTTTTCCAAATTTGATTTGGACGTATCTCCAAATCCAACCGTTAGATTTCAAATTTCTAATATTCGTTAGAAAGCTCTTTTCGATACGAACCCAACGGTTTCGGTTTTAGGAGAATCCGACGGTCGGATCTCCCGTAATGTCCATTTGAAATAAATGGTCGAAATTCACGAACTGCCGCGGCGCGGCGCGTTCTAGTCAAGCCATTATATTATATATATAATATATATAATATATATATTTCGTCGATTTCTATTTAAAACGAATTATATAAATAGTTTTTAATTCGTTTCAAAAACAATTTCAGCTTCCATTTCAATTCAAATCAAAATTGAATTCTTCCTTATAAATTCGTTTAAAATTCATTTCTATTTGATTTCAATTCAAATCGATTTTAATTCGATTCAAATTCATTTTTCTTTTCAATTCAATTCAATTCGAATTCGTTTTCTTTTCAATTCAAATTCGAATTCGTTTTCTATTCAATTCAATTCAAATTGGTTATCTATTCGATTCAATTCAAATTCGTTTTCTATTCGATTCAATTCAAATTCGTTTTCTATTCGATTCAATTCAAATTCGTTTTCTATTCGATTCAATTCAAATTGTTTTTCTATTCGATTCAATTCAAATTGGTTTTCTATTCGATTCAATTTAAATTCGTTTTCTATTTGATTCAATTCAAATTGGTTTTCTATTCGATTCAATTCAAATTGGTTTTCTATTCAATTCAATTCAAATTGGTTTTCTATTCGATTCAATTCAAATTCGTTTTCTATTCAATTCAATTCAAATTCGTTTTCTATTCAATTCAAATTCAATTCGTTTTCTAATTAAATCAAATTTGTTTTCTATTCAAATCAAATTCAATTCGTTTTCTAATTAAATCAAATTCGTTTTCTATTCAAATCAAATTCAATTCGTTTTCTAATTAAATCAAATTCGTTTTCTATTCAAATCAAATTCAATTCGTTTATAATCGATATAAATATCGTTCGCATCAAAATAGCGCATCTCTAATCAACACGGCTTTATACTCAACAAATGGATCTATATTTCTTTCAATACACGACTCTATATCTTTGTCAACACACGACTAATCTCAACGAATGAGTACTGTCCCCGTGTGACTATTTTTGTTATTTAATATATTTTATAAAAATTGTGGTATCTATCGTTTGATTTAAAATCAGACTCCAACCGTAAAGTAGTAAGAGAACGATTCCCTGGATATTAACCCCGAAGGCCGAAACCAACATCAGATCAATATCCAGGAGACCACTCATCTTATCTATTTTCCAGTTAGTTTCTAATTTTCTATATGATAAAGATGTAAATTTTATTGTTAAAATATTTCGTTCAACACATGACTAATCTCAACGGATGAGTACAGTCAACACATGAACCTTTACTTTATAATGATAAAGATGTAAATTTTATTGTTAAAATATTTCGTTCAACACATGACTAATCTCAACGGATGAGTACAGTCAACACATGAACCTTTATATTATAATATTCTTTATTTTCTAAATTGGAATGAGGCCCAATCAATTACCATATAAAGTTAATTATATGGATTCCATACAACACATGTATACAATAGCAACGATAAATAATCAACCATCATCCAAAGTGCACTACACTGTGTAAGCATCAAATATAGATATCTAACGCTTATAACAGCCTGTCAATCAATCGATCGACATACAACTAATTATTGGGATTAGTGTATGTCGTATTTTATCCCAATACCCGTGTGGGGTTTCAAATCAACAAACACAGATTTTTATTTTTGCAGTTGGGCGATGTGTAATATTTATCGACCCAATCAATATCAGTCAAATCAGTGTATATAAACAAATCGGCCGATTTGTTTATAACTATTTATTTACTCACATTCACGTTAAAAATTATATTTTTAACGATAAAATATTTTTAACTATATAAATATTTTATTTCCTTTCAACACATGAATATATTTCATTATCTATTTCACATCAATTTCACAAACAAATTTCACAACATATCAATCAAACAAATAAGCCATCCATGGTCTGTGGATGACGGGTGTCGGGTGCTACTAAACACCGTCTGCATCCTATTATATATATAACTAGAAAAAGAAATTTTGAAAGGTGAGAAGTTCTCACCGAAAGCTATCCCAACTTCACGACACTTCATTTATAGAAATCTTCGTCGTTCTCGCCTTTTTGTCACCTTCGTTTCCCGTATTCTCTACATATGTAAAAATCGAATTTTTACTTCGCTATTCAATATATAAAAATCGAATTTTTACTTTGCTATTCAATGTATAAAAATCAAATTTTTACTACGCTATTCAATATATAAAAATCGAATTTTTACTACGCTATTCAATATATAAAAATCGAATTTTTACTACGTTATTCAATATATAAAAATCGAATTTTTACTACGCTATTCAATATATATAAATCGAATTTTTACTACGCTATTCAATATATAAAAATCGAATTTTTACTACGCTATTCAATATATAAAAATCGAATTTTTACTTTGCTATTCAATATATAAAAATCGAATTTTTACTACGCTATTCAATATATAAAAATCCCGCCTTTTCAAATTAAAGATTTCGCCTTTTCAATTTTAAAGATTTCGCCTTTTCAAATATAAAGATTTATATTTCTATTTCTTCTATAATATAAAAGATTATATTTTTATTATTTATATAATGTGAAAATTATATTTTCAACCTTTACATACGATAAAAATTATATTTTTAACTTCCTTATCATATAAAAATCATATCTTTAACTCTCCGATCGAATAAAAATTCTATCTCTAATTTTCCTATCGAATAAATTCAGTTTTAAAATCAAATAAAATGAAAACTGGAAATAGAAAAATAAAATAAAAACTTACATAGAAATAGAAGGGAGAAGAGCAGAGTTCACTGTCGGAGGGAGGGGGTTGACTGTCGCAGAAGAGGAAAGGGAAGGGGGAGGGAGGAGAGAGGGGCGGCGGGTCAGAGGGAGGTGCGGTGGCCTTAGGAGGGTGCGGTGGGGTCTGGGCTCGGATTGGGGGTGGGTCTTCGCGTTAGGAAGGAGCAGGGGAGGAGGAAGAAGGAGGGCGGCGCAGCAGAGGATGGGGGGTGCCTCGCGCGGCGGCCTGATGGTCTTATGGGGGGGCGTCGATTTGCTTTTTTTTTTAACTTTCTGAAATGAGAAGAGGAAGTAGGGGTAGGGGCTTTTATAAAAATATATATATTTATTATCGATTATTTCAAAAAGCAACTTTTAATTTCGAACTCGAAACGAGACCCACCGCCTATCATCCATAGCGTATTACCCCCATTCCGAACACAATGGGATATGTATCGTAGGCTGATTCGATCGTTTCGATCAGTTTCCGTCAAAATCAACATATAACTCTATATATTGAATTCGAACGCGCATTTCAATTTACCGGGGTCACGTACTAACTCGAAAAATTCCAGAAAAATATTTTCTAGCTTCGTATTGACGATACGGTCCTAACAAAACTAGTTTCGTCGAATTCTGAGACCGTTGGAAAAATGACCATTTTCCAGTCGATTAAAATCAACTGAAACTGGTCAAACGCGTTTTCCTTCGCCACGCTCACATATTGATTCGAAAAATTACGAAATTTGGAATCTAGCAATAACTTTACATTACGGACCCAACAAAAGTGGTTTCATCGAAATCCGAGGTCGTTTGCAAAATTCCCATTTTTAAGGGCCTGAATTCCATAGCGACTATTCAGAATTTTCAACTGGACATATCTTTTCATTCCCACTATGAAATCTTAATTTTTCGGATTCGTTGGAAAGATATTATCAAATAGATCCTGTTATTTTTGGTTTCACTAAAATCCGGATTGTTTTGCACCCGGTACATTCAATTGAAGTTTGAAATCGAATTATCGAACTACCGCGCCATTTTCAATTCCTTTTATAATTATATATAATTATTTATATTCTAACGACGACATATATAATATATACGTTCTAAATATATTCAAAATAAATTTCTCGTCGATATTATTTAAAATAATTCATTTTAAATATTCAAAATTCGCTAAAATAAAAATTTTAAACTGGCTCAGAATTTCCGGGTTATTACAGGTGGAAACGCAAGTCCAACGGGTTTCATATGCGTGTGTGGACCCAGGCTGGTAGGTAAGACGTTGTTGCATCGTGTAGGTATAAGCCGTGCATTCTCAAGTTGTACCGGGTTGCCACTTTAGGGGAGTGATACACCCCACTGTGGGGCCAGCACGGGTATCTACGAGTAGGGAGCCGATCGAAAGTGGGTAGTGGGGTACACCTAGTGGAGATAGGGGCAGACGGCACCTATGTAGTCAGCTAGGGGTACGCAAGGCTATTTATATAGTTTCTGTGTGAAGCAAGTGGGATCAACCTTTAGGGTGACTGGTGCGGTGCAGTGTAGTAATTATTCGTTAGTAATTAGGTGTGCTTTTAACGTTTTCTTTATCTGCTCTTCCATACCCAAAGTCCATAGACATTTCCTTGTTTTCCAGTTTATGCCTTAGTCTAGTTATTTTGATAATAGTATTGTTATAATTATCATACTCGCCAGACTTTATGTCTGACCCCCCTCCATTTCTATCCTTTTTCCCCTCCAGGTCCTCAGGTTGGACCCGGCTCTAGTGGAGTTTGATTGGATTGCTTTATCTCTCTTTGGAAAGCTTGGACCGTTGAAGTAAAGTCCAGCTTGTTATCTTCTTTAATGGCTATTTATGTAATGGGATTATGTATTTTGTTTTATCAAGATGGATATTGTACTTGACTCTGATTTATGGTTTTATGATGTAACAAACATGTTTAATTTCCGCTGCAATAAAATGAAGTTTTAGATTTCCAAGTACTACTTATTATCTGTCTTGTTGTAATTTTTCTGTTCTATATTCACTTAAAACCTCCATGGAAGTTAATGCATTCCCTTTGTGAGTGACATTAATGGACGTGGGGTGTTCACGTGGTATCAGAGCTTAAGGTTTCCAGAACAGATAATTTTTTTAGAAAAACTATTTTTCTAAAGTATTTTTGGAAGAAGTGTTTTCAAAACCATGTCTTAATGAGTAATTTAAAGAGGAAAGTTTTTAAGAAAAACATAATCCCCAATAGCCATATCTTTATCTTTCGAATTCTCCATTTTGAATCTTTCCTTTTTCGTTTCAGCATGGCTGAAGATCTTAACCTACCTGACGGTGTAACGATACCAGGATGGTATAGGATGTTATTAGAGGCTAGGGCCGTTGCAGGTCCAGCCAATGTTCCTCCACCACCAGTTGCACCCGCTCCTCCTCCTCCTCCTCGCGCTGATACTTTTGCAAAGACGTGCAAGGAATTTAAGGCTATGGGTGGAAAACCTTTTCAAGGGTTAGAAACATTTGTAGAAGCTAGAGATTGGCTTAGGGAGGTGGAAGAATTGCTAGAAATCTTTGAAGTAGAAGAAGGGAGGAAAGTCAAATTAGCAGCTTGGTTAATGAAGGGAGAGGCCTCACTTTGGTGGGAGGTCACTAATGGGGAGCGTCCTGTTGACTCTTGGGCGGATTTCAAACGTAAGTTTGAGGCAAAGTTTCTCTCAAGGGCAGAAGAGAAACTATATATGGAAAGGTTCTTGACAATAAAGCAAGGAAGCTCATCAGTGAAAGAATATGTCAACAAATTTAATCAGTTAGCAAGGTTTGGCTTGGACTTAGTGAACACACCGGAGAAGAAGGAGCTGAGATTCGTTAATGGATTGAATGAACCATTGCAAGGGTTTTCTATGACCCACATCCCTATGGGGGCCACCTTTGAGAAGCTAGTAGACATGGCACTCATGCACGAGGAGAAAGGCACCAAAGCTGATAAGGCACCCGAGAAGAAAGGGGATCAGAAGAAACCACAACTGCAAAACAAGAAGGGTGGTAAAGACAATAATGGCAAGGGAAAGGAGAAATGCTTTAACTGTGGGACACCAGGCCATCTCAGCAAGGATTGCCGAAAGAAAAAGAAGACTGGCTGTTTTCACTGTGGCGAAGCAGGACATCTAGTGAAGGACTGCCCAAAGAAGGGGCAGAGGACAGGGTCTACCTCGGGAGGACAGGTGCAGGCTCTTATGGCACCAGGGCAGGCAAGGGGACAAGTTCAAGCTCTCGCGGTCCCACCACTGCAAGAACGAGGTAGAGCCATTTCTGTTGAAAGCTTAGTTTTTCTGTTTGATCATCCTATCCGTACTTTATACGATTCGGGCGCATCGCATTCGTTTATCTCTACATCATTAGTTGAATCACTACACTTAAACACCAGTTTAGTAGAGGATCCCTCAGTTGTTTCGAATCCAATTGGGGGCTCAGCTTATTTGTCCATGATGTCTTTGGATTTGAAAATTTCGATACTTAGCGTTGAGTTTAGATGTGATGCTTATGTTTTGGGCTTCACGGGCTATGGGCTAATTTTAGGAATGGATTGGTTATCCAGAAATAGGGTCGTTCTTGATTGTGAAAGGAGAGTAGTTAGGCTCATGACTCGCCTTGGTAACGCTCTCGAAATCTTTTGTAATCCCATAAATTCCGTTATGCTAAGTTATCTAGAATCGCTTGACGCGTCGGTGGAAAATCTACGATCTGTTAGAGTGGTCCGAGAATATTCGGATGTGTTTGAGGAGGTGAAGGGCTTACCTCCGAAGCGGGAGATAGATTTTCGAATATATCTTGTGCATAATGCAAAACCAGTATCTTTGCCAGTACGCCACATGGCTCCACGTGAAAGGAGGGAACTCAATAAGCAAGTAAAGGAGTTGCTTGAGAACGGGTTCATAAGGCGAAGTATATCGGAGTGGGTTGCTCCAGTAGTATTTGCCACGAAGGAGGATGGGTCCCTTAGACTTTGTGTGGACTATAGAGAACTTAATAAACTTACTAAGAAAAACAGACACCCACTGCCGAGGATTGACGATCTCTTCGATCAATTAGTTGGCGCCTCAGTGTTTTCGCAGTTGGACCTAGCCACTGGTTTCCATCAGTTGAGAGTGGCTGAGGATAGCATAGACAAGACTGCCTTTAGGACTCCGGACAGTTTCTATGAATGGCTAGTGATGCCCTTCGGTTTGACAAACGCCCCCGCATACTTTGTTGATTTGATGAGTAGGGTGTTTAGGGAGTACCTTAATAAATTCGTGGTAGTCTTTGTAGACGACATCTTGATCTTTTCTAAGGATGAAGAAGAGCATGCCCTACATCTTAGGGAAGTGTTGGAGACCCTATGAGCGCATAACCTTAAAGCTAAATTTTCTAAGTGTCACTTCTGGAGGAAGGAAGTACGATTCTTAGGGCATGTGGTTTCCAAAGAAGGGATAGCGGTGGATCCCGCGAAGGTGGTGGCCATCCAGGATTGGAAGGTCCCTAAAAATGCTACCGAAGTGAGAAGTTTCTTGGGGTTGGCTGGCTACTATAGGAAGTTTATCAAAGACTTCGCAAAGATATCAGCTCCATTAACATGCTTGATGAAGAAGAACCTAGTTTTCACGTGGGACGTAGATTGTGATGATGCGTTCCAACGTTTAAAGAGAGCTTTGACCTCAGCCCCAGTCTTAGTATTGCCAGACGGGAGTAAGCCATTTACTGTTTATACTGACGCTTGTGGGACAGGACTAGGCGCAGTCTTAATGCAAGAGGGAAGGGTAATAGCCAATGGTGGAAGGCAGTTTAGAGCGCATGAGAAGAATTACCCCACGCATGACCTAGAGTTGGCCGCTATTGTTTTTGCGCTTAAGTCTTGGCGTCATTATCTTCTTGGCGAGAAATTCGAATTATTCACTGACCACAAATCGCTAAAATACTTATTCTCTTAGAAGGACTTGAACTTAAGGCAGCAAAGGTGGATGGAGTTCTTAGCATCCTACGACTTCGAGATAGCATATACCCCTGACAAGGGTAACGTATTGGCCGATTCCTTAAGTAGAAAAAGATTTTCCTTAAGTCCTTTGTTTGTTGAGCGGCGAAGCTTAGAATTCATTTCGACGTTTGACTTTTGACCTTCCATTGACTTTGTACCCGGTTTGCTAGCATCCTTGGAGGTCAGACCTACGCTTTTGGGACGGATTGGCGAGGCACAGCGAGACGACCACAGTTGGTTGAGTTAGTAGAAAAGCTCAAAGGAGGGGAGTCATCAAGCCATCTCCGTAGGTATACCCTAGATGATAAGGGTTGGTTACATAGGGATGGTAGACTTTGTGTACCAAAAGACGATGACCTAAGGAAGACCATTCTTGATGATGCACATCGTTCGAAGATGACCATCCATCCCGGTGGAGACAAGATGTACATGGATATGAGACGAGTTTACTTTTGGGTCGGCATGAAGAAAGACGTGGCCGAGTATGTCGCTAGATGCTTGGTGTGCCAACAAGTAAAAGCGGAGCAAAAGAAACCCGGTGGGTTGCTTCACCCATTGGAGGTTCCACTATGGAAGTGGGAAAGCGTCTCGATGGACTTTATTGACGGATTACCGCGATCAAGGAAGGGTAATACGGGAATTTGGGTTATAGTAGATAGACTTACTAAGAGCTCCCATTTCATTCCCGTGAAGAGTAAGAGAACTGCTCCATGGTTAGCTTCTGTATACGTCCGAGAAATAGTTCGTTTGCACGGTGTTCCTTCTAGCATAGTGAGCGACCGCGATCCTATTTTCACTAGCGAATTTTGGAGAAGCCTGCAAGAAGCGGTAGGGACTCTGTTATGTTTGAGCACCGCATATCATCCTCAGACGGACGGCCAAACCGAGAGGGTGAATCGTATTCTAGAGGATCTTTTGAGGCTATGTATCCTAGACTTTGTGGGTACGTGGGAAGAGCATCTTCCGTTGGTGGAATTCGCATATAATAACAGCTTTCAGTCTAGCATTGGCATGGCACCTTTCGAAGCTCTTTATGGACGACCTTGTCGTTTACCTACATGTTGGTGGGAATCTACGGATAAGATCTTACTTGGGCCCGATATGATTAGAGAGACTTCGGAAAAGATCGACTTGAATCGAAGGAGGATGAAGACGGCGCAAGATAGGCAGAAATCTTATGCGGATAAGAGGAGGTCAGATCTTGAGTTTGATGTTGGGGACATGGTCTTTATCAAAGTGTCTCCATTATGGAACGTTGTTCGCTTTGGGTCCGTTAGGAAATTAGCACCAAGGTTCGTAGGGCCATTTCATATTAAGGAAAAGATTGGACAGATGGCGTATAGAGTGGAGTTGCCTGAGAGACTTAGTGGTGTACATGACGTATTCCATGTGTCACATTTGAGGAAGTGCTTGCATGAGACCGCGGAGCTGGTAGAGCCGAACTTGCTTAGAGAGGTGGAGATCGAGCGTGATGCGACGATTCGAAGAGCTCCTACGCGCATTCTTGGGTCAGAGACTAAGAAGCTGAGAAATCGAGAGGTCAGACTAGTCAAAGTACAATGGGAAGATGACGAAAGCAACGCTACTTGGGAGACGGAAGAGAAGATGCGTTCGTTGTACCCTTTTCTTTTTGAGGGTATGTCCTTTAATTTCTCCTTTATTGCTTATCTTGTACTTAACTTACCTTTAGAGTATCCTCTCGCTTGTATCTTTGACCTTTAGTTAGGGTAATCCTATGGTTGAAACATGTGTTTGAAACATGTTATGTATGATGGATGCAAAGTGGATGCAAGTGTTTGCTAGTGGTTGCTCGTGGACGCATATACACACACTATTAGGCACTAGATCGGCTCAGTCACTTCATATTGCATATTGCATATAAATGGATGTATTTAGTAAAATGGATGTATGAGGATTTGTTTTTATCATATGGATGCTGCATTCAGATGATGATTGTGCACGCATATAGAGATAATATGTAGCATTAAGGAACTTTTGCATACATAATGGACGCATGGCACTATCATGATTTGCATTAAGGAGGTCAACTGAATCAGTGAACCGCCTGATTTTGCATTAGATATGGACATATACACACACTGTGCATTTAAACATGAAAGCATTAGAAGTCTATAAGGACAATGGATGCCTGTGTTTGATGGTTGAGTATATGGATGGTTGGATGTTAGGATATACATTCTTCTTAACTTGAAGATTTCGGGGTCGAAATCCTTTAAGGAGGGGAGAATGTAACACCCCGTAATTCTATTAATATTAATATTCACAAACTAAAGAATAACTAATCTCAGATGTGAGAATTGTGGGAAACGGGTTGCGCCATTGTGTTCGTCTCGGAATTCTGGTTGAAATAGAGTCCGAGTTTGCATGATTTGGACTTTGTATGAAGAAGTTATGGCCATCGGAAGTTTCAGAAAATTCAAAAAAGACTGGGGAGTCGACTGGGCAGTCGACCCCCCCCCCCCCCCCCGGGTCGACCTATCCAGGCGGCTAGGGTTTTGACTGAGCCCAATCTTGAGTTGTTGATGTGTCTTTAGGGCTGAGTTGGCAAATTAAATGGTTCAGTTTAGTTCTGAGTTGATCTGACAGTCTAAGTAAACCCTAAACTCTATAAATACCTAGGTAGTCTCTCACTCTAATTCACATGAAAAATAGAATAGCCACCGTCATACCGCCGCCATGGAACTCAGTGTAGCCGCCGCCAACTAAGAAGGAAGAAAAGCTAATCAAATTCTAATTCTACTCAACTCTAAAGCAAATCAAGACTCTCTTTTCTTCTCTAAATTGTGAGTATGATGATCTTAACAAGATTATTGTTAAACTAATTAGATTAAGTTATGAATGGATAATAAGTGAATGATGTGGATTGTCATATATGTTGTTGTAAACCTTAGGCTATCATGTATGTTGTAAATCCTATGTTATGTGATGATGATATCCTATATGTTGTAAATCATGCTATGATGATATTGTATAGGTTGTAGTTTTCTATGCTAAATTGTGATGAATCATACATGTTATAAAGTCATGATGTTATTGTCTATGCTAGTTAGTTCATGTTAATCAAGTCATAATGTTGATATTATTTGGGCTATGTTGATGACAAATCATGTATGCAAGTTTAGATTGATTAGTAAAGGTTATGAACATATGCCATGACATCTATTTAGATCTAGAACTATGACATCTAGAATTATGCTATGACATATGTGAATTCTATGTATTAGATGCTAGTTCACACCATCATTATGTTGCATAAAACTCCATATGCAAGTTCATACATAAATTTGGGTTATGATCATATCATGTAAATTGTGACATTTAACAAGTTGACACCTTCAGATCCTTAACATGTGTAGTTTATGCAAGTTTCACCCCTATATGATTAAATTTATTTTATTTGCCTATATGTTGTGATAATTTATCTTTGTGCTATGAGTTAGACTATTCGAGTCTAACGTATACTTTGCGTTGAATAAGCGAATGTACAACGTGGGGTAGAGGTAATATTAAGGATTCAATATTAAGAAGTTGGGGTGCAATTGATATGATTTTGCATGCCATGAGTGGATGGCCATAATTGAGTCAATTATGGACATCATTAAAATTGGAGTTAATTAATAATTTGAATAGGGAATTATTAAAACTGGGGTAAAAGATTATAAGTGATAATCAATGCTTAGGACACGAGGTTGGACTCGTTTGTGACGTAAACCTGCCCGGACCCGCCCGGCAAATCCAGTGGTCACAAATGTCAGCCCAATGTGAGAGGTCCTAGGCCTAAATTAAAGCATAACAGTTGTAAAGACACGAGGTTGGACTCTTTTATGGTGTAAGACTGCCCGGACCCGCCCGGCAAATCCAGCTGTCATAAACGCTAGTCTAATGTGAGAGGTCTTTATGAGGTTATGGCCTGAATAAATTAAGAAATACTTAACCAGATAAACATGTAAGGTGGGACATGGGGGTTAAGTAGGTGCCTTGGGTGGCATGAGGAATCTAGTGGGTGCCCTTAGTGGCATGTGAAATACGATTAGTAAGACTTAACCAAACACACATGTAAATGAACATGACTAAGAGGGTTAAGTGGGATATACTTGTGGTGACAAGCTTAGGTGGGTAGCTTGTGGGGGCCCATTTCAACCAGTATCCCAAACGTATCTTTGTGGGCTCAACCCAAGTCGAGGACGGGACACGCATACTGGGTTTGACTATAAGAGGCCAAAACGGGGAGCGGTGGCAATGCAAGTCCAACGGGTTTCATATGCGTGTGTGGACCCGGGCTGGTAGGTAAGACGTTGTTGCATCGTGTAGGTATAAGCCAGGCATTCTCAAGTTGTATCGGGTTGCCACTTTTGGGGAGTGATACACCCCACTGTGGGGCCAGCACGGGTATCTACGAGTAGGGAGCCGATCGAAAGTGGGTAGTGGGGTACACCTAGTGGAGATAGGGGAAGACGGCACCTATGTAGTCAGCTAGGGGTACGCAAGGCTATTTATATTGTTTCTGTGTGAAGCAAGCGGGATCAACCTTTAGGGTGACTAGTGCGGTGCAGTGTAGTAATGTGCGGTGCAGTGTAGTAATTATTCATTGGTAATTAGGTGTGCTTTTAACGTTATCTTTATCTGCTCTTCCATACCCAAAGTCCATATATATTTCCTTGTTTTCCAGTTTATGCCTTAGTCTAGTTATTTTGATAATAGTATTGTTAGAATTATCATACTCGCCAGACTTTATGTCTGACCCCCCTCCATTTCTATCCTTTTTCCCCTCCAGGTCCTCAGGCTGGACCCAGCTCTAGTGGAGTTTGATTGGATTGCTTTATCTCTCTTTGGAAAGCTTGGACCGTTGAAGTAAAGTCCAGCTTGTTATCTTCTTTAATGGCTATTTATGTAATGGGATTATGTATGCTTTTTTATCAAGATGGATACTGTACTTGACTCTGATTTATGGTTTTATGATGTAACAAACATGTTTAATTTCCGCTGCAATAAAATGAAGTTTTAGATTTCCAAGTACTACTTATTATCTGTCTTGTTGTAATTTTTCTGTTCTATATTCACTTAAAACCTCCATGGAAGTTAATGCATTCCCTTTGTGAGTGACATTAATGGACGTGGGGTGTTACAATATGATAGACATAAACTGAAAACATGATAGTATCATAACTAATGGAGTGTAGTCTAGAATCGAATACACTATCGAACCCACACTATATCTCTGCATTTACTAGGATTATTCTAACTGGCACCCCATGCTGAGGGTGAAGTGATCCTTTTGTTTTTACTAAAGATCGGCTCCTACTCGTACGTGTGTCTTACGGCTACCCCAAGAAGTGTAGATACCTATGATGGTCCCACCATGGGGTGTATCAAGACCCATGGCGGCGGCCCCGACACAATTACTAGAAGACATAGGTTATACTACTGGTGCCCCCAGTGCCCTGCTTGTCTGCTCCGGAGTGCATGCACGACCACACACCGTTAGACCTACACTGTGCACCCAACATTTGCCGTTATTTGACCACTTACAATCAGCCCAGTAATCGTGCCCCCACCCTGCCTAGTTTCAGGGTACCGTTGATACCTAAATTGGGTTACTGCTGAAACGGGTCCCTACGTTACTAGGTTTTTCTAGTCAAACATGTTAAGTGGTTAAGTGTCTGTATATACCTAACCCCACCCATCAATATTTGTTAACATGTTGAATCTTTGGCTAAGTGTTTTTAGTTGACTTAACCCTACCACCTGTCCTTAGCCTTTTAGAGCACCGACCACTCACATTAGACAGATATCACCACGGTTACTGGATGTGCCGGTTGGTTCCAGGCAGGTTTACACCGTAGTTCGGTCTAACCTCGGGTCTTTATTGGGCTCAATGTTTGACCAACCACATTGGATATGTATTGTTGTGACTACTGGACAGCCGGGCGGGTCCGGGCAGGTTTATGTCACAACTCAATCCAACCTCGGGTCAAACATGTCGTCTTTTCTAGATTTACATATTTCATTATTTATGTAAATGTCATGTCGTCTTTTAATTTGGTTATAACAATTTATACCACTAAAAATGTCACAGTCGTTGGCACGCGCCAAACATGCCAACATGTTTATTATATCATGTTTTTACACCCAACGCTATTACCCCCGTTTGTACGTACTAATGTTGGGCTCGACACAATTCTGCCCAACTTGATAAACGCTAGAAAAGGGGAAATTCAGAACATATAATATTTCTATGATACATAGAAGGTGTAGCGCATGAACTTGCAAATTGGCATTAACATAAACATTGGACCATGTGAACTTGCATTCGAAAATTGGCATACAACTAAATGGGTGTCACATAGGATGGCATATGTAGATTTATACAAACTTGGGTTTTAACATATTAACTTGGCATAATGACGAACACAAAACTAGCATGTTGTAAATTAACCCAAAAATGTCCAAATCTAATATATAGTCTATTTCCACATGAACTTGCATAGTTTATGTAACCCAAACTGCATTTAACATAGTTCTAATCATACTTGTAATGGATTTAAGATGTATACATAAGTTTTGAGTCATGTATCATAAAGGATTTCAGATCTAGGGTGTGTTTACATAAGTATATGGCCCATGATATCAACATAAACATAAAGGGGATATTAACATAAACATGAGAGGGATCTAATCATAGACTTTGCCACAAACTTGCAGTTACCATTACTTTCATATACAAACGTATAATAAACTTGCATCGATCCATTTATGCCCCAAATCAATACACCAAAAACAATCACAATAGAAACATTACAATACACAAGATCTACATTATTATAATGATACAATTCTATTCCCAATTACATCGAATCACATCATAATTTTATTCAAATTCTGAAAGACCGCTATACTTACAATGTGTGACGAGATCTTGTTTTCTGATTTCTGTTTTCTGAATTTGGAGGTGCTCTCCTTTGGGTAGCAATTTGTTGATTGATTTGATTAGACTTTAATTTGCTTCTTAGTTTGATTCTTGGCGGCTACGATCAACTCCTTCCTGACAGCATGACGACTCCTCTCTTATTTTCTTATGTGAATTAGTTAAGTCTTAGTGTGTATTTATAGAGTTTTCAAGTAAATTTGAGCCGTCAGATGCAAACAGGGAGGGAAATCAGACCGTACAGCACACCAGAAGTCGAACCAGGGTCAGACCCACCTGGTCAGGCCGACCAGGCAAGTCGACCTGTAGGTCGACACCCAAGTCGACTGCGTAGTCAACCTGGGGGGGGCCAGGTCGACTGCCCAGTCGACACTAGTGTCGACCTGGTCACTGGGCGGGAGTTTTCCCGCCCAGCCCAGTTTGAACTCGAATTTCAAATTTTAAACGTGATCTGAGCTGTTTTTGAATTCAAATTTATTCTAAAACTTCCGGAGGTCATAACTCCTTCATACGGAGTCCGATTCACGCAAACTCGGACTCTATCTTAACCAAAATTCCGAGACGAACGCAATGGCGTAAGCCATTTCCCTTAATTCTTTCATTAAAATTAATTATACTTTAATTTATGAATTTCACTGTTATAGAATATACAGGGTGTTACATTCTCCCCCACTTAAAAAGATTTCGTCCCCGAAATCTTCAAGTTTAGGAAGAATGTATATCCTACCATCTAATCGTCCATCTACTCAACCAACAAACACAGGTGTCCATTGTCCTTAAAGACTTCTAATGCTTTTTGATCATATGCATTGTGTGTGTAAATGTCCCTATCTAATGCAGAAATCAGGCGGTCGACTGATTCAGTTGACCTCCTAAATGCGAATCATGTAAGTGTCATGAATTCATTATGTATGCAAAAAAAAAATTCCTACTCATAATTCTACATGAGTGCACGACTATTCATACAAATGCGACAACCATATGACAGCATATAAAATTTCAACCACATATGAACGAGAATACATATATGAATATGCAGTATGAAGTGACTGAGCCGATCTAAAGCCTAGGGTGTGTGTGTATATGCATCCACGAGCAACCACTAGCAATCACTTGCAACCACTTCCAGCCATAATCCATAACATGTTTTCAAATACATGTTTGCATCCATTTGTTTTATACCTAAAGAGTTAGGAAAAGGACCGAGGAGATATACCTAAAAAGATAGATAAAGCATAACTTAAGGAAAAAGAGAGATCAAAGATGCACCCTCAAAAAGAAAAGGGTGGGCAGCGCGTATTCTGTCCTCAGTTTCCCAAGTCGCGTCTTCCTCGGCGTCGCTCCACTGAACTTTGATGAGCTTGACTTCGCGGTTGCGTAGATTTTTCACTTCAGTTCCTAAGATGCATGTTGGAACTCTTCTTACAGTTGCTTCACTTCCACTTCAGCTTCTTCTAGAATGCTAGGCTCCACTATTTCAGCAGACTCGTGTAAACACTTTCGGAGGTGAGAAACATGAAAGACGTTGTGAATTCCGGCCAGTTTTTCAGGTAGCTCTAATCTATATGCCATCTTCCCAACCTTCTCGATGATAGGAAATGGTCCTACAAATCTCGGTGCTAGCTTCCCAGTGGATCCAAAACGAACAACGTTCCTTAGAGGAGATACTTTAAGAAAAACTCTGTCCCCAACCTCAAACTCAAGGTCGGTCCTTCTCTTGTCGGCGTAGGATTTCTGTCTATCTTGGGCCGTCTTCATCCTTCTTCGAATCAAGTCCACTTTTTCTGAAGTTTCTCTGATCATGTCTGGACCAAGGATAACCTTATCTGTAGACTCCCACCAACAAGTTGGTGACTTGCACCGTCTTCCATACAATGCTTCGAAGGGTGCCATGCCTATGGTAGCTTGGAAGCTATTGTTGTAAGCAAACTCCACTAAGGGAAGGTGATCCTCCCATGTCCCTCCAAAATCTAGAACGCAAAGTCTCAAAAGATCCACTAAAACTCTATTCACCCTTTCCGTCTGTCCATCGGTCTGGGGGTGATAGGTCGTGCTCAAACATAACTGTGTGCCTACAGCTTCTTACAAACTTTGTCAAAACTCGCTTGTGAAGATAGGGTCTCGGTCACTAACAATGCTGGAGGGTATCCCATAGAGTTGAACTATCTCCTTGATGTAAAGAGACGCTAAAGATGAGACGGTCCTTCTACTCTTGACAGGTAAAAAGTGGGCGCTCTAAGTAAGCCTATCCACTATTACCCAAATGCTAGTATAGCCTCTTCTGGACCTAGGCAGCCCATCAACGAAGTCCATTGAAATGCTATCCCACTTCCACTGTGGGACCTCTAGGGGATGAAGTAGTCCTCCAGGCTTCTTCTGTTCCGCCTTGACCTGTTGGCATACTATACACTTAGAAATGTAATCTGCCACATCCTTCTTCATGCCGTTCCAAAAGAAAACTCTTTTCATGTCCTTGTACATTTTGTCTCCGCCTGGATGTATTGTCATCTTGGAATGATGTGCTTCCTCGAGGATCTTCTTTACCAATTCTCTCGCTTGTGGGACGCATAGTCTTCCGTCGTGTCTCAGCTAGCCTTTATCATCAATAGAGTATCTACTGAGGTGACTAGAAGTCTCACCCCTAATTAGCTTATCAACCACTTCAACTAGCTGAGGGTCCTCACGTTGTTCCGTCCCTATTGTGTCCAAAAGAGTAGGGCGCACCTCAAGAGATGATAACAAACCCGGTATGAAATCAGAGGAGGGCCTAAAGTTAAAGCTGGCTATATACTCTAGGCTTTGCCTTTCTACAAAGAGTGGGCTTAGGGTCAGTTTCTTTCTACTCAAGGCATCTGCCACCACATTGCCCTTTCCTGGAGTATAGGAAATCTCGAAGTCATACGAGGCAAGAAACTCCATCCATCTTTGCAGCCTCAAGTTAAGATCTTTCTACGAGAAAAGATATTTCAACGATTTATGGTCAGTGTAAAGTTCGAACTTCTTACCTAAGAGATAATGTCGCCAAGACTAAAGTGCAAAGACGATGGCGGCTAACTCAAGATCGTGGGTCGGGTAGTTCTTTTCATGAACTTTCAATTGCCTTTCACCATAAGCAACTACCCTCCCTTCTTACATCAAGACAGCGCCTAGCCCTGTCCCACATGCATATGTATAAACTGTGAACATCTTGCTTCCGTCTGGCAGAGTCAGGACTGGGGCTGTTGTAAGAGCCCTTTTTAGGCGTTGGAAAGCCAACTCGCAGTCCAAGTCCCAATTGAACACTAGATTCTTCTTTGTCAGCCTTGTGAGTGGAGCTGAGATTTTTGCAAAATCCCTTATGAACTTTCGATAGAAAAAGGCTAGCCCAAGAAAGCTTCGGACTTCGGTTGCATTCTTTGGTGCCTTCCAATCCTGCACCGCAACTACCTTTGCGGGGTCCACGGCCAACCCTTCTTTGGATACAACATGCCCAAGAAATCTTACTTCTTCCCTCCAAAAATGGCATTTTGAAAATTTTGCCTTTAGCTGATGTGCTCGGAGAGTATCCATGACTTCCTTCAGATGTTGAGCATGCTCTTCCTCACTCTTTGAAAAGATCAAGATATCGTCTACGAAGACAACCACAAACTTGTTGAGGAATTCTCTGAACACTCTGCTGATTAGGTCGCATGACAAGCCACTCAAGGAAACCGTCTGGGGTTCTGAATGCCGTTTTATCAATACTATCCTCGGCTACTCTTAGATGATGAAACCCAGTTGCTAGATCAAGTTGGGAGAAAACCGACGCGCCTACAAGCTGATCAAACAAATCGTCGATTCGGGGAAGAGGGTGCCTATTTTTCTTGGTCAGCTTGTTTAACTCCCTATAGTCAACATAGAGGCGAAGCGAACCGTCTGCTTTGGTTGCGAACACCACTGGAGCACCCCATTATGAAATGCTCCTTCTAATAAACCCCTTTTCTAGAAGCTCTTTAACCTGCTTACTGAGCTCCTTTCTCTCTTTTGGAGCCATATGTCTGACAAGTAAAACTACGGGCTTTGCATTTTCTACAAGATAGATACGGAAGTCTATTTCCCGCTTCGGAGGTAAGCCTTTCACCTCCTCGAAGACATCCGGATATTCCTGGACTACTCTAACCGACTGTAAATTTTCGTCAAAAGCATCAAGCGACTCTAGATAACTAAGCATAACAGCATTCAAAGGGTTACAGGAAATTTCTAGAGTGTTACCAAGCCGAGTCAAGAGTCTAACTACTCTTTTCTCACAATCAAGAATGGCACCGTTACTGGATAACCAGTCCATGCCTAAGATCAAACCATACCCCGAGAAGCCTAGAACAAAGGCATTACAACTAAACTCAACACTGAGAATAGAGATTTTCAAACCCAAACAAACCATTGACAAGTAAGCGGAGCCCCCAATTGGATTTGAAACTACTAAGGGATCCTCAACCATACTAGTGTCTAGATGCAGAGATTCTACTAAAGCAGATGAAATAAAGGAGTGTGATGCACCAGAGTCAAAAAGTGTGTGAACTGGATGATCATAAAGATAGACTATACTTTCTACAGAAATATTACTACCTCGTTCCTATGGAGGTGTTGCAAGAGCATGAACTTGACCCCCTGAAGTAGATCCAGCTTTCTGTCCCTGCCCTTTCTTCTTTGGGCAGTCCTTAGCTTGGTGCCCAGTCTCTCCGCAATGAAAGCAACCTCCCATCTTTGCGTTCTTCTTCCGACAGTCTTTCTCTATATATCCAACTATGCCACAAAAATGACACTTTCTCTTCTCACGGGACTTCTTGTTCTTTCCCCCTTTCTTAAAGTCTGTCTTCCTAGCCTGTAAACCTTCTTTCTTTTCCTCAACCTTAGTCTCCTTCTTGTCGTGGTCTTCCTCACGTTGCAACGCCATGTCCACCAAGCTTTCGTAAGTCGCTCCCGTGGACACATGGGTCATGGCAAGGCTGTGTATAGGCTCATTCAGACCTTTGACGAAGCGAAGCGCCTTCTTGTGTTGGGTATTTACTAAGTCTAGCCCAAATCTGGCTAGCTGATTGAACTGATTAACGTACTCCCTGACCGTCATGCTTCCCTGTTTAAGATTCAAGAACTTCTCTATTTGCAGGCTCCTTTCAGATTGGGAGAGGAATTTCAGTTCAAACCTTGTCCTAAAATCATCCCAAATTTCCACTGCCCTCTGAGCATTAGTGATCTCCCTCCAATAGGAGGCCTCATCTTTGAGTAACCACACTGCTAGATGTATCTTTTGCCTGTCATCAACGCCGAAGATGTCAAACAGATCCTCAGTCTCCTTTAGCCAATTTCTTGCTCCTACAAAAGGCTCAGTTCCATGGAAGTCCTTTCCACCCATAGATTTGAAGTCTCTACATGTTTTGGCAAAAGCATTTCCAAGAGGAGGGGCAGGAGGAGGAGGAGGAACCGCTGCCACTGGAGGAGGAATGTTTGCTGGGCCCGCGTCATTGGCCCTTGCTTCTAAGTACCTCCTAAACCAGCCGGGTATCGTTACTCCTTCAGGAATGTTAAGGTCTCCAGACATGCTGAAACAGAAAGGAAAGATTCAAAACGAAGGATAGAGGGAGATAGTACACATGGCTTTGGGGGATCATGCCTTTTAAAATATAACACTTTTTCTAAAAAAAATGCTTCTTTATACTTTCTTTTGAAAATAATATCAAAAACTTTATCTTATCTGGTAAACCTATGCTCTGATACCAAGTGAAACACCCCACCTCCGTTAGGGTCACTCACAAAGGGAATGCCCTAATTTTGGTGGAGGTTTATAAGTATAAGTCACAGATACACAAGACATATATAAATACACATATTTTTAAACAGCGGAAACAACAGCAACTTTTATTTCATCAAAATCCGTGTTACACAAACCATACCATAATAGTCTTACAATACTTCCAAAAACATTACATTTCCATAACTGTCTTGATTATCAAAGAAGCATAAAACATAAAATAAAGCAATAAAATCCCCATAATGATATCCAAAGCCATGATCCAAGCCAAAGAGATCCAAACCGTACATCTACTGTCTTCAAGCTTGCAAAAGAGTCTGACTAAGCTGAGTTGTTTCCTCCCTGTGGACCTGGGGGGAGGAACGAAAGAAAAGAAGACGAAAAGAAAAATGGAGTCAGACATAAAGCCTGAGTAAATCTAGTGGTTTTTCAGTATGTGAATAAGAAAAGGATATGATAGACATAAACTGAAAACAGGATAGTATCATAACTAAGGGAGTGTAGTCTAGAATCGAATACACTATCGAAACCACACTATATCTCTGCATTTACTAGGATTATTCTAACTGGCACCCATGCTGAGGGTGAAGTGATCCTTTTTGTTTTTACTAAAGATCGGCTCCTACTCGTACGTGTGTATTACGGCTACCCCAAGAAGTGTAGATACCTATGCTCGTCCCACCATGGGGTGTATCAAGACCCATGGCGGCGGCCCCGACACAATTACTAGAAGACATAGGTTATACTACCGGTGCCCCCAGTGCCCTGCTTGTCTGCTCCGGAGTGCATGCACGACCACACACCGTTAGACCTACACTGTGCACCCAACATTTGTCGTTATTTGATCGCTTACAATCAGCCCAGTAATCGTGCCCCACCCTGCCTAGTTTCAGGGTACCGTTGATACCTAAATTGGGTTACTGCTGAAACGGGTCCCTACGTTACCAGGTTTTTCTAGTCAAACATGTTAAGTGGTTAAGTGTCTGTATATACCTAACCTCACCCATCAATATTTGTTAACATGTTGAATCTTTGGTTAAGTGTTTTTAGTTGACTTAACCCTACCACCTGTCCTTAGCCTTTTAGATCACCGACCACTCACATTAGACAGATATCACTACGGTTACTGGATGTGCCGGTTGGTTCCGGGCAGGTTTACACCGTAGTTCAGTCTAACCTTGGGTCTTTATTGGGCTCAATGTTTGACCACCCACATTGGATAGGTATTGTTGTGACTACTGGACAGCCGGGCGGGTCCGGGCAGGTTTATGTCACAACTCAATCCAACCTCGGGTCAAACATGTCGTCTTTTCTAGATTTACATATTTCATTATTTATGTAAATGTCATGTCGTCTTTTAATTTGGGTATAACAATTTATACCGCTAAAAATGTCACAGTCGTTGGCACGCGCCAAACATGCCAACATATTTATTATATCATGTTTTTACACCCAACACTATTACCCCCGTTTGTACGTACTAATGTTGGGCTCGACACAATTCAGCCCAACTTGATAAATGCGAGAAAAGGGGAAATTCAGAACATATAATATTTCTATGATACATAGAAGGTGTAGCGCATGAACTTGCAAATTGGCGTTAACATAAACATTGGACCATGTGAACTTCCATTTGAAAATTGGCATACAACTAAATGGGTGTCACATAGGATGGCATATGTAGATTTATACAAACTTGGGTTTTAACATATTAACTTGGCATAATGACGAACACAAAACTAGCATGTTGTAAATTAACCCAAAAATGTCCAAATCTAATATATAGTCTATTTCCACATGAACTTGCATAGTTTATGTAACCCAAACTGCATTTAACATAGTTATAATCATACTTGTAATGGATCTAAGATGTATACATAAGTTTTGAGTCATGTATCATAAAGGATTTCAGATCTAGGGTGTGTTTACATAAGTATATGGCCCATGATATCAACATAAACATAAAGGGGATATTAACATAAACATGAGAGGGATCTAATCATAGACTTTGCCACAAACTTACAATTACCATTACTTTCATATACAAACGTATAATAAACTTGCATCGATCCATTTACGCCCCAAATCAATACACCAAAAACAATCACGATAGAAACATTACAATACACAAGATCTACATTATTATAATGATACAATTCTATTCCCAATTACATCGAATCACATCATAATTTTATTCAAATTCTGAAAGACCACTATACTTACAATGTGTGACGAGATCTTGTTTTCTGATTTCTGTTTTCTGAATTTGGAGGTGCTCTCCTTTGGGTAGCAATTTGTTGATTGATTTGATTAGACTTTAATTTGCTTCTTAGTTTGATTCTTGGCGGCTACGATCAACTCCTTCCCGACAGCATGACGACTCTTCTCTTATTTTCTTATGTGAATTAGTTAAGTCTTAGTGTGTATTTATAGAGTTTTCAAGTAAATTTGAGCCGTCAGATGCAAACAGGGAGGGAAATCAGACCGTACAGCACACCAGAAGTCGAACCAGGGTCAGACCCACCTGGTCAGGCCGACCAGGCAAGTCAACCTGCAGGTCGACTGCGTAGTCGATCCGGGGGGGCCAGGTCGACTGCCCAGTCGACACTAGTGTCGACCTGGTCACTGGGCGAGAGTTTTCCCACCCAGCCCAGTTTGAACTTGAATTTCAAATTTTAAACGTGATCTGAGCTGTTTTTGAATTCAAATTTATTCTGAAACTTCCGGAGGTCGTAACTCCTTCATACGGAGTCCGATTCACGCAAACTCGGACTCTATCTTAACCAGAATTCCGAGACGAACGCAATGGCATAAGCCATTTCCCTTAATTCTTTCATTAAAATTAATTATACTTTAATTTATGAAAGTCACTATTATAGAATATACGGGGTGTTACATATATATATATATATATATATATGAAAGGTGGAAATAATATATCTATATGGGATGAAAAATATATATTTGAAATGTGAAAACGATATATATATATATATATATATATGAAATGTGAAAATGATTTGATTTTTAAAAATATAATTTTTAACATATATATACACTGTATAAAATTGTCGTGTATATGGAATATTCATTTTTGATTAGAAATTGAATATGAAGTAGAAATCATTTTGAAAACGAATTTAAAACGATTTATAAAATACGTTTTAAAAAGAAAATCGACGAACTATATATTATATATATTATATATATAATATAATAGCGTGAATAGAACGCACTGCGCGGCGGCAGTTCTCGAATTTCGACCATGACTTCAAACGGCCATTACGGGAGATCCGACCGTCGGATTCTACTGAAACCGAAACCGTTGGGTTCATATCGAAAAGAGCTTTCCAACGAATATGAGAAATTAGAAATCTAATGGCTGGATATGGAATATGTCCAAATCAAATTTAGAAAAGGTCGTTGTAAGTGCAGTTCGATGGCCGTTTATGGAAATCGACTGTACGGGCCTTGATAAAATTACTAAAAATATTAATAATTTGTGTAAAATCAAAAGAAATGATTTGAAAAGAATTAGGCTGAAAAAAAATCCCATATTTGAAAAAATAAAAATAGATTTTTATCGAAATGACCTAGTTATTAACTAGAATAATAATTTATTAAATAAATAAATTGGATTTGAAATGGTTTTTGAAATAACCTATAACGACCCAGAAAATATGAACCAATTTAAATTTTTACATTGGCTAAAATAATGGATTTTAAATATTTAAAATAAATATTTTAAATAAAAGCAATGAAAGGTGAGTTTGAATCAACAATTGAAAACGAATATAATTAATTCTAATTATAAACAAGGCTTGAAAAGGCGCTGCAGTTTCAAAAATTGAATTCAAACTTTGTCGGACTGTACCGGGTGCAAAACAAAACGGGATTTAGTGAAACCAAAAATATTTAAATCTGTTAGTAAATACCTTTCAAACGAATCTGAAAAATCGAAGTTTCATAGTAGGAAGCAAAAGTTATGGCCAGATGAATTTTCAGAAAGGTCGCTATGGAATTTATATAGCCCGTGAAAATGACCATTTTGCATACGACCTCAGAATTCGACGAAACTACTTTTGTTGGATCCGGGATGTTAAATTATTGCTAGGTTTCAAATTTCATAATTTTTGAAGCTAATATGTGAGCGTGGCAGAGGAAAATGTGTTTTGGTCAATTACAGTTAAATTGGATCGACCAGAAATCGGCCTTTTTGCAAACGGTCTCAGAATTTGACGAAACTAGTTTTGTTGGGACCGTATCGTCAAAACATAGCTAGATTTATTTTTCTGTAATTTTTCGAATCAGTTTGTGGCCCTGGCAAATTGAAATGTACGTCCAAATCAAATATTGAATGTTTTATATTTTAATTTAAAGGAAAACTGACTGAAACATTCGAATGGGCCTTCGAAACATATCCCATTGTGTTCGGAATGGGGGTAAAACGCTAGGGACGACAGTCGTTGGGTTTGGATTGGTGTTTATGTGTGTCAAGGGGTATTTTTGAGAATTTAAAAATATATAAAAAAATAAAAAAATATGATTGGTTGGCCTATCTTCTCTCTCTCCGTCTTTTATCTGGAAACCCCCTCGCATGAACGACGGCCAGCGCTCCAACCTTTCCCCCTTTTTCTGGCGAATCTAGGCAGAATTAGACCCCCCTCCAGTTAAGCTTTTCGAAGCTCTGATCCTCCTCTTTAAATCCATCCCTGATTCGCCGAAAGTCGTGTGGTGTTTCTCGAGTTTCGAGCCCCTGAAGCCGACGTCTTTGGAGCTTCGCCGCCGCCGATAGAAGCCATCGCAGGGGACCCCACCAGGTGGCACGGAAAGCCCTTTCCAGCCTCTTCGACGCTGCACCCTCTGATCGACGTAACCCTTCACCATTTGATCGGAAATCGAGACCCTAGTTTTGAAGGTGAGTTGAGGGGTTACGGCTTTAATTTTCTGAAGTGATCTCAACACCTTTAAACCGTCGCAAAACATGAATAACTTCTAAAAATCGTATCTTTTTGCTATGTGATCGAAATTCAGTGAAACAGGAAACATCGTGACCGTGTGGACGTCTTCTACATTTTAGAAGAGACCGCATATTTTTCTGAGCCTTCTGCTATTTTTGGTGGAGTGGAACCCAATGTGAGATTTCTAATTTATAAACGATATGGAAAACGATGATGTATAAATTATATAGTCGATGTATGAGTTGTATAAGCATTGTACACCTCATGTATAAGCATTGTATAAGTTGTACGTTCGATGTATAAGTTATATATGCGTTGTAAAAATTATATATGTGTTGAAATAGAAGTGAATTGCTATATATATATATATATATACGCCCCTCGTCCACAAACCATGGATGATATTTATTGGTTGTGATTGGTGTGAAAATTGATTGATAGCAAATGGTTGATTGGGATTGTTTGTGGCTGATATTGATTGATTGTGGTTGAAAAATACCCATTTGTGATTGAGAAATATTTGGTTGAAACCACATAGGATTAGTTTGTGGAAATGAAATAAATATATACATGCCGCCTGCGTGCGAACTAGATGCATGATCCCCATTGTCAAAAACCGCGAGGTTTTAAGGTAGAGCGAGGAGCCGTACTAGGGACGGTCCCGGTTTTAACTACCATGTCGTTATGCTGCCGAAATTTTGAATAATATTCATGTGTTTGAATTATTTTCATTTGCTTAAACTATATTTATTCGTTGAATAAAAAACCTTCATGTGTTGAATCGATATTCATTCGTTGATTAGAAATTCATGTGTTGAATGGTATTCGTGTTTTAAATATAAAAATCACATTTTTATCTATATATAGAAACTATAGAAAACCTTCATGTGTTGAATCGATATTCATTCGTTGATTAGAAATTCATATTTTGAATGGTATTCGTGTTTTAAATATAAAAATCATATTTTTATCTATATATAGAAACTATAGAAAACCTTCATGTGTTGAATCGATATTCATTCGTTGAATTGAAATTCATGTGTTGAATGGTATTCACATTTTGAAATAAATTGTTTTATAATAAATTATCATCTATATGAGCTATGTAAAATGACCTTGTTTTAAAATAAATTGTTTTACAATAAAAATCCTATTTTTATCACTTATATACACTATATGAAATAATAGTGTTTTGAAATGAATTGTTTTACAATATAAAAATCACATTTTTATTATATACATGGATTGTTGAAATGTGAAGTGTTAAAAATAGCAACTCGTTCAAATAAATATGCATGAGTTGAAATATTCATTAATTAGCTAATGATGTGATTTTTACCTATGCATGCAACATTAGAATGAATAGGGTTTTTAAACCAAATGGAATCAAATATGAAGTTGAATGGAAAATGATAAGTGATAAGAACTGTATATCTGTACATGCATATTTATTTGAACAGGTTATAGCAAAGGGGCTAGAGAAGAGGAATAAAATTTTTGTGCCCGACAAATAGGTACACATTTACTGTTTTGTTTGGGTGATGATTTTATGAGCCTGTTGGCTAGCCGCTTGGCTTTTTCTTTTTCTTTTTGACATGAGACGCCCGTGTGGCTATTTGGGAATTTTCCCAGCCCCTCCCGTACAAAGGAGGTTATGGCGAAATTTTCCAAAATTTAAAGGCGTTAGTGAAATATTAGAAGTGGAAACAATATAGGAATTTTTGAATGAGCTATATTTATATAATTATATAAATATAAATAAAATTAAAACGAAACGTGGCCGTGCAGTTCATATTTTGAAATCGAGATTTCAAACGATTATACCGGGAGATCCGACCATCGGATTTTCCTGAAATCGCAACCGTTGGGTTCGCTTTGGAAAAATCTTTCCAACGGCACCAACTTTGTAAAAATCCAACGGTTGGATTGTCTGGAATGTTTAATTCAGATCTGAAGAAAAACAGCGCCAGAAACGATTATATTTATATATATATATATATATATATATATATAATTATATTTAATCGAATAACGACGCTACAGTTCGTATTTTGAAATCGAAACTTCAAACGAATGTACCGGGAGATCCGACCGTCGGATTTTCCCGAAACTGGAACCGTTGGATTCGTTTTGAAAAGATCTTTCTAATGATGCAAATTTTGTGAAGATCCAATGGTTAGATTTTCAGATATATGTAAATCAAATCTATAGAAAAATAGCGCCACGGTCGCGTTATGGCCCGAAGCATCGTTTTGAATAAATTGGCTATTTTAAAATAAATAAAAATGGCGATAAATCGTTATAAAATATTATAAACAATATGGATGTGTTTTAGAAATTAACTGAAGGTTGGCTAAGTCGAATGGTTTCCTGAGTGTTGATCTGATGTTGGTTTCGGCCTTCGGGGTTAATATTTGGGAAATCGTTCTCTTACTGATTGACGGTTAGTGGCTAATGAATTGAAATGATGCGTGTATATGTTAGTGTTGCACTTGTTTATTATATACGCGAGTTGCTAAGAAAGACCGGGTTTTTCCCATTTTGAATAACTGAAATGACGATAAGAAATCGAAGATGAAGACGATGGACGAAGACTGGAGATCTTCACCTCGTTTGGATGGTAACCGAGGTCCTGATTCGGAGGCATCCCGAAATATGGATAATGAGTGGTGATCGTCCAGACGTACGTGGTGATCGAAGGGTTTGCGAGGTATTTAGTGCCTCCGGTTTCGTTCAGACCCAGAACGAACTTGTAAATGGACTATGTGTCTGACATTGGATTTTATTCTGTGTTGATTGATCTCTATTAAATATACATCTGTTTGGCGGCGGAGAATTTATTCTTTTGCTTAACGCCCTTCTCTGAAACGCACGAGCTCAGAGGTTGTATATCGATAGACATCAGTCGCATGGCATGAATTGCTAGTGTGACATGCCTAAGTGGCAAATGAACAGGGCTTCTGTTGAAAAGCAAAGTCTTGTGGTGATGATCAAAGCACCGCCTGTGTGGCGTAGCTTTGTGTATAATGTGAATTCGCGAGCCTCACACCCCGGTATGAACCAGAAACGGGAGAAGGACCTCAGGGAGGGCATGCGTTTCTTTCTAGCTAGGGTGGTGTCAATGACCTACCAGCCCTGACATTTATATACTTTTCACCTGTGTGGTTGTTGCTGTTGCGAGGCGCCTCGGTTTGATCGGACGATCCGGGTCCGATGGAGTCATTCTTTGGATCGTTTACGCCCCAAAGGGCGGAGAAACGTATTGTTCAGGCATAATAATCCACATCGGTGGACCGGCCCTGTCGCTCCAAGGCTTGCCTGCGCGCTTGCGTGAGACATGGGCTAGATTGTCTCGAATTCGGTAAGGACTATCTTTTGCCTTGGTTCATGACGGAAATCCAATTTCCAAATACGTGACTGTGCGGTTTTGATTGTATACCTATATATGGCGACATAGTGGTATGGGGCATTAATGCCGTCTATGATTGATAGTTATGATTTGAAATTGTTTTCAAAACATATAAACACTAGCAATAATATCAAGTGCCTTTGTTTTATTCGTATCAAGCATATTTTGGCCGTTATAAGGTAAAAACTCTATCCTCCGGTTTGCGTTGCATTGTGTGATGGGAACTGAGTCTTATAATGACTTCATTTTTATAAAATACATTGCGTTGTTTAAAAGAAAGATTTGTTTTAAAGCACTGGCAATCCAATGGAGTAAACCCGTTCCACGAAGGTGGCGTGGTCCTGTGATTAGCTATATTATATATGTGTTGAATTGATTTCTCATACCAGTCCCATGACTGACTCGTAGTTTGTTTCACTTTCAAACTCGGGTGCCCCCTTTTTCTACACGGGCATCCTTATATTCAGGTTTAGCTGGTTATTTCTGGATAGCTGGAGCTGAAGATGGATTCTATCATTTATCTCTTTTTATGCTGTTCAGCTCCTATTGTACATATTTTGTTTGTTTTCCGTTGTAGACATTTATGTATAGCTGAACTGTATTTGTACTAAGTAAGATCCTGTATACTGTGTAACTCTGATGATTACTTTTATCCAGTATATTCTATTGTTCATTATCTGGTGTATTTATTTAATTTTGTCCTGCTATTATCTATTTCTGTGTTATATTCCAAAGATTACCCTTGTCTCCGTCAGAACGGGATTTAGGGTCGTCACAACGTGGTATCATTGCTTTGGTTAAGCTTAGTTCTGGAATATAACATTTGAACGAACTCGTCAGAAATAGAACCAGTAGTGTTCTAGGACGGGAAACTCTATACAGATAGGATCAGCAATATCCTAGTATGAGTAAAGCAGAATGAAATTGCACCTCGATAGACACATTTACATTTGAAGTATATGTTTCTATGTTTTAAAATTATCTTTTCTGTGACCTGACACTTGATCTGCTGTTTGCAGAAGTACTAGAAAAATGAGTGTCAGAAACAGGAGAAATGCAGAACCCAATCTAGAGGCTCTATTAAAGAGATATCGAAATCTGAACGGAGCACAGTTCTCGGGCAATGAATCTATAATTCAGACTCAAGCTTGGGAGAGCTCTGCAGAAAGAATTTTTGAGTGTATCCATCTGAGAGATGACCAGAAAAGATTAGTAGCCTCTTGGGCGCTCAAAGAAGAAGCTTTAATTTGGTGGGAAACAATCATCAAAGATAATCCAGAAGGTGATATCACCTGGGACAGATTCAAAGTGATTTTCCTGGAAAGATTTACTCCTCCCGAAGCGACGGAGCGATTATGTGATGAATTTTCTTATCTAATACAAGGTGATATGACCATCCCAGAATATCATAAGAAATTCAATGAACTTGCACACTTTGCTCCTCATCTGATTCAAGATCCAAAGAGGAAAAATCTGAGATTTATTCATGGCCTGCAAAGGAGATATCAGAATAGTGTACTGAGGAATGTAAAACTTCCTTTCTCTGAAATGATTTATATGGCTTATCAGTATGAAGATCTCCATAAGAAAGGAATGTTGCACGACGAAGAAGTAGTCTGTTGTAGTGACAAAGAAGAGTCAGAAACTGATATTCCAGAAGCCAGTACGAGGTCTGAGGTCAGTAAGAAGCCCAGTGCCAAGAGGAAAAGGGCTGAATCTGGGAAAGAACCAGCAACGACTGCCATATGCAACAACTGCCATAAGCCAGGGCATTTCCAGGGGAATTGCAAACCCTCGAAAAAGAGAAGGAGGAATGAATCTAAATCCAAGAACAAGTCTTCTGTGACTCGAGAGTGCAATCTTTGTCATCAGTCCGGTCATATCAAGCGAGATTGCTAGCTGTTAAAAAGGGCCAAAGAGGCTCAGGTAAATGAAATAGCAGAAACTTCTGGGCCCGCAGATGTTCTCGAAAGGCCCGATGTGTTAGAAGGCACGCTTACTGTCAAAAACATTCCGGTCAAAGTACTGTTTGACACAGGCGCGTCACGAAGCTTCATTCCCAAAGATGCAGCCAAGAAACTGGACTTGAATTTGAAAAAGCTGAAGGAACCAATGACTGTCCAGAATCCGGTTGGGGGTTCCATCGATCTCAGTTGGGTTTGTGCAGTACCTGTCTCTTTCTCCTACTATAAATTCCCTACTATCTCCATCGTCATGAATTTTAAGGAGTTTGATCTTATATTCAGGTTGGATTGGCTAACCAAATATGAAGCTGAGGTTAGATGCGCCGAGAGAGTGGTTAAAGTAAAGGCCCAATCGGGGAATTATATAACCATACCATGTGAAGGCCCGACTTCAAATAGAAAGGACTTCTGGGCAGCTTTGAATGTTTCTCCATCCCAAATGGAAAATGTCCCTGAAATCACAGAGAATATTCCCGACCTAGTGAAAGATATTCCTGTCGTCAAGAACTATGCGGATGTGTTCGAAGGAGTTGTTCGCTTACCTCCGCAGAGAGAAATAGATTTCAAGATCGCTTTGATTCCCAATGCAAGGCCGGTAGTTCACGCTATTCGAAGAATGTCCTTGAAAGAAAAAGAAGAACTTGACAATCAAACATGACAGCTAGTATGGAAGGGTCTGATCAGGCCTAGTTTCTCTGATTGGGGTGCAGCAGTGGTGTTTGTCCCAAAATCTGACGGTACTCTACGTCTATGTGTGGATTATCGTGATCTGAACAAACAGACAATAAAGAACAAATATCCATTGCCGCGGATTGATGATTTGTTGGATCGATTAAATGGAGCACAAGTGTTCTCAAGGATGGACCTAGCTACAGGCTTCCATCAACTTCGAATCGCCGAAGAGTGTGTTCCAATGACAGCATTCAGGGGTCCCGACTTATTCTACGAGTGGTTAGTAATGCCGTTCGGCTTATGTAACGCTCCCGCCTATTTTGTCGATCTGATGAATAGGGTGTTTAGAGGGGTTTTGAATAAATTTGTTCTGGTTTTTATTGACAATATTCTAATCTTCTCTAAGTCAAAGGCCGAACATGAAAAGCATTTGGAACAAGTGTTAGAAATCCTCAGAAGGAATGTATTGAAAGCAAAGTTTTCCAAATGTATATTCTGGCAAGATGAAGTAAAATTTCTGGGCCACATCGTATCGAAAGGAGGAATCGCTGTGGATCCAAGTAAAATCACGGCTATTCAAAACTGGAAACAGCCTAGTACTCCCACTGAAGTCCGCAGTTTTCTCGGATTGGCTAGTTATTACCGGAAGTTCGTTAAAAACTTTTTGAAGATATCTGGTCACTTAACGAAGCTTACAAAGAAGCACTCTAAATTCAAATGGACTCCAGAAAGTGAGGAGGCTTTTGAAGAGCTAAAGTTGAGATTAACAACTGCTCCAGTGTTAACCGTCATCGATGGCTACCAGGGTTTAAAGGTCTGGACTGATGCTTCTAGAGAAGGCCTTGGCGCAGTGTTAATGCAAAGGGGCCACATGATTGCTTATGTTAGCCGTCAACTGAAGCCGCACGAGAAAAACTATGTCACTCATGATCTTGAGTTATTGGCTATAGTATTCTCTTTGAAAATCTGGAGACACTATCTTCTGGGTGAGAGATTTGAACTGTTTACAGATCATCAGTCGTTAAAGTATCTATTCACATAGAAGGACTTGAATCTGAAGCAGCAACGTTGGCTAGAGTTCCTTGCAGCATACGATTTTGAAATTATATATACTCCAGGGAAAGTCAATGTCGTGGCCGATGCGCTGAGCCGAAAGAATGTAATGATCGCCAGCTTTATTATCACAACTTCCTTGATTGACAAAATATCTATTCTTCAGAAGGAGGATAACTTTATTAAGGATATGATCAAAAGGATTCAGAAAGGCGAACCCTCGTGTTTTCAAATAAATAACGACGAGACCTTGAGGTTGAAAGGAAGGATTTGTGTTCCTGACATCCTAGAGTTAAAAAGGGAAGTGTTAGACGAGTGTCACAAGTCCAAGCTGAGTATCCATCCTGGTGTGGCCAAAATGTATAACGATCTCAAACGAACATTCTGGTGGAAGGCTATGAAAAGAGACATTTCAATATATGTTAGCCGATGCCTTACTTGCCAGCTAGTCAAAAGCGACCAACAGAAATTGGCTGGATTGTTACAACCACTAGAAGTTCCTGGTTGGAAGTTGGAACATATTTCTATGGATATCATTGATGGTCTGCCCAGAACCAGAAAAGGGAATGACAGTATTCGGGTGATCGTAGATCGCTTCACGAAGACCGCCCATTTCATACCTGTCAGATCAAACAGAACTGCTCAGAGTCTGGCGCAGATATACTTCAAGGAAATAGTTAGACTGCATGGAGTGCCGCTCAGTATAGTCAGTGATAGAGATACAATATTCACTAGCAAATTCTGGGAAGCATTTCAAGTCGAGCTGGGAACGAAGTTGAACTTAAGCACCGCTTATCATCCTCAGACAGACGGTCAGACTGAGAGGATGAATCGTATTTTAGAAGATCTATTGCGGGCTTGTGTTATAGATTTCGGTGGATCATGGGAAGACCATCTGCATTTGGCTGAATTCTCATATAACAACAGCTACCAGGCGAGCCTGACAATGTCGCCATTTGAAGCGTTGTATGGTAGACCGTGCCGATCTCCTGCTTGTTGGGTCGAACCTGGGAATAGACTTGTGTTAGGGCCAGACATGATTCGAGAAGCTGCCGACAAAGTCGATTTTATTAAGAAGCGATTACTCGCTGCTCAAAGACGACAAAAGAGCTATGCCGATAGGAGAAGAAGAGATATATCCTTTGTTGTTGGCGACTATGTATATTTGAAAGTATTGCCGATGAGAGGAGTAATCCGGTTCGGTAAAACTAGAAAGTTGGCGCCCAAATTCATAGGTCCGTTTCCTATTCTGGAACGGATCGGAACTCTCGCTTATAGGGTCAAATTGCCTGACTGGTTGCCTGGAGTTCATGATGTATTTCACATATCTCAACTTCGAAAGCACGTTCATGATCCAGACTTGATCGTCGAAGAAGCAGCTCAGCAGGATATTGAAATTACTCCAGAATTAGCTGTGAGAAGAGAGCCGCTAAAGATTATCGGCAAAGAAACCAAAGAGCTGAGGAACAAGAAAGTTCACTTAGTCAAAGTGCAATGGAGTGGAGATCCGCGAGATTGTACTTGGGAAACTGAGGAGAGCATTCAGAAAGGTTATCCTAGATGCCGAGTGGATATCTCTGATTGACTCTGGTGCAAGGTACATTTACACTACTTTGCATTACCATTTGATTCTCTACTCTGTTGTTATTTTCTTTCCATGGATGTGCACTTTTAAATTCTATAGTCTGAATGATTTTAAAAAGAGTATAGAAGTTGATCAGTATATTTTTGAAAGGTTAAAACGATTTGATTATTGGTTGTGTTGTGTGATTGTAGATTTATCAAACCACTTTCGACTTTGTTCCTTTTCGGGGACGAAAAGTTTTAAGTGGGGGAGATTGTAACGACCCAGAAAATCTGAACCAATTTAAAAATTTTAAATTGGCTAAAATAATGGATTTTAAATATTTAAAATAAATATTTTAAATAAAAGCAATGAAAGGTGAGTTTGAATCGACAATTGAAAACGAATATAATTAATTCTAATTATAAACAAGGCTTGAAAAGGCGCTGCTGTTTCAAAAATTGAATTCGAACTTTGTCGGACTGTACCGGGTGCAAAACAAAACGGATTTTAGTGAAACCAAAAATATTTAAATCTGTTAGTAAATACCTTTCTAAAGAATCTGAAAAATCGAAGTTTCATAGTAGGAAGCAAAAGTTATGGGCAGATGAATTTTCAGAAAGGTCGCTATGGAATTTATATAGCCCGTGAAAATGACCATTTTGCATACGACCTCGGAATTTGACGAAACCACTTTTGTTGGATCCGGGATGTTAAATTATTGCTAGGTTTCAAATTTCATAATTTTTGAAGCTAATATGTGAGCGTGGCAAAGGAAAATGTGTTTTGGTCAATTACTATTAAATTGGATCGACCAGAAATGGGCCTTTTTGCAAACGGTCTCAGAATTCGACGAAACTAGTTTTGTTGGGACCGTATCGTCAAAACATAGCTAGATTTATTTTTCTGGAATTTTTCGAATCAGTTTGTGGCCCTGGCAAATTGAAATGTACGTTCAAATCAAATATTGAATGTTTTATATTTTAATTTAAAGGAAAACTGACTGAAACATTCGAATGGTCCTTCAAAACATATCCCATTGTGTTTGGAATGGGGGTAAAACGCTAGGGACGACAGTCGTTGGGTTTGGATTGGTGTTTGTGTGTGTCAAGGGGTATTTTTTAGAATTTAAAAATATATAAATAAAAAAATATGATTGGTTGACCTATCTTCTCTCTCCCCGTCTTTTATCTGGAAACCCCCTCGCATGAACGACGGCCAGCGCTCCAACCTTTCCCCCCTTTTTCTGGCGAATCTAGGCAGAATTAGACCCCCCTCCAGTTAAGCTTTTCGAAGCTCTGATCCTCCTCTTTAAATCCATCCCTGATTCGCTGAAAGTCCTGTGGTGTTTCTCGAGTTTCGAGCCCCTGAAGCCGACGTCTTTGGAGCTTCGCCACCGCCGATAGAAGCCATCGCAGGGGACCCCACCAGGTGGCACGGAAAGCCCTTTCCAGCCTCTTCGACGCTGCACCCTCTGATCAACGCAATCCTTCACCATTTGATCGGAAATCGAGACCCTAGTTTTGAAGGTGAGTTGAGGGGTTACGGCTTTAATTTTCTGAAGTGATTTCAACACCTTTAAACTGTCGCAAAACATGAATAACTTCTAAAAATCGTATCTTTTTGCTATGTGATCGAAATTCAGTGAAACAGGAAACATCGTGACCGTGTGGACGTCTTCTACATTTTAGAAGAGTCCGCATATTTTTCTGAGCCTTCTGCTATTTTTGGTGAAGTGGAACCCAATGTGAGATTTCTAATTTATAAACGATATGGAAAACGACGATGTATAAATTATATAGTCGATGTATGAGTTATATAAGCGTTGTACACCTCATGTATAAGCGTTGTATAAGTTCTACGTTCGATGTATAAGTTATATATGCATTGTAAAAATTATATATGTGTTGAAATAGAAGTGAATTGCTATATATAAATATATATATATACGCCCCTCGTCCACAAACCATGGACGATATTTATTGGTTGTGATTGGTGTGAAAATTGATTGATAGCGAATGGTTGATTGGGATTGTTTGTGGTTGATATTGATTGATTGTGGTTGAAAAATACCCATTTGTGGTTGAGAAATATTTGGTTGAAACCACATAGGATTAGTTTGTGGAAATGAAATAAATATATACATGCCGCCTGCGTGCGAACTAGATGCATGATCCCCATTGTCAAAAACCGCGAGGTTTTAAGGTAGAGCGAGGAGCCGTACTAGGGACGGTCCCGGTTTTAACTACCCTGTCGTTATGCTGCCGAAATTTTGAATAATATTCATGTGTTTGAATTATTTTCATTTGCTGAAACTATATTTATTCGTTGAATAGAAAACCTTCATGTGTTGAATCGATATTCATTCGTTGATTAGAAATTCATATGTTGAATGGTATTCGTGTTTTAAATATAAAAATCACATTTTTATCTATATATAGAAACTATAGAAAACCTTCATGTGTTGAATCGATATTCATTCGTTGATTAGAAATTCATGTGTTGAATGATATTCATTCGTTGATTAGAAATTCATGTGTTGAATCGATATTCATTCGTTGAATTGAAATTCATGTGTTGAATGGTATTCACATTTTGAAATAAATGGTTTTATAATAAAAATCACCTTTTTATCATCTATATGAGCTATGTAAAATGACCTTGTTTTAAAATAAATTGTTTTACAATAAAAATCCTATTTTTATCACTTATATACACTATATGAAATAATAGTGTTTTGAAATGTATTGTTTTACAATATAAAAATCACATTTTTATTATATACACGGATTGTTGAAATGTGAAGTGTTAAAAATAACAACTCGTTCAAATAAATATGCATGAGTTGAAATATTCATTAATTAGCTAATGATGTGATTTTTACCTATGCATGCAACATTAGAATGAATGGGATTTTTAAACCAAATGGAATCAAATATGAAGTTGAATGGAAAATGATAAGTGATAAGAACTGTATATCTGTACATGCATATTTATTTGAACAGGTTATAGCAAAGGGGCTAGAGAAGAGGAATAAAATTTTTGTGCCCGACAAATAGGTACACATTTACTGTTTTGTTTGGGTGATGATTTTATGAGCCTGTTGGCTAGCCGCTTGGCTTTTTCTTTTTCATTTTGACATGAGACGCCCGTGTGGCTATTTGGGAATTTTCCCAGCCCCTCCCGTACAAAGGAGGTTATGGCGAAATTTTCCAAAATTTAAAGGCGTTAGTGAAATATTAGAAGTGGAAACAATATAGGAATTTTTGAATGAGCTATATTTATATAATTATATAAATATAAATTAAATTAAAACGAAACGTGCTCATGCAGTTCGTATTTTGAAACTGAGATTTCAAATGATTATATCGGGAGATCCGACCATCGGATTTTCCTGAAATCGCAACCGTTGGGTTCGCTTTGGAAAAATCTTTCCAACGGCACCAACTTCGTAAAAATCCAACGGTTGGATTGTCTGGAATGTTTAATTCAAATCTAAAGAAAAACCGCGCCAGAAACAATTATATATATATATATAATTATATTTAACCGAATAACGACGCTGCAGTTCATATTTTGAAATCGAAACTTCAAACGATTGTACCGGGAGATCCGACCGTCGGATTTTCCCGAAACTGGAACCGTTGGATTCGTTTTGAAAAGATCTTTCTAATGATGTAAATTTTGTGAAGATCCAACGGTTAGATTTTCAGATATGTGTAAATCAAATCTGTAGAAAAATAGCGCCACGGTCGCGTTATGGCCCGAAGCGTCGTTTTGAATAAATTGGCTATTTTAAAATAAATAAAAATAGCGATAAATCGTTATAAAATATTATAAACAATATGGATTTGTTTTAGAAATTAACTGAAGGTTGGCTAAGTCGAATGGTTTCCTGAGTGTTGATCTGATGTTGGTTTCGGCCTTCGTTGTTAATATTTGGGAAATCGTTCTCTTACTGATTGACGGTTAGTGGCTAATGAATTGAAATGATGCGTGTATATGTTAGTGTTGCACTTGTTTATTATATACGCGAGTTGCTCAGAAAGACCGGGTTTTCCCATTCTGAATAACTGAATCGACGATAAGAAATCGAAGATGAAGACGATGGTCGAAGACCGGAGATCTTCACCTCATTTGGATGGTAACCGAGGTCCTGATTGGGAGGCATCCCGAAATATGGATAATGAGTGGTGATCGTCCAGACGTACGTGGTGATCGAAGGGTTTGCGAGGTATTTAGTGCCTCCGGTTTCGTTCAGACCCAGAACGGACTTGTAAATGGACTGTGTGTCTGACATTGGATTTTATTCTGTGTTGATTGATCTCTATTAAATATACATCTGTTTGGCGGCGGAGAATTTATTCTTTTGCTTAACGCCCTTCTCTGAAACGCACGAGCTCAAAGGTTGTATATCGATAGACATCAGTCGCATGACATGAATTGCTAGTGTGACATGCCTAAGTGGCAAATGATCAGGGCTTCTGTTGAAAAGCAAAGTCTTGTGGTGATGATCAAAGCACCGCCTGTGTGGCGTAGCTTTGTGTATAATGTGAATTCGCGAGCCTCTCACCCCGGTATGAACCAGAAACGGGAGAAGGACCTCAGGGAGGGCATGCGTTTCTTTCTAGCTAGGGTGGTGTCAGTGACCTACCAGCCCTGACATTTATATACTTTTCACCTGTGTGGTTGTTGCTGTTGCGAGGCGCCTCGGTTTGATCAAACGATCCGGGTCCGATGGAGTCATTCTTTGGCTTGTTTACGCCCCAAAGGTGTTTAGCGATGTTGTGTTCATTTCAAATTTAATGAATGATTGTGAAATGATATATTTTTCTTAAGTGAAAAGAAATGTATTCCCGATTTTTGACAGGGAATGTTTTATAAAACAGAAAGGATTTCGAGGGCTAAAACCCGATGATTTCGAAATGATTTGGAAATGTATTATGGTTTTACATTGTAGTTCATTACATATTAGATTAGTTGCTATTAATGATATATCTGTTTGGTGGCAGATAATTTATTCTCTCGCTTAACACCCTTCTTTGAGACGTACGAGCTCAAAGGTTATGTGATTAATAGTGACTGATCATATGTGTGAATTATGATGTGAAGTACTATATTTTGAAAGTACTTGTGAATGTTGTGAAATGATTTTCCCTACTTTGGGATATGAAATGATTTAGTATGTGGCTAAAGATTCGGGTAACCCTGAGACTAAAAGTATGGGTGAGAGGGCGGTGTATGCTCTCCATGTGTGGGAGGTGCATCGTCGATGTAGCCTGCTCCTATGTGGGGTAGGTGCACATTTATATATCGAGTTGCTAGGTGCGTACCCTTTGCCTTGTCGATGGGGAGCACGATATTTGGTTACATACTTGTTTGTATGCATTGTTATGTTTTGGAATTCATATTTCCGAACGATTTGATTTGAGATCCCGAAGTGAAATCTACTTTGATATAGAAAGTTAGATAGGTATTTCAAATGATTTGAAATAAGAAATCGGGAATAAAATCCAAAGGAATAATTTCTGTAAATTGAATTGGATTTGGAAAACCTAAGTGTGGTGATTAATTTAAATGGGTAGATTGGGATATTGCATGTTGATTGATGCATAGTAGATCCATATATCTATATTGATTGTTGTTTATACACTAGCATTCATGGGGGTAAACCCGTTCCGCGTTAGCGGCGTGGTCCTGTGATTTGTCTTATGATTAAATAAGTTAATTTTAACTGTAGAGTTTCTCACACCAGTCCAATGACTGACCTGTAGTTTGCTTTTCCCTTGCGAACACGGGTGCCCCTATTTTCCACACGGGCAGTCGAGTAGTTTTATTTGGCAGATGTATTGAGTAGGATTCTAGATCGAAGCGAAAAGTTGTGTCCAGAGCATTGATAGTCTTCCAATGTGTTACTTTATTTATTTTTCGTTGTGCATTGTATTACATTTATTGTAAAATAATCTTCCGCTGTATTGATTATATTTCGATATACTCTGATATTCTGTACTCTGATGTAACATTATTATGATGTTTATAAAAGTCTTCTGTTATTTGTTCTGATGTGTTGTATGCCCAGAGTTAGTGTATGCGGGATTCGAACGGTCTTGGTCAATTTAGCGGTCGATTAGGTCCGAGCGAAATTCGTGTCGTTACAGCTGGTATCAGAGCTTTGGTTAAACTCAAATCTTTGGGGTGCAACTCGTTAGAACAGAATAGAAGGACTCATCAGAGGTAGGATTAGTAATGTCCTATTAAAGAATCCTCATTAGAGATAGAATCAATAACATTCTAGAATGAGCGACTCATTAGACATGGGGTTACTAGTGTCCCAGAATGAGTTGAGAGTTATAGGTTTATAAATAACGTATTTGTGATTATATATATAATCTGGTTTTAAAAATAGGAATTTTGAGTATATATAAAGTTATATATTTGAAAAGTTAATCAATAAATTGATTGCTGGTTGTGTTGTTTGATTAATTAGAATTTTGAACCATTTAGCCAAATTGAACAAATATTGAAGCGAATTGAAATTTGTTAGAATTGCATGTGCATATATATGTGTGAACAGGCCAATGCAAGGAGGCTAGAGCAGAGGAATAAAATTGTTTGCCCGATAAATAGGTACATGTTTATTGTATTTCTTGGGTTTTGGAAGATTTTATGAGCCGATTGGCTAGTCGCTTGGCTTTTTCTTTTTCTTTTGGATTGGTGAGGGCCATGGGAGGCTATTAGAAATATCCCAAAGTCCCCGGTGCAGGGGAGGTTATGGCGAAATTTTTCGAAAATTTAGGGTGTTAGCCAAATTTTTGAAAAATTTGAAAATTTCTTAGAAACTAAAAAGTTGAAGAACTTAAGCCATAATAGAAATAATGAAATTTGAGTTGGTTGGTAAAACAACTTTCGGCTTCGTTCCTTTTCGGGGGACGAAAAGTTTTAAGTGGGGGAGATTGTAACAACCCGGAAAATTTGAGCTAGTTTAAAAAATTTTAATTGGCTATTTTAGTGGATTTTAAATATTTAAAATAGATATTTAAAATAATAACGACAAAAAGTATGTTTGAATCGATGTTTGAAAATAAATATAATTATTTTAAATTATAAACAAGGTCTGAAATAGCGCGGTAGTTTCAAAATTTGAATACGAACTTTGACTGACTGTACCGGGTGCAAAATAAAACGGATTTTAGTGAAACTAAAAATATTTAAATTTGTTTATGAATATCTTTCTAACGAATCTGAATAATCGAAGTTTCATAGCGGGAATCAAAAGTTATGGCCAAATGAATTTTCAGAAAGGTCGCTATAGAGAACATATAGCCCTTGAAAATAGACATTTTGCAAACGACCTCAGAATTCGACGAAACCACTTTTGTTGGATTCGGGATGTCAAATTATATTTAGGTTTCAAATTTCATAATTTTTGAAGTTAATATGTGAGCGTGGCGAAGGAAAACGCGTTTGGTCAGTTATAGTTAAATTAGATCGACCAGAAAATGGCCATTTTTCAAATGGTCTCAGAATTGGACGAAACTAGTTTTGTTGGACCGTATCGTCAAAACATAGCTAGATAAATTTTTCGGGAATTTTTAGAGTCCGTATGTGGCCCCGGTAAGTTGAAATGTGCGTTTAAATTGAATATATAATGATTTATATTTTAATTTGAAAGAAAACTAATTGTAACAGTCGAATTGGCTTACGATACATACCCCATTGTGTTCGGAATGGGGGTATTTAGTTAGGGACGACAGTCGTTGGGATTCATTTGGAGTTACGAGCAATAAACAAGTAAAAGTTAGAATTTATTGAATTAAATAATAATAATAAAATATTATAAAAGGGCAAGAAACCATAATTCGTTCACCATCTTTCTGAGCCGCCACGCACCCTGTTCAACGGCGGAAAACCATCCCCCTTTCTCTCCTAAATTTCTTTAAATCCGTTCAATAATTTTCATAGCTTCTTAAGCATATTTTAAAGAGATTTTATCGAGCTTCATTCCTGTATGAGTTTGATCGCGAATGGTGTAGTGTTTGGGAAGAAACTGGGGCTTGAAGCCGCCGCGTTCGTGGCCAATTTCTAGCCAGGCGGGCCCACCGAGGTGATGGGGGTTGAAGGAGGAGGGGCGCGACCTAGAGGGCTTCAGCGTGGACACCCCTGATCGGGCTCCGATCATCCAAACAGGCGGCACAATCGGATTGAAGAAGTCGACATCGAGGGTTCCTTTCCTGGAGCAGAATTAGACGGTGAAGAAAGGGTTGACCAATATGATGTAATTAAGCAATTAATCATTATATTAATTATTTATTTAATGTAATGAAATGAAAAAAAAAATTGTATCTCCTTCATACGAGAACGAAATTCGAAGATTTCAGAAATGGTGGACTCGTCTCAACGAGAGCTTTGCAACAAAACTGATCGCATCCAAAACAGAGCACGTCAGAATTTCAGGAAAATTCAAAATCAGAACAGAACGGAAATTCAAAAATAAAAGATGACGATTTCAAAACCGATCAAAGTGAGAAATTCTCTCACTATAATTTTCTGTACAGTTATTTATTTTATAACTGCATAAATGAACTGTTCCCCGTCGTCCACAGACCATGGGCAATTTGTATGCTTGTATTCTGTGTGAAAATATTAATGTGAAAAGTGAAAAATATATATATGAAATGAAATGTGAAAAGTGAAATACATGTATATGAAATGTGAATATTTTGTATATGAAATGTGAATATTATGTATATGAAGTGAAAATATTACATATATGGAAAGTGAAATATATATAAATATGAAAAGTGAAATATATATAAATATGAAAAGTGAAAATAACATATATATGAAAAATAAAATATTTATATGAGTTGAAATAAAATATATATCTGAGTTGAAATAATATATATATGAGTTGAAATAAAATATATATCTGAGTTGAAATAAAATATATATATATATGAGTTGAAATAAAATATATATATGAGTTGAAATAAAATATATATCTGAGTTGAAATAAAATATATATATGAAATGTGAAAAAAAATATGAAATGAAAACGATATATATATATATATATGAAATGAAAAATGATATGTATATGAAATGAGTCACATATATAAGAAGTGAAAATTATATATATATATATGAAATGAAATATATATATATATATATGAAATGAATTATATATATATATGAAAGATGGAAATAATATATCTATATGGGATGAAAAATATATATCTGAAATGTGAAAACGATATATATATGAAATGTGAAAATGATTTGATTGTTAAAAATATAATTTATAACATATATATACACTGTATAAAATTGTCGTGTATATGGAATATTCAATTTTGATTAGAAATTGAATATGAAGTAGAAATCATTTTGAAATCGAATTTAAAACGATTTATATAATACGTTTTAAAAAGGAAATCGACGAAATATATATTATAAATATAATATAATGGCCTGAATAGAAAACGCCGCGCTGCGGTAGTTCGCGAATTTCGACCATTGACTTCGAACGGCCATCAAGGGAGATCCGACCGTCGGATTCTCCTAAAACCGGAAACATTGGGTTCGTATCGAAAAGAGCTTTCCAACGAATATGAGAAATTAGAAATCTAATGGTTGGATTTGGAATTATGTCCAAATCAAATTTAGAAAAGGTCGCTGTAAGTGCAGTTCGATGGTCGTTTATGGAAATCGACTGTACGGGCCTTGATAAAATTATTAAAAATATTATTAATTTGTGTAAAATCAAAAAAAATGATATGAAAAGAATTGGGTTGAAAAAAAATCCCATATTTGAAAAGATAAAATTAGATTTTTATCGAAATGAACTAGTTATTAACTAGAATAATAATTTATTAAATAAATAAGTTGGATTTGAAATGGTTTTAAAAATAACCCGAATTTCCAATATATGAATTGGAATGGATTTGAATCGAAATTATCTTCGGAACATTTCGATGTTGGATTTTGTGATTATACAGATATGGTTGTGGAAATCTGAAAGATATATTAATATCGTTATTTCCAATACGATATTTGTTGGTTTCAGAATTTGATGTTGAATATAAGCCGATACTATTTTCTATTCAGAGCATTGTGTTTAATATCAAATTGGATTTGGGGTTTGTCATGAACTGTGTTTAAATGACATTAGTTCTTTAACCCGCGTAAAAGCAGGATTAATTTCCAAAAAGTAGAACAATCAATATGAAATGATTTTAGAGATGAAACCAATTGGGGTTTGAATAAATCTTTAATTGGATTTGGATGAATGAATGGTGATTAAATTTACCAAAACACGTGATGTGATTAAACCAAATTTACTTAGTTGTTGATATTGATTGTGGTTGATTGATTGTTTGGATGGTGCTCGACCAGTTTATGAGCAGAATATGCCTTTACATTTAGCATTGGGTTGGATAAAGATATCTGTGTGCTAACACCTTGTGAAACACTTCACAATTTAACGATAAGGTGTTTAGCGATGTTGTGTTCATTTCAAATTTAATGAATGATTGTGAAATGATATATTTTTCTTAAGTGAAAAGAAATGTATTCCTGATTTTGGACAGGGAATGTTTTATAAAACAGAAAGAATTTCGAGGGCTAAAACCCGATGATTTCGAAATGATGTGGAAATGTATTATGGTTTTACATTGTAGTTCATTACATATTAGATTAGTTGCTATTAATGATATATCTATTTGGTGGCGGAGAATTTATTCTCTTGCTTAACACCCTTCTTTGTGACGTACGAGCTCAAAGGGTACGTGATTAATAGTGACTGATCATATGTGTGAATTACTGATGTAAAGTACTATATTTTGAAAGTACTTATGAATGTTGAGAAATGATTTTCCCTACTTCGGGATATGAAATGATTTAGTATGTGGCTAAAGATTCGGGTAACCCTGAGACTAAAAGTATGGGTGAGAGGGCGGTGTATGCTCTCCATGTGTGGGAGGTGCATCGTCGGTGTAGCATGCTCCTATGTGGGGTAGGTGCACATTTATATATCGAGTTGCTAGGTGCGTACCTTTTGCCTTGTCGATGGGGAGCACGATATTTGGTTGCATACTTGTTTGTATGCATTGTTATGTTTTGGAATTCATATTTCCGAACGATTTGATTTGAGATCCCGAAGTGAAATCTACTTTGATATAGAAAGTTAGATACGTACTCCAAATGATTTGAAATAAGAAATCGGGAATAAAATCCATTGGAATAATTTCTGTAAATTGAATTGGATTTGGAAAATCTAAGTGTGGTGGTTAATTTAAATGGGTAAATTGAGATATTGCATGTTGATTGATGCATAGTAGATCCATATATCTATATTGATTGTTGTTTATACACTGGCATTCATGGGGGTAAACCCGTTCCGCATTAGCGGCGTGGTCCTGTGATTTGTCTTATGATTAAATAAGTTAATTTTAGCAGTAGAGTTTCTCGCACCAGTCCCATGACTGACCGTTAGTTTGCTTTTCCCTTGCGAACTCGGGTGCCCCTATTTTCCACATGGGCAGTCGAGTAGTTTTATTTTGCAGATGTATTGAGCAGGATTCTGAACCGAAGCGAAAAGCTATGTCCAGAGCATTGATAGTCTTCCGTTGTGTTACTTTATTTATTTTCCATTATCCATTGTATTACATTTATTGTAAAATCATCTTCCGCTGTATTGATTATATTTCGATATACTCTGATATTCTGTACTCTGATGTAACATTATTATGATGTTTATAAAAGTCTCCTATTATTTGTTCTGATGTGTTGTATGCCCAGAGCTAGCATATGCGGGAATCGAACGGTCTTAGTCGATTTAGCGATCGATTAGGTCCGAGCGAAATCCGTGTCGTTACAGCTGGTATCAGAGCTTTGGTTAAACTCAAATCTTTGGGGTACAACTCGTTAGAACAGAATAGAAGGACTCATCAGAGGTAGGATTAGTAATGTCCTATTAAAGAATCCTCATTAGAGATAGAATCAATAGCATTCTAGAATGAGCGACTCATTAGAGATGGGGTTAGTAATGCCCCAGAATGAGTTGAGAGTTATAGGTTTATAAATAATGTATTTGTGATTATATATATAATCTGGTTTTAAAAATAGGATTTTTGAGTATATATAAAGTTATATATTTGAAAAGTTAATCAATAAATTGATTGCTGGTTGTGTTGTTTGATTTTTGGTTGATTAATTAGAATTTTGAACCATTTAGCCAAATTGAACAAATATTGAACCGATTTGAAATTTGTTAGAATTGCATGTACATATATATGTGTGAACAGGTCAATGCAAGGAGGCTAGAGCAGAGGAATAAAATTGTTTGCCCGATAAATAGGTACATGTTTATTGTATTTCTTGGGTTTTGGATGATTTTATGAGCCGATTGGCTAGCCGCTTGGCTTTTTCTTTTTCTTTTGGATTGGTGAGGGCCATGGGAGACTATTAGAAATATCCCGAAATCCCCGGTGCAAGGGAGTTTATGCAAAAAAAATCGAAAATTTAGGGTGTTAGCCAAAAAAATTAAAATTTTGAAAAGTTCTTAGAAACTGAAAAGTAGAAGAACTTAAGCCATAATAGAAATAATGAAAGTTGAGTTGGTTTGTAAAACAACTTTCGGCTTCGTTCCTTCTCGAGGACGAAAAGTTTTAAGTGGGGGAGATTGTAACAACCCGGAAAATCTAAGCCAATTTAAAATTTTAAAATTGGCTATTTTAGTGGATTTTAATATTTAAAATAAATATTTTAAATAATAACGACGAAAAGTATGTTTGAATCGATGTTTGAAAATAAATATAATTATTTTAAATTATAAATAAGGCCTGAAATAGCGCGGTAGTTTCAAAATTTGAATTCGAACTTTGACTGACTGTACCGGGTGCTAAATAAAACGGATTTTAGTGAAACTAAAAATATTTAAATATGTTTATGAATATATTTCTAACGAATCTGAATAATCGATGTTTCATAGCGGGAATCAAAAGTTATAGCCAAATGAATTTTCAGAAAGGTCGTTATAGAGAATATATAGCCCTTGAAAATAGACATTTTGCAAACGACCTCAGAATTCGACGAAACCACTTTTTTTGGATTCGGGATGTCAAATTATTGTTAGGTTTAAAATTTCATAATTTTTGTAGTTAATATGTGAGCGTGGCGAAGGAAAACGCGTTTGGTCACTTACAGTTAAATTGGATCAACCAGAAAATGGCCATTTTTCAAACGGTCTCAGAATTGGGCGAAACTAGTTTTGTTGAGACCATATCGTCAAAACATAGCTAGATAATTTTTTTGGGAATTTTTAGAGTCCGTATGTGGCCCCTGTAAGTTGAAATGTGCGTTTAAATTGAATATATAATGATTTATATTTTAATTTGAAAGAAAACTTATTGTACCAGTCGAATTGGCTTACAATAAATATCCCATTGTGTTCGGAATAGGGGTATTTAGCTAGGAACGACAGTCGTTGGGATTCGTTTGGAGTTACGAGCAATAAGCAAGTAAAAGTTAGAATTTATTGAATTGAATAATAATAATAAAATATTATAAAAGGGCAAGAAACCCTAATTCGTTCATCATCTTTCTAAGCCTCAACGCACCCTGTTCAACGGCGGAATACCTTCCCCTATTAAATTTCTTTAAATCCGTTCATTAATTTTCATAGCTTCTTCAGCATATTTTAAAGAGATTTTAACGAGCTTCATTCCTGTATGAGTTTGATCGTGAATGGTGTAGTGCATGGGGAGAAACCGGGGCTTGAAGCTGCCGAGTTCGTGGCCAATTTCTGGCCAGGCGGGCCCACCGAGGTGACGGGGGTTGAAGGAGGAGGGGCGCGACCTAGAGGGCTTCAGCGTGGACACCCCTGATCGGGCTCCGATCATCCAAACAGGTGGAGCAATCAGATTGAAGAAGTCGACATCGAGGGTTCCTTTCCTGGAGCAGAATTAGACGGTGAAGAAAGGGTTGACCAAATTGATGTATTTAAGCAATTAATTATATAATAATTATTTATTTAATGTAATGAATTGAAAAAATATTGTATCTCCTTCATACGAGAACGAAATTCGAAGATTTCAGAAGCAAAGGACTCGTCTCAACGAGAGCTTCGCAACAAAACTGACCGCATCCAAAACAGAGCACGTCAGAATTTCAGGAAAATTCAAAATCAGAATAGAACGGAAATTCAAAAATAAAAGATGACGATTTCGAAACCGATCAAAGTGAGAAATTCTCTCACTATAATTTTCTCTACAGTTACTTATTTTATAACTGCATACATGAACTGTTCCCCGTCGTCCACAGACCATGGGCGACTTGTTTGCATGTATTCTGTGTGAAAATATGAATGTGAAAAGTGAAAAATATATATATGAAATGAAATGTGAAAAGTGAAATACATGTATATGAAATGTGAATATTATGTATATGAAATGTGAATATTATGTATATGAAGTGAAAATATTATATATATGGAAAGTGAAATATATATAAATATGAAAAGTGAAAATAACATATATATGAAAAATAAAATATATATATGAGTTGAAATAAAATATATATCTGAGTTGAAATAATATATATATATATATATATGAGTTGAAATAAAATATATATCTGAGTTGAAATAAAATATATATATGAGTTGAAATAAAATATATATCTGAGTTGAAATAAAATATATATATGAAATGTGAAAAAAAAATGAAATGAAAACGATATATATATATATATATGAAATGAAAAATGATATGTATACGAAATGAATTACATATAAAAGAAGTGAAAAAAAAATATATATGAAATGAAATATATATATATATGAAATGAATTATATATATATATATGAAAGGTGGAAATAATATATCTATATGGGATGAAAAATATATATTTGAAATGTGTAAACGATATATATATGAAATGTGAAAATGATTCGATTGTTAAAAATATAATTTTTAACATATATATACACTGTGTAAAATTGTCGTGTATATGGAATATTCAATTTTGATTAGAAATTGAATATGAAGTAGAAATCATTTTGAAAACGAATTTAAAACGATTTATAAAATACGTTTTAAAAAGGAAATCGATGAAATATATATTATATATGTTATATATATAATATAATGGCCTGAATAGAACGCGCTGCGGCAGTTCGCGAATTTCAACCATTGACTTCGAACGGCCATTACGGGAGATCCGACCGTCGGATTCTCCTAAAACCGGAACCGTTGGGTTCGTATCGAAAAGAGCTTTCCAACGAATATGAGAAATTAGAAATCTAACGGTTGGATTTGGAATTATGTCCAAATCAAATTTAGAAAAGGTCGTTGTAAGTGCAGTTCGATGGCCGTTTATGGAAATCGACTGTACGGGCCTTGATAAAATTATTAAAAATATTAATAATTTGTGTAAAATCAAAAGAAATGATTTGAAAAAAATTGGGCTGAAAAAAATTCCATATTTGAAAAGATAAAATTAGATTTTTATCGAAATGAACTAGTTATTAACTAGAATAATAATTTATTAAATAAATAAATTGGATTTGAAATGGTTTTAAAAATAACCAGAATTTCCAATATATGAATTGGAATGGATTTGAATCGAAATTATCTTCGGAATATTTCGATGTTGGATTTCGTGATTATACAGATATGGTTGTGGAAATTTGAAAGATATATTAATATCGTTATTTCCAATATGGTATTTGTTGGTTTCAGAATTTGATGTTGAATATAAGCCGATACTATTTTCTATTCAGAGCCTTGTGTTTAATATCAAATTAGATTTGGGGTTTGTCGTGAATTGTGTTTAAATGACATTAGTTCTTTAACCCGCGTAAAAGCAAGATTAATTTCCAAAAAGTAGAACAATCAATATGAAATGATTTTAGAGATGAAACCAATTGGGGTTTGAATAAATCTTTAATTAGATTTGGATGAATGATTGGTGATTAAATTTACCAAAACACGTGATGTGATTAAACCAAATTTACTTAGTTGTTGATATTGATTGTGGTTGATTGATTGTTTGGATGGTGCTTGACCAGTTTATGAGCAGAATATGCCTTTACATTTAGCATTGGGTTGGGTAAAGATATCTGTGTGCTAACACGTTGTGAAACACTTCACGATTTAACGATAAGGTGTTTAGCGATGCTGTGTTCATTTCAAATTTAATGAATGATTGTGAAATGATATATTTTTCTTAAGTGAAAAGAAATGTACTCCCGATTTTGGACAGGGAATGTTTTATAAAACAGAAAGGATTACGAGGGCTAAAACCCGATGATTTCGAAATGATTTGGAAATGTATTATGGTTTTACATTGTAGTTCATTAAAATTAGATTAGTTGCTATTAATGATATATCTATTTGGTGGTGGAGAATTTATTCTCTCGCTTAACACCCTTCTTTGTGACGTACGAGCTCAAAGGTTATGTGATTAATAGTGACTGATCATATGTGTGAATTACTGATGTGAAGTACTATATTTTGAAAGTACTTGTGAATGTTGTGAAATGATTTTTCCTACTTCGGGATATGAAATGATTTAGTATGTGGCTAAAGATTCGGGTAACCCTGAGACTAAAAATATAGGTGAGAGGGCGGTGTATGCTCTCCATGCGTGGGAGGTGCATCGTCAGTGTAGCCTGCTCCTATGTGGGGTAGGTGCACATTTATATACCGAGTTGCTAGGTGCGTACCCTTTGCCTTGTCGATAGGGAGCACGATATTTGGTTGCATACTTGTTTGTATGCATTGTTATGTTTTGGAATTCATATTTCCGATCGATTTGATTTGAGATCCCGAAGTGAAATCTACTTTTATATAGAAAGTTAGATAGGTATTTCAAATGATTTGAAATAACAAATCGGGAATAAAATCCGAAGGAATAATTTCTGTAAATTGAATTGGATTTGGAAAATCTAAGTGTGGTGTAATTTAAATGGGTAGATTGGGATATTGCATGTTGATTAATGCATAGTAGATCCATATATCTATATTGATTGTTGTTTATACACAGGCATTCATGGGGGTAAACCCGTTCCGCGTTAGCGGCGTGGTCCTGTGATTTGTCTTATGATTAAATAAGTTAATTTTAACTGTAGAGTTTCCCACACCATTCCCATGACTGACCTGTAGTTTTCTTTTCCCTTGCGAACTCGGGTGCCCCTATTTTCCACATGGGCAGTCGATTAGTTTTATTTTGCAGATGTATTGAGCAGGATTCTGTATCGAAGCGAAAAGCAGTGTCCAGAGCATTGATAGTCTTCCGTTGTGTTACTTTATTTATTTTCCATTGTGCATTGTATTACATTTATTGTAAAATCATCTTCCGCTGTATTGATTATATTTCGATATACTCTGATATTCTGAACTCTAATATAACATTATTATGATGTTTATAAAAGTCTTTTGTTATTTGTTCTGATGTGTTGTATGCCCAGAGTTAGCATATGCGGGATTCGAACGGTCTTGGTCGATTTAGCGATCGATTAGGTCCGAGCGAAATCCATGTCGTTACAACTGGTTTCAGAGCTTTGGTTAAACTCAAATCTTTGGGGTACAACTCGTTAGAACAGAATAAAAGGACTTATCAGAGGTAGGATTAGTAATGTCCTATTAAAGAATCCTCATTAGAGATAGAATCAATAGCATTCTAGAATGAGCGACTCATTAGAGATGGGGTTAGTAATGCCCCAGAATGAGTTGAGAGTTATAGGTTTATAAATAACGTATTTGCGATTATATATATAATCTGGTTTTAAAAATAGGATTTTTGAGTATATATAAAGTTATATATTTGAAAAGTTAATCAATAAATTGATTGCTGGTTGTGTTGTTTGATTACTTAGAATTTTGAACCATTTAGCCAAATTGAACAAATATTGAACCGAATTGAAATTTGTTAGAATTGCATGTACATATATATGTGTGAACAGGTCAATGCAAGGAGGCTAGAGCAGAGGAATAAAATTGTTTGCCCGATAAATAGGTACATGTTTATTGTATTTCTTGGGTTTTGGATTATTTTATGAGCCGATTGGCTAGCCGCTTGGCTTTTTCTTTTTCTTTTGGATTGGTGAGGGCCATGGGAGGCTATTAGAAATATCCCGAAGTCCCCGGTGTAGGGGAGGTTATGGCGAAATTTTTCGAAAATTTAGGGTGTTAGCCAAATTTTTGAAAAATTTGAAAAGTTCTTAGAAACTGAAAAGTTGAAGAACTTAAGCCATGATAGAAATAATGAAAGTTGAGTTGGTTTGTAAAACAACTTTCGGCTTCGTTCCTTTTCGGAGACGAAAAGTTTTAAGTGGGGGAGATTGTAACAACCCGGAAAATCTGAGCTAGTTTAAAACTTTGAAATTGGCTATTTTAGTGGATTTTAAATATTTAAAATAAATATTTTAAATAATAACAACGAAAAATATGTTTGAATCGATGTTTGAAAATAAATATAATTATTTTAAATTATAAACAAGGCCTGAAATAGCGCGGCAGTTTCAAAATTTGAATTTGAACTTTGATTGACTGTACCGGGTGCAAAATAAAACGGATTTTAGTGAAACTAAAAATATTTAAATCTATTTTAGAATATCTTTCTAACGAATCTGAATAATCGAAGTTTCATAGCGGGAATCAAAAGTTGTGGCCAAATGAATTTTCAGAAAGGTCGCTATAGAGAATATATAGCCCTTGAAAATAGACACTTTGCAAACGACCTCAGAATTCGACGAAACCACTTTTGTTGGATTCGGTATGTCAAATTATTGTTAGGTTTCAAATTTCATAATTTTTGAAGTTAATATGTGAGCGTGGCGAAGGAAAACGCGTTTGGTCAATTATAGTTAAATTGGATCGACCAGAAAATGGCCATTTTTCAAACGGTCTCAGAATTGGACGAAACTAGTTTTGTTAGGACCGTATCGTCAAAACATAGCTAGATAAATTTTTCGGGAATTTTTAGAGTCTGTATGTGGCCCCGGTAAGTTGAAATGTGCGTTTAAATTGAATATATAATGATTTATATTTTAATTTGAAAGAAAAATAATTGTAGCAATCGAATTGGCTTACGATACATATCCCATTGTGTTAGGAATGGGGGTATTTAGCTAGGGACGACAGTCGTTGGGATTCGTTTGGAGTTACGAGCAATAAACAAGTAAAAGTTAGAATTTATTAAATTAAATAATAATAATAAAATATTATAAAAGGGCAAGAAACCCTAATTCGTTCACCATCTTTCTGAGCCGCCACGCACCCTGTTCAACGGCGGAAAACCTTCCACCTTTCTCTCCTAAATTTCTTAAAATCTGTTCAATAATTTTCATAGCTTCTTAAGCATATTTTAAAGAGATTTTAACGAGCTTCATTCCTGTATGAGTTCGATCGCGAATGGTGTAGTGTTTAGGGAGAAACCGGGGCTTGAAGCCGCCGAGTTCGTGGCCAATTTCTAGCCAGGCGGGCCCACTGAGGTGACTTGGGTTGAAGGAGGAGGGGCGCGACCTAGAGGGCTTCAGCGTGGACACCCCGGATCGGGCTCCGATCATCCAAACAGGCGGCGCAATCAGATTGAAGAAGTCGACATCGAGGGTTCCTTTCCTGGAGCAGAATTAGACGATGAAGAAAGGGTTGACCAAATTGATGTAATTAAGCAATTAATTATTATATTAATTAATTATTTAATGTAATGAAATGAAAAATATATTGTATCTCCTTCATACGAGAACGAAATTCGAAGATTTCAAAAGCGGTGGACTCGTCTCAACGAGAGCTTCGCAACAAAACTGACCGCATCCAAAACAGAGCATGTCAGAATTTCATGAAAATTCAAAATCAGAACGAAAATTCAAAAATAAAAGATGATGATTTTGAAACAGATCAAAGTGAGAAATTCTCTCACTATAATTTTCTGTACAGTTATTTATTTTATAACTGCATACATGAACTGTTCCCCGTCGTCCACAGACCATGGGCGACTTGTTTGCTTGTATTCCATATGAAAATATAAATGTGAAAAGTGAAAAATATATATATGAAATGAAATGTCAAAAGTGAAATACATGTATATGAATTGTGAATATTATGTATATGAAATGTGAATATTATGTATATGAAGTGAAAATATTATATATATGGAAAGTGAAATAAATATAAATATGAAAAGTGAAATATTTATAAATATAAAAAGTGAAAATAACATATATATGAAAAATAAAATATATATATATGAGTTGAAATAAAATATATATCTGAGTTGAAATAATATATATATATGAGTTGAAATAAAATATATATCTGAGTTGAAATAAAATATATATATATATATGAAATGTGAAAAAAAAATATGAAATGAAAAGGAAATATATATATATATACGAAATGAAAACTGATATGTATATGAAATGAATTACATATATAAGAAGTGAAAATTATATATATATGAAATGAAATATATATATATATGAAATGAATTATATATATATGAAAGGTGGAAATAATATATCTATATGGGATGAAAAATATATATTTGAAATGTGAAAACGATATATATATGAAATGTGAAAATGATTTGATTGTTAAAAATATAATTTTTAACATATATATACACTGTATAAAATTGTCGTGTATATGGAATATTCAATTTTGATTAGAAATTGAATATGAAGTAGAAATCATTTTGAAAACGAATTTAAAACGATTTATAAAATACGTTTTAAAAAGGAAATCGACGAAATATATATTATATATATAATATAATGGCCTGAATAGAACGCGCCGCGCTACGGCAGTTCGCGAATTTCGACCATTGACTTCGAACAGCCATTACGGGAGATCCGACCGTCGGATTCTCCTGAAACCCAACCATTGGGTTCGTATCGAAAAAATCTTTCCAAAGAATATGAGAAATTAGAAATCTAACGGTTGGATTTGGAATTATGTCCAAATCAAATTTAGAAAAGGTCGCTGTAAGTTCAGTTCGATGGCTGTTTATGGAAATTGACTGTACGGGCCTTGATAAAATTATTTAAAATACTAATAATTTGTGTAAAATCAAAAGAAATGATTTGAAAAGAATTAGGCTGGAAAAAATCCCATAATTGAAAAGATAAAATAAGATTTTTATCGAAATGAACTAGTTATTAACTAGAATAATAATTTATTAAATAAATAAATTGGATTTGAAATGGTTTTAAAAATAACCAGAATTTCCAATATATGAATTGGAATGGATTTGAATCGAAATTATCTTCGGAATATTTCGATGTTAGATTTCGTGATTATACAGATATGGTTGTGGAAATTTGAAAGATATATTAATATCGTTATTTCCAATACGATATTTGTTGGTTTCAGAATTTGATGTTGAATATAAGCCGATACTATTTTCTATTCAGAGCCTTGTGTTTAATATCAAATTGGATTTAGGGTTTGTCGTGAACTGTGTTTAAATGACATTAGTACTTTAACCCGCGTAAAAGCAGGATTAATTTCCAAAAAGTAGAACAATCAATATGAAATGATTTTAGAGATGAAACCAATTGGGGTTTGAATAAATCTTTAATTAAATTTGGATGAATGAATGGTGATTAAATTTAACAAAACACGTGATGTGATTAAACCAAATTTACTTAGTTGTTGATATTGATTGTGGTTGATTGATTGTTTGGATGGTGCTCGACCAGTTTATGAGCAGAATATGCCTTTACATTTAGCGTTGGGTTGGGTAAAGATATCTGTGTGCTAACACCTTGTGAAACACTTCACGATTTAACAATAAGGTGTTTAGCGATGTTGTGTTCATTTCAAATTTAATGAATGATTGTGAAATGATATATTTTTCTTAAGTGAAAAGAAATGTATTCCCGATTTTGGACAGGGAATGTTTTATAAAACAGAAAGAATTTCGAGGGCTAAAACCCGATGATTTCGAAATGATTTGGAAATGTATTATGGTTTTACAATGTAGTTAATTACAATTAGATTAGTTGCTATTAATGATATATCTGTTTGGTGGCGGAGAATTTATTCTCTCGCTTAACACCCTTCTTTGAGACGTACGAGCTCAAAGGTTATGTGATTAATAGTGACTGATCATACGTGTGAATTACTGATGTGAAGTACTATATTTTTAAAGTACTTGTGAATGTTGTGAAATGATTTTCCCTACTTGGGGATATGAAATGATTTAGTATGTGGCTAAAGATTCGGGTAAACCTGAGACTAAAAATATAGGTGAGATGGCGGTGTATGCTCTCCATGTGTGGAAGGTGCATCGTCGGTGTAGCCTGCTCCTATGTGGTGTAGGTGCACATTTATATATCGAGTTGCTAGGTGCGTACCCTTTGCCTTGTCGATGGAGAGCACTATATTTGGTTGCATACTTGTTTGTATGCATAGTTATGTTTTGGAATTCATATTTCCAAACGATTTGATTTGAGATCCCGAAGTGAAATCTACTTTGATATAGAAAGTTAGATAGGTATTTCAAATGATTTGAAATAAGAAATCGGGAATAAAATCCAAAGGAATAATTTCTGTAAATTGAATTGGATTTGGAAAATCTAAGTGTGGTGATTAATTTAAATGGGTATATTGGGATATTGCATGTTGATTGATGTATAGTAGATCCATATATCTACATTGATTGTTGTTTATACACTGGCATTCATGGGGGTAAACCTGTTCCGCGTTAGCGGCGTGGTCATGTGATTTGTCTTATGATTAAATAAGTTAATTTTAACAATAGAGTTTCTCACACCAGTCCCATGACTGACCTATAGTTTGCTTTTCCCTTGCGAACTCGGGTGCCCCTATTTTCCACACGGGCAGTCGAGTAGTTTTATTTTGCAGATGTGTTGAGCATGATTCTGGATCGAAGCGAAAAGTTGTGTCCAGAGCATTGATAGTCTTCCATTGTGTTACTTTATTTATTTTCCGTTGTGCATTGTATTACATTTATTGTAAAATCATCTTCCGCTGTATTGATTATATTTCGATATACTCTGATATTCTGTACTCTGATGTAACATTATTATGATGTTTATAAAAGTCTTCTGTTATTTGTTCTGATGTGTTGTATGCCCAGAGTTAGCGTATGCGGGATTCGAACGGTCTTGGTCAATTTAGCGATCGATTAGGTCCGAGCGAAATCCGTGTCGTTACAATATCTATCTGCCAAATTCCTCCATAATATCTGTATAGTCATGGAATCCAATATCGAAATCTTCCAAAGTTGATTTCTATTCAAATCCATTCCAATTTATATATTGGAAATTTCTGGTTATATTAAAACCCTTTATAAATCCAATTTATTTATTTAAAAATTATTGGATTTCAAATCTAGTTAATAACTAGTTCATTTAGATAAAAATATTTTTTTTTTTCGAATATGGAATTTTTCATCCAAATTCTTTCCGAATCATTTATTATGATTTTACACAAATTATTAATATTTTTAATAATTTTACCAAGGCCTGTACAGTCGGTTTCCAATAACGGCCACCGAACTACATCCATAGCGATCTTTTCCAAATTTGATTTGGACATAATTCCAAATCCAACCAATCGATTTCAAATCTCTTATATTAATTGGAAAGCTCTTTTTCCGATACGAACCCAACGATTCCGGTTTTAGGAGAATCTGACGGTCGGATCTCCCGTAATGTCAATTCGAAGTCAATGGTTAAAATTCGCAAATGGTCGCAGCGCGGCGTGTTATATTCAAACCATTAATATATATATATATATATATATATATATGTATGTATGTATGTATGTATGTATAATATTTCGTTCAAAACGTATTTTACAAATTCGTTTTTAAAAATGATTCCCACTTTCATGTCAATTTTAAATCAAAATTGAATACTCCATATCATTATAATATTTAAATGATAATATTTTAAAAATATCAAATTTTGAAATCATTTCCTTTTCGATATTCATTATAAAAATGAATAAAATCAATATAAATATCGTTCGCGTTAAAATGGCGCAAATCTAATCAATGCGGCTTCACATATTTCAATATTTTCATGTCCATCCAAAATCGGACATCAAATTCACATTTTAATCCGTTTTTGAATATTATTTTAAAATATTCATTATTTTAAAATATTCGTTATTTTAAAATATTCATTATTTCCGAATTGGAATCAGGCCCAATCAATTACCATATAATGTATTTATATGGATATCATACATCACATGTATACAACAACCATGATAAACAATCATCCATCATTCAGAGTGCATTACACAACTGCATAAGCATCAAATATAAATAATTAATGCTTACTACAGTCTGTCAACCAATCGATTGACATACAACTAAACAATTGGGATTAGTGTACGCTAAATATCATCCCAATACCCGTGTGGGGTTTCAACCGACAAATACTGAATATTATTTGTGCAGATGGGCGATGTGTAAAATTTATCGTCCCAATCAATGTCAGTTAAACGGGTGTACATAAACAAATCGTCTGATTTGTAAATGAATATTTATTTTCATTTCAGGAGAATTTTATGCCATTCACATATACGTTAAAAATTATATTTTTAACGGTAAAATATTTATTTCAACACTTGACTATTTTATATAGTTCATTTATACAATAAAAATGATAATTTTTATTGTTTAAACATTTTGTTCAACACATGAATATTTTATATAGTTTATTTCAGAAAATTTCGGTATTATAACGACGCGATATTAGAACCGGAGTAATGTCTAGCATTACCCCTCTCCTGATACTGGCTTGCGCCATACATATCAATCACAACCAATCCAAACAATCCCACAATCAATTCAAAATTAATTTTACAACCACAATCCAAATTTCCACAATATAATCCAAACAAAAAACTATGGTTTGTACAAATAAATAGTGTCAGGAGCTACTAAGCCCCGTCTGCAACTTAGGATATATTTAACTGTAAAATAATTTGAATGAGAAGGTGTTCTCGCATTGGGATCCACTCCACCATTGTTTTCTGACGCTCTGATTTGATGTTCTAGTTCTAGAATTTACAAACGAGCACCAATCTTCACACGATCTTTTTATTAGCTTAAACGCGCCATTTCGGACAACTTTCGCCTCGTGGCCTTTCTTCCGAAAATGCTCCAATTCGCCAGAATTTGTGGAAAAACAGTATTTGGACAGCAGACTTTGGATGCGTTTTTTGAACAACTCCGCAATCCAAAATACGGCTTCCATATATCCAAATCGAAGAGAAAAACGAGATCTTCAACTTTGGTACTATGGAGTTTTGGTCAGAAGTGCACGGCTTGTGAGTTATTGGCCAAACAAGGTCAGGGGTTAAATACGAGATTTTTGTAAAAGTGTGATATTTAGTGATGTGGGACCCACAGCCGGAGTTGGGTGGCTGAGGGGCGGCGGCAGGACCTGATTGGGCGTGGGGAGTTGCGGCCAGGCGGTGGTGGCGGTGGAGGGGCCCACGGTGGTGGTTGGTGATGATTTGGGGTTTAGTGATTTAGAAATGGAGAGAGGAGGAGGAGGTGGAGAGGGAAGGAGGAGGTGCGGTAGAAGGGGGCCGGAGGTCGGCATTGCTAGGGGAGGCAGCGGTGGGGGGTGGATGAGCGACGGGTCCGGCGGTTTTCTTTTTTCCTCCTTCGTGTTTTGAACGATGGGAGAGGAAGGGGGTTTGACCAAGTATATATTTTAATATTTAATTCCAAAAAGTTACTTTTTCATTCGAACTCCAAATCGACCCAACTAAATACCCCCATTCCAGACACAATGGGATATGTTCGGTAAGCCAATTCGACTGTTACGATCAGTTTTTATCAGAATTAAAATATAAATAATATAACATTCAAAATTGATTTCAACATACATTTTAATTTATCAGGGCCACATACTGACCCCAAAAATTCTAGAAAAATAAATTTAGCTATGTTTTGACGTTATGGTCCTAAAAAAACTAATTTCGTTGAATTTGGAGGACGTTTGAAAAATGGTCATTTTCCAGTTGATTAAATTCAAACTGAAATTACCCAACGCGTTTAAATTCACCACGCTCACATATTAATTCAAAAAATTATGAAAATTGGAATCTAGCAATAATCTGACATTCCGGATCCAACAAAAGTTATTTCATCAAAAATGGAGGTCGTTTGCAAAATGGCTATTTTGAAGGGCTATATATTACTAAAAATATTTAGAAATTCCATAGCGACTATTTTGAATTTTAAACTGGACATAACTTTTAATTTATAAAGTGAAATCTCAGTTTCTCATATCCGTTAGAAAGATATTATTAAACAGCTTCAAATATTTCTGGTTTTACTGAAATCCGATTTATTTTGAATTATGTACATTCAATTGAAATTTAAAATCGAATTTTCAAACTACTGCGCCATTTCAGGATCATTTTAAAATTAAAATAATTTTACACGTTCTAAATTTGATTTAAATAAATTTTAAATTGTTATTATTTAAAATAAATCAGTTTAAATATTCAAAATCCATTAATATAGTTAAAATAAAAAAAATTAATTGGTTCAGAATTTCTGGGTTATTATAATCTCTCCCACTTAAAATCTTTCCGTCCTCGAAAAGAAACGGAGCTGAAAGTTGCTTAACTAACCAACTCAAATTTCATTCTGGCTTTCATTCTTCAACTTCTCAGTTTCTAAGAATTTTCTAATTTCTCAAAAATTTGGCTAACACCCTTAATTTTCGAAAAATTTCGCCATAACCTCCTTTGTACAGCCCAATTGGTAAAACGACAACTTGCCTCACAGGGCCTTCATCAATCAAAAAGAAAAAGAAAAATCCAAGCGGCTTGCCAATCGGCTCATAAAATCATCAAACCTAATGAATATAGTAAACATGTACCTATTTGTCGGGCACACAATTTTATTCCTCTTCTTAGCTTCCATGATATGACTTGTTCATTATATACACATGTACATATACGCAATTTCAATCAATTTTTAGTTTAGTTCAATATTTGATTCGATTTGGCTTAATTAACTTTCATTTTCTTATTGGTTTCATCAGTTGGATTAATAATCATACATCATAACCAGAAATCAATTAGTTGGTTAGCTTTTCAAACATATAATTTTATACATGCTCAAAAATCACATTTTTAAGGCCAAATGACAACAATAAACTCTAACTAAGTTTTGGTTCTCACACAGTCAATTGGAAATATAGAGATATCCCACTTTTGAAACTCGAACATTAATACTGATGATACCCGGGTATCACCAGAATTATCCCCGACCGACTAGAGTATGATTCTATATCCATCCAGTATTTTTGAGACTTCGTATACACGTGGATCAGACGTATATTAAAATCTCTATATACCCAATAGTCCAAAATCAATTTAAAATAAAATACTCACATACGTATAATAAGGTTTAAATTTTCAAAATTAAAATCGTTTTCATTTTTATTTTAAAAATAACACTCTTTGAAACTCATTCTAGGATACTACTGATCATATCTCTAAAAAGTAATTCTTATAGGATATTACTAATCCTATCTCTGATGAATTCTTTCATTTGGTTCTAATGTGTCTTGTTCTCGAGCTCTGTAAACCAAAGCTCTGGTACCATGATGAAACGGTCTAAACCCGCCCATATGGGAAAATCAAGATTGAGTTGAGAACACGACAAATCAGAACACAAACAATAGAACATTTCATTGCTATTATAACAATTACATCAAAGAACAAGAATATATCAGAGTATGAATAAATAATATTACACATTGGAAACACAATATCAGAGATTTATAATTACATAGCAGCGGAAAAATAATACATAACACAACTGAAAGAGATACACGGATACAAAGCTTTCCGAATATAGCTCCAGCTGTAAATCCAGGATCTTGTGAAAATAATATCTGCAAAACCAAAACTACTAGCTGCCCATATGGAAAATAGGGGCACCCAGAGTTTAGGTTAAAACAATAAACTTTGAGTCAGTCATGGGACTGGTGTGAGAACTAAAACAGTTATTAAAACTTTACTTTAAAGTTGGGTAAATCAAGGGACCACGCTGTATAACACGGAACGATTTTTCTTCCAAGAATACCAGTGCATAAAACAAACAACGCAATGCTTTTTGAAAAATAAAGCTATTATAAGGCTCAGGTCCCATCACACAATGCAATGCAAGCCGGAGGATAGAGTTTTACCTTATAATAGCCAAACATGCTTGGTACGTTTAAAGCAAATCACTTTGATATTACTATAAGTGTATAGTGTATAAAACAACTTCACATATAAATGTATCAATCATAGACGACATAGCTATTATATACTATGTCACCATACTAGTTTTACAACTAAAATCGAAAAGTCACGTATTGGAAATTGGATTTTCACCTATGAGACGAGGCCAGGGATGGCTCCTCACTGATTAGATACACTCTAGCAAATGCCTCAGGACTCGAACGCTGGCGAGCCCTGTGAACGGTAGGGTCAGTCCACAAATACTTTAGCGGATTGGTTATTCCTGAACAATAAGTTTCCCGGTCCTATCAGACCTATCACTTGGCCAGTAGCGACCAATATCTAGAGCCACTAGAGACTCAATCTGAGGCGCCTCGCAATCCATCATCCATATAAGTAAAAATGATTGTGCTCCATACCATGACACCACTTCTAGCTAGAAAGAAACGCAAGTTCTCCCTACGGTCACGATCCCGTTTTTGACTCATACCGGGTGTGAGGCTCGCAAATTAACGCTATACAAAAAGCTGTGTTATTTAAAGTCATGCTTTGATCATCAACCATAAGACTTTGCTTTTCAACAAAAGCCTTGATCATTTGCATCTCAGCATGCCACACTGACAATTCATGCCATGCAACCGATGTCTATCAATATATAATCTCTAAGCTCGTACGTCTCAGAGAAGGGTGTTAAGAAAGAGAATAAATTCTACGCCATCAAACAGACAGATATTTAACAACACAAAATGAAATCCAATGTCAGACACACATCCATTTACAAGTCCGTTCTATGTCTAAATGAAACCGGAGGCACCTTATTCCTCATCCCATATGTCCAATACAAGAGAGAGGTCCTTGCATATCCAGTCGATCTCTAAGTACATCTAGACGATCACCACTTATTACCTTGTCTTGGGTGTACGGCCGAATCATGACATCAGTAATCATCCAAACGATGTGAAGATCTTCGGTCTTCCCGAATAACTCGCGTATTTTGTAATCAATAATCAAGTGCTATAAAAACACATCATACGCCTCATTCCAATTCAGAATATTATTTTATTCAAATATTCACATATTTAGGGAAAGGTTCCCATTAATTTTAACAAAGATAAATTCTTTTAAATGTATTCTTTAATCTTCTTTTGGAAATCAATTCAAAACCAAATTAAGGTTTATCAACTAGTCCGGATTATCGAGCCTTACCGAAGTAATCATTTATTACATTAATCCCAATCCCAACCTATTCATCCCATGGAGCAAAACTGGTAGTACCCCATATCTAACACCCACGGTGTCATCGGTAAATTTAATTACCATTTCACGTTCAAATCTAATTAAAGATTTAACTATCTCCTGGAGTAAAACTTGTGGTACTCCATTCTCGATCATTTCCCAAATTTGATAATTTAAATTATCATATTCTCATTTCAATCTAATTATAGATTCATTAAAACTCCAATTAGTTTTATTCTTCCAACAATCATTATTTAATGACTAATTAACTTTGGAAACACAAACATGCCACATCGACAATCTACACTGTACCACTGATTTCTGCCAATATATAACCTTTAAGCTCATACGTCCCAGAGAAGGGTGTTAAGCAAGAGAATAAATTCTCCGCCACCAAACAGATATATATTTAATAGAAATCAACCATACAGTTCGAAATACAATGTTAGACATGTAATCCTGTCGTAGCGCGACGCGTTCTATTCAAACCATTAATATATATATATATATACACATATATTTCAAAACATATTTTATAAATTCGTTTTTAAAAACGATTCCCACTTTCATTTCAAGTTTAAATCAAAATTGAATGCTCCTTATCATTATAATATTTAAATGATAATATTTTCAAAATATCAGATTTTGAAATCATTTCCTTTTCGATATTCATTATAAAAATGAATAAAATCAATATAAATATTGTTCGCGTTAAAAGGGCGCAAATCTAATCAATACGGCTTCACATATTTCAATATTTTTGTGTCCATCCAAAATCAAACATCAAATTCACATTTTAATCCTTTTCTGATTTTTTTTTTAAATTTTCGTTATTTTAAAATATTCATTATTTCCGAATTGGAATCAGACCTAATAAATTATCATATAATGTATTTATATGGATTTCATACATCACATGTATAAAACAACCGTGATAAACAATCATCCATCGTCCAGAGTGAATTACACAACTACATAAGCATCAAATATAAATAATTAACGCTTACTACAATCTATCAACCAATCGATTAACATACAACTAAACAATTGGGATTAGTGTACGCCAAATATCACCCCAATACCCGTGTGTGTGGTTTCAACCAACAAATACTGAATATTATTTGTACAGTTGGGCGATGTGTAAAATTTATCGTCCCAATTAATGTCAATTAAATGGGTGTACATAAACAAATCGTCCGATTTGTAAATGAATATTTATTTTCATTTTAGGAGAATTTTATGTTGTTCACATATACGTTAAAAATTATATTTTTAACGATAAAATAATTATTTCAACACTTGACTATTTTATATAGTTCATTTATACAATAAAAATGATATTTTTATTTTTCAAACATTTTGTTCAACACATGAATATTTTACGTAGCTTATTTCAGAAAATTTCGGCATTATAACGGCGCGATATTAGAACCGGAGTAATGTCTAGCATTACCCCTCTCCTAATATTGGCTCGCGCCATACATTTCAATCACAATCAATCCAAACAATCCACAATCAATTCATAATCAATTTTACCACCACAATCCAAATTTCCACAATATAATCCAAACAAACAACTATGGTTTGTACAAATAAATAGTGTCAGGAGCTACTAAGCCCCGTCTGCAACCTAGGATAAATTTAACTGTAAATAATTTGAGTGAGAAGGTGTTCTCACATTGGGATCCACTCCGCCATTGTTTTCTGATGCTCTGATTTGCTATTCTGGTTCCAGAATTTGCAAACGAGCTCCAATCTTGACAGATCATTTTTCTTAGCTTAGAAGTGTCATTCCGGACAACTTTTGCCTAGTGGCCTTTCTTCAGAAAATGCTCCAACTCGCCAGAATTTGCGAAAAGGCAGTATTTGGACAGTAGACTTTGGACACGTTTTCTGAACAACTCCGCAATCCAAAATATGTCTTCCATATATCCAAATCGAAGAGAAAAACGAGATCTTCGACTTTGGTACTTTAAAGTTTTGGCCAGAAGTGCACGGTTTGGGAGTTACTGGCTAAACAAGGTCAGGGGTATTTTTTTCATATACGGGATTTTTGTAAAAATGTGATTTTTAGTGATGTGGGGTCCACAGCCGGAGTTGGGTGGCTGAGGTGCAGCGGCAGGACCTGATTGGGCGTGGGGGAGGTGCGACCAGGTGGTGGTGGCAGTGGAGGGGCCCACGGTGGTGGTTGGTGATGATTTGGGGTTTAGGGATTTAGAAATGGAGAGAGAAAAGGAGGGGGAGGAGAGGGAAGGAGGAGGCGCGGCAGGGGGTGCCAGAGATCGGCGGCGACGTTGCTGGGGGGAGGGGGCAGCGGTAGGGGGTGGCTGAGCGACGGGTCCAGCAGTTTTTTTTTTCTCCTTCGTGTTTTGAACGATGGGAGAGAATAGGGGGGTTTGACCAAGTATATATTTTAATATTTAATTTAATTCCAAAAAGTTTCTTTTTCATTCGAACCCAACGACTGTCATCCTTAGCTAAATACCCCTATCCGGACACAATGGTATATGTTCGGTAAGCCAATTCGACTGTTACGATCAGTTTTCATCAAAATTAAAATATAATTTAATATAACGTTCAAAATTGATTTCAACGTACATTTTAATTTACCGGGGTCACATACTTACTCCAAAAATTCCAGAAAAATAAATCTAGCTATGTTTTGATATTACGTTCCTAACAAATCTAATTTCTTCGAATTTGGAGGTTGTTTGAAAAATGGGAATTTTCCGGTCGATTAAATTCAGACTGAAATTACCAAACGCGTTTAAATTCACCACGCTCACATATTAATTCCAAAAATTACGAAAATTGTAATCTAGTAATAATTTAACATTCCGGATCCAACAAAAGCGATTTCGTCAAAAACAGAGGTCGTTTGCAAAATGGCTATTTTTAAGGGCTATATATTATTAAAAATATATAGAAATTTCATAGCGACTATTTTGAATCTTAAACTGGACATAACTTTCAATTTACAAAGTGAAATCTTAGTTTCTCACATCTGTTAGAAAGATATTATTAAACAGTTTCAAATATTTCTGGTTTTACTGAAATCCGATTAATTTTGAATTCTGTACATTCAATTGAAATTTAAAATCGAATTTTCAAACTACCGCTCCATTTCAGGATCGTTTTAAAATTAAAATAAATTTATATAAAAATAAATTTTAAATTGTTATTATTTAAAATAAATCATTTTAAATATTCAAAATCCATTAAAATAGCTAAAATAAAAATTTTAAATTGGTTCAGAATTTCCAGGTTGTTATAATTTTCCTCTAAATCTATGATTCTAAACTTAAAATATTATAACTCCCCCTAAAATTATGAATATACTTAGTCTAATACACTAAATAAAAGGATAATAAACTAAGCAAAACCAATCAGATTTTATAATCAATTCAAATAAGCAAATCAATCCAAACAAGAAAATCAATCTAAACAAGCAATTCAAACAAACAATCTAAACAACCAAAGAAAAAGTATATGTCAGTTAAAAACACTTTGAAACTTCAACTAATCCTTAGAAACTATAAAACTCCTCCTTAATCTAATACAAGACTAAAGCCTAAACTCTAATTCCCTTAAAACTATAATAAGACTTTGATCTAGATTAAAAAATAATTCTGATAAAATATCCTTAAAACTGGGATATAAGTTAAGTAAATCAATTTAATCCAAACAATCAATCATTTTAAGTTTTTTTGTCACAAAACATCAATAAACATAAAGCCAAACATTTCTTGTAACTTCTACTTATCCTAAAAACTTATAAAACTCCTATTAACCAAAAATGCATAAGTATATTTCTAACACACCTATCAACCACTAATGAAATTCAACCATGTCAAACAAGTTGATAAAGTTGTTCATGTCAAACAAATCAGACAAGTTAATTAAGTCAAAGTAAATATGTTATGTATTTGATTAACAATCCTTTACATTTCTAATTAGACAAATACTCCTCATACAGTATACTTTTATGTGTGGAGTTAAAGTTAACATGTAATGCAATGTGTGATGTGTGTTGGTTATAATGCAGTATGTCATATGCAAAGCTATATATAGTGATATATTGAATGAAATCAATTTTTGATGTGAATGATTTTAATTTGAGATGCATTGTAATTTATAGTAATAATGTATGATATGAAATAAGATGGGTAATGATAACATGTAGAATGATTTTGTGATGATATCTATTTTGGTAAAAGATATTCAAAATTCTACATATAATATAAATTATTTCAATCAAACAAAGGTAATGTAAATTTCTAGACTTAAGTTAATGATAATAATGAAATAAATTAAGAATTTAATATATCCATGATAGGTAGCAAAATACTCAGAATAATTATGGAGTTAAATAATATTAGTAGGGTAAATATAGTAAAAATTGAATATCTTTTTAAAGAGGACATAAAATTGTATCATATAAAGTAATATTAATCTTTTTGATACAATCAATTTTAAATTTAAACATTAGAAATCCAAACATAATAATTTGTTAAAGAACCGTTTATAGTTAAAACTTTAAAAGAAATCTATATTTATAACAAAATCGTTTTAATGAAATCTGGTAATATATAAAGCTGTAACTTCTAATATTAAACTACATATTTAAGACATACAAATCTTATATATATATATATATATTCTTTATACCAAAATATTAAGTTAAATATACAAGTTTAATAAAGTTTAATTAAAATAAGAAATCAAAATTAGTATTAAGTTACAAATAGTATTTATGACAATGTAACCCAAAATTAGTATTAAGTTACAAATATCTTTGATTTCAGGGTGACAAGCAACACACCCTTTCCCAAACACTTCCCCAAAGATTACAGCATCCTTATAACTCTTCAATAGCACTTAAATTCAGATATTAATGAGTAGAGAGTGAGAATAGAAGAAGTTTTATGTAAATAGAATAGAAATCGGCAAAGTAGAAATGTAGAAATAAACAAAAAATAAGAAATGTTAATGGTGGGATGAAGAGGGGTGAAGATGGAGAAGAAGAATGGTTAAATAATTTGAAATCAAACCCTATTTATAAGATTTGAAAGGTTGCAACGCTCCTGGAACGTTAAAAATAGTGAAAAGACACTTCCTTTGAAAATTGAAATTCTGACAGTTATATGTTGACATAGTCATGTGTAAAGTATATTTTTTAAACTATTTTTCAAGTGTTTAATTGTATATATTATTCTGGAAATTCTTGAATTAAAACTTAGTGATATAAATGAGTATTCTAAAGTATAAATCATATGAAAACATAATTATTAATTATATAAACATATTTATAAAACTATAAGGTTTAAAACTATAAAATCATAAGATTATAAAACTAATATATATATAAAAAACTTACATATATAATTAAAATTTTAAATTTATTTGAAATCATAAGTAAGATAGAATAATTTTAAAGCAGAATTTGAAATTTAAAAATTAGGATTTGAAAAACAAAATTTGAACTTGAACCTAGAGTGATATTCAGAGTCTTACATATAAATTAGACTCTATTACTATATTTGTCTTGAACTCTTGATAACTTGATTACTTATGAGTCTAGATTCTCTTCTGAATTATGAATCTTTTGAAATTCTAAACTGTACGTCTTCAGTATGTAAGTCCTGTATACAAATCCTGCATATATGTGTGTGTATATATTCTAGATAGAAATGTTAGTATATATTTTATAATCAATGATAATTGAAATAAGGTTGTTTTCATCAAAACTCTGTTCTCCAACATAGAAAAGCCTAAACTTTGGTCGAGAGCTTACTGTTTTTTCATTTCAATTTTACTGAAAACGTAGACATATAACACAAAGATTTGATTTTTTTAAATGTATAAGCCTTTATTTTTTAGCATGAATCATGTTTTTATTAAATAATCATTACAGCCCTGTTAATTGGTTAGCTTTGTTATTTTTGTTCTTTTATTATCGAAATTGGTGTGCTATGTTATTACAAAAGAGTAACATTCCAAGCAGTCTGATTACTTACCACTTGTTACTAAAATTTGCTTTGCAAGGAATACTCTTCCGTAATTAAGATGTCAAAACCTATACAACACCTCTTTCTAAAGGAATTATACAAACTCCACATGTTTTTCCTTAAGTTCTGCTTCAACTTCCTAGGGGATCAGGAGGATGAAATTCTTAGGGAAAGAAAGGTATTTCATGATAAATTAACCACTAGGAGCGACTCTTCTTCTATTATGGAGTAAAATCATAAGGTTAAGGATGTTGACTTAGAACTTATGAATGTACTTTGAAATTGATGTACTTATTTTTCATCGTATGTAATAAAATGTTTACTTTTAAATGTTAAATAATGTCTCTCTTCCTATGAATTAGAAGCATCAACCATGGTTAACAACCCAGTCGGAAGGCCTATGTTACCAATATTTCGAGGACAAAGAGAGGCATATAACAGAAATTAGACAATGGAGGGTCTTCGGTGAGGTTATCCCATCAAAATTTGAAGACAGCCCTCTTTCCTTTGAATAGTTTAGGATACATAGTACACAAAAGATATTGTTTCTTGGGTTAAAGGCACAAATAAGGATTTTAAAATCCAAGCTTGTCGAAAAAGGATAAAGTTCTTGACGAAGCGAAACGCTAAATCAGGGAGAATTCCACCATTGATTTTGATAGTGAGGTAGCAAAACCTCATCATAGAGTTTGCGAATTAGAATATAAGCTAGTAGATAACAAGCTTCGTATAAGTATTTAGAATTCATTCTAAAAGGAGGTATTACCAATATCATAGTTCCGTCTGTCGGTTCTTTATCAAATTTTAAAAAAACCGTTGGAGTCTCATAAAAAGTTTCCCTATTTGATGAATGCACCAAATGTGTAATGACCCGCATTTTCCAGGGATATAATTTATTTAATTATATAAATAGTGATTTAGAGAAGCTAATGATCGTTTAATTAAATAATATTGAATATTTAATCGAATAATTATAATATAATAAAATATATTATAATGTCGAAATAGTCAGAAATAGTGAAATTCACAATATCGTGTGAATTGAATAGCATACGAGATTTGGTGGAGTTTCGATTCGAAATATAATAACGATTATATTCAATCGACGACAGTTTGAACGTATAATTATATTTTAATTAAAATCGAGCGCGTAACGACGCGGCAGTTCGCTATTTGGCGATTTGAACTTCAGCTGAGTATACAGGATTCGTTTTGAATCGGATTTCTGTGAAACAAGAAACGTGTGGAGCTAGTGGAGTATATCTTTCTAGTGGAAGAGAAAAATCGGGATTTCATCGTGTAGATTTTGATTTACGTCCAAATCAAATTTCAGAAAAGTCGCTATGGAATTCCTTTATAATTCGTAACGCTTTATATACGTTATAAAAGGAATTTCAATATAAATCGAATATCGATTTAATCAGAATCTGAAATATAACTGTATATTCTGATATGATATTCTGGAGCTGTATGATTTCATATGTGAATATATACGATAATATAAATTTATTTATATTTAATTTAATTTATTTAAATATATTTATATATTTAGATAGATTATTCAGAGCGTTGAAAATAGCCACTTTTGCAAACGGAGTCGGAATTTAACGAAACCAGTTTTGTTGGATCCGCAATGTCAAATGGTTGTTAGATTTCCAGTTTCGTGATTTTTAGAGTCACTGTGGGGCCGCACGGATTTTTAGAGTGAGAAACAGTCAGTATTTTGACGGTTAAAAATACGCTGTGTGAGCATACGAAGTCGGAATTCGACGAAACCAGTTTCGTTGGGACCGTAATGTCGAACTCTAGCTACATGTCCAGTTTGGTGATTTTTGGGTATCGTATGTGATCATACGAATTTTTAGAAGTCAGAAAACGAGTTAACAATGGAGAATATACCGAGAATATTCCCTCTACGAAAATATCTAGATATTTATTTTCCTATAAATAATCCTACCCAAACCCTTAAGACCTAATTTTTTCACTTCCTTGGTCAACGGAAAAATGCGCAGCCTCAAAAGGAAACCCAACAGTAAAAGTTTGATCTTGGTAAAATCAAAACAAAAAGAATAAAATCCTATAAATCTCCTAACTCAAATATTTGAGCTCCTGATGTGGTTTCCTTCGTTTCCATTCAAGTTTGAAGAGGTGCGATTCGAATTTCCTGATGCTCGAAATCACACAGTAAACTAGGGTTATGGTGTTTGTGAATTTTTGGCAATGAGGTGCGGTTTCGAGTTGATATTTGGAATGAGGAGATCAATGTGAGTTTGCTTACATCTGTTTGAGCGATTCGGTGTAAAAATGGTTCGGTGTTCTACTGTAACCGTAGGGGTGGAAAGGGATTTCAATGCGAGGTGAAAATGGGTGCGAGTTCGGAAGTGAGGGCATGGGTAGATGGAGAATTGTTCGAGAAGTTCGACGGTGGTATTTTTGCATCGAACCGTGATGGGTTGAGAGGGAAGGAGGAGTTCGAAGTTGGATTTTTGTGTTCGGAGGATTCCTGGTAACGTGAAAAAGCATTTGGGGAAGAAGGTATGTCATGCGGTTGGGTTTTAAACACGTGGATGGGCCTTTGTTTGGTGATGGGCCGTTGTAGGAAAGTGGTGAGGCCCGGTTAATTTTAACTTAAGTTTTATTTTGTTTTAAACGGTGTTAACTTCTAAAATTCGTACCTTATTCATATGAAATCAGAATCACGAACCGTAACTTGCGTTGGGATCGTATGGACGGACACTACGCAATGAGACTGACCGGGAGTGGATCGGAGACAGTTACAATTTATGGCGAAATAAATTGTCAGACTGAATCAAATAACGCAAACCGTTATTTAACGGCTAACGCGCAAAAGTGAGTAAAACTCACTAACTTTGTTCAGTTTATATTTGTATAAACTGTACTTTATTTTAATGATTGATTGCTGTGTATTGATTGTTAAATTGGACTGTTAAATTGGACTGTTGAATAGATTTGATTGAAAACGTAGATATAGTTATATATAGAAAACCGTCAATCAAATATGGGTTCTGATTATCAGTATATTTCATGTGGGATGAAATTTGATGTATATTATACTGTGTAACATCTGTGGATGCAGGGAAACAGGTTGGAGGAATCCGACTGGATTCCTCAACAGTTATTTTATTATTTTTCATATATTGTTATATGATGTGATATAAATTCTGTGGACGATTATATGTGCTTGGACGATATTGAACATCGTGATTTGATATGATTTAATACCATGACATACCGAAATGTAGATAAAGGGAATTTTCAAAGTAATATTGAAAAAATAGAATATTTATAAAGTGGAATATTTATAAATTGGGATATTTATAAATAGGAGATATTTGAAAAGGAAATAAATTCAAAACATTTCTTTTTAAATGGAAAGGCCTGTGTGGCGAGTTTGGGGATTTTCCCGATGCTCCCGATACAAAGGAGGTTATGGCGAATTTTCCCGAAAATTTAAGGAGTTAGAATATTTCAAAAGTAAATTTGAAAAGGGGATATTTGTAAACCATTTACAAATAGAATTGAAAAGGGGATATTTGTAAACCATTTACAAATAGAATTGAAAAGGAAACGTTATAAAAGGGAAATCTTTATAAAGTGAATAAAGATAATCGAATATGGTATTCGAAGTTAGATAATCGAATATGGTATTCGAAGTTAGATAATCGAATATGGTATTCGAAGTTAGATAATCGAATATGGTATTCGAAGTTAGATAATCGAATATGGTATTCGAAGTTAGTTAATCGAATATGGTATTCGAAGTTAGTTAATCGAATATAGACATTCGAAAAGAGAAATCGAATATGGTATTCGAAGTTAGTTAATCGAATATAGACATTCGAAGAAGTTAATCGAATATGGTATTCGAAGTTAGTTAATCGAATATAGACATTCGAAGAAGTTAATCGAATATGGTATTCGAAGTTAGTTAATCGAATATAGACATTCGAAAGGAGAAATTGAATATGGTATTCGAAGTTAGTTAATCGAATATGGTATTCGAAGTTAGTTAATCGAATATGGTATTCAAAGTTAGTTAAATCGAATATGGTATTCGAAGTTAGTTAATCGAATATGTTATTCGAAAGGGGTTAGTCGAGTCGAGTTAGTCAAATAGAGTTAATCAGTTAGAATTAATCGATTTGAGTTAACCAGTTAGAGTTAATCAGTTACAATTAATCGGTTAGAGTAATCAGTTAGAGTTAACCAATTAGAGTAACCAGTTAGAGTTAAACCAATAGAGTTAATCAGTTAGAGTTAATCCAAATAATATGCCATTTAGCACGACTGCTAGCGTAATTCGCAGGGCTACAAATAGCCTAAGGCGGTCGGATGTTTCCTGAGGGAATCAGGCGTAACCATTGTGATCGCTGCGATCTAGAGTCAAGCGAATGGAGTTAAATAGAGTTGTCGAATAGTAGTTGTTCGAATGGAGTTAAATGGAGTTAAATCGAATATTAGTTATTTGATAAGAGTAAATCAAGTTGAGTTAAATAAACCAAGTAAGTCGAGTCAAGTTAAGTTAGTCGAGTTAAGTTCGTCGAGTTAAATAAATCGATGTTAGTTTCATCGAAAGGAATTTATCGATGTTAGTTTCATCGAAAGGAGTTATCGATGTTAGTTTCATCGAAGGGAGTTATCGATTATAGTTTAATCGAAGTGAGATTTTCAAATATGAGATATTTGAAAAGGAAGAGTTATCGAATATTAGTTATTCGAAGAGAGATTATCGAATATCGTTTATTCGAGAAGGAATTAATCGAATATAGCTTATTCGAAGAAGAGTTAATCAAATAGAGATTTCTCGAAGAGAGTTAATCGACAAAATTCGATTATATCGAATTCGGGAAAGTACTTATACTTTCCAGTGTTTTAAATAGAGATTTATTTATATTTAAATAAATAAGTGTTAGGTTAAGTATTCACTAATAAGAATAGAAGTTATAATTAAAGTTAGATAATTCGAAAGTAGGGATTATAACGTTATCGTTATAACCAATGTTTTAAATATAGAAGTAGATTAGTAAAATTGGATCCGAGAAAGGCGTAAAGAAGTTATTAAAGATTAAAAGATAAACTTTGACCATTTTGAAGTTATAACGTTGTTCAGTTAAGGTCTGAGAGGTAATTATACCCCAACTTGAGTGACTTCCTTCTTAACTAAGAAATGGTAAGGTTTGATCGTAAAGGAGTTTTGGAAATGTTTTCCAAACAAGAATCAGTAATGTTTTCTAAATACAGAAAACAAGGAATGGAAATGTTTCCAGTGTTGATAACATATATTTTCTAAATATAGAAATTAGCAAATGCTGAATATAGGGAAACAGGAGATGTAAAATGAACTAAAGAAATAAATGTTAAATGATGTTTGTTCGATATAATTTCCATTTGGAATAATATCGTTGTTTGCACACTTGTTTTTCTTTGATAGTTAACTCACCGACTATCGAAGTTTTGACCATTTTAACGTTGTTAATATGGAGAGACCGGTTGGATTATTATCCATAGAACCACTCTGTATTGGCATAAGCGTCGCGAATCATATATGCCAAAGATAATTGAAGACGGAGTAAAATGCAAGGGCTATCCTGTTTACAGAATAGTGCCTTCGGTTTGTCCAGTCCCAGGACAACTTGTATGGACGAAGGTCTGACAGAGTATATCCAGTGGATCGCGTAAGTTGATCTGTTCAAACGTATTCACGTTTGGTGGCGGAGGAATTCGTTTCTCTTAGCTGTATACCCGTGTTATTTTTGGATAAGTCAATTTGTGATTTGGCGGGTATGACGATGTGACATTTCTAAGTGAATGAAGATGGATGTCTGACATAGTATTTCCAGACGATCACGTACATTGATTTCTTCAACTATACCAAGAGTGGAAGCGGAGAAGGAAACTTCTTTTAGCTGACACGTAATGTATGGTTGTAGACATCAATTAGTGATTTTCGGTGGATTTGACAATGTGGCATTCGAAGTGAATCTGATGTGATGATAAAGCGTAGCTTCTAGCCTCATCAACCGGTAAATGACAGAAATCGGGCAGGCAGCATGGCTAAGTCGGTCGCACCGAAGTAGGGTGTATAATCACCTATCTAGTGAATATTCATTTGCTTCTTTTAATCTATCAATGCTGTCCCATATATATATACGGGAACGGTTGCTGATCCCAACCGTTGGTGATGTACATTCGATACACTCAAGCGAAATGAGTGGTCGGTCATGTGTGGCTGAGTTGCAAGATGTTCTTGTTGAACTCCAGTGTATCGTTCCTAGAGTACACTGATCGGAAGGTGATTCCATACCTTGTCATAGTTGGAAATCCATTACCCAATACGTGCTTGCGGTTTTGATTTTATACTATATATGTAGAACGTGAGATGAAAGCGTTTCTGCTAGTTGATATCTATTTGTACATAGACATTATTATAATATCAAAAGGTTTTTGATATAAAGATATTTTGGATTCTCATAAGGGAAAAACCCGTTTCGTTATGCGGCGTGGTCTTATGAGATATCGTTTACTTGTTCATATACCTGTTTTAAACTGTTTTACTCACACCAGTCCCATGACTGACCCGGAGTTTATTTGTTGTTTTCCCTAAACTCTTGGGTGCCTAAATTTGTACGGGCAGTCAAGTAGTCGGGTTTTACAGATATACTGGAAGAGCGTGGAGCAGGAGGCTTCAAGATCATATAGCTATAGTTATTTCCGCTGTGTTGTAAGTGCTGTACTCTGATAAGTGCTATTGTATACATAACTGTTATATTTCAAAGTTATGTTATCTATTATATGTTATTCGTTCCGCTGTGAGGTTCGTGTTACTCTGATGTTGTGTTCTTCTTCTTCTTCTATTCTAAGTTTCTATCTTATCTATCCTCACCCTCTGTCTTCTTTCTATTAGTTTTCTTGAATTTCCAGTGCGATTTGGGTTGGACTAGTGTTATTTAGTCAGCTCAAATTCCCCCGGATTTTCGGGTCACTACAGTTGGTATCAGAGCTTAAGTTAAGAATTACTTGGCTCTGTGGCGTGACTCGGTAGAGATAGGGTTAGTAATACCCTAGATTGAGTTTGAGTGTATATATACGAGTGCGTATTTGTATTTGATATAAAAATTGTTTTATATTGTGGAGATTCATTGGCTGAGTTGTTTATGAGTTCTGGTCGATCAGTTTGATCCACTGTATCGGTAGGAGTAAATAAACACTTGAATACGATGGACCGACACAGTATGGATATGTGATATATTATCATATATAGGTTGTGACTATAATCGAGTAAGATTATAACATGTGAAATGGTTATATATAACCAATCAGAATTTATACAAATAAAGTATATGAAATAAGATGAATTGAATATGAATTTAAATCAGATTTGGAATTTAAAATAAGGAAATTTTAAGTTCCTGGGAGATTTTGAAATGTTTTCAAAATGGAAGTATTTAGTAATGGTTTTGAAAATGGTATAGTATTGAAATCACTTGGGTCGCTGGAAAATAATTCCGAGGATGACTGCGCAGTATCATTGGTGTGATTTTCGAGTTCTAAGTGGTGGATTACTACCAGAGATTTTGATTTGAATTGTTTTGAGAAAACAAGGTGTTTAGAAATTCAAATGTTTTGAATTGGTATTGTGATTTCAAATTAATTTGAAATGAGCCCAGGAATTTAAATTCTGAAATTTAAATTTAACTTATGAAGTTAAATGGAATGAAATGGTAAAAATAAATTAAATTTTATCTTGAACTAAGTTAAATAAAACCGGATTTGATGATAGGATAATCTGGAATGGAATTGAGTTGGGGAGTTAACAGTTTGAATTTGAAATTGGAGTTTGAATTAAATTTGACTTAGGTATAAGCGAATGATTTGGTTTTGAGAATGAACTGATTGGAGATCAGGTTGGTAGTGCATTGTTATATGCAGAAGTGGTAATGAATGGCAGGGATAGAATGATATGCCCAACAAAAAGGTACAAGTTTATATTCTATATGAGTTTGGAATTTATGAGCCGATTTGGCAAGCCGCTTGGCTATTTGATTTTCTTTGGGATTGGAGAGGGCCTGTGTGGCAAGGTTTGAATTTTTCCGGTAACCCCGTACAAAGGAAACGCTGGCGAAATTTTCCGAAAATTTAAAGTGTTGGAAAATTTTCAAATTTTTTTGAAAATTTTAGTTAGTTGGAATGAATAAATATTTTAATCAATATTAATTGGTTCAGTTGAAATCAGAATTAAGTTGTGAACAAATCTTAGGAATTTCAATAGATAGGGTCGTCCTCTAACTTAGCAATTTCGAGGACGAAATTATTTTAAGTGGGGAAGATTGTAATGACCCGCATTTTCCAGGGATATAATTAATTTATTTAATTATATAAATAGTGATTTAGAGAAGCTAATGATCGTTTAATTAAATAATATTGAATATTTAATCGAATAATTATAATATAATAAAATATATTATAATGTCGAAATAGTCAGAAATAGTGAAATTCACAATATCGTGTGAATTGAATAGCATACGAGATTTGGTGGAGTTTCGATTCGAAATATAATAACGATTATGTTCAATCGACGACAGTTTGAACGTATAATTATATTTTAATTAAAATCGAGCGCGTAACGACGCGGCAGTTCGCTATTTGGCGATTTGAACTTCAGCTGAGTATACAGGATTCGTTTTGAATCGGATTTCTGTGAAACAAGAAACGTGTGGAGCTAGTGGAGTATATCTTTCTAGTGGAAGAGAAAAATCGGGATTTCATCGTGTAGATTTTGATTTACGTCCAAATCAAATTTCAGAAAAGTCGCTATGGAATTCCTTTATAATTCGTAACGCTTTATATACGTTATAAAAGGAATTTCAATATAAATCGAATATCGATTTAATCAGAATCTGAAATATAACTGTATATTCTGATATGATATTCTGGAGCTGTATGATTTCATATGTGAATATATACGATAATATAAATTTATTTATATTTAATTTAATTTATTTAAATATATTTATATATTTAGATAGATTATTCAGAGCGTTGAAAATAGCCACTTTTGCAAACGGAGTCGGAATTTAACGAAACCAGTTTTGTTGGATCCGCAATGTCAAATGGTTGTTAGATTTCCAGTTTCGTGATTTTTAGAGTCACTGTGGGGCCGCACGGATTTTTAGAGTGAGAAACAGTCAGTATTTTGACGGTTAAAAATACGCTGTGTGAGCATACGAAGTCGGAATTCGACGAAACCAGTTTCGTTGGGACCGTAATGTCGAACTCTAGCTACATGTCCAGTTTGGTGATTTTTGGGTATCGTATGTGATCATACGAATTTTTAGAAGTCAGAAAACGAGTTAACAATGGAGAATATACCGAGAATATTCCCTCTACGAAAATATCTAGATATTTATTTTCCTATAAATAATCCTACCCAAACCCTTAAGACCTAATTTTTTCACTTCCTTGGTCAACGGAAAAATGCGCAGCCTCAAAAGGAAACCCAACAGTAAAAGTTTGATCTTGGTAAAATCAAAACAAAAAGAATAAAATCCTATAAATCTCCTAACTCAAATATTTGAGCTCCTGATGTGGTTTCCTTCGTTTCCATTCAAGTTTGAAGAGGTGCGATTCGAATTTCCTGATGCTCGAAATCACACAGTAAACTAGGGTTATGGTGTTTGTGAATTTTTGGCAATGAGGTGCGGTTTCGAGTTGATATTTGGAATGAGGAGATCAATGTGAGTTTGCTTACATCTGTTTGAGCGATTCGGTGTAAAAATGGTTCGGTGTTCTACTGTAACCGTAGGGGTGGAAAGGGATTTCAATGCGAGGTGAAAATGGGTGCGAGTTCGGAAGTGAGGGCATGGGTAGATGGAGAATTGTTCGAGAAGTTCGACGGTGGTATTTTTGCATCGAACCGTGATGGGTTGAGAGGGAAGGAGGAGTTCGAAGTTGGATTTTTGTGTTCGGAGGATTCCTGGTAACGTGAAAAAGCATTTGGGGAAGAAGGTATGTCATGCGGTTGGGTTTTAAACACGTGGATGGGCCTTTGTTTGGTGATGGGCCGTTGTAGGAAAGTGGTGAGGCCCGGTTAATTTTAACTTAAGTTTTATTTTGTTTTAAACGGTGTTAACTTCTAAAATTCGTACCTTATTCATATGAAATCAGAATCACGAACCGTAACTTGCGTTGGGATCGTATGGACGGACACTACACAATGAGACTGACCGGGAGTGGATCGGAGACAGTTACAATTTATGGCGAAATAAATTGTCAGACTGAATCAAATAACGCAAACCGTTATTTAACGGCTAACGCGCAAAAGTGAGTAAAACTCACTAACTTTGTTCAGTTTATATTTGTATAAACTGTACTTTATTTTAATGATTGATTGCTGTGTATTGATTGTTAAATTGGACTGTTAAATTGGACTATTGAATAGATTTGATTGAAAACGTAGATATAGTTATATATAGAAAACCATCAATCAAATATGGGTTCTGATTATCAGTATATTTCATGTGGGATGAAATTTGATGTATATTATACTGTGTAACATCTGTGGATGCAGGGAAACAGGTTGGAGGAATCCGACTGGATTCCTCAACAGTTATTTTATTATTTTTCATATATTGTTATATGATGTGATATAAATTCTGTGGACGATTATATGTGCTTGGACGATATTGAACATCGTGATTTGATATGATTTAATACCATGACATACCGAAATGTAGATAAAGGGAATTTTCAAAGTAATATTGAAAAAATAGAATATTTATAAAGTGGAATATTTATAAATTGGGATATTTATAAATAGGAGATATTTGAAAAGGAAATAAATTCAAAACATTTCTTTTTAAATGGAAAGGCCTGTGTGGCGAGTTTGGGGATTTTCCCGATGCTCCCGATACAAAGGAGGTTATGGCGAATTTTCCCGAAAATTTAAGGAGTTAGAATATTTCAAAAGTAAATTTGAAAAGGGGATATTTGTAAACCATTTACAAATAGAATTGAAAAGGAAACGTTATAAAAGGGAAATCTTTATAAAGTGAATAAAGATAATCGAATATGGTATTCGAAGTTAGATAATCGAATATGGTATTCGAAGTTAGATAATCGAATATGGTATTCGAAGTTAGATAATCGAATATGGTATTCGAAGTTAGATAATCGAATATGGTATTCGAAGTTAGTTAATCGAATATGGTATTCGAAGTTAGTTAATCGAATATAGACATTCGAAAAGAGAAATCGAATATGGTATTCGAAGTTAGTTAATCGAATATAGACATTCGAAGAAGTTAATCGAATATGGTATTCGAAGTTAGTTAATCGAATATAGACATTCGAAGAAGTTAATCGAATATGGTATTCGAAGTTAGTTAATCGAATATAGACATTCGAAAGGAGAAATTGAATATGGTATTCGAAGTTAGTTAATCGAATATGGTATTCGAAGTTAGTTAATCGAATATGGTATTCAAAGTTAGTTAAATCGAATATGGTATTCGAAGTTAGTTAATCGAATATGTTATTCGAAAGGGGTTAGTCGAGTCGAGTTAGTCAAATAGAGTTAATCAGTTAGAATTAATCGATTTGAGTTAACCAGTTAGAGTTAATCAGTTACAATTAATCGGTTAGAGTAATCAGTTAGAGTTAACCAATTAGAGTAACCAGTTAGAGTTAAACCAATAGAGTTAATCAGTTAGAGTTAATCCAAATAATATGCCATTTAGCACGACTGCTAGCGTAATTCGCAGGGCTACAAATAGCCTAAGGCGGTCGGATGTTTCCTGAGGGAATCAGGCGTAACCATTGTGATCGCTGCGATCTAGAGTCAAGCGAATGGAGTTAAATAGAGTTGTCGAATAGTAGTTGTTCGAATGGAGTTAAATGGAGTTAAATCGAATATTAGTTATTTGATAAGAGTAAATCAAGTTGAGTTAAATAAACCAAGTAAGTCGAGTCAAGTTAAGTTAGTCGAGTTAAGTTCGTCGAGTTAAATAAATCGATGTTAGTTTCATCGAAAGGAATTTATCGATGTTAGTTTCATCGAAAGGAGTTATCGATGTTAGTTTCATCGAAGGGAGTTATCGATTATAGTTTAATCGAAGTGAGATTTTCAAATATGAGATATTTGAAAAGGAAGAGTTATCGAATATTAGTTATTCGAAGAGAGATTATCGAATATCGTTTATTCGAGAAGGAATTAATCGAATATAGCTTATTCGAAGAAGAGTTAATCAAATAGAGATTTCTCGAAGAGAGTTAATCGACAAAATTCGATTATATCGAATTCGGGAAAGTACTTATACTTTCCAGTGTTTTAAATAGAGATTTATTTATATTTAAATAAATAAGTGTTAGGTTAAGTATTCACTAATAAGAATAGAAGTTATAATTAAAGTTAGATAATTCGAAAGTAGGGATTATAACGTTATCGTTATAACCAATGTTTTAAATATAGAAGTAGATTAGTAAAATTGGATCCGAGAAAGGCGTAAAGAAGTTATTAAAGATTAAAAGATAAACTTTGACCATTTTGAAGTTATAACGTTGTTCAGTTAAGGTCTGAGAGGTAATTATACCCCAACTTGAGTGACTTCCTTCTTAACTAAGAAATGGTAAGGTTTGATCGTAAAGGAGTTTTGGAAATGTTTTCCAAACAAGAATCAGTAATGTTTTCTAAATACAGAAAACAAGGAATGGAAATGTTTCCAGTGTTGATAACATATATTTTCTAAATATAGAAATTAGCAAATGCTGAATATAGGGAAACAGGAGATGTAAAATGAACTAAAGAAATAAATGTTAAATGATGTTTGTTCGATATAATTTCCATTTGGAATAATATCGTTGTTTGCACACTTGTTTTTCTTTGATAGTTAACTCACCGACTATCGAAGTTTTGACCATTTTAACGTTGTTAATATGGAGAGACCGGTTGGATTATTATCCATAGAACCACTCTGTATTGGCATAAGCGTCGCGAATCATATATGCCAAAGATAATTGAAGACGGAGTAAAATGCAAGGGCTATCCTGTTTACAGAATAGTGCCTTCGGTTTTTCCAGTCCCAGGACAACTTGTATGGACGAAGGTCTGACAGAGTATATCCAATGGATCGCGTAAGTTGATCTGTTCAAACGTATTCACGTTTGGTGGCGGAGGAATTCGTTTCTCTTAGCTGTATACCCGTGTTATTTTTGGATAAGTCAATTTGTGATTTGGCGGGTATGACGATGTGACATTTCTAAGTGAATGAAGATGGATGTCTGACATAGTATTTCCAGACGATCACGTACATTGATTTCTTCAACTATACCAAGAGTGGAAGCGGAGAAGGAAACTTCTTTTAGCTGACACGTAATGTATGGTTGTAGACATCAATTAGTGATTTTCGGTGGATTTGACAATGTGGCATTCGAAGTGAATCTGATGTGATGATAAAGCGTAGCTTCTAGCCTCATCAACCGGTAAATGACAGAAATCGGGCAGGCAGCATGGCTAAGTCGGTCGCACCGAAGTAGGGTGTATAATCACCTATCTAGTGAATATTCATTTGCTTCTTTTAATCTATCAATGCTGTCCCATATATATATACGGGAACGGTTGCTGATCCCAACCGTTGGTGATGTACATTCGATACACTCAAGCGAAATGAGTGGTCGGTCATGTGTGGCTGAGTTGCAAGATGTTCTTGTTGAACTCCAGTGTATCGTTCCTAGAGTACACTGATCGGAAGGTGATTCCATACCTTGTCATAGTTGGAAATCCATTACCCAATACGTGCTTGCGGTTTTGATTTTATACTATATATGTAGAACGTGAGATGAAAGCGTTTCTGCTAGTTGATATCTATTTGTACATAGACATTATTATAATATCAAAAGGTTTTTGATATAAAGATATTTTGGATTCTCATAAGGGAAAAACCCGTTCCGTTATGCGGCGTGGTCTTATGAGATATCGTTTACTTGTTCATATACCTGTTTTAAACTGTTTTACTCACACCAGTCCCATGACTGACCCGGAGTTTATTTGTTGTTTTCCCTAAACTCTTGGGTGCCTAAATTTGTACGGGCAGTCAAGTAGTCGGGTTTTACAGATATACTGGAAGAGCGTGGAGCAGGAGGCTTCAAGATCATATAGCTATAGTTATTTCCGCTGTGTTGTAAGTGCTGTACTCTGATAAGTGCTATTGTATACATAACTGTTATATTTCAAAGTTATGTTATCTATTATATGTTATTCGTTCCGCTGTGAGGTTCGTGTTACTCTGATGTTGTGTTCTTCTTCTTCTTCTATTCTAAGTTTCTATCTTATCTATCCTCACCCTCTGTCTTCTTTCTATTAGTTTTCTTGAATTTCCAGTGCGATTTGGGTTGGACTAGTGTTATTTAGTCAGCTCAAATTCCCCCGGATTTTCGGGTCACTACAAAATGTATAGATGAAAGTGTGATAAGAGCCTGGATTAACAAGGTAAAACTTGAATTATTGGAATATTTCAAAGCTGGATGAAGGGACAACACTCACCATCACCTCAATTCTTATGTTACCAAAATCGAGAAACATCGAAATGAAAGATACTCCTCTAAAAAGCATGAAGCCGAATATGAGAGAGCTAATAAGATTCTAATGGATGTAGGATCTAAATTAACCCTAGAGGGGGGTGAATAGGGTTTATCATAGATTTTTGCTGAGTAATTAAATAATATAAACACAGATAATAATCAGAGTAAATGCGAAAAATAAATAACACACAGATATATCCAGCTTCGGCAAAACCCTGCCTACTGTTGCATTCCCCAAGGTTTCTACTAGGTATTAGTCAACAATTACAACACCCGTAAACTCGCGACAATTCCTAGCCTATTTGTCCTAACCCTACGTTCAAAACTTATCCCCAGTTTCTACTAGGAGCTACACAAAAGGCCTCACAATCTCGCTCTAGTTGCACTAATCCTACGCTCAAAATCCTGCATTGGTTTCTATCCCCAAAATCAGATTACCCCAAATTACAAATCCGGTAATTTGTCTCCCTAGTGTTAGAGACAAACTAGAAAACTATAACTCGATTACAAATTTAAAAAACTAAAAACAAATAATTAAAAACCCCTTAAAAATCAAAACCCTAATTTTATATTATTTAAAAACACTAAAGTCCTTGTTCTCCTTTTAATAATCTTGGCCGGCCTATTTGATTTTGTTCACCCGATCTCTTTCTATAATGGCGGCCAAAAAAATAGGATTTTATAATTTCCCTCAAATCAGATCGACGTTGTGATGAATTGCTTCTGGAAATGATTCTCCTTGTCTTCGACGATTACACCATTGCTTCCTCTGTCTTGCTCGATCAATTAGGGTGTTGATCGAACCTCTAAACAATTGTAAGCTCTTTGAATTTATTTTATGCTTGAATTTGTTATTTTGTGGATTCGATGGATAATTGCCAATGATTTTGGTGTTTATATAGGATTTTAATCCGGTATATATGTTATGATTCTAGACAAATCGTTCCCTTGAATTTCTCTTGTGATTTGATTTGCAGTTTGAATTTGTCTTCCGTACTTTTTGCTTTGAACTCCTTCGTATATTCTGGAAAGTTTTGATTTGTATATCACCGTGACTTTTGCAATTTTATTGAGTTTGAAAATTTCAATTTTTCAGAACTTTTGCATGTTGAATGCTGGAATTCAAACCTTCTTTAATCATGAAAACTTTGGAAACAGAAAAAATATTTTCTGCTCAAAAATATTTACTACATTTGACTTTGTGATTGTGCTTAGTTTGGCTTTGATGTCATCCTGCTACATGTCGATACTTGATATTGCTCTATATTGCTCCTTCATATTTGTTGAATCTTGCTTCCTAGCTGTGCAACCATTGTTGTATTGCTCTTGTGTATGTAACACCATTCTGAAGCATGTTTGAACCTGTTTTGTGGTTTGTTTCCTTTTGCACATTTTAGTCAGTGCTGCATTAGCTGTTTCACCAAAAAATGTGTACATCTCCATGCCATATCCATTAGCATTTATTGTGAACTAAAGCTGAACCTGACTTTGGCTTGTATTGAAGTTGTTTGCTCTTTTATTTGCACATGGCTTGACCTTTGGCTTTGCTTACCTGTACATATGCTTGTGCTTCCACGATCTCAGTTGAAACTACATTCTTTTTTGCCACTGAGCCATTATGTTGTAGTATATGTCACCATTTGTTCTGCCTTGTCTATATTTGTTGTTGTTTCACATATGTGAACCCTCTTTCTTGGTATAAAATGTGATCACCATGCTGAACGCTTGTATCACTTTTGGAGTTTGTGTGACCACACCCTCTTGTACATGTTTGATGTTGATATGAAAGATTCCGGTCTTGCACTATATTCATCATGTTAGTTGCTATGCCACTTGCTGTATTTGATCACCATGATCATGTATTGCTTTGTGTTGACCCTCATTTTAATCACCAATGAATTGTGTTCTACACCAGGCTTGTATATGTGAACACTTTACACTTTCATACTGATTTGGCTTGACTTATAATTGATGTGCTCATTTATGTACATGTTGCTCATGCTTTGACTTGGTGTTATTGCTCCACTTGTGCTGTTGAGCTGTCTTACGCATGTCTCGACCATATCTGAATAGCTTGACCCTTGTGCTTGTCGACTTGCTTGTTCATGTTTGCTCGACCACTTGATTTGGTTCATACTCTCGACCATATTCGTATGCACTGAGTCGAGATGGTCCATGTGGCTACTCCTCAGTTGCTCACTGATTTTTGATTGGCGAGGCAATGCACACATGTATATTTATACACGTGTGTACATGTAGCCATCAGACAATTTTTCTTATCCCTGCATATCAGACCAAGTCTAGAAAAATGATGAGAAACACACCGAAATTCCGAGGCAACTAAAATTTAAATAAAATTAAATTTGTATACACTTCAGTTTTATTTCTATTGTAGTGTACTATGTGGTTTTTTATTTGTGACAGGTATGAGGAGATGACTGGACTGGAGTGGAGCACAAGAAGACTGTGTGTCAGTGTCTGTACATATATATATAAATGAGTCTGTAAACTGTATATGAGTGTTAGAGTGTTGTAGTGAGGAACGAATGTGCAGAATGAGAAAAATTGTACTTGTATTTGTAATAGACAAATTTGATTTAAATAAAATATTATTTTATTGTGTTCAAATCAAATTGTCTATCGTGTTCAAATTAATTCAGTTAGTACATTTCCATGTAAAATTATAACTGTGAATATACAATAGTCGAGTTATAATGTTGTACTATTTAAGATTTTGAAATAAATTGTTTAATTGAATAATATACTGTGAACTGTGTATAATAGTGTATTATTCAATAAATAAATATTTCTATGAAATGAAATATAAAATAGTACAATTAAAAACACAATTAAATAATATTATATGTTTGCTATCATCAAACAAAAATCATACAACACATTGTTGTATCCAACAATCTCCCCCTTTTGATGATGACAAATATATGCAAGATTTTGAATGTGTTTCAACGAAAAATATATTACTCCCCCTATTTGTATGTTCCCCCTACAACTGAACTCCCCCTATATATGTGGAAAATATGAATAATGAAATTTAATTGACCATTCTCCCACTAGATATTTAATTTCCAATCTTAAAATATTCTTGAATTTAAATACTCATCAATCAAAATCTTAACCATTCTCCCCCTTTTGTTATCATCAAAAGAATAATAGAAATCGAAACAATGATGAATACAGACTAGAAATATAAATTCAAATCAAGAGAAAGAGAATATATATCGTAAATCCCATTAAATCAAACAAAAATCATAATAATCTTTAAATCAGAAGCAAATTTCACTTTCAGAATGAATGGATTTACGATGGATTTTATAGAATGAGGAGAGTTCAATAAAAATTGAATATTTGAATATGAATTTTGAAGATTTAAATATGCTTAAAAATGTGTTAAGCACTTGCTAACCACGCATAGCCCAAAGGTCTTTTAAATGGGGTTCGTAGTAACTTAACTTTATCCTCTCTAATGAGTTCCATCCATGCACAGCCCAAAGGTCTTTTAAGTGAGAATGGAAGAATATAAAGATTAAGGTAATTCACCCACGCATAACCGCGAGGACTTTTAAATTGGAGTGAATACCAAGGATAAATTATATATATATATATTTATTTTTCTTTATATTTTTTCCAAGATATTTTTCTTTTCAAAAATAATTTGAGCTCTCCAAATTAAATAAAACCATGGTAAATGACAGAAATATGATAGACATAAAAGATGGTCGTGAAATAAGCTCTAATTCAAAGATATTATAAAATCTATCCAATCATCATGAGATTTTAAAATAACATCTCCTCGAGTTATGAATTACACCATAGTCACAACTCACCACAATTTCATAAATCTATTATTATTTTTATGAGTTAAAAAAAAGGTTCAAATTGGTCAATAATTTCAATTTTTGAATAAATAATCAAAAATAATTTTAAAATTGAAAATATCAATTTCAAGAGGAGTTTTTGAAAATATCAATGCAAGTTGAAAATCAGTTTTAAAAAAATCAATCAGTAGAATATGAAATTATCTAATATTACCAATGCTGATTGGTCCTAAACAATTTTAAAACATTTGTGTATTTAATTCAAATTGCCTATGAAATTTAAAGAAATTATGTCACTGATTTTTCAACACATCGTCCAATCACCAAGGTATTCAAACGAATCAAATCAATTTCCTTACCAGAGCAGCACAAGGTCATTTTCAAAGCAAGAATCACAAGTGAAATTTTCAGAGAATTTTTAAACAAGCACAAGAAGCAGTCAACGATCAAATCTGAAGGTAATTATTTGAAATCACTTCAAATTTTATAATCTAAGAAATTCAGCAATCAATCACGAATGACTTCAAATTAATATAATAAAGCCAAATAAAAAAAATGAAAATTTCACAACTAGTCAATCATTGCTTTCAAGTAGTCTATTGTATTGAGTTCGATTTTTCAGTATTTTCCAAAGTGAATAAGAAACTCAAAACAAAAAAATGTGTGAAATTCCTTTAGCATTCATGAACATCATAAATTTTAAAATTTTGATTAACAATGTTCAAGATAAAAATATCATGGAAAAGTCAATACAAATTAGCATAAAATAAAATTTAAAAAACGAAAATAAAATTCACAAGTTTAGAGATCATACCTGACTTACCTTTATCGATGTGAACCAATGAATCTCCAACTCAGAAATCTATGGCTAAGGAACCCCAAATAATTCGATAATATGAATCAGTTTGAATTATATCTCTCTTAATCACAGTTGTTCCTTAGCCTCCCTCGGTACCTAAATGTTTATAGGATCGAGTGGCCTAACAAAAGTTATTTAACCACTCTTATATTCGTTTACACGTTTTGGTATCCAAATCCGTTTATATAACAATCCATTATTATCTATTAAAGTACCCTTTGGAATCCAAATTCGTTTAGACTTATTCTAATTCATTTTGTTATTTTTTGGAATCCAAATATGTTTAAATGAATTATTTTTAAACGAGTTATCATTTCGTTTATGATTTTAAAACCCTTTGAAATTATTAGATTTCAAAATTTCAATTTGATCATTTTCAAAGCCATTTAAAGGATATTAGGATTTGTTTTTCAAAAAGATCAATTTTTCCAAAGCGGTTAGAAGGATTTTTAAAATCATTGAAATCACGTTTTTCAACTTGATCAAATTTATTAACATCATTAAAATTTTGTTTTTCAACTTGATCAATTTTTCCAAAACCAAGTCCCATTTTATTCTAAACAAAAAATTGGTTTTTTAACAACACATTCAACGATTTCTCTCCTTTAGAAAATCTAGTCAAAGTTGACTCAAGTCGTTGAATTTTAAATTTAAGATCACTATTTTCTTTCGTTAAAATCGAATAATGATTTGTAGCGATCTTTCTCTTTTCAGAATCATTTTGTTTCAAAACCATATTTTCGCTTTCCAGCATTTTAATTTTCGCATTGGACTCAAAAATCTCACTTTCAAATTGTTCACGCTTTTCAATTTCAAGTTTTTCAAAATCCTTGAATTTTTCAGTTTCTTTTTCCAAATCATGATTTATAAGAGCAATTTCAGATTCGTTACTTTTTAAAATCACGTTTTCGTTTTCAAGGGTTTTGAAATTTTCTTTTATTTCAAGCAATTCTTTTTGAAAATTTGTGCATTTGAGATTTTTGATTTTCTCGGTTTCAATTTCAAGCTCATTCAAAATCGATTCAGTTTTCAATAAACTCTCTTTCTCTAAAATTTCATGTTTGGAATTTTTAACCTTCTTAAACTTATCCAACTCTTTTTGCAAAAAATGATTTTTTGTTTTTAGTTCAATCTCGTTTATTTTTAGAAATACCATTCCTTTTTCAAGCTCTTGAAATTTTTCATTAAGATGAACTAAATCATTTTCCAAATCTAAACGTTTTTTGCAATTCAAGTTTTCAACCTTTTTAACGTTTTTAAGTTTTAATTCCAAATCATGATTTTTATTTCTCAACTCAACATTTTTAGATTATAAATTTTTATTTATCAGTTTAAGACTCTCAACTGTTTTGGTTAATTTATCACAAAGAAAAATTAACTTTTCAAAGGGAAATTCACCGTGGTCGTCATCTGTTGAATCTTCATCACTGTCATCATCTGATCCATCTTCTATAAATCCTGTCAAGCATAGTTTTGAAACTGAGTTGGCAATCGGGGGTTTTGAGCTATTGTTGTCTTTTCTTCCATACAACGCGTCGGGAGTTTTCCAGATTTTCTATGTAGATAAACAATGGGGGATATGGTTATATTGATCATTGTTAAGTATAAGAATATAAAATGTACATAGCACGAGAATTAATTATAATGTCATTCTTATCTACCATATCATATCCATTTTCAATAATATCCCAACATCTAGTATTAACAGATTTTAAATAAAATTCCATTTTAAATTTCCAATTTAAAAAATCTGTTCCATCAAAAATAGTTGGGGTTATACTGGAAAAATTCTCGCTAGAAAACTCACCGTTAGGGAAATTCATGACTTTAGAGTTATTTTAAAATAAAAAATACCTGCTCTAATACCACTTGTAGGATCTAAATTAACCATAGAGGGGAGTGAATAGGTTTTATCAGAGATTTTTGCTGAGTAATTAAATATTATCAACACAGATAATAACCAGAGTAAATGCGGAAAATAAATAACACACAAATATACCTAACTTCGGCAAAACCCTGCCTACTGCTGCATTCCCCAAGGTTTCTACTAGGTATTAGTCAACAATTACAATGCTTACAACACCCGTATACTCGCGATAATTCCTAGCCTATTTGTCCTAACCCTATGCTCAAAAATTATCCCCAGTTTCTACTAGGAGCTACAGAAAAGGCCTCACATTCTCGCTTTAATTGCACTAATCCTACGCTCAAAACCCTGCACTGGTTTCTATCCCCAAAACCAGATTTCCCTGAATTACAAATCCCGTAATTTGTCTCCCTAGTTTTAGAGACAAACTACAAATCGATTACAAATTTAAAAAACTAAAAACAAATAATTAAAAACCCCTTAAAAATCAAAACCCTAGTTTTATATTATTTAAAAACACTAAAGTCCTTATTCTCCTTTTATTAATCTTGGCCGGCCTATTTGATTTTGCTCACCCGATCTCTTTCTCTCTCGATAATGGCGGTTGAAAAAATAGGGTTTTCTAATTTCCCCCAAATCAGATCGACGTTTTGATGAATTGCTTCTGGAAATGATTCTCCTTGTCTTCGACGATTACACCATTGCTTCCTCTGTCTTGCTCGATCAATTAGGGTGTTGATCGAATCTCTAAACGATTGTGAGCTCTCTGAATTTATTCTGTGCTTGAATTTGTTGTTTTGTGGATTCGATGGATAATTGCCAGTGATGTTTGGTGTTTATATAGGATTTTAATCCGGTATATATGCTTTGATTCTATACTAATCGTTCCCTTGAATTTCTCTTGCGATTTGATTTGCAATTTGAATTTGTCTTCCATACTTTTTGCTTTGAACTCCTTCGTATATTCTGGAAAGTTTTGATCTCTATATCACCATGACTTTTGCAATTTTATTGAGTTTGAAAAATTCAATTTTGTAAAACTTTTGCATAATGAATGCTGGAATTCAAACCTTCTTTGATCATGAAAACTTTGGAAATAGAAAAAATATTTTCTGCTCAAAAATATTTACTGCATTTGACTTTGTGATTGTGCTTAGTTTGGCTTTGATGTCATCCTGCTACATGTCGATACTTGATATTGCTCTATATTGCTCCTTCATACTTGCTGAATCTTGCTTCCTAGCTATGTAACCATTGTTATATTTCTCTTGTTTATGTAACAACATTCTGAAGCATGTTTGAACCTATTTTGTGGTTTGTTTCCTTTTGCACATTTTTAGTCACTGCTGCATTACATCTTAATGCCACATCCATTAGCATTTGTTGTGAACCAAAGCTGAACCTGACTTTGGCTTGTATATATGTTGTTTTCTCTTTTATTTGTGCATGGCTCGACCCTTGGCTTTGCTTACTTTGTACATGTGCTTGTGCTTCCACTATCTCAGTTGAAACTACATTCTGTTTTGCCACTGAGCCATTATGCTGTAGTATATGTCACCATTTGTTCTGCCTTGTCCATATTTGTTTCTGTTTCACATATGTGAACTCTCTTTCTTGGTATAAAATGTGATCACCATGCTTAACACTTGTATCACTTTTGGAGTTTGTGTGACCACACCCTCTTGTACATGTTTGATGCTGATATGAAAGATTCCAGTCTTGCACTATATTCATCATGTTAGTTGTTATGCCACTTGCTGTATTTGATCACCATGATCATGTATTGCTTTGTGTTGACCCTCATTTTAATCACCATGAATTGTGTTCTACACCAGGCTTGTATATGTGAACACTTTACACTTTCATACTGATTTGGCTTGAGTTATAATTGCTGTGCTCATTTATGTACATGTTGCTCATGCTTTGACTTGGTGTTATTGCTCCACTAGTGTTGTTGAGTGGTCTTGTGCATGTTGCGACCATGTCTGAACAGCTTGACCCTTGTGCTTGTCGACTTGCTTGTTCATGTTTGCTTGACCACTTAATTTGGTTCATGCTCTCGACCATATTCATATGCACTGTGTCGAGATGGTCCACGTGGCTACTCCTCGGTTGCTCGCTGATATTTGATTGGCGAGGTAGTGCACACGTATATATTTATACACGTGTGTACATGCAGCTATCAGACAATTTTTCCTGTCCCTGCATATTAGACCAAGTCTAGAAAAATGATGAGAAACACACCGAAATTCAGAGGCAACCAAAATTTTAATAAATTTAAATTTGTATACACTTCAGTTTTATTTCTATTGCAGTGTACTGTGTGGTTTTTTTATTTGTGACAGGTATGAAGAGATGACTGGACTGGAGTGGAGCACAAGAAGACTGTGTGTCAGTGTCAGTACATATATATAAATGAGTCTGTAAACTGTATGTGAGTGTTATAGTGTTGTAGTGAGGAATGAATGTGCAGAATGAGAAAAATTGTACTTGTATTTGTAATAGACAAATTTGATTGAAATAAAATATTATTTTATTGTGTTCAAATCAAATTGTCTGTCGTATTCAAATTAATTCAGTTAGTACATTTCCATGTAAAATTATAACTGTGAATATACAATAGTGGAGTTATAATGTTGTACTATTTAAGATTTTGAAATAAATTATTTAGTTGAATAATATACTGTGAACTGTGTATAATAGTGTATTATTCAATAAATAATTATTTCTATGAAATGAAATATAAAATAGTACAATTAAAAACACATTTAAATAATATTATATGTTTGTTATCATCAAACAAAAATCATACAACACATTGTTGTATCCAACAACGGAGACAAATAAAGTCTTTGAGCATGCTATTAGGCTTCGGATTGAGTCCACCGATAGTACAAATGAAGCCATGTGAAGGGAGAATAAACATAAAGAAGTACTTTATATTATTCTCAACCATCTTTCAGATCCAGCCTCATCTAATAATTTAATTAAGAGGATTCAAAACCTTTAAAATTTGTTATTGTCATGATATTTTATGTGTGTTTGTAAATATTATATAACTTATATAGATAAAAACTAATTGGAGCTCTTATTTCTTTGTAATTGTCATGTACGAATTCATACTGCCTATAGCTTTTGTTGATTTGTTCTCCTGTATGCAGACCTCCAAAAGTAATTGAAGTCCAAAACACTTGCAGCATCACCTAATATAAACTCAAAAATTCACTTTTGGAAATAATAAAAGACCGAAACCCTTTCAGCATTGGAAATACAAAACCTGGATACGAGTGTCTAAAATAATTGAAATCCAGAAATGCACTTCAGGAAATAATAAAAGACCGAAAACCCTTCGACATTGGAAATCCTAAAACAAGAATTTGGGTATTCAAAATAACAAAAATCCATTTCTGAAAACAATAAAAGACTGAAATCCTTTTAGCATTGAAATCCCAAAAACGAGATTCAGGTATTAAAATAATAGAAATCCACTTCTAGAAATAATAGAAGACCGAAACCTTTTTAGCAATAGAAATCCTGAAACCCAGATTCGGGTATCTAAAATAATGAAAATGCAGAAATCCACTTTTGGAGATTATAGAAGATCGAAACCCTTTCGGCTATAGAAATCCCAAAATCCAGATTTTGGTATTTAAAATCAAAGAAATCAATAAACCCACTTCTAAAGTTTAGAATCTAATGCCCTTTTCAAGCGGTGCCATTTCAGGATTTTCTTAAAACAAAGGTAGGGCATGTTCTTCTTTTGAAAGAGGAAGGAAAATCTCTAAGTGCTCCCTTTAATCTTTCATTCTCTTCTACGGAATAAGACATAAGTAGAGGCAGGGTGTACTCATCTTTAGAGTAGAGGTATGGCATGCTTAGTCAAAACAGAGGCAAGGCTAATATAAAAAGAACAGAGGCAAAGTGTGTTTCATTTGAACCTTTGCTAGGCCAATTTCGTGACAGGACCCAGGGATTACCCATCCCTCCTCCAGAGAGCGCCTTGAACATGCCACATTTGTAATGAGAACAAGGATTTATGGTACTAGACGCATGTCCCCGGGCTTACCCTCAACCCTTTAGGAGTTGCCTTTGATTATACCAAGGGATTGGAGTCAGACATATGTCCTCGGGCTTACCCTCCTCCCTTCAGGAGGCGCCTTGGATTGTACCATGGGATTGAAGCCAAGTGCATGTCCCCAGGCTTACCCTTCTCCCTTTTTGAGAAAGAACTTTGGTATACCAAGGATTTTAGTGGGTGTCAGACGCATGCCCCCATGCTTACCCCGCCTTCCTTTCACGAAGTGCCTTGATTAGGTCAAGAACTTTTTAGGTTATCCATAATTAAGAGGCATTTCACCCCTAACCATATAAAATTTCTTATTTTGAATAAAACCAAATTTTCATTAAACTCTTTCAATAATTATTTACAAGTTCTCCAAGTTTTCCTTGTTTGAAGAAGTAATTGACCACCTTATCAAGTGTACTACAATGATTGATTTCGTGACCATTTACCATGTGATAATAGTAGTAGTTGTTCCCTTTATTTCTATCAAATTTGGGTGATTTTTTATTCAATGGCTTGTATTCTAATTCCATTTTTGTTAACAAGTATATATTCTCAATCGAAGTTGCCAAATTCTATTTCTTTTATATTTTTTACTTAGGCCTTTCCTTTAGAATCTTGATCTTCAACTTTTTAAAGCTTGGTGGCAGTATCCCACTTTCATCAATGGTCATTTTTCTCTTAGTATCTTTTCAATTTTGTTAGACTGATACAAAACTACTCTCGACCCTTACTTTCCTTTTAGATGTTTCTTAATGACAATAGAATGTCAAAGGCTCCTTCACATTTGGCTGCCATATTTATGCGAAGGCATTATAATCTTTAACTATATCATATTTAAATATCGCTCCCTTAGAATAATCCTGAATTGCTTTCTTCATTTGTGTAAATAAATTGTTATCGTTGTCCAGGATTTGGTTGAAGGGACAATAAGGTATTGGTCCAACATGAAATGGAATTATACTCTAGTATCTAGATCACAAGCCTCAACTTTCTTCTTATTGATGATACTGAAAGCTTCATTCTTAGCACTTGCTCCTCGTAGGGCCATGTATCCATACAAGTTAATTTTATCTTAAATGGTTCAGATGATCCTTGCTCAGATCAAATTGGCCTTTTGCCCTTATCAGGAAGTTGTTAAGCTAGAAGAGGTAGTGCCTTCTTTTCCTTATGATATTAGGCCTGAAAGGATATTAATCTTTCTTTACCACTTAACTATCACCGAGACGAAGTGGGGTACCATCATTTTCCTTTCATTAGACTGTTGAAATTTCTGACATTCTTTCATGGACTTGTGTTCGTCCTTTATGAAATGTCCTTTCGTGTTATAATGAATCTTTTTTGATTCATAGAAACCGCTTTTCGGTTCATAAGGTCTTAAAGTATAAGCAAACTTTCATGAACCATAAATTCTTTGACTTATAATCCATTTTAATATCCGTTGGAAACAACCTTTATCAAATTCAATAAGAGGTTGGAAGGTCAAAGGATGTTAGAGGTTTAATCCCTCCTTCCAGTGCTAAAAGTTTTAGCTACAAAAATAGTTAACACCCCAAAATGGTGAGATCCTCATAAAATTATTAGCTAAAGCAGATTTACTTAGGCAACACCTTTGTAGAATTAATTAAATTCCATCGTATTTTCCATTGATCTTCATATGTTAGGGTTTGTTTCAAGTCTTATCTAAAGTGCCTTTGTTCCCTAGAGGTGTGATCCTATTGAAAAAAAGGTAGGAATTATATGCTAGAGGCTTTAATCTTGAAATACCTTGAGGGTTTTTCCATACACAAACCAAGTCCTAAATGGTTCCATTCTGAGGGTTCATTGTGAACAATTACTGAAACAAAGGTCCCTATAGATTGGCTATGCTTATTAGGTATTGGGGGTACTCAAAAGGTTTTTAAAATGAGTTATGAAGTTCTATTCCATCTATAAGTATCTTTCAATAGAAATCTAGGGTGTTGGTTATCCCTACGGGTTTCAGTTCTCTTAGGAAAACTTCGGAATTGGAATATCAGACTGTAGAATTAATTCTATATATCTTGTTCCATCCTTTATGACCTTTCATAAATGTCGGAAGCTATTATGTAAAGTAATAACATTTTTTCTTTTGGATCTTGGACTTGCAAGTTTAATAGATAATAAAAATATAATAATTAAAATTTTACTCAAGTATTACCTTCACAAATCATAAAGAACTTCTTTGTTTACTCGATCCCAATTTTTCTAAGTTGATTTAGGAATTAGGGTTTACAACTTAGAAATTTAGAACAAGTGAGAGAATGAAAAAGTTGGTCTAGATTATGGTCCCCTGGGTCGTATTTAAAGTTGCTGGTTGGACCCTCCTTTTCTCTAAGACCTCCTTCTTGATGCTTTCATTAAAGCGGAACTAAAGGTCTAGTAGTGGTGCTTCCAATATACGTGACTTATGCTCTTGATATATTTTGCAATAACACTGAGTAATCTGGGGCGGAAGTAAGCCTTTCTGACTGTTTTCTAATAAATAACTACTATGGTGCTTTCAGATAATCCGAAGGGACCTTCTAAACGATGGACATCGTTCTTATGTAAGGGATAAGTTTCTGTTGACTCCTGGCTTTGATGCTATCCGAAGGCGGTTTAGCCTCGGCGAAGTTCTTCTTTACTCAGTGGACATCTAGATTTCTGAAACATTCCCTTCGAATAAATTGAATAGTGCATTCAATTTTCCTTTACTTTGACTAAAGATCGTTAACAAAGAAAATGCGCCCTTCGGGTTTCTCTGAGTGGGCCTTTCCATTGTTTAAAGGTTCTCTTTGGTTTTTTAAACGTGTAGTCGAAGGTGGGCTATGATAAAAGCTCTTTATTTGGTCTGGAAGCTTGTTTCTTTTGATGTCCCTTCACTGTAGTTTTTGCTCTCGGCTCTTCCTCGATTATTTTGGTGCTAACATTGGTGTTAGTACCAATTTTGGCACTATCCGCTCTCCAGTAGCCTGTTTTGTGAATGGAAATCCAGTGTTGATTGCCTTTCATACATATATCATAAGTTATATTTGTATCCATAATTTATGACAAACCTGGGCAGTTAAAGCACTTAGTGACTTTATAGCGGTGGAGGTATAAAAAGTTGTAGTGGGGATAAAATGTGGATAAAGTGGATGTGCAAAAAGTTTATTAAATGTGAAAACAAATATTTAAAATTAGACAACTATAATTCTCACATCATCTTTGTAAAAGAATCTAATACTAGTCAGTCCTATGTAAAAAAATCATAAAATATCATGGTTACAAACACTAGATTTAATTTTTATAATATATTTTTATCTTATATTAAGCACTTATGCCTTAAAAATTAGCTCTTTACACTAACTTTTTTCTTTTTTTTTAAAAGAGAACTAGTCAATTCAACCTCTATATTTTGATATCGCTAAAACAGATGCTAAAAATCGTTGATTTAGCGGGTGTAGTAGAAAATAATGGGGGCATAAAGCGGATCTATTTTTCATCTGTGCTAAATTGAAATAGCGCAGTAGTTGAAGAGTGTTGTGTGCTATAACAGGGATTTTGTGGGACTTTAGTGGGGCTTTAACTGCATAGCAGCAAGTCAACCACCAGTTCTTTACTTTGTAACGCATGCAGACCTTTTATAGCTAAGATGATCATAACGATGATGCTAGAGTTTAAATTTATTTTTTACTAATCTACAAATATATTTTGTGATGACTCACCCTCTCGGTACTTGGGATATCGACATTCCAAGTGCTCGAAAGGACAGATTACCTTTAGAGTATAACACATTACACAACAGCGGAAATAAACATTGCATTACAACAACATAATGTACAACATATTACACTAAGAATACATTAAAGTTAATACAACCGATAAGGTTCAATAGTACAGAACAACGGAAATAAAAAATAAGTACACATCAGAAATAATAACATGATAGAGTCTTCAGAGAGAATCCAAAAAGAACATCCAGTTTCTAGTCTTGCTCCAAAACCAACTTCCATAGATAGCTTCCATACACAGCTTCGAAAAGGAACTAACTATGAATATGAATACTAGGCTACCCATGTGGAAATAAGGGCAGTTGAGTTTGAAATGGAAAAAACAAAACTATAGGTCGGTCATGGGATTGGCGTGAGAAACCAAAAACAATTGTGTTCATAAGGATAGTAAGGTAAATCATGGGACCACACCGTATAAAACAGAATGGGTTTTCTCCTTATGAATACCAGTGCACAAAAACTCGCAATGCTTTTTGAAAATGAAGCTACCAAAAATCTCGCATCCTATTGCACAATGCAAACACACACCATTAGGAACAAGTTTTGCTTTATGACAACCAAATATGCTTAATACACAAAAATCTTTTGATATTATCATTAATGTCTATCTTTGAAAACTTTTCAAAATAAATGTATCAATCCTCATAGACGTAGGTACACATATATTATGTCTACATACATAGGTTACAACTAAAATCGTAAAGGCTCGTATTGGAAGTTGGGTTCCATCAATGACCAAGGCAAAGTATCTTCCTTTTCACGATTCGGAACACCTCTAGCGAGATGTCCTAGGATCAACAAATTCTCCTTTTGTAGTGGCAAAGCCGGCCCACCTATACTAGACGTAGTTTGGATTTATCCTGAACATAATTTCTCCAGTCATTGTCGACCATTATCTGAGGCACCTCATTCCATCATCCTGAATTGCTTGGGCTTCATACCATGACATCACTTCTTAGCCAGAAAGAAATGTTAGTCCTTAGCTCTACGGTAATTCATCATGTTTCGGCTCATTACTGGTTGTGAGGTCGTGAAGTCACGTTCCATAAAGCTCTGGTTTGCAACAAAAGCTTTGATCTATCTATTATTAGCACTTAGCATGCCACACTGTATATTCATGACATATAAACGATAATCACTAACCATATAACCTTTAAGCTCATACGCCTCAAAGAGGGTGTTAAGTTGAGATAACCTCTCAACCACCAGCTGAAATATGTTGAATAAAAACCAGTTAATACATTATAAAATACATTGTCAAACATATATTTAATACAAGTTCGTTACGGGATGTGAACGGCACTAAGAACTTATTCCTCATCCAATAAATGAGAGAGGCCCTTGCATATCAGATAGTCAACAAGTACTTCCAGACTACTGCCACTTATAACCTTATAATGGAAGCTACCCAAGGCATCAGCCAGCAATCCATTCAATGTGAAGATTCCCGGTCTTCCACCATCTTCAATATCTTCAACTTTTAATTCGTCATATGATAATTCGAAATGAGTTAAATCCGGTCTTTTCGAAATAATTAGCGTCAAACTAAATCCTTTTGGATTATCGGATCCCCAATTAAGTCTCTTTTGACCGGAAAACGTCTCATAAGATTTGATCTTATTCTTAAACTTGGTTAAGTTGTAGGGCTTCCAAAATCATCTTCAAAATTTTGTATTAAACTTATAAAAAGGTTTACCAAGGTTTATATTTAATTTGGGAACTTATAACCTTTAATCTCAAAACGTTACTTAAAAGTGTTACAAAAGACGTTGCAAAATAGCCTGTTTCTGGTCAATAGGTTTTTATCATTCAAAACAATATATATTTGGAACAAAACTCTTTCAAATCATTTATTATAATTTATCATAATTTATCTCTATTTTTAATTACTTAAAAATAGTCCATTTCAATGAAATCCCATTTCGGGTTCTAAACTGCACTAACGCTGTTTTTATTCAAACCTGATTTGAACTTATTTCAAAATCTAACCATTGGGTCTTAAAACCTTTTTTGCATTTGAGATATCTTTTCATTTCTTACCAAACTTTTTTTGTTTCGGAAAAATCGACGGTCGGATATCCCGGTATGTCAGTTTGAAGTCAATGGTCGAAATTCGCGAATTACCCTGAACAACTAGTTCTATTCAGAACAAACTTCGACTTGTATTTAAAATCAAGTCAAATTGCCTCTAAAATAATTTATTAATTATATAAAACATATATAATAATTTTCGAAAACTATATTCCCAATATTCAACTTCAAATTCAAATATTCTATTATTTAAATATTATAATAATATTTAATCATTAAAATAATACTATTTTTAAAGCTTCAATTTTTGAAATCCAAACTTTCTTGAAGTCCATTTCAAAAATAAATAAGATAGTTTGGAAAAGAAGATTTGGTTAAAACATTTCTTATACACCCAAACCAAACTTCACTTTTCAAAGTTACTATTCATTTTTAATTAAAAACTTGAACATGTCTTAATTACTTGAAAACTATTTCAGATAAATTTCTTTTCTTTACAAATGTTTATCATATTGACTTTAACTTGGTTTCTATCAAAAGTCGGATATCAAATTCGAACTTTTATTTTTCGCTTATTATTTAATTAATAAAATATTCAATTAAATAACTTTATTAAACAGAGACTTAATCGTTAACCTAATAATCCAACATTTTGGGTATAATTAATTATGGTGACATATTGTAACAACTCGTATTTTCAGAACCAATTTAAAATTTTAATTTAAGTTATTTTAAGGAATTTGTGAATATAAATTGGTTATTTTTGCTAAATAAAGTTTGAGAATAATTTTTAAATTAGTTTTTATATTTTATTTGACTTAAAAAAAACTTAGTAAAAGTATTATGACTTATAAGCTTTGTTTTTGAAAATTTTGAAAATTCGTTTTTCAAAATCAACACATAGCCCTTAAAAAGTGAAATTTTGCTAGCGAGCTCACAATTCGGCGAGACCAATTTTGTTGGATTCATAAATAAGTCACGAAAAAATTTCAAATTTCGCCAAACGGACTCAGTATGTGGCCGTGCGAAGCAAAACCATTTGTTCCAAAACAGACAGTCAGTTTATAAAGAAACATTATTGAGACGATCACAGAATTCGATTCCTTTTTTTTTTTTTGGATTCGTATCGTTAAATAATGGTTAAATCCAAAAGTCCATAATTTTTGGAGTTAGCGTGTGGGCGTGCAATAAGAAAATGTACGCTAAAATTGCATTTTTTGAACATTATTTGAGCCTGTTTGAGAAATTAAACGGAAGGTCAAACTAATTCGGAATTCGAAAAAACTTGGTTCGTTGGATTCGTCTTGACGTGTATTATCTCATGTCCGAAATTCGGGGCAAACGAAGATCGTTTGCAGTCGGGCGATCGGATGGTAAAAGAGATAAAATCTCTTTTCCTCCTTTTCTTTCCTCACTTTCTCTCTTCCTCTCTTTTCTTCCTCTTTCTCAATAATGGCCTCCTCCCTCCCTATGGCTTCCGCACCCCTTCTCCTCACAGACGCCCCTCCTCCCTCCGGCCACCCTCTCCTTCTCCTCCTCCTCTCTCTCTCTCTCTCTCTCTCTCTTTATCTTGCAAATCCCTAAGCTCCCAAACTCTAGCCGCCACCCTGGGCCCCACCCCCGCCGCCAGTCACCCCCAGCCACCAACCGCCACCTCTGTCCGACCAATCAGGCCCCTCTCCTTGGCCATGGACCCCGCCTCGGCCAAAATCCCCTCTTTCTCCAAAAATCTCGTTTTGCAAATAAACCCCACTTCTTCGCGCAATACCCGTCGATCCGTGCATTTCTAGCCGAGTCTCTATAAACGAAAGTTGTAACTCTCGTTTTTCTCTACAAATTTGCCATATCAAAATTGAATTTTGGAGTTTGGAGCTGCTCGGAAACGCGTTTAAAGATCGCAAACCTGGACCGAAGATTCGTGATTTCCAGCGAATTGGAGCGTTTTAGGAAGAAAGTCCATTAGGCGAAAGTTGTCCGGAATGACGTTTTTTGGTAGTGACCAGTTTTGGTGAAGATTGGAGGTCGTATGCAAATTTAGAGCCAGAATGGTGAATTCGAGTACAGAGAGCGACAAATGGCGAAAGCATGACGAAGAAAATTTCTACATAAGAAGAGTCGCGACGTTTGTTTTAGCTTATGGGTGAGAACTTGCTCACAAAATTATTTTATTAGGTTATTATGTCATGATTTGTTTAGTTATGCATTTTTAATTGCAAGTTAGAAATTGCATCATATAGTTATATTACCCCTTTTGGAGTTCAACACTTGAACTATTCACAAATCATTTGAATTAGAAGCATTATATGAATATGTGACACTCACATTTCATACGACATGGATGGACACTTGTGGCGCCTTAAATGGCATTGGATAGTAGAGAATTTATTATTTATGACTACGGTGTGTGCATTGTATGCGAGTGATGATTCATTAAATAATTGTTGTTAGTTGAAAACCCTGCACGGGTCTTAGGATGATATTTGACTCACACATCCCCCCTTAAGTGAAATTGCGGTTAATCGGTTGGTTAACGGATTTATGTAAGCGTCAATTATTTAATTGAAGCTCACATGAAAATAAAATGCACAATGGATGTCATTTTATATGTTGAATTGTTGATAGTTGTTTAATTTGCAACTATCGTTGGATGTAAATGATGAATGTAATCCATATTAATTTATTTGTATGAATATTGGTTGAAATTTTATTCCAATCAGGAATAAATGTGAATATTTTTATAATGTTGTATTCAATGAGATTTAGAGGTTGAATTTGATGTTCGATTTTGGATGGGAACAAAAATATAAAAATGTGAAGCTGAGTTAAGTAGAAAATGCTATTTTAACCCGAACGGATTTTTATATCGATTTTTTTCATTTTATAATGAATATCGAGAAGACTGAATTTCAAAATATGACATTTTGGAAATATTATCATTTTGAGATTATAATAAAATGGGATGTTCAATTTTAATTTAAAATTGAAATGGAAGTTGGAATCGTTTTTAAACGAATTTATAAACGTTTTATAAAAGACGTTTTGAAAAGAAATCGACGACATATATATATGTCTTGAATAGAACGTGCCACAAAACGACCGTTCGCAAATTTCAACTATTGACTTGAAATGGACGTAATGGTAGATCCGACCATCGGATTCTCATAAAACCGAAATCGTTGGGTTCATATCGAAAAGATCTTTCCAATGAGTATATGAGATTTAAATTTGAACGGTTAGATTTTTAAAATATATCCAGATCAGTTCTGGGAAACGGTCGCTATGGATGCAGTTCGGTGACCCATATTGGAAGTCGACTGTAAAGGCATTAATAAAATAATTAAAAATATGAATAAGTTATGTAAAAGAATAATAAATGGTTAGAAAGGTTTTGGATGAAATACTCCACATTTGGAAAGATAAAATATATTTTTAGTCGAATGAACTAGTTAATAACTAGAATAATAATCCAAGGATTTTTAGAAATAATAAATTGGATAGTAAATGGTTTTTAATATAACCAGAAGTTTCCAACATATAACTTGGAATGGAAATTATCTTCGGATATTTTCTATATTGGATTCCATGACTATACGGATATCATTGAAGAATTTGAAAGATATTGATATCGTTATTCCAATACGATATTTGTTAGTTTCAGAATTTGGTATTGAATGTAAGTCGACATGACTTCTATTCTTAAACCCAGTTATGAATGGAATAAATCTTTTAATTAAGGTTTAAAGAAGTTTCCCAATCTACTTAATGAAATTGGGATTGAATGGAATTCGATTAATAATAACCGAGATAAGTTTCTGTGAAAGAAGGCGTTTACTATTTATGGAAATTAAAAGGCCTTGCCGTTATTCCACTTATAGTATTGGTTGGATGTGGAGATTTATATCGATTATAAATTGTTCATATTTCCGTGAAGATTCCATATTAATGGAAGATGATTTTGGGTTTATTCTGAATGGTGTTTTACACGACACTTGTTCGTTAACCCAAGTAAAGAAAAGATTAGTTTCCAAAGGTTGAATAATCATTAAATAATGATGTTTGGGATTATAACAGAACTATATCTTTAATGAATCTTAAAATTAGATTGAAACATAAAGAGAGGTAATTAAATTTACCGAATAAGAGAAATGATCGAGATGGAGTATCACTAGTTTTATTCCATGCGATAGTTAAATCTTTAATTAGATTTGAACGTTAAATGTTAATTAAATTTACCGATAACCCAATGGGTGTTAAAAATGAGTTACTACCTGTTTTGTTCCATGGGATGAATAGGTTGGGATTGGGAATAATAAAATAAATGACTACTTCGATAAGGCTCGATAATCCCCACTAGTTTGATAAAGCTTAATTTGGTTTAAGTTGTGAAAAGATAAAATAAAATCTTTTGGAATGATATCCAAAGGAAGATTAAACAATAAGTTTAGAAGAATTTATCTTTGATAAAATTAATGGGAACCTTTCCCAAAGATAATGAATATTTGAATAAAAGAATATTATGGATTGGAATGAGATGTATGTTATTTTTATATATCACATGGTTATAAGATGCATGAGTTATTCAGAAAAACCGGGTTTAACCCATTCTGAAACTGTTATGACGACTAAATGGCAAAGATATGAAGATGGTGGTTGAAGGTCGGAGATCTTCACATCGAATGGATGATTACTGATTTCCTGATTGGGCTGATCCCCCGAGACAAGGTAATAAGTGGTGATTGTCCGAACGTAATTGGAGATTGACCAGATATGCGAGGGCCTCTCTCCTGTATTGGACATATGGGACGAGGAATAAGGTGCCTCCGGTTTCGTTCAGATCCAGAACGGGTTTGTAAATGGATTATGTCTGACATTGTATTGTATGCTATATTCATTGATCTCCACTAAATATATATCTATTTGGTGGCGGAGAATTTATTCTCTTGCTTAACACCTTCTCTGAGACATACGAGCTTAGAAGTACTATATTGGCAGAAATCAATGGTATAGTGTGGATTGATAATGTGGCATGCTAAGATGCAAAAGATCAAGGCTTTTGTTGAAAAGAAGGGCCTTGTGGATGATGATCAAACCACAATTTTAAGTAGCATAACTTTGTGTATAACGTTAATTCGCAAGCCTCACACCCCGGTATGAGTCGGAAATAGGATAAGGGACACAAGGAGTGCATACGTTTCTTTCTAGCTAGAATTTGTGTCATGGTATGGAGCCCAAGCATATTTACTTATGCGGATGATGGATAGCGATGCACCTCGGATTTAGAGCCGAGTAAAAGGCTTATATGGTCGACGTACTGACCATTTTGGAGGTCCGATAGGACCAGGAAACGTATGTTCAGGAATAACCAATCCACAAACGTTAGGTGTGGACCGGCCTTGCAGAATCCAGGGGTTGCCCATAGGTGTGATCCTGGGTCATCTTGCTAGAGGTGATCCGGATTGATAAGGAGACCATCTCTTGCCTTGACTCATGATGGAAATCTAATTTCCAATACGACATTTTTTGGTTTTAGATGTAAACCTATATGGCGACATAGTAGGATGGGGTACTATGCGGTCTATGATTGATACATTTAAATCTGAAGTTGTTTGCCACACTATGCACTTATAGTAACAACAAAATGATTTGTTTTTAAAACGTATCAAGCATGTTTGGCTATAATAAGGTAAAACTCTATCCTCTGGCTTACGTTGCATTGTGTGATGGGACCTAAGTTTTATTATAGCTTCATTTTTCAAAAAGCATTGCGTTGTTTATAAATTGTTTTATTTTACAGTATTCATGGGAGTGAACCTGTTTCATGACATACGGCGTGGTCCCATGATTTACTCTACTTTAAGGCAAAGTTTAATAACTATTTTTAATTCTCACACCAGTCCCATGATCGACTCGGAGTTTATTGTTTTTGCCTAAACTATGGGTGCCAATATTTTCCACACGGGCAACTAGAAGTTTCGGTTTTGCAGATTTTAATTTAACAGGATCCTGGTTTATAGCTGGAGCAATATTCGAAAAGCTTTGTATCCGTGTATTTCTTTCAGTTGTGTTAGTTTATGTATTTTCACTGTGCATTGTATTTATACATTTTTATTTCCGCTGCTATGTATTCTATTCTCTGATATTATTTTTTCGCTGCGTAATATTTGTTTATACTCTGATATTCTTGTACTCTGGTGAATATTGTTATAATAGTAATGAAAATTTCTGTCGTTCTGCATTCCGATGCATCATGTTCTCACGCAATCCGCATTCCAGTTCGGTCTAGGCCGGGCGGGGATTTCAGGTCGTGTCACATATACCATGTCATAAACAATCATTATAACATTCAACATCAACCAAACAAGGTGCTATTAAATAGCAAGGTAATATCCATTAACCCATTACTATTTAAAATAGTATTCAATCAATCCAATAAGGTTTATATCCACAATCAACATCCAATATCCACACAACTATCATCATAGGATGTTACTTACTTAAATGTCATATGAATATCACTTAAAAACCAGATCTTTACTTCACTAGTCATAATTAAACCCAAACGTGATTTAATATTAATAACCCTATACTATTTAACCTTTTAAGTATATAGTTTCACACCGAATTATCCACTCATTCGTAACTTCGAATGTAGGAATTTTATGCTAGTCTGATTAAATCCGGCAGCCTTTCAGCATCACCGTGCAATATTAGTTTTTTTTTTCATATAGAGCTTGACGCATACGGCCTCTACTTGAATATATATATATATATATATATTGGTTGCGGGGACAAATGTCCGGATCTTTAGCTTAGAGGGGTACGTCCTAGGGGTGAAGGGTCCACCTGGTGTCTGTTTTGGGCTGTGGGGTCCACAGGCTGGGGATATTTTGAGGAGAAGGGGTGTAACGGTGGTGCCTTTTAGTGTTTAAGGGGGTTTAGAGGTGGTTTAAGGGTGTTGGAGGGTGAGGGGTCCACAACAAGGGGGGAGGTGCTGGAGCTGACGTAGCAGTAGGGGGAGGGGTGAAGCTGTTGTCTGGCATGCTTGGGGCCCACGGGTGAAAGGGAGGAGAGAGAATGGGAGAAAAGGAGGAAGAAGAGAAGAGAGAAAGGAAGAGAGAATGGAAAGGGAGAAAATGTGAGTAAGAGGGCACATATTTATACACATAGGCTAGGGTCTACGTGCAAAAGTGCTCGTCTAGGTGTCGTCGTGAGAGAGGATAGCTTATAAGTGAAGTATGGACCTTAAGACAATTTTCCACCTAAGGTTGATTAAATTATTCTTTTCTTACTATGCCACTTTCTTATTATTATTTTTGTTCCATTAAACATCATCATTGTAATGTCCTGTATTTCTGGCTGTCGAATATTTAATTTATTTAATTATTTTAAATATTATATTTGGGATATTAATGGATTTTAATATTTATTTAGTTTATAAAATGACACTTGAACGCTAAGTTTATATATAAATATAAATGAGCTCGTAATGGCACGACAATTCATAATATTGAGTTTTGAACTTCAATTGAATATACATGATCCAATATAAGTCGGATTTCTGCGAAACAAGAAACATTTGAATCTAGTTGATGATAATTTTATTTAGAAGAGAAAAATCCAGATTTCGTTTTATAGATTGTTAGTTATGTCCAAATCAAAATTTAAAATAGTCGCTATGGAAATTGTTAATAAACGTAATGTTTATATAATAATTTATAAGGGTTTTTAATATAATTCGGATAACGTTTAACTCGAATTGATGATGTTCTATAATTTATATTTGAAGCTATATGATATTTCCAGTTAGGTATATATGATTATAGTAATTTATTATTATTTAATTAAATTGTTTTGGAATTTAAATAATATTTTAATCGATATTATTATAAGCCTTAAAAGTGATCATTTTGCAAATAGTGTCTGTTTTCAATGAAATTAGTTTCATTAGAACTGTAATGTTAAATTATTATATGGCATTAAATTTCATGGAAAACCGATGTTGTATGTGTTAACGGTAGCCGTAAACGGCCAATCATTTTCTAAAGCGCGTAAATTAATTAATTTAATTTAATAAAGGGATATTTGGGTATAACTAGAGCAGACGATCAAATTAAGCAGAAAACCAATTGCGTTGAGCTCGTATCAACGTTTAGAGTCAGAATAGGTAGGTAGTTGTTATTTTTGGACATCGGGTATTTTGGTGTCCAAAATAGCATTGTTTGGCATATAAAAATAGTGTAGCGGGAAACAGTCTCAGAATGCGACGAGACTTGTGTCATTGGATTCGTATAATTAATTATTATAAGATTCAATTTTCATGTCAATCGGACTTACCCATTGATCATGGCAATGGTAAACGCCTTTATTTTTATTTAATCGTTTATATTATTTGACAGGGGTAACTTTAAAGGAATAAACGATTGGCCAAATGAACTTCGATTTTAACAAAACAAATTTCATTGGATCAGTAAGGAAAAGGTCTAGTAGAATTTCAAAGTTTCAAGTTGATTGGATTCATTTTGTGATCATGTAAAATTTAAAAGCATGATTTTTCGCATGTGATTTATAAAGGATTTTTTTACAAACGACGGGAAGTGGGACGTTGAATGACGCATATTAGAAGGCTGCGTGAACAACTAGGGTGGGGGAAAGATTTGTTACGTTGGGAACTTTGCATGCGGGAGGAAGAGCCTGGGCAGTTAGAAGCAAGAAGGATTGAAACAACGAACAGGAGTGGAAATTTAATTGTTCGGCCCTGATAGGTATAAAAGTAATCACGCGATTTAAATGTAATTAAGTTTAATCTTTAATTTGGAGTAATATAATTTAATTTAATTTGTATAACTGAAAAGTGAATTATGTACATCCGGAACGAAGCTGGTGCCTTAACGAACATCAAGGAGGAAAAGGGCCAGCCTTTTATTTTGATTCAATGTAATTATTGTGTAATTAAATTAGTTATTAATTAAGTTATTAAGGAATTAAATAATTATAATAATGTGAATAAAAATAATGCTGCTGACTTGAGTGCAAAGAACGTTAACCAGTTTGATATTTTAGATACTGGCGTTTTAGATGATGATGCTGTTTTAGGTAAAGGAACTGAGAACGGCAATGTTTCTGTTGGTGGAAAGGCTTTTGTGAATGACGATACATCTGATCTTAGTGAATAATACCTTTACTGATGTTAATGAGAAAGCTGATCAAGACAAGATTATGTCTGAGGATGATTCTTTTCTTGGCAATATATTTGCGGAAAATGTTATTGGAGATAAAGGTTCACCTCCTAACATTAATACTTCTGTCAGTGTGGCTTCGTCTACCTCTCCCATGCCATGTACCTCCAATAATACTTCTACAGCTGATAATTCTAAGGTGACTGTAGGGTCTTCATTAGTTACCGCATCTTGTTCTTCTACTTTTAGTTCATCAGTCCCTGTTATGAGGAATTCTTCCTTTGATTATTTACAGTCTCTTCAGAATGTTACGGGTTCAGGTCTAACCTTCCCTGTTATTAATTCCTCTCTAGTATCCTCATCGGTTGATCTCTCTTTGAGTGGCAAAAGTAACGGTCCTTCTTCAACATCTTTATCAAGACTCAAAGGGAAGTTTTGGGAGGATGTTGACGAGGGTAAGGAGAATGGTCAAGCTGATAAGGCCGCTGAATGTGACGATGAAGACTTGGATGAGGGTATTGATTACTTCCTTGAAGATTTTTTACCTAATTCGATGAAATTTCCTCCTCGTCATACTAGAAGGAATCCAATTTAGGAATGATATGGTTTATGTACAGGTTTTCTTCTTGGATTGGAGTTGATTCATTTTCTGCTACATTTACTTTTTCGTGCAGTCATGGTTTGACTGACAGTATAATTTACTAATAGTTGGTTGATTATCTTCATTCTAATGCTCCTGATATTGGTTTAATGAGTATCTTGTGATTTGGTGGTTATGTTTGAAGCAAGTGCAGTGGGTATAGGCAAATGAAGTACATACTTACAGAAGCATAAGCGATGGGTATGTAGGAATGTTCAAGGTTCTATTGGTATGTTCTGAGAAAATGAAGTGTAGGGATTAGCAAATGAAGTGCAGCGATTAGCAAATGAAGTGCAGGGGTAAGTATAAGCGATGGGCATTAGCAAATGAAGTGCAGGGATTCATGTTTCTTTTGATATGTTCTAAGAAAATGTTGCGATGAGAATTCTCTGATAGGTGCAAATAGTATTGAGTTTTTTTTCATTCACTACAAGAAAATCTTCAATTGGTTGTTGTAAAAGGTTGCGTTTCACCGTTGATTGTAACCATTCACGCAAAAAATACGGATCTTGCTGTATATGGTTGCGTTTGACCATTAATTGTAACCATTCACACAAAAAATATGGATCACATTTTTCTATTCGCTCCCTTTTCTGTTCACTCTTTTTGTTAGCTCATCTTCTTATCTCCCAAAACGCTAAATTTGTCTTCCTTCAAAACGAAACTGCAATAATTCCCCTCACCCGAAAACCCTAAATTTATCTTCTTTAAGATCGAAACAATAACGATTTAGAGATACTACACCCGACCGATCCCCACTACATAATTCGTCTTCATCAAATTAGTTAAAACATAACCCTAGCAAAAATTTGTCTACTGAAATTGATCGTAAGTTGTACCTCCAATCTGATAATCATACTCAAAGCGTCGATGGAAAACCCTTATTTTAGTGTGTGATGTTTTCGATCTAGGTTTGGATATCAGTTATAGCAACTTTCTCATCTTGTTTTGAATCCGTTTGAAATTTGACTGATTTGTCATTCAGTTTTACTTAATAATTGGACTGGATGATTTGGATTTCCTATGTCTATGGATTGTATATCTTGATTCTAGGTTCATATGGTTGAACGAAGATAGAATTAGAAATGATTAACCTATTGTCAGTAACCACCAAGTTTTGCAATTTTTTACATGTTTATAATTTTGTAACTAAAAGAAGACCAAGTATAAATAATTTGTGATTGATGTCTAATTTTGTATAAGTTTTCAGTTATCTTATAAAATTGAATTGTAATACCATAAACAAATTATCTCTTGCATTTATGATAATAAGTCAATCAAAATTAAACCTTACTATTGGACATCCCTATGTGCAAGTATTTGCAAACTGTCTCACACGTGAGTGTACCTGTAGACGTTCATGTTTGTGAGAAGCATAATCTTGCCTTGACATGAACATTTTCCACTTTGAAAATCATTTACATGCCTACCCTATCTAAATATTACTCTTAAAGAAGTCAAGTGAACTTACTTCCAACCAGTTGGAGTAGACTTGTTATCTTGACCATCTATGGACCGGTCTAGTGGACTTCCATGTGCACTCTTCACTTTTACCACCATCAAGTGAGCTAGTACCACCATCAAATGACTTTGACGTGCCTTTAACATGTTTAAGTACAAAACTGGAACCACGAGAGAGGGAAGATTGAAATTGGAATGATGGTAATCGGCTAGGAAGAACACCATTTGAAGATAACTCTGATACATTATAGGCTTTTCCAAGCGATTGGCATCATGACGAACCATTGTTCATGCACTTCGATTCTATTGAGCGTTTTGAACAGCTTGGTGACAATCTAAGTCCATCTTCAAGAACTTTAACTCGTAGCTGCAACTTTTCATTCAGTCGTGCTTACGATCTTGCAGTTCGCTCAGCAACAACAAGCTTATCTCGCAATTGTTGCATTTCTCCCTGCACAAATCTTTTATCTTCAAACCACTGTTTCATAGCAATTACTTTATCACTAACATCTTTCCACTCATTGGCCACCACAACTGCAACCATGTTCGCTGTAACCTTTGCACGGGCCAATTCATGGTCCAAAGTTTTTTCCTCTTAGTTCATCTCCTGAACTTTCCTTTGATAATCCCTCACAACATTTGCAGTAGCAACGCTAGCAAGAATAGCCTCTTCGAGCTGTCTAACCATCAGAATTGGTTTCTCAACCTCATCAACCTTCTGTCTATGCATTTTGTCTTAATATCCAATTTTCTTCCTGATAAATTTCTATCTATTTCATTAACTCCTGATTTTTGTTTTGTAAATCATCCACCATTGAAGCCTTTGCTAATGCAATTTGAACCGTCCTTTTCAGCTTCAAGTAATGCAATCTCTTTTGATTTGGTGAGACCATCTAAAGCTCAGTTATCATCATGAAGTTTTGCAGTCTCCTGACGAGCAATCTTTAGTTCAGCTTCCAGGGGAGCAAGAATAGCCTCAATTGGAGGCATGTCGTCATCTTTCTAAGCATCATGCACTCTACTAAGATAACTTCTGCTACAAATTGAGCATCAATAGCTCCTTTCTTTTCATCATTAATCTTTTCAATTTCAAGATTTTTGGTTTCTAGAAAATCTTCAGTTGTCAACCCATAGTAATTGACCGTGGATTAGCGCGGATTACAAAAGAAAACTGATGCTTTCTCTAACTTTGAGAGTTGTTACCAACAATGATCATTGTTTAAAATCAGCAAGAACTACCTCATATCATCAATTTTTCTTTCAAAACTATTGAAATACCATTAGCTAAAACTACAGCAAGCATGTTAAACGTAAAAGAAAAGGAAAATGTGCATAGAAGTCAAAGACGATCAGCTAACTTACTGGCTGAAGCGGAGGATGCCATACACATCGACAACGCCAGGAGGGAAGACATAATATGTTGCTGCTCTACCAGTCACTTTAGCAACTACAGAAGCACTCAGTGGAGGTGTCAGGAGCGGCTCCAATAGTGGGATTTGGCTAAGTGGCTTTGCTTGTTGCAATATCTGGGCACCACATCCAAATAGATGAATGATAAATTAATAAAATACAAATAAATAATTGTACTTTGTACATAAGTTTGCATCGCTTATGTGCATGCTTAGAGGAAAAAGGAGAGGTACCATCTCGAGAGCGGACCCGATAACTCCTAGAGGTAACTACATACTCCCTACTTGCCAAGTACCATGAATAAAACCCGTTCTACACACATACATTCAGAAGGGAAGAAAAAAAAGTTATTATTTAACAGAGTGGCATTAAAATGTAAGGTATCTAGTTTCCAAATAATAAAATATCACAAAATTAATTTTATCTTTCACTTTGTCAATTTTGTCAAGGTCACAAATAATATCATTTCATCAGGTTGTAATAAGATATGAAATGTAAAGAAAGGGGTGGAAATTTTCAGAGAACCAACGATAAAAAATTATGTTTCTCAACATCTACAGCAATTACATTTATATTTCTTTACATGATTATGTATGAAATTCATCTCCAAAGTTTGTGCTAGATCGACATCATATAAACAATATGGTTGTACATGAAAATCAACATCAATTGTTTAGCCTAATTCAATGTGAAAATAAGATAAAAATTAAATATAATAAACAGAGCTATTTTTGACTTTACCACATGTTTGATTTCTTTATTGGATCAATTTTCTACCTAGCCTCGTCAATGCAGGAATGTTTTATGAAGCATTCCAGCACATGAGTACGGTTGTACACGAAAGGCAATGAATATTTTAAGCAAGGTTTTGTTACTTAGTATGATTGTGAATCTTTTAATGTGTGTCAGGTGTGCCCTAATGGGAAAACCATTGAAGCAGAAGCTACTCATGGAATAGTCACTCGACATTTTCGAGTCCATCAAAGGGCAGGTGAAATGAGTACTAACAACATTGCTTCAATTTTTGCTTGGTCACGTGGGCTTGCTTACAAGTACCTATACTTCAGTTGGACAGTGTTTTATAGTATGTTGACAGGTTTCATTCTTGCTTTCTTCCACTTTTGTAGAATATATATACCCATCTAAACCAATAATTTGCATTTAATAGGATGCATAACTGTGGTCTTGTATCCTTGCATATTTTTAGATATACTGAAATATGAGATATAAATTAGATGGAAGGACACAAATGTTATATCTATATGGAATAATAGATGCATATGTCCAAAGTCAAATGTTAAGCTTATATTTTATGTGAACCCGTTATTTTTCAAATATCAGACAACTATAGTAGTGAACGAAGTTGTAATCTTTGATCTGGTATCAACATATTTTACTTTAGATTTGCATGCCGGCTTTAGAGCGTTCGACATAGGGCCTTTTGTTTCAAATTGAATTTACCAATCCTTCCTTTATTTTCCATTTTTTTAACAAACTATCACATTAATGAATTATTTTGAACTAATATAAAACTCATGTTATACAAACTATCCTTTTATATTACACTGAAAACCAGATACACAAAAATATTTTTCACAGTGGAGTACACATATAATCTATAATAACTTTATTTGGTCTAACTAAATGACTTTCATGGACTACTTTTACTGCTGTCTCAAGCTGCATAATTTAACGAAATCAAAGTCCATTAATTCAGCATTTGTAAATCTTTATGGCACCAGAGAGATACAAATCAACTTGATTCATGTCCAAAACTGAACCTAGTACCATATCACAGTAAAGATGGCTAGAGCTGTGCATATCTTTGTTAAGCAATGAAATATAGTGTTGTTATTTGACTTAAATCTTGTGAATGCAAAAGAATAAGTTGATGACAACACAAATCCCTTTATGAGATCTTTCAGCCTCTGAGCATTACTGAATTGCCACGCTCAAGGATATTTAGTCTCAATAACCCAACAATAATGTAAAATTACAAAATTTTCTGATTGACAACATATATAATGCTTAAGTAATGACAGATGATATCTTTTGATTGTAGGAGATTTAAGTAGGTTCCCTCTGTAAAACAGAGGCTTAAATCTATCTACATCTCATTAACTTGTCAAATCATCATCAGCAACTAATCTTGAACAATCATTATATTCCACTTTAGCCTTTTCTAAAGTTTTGAAGATGATAAAATAATGGTATGTGGCGTTATTACTGAGCTCCAATCTTGTTAATGCTAAAGCTTTAAGCTGATGACAGCGCACATTTTATTTCTGAGATCATTTCGCCTATGGATGTCATGAATTTACCACACTCAAGGCAAGCTAATATCAATGAATCACATTTACTTTAAAACTTCTGTGAAAACTACTAGCAAAAAGAAATTAATATCGTATGGACAAAAATAACTTTTATTGATTTTAAATCCGTAAAAAATAACGTTATATTTATCAACATCTAACCGACTTGCAAAACCTTAATCAGAACCTTGATTTAAAAGGCAAACTAGCACTTGAAACAAAACAGTTATTTAAAAGCTATAAAGGTTTAGCTACCTTCAGCTTCTCGATTAAGAATTTTCAGAACCAGAACTGGCATATAACTTGTGTTTGTTTATCGTCATTGCTAGATAAATCAACAAAAAAAATGAAACTAAATATAATTAGTATGTTGTAAGGAACTCAACCATAATAATCAATTAAACAACAGAAAATACCGTAGTTTATTACCAGAATCAAGACCAACAACGTATCAAGATTCAAACGAATTAGAAAACTACATAAGGATAATATGAGTAGCTATGTTTAAAATATGAACGAATTAAAGAATGCCGCAGCGCAAGATGAAAAAATAAGTTGATGACAACACAAATCCATTTATGAGATCTATTTTTTCTTCTTCCTCTGTTATCTAGTTGTAAAGAAAAGGCTAACATGATGGATATACGACATGTGTCGTGGACAATACGAACGTATTTATTCTTGCACTTCCACACAATTTATAGTTATAATCCTACCTAAAGTTAGTTCATAACAGAGAAAAGCTAGACAAGAACGATAGACTCCTGGATTTCACTCAGAAGCTCGAAGCTGTCTGCATAGGAATCTTGGAATCAGGAAAAATGACCAAGGATCTTGCTCTCCCCTTTCATGGCCCTAAGTAATGCTTGAATCAACACATACCCTATGTTTATTTAGGAAATGGTAATTGCGAAAAGTACCAATGTCAATTTGATTTTGTAAGGTATCGCAGGATAAGTATTTAAATACGGAGGAATTCATTGATGTTGTGGCAAAAGAGCTGAGAACGCAACTCTCTTTGAATTCTAGGCTATGGTTCTTTCTTGCCGTACCAAACATCTCAGTTAAATAAACTTATCAGTCACCAAAATTATAAGCCTACGGGCAGTTGATGTTAAATTAAACAGAACATAAACAGACCTAGGTTAAGTCTTTCTCAAGTATGACTTATCTGGAGGTGGTGAAAAACAAAATATGGTTTTGCAGTGTCCCACATACATGTAATAGTTACAGAAGGATAAAGAATACAAAAGAAGATAATTTGTTACATATGCTTGTTATACATGTATGCAGATTTGTTTTACATGTGATATAAGAGAGTTTCTATGCACCCTAATCTTATTGTTGTACTTTACAGAACTTTATCCCAACAATCTTCTTTTTACACGAAATAATTGTCATATTTAGCTATTTCCAACATTAAATGGTAGACTAGTGGATAAGATCTATAAATAAAACATTGACACATTTGTATTTGAGTATGGGTTGTTAGATCCGTGTGTAATTAGGATTTTATGGACGTATGCATATAATTTAGGCAAATTCTATTCTTATACTACAAATTATTTTATATACATCAAAATAGTTTTTCAAAACTATTGAAATAATATTAAATTATCGAATGTTGGTACACCAAAACTATTGAAATAATATTAAACATAGCCAACAACTTAGCTGATCCCCTACAAAATTGATGATATGAGGTAGTGCTTGTAGTACTTTAAAGAAAAACTAATGATATGGGGCGTGTAATTTCAAAGAATCAGTAGTACAAAACAAATCTAGTAAATTATTAAGGTTCAAAATCTCCATTTCTATCTCAGTTCCGGTCCTTTTGCAATTTTGCGAATTGAAAACTTACATGACTTCTTCCATTTCTATCTCAGCACCTATTTGTTTGCATTTACAAGACTTCTTCCATTTTTGTTGTAATATAAGTTAAACACATATGTATACAAATAATTAGAAATATAATAACGTATGTCTATTAGATGAACATATGAGAAAACATAAGTTAAAAAAAACACATTAATTTTTTCCCATTAATTCTGTTATATGAATATTATAACCATGTCTTACAAGCTATAATTAACAGGTCTACCTCAATGTAGTACTTCTGTATCATAGTTCCAATCCTTAACTATAACTGTAAATGGTATTTTTACAAAATAATTAATTTTTAATGCAGGTTTAGTATCAGCTGAAATTACAAAGTAAATGGGAAGGAAAAAAAATCCAGTCTGTTGTTGACCATCCAGATTTGGTTATATTGTAAGATTAATATTGTTGAAGGTACGCCAAAATTTTCAATCTATATGTATTTCTATGTTATGATGACTTATGAGTTATATTTTCAAATTTTATATACTGCACAAATTGGAACAAGCAAGCTTTTCAAGAAGTTTCTAGAGTAGTTAAGGTTTTGAAGTAGATTTTGGTTTTTGTAATTTTCATTGTGAATTCAAATAAAAATTCACATGAATTATTGTATAATTCTTTGTATAAAAATTCACAATGGTAACAAACAAATAGAACGTAATAAGGCTATCATGATTACCGCTATTGAATTTTAGTTTCAATTTTCAACACTAGTTAGAAATAAATACTGTAGATGACAAACATTTTCATGGTTAACTATCAATTTGTCATAGAATTAATCTATATCCTTATTTCGCTCACTACAGCCAACACACATAATCAAAATAGTTATAAAGAAATGAGGATGTTAAAAACCGGTTTTTAACATGAATGAATCTTGTTAATGAATATGGACAGCATGAGGTATCATAGTTTAGTTTGTGTTCAACTGCTTTTTACTACCTTCATTGTGGCTTTCTTGAGAGTAGAGATGCAGTTGATTGTGTTATGACCAATCATATATTATTGGGAGCAGTGCAAAAGAAACTTATCCTTGAGCTTGGACATGATGTAGAACTAGAATATGCGGTTTCATTGCCCCCTAAGGGTTTAGTAGCCAAGGCATTATGATAGCTTTTGTTTGCTTAGGTCTTAGTCAGACAAGCGCCATGCAACCTCTAATAAAAAGTAGTAGTATTACTGGTAAAGAAAAATTTTCTTTTGAAGAAGTTTGTTTTGTTGTAATTAATTGTCGAGCACTCCACTGTGCAAAAACTGGTGCACTTCCTGATTTTCCGCTCGATATTTACCATGCACAGATAATGTTGATTTCTTGGGATTTATTTATTTTAATTGGAAATGGATACATTACATAATGCATTGACCAATGGGAAGAACTTGGGATAGTAGAACAAAGCTAAATGTTTTTCTTGCAAGGCTTGTTTGTTTTGACTAAATACTTTTATGTTTGAATTATGGTTAGCATAAATTAACTGATGGTGAAGATTGTTTCCTACCAAGTAATTGCAATTCTATCAAAGCAGAACACTATCACACCATATGTGCACACAAAATATCCCTCGATAACCTCTAACCTTTGCTTCTCTCCTTTCATATGTCACTATTTAAATTTCGGTTTTCTATATATGTTAATTGCAATAACTGATGCTATAGTTTGGTAATCCTGTAAACAGGCACGACCCATTACAGAAGCAGCTAAGTCGCCGCTTACGACCTCAAAGAAATTAGGGCACCATCTTCCCAAACGTAGAAAAAAGCGAAAAATATATATTCAAATTTGGCGATCAGGATACAGAAAAAGTAAAAAGCGAACAATGGAACAAGCACTAGCAACGTCGACGAGGGACGTCGTGTGACTAGCAGTGTAAGTAAAGATGTAGGCAGTGACTCCTTCCCGACAATTAGCATCATCTCCAAATCAAACAATGGACGGTGAAACCTGAAAAGAGAAGGTACTAATTTTATGTGTTCTAGATAATTAATTGTTAGCCAGTTGCATTATGTTGCAATTTTTGAACATATGCCAATAATTGGCAACCAATTCAATAATGATCACGTGCAACATTGTTCTAATGTCAGGCTTGTTGAACCCTTGGTAATAATAATTTAATCCTATCATTTGTCAATGTTGATAAATGTATAAAGTTCTGCTTTGGGTCCTATGTTCAAATTCTATCATTGTAGATTATTATACAACTATGTTAACTGTTAATGAATATTCAGTTTCATTCCTTGCCTCCTTCACATATTAAATTTTTTCTCTAATTTAATTCTTGTTGGATATTCAATCAAATTTGTATTTTCGAATTGTTATTTTGCAAAATTGTATAAGTAAGAATAATAATGATAGTTATAGAAAATATTGCAACTTTTGATAACTCTATGCCTATGTTTGGTAGTCGTGTCCATGGGTTTTGTTTATGATCCTCGTCTCAAAGTTTGACCGTTTGACCACAATTTATGTATTTATCTTAAATTTCTAACTGGTCAATTTATAATCAATTGTTTGGTATATGCAGCTTCATTATCCATAACAAATTCTATCAAAATTTGGAAGTGATGTTGGTGTGCACACATGCAGCTTCATTATCCAAACATCTTTTAGTTAGATATGAATGCATACACACAAGCTGATAGGCCCTTCAAAAAACTGTGCCACGAGCTGTAACCCAGGGTGTGCCCTTTTGACTGTTCAACAGGGACGAATAAAGTGGAAACAAACATGCTTAAAGGTTGGTAAATGATTGAAAAAATTTGTTTACATATGGAATTAATTTATCTTTTACAGCTACATTGCATCAAATTCTGACTTATTTATCCATTCACTTTTGCATCAAGTAATGTAATTTTAAGTTAAGTTTACTTACTGCAGCTATAAAAATGTGCTAGACAAGTGAAGTTCCATGGATTTCTTAAGCAACATATGCTTAAAGTAAAGGTAAAAATATTTACACATTTCTCCAAGTGTCTTAGTTTAGCAATGTTATTATTAATAAGACAAGGCGATAAACATGTTAGACATCAACGGTCGAGCTTAGAATCTATATCGAAATTGGAAATCAAGATGCAGTTGGTTACTAAAAATATTTAATGATTAGATCATGACTCATATTTAAACCATTCTAATGTACGTGTTTTTATCACATAGCTGAATACCATGTGTTTTCTTCAGTTTCCCTCCTGATCATATTTATGTCGCACTACATTTTATATACATCATTTGATAACTCAAAATTCTGATCAAAGAGTATATATTATTGTGTTTGTAACAACGTAAATAGGAGGTTTGTTAAGGTACACTAGGTATGACGTAATGTTATTGTGGGGGACCCCAATTCTTTATCAAAGCGACAACATTTTCGAGTATTGTGGCTGACTGAAAGTTGAACTAAGTAGCGAGATTATATAAATAGCAGCCAACAAATCTCACTAGTGTTGGATCTTACTAAACTAAATATATGTTTTTATATAGTTTATTTATCAACTATGATAATTGAAAACACTTAAGACCAGCAAACCATCTATTATTGAAATTATGTTTAACAGTTTAAGAACCTAAACTACATGAGTTTGCAGTGAAACTAATCACCAAATATCACCATTCACAGTCAAAATATGTTGTGGCTACAATTTTCAGGTAGCATGCAACCTACAACAAAAAGACAAACATCTATCTTATCGTTTCCTTTGACATAAACTATTGGTTGAATGTTACTCGATAATTCATGGCAAATTCTTATTGTTCATTATCAACCTTGTCTACAGGTAATTAGCTTTTTTGGAGCGAAGACCACCAACAATAATGGACATGACTTTAATTATTGTATGTACTATGATATTTGTTAGTACTTACCATATAAACTTGTTTTGAATGCTTGTGGTATGTGAATTTGCTGATTTTATCAAATAAATATCATATAAAGGGTTATGGAAAATAATTGTGTTCTAATTTATTTGATTATGATGATTGATTGATTGTTGATTTAAATCCATTTTTTATATGATTGTTGTTGATTTTAATATGACTATTATATAATTGATTGCTGGAAATAATATAAGCTATTAACTATATGTAGTAGTGTTTAAAATATGCTATAGAACAACCAACGGGTTTTAGTAGCGTTTAATAAATGTTACAGAAGCAAATGTACCACGCCACCAGAATTTTAATAGCAGAAAATAAATGTCACGAAAAGTTTTTAGTTGCACAAAATAAACGCTACAGAAAGAAGAAAAATGATTCAAATATAAACATTTGGCAGTGTTTGGAAAACGCAACTGTACGGAAGATTTGGTAAGTTTATCAAAACGCAACCAAAAAATCAAGACTTTTAGTTGCTGGACCAGCAGTAGCATTCTTTAAAACGCTACCAAAGGCTTTGGTAGCGTTTTTTAAATGCTACCAAAGGATTTGGTAGCGTTTTTTAAACGCTACTAAAGGTATTTTCTGGTGTAGTGATTGTATATTCTTTTGTAATTTTTTTCTCAATATTGTGTTAGTTGAGAGATTAAGGTGCTTTGTATAGTTTTTGTATTCTTGTGATATATAGTTGTGGGAAAAGAGTTAGGTGAGTGTTGAGATTTCGTAATTCATTGTAATTTGATTCTTGTGTGAATAAAATTTTAATTGTCGTTCATAGATAATTATAATTTTATCGTTAATGTTTAAAACATTGATAGCTGGGTAATAAGAGGTTAAGAACAACACGCCTAATTAAGTTTTTAATTGTAATTAGATGAATAAAAATGTTAATTAAGGAGTTAGTTTTAAATTTAAAATCGTACAACAATACCGTTAATAACTTGTGTGTAGATTTACAGAATTTGACCAAACCAATCACGTTCGAACCGTATGAACGAACTCTACATTGTGGAATTATTTTGGACAAGACGGGAAGGTGCTGAAGTATTATTATTAAATTAAACGCATGTTTAATTTAACGGGAACCGAACCGCTTTAGCGACAACGGAAATCAAGGTGAGTTAAACTCACTCAGTTCTTCCCACTTATATTTTATATAAGTCCGGTTTTATAATTGTGTGCTATAGATGCAAATGGTTGATTGTTTGTTAGTTATAGATATATTGATTTAACCGGCGAAATTAAACGTTGTTTAATTTTAGTAAAAAACCAAATCGTTATTTTAACGATTGGATTCAATGGAGGTAACTTGCCGTATTGGTCACATTTATTAAATAAACATGTTTAATTGTTTGAATTGTTTTGTTAATTGGGTAATGTTAAATAGTCGTTACTTACTGTTATTGAAATTATCAGTTAAATTTAATTGAATGAATTTATTCGTGATAACCCATTTGGTGCAGGGAAGAACAGGTTGGAGGGATCCAACTGGATTCCTCGAATATATTAGATATTATTTATGCCTATATTATCATTATAAGAACTGTTCTGATTGTGTGATTGATTTGGTTATTGATCGTTGATTGGAAATTCAACATTTGTTTTGTTTAAACCAATGTGCAATATTGGTTGAGTAATTGGCAGTATATGGTCGATGAATCAATCGGTTTCTAAATATTGATTTATCGTCTGATGAATCGACTGAAATAAAGTTATAAAATTTATTTTTATAACTGAACTTAGATTTGAAATATATTATTTTGAATAAAAGTTTATTAAAAGGAAATAATTATTTATTATTTAAATTTATAAGTGATTACTAAATGATCTTATGAAGAAAATTGCTTATGTTAACAAGATTTTATAAGCAAGAGAGTAGAAAGCTAATCTAACAGTTTAGTGTCAGATAATTGTTTTAAGAAACAATTTAAATGGAATTATTTAAATTAATTATATTACAAATAAATTTTAAAAGAAGGATCAATTGAATTATGTTAACGAGATAACCATGTTTTGAGTTGACTAAGTCGACCATTTTAAATTGGGAATGATTATTAAATTAGTTTGTTCTGAATTAATATAATGAAATAGTTAACGAATATTTGTTTTAATTTTAATAAGACTTTAAAATGTAATTTACTATTTATTTCAATTAGTAAAGAAATTAACTACTTCTATGGTAATTAATGATTGAAGTAAATTATTATTCTAATTAATAAAACTTTAGGAGATTTCTTTTTAATTGAAATTCGTTTAAAAAGTAATCGAAGTGGAAATGAAATCTAATTGAATTGTCAAAGGAGTTTTATGAACGGATTTATATAAAATCCCGAGTTTTTATAACAAAGTTATAAAAAGGATTTTTAAGCAAATATGATAGCTTAAATTAAATGCTTACTTAATGTTAAATTAAGTAAAAGGAAAATTTAGATAAAAAGGGTTTATGTTAAACCACAGTAGTATAAACAAAGTTTATAAAAGAGACGAGAAGTTGATACGTTAATTTTTAAACTAACGTTACATAATAATGAAATTAAGTAAAATGGGAAACTGAAATAAGATTTTCAGAGTGGGAAATAGTTGGATGGATTCACTACAACAAAAAACACTTTTCGCAATGATTCCTAATAGTTTGGTTTTTTTGATAAACTACAGTATAGCTCTTTGCAAGGGACATGTTCTACTCCAAATAAAATTAATCCTAACCAAGGGACATGTAAAAAGGAGATAAACATCTACAGCATGGGACCAAGGGATGAATAAAGAGCCTCTCTGTTTAATACATGGTGGTAAACAAAACTGCAGATTTAAAGCTACCCATGCTTACAAATATACTGATTGAATGCATAACAGAATTAAATGATCTGTAAAATAAAGCAGTGCTTGAGGAGAAAAGGTGAAGAAAAAATAGAAATTACCTTAAAACTTGAAGTAAATACAATCTTTGGTGTGTGCAAAACCTGCATAACACCAACAAACAAAGATGCCATGTATCAAGCAAACATGATTAACTTGCAACTGATTTTGTGCAACCGCAGACAAAATGGCTTCTGTGCAAACGCAGACAAAACGCACACAATATGGGACAGTTGAATCGGTAATGAATGTGGAATTAGATGTAAGTCGTACATGAGCATAATATGTAAATGTAATCAAATTACAGTGCATGTATAAGATGTAATCTGAACCCATACAGACTGGCCTGGAAATTACCAGGACGTGTTATGCGCACTAGTGAAGCAGATCAAATGATGCAACCCTTTAAAATGCAAATATAGTGCGTGTATGAACATGGGATAATTATTACTATTATTTTGGTGAACTTACACCACGAAAATGTTCCAGACATAAATACTTACTTTGCCAGCGTTTTCAGATATACCGATACAAAGTTTTAGGAGATGTGCATTTTTTATATTATAGCAAATAACGTTTTCATATTAAAATTTACTGTAAACACAAAGTTTGCCCCCTCTCAACTAAAACACACATAGTTTGGTTCAAAGTATTTCTTAATATATTTTATGTGGACAGTTCGAGAATACTCAAAAAAGATTACAACGTCATAATGATACTTAACTTGCTCAACATTATCAGTATCTACTGTTCTACTCCTTTTTTACTGGAAAAAAACAAAAGAAGGCAAGGGAAAAAAATTTAGCAGACGTGGTCTGTAACATACCTCTCATGGTCCTCATTGCTTTTCGATGTTGCGATATCACTGCCTGCCTTCCCGATTCAGCCGGCAAACTGCAACAATGTATTTAACGAAACCAACAGATTAGTGTCCAATAATCTAGTACTTCAAAAGACCACTCGACTTCATGAAATAAACTTTACCTCCGCGTCGTTGCCAGTGCATTAAGTCAATTAATTTTTCGCATTCCCCAATGTGCTTGCTCCATAATTGACGGATAGAATTTTGGTATTTTAACTCCTCAATGAATGGATGGCAAATAATTCAACTTCCAGTCAATATTTTCAGTTTTCTAACATTTCTTTTACCCAAAATAATCAGCCTTCGTTTTGTCCGAAATTGCCTACATAACTTCGTGCACACACGTTGTTAATGGTCGTCGGTCTACATGTTTATGTCATTCAAATCAAAAAAGCGTATATGCAGGTAGAATTGGTAAAGCAAAACACACAAACGCAACTGGCTGTCTTTTACGCAACATGATTTCCATGTGAAAATCTGTTTAAACCTTTGTTACGGGAGATCAAGATTGTCATTTAGTATGCACATGTCCGCAAAACGTTATAACTGGACGAAACCATAACGTAAGAAATAAGAGGGTGAATATATGCACATATTAATGTTTTTTGTAACTGTACTTACTAATGTAGTAACGATGCTTAATGACCGGCCGTTAAAATTAAATGCAGCAACCGTATAACAACAGTACCCATTTACTTCGCAAGAGATGAGGTGAAATTTGATTAATCGTGACATAAAAACGCAGCTGTAGTTAGTTTGTGAAAATTGACGAAGTAAATATCATCAAAATTTAGTATCAAAAAAGTTAATCAATTCAGTATTACATAAAAAGTTTGAAATATAACATGCTTTCCATGTGTTCCGATGATTTCCTTTAATGAAGGGACCAACCCTTATTTCATGGATAAAAGATGGTTCTGTACATTTTCGAAGATGAACTCCAACCAAACCAAATATGTAGCAAACTTGTTTTGGAGTCTAATCCATACTTTTCATACATGGAAATAAAAATACATATTCGGTAATAAAATCATATCACTAGTGAAAATAAATTTGTCAACTATTTTACTGCAATTGATAGTGTATATGTTGAACCGTTATGTCAAAGCAAGAGAGCTCAATTGCAATCTGATTATCAAAAGTGGCTCCATATATGTAAATTTTAGGGGTGGAAAAAAATGATTTGTACAAGAGAATTAAACATGGACAAAGTATTTGAATATGTGTCGAGTTCAACAAATATGAATACAAAAAGTAATTGCATAAATGGTTTCAGGTAGTTACTTGAATATGTGGACGGTTAGTGGTGGCGAAGGTCAATAAAAGGAGATAATGTCGCCCGCATCAATCATATTTCGTATGAATGGTAAAATACTGATAAATAACAGAAATAGAGATATTTCTAAGCGTAAATCAGTTAAGAACCCTACCCACAAGAATTAGAGATATTTCTAAGCGTAAAATAGTTAAGAACCCTACCCATAAGAACTAGCTGTTCGGCCACATGAACCTGCTCGGGATGTAGTTGCTCGTAGAAGGATGCGACAGCTTTTGGATACGCGGGTGAAGGACGGAGGGGGTTGCGACGTCTTTGATGGAGGAAAAGGCGGTTTAGGTTTAGATTAGGGATTTTTCGATTCGGCGCCTCGTATGGGACGAGGGAGGTAGGAATATGGTTTCTAATATGAAGTTTCTAGAAATCGGATCGGGTTGGATATTGAAGCTGTTGTGCTCGCGCTGTCTGATGACCTGGGAAGTTGTTACATATATAAATTATAATATTATAATTATTATCAAGTAAAATAAATCATTGAACATTATAGCAAGCATACACTATTATCAAAATGTACTTCTATACTAATAATTATTAAATATATTAATAATTATTAATTACTGGTTTCAATATTACTTATTAAATATTCATTAATATATAGTGATTATTAATCATTAAAAATTTAACTTCTTATTTTTTAATTATTGTTTGTTATTTAATATTACTGCATGACTATAATTGAATATTAGTTATTAAATGTAAATTATACCCATATGTTACTACTTATTATTATTATTATTATTAATTATTACACATTTAGTACGTATTAATTATTAAAATATAACTCTTTGTTGGAAAATTATTATCGATTACTTATTATTTCATGACTATAATTAAATGTTAATCATACATATATATTGCTTAACTCTTATTAATAATTATTAGTTATTACATATTTCATATTAATCATTAGACGTTATATTAACTATTAAATAATTACTTCATTTTTATTTATTATTAAAGTATTAATTCATAGTATTTAATTATCAGTTATAAATATCACTTTATAACACTAAAATTTTAGTATTAATTAATAATTATTAAATATTAATCTTAATTATTATATAATTACTAGTAGTTAATCATTTAATAGTAACTATTTAGAATTAATTAGTAAAAGTTAATCATTAAAAGCTGATGCTGATTTTCAATAGTATGTTTTTGGCAACAGGCTTTATCAGTTGTAAAAAATACAGTTATTGCAAGTGGCGTAAACAGTTGCTAAAGATATTTATTCGCAACCGACTTGTAAGCGCAGTTGCAAATAATATGTTTGTTGCAACTGTCATGGAAGCACAGTTGCTAAAAGTATGTTTTTGCAACAGGAAGGGAAGCGCAGTTGTTAAAAATATGTTTTTCGCAACAGAAAAAAAATGTCTATTGCTCAATCTCATCTATTGCAACTGCTATAATAAGTCTGTTGCTAAATATCATTTACTGCAACTGTCATTTTTTGTCTGTTGCAAATAGCTAGTTGCAATAGGGTATTTTTCTTGTAGTGATTAGAAAAGGGATTGTTAAAAGTGAACTTGACAAAGGAGTGAGTAATAGGATTTGGTAACAAAAATCCGAGTAATCAATTAAAACGAATTATTTAAAGGAGTAGACGTTAAAAGGTGACGTTTTAGTAAGTAATTTCTAAATCAATGAATTCAGAAATAATGGTTATATTTGAAAGGAGATTTTCAAAAGTAAGAAGGTTTTATAAAACCGTATTTTGAATAAAATAGTTAAATGGGATTTGTTTTGATATTAGAATGAAATATTGGTTTTTGAATTACAACTCTTTTCTGTCTTAAGATAATGACGTTGGTGATCAAGGTCTGAGAGGTAATTAAAATACCCCAACTTGAACAACTTTAGGATTATCTAAGGATGATATTAGTTGTAATGGTAAAGAGGTATAGAATGATTTATTATTTCCATATGAGAAATAATAACACAGTGATAATTAAAAAGATTTGAAATATGTATAATGGGATTTCCAAAGTGACGGAAATGATAAGATTGGAGAATATACACATATAATGAATTTCCCAGAGTAAAAGAGATAAAAGGAGATTATGTGAAATTATAATGGTATTTTTGAGATAAAAAGGAAATGAAAAAGGGAGTTTGGAATGGATAAATTCCAAAGAATAAAGGGTTGGTTATTATTTCAAATAATAAAACAAGAAAGATTTCGTAACATTGTTTACGAGCGATAAGATGAATTTATTTCCCCACGTATATATAATGAGTAATGAGATAACAAATATTTCGAAATGATAGTAAGATAGAAAAATTGGATATGATTACAGAATATTTTCCAAGTATTAATATAAAATAGTTTTAAAAATAAATCCTATGTTATATAAGAAGCGAAAAGCTATATTTGTTATATTTAAAGATGTAAGAGATTTTCGTTAATCGTTTTTTAAAAGAGGCTAAGTAATGCTAAGTACTGAATCAGTGAAGTCGTTTTATTCTCATGATTATTTATTTGATAGTTAAATAACCGACTATCAAATCTGGTAAATACGATTGTTGGTACGGAACGACCGGGATCAAATGTATATTCGAAAACCATCCCGAACCAGCAAATATATGGAAGATGTTGATTAAAGATGGAGCATTGAAGACCGTGGATCTTCATAAGCGGAAGGATTACTCATAATCTTTGGTTAGCTCCCAAAGATAACATGTGATTCTATCGTGGTTGGAATCTACAAATTTACAAGGACTACTAGCTACTGATCTATAGGGTGATACCTAGGATGTGGTAGGAGGGTGCCTTCGGTTCATCCTGTTCCTGGATGACTTGTATGGACGAATGTCTGACAGAATATTTCCAAAGGGATTACGTACGTTGATTTCTTCAAACGTACCGCAGTTGTGGCGGAGAAAGGCTCTCTCTTAACAACTAGAGTATTTTTATGGACGTCAATTAGTGATATCCAGCAGATCTGGTGATTTGGCATTCAAAGTGGATAGAGATGTACTATCTTGAAGGATAAGCTTAACCTCAAGCCTCATCAGTCGGGAAATGGTACAAAATCGGGTAGGTCGCATGACTATGTGGGTCGCACCCATCAAAAGGGTATATCATTACCTGATCTGGAGAAATAAAATGCCTTCAGTTGTCCCTATTATTTTTATGTGTATGCTATCAGTTTGGTTGGCTGGCCCCCAACCGTTGTAATGATATATTCGGTACTCTCAAGCGAAGTGGGTCGGTCAAGTTTAGCCTGGGTTGCAAGAGGTTCTTGTTGAACCCCAATGTATTCATCTCCAGAGGTACATTATCGGGAAGGTGGTCCCATACCTTGCCAGGAAATCCATTCCCCAATATGAGCCCGCGGTTTTGATTGTATACTATGTATGTAGAGCATGATATGCAAGCGTTCTACTAGATTGTTATTTATTTGTATTTAGACATTATTATAATATCAAAAAAGATATTTATTTCAAAAAATTGTTTTGGGTTATCGTAAAACAAAAAATGTCCGTATTTATATGTGGATTTGGTCTTACGATTATCCTTTTATTTCGAAAACATTTTGACGTTAAAATCAAGTTGTGTAATGCCTTTAAACTTGGTGTGTTTTTCTCACTCTGGTTCACCAGACTGATCCGACATTTGTAATGCTCGGGTTAGACCGAGTGTACAGGTCCAGTTTATCGGGTGCTATGAAGAGACGATTTGGAAGAGTTCAGACGTATGATATTATATTTATTCCGCTATGTAATTGTATATGAGGACAGATTATTATAACTGTCCAGATGTGTGATGTACTCTGATGATTGTATGTTTTATTTCAAGCTCCCAGTAAAGATTTATTTCTAGATTATATTTTGTTCCGCTGCGATGTAAGACTCTGTGTTGTGTTGGTTCTTCTTCTTCTTCTATTCTCATATCTCTTTCTTTCTTATCTAACCCTCTAAAATTCTTTCTAATAACTATCTACTTTTCTGTATAATTTGAATTGACATGGTTTGATAAGTGTCGGCTTAAAACGTACTAAAAAGTGGGTCGTTACACTTGGTATCAGAGCTAGGTTTAGTAATAACCTTGGTGCTATGTCGTAACTCAATAGAGATGAGGTTAGTAATGCCTTAGATTGAGTTGAGTGTTTATATGAGAGAGCGTATTTGTAGATTTTATATACAAATGTTTTGTATTGTGTTGGTTGATCGGTTCGAGTGTTGAGAAGCATTGAACTGGTAATGAATACAATATTATCTTATAAAGTGGGTAAATGAAATAATTTTACTCGAAATATATTTCTGTATAGAAGAGAAATAATTTTGTCAAATTATTGAGATATTGTGTTTGATTGCTTTAAATGGAATTCAAATTGGATTAAAAAATTGAATTGGAACTTAATTTGGTTAAGTGGAATTGAATTAAGAAATAATTAAGAAATTTAATAAAATTGATTTGGAATTTGGAATTTGATGTATAATAACTAAATAGAAATCAATCGAATATTAATCGATTGATGTTAAAATATGTGAAACCCAAGTGAATATAAGTAAATATTAAAATTAAATATAAATTCAATTGATTTGATTGAGTGGGTGTGCATTGATTGTTGATTGACGTTGATTTTGTTAGATTAGTTAAATATAAATTCATCAACATTTTAACAATAGGTTTAAATGAATTGGAAACTAAATTCCTGTATTATTAATTGAAATGAATCCACATATAAATTGAAATTTATGATTTAGCCATGTATTTGCATATGTATGCTACCTATTCAATTTTGGGAATTGGTGTGGTTATGTTTGTTAATCGGTGAAATGTTATTTAAAATTTCATGTATGTGTTACTTACATGTTGAACTGAGTTAAGTACAAGTGCCAGAAGGCTTGAGATTGATTTTGGTGGGATAAATTGCACGTAAAATTGAGCAAGTATGCTCGACAGCGCTCGTAAAAGGTACGCCTACACGAAAATATAAAATTTTGGTTTTGGTTTTTGTTTTCCGACCATGTGGGTCGATGTATATATATTATTTGTTCCTGCGATATCGCAGAAGTCCCTCCGTATAGGTGAGACTCTATCGAGTTTTTCGGGAATTTGAAGTGTTAGGATTTTTTTTTGTTATTTTTGAAAATTTTGATTAATAATAATAAATTAGTTTTCGATTTAAAATAAATTGAATTCAGAAAATTAATGGGTTTGTAACATCTTTTCTCACCTTAGTAATTTCGGGGATGAAATTCTTTTAAGGGGGGAAGATTGTAATGTTCTGTATTTTGGTAGTCGAATATTTAATTTATTTAATTATTTTAAAAATTATATTTTGGATATTAATGGATTTTAATATTTATTTAGTTTATAAAACGACGTTTGAACGTTAAGTTTATATATAAATATAAACGAGCTCGTAATGGTGCGACAGTTCGTAATATTGAGTTTTGAACTTCAATTGAATATACAGGATCCGATATAAGTCGGATTTTTGTGAAAAAAGAAACGTTTAAATCTAGTTGATTATAATTTCCATATAGAAGAAAAAATTCCAGATTTCGTTTTATAGATTGTTAGTTATGTCCAAATCAAAATTTAAAATTATCGCTATGGAAATCGTTAATAAATGATAACATTTATTTAATAATTTATAAGGGTTTTTAACATAATTCGGATAATGTTTAACTCGAATTGATGATATTGAGTTGTATAATTTATATTTGAAGCTATTTGATATTTCCAATTTGATATTTATGATTATAGTAATTTATTATTATTTAATTAAATTGTTTTGGAATTAAATAATATTTTAATCAATATTATTATAAGCCTTAAAAGTGGTCATTTTGCAAATAGAATCTGCTTTCAACGAAATTAGTTTCATTGGAACTGTAATGTTAAATTATTGTACGGTATTAAATTTCGTGGAAAACCGACGTCGTATGTGACAATGGTAGCCGTAAACGCCCAGTCATTTTCTATAGCACGTAATTATATTAAATTAATTTAATAAAGAGATATTTGGGTACTTGAGCAGACGATCAAATTAAGCTACAAAACCAATTTCGTTGATCTCGTATCGACGTTTAGAGTCAGAATAGGCAGGTAGTTGTTATTTTTGGACATCGGGTGTTTTGGTGTCCAAAATAGTGTTGTTTGGCGTATAAAATAGCGTACCGGGAAATAGTCTCGGAATGCGACGAAACTTATGCCGTTGGATTCGTATTAATTAGTTATTATAAGATTTCAATTTTTGTGTCAATAGAACTTACCGTTTGATCACGGCAACGGTAAACGCCTCTATTTTTATTTAATCGTTTATATTATTTGACAGGGGTAACTTCAAAGGAATAAACGACTGGCCAAATGAACTTCGATTTTAACGAAACAAATTTCATTGGATCCGTAAAGAAAAGGTCTAGCAGAATTTCAAAGTTTCAAGTTGATTGGATTTATTTTATGATCATGGGAAATTTAAACGCGTGATTTTTTGCCTGTGATTTATAAAGGACTTTTTACAAACGATCTCGGAATTCGACGAAACCAGTCCCATCGTGTCCAGAATATTTTTCTATGCTAGGATTACAGTTTTTATTGAAAATGGAAGTCATTTGTTGGTATTTCTGTTTGATACTTCACAATGAAGTATCATTAAATAATATTTTAATCAATCCATTCCATATATATATATCCAACCTTATACGCTAACCCTAAATTTTTGCTCCCGTAGTCAAACATTATAAGCAGCCGCCACTTAAACAACCAATGGCTGAAATTAATGATAATTCCTCTCCTCTTTTCTCTCAAACCATTCATCCTTTTCATTTAAGCTCAACAACGATATTGTTGTGCTCATCAGGGTTGCCACATCAACGGTGGTGATCGTATATTTCGATCTGTGGTGGTTTGAATCTGTGCTCAAGCAGGCGAGGTTCATGGCGTTTTTGGGGGAGGTTGATGATGTCGAGTGGGTTGAAGTTTTGGGCGTAGCTAGGTGACGCTGCGGCGATCCAAGGGGCGACTTCAGATCAACCGATGGTGACTGATGAGTGGCGCGGTGGTGGAAGCTTGCTGCGTGTGGGGGTATCGATCTGGAGACGGAATAATCGTTGAGGAAGGGACTTGTAATTTTTCCAGTGGGTTCGATGGGAAGCGGGACGTTGAACGACGCACATTAGAAGGCTGCATGAACAACTAGGGTAGGGGAAAGATTTGTTACGTTGGGAACTTTGCATGCGGGAGGAAGAGTCTGGGCAATTAGAAGGAAGAAGGATTGAAACAACGATTTGGAGTAGAAGTTTAATTGTTCGGCCCTGATAGGTATAAAAGAATTAATCACGTGATTTAAATGTAATTAAGTTTAACATTTAATTAGGAGTAGTGTAATTTAATTTAATTTGTATAACTGAAAAGTGAATTATGTACAGGCGGAAGGAATCTGGAGCCTTAACGAACATCAAGGAGGAAAAGGGCCAGCCGTTTATTTTGATTCAATGTAATTATTGTGTAATTAAATTAGTTATTAAGGAATTAATTAATTATAATTTTATCGTTAATGTTTAAAACATTGGTAGCTGGGTAATAAGAGGTTAAGAACAACACGCCTAATTAAGTTTTTAACTGTAATTAGATGAATGAAAATGTTAATTAAGGAGTTAGTTTTAAATTTAAAATTGTATAACAATACCGTTAATAACTTGTGTATATATTTACAGAATTTGACCAAACCAATCACGTTCGAACCGTATGACCGAACTCTACATTGTGGAATTATCTTGAACAAGACGGGAAGGTGCTGAAGTATTATTATAGAATTAAACGCATGTTTAATTTAACAAGGACCGAACCGCTTTAGCGACAACGGAAATCAAGGTGAGTTAAACTCACTCAGTTCTTTCTACTTATATTTTATATTAGTCGGGTTTTATAATTGTGTGCTATGGATGCAAATGGTTGATTGTTTGATATATATATATATATATTGATTTAACCAGTGAAATTTAACGTTGTTTAATTTCAGTTAAAAAAAATCGTTATTTTATCGATTGGATTCAATGGAGGTAATTTACCTTGTTGGTCACGTTATTAAATAAACGTGTTTAATTGTTTGAATTGTTTTGTTAATTGGGTAATGTTAAATAGTCTTTATTTATTGTTATTGAAATTATCAGTTAAATTTAATTGAATGAATTTATTTGACCCTTTTGGTGCAGGGAAGAACAAGTTGAAGGCATCCAACTGGATTCCTCAGATATATTATATATTATTTATTCCCATAATATCATTATATGAACTGTTCTGGTTGAGTGATTGATTTGGTTGTTGATCATTGATTGGAAATTCAACATTTGTTTTGTTTAAACCAATGTGCAATATTAGTTGAGTAATTGGCAGTATATGGCCTATAAATCAATCGGTTTCTAAATTTTGATTTATCGTCAGGTGAATCGATAGAAATAAAATTATAAAATTTATTTTTATAACTGAGTTAGATTTTGAAATATTATATTTTGAATAAAAGTTTATTAAAAGGAAATAAATATTTATTATTTTTGGTTTAAATTTATAAGTGATTATTAAATGATCTTATAAAGATAATTGCTTATGTTAACAAGATTTTATAAGCAAGAGAGTAGAAAGCTAATCTAACAATTAAGCGTCACATGATTGTTTTAAGAAACAATTTAAATGGAATTATTTATATTATAAATAAATTTTAAAGGAAGGACCAGTTGAATTATGTTAACGAGATAACAATGTTTTGAGTTGACTAAGTCGATCGTTTTAAATTGGGAATGATTATTAAATTAATTTTCTATGAATTAATATAATGAAATAGTTTAACGAATATTTGTTTTAATTTTAATAAGACTTTAAAAATGTATTTACTATTTATTTCAGTTAATAAAGAAATTAACTACTTCTGCGGTAGTTAATGATTGAAGTAAATTATTATTTTAGTTAATAAAAATTTAGGAGATTTCTTTTTAATTGAAATTCATTTAAAAAGTAGTCGAAGTTGAATTGAAATCTAATTGAATTGTGAAAGGAGTTTTATGAACGGGTTTATATAAAAACCCGAGTTTTTATAACAAAGTTATAAAAAGGATTTTTAAGCAAATATGATAGCTTAAATTAAATGCTTACTTAATGTTAAATTAAGTAAAAGGAAAATTGAGATAAAAAGGGTTTACGTTAAACCATAGTGGTATAAATAAAGTTTACAAAGGAGACGAAAAGTTGATATGTTAATTTTTAAATTAACGTTACTTAATAATGAAATTAAGTAAAATGAGAAACTGAAATAAGATTTTCAGTGTGGGAAACTGTTAAATGGATTAGAAAAGGGATTGTTAAAAATGAACTTGATAAAGGAGCGAGTAATAGGATTTTGTAACAAAAATCCGAGTAATCAATTAAAACAAATTGTTTAAAGGAGTAAACGTTAAAAGGTGACGTTTTAGTAAGTAATTTCTAAATCAATGAATTTAGAAATAATGGTTATATTCGAGAAGTAGATTTTCAAAAGTAAGAAGGTTTTATAAAACCGTATTTTGAATAAAATAGTTAAATGGGATTTGTTTTGATATTAGAATGAAATATTGGTTTTTGAATTACAACTCATTTCTATCTTAAGATAAGAACATTGTTGATCAAGGTCTGGGAGGTAATTAAAATACCCAACTTGAACGACTTCAAGATTATCTGAGGATGATATTAGTTGTAATGGTAAAGAGGTATAGAGTGATTTATTATTTCCATATGAGACGCAATGATAATTAAAAAGATTTGAAATATGCATAATGGGATTTCCAAAGTGACGGAAATGATAAGATTGGAGAATATACACATATAATGAATTTCCCAGAGTAAAAGAGATAAAAGGAGATTATGTGAAATTATAATGGTATTTTTGAGATAAAAAGGAAATGAAAAAGGGAGTTTGGAATGGATAAATTCCAAAGAATAAAGGGTTGGTTATTATTTCAAATAATAAAACAAGAAAGATTTCGTGACATTGTTCACGAGCGGTAAGATGAATTTATTTCCCCATTTATAGATAATGAGTAATGAGATAGAAAATGTTTCGAAATGATAGTAAGATAGAAAAATTGGATATGATTACAGAATATTTTCCAAGTTTTAATATAAAATAGTTTTAAAAATAAATCCTATGTTAGATAAGAAGCAAAAGAGCTATATTTGTTATATTTAAAGATGTAAGAGATTTTCGTTAATCGTTTTTTAAAAGAGGTCAAGTAATGCTAAGTGCTGAATCAGTGAACTCGTTTTATTCTCATGATTATTTATTTGATAGTTAAATAACCGACTATCAAATATGGCCAATACGATTGTTGGTACGGAAAGACTAAGATCGAATGTATATTTGAAAACCATTCCAAACCAGCAAATACGTGGAAGATGTTGATTAAAGATGGAGCATTGAAGACCGTGGATCTTCGTAAGCGTAAGGATTACTCATAATATATGGTTAGCTCCCAGAGAAAACCTGTGATTCTGTTGTGGTTGGAATCTACAGATTTGCAAGGACTACTCGCTATTGATCTATAGGGTGAACCTAGGATGTGATAGGAGGGTGCCTTCGCTTCATCCTGTTCCTAGATGACTTGTATGGACGAATGTCTGACAGAATATCTCCAAAGGGATTACATACGTTGATTTCTTCAAACGTACCATAGTTGTGGCGGAGAAAGGCCTTCTTTTAACAACTAAAGTATTTTTATGGACGTCAATTAGTGATATCCAGCGGATCTGACGATGTGGCATTCAAAGTGGATGGAGATGTACTATCCTGAAGGATAAGCTTAATCTCAAGCCTCATCAACCGAGAAATGACACAAAATCGGGTAGGTCGCAGGCTATGTGGGTCGCACCCATCAAAAGGGTAAGGGTATATCATTACCTGATCTGGAGAAATCAAATGCCTTTGGTTGTCCCTGTTATTTTTATAAGTATGCTACCGGTTCGGTTGGCTGGCCCCCAAACGTGGTAATGATATATTCGATACTCTTAAGCGAAGTGAGGGGCCGATCATGTTTAGCCTCGGTTGCAAGATGTTCTTGTTGAACCCCAATGTATTCATCTCCAGAGGTACATTGTCGGGAAGGTGGTCCCATACCTTGCCAAGAAATCCATTCCCCGATATGAGCCCGCGATTGTGATTGTATACTATGTATGTAGAGCGTGAGATGCAAACGTTTTGCTAGATTGTTATATATTTATATTTAGACATTATTATAATATCAGAAAGATATTGATTTCAAAAAAATGTTTTGGGTTATCGTAAGATAAAAACCGTCCGTATATATGTGTGGATTTGGTCTTACGATTATCCTTTTATTTCGAAAAGATTTTGACGTCAAAATCAAGTTGAGTGATGCCTTTAAACTTAGTGTGTTTTTCTCACTCTGGTTCACCAGACTGATCCGGCGTTTGTAATGATCGGGTTAAACCGAGTGTACAGGTTCAGGTTATCGGGTGCTACGAAGAGACGATCTGGAAGAGTTCAGACGTATGATATTATATATATTCCGCTATGTGACTGTATATGAGGACAGATTATTATAACTGTCCAGATGTGTGATGTACTCTGGTGATTATAAGTTTTATTTCAAGCTCTCAATAAAGATTTATTTCTACATTATATTTTGTTTCGCTGCGATGTGAGACTCTGTGTTGTGTTGGTTCTTGTTCTTCTTCTATTCTCATATTTATTTATTTCTTATCTCACCCTCTAATATTCCTTCTAATAGTTATATGCTTTTGTGCATAATTTGAATTGACAAGGTTTGATAAATGTCAGCTTAAACTGTACTAAAAAGTGGGTCGTTACAATCATTACGAGCCATGATAACATGAAGTGGAGTGTAGGCAAGCATTAGTGAGGTGTCAAGGAGGGAGTAAATTTAGGAAGCGGTAAATAGTAACGATTTGATTTGTTTTAAGCTCGTGTTTAATTAAACGACCTTTTACGTTTTCAACTCGTACGATCAAACCGTAAGTCCGATCGATACGAAATTTGAAATCCTACTATATTTCATCGATATAGATCCAATGGAACCGGTCTTTTCAAATTCGGAGACCGTTTGCAAAATAGTCTTTTTCTACATTATTATTTTATTTCAACTGATTTTTCGATACGCATTTATATTGCGCACACTCACATTCGAACTTCGATTAATATAAAATTTGGAATCTTTCAATAATTTAACGTTTCAGAATTGGTTTCGTCGAAATCCGAGATCATTTGCAAAACATCTATTTTTAGGCTATTGAAATAATGCTGAATTATCGAATTTCAATATATTTATTCAAATCCTTATTTTTAAATTGGCTCAAATTTCAGGTCGTTACAGTTTTCTTCCTTCACAATGGTAGAAGAATCAAGAATCAACTTAAGCAACCTATTTGCACTCATAGTGGATTCCCTCATTTTCCTTTATGTGGAAGATAGATGTTGCACATTACATCTTTGAACAACACACTCGGTAACAGTACTCCCTAAGACATGACTAAATTTCACCCGTGTAAGATAATTCATAACTTAGATCCACTTCAAAGTTGGTTGTTGGTTGGTGAGTAATAGTGCAGAGCAACAATAACACTTTCAAAGGTCACAACGTAAGAAACAACACACACACACACACACACACACACACACACACACACACACACACATATATATATATATATATATATATATATATATAATAGGAATACCATCATTTGAAGCTTTTGAAGTTACCCAATTGCCCTTTAAACTAAAATCAAACCAAAGAGCTAAATTAGTCACTTAGATATGTCAGATTTATGTACCATCAACGAATGCATTCATTATTTATTAGATGTCACAACTGCATTTCTTAGTGATATATGTGTATTAATTTGATATAAAAATAATAAATGTGGGAAATATATTTCACCACTTTAATATGGCATTTATTAGTTAAATATATATATTATTTTGACATAAAAATGACAAATGAGCTAAGAGTTAAAACGAAAGCTGAAACAACCCATGTTATCATGGACATTTCAAATTAATATCTTAGCACTTTACTATTGCATTTATTAGTAAAATATCTATACTAAATTGACATAAAAATGATAAATAAGAAAAATATATTAATTTTAAAAGTGGTTTTAGTATTTAAAAACGAGCGATTTAACAATAGTATTAAAGACCAATTTGTACATGCAAATTAACTAATCGGGCAAGCTAATATTATTATTTAGAATTAGATGGTATATCGTGTTAACAAAGGTGTAACTTGAAAACTTTATATGTTATTTTATATTATAATATGCTTGATTATCTATATGCACATTTATCCTTGGTGATATATAATAGGACTACCCTCATTTGAAGCTTGTGAAGTTACCTAATTGCCCTTCAAGCAAAAATAAAACCAAAGGGCTAAATTAGTCATTTAGATATATCATATTTTTGTCTCTTTGTTTTTGTAACAAATGCATTGATTATTTATTTACTAGATGCAACAAATGCATTTTCTCATATGGTCAATTATTATTGTCACTTTATTGCATGTAGAATTTATTAGTATAATATGTATGTTAATCTAACATTAAAATGACAAATGAGAGAAACATATCAGTAAAAAACTGAACGAAAGTTGAAACAAACATGTTAACATGTCTTTTTTTAATCACTATTTCACCACTTTAATATTTCATTTGTTAGTAAAACCACTTTAATATTGCATTTACTAGCGATATATGTGTATTAATTTGGCATAAAAATAATAAATGAGGGAAATATATTTCACCATTTTAATAAGTAAAATATGTATATTAATTTGACATAAAAATGACAAATGAGATAATTCTATCAGCTAAAACGAAAGATGAAACAACTTTGTTAAGATGACATTTTCAAATCACTATTTCAGCATAAAATATCACATTTATTATTAAAATATCTAGACTAATTTAACATAGAAACGATAAACGAGAAAAATACATCAGTTTTGAGATGGTTTTAGAGTTTTACAAATTTTCGATAATTAGCAATGAACTTTTAAAGAAGTGGGTTTCCTATTTAAAGAAGAAAAACACGGTTTTCTATAGAAATGGAATACTCTCATTTGAAGTTAGTCAATTAGATATATCATACTTGCGGTCCACTGTTACCGTTAGTTTATTGGATATATCATTTATTAGTAAAAATACGTATATATTAATGTTATGTAACGACGAGAACAAAACGCCCTCTTCTTCTACGTATGACACACGCATATGAGTTGACATACACATCTCTATAATAAAAAAACTCCAATGTTACGTGCCTACCAATTCATATTTGTACTTCACTTCTCTAATTTATTTAGTGATGTGAGACTTTTTATTCAAATCCGTCATTCCTCCTTAACAACATACGAGACAATCCTGACAATTAATCTGACATAAAAATGACTAATGTGAGAAATGTATCAGTTAAATCGAAAAGCTAAAACAACCATGTTAACATGGCATTTTCAAATTATTATGTCACCACTTTAATAATTCATTTGTTAGTAAAACAATTTTGATATTGCATTTATTAGCGATATATGTGTATTAGTTTGGTATAAAAATAATAAACGGTAGAAATATATTCCACTATTTTGATATTGCATTTATTAGTAAAAAATATATATAGTAATTTGACATAAAAATGACAAATGAGATAAGTATATATTAGTTAAAACGAAAGTTGAAACAATCTTATTAACATGTTCTATTCTTTTTTTTTTCTTTTCTAAATCACTATCTCAGCACTTTAATATTACATTTATTAGTAAAATATATGTAGAATTATTTTCTGTTTGAATTTGTCGAGCATATACATGTGTAGTTTCTAAATATAGAATTTCCACTAAAACCTTATATCCTAATCACTAGGGCTGTCAATGGGTCGTGTCGGGTCGGGTTCAGGTCAGGTCAAGTCGGGTTCGGGTTGATTTATAAACGGGTCGGGTCAACCCGTTTTTTAAACGGGTCATATTTTCCTAACCCTAATCCGACCCGTTCATAAACGGGTTGACCCGACCCGACCCGACCCGCGTAACCCGTTTAACTAAATCGGTCGTGTCGGGTCGTGTCGAGTCGTGTTGGGTCGAGTTTATCCGTTTGACCCATTGATAGATATTTCCTGCTAATATAATTAACAAAAGAGTCAAATCACCAACATGCACACTGTTATATAATCATCAACATGCAACAAGTTGCAAAATCGCCAATAGACAACACATATATAAAGCATGAAATCACCATATCCAAAAATTATTTTCTATACATAAGTATATATTCCCATACTGCATAAATTAAAGACTACCAGTATGGAAGAGATACAGTTGTTTTAAGTAAAATATAACTAACAACATACAAGAATAAATTAGTAAAATATAACAACTTACATATACGAGCATACTGATTACTGCATACATAAAAGATTAACACTAACAGTATACATAAAAGACTAACAATATGGAAGAGACACAACATATAATCGGGTTTGGCGGGTCATAATCGAGTTAGCGGGTCAACCCTAAACCCACCCGTTTATAAACGGGTCAAATTCGGGTTGACCCGAAAATGACCCGCTAACTAAACGGGTCGGGTTAACCTGCTAATTTCCGTGAGGGTTTCGGGTCGGATCACGGGTCGTGTCGGAAATTGACAGCCCTACTAATCACGCGTTGGTGCATGCCAGCTCATTTAACCTTTCTAATACCGTGTAGCCTACACCAACTCCTTCTTCCCTGCACAGATACATTTCCCGATTCGACATGGTTTTTACTCTCGGCCGATGTAAAATTTGGCATCGGAATCCAGTTCAGGTGAACGTTTCTCCATAGTTTAGCTACTTACTATTGCGTTTTTTTTAATTACATCTAACTTAGGAGTTCAGTTTTGGGAATTTTCAACTTAGGGTTTTACGAGTATTCGAAATTGGGGTTTTATTTGTTTTAGGTCGGGGGTTTTAATGTACTCGAGCGATATTAACCTGGAATGCTCATGGGATTTTTTGGTTTACTGCACAAAACCTTTTATATGATATTATATTAGTTAACGTATTCGAGAAAATGATAAGAATTCTGAATATGTAGTAGTTGGAGATGGAAACATATTAAATTGTTCTATGAAGTATATAAACAACTAACTTTAGAAAATCATTTTCATCATATGCATCGTCATCAGAAAAAAGACGTGGGATACAGAAAGCATAAGCTGATAAACACTGAGAATAGAACGTTAATTTTTGAAGTATTCATGGATTTTAAAATGTTGAATTCACTAATAGTAACGTTATCTAATGGAATATTCTTGTTATACTAAATCTAGTACGAGTTTAATGGTGTTATGTGATAACGTTGTTGCTTGTACATGATCCATACAGTAAATTTTGATTAGTTGTTTATGAAAAATCCATGACTAACCTGATTGTTCTAAGATCAAAGGTTTTAAAAGATCTTCATTCTTTTCAACCATTTTATTCCTTCCATCCTCGAGAAAGAAGAAAAGGCCATTCTAAGATCACGTAAAGGAGTAAATGAGTAACATTAGGAACTGGTTATATGCTTTGGCTAGTAGTAGTTCAAAGATAAATTTGTAACATAACAAAATTATTGCATGCTTTAGTTCATGACTGAACACATCAAAGACGAGGAGATTTGACCAATCAATTGTACATTGCATTTGCATTATAGTTTTTTTTTTCTAATAAAAAATTTATTGATCTTTTTATTCATTAATTAATGTATGTCATGTCATCACATGCATTTTCTCTAACAGTATCATTATTGCTTTGAGTGGAAGAGGCGAAAGTCATTGAGTCTATTGTATTATGTCATAGAGGATTTTTGGCATGTGCAATGCATGTGCATATAAAATCCTTTATTAAATTTATTAGATTTTAATTTCTATGTAGTTCAATGAGAATAACTGAAAACATAAGGAAAATGTGAAATTTTTTGTTCAAATAATATTTGAACTTGCAACCATGTTTATGTTTGAAAATTTCTACTTGACCATATATTTTTTAATTTTTGTTCATGGTGGAATTCGAACTTCTAACCTTTTGTTTACATGGAAGGACATTTTGGGAACTTTGTGGTCGGACCAAAAAATTGCGCTTCCAAGCCAATTATGTATAAGATATAAAATAAAAGTTTGTGTTCAAGATTAAATCATCTGCACTTTCACATAGTTCATTTATTTTGATGTTGACCGCCAACATTTCCATAATTACCAAATCATATGTTACATAGTACTTTTAGCGATACGATCAAATTGTCATATAATTACCTACACATATAAATTCAGCCTTTCACCAGGACATTGTTCTAGTCATATGATTCTTGGTCTCAAGTCAAATTAATGAAATATCCTTTTTCATTTTGTAAAAATAATCTATTTCAAAAGGTTTATTTTTGTTCTTTTTTCTTTTGGAAGTGTCAACTCTAATGCTATGTGCTGCCACATGAGTTATAGTAGCAGATCTACCCTTGCACCAAGGGCATTTGGTCTAGTGGTATGATTCTCGCTTTGGGTGCGAGAGGTCCTGAGTTTGATTCTCGGAATGCCCCTTTCTATTATGCATAATTTTTGAAGTATGCTTGTTTTGAAGATGATATTTTCAAGTTTTCACTTAGTTTGGCTTCTATGTTTGAGTCACATGATGTACTTATAGATCAGCCCTTTCATTGGCATTTGGTCGTCTGGCATGATCACCCCCTTTGGGGACTTTCTATAAGATTTTATTTCAAATGTAGGCTTGTATTAAAGACAATGTTTTTTCAAGCGTCCCCATAAGTGAACTTTCTGTTATTTGTTGTCGCGAGACCTATTCTTACAGATCAGCCCTTCTAGTGGGAGAGGTTCCAAGGTTGATTCTTTGGATTCCCATACTTATCTTCTACCATTTTAATATTTAATAAATTTTGTTTTCAAGATGATGCCTTGTTGCTACATAACTTCATATACTTTGAGGTTCAGTGCTTTACGAAGGGAAATTTGGTTTAGTGGTATGATCTTTGGTCTATGCATGTGAGGTCTAGAATTTGATTTATGGATACACCTTTTAATATTCTAAATTTTTGTTTCAAAAGTAGGGTTTTCTTATAGATGATATCTTTTAAGATTTTGCATAGTTTTAATTCTATGGTTGGTCACCATTTTCTTGAGATGCGAAATCTATATGTTCCAAGTTTGATTTTTGGAATTTCCCTTTTTATATTATACTGTTCATAACTGTTCGCTTTTTAAGGTGATGCCTTGTTGCTACATAAATACATATACTTGTATGTTTCAAGTAACTCGTATAATTCAGTCCTAAGTCATCATTTTCTTTTCTTATGTGTAGCTCAATCCAAAGTGTTGATTTTCATGCAACTCAAATCAGGTGCATCATGTGTTACTCACATAATATTTGTCAATTTCAGAGCAGATTTCAAGTGAATATCATACAAAATCATCACCAGCTAACAGACCCTTGGTAAGTTATGCTTCTAGCCCCTTCTTTGAATGATGCTTTAATTACCAACTCTGTTGGGTTTTTTTTTTGCATACATTTGAACAAATGTGTAATTATTTGTGTCTCGATGATCTTCTACCTTCAAATGATACAACAACAACAACAACAACAAAGCCATATATCCCAAACAAGTTGGGGTTGGCTAGATATGGAACCCAAAATTAAAATAAAATTAATAATGATGATAATAATATATATATATATATATATAAATGGTTTAAAATAACCAATCAAATAAAAAGTCGTCCGATAAAGGGTTTCTTTAAATAATAATAAGAAGAAGTAAAAATGTTCAATAAAAGTGAAATAAAATTTAAAATAGTAAATAAAAAGTAAAAATGTTCAGTAAACGTGAAATAAAGTCTAAAAAAAAAAAAACCACTATGGTTCTGGTACATGGATTGCCAATTTCCATGCACTCCTATCAACTACCAGCTCTTCCGATAAACTCCAGTTGCTTAAATCTCTCTTTATTATCTCCTCCCATGTCATTTTAGGTCGACCTCTACCTCTCTTTGGGCCTTCGGCGCGACCTAGAATTCCAGCGCGTACAGGTGCATCGTATGGTCTACGTTGGATATGTCCAAACCATCTCAAGCGGTATTGGACTAACTTCTCTTCAATAGGTGCAACTCCAAGTTTTTCCCGAATATCCTCATTTCTAATCCGATCTCGTCTGGTATGCCCACAGCTCCAACGCAGCATTCGCATCTCTGCTATACTTATCTTCTGGACGTGTTGCCTCTTAGTAGGCCAACATTCTGCACCATATAACATTGCATGTCTGATTGCTGTCCTATAGAACTTTCCTTTAAGCTTCTGAGGAATCTTCCGATCACAGAGAATGCCAGATGCTAGTCGCCATTTCATCCATCCTGCTTGAATTCTAAAACTAACATCCTTATCAATCTCTCCATTAAACTGCAACATAGATCCTAAGTATCGAAACGATTCCTTCTTGGGTACTACTCTACCGGCCAGGGTAACATCTCCGTCATCTGACCTGACACTGCTAAACTCACACTTCATATACTCTGTTTTAGTTCTGCTAAGCCTGAAACCCTTTGATTCCAAGGTCTCCCTCCACAAATCCAGTTGTCGATTAACCCCTATTCTACTTTCATCAATCAGCACAACATCATCGGCAAAGAGCATACACCAGGGAATCTCCCTTTGTATATCTTTTGTGATTTCATCCATCACTAATGCAAAAATATAGGGGCTCAAAGCCGAACCTTGATGTAACCCTATGTTAATTGGAAAGTCTCTGGTCTCACCATCGCATGCCCTAACACTAGTCACAACCCCCTTGTACATATCCTTAATAAGGGTAATATATTTTGATGGCACTCTCTTCCTTTCTAGCGCCCACCACATAACCCTCCTCGGTACCCTATTCTACCTTCAAATGATACATTCAAACTTTTTTTTACATGCGTTCTGTACTTATGATGTCGTCAAAATAGTATAATCGTACTTAAAAAGAAATTTGATTTCATCAAAGAATCAAAGTGATTTTAAGTTTTGAAGAAAAAGGCGATCATGTAATTTTATATTTTTCTATAAAAACCTGTAGCAATTTTTATATGTTTTCCCCTCATGTAAAAGTAGGGAACAACAATGTGCAAGGATTCATATTTTTTAGTCGAACCCTTTCTGTCTTCTGTTATAAATACTTACTGTCTCTTTATAAATTTATAAACATAATTACTCACAGGAAGAAATAGGAATTTGATTCATTTTTAAAATTTGATTTAGAATACTGACTTGGTTAAGATCATTTAAGCCAGTATCCTATGATCTTGGCTTATGTTATTAGACTCTGCTTGTTCCAGGCCTAAGTGTAAGGCTTCATGCTATGTTTGGTTTGGGTAGTTTGACTATTGCTAGATGCTCTAATTGATATGGGAGTTTCTTGCTGTAGCTAACTTGTATATTTGTGTTTGTATAGTTTCATCGTAGTGAGGTGGAAAATTTATGGTCTGATAGATGTATTTGTTTTGAAACTTTTAGAACTATGTGTGTGTGTGGTTCTTACAGACATATTTTCAAGTTTAAGAGCAACGTTGTTCTGTTCTCAATATAATATTATTACCCATTCGATAAAGAGAAGATTAATTAATACTGGAAAAAAGAAGGTGTATAAGTATCTGAGATGTAAAACATCCGAGTTGGATGCATGTTTGATTGTTATTTGCTGATCTATCCACATATTTGTGTGTTGCATGCTATCGACATATTTGTGTGTTGCATGCTTGCAGTGCTTGATTGTTATTTGTTGACTTTGACATGAAATGAAGTGTACTTAAACTTTAAAAAAAATGGCTTTAAGCATGTACTTCATAATATATGAATAAATTAATCGAGGTTCAACATTCTCCAGCTGGCATGTTGGAAATCCTGCGATTCCATCCCGGTTCCGGTGTCGACCACACCGGAATATGTGAAATTTCTATCTAGGTTAATAAAGTACAATGTAAAGTTTGAGAAAGTAAGAAACAAATCACTTTATCAATAGAAAACTCAAAATTACATGTGTTGAAGAACTTTGAATGCATGTTTTCTGATGTGTTTTTTTTTGGGGTTTTGGGGGAAGGGAGGTGGATTTCATGGGAGGCCCTAGGAAGAAAGCTAGGGCACACATAGAAAATGAGGAAAAAAAAAAGCGTTCTTTCTATTTGGGGGTAGTTTGGGCTGGGTTGTACAAATTCTTTAAAATGAAATTATATTGGTTTAGTGGATGGGGGCCTAACTGGTTTACATTTTTAAGGCTTGGTTGAATTTGATGGGTTGACCTGCTATACAGGTTTAAATTGTTTAATTTGAATGAATTTAAATTAATTTAATTTATATAATTTGTTTATATAATTTATTTATTTGGAACTATTGACCAACAGCCAAATATGATGACATCCACAAATTTGGATCAGATGCAACATTATGCTTTCCCCCATATTAAACTCTGACATAAGATGAAGGCAAAGATGGCCATAATTCATACGTCTAAATAAAGAAGGTTTTTGGTGTTAAAATTTATATGTTATATGTTTTGTACCCTCGATGTAATTTGCTAAATTTAGTATTTGTATTGCATATTTATTGACATATACAAAATAGAAGTACTGGAATTCGCAAATAGGAATCAAAATGAATTTTCGAAATGATACCGAAAATTTGGAATTTTACTATGACGGAAATGGAAAATGAAATTTTGAACCTTGAAACTAATAGTCCATTCTTGTAGATTAATTGTATACTTTATAATGTTTGATAAGCAGAAGGTATTATCACTTTATAATCTGTGTTTTCACCAGCATTAACATAGTTTAGACACGTTATCACATTATGGTTGCACGTATTTGCTCATACATATATGCATCAAAACCTTTCGTGTTAATGTTGATTCAGTTTAATCATCTGGTCATTTTTTGAATTTATGTAATAATGGGTTCAAAAAACTTCTTTAGTTGTATGGAGCAGGAAATCAATACTTGTAAACTACTTGTAAAGACAATTTATAATCTTGTAAGCTGATGAAGGTGGTTTAATTGCAGTTTCTATAAACAGTTTATAGTACTTATAAACTGTTCAAAATCATTACAAAATAATGTTATAATTTTTTCATAAACAGTCATTTGAGGCCAAACATCCTCATATGAAAGCAATTTAAACGAAAGGAAAACAATATAAATTGCACTTGAAGTGTTATGGTTTACATATGGCAGTTTAAACCAGATACACACAATTTCACTATACCCTATTATGGCATAAATTATGTTGCACGTTAGTACACTTAAATATAAAATTACTATTGTTAATATGCTATGTTTATCTTATTTTAACAAACATGGTTAATTTTGTGCAAGATTGATTTAACAGTCCAATGCAGATTATATAGCATTGTCCTCTTGACAAAATGGCCTGTTTTCATAAAATTTATCGCCTTTATTAGTTTGTTGCATTCCTAATCCTACTTAATCTCCTCAAAATCGTTCAATTTGCGAAAATTTCTAGCTATCCCCTTAATTTAAAGATTTTAGTGGCGGAATGGAACAAATGACAACTTCACCAATTATGTCCAGCATAGTTCTTTATTTTTCTTCATTTTCTGAACTCTTCAAAACCATTCAATTTGTGAAATCGATTTAAAAGCGCTGCTCTTTGACAGCCTAACCACCCTTCATTTTATTAGTCTATCCGTAAGCACCATGGATGCTAGAAAAGGAGCAACTAACTCCCATGCTGATTGCATCGTGGAGATATGTTTCAGTACACTGCAATGATGAAGAGACAATTATAGTTACTCGTAAGTATGAATCATACAGATCCATGCATCGACATAAAGTATGTACTACCATTTGAGTAATCAATTTTCAAAGAAAAAGAAAACACCCACACACAGAGAGGGAGGGGATCCATGCATGTATTTTGGGATTCCTAAGAGTATGTTGAGGTGTACTGTCCTGGAGTGTGAGGAGCGGTTGGGTTTGACTAAGAGATATTTAGTCTTCTCTTCCATTTATTTGCTTTTTAATATATGAAAATGTATGTTTCTTATTTTGTATGCAGCAAGTTTAAAAATTGTTCAAAAATTTCAGTGTTAGGATTCTTAACTTGAAATGTCAATTGGCTTTTAGTCTAGGAAGAAAAGACTTTGAGTTCATGAAAAGAAAGCCTTTCATCAGAAGGTAATTTTTCATCCCATATTAGTCAAGGTGTAATAGAAAACGCATGGTTGAATCAGTCAAGGGGCTCTCTTTCACTTAATCTGTTTCTTGCATCCCATAATTTTTTATTTCCTCCTTAACATATTTCTTATATTCTACGATTCTCTATTTTCCCCTTAAAATGGTGAATATGTAGCCAAATTGTATACCACAGTCCGCCATTTTTATTTTTATTTTTTGAGTGCTTTAGTATATTTAGAAAAAGGAATAAATCAACTCCAAAACAAATCAAAACATCAAGTAAACATAAAGGCCACGTGGTTCATACTTAGATGTTGATTCAAGAATCTAAAGGGGATTTCCTAATCAAAGTTTCGTTATTGGCTATATCTGAAAAATGTATTCTAAATTAAATTTGTTTTCTTAGATGAATTATATATATCACAATCTTATATGTGCATATTATTGCCTTACTTTGATATAGAATTAGTAATACAATTTATACAACTTGTTAAATGATTAGATTTGTTTTTAACTTGATAAATTAAAACCAGAATTTGTATATGCATAAACCAACTTTTTTTTATAACGAATCTATGTTTTTAAAGTACCTATAATAATATTTGAAACACATACAACTTAATGATCTAAATGTTTATGTTTGGAATTTTAATCGAAAACATAGAGATTGATGATATCTTGTTTGATTTGATGTATGCAATTTTGGTTATATAATAATTTGATTTAAAAATAAATTTTAATTGGGTAGAGTTATACACATATGTGTGCGTGCATGCGCATGCGAATGTGTGTGTGTGTATATATACACACACACACACACACAAATACTTTGGAAAAGTTTAATTTAATATACAAACATACCATACGTATGTGCAAATATTTATATTTGATACGGTTGAAGCTTGTATTTTCATTGAATAATTGTAAATTGAGGTAATAATATATACATATAAATAGCGAATGTATACATGGTAAATATGAATCTCAATAGCCACACATGTATATATTGATCAAATTGTTGTTTGTTGCTTTTGTCATTTTAAACATATTGTTGCCATACATCATCCCTTATAATTGTTTGGATGTGATATCAATTAAATGTTTGCAAAAAAGGAAAGACAGAATCAATCGGTGATTCCCTTTTATTTCATTCCGACGTAATTATATACAAATCTAATTTTATGATTGTTTCCATCCTTAAACACCAAATAATTACACTCATTGTATGTTTCAAGTATTTGTCACTCTTTTAAAATATGATTATATTTGATATTCATACCCATTTATATTTCATGCTCAATAAACATATATTTAATTGATAAGAATAAGACAATATTAATGAAATACGATTATATCAAAAATAATTAGGTTGGATCTAGTGAAAATTTATGATCCAGATACGGATTTCTTCTAAAATCTACCCATTCCATCTGCTGCGAAATGGATTGGATTGCTTCATGAATGACCATTTTGGCCCCATTCATCTTTTCTTCCCATTTAGCGGTCATATCAAATTTTATACATGTTTCATATATAAACGACGTTACAAACACAATGGAATTGGTTTCAAGCCCTAGCTCATTCATATTTAAAATTATTCTTTTAAGTCAATTAAATGATCGACTATTATTAATTAGCTAGTGTAAAATTATGGGTTGTTAAATGTTTGCTCAAATCTTAAGCAAACATATATCAATTTGGTGAACTTTTTATTAATTGAAGATTATAGAAATGCTGGATTTTTGCAGCTTTAACGTTTTTCCCTTTTGAAGAAAACTGTCTTATGGATAAAGTGATATGAAGTGGATAGTAAATTTTAAGGTGATAAGTTTATGGAAACATTATAAATTTCACAAAATGAACCTGCATTATTTGTTTATCTAGATTGCTAGCATCAGTCGCTTGAGAGCCGCACCTGTGCTCTAATTCATCAATGTACCTCATAATTTTGAATAAAAACAGCGTGGGTCCTACTATTATTCAATTATTCAATAGCTGCTCATGTTTTTCTAACTGTCAGGGTCCGGCAAATGTTTTTAGACTTAATTTTTGTTTATTTATATCACTCGAAATTTTAAAAGATGAAAAAACATATTGCTAAGGGTGTCAAAAAATATAAAAGGCTTCCACTTTTGGTTTGAAAGATGCCCCGGTTGATGTTCAATACGGTCACATTGACTATTATGTCTAGTAAGATTAATGGGTCTCATTTGAATTTTTTGGATTTGGCGATTGATTTTTGGGTTTCCCTTGGGCTGACTTTTTCCTACAGAACAAAACTATGCTGTAGATTTTCCAACATCTTCCAGTTCTACATAGTTTTACCTCCATCAAAATAAAAAGTGACATTGGAGTTAAATTCAGATAATTGATTCTGACCTAGGGGTTTAGTTTCGGAGTATTTCAAGTCAGGGTCTTTACGGGTATTTTAAATTAAGGATTGTTTATTTTAGGTTGGGGTTTTGGAGTACTCCAGTGATATTAAACCTGGATGTTCATGATATTTTTCGAGTTACTCCACAAAACCTTGTATCTGATATTATATTGTTAACACATTTTAGAAAATAATAAGAAATTTAAATACGTAGTAGTAGGAAATGGGAATGTATTAAGTAGTTCTATGAAGTATAAATAACCGACTCCTGAAAACGATTTTCATCATATGCATAGTCATCAGGGGAAAAAATGCGGGCTGCAGGAAGGATATGCCTATAACCTTAAGGATTTTTGACTTAATCATGGATTTAAGTCATTGAATTCATTAATGGCAATATTATGTAAGGTAGCATCCTTGTTATATAGAATCTAGCATGAGTTGAATAGTGTTACATGATATTGTTGATTGTACATGAGTTATACAGTAAATTCTGGATTAAGTGTGATGAAAAGTCAATGACTAACCTATTGTTCTAAGATCGAAGGCTTTGAAAGTTCTTCCTTCTTTCCAACCATTTTATTTTTTCCATCTTGAGAAAGAAGAAAAAGCATTTTGAGATGTGGAGATTTGACCAGTGAACTGTATATTGCATTTGTAGTTTACTTATTTATTTAATGATTTCTTAATAGTCAGCGATCAATTTGTCTTGCTATCAAGAGCATTTGCTATGATAGTATCATTATAGCTTTGTGGGAAGAGGCGACAGCCTCTAAATCTATTCTAGTATATCATACTAAAGATAAAAGCTTGTTTTCAAAATCTAATCATCCATGCTTTCGCATAGCACGTCCTCCAACGTTGACTGTGAACATTTCTGTGATTGCCAAATCAAATGTTATGTACTGCTCCAAATGATATGATTATGTATTTATAAATTCAGCCTTTCAGCAGGACATCATGATCTAGTTGTATGATTCTAGTTGTATGATTATGCATTTGAGTGAACTAGGAGGTGCAAATGAGTAGCTTTCTATGGTGATGTGACAGTTGCATTTGGCGAGGGCTCGAATGGCAGGCTGTGGTTGCGGTAAGGAAGGAGATATATGTTTTTGATGTCTTTGTGGCAAGTGTGTTGTTAGAGGCAGAGATGAAGGATGTTTATGCTTGTGTAGGTGGCAGTAGCTTGTTGAGGTTGATGGTCTTAGTGAATGGGCTTGTTTAATTTATGAAATGCCCCTTTTCATTTTATAAATATCTACTTCAGAAGGTTTGTTTTTGAAATGCTACCCTGCAAATCTTAGTGTAGTTTGAACTTTGTTTTCGAGCCTTTTTTTTTCAGGCTGTAGACTCAAACGGTATGAGCTGCCAGATGAGTGATGGCTGTAGATCAATTCTTTCATCAAGGGCATTTGGTCTAGTGGTATGATTCTCGCTTAGGGTGCGAGAGGTCCCGAGTTCAATTCTCGGAATGCCCCCTTTCCTGTTTTTGCTGAACTACTGTTTCATCAGTAGTAGGCTTGTTAGTCTGTGCAGGGATGGATTGGCAGTGAAGTTCTGGTTGTTGGATGTTGATGGACATGAGCAGGTATGTAGATAGATTTGATTATGCAATGCAAAGGTGAAGCGGTGAAAATGCATTTTGATATGGTTTGAAAATGTATGTGTTTGATGGTGTGAGAATCTACGTGTTTGAAAATGTGTTTTGGTAGGATTTGAAAATGCAAAGATCAAGTGGTGGAAATGTATGGTGCGGCAATGCAATGGAATGCAATTGATGGCAGTAATTTGGTGATGAAACAGCAAGGGTGATTTGTTACTGGAATGGTTTGTGCTCTGGTGTGAACCGAGGGTAGATACTCCTGCAGAAGAAGGGGATACTGTGGAAATATGAGTGGTTTTGTGAATTATTCATATTTAGAGTTGAATGAAAAAAAAAACGCTTTTCTTAATATTTAAAATTGACATATTTTCAAGACCTGTTAGGAAAATAGGCTTAATATTTACTAAGATTATGTAAATAGTTTGAATTTTAGATTTTATTGAATAGTTTAAATATACATGTTGAAATATAACATATCGTGAAAGAATACCGGGGGGTGATTTGTTACTGGAATGGTTTGTGCTCTGGTGTGAACCGAGGGTAGATACTCCTGCAGAAGAAGGGGATACTGTGGAAATATGAGTGGTTTTGTGAATTATTCATATTTAGAGTTGAATGAAAAAAAAACGCTTTTCTTAATATTTAAAATTGACATATTTTCAAGACCTGTTAGGAAAATAGGCTTAATATTTACTAAGATTATGTAAATAGTTTGAATTTTAGATTTTATTGAATAGTTTAAATATACATGTTGAAATATAACATATCGTGAAAGAATACCGGGGTTCGATAAATAGTTTAAAAAATGTAGTTATTTAAAAGTACTTTTTAACTTCAATGTACAATAATTTTATTGAGGTAGACGAATAAAATGTTAATTTTGTCACGCACGCACGCTAACTAAGACGCTAAGAAATAATATTGAAATGGGTGGAGAGAAAATGGGTGGTGGAGATTAAGGGGGAGAGTTCACGTGCAATATAAGAGGTGTAGCGGAACCCTCCCCTCTCTCTGTCTCTCTCTCTCTCTCTCTCTCTCTCTCTCTCTCTCTCTCTATATATATATATATATATATATATATATATATATATATATATGAGGCAGGTTCGAGAGCACCCTAAACCGTGCAGCACCCCAAATGCCCCTCAATCTCCATCAAGTATTTCCTCTTCTTTCTCCTTCCACTCTCTCTCTCACTTTGCACTCACATTCTTTAATATAAACGGGTGGTGGAAATCAGGGGGTATTTGGGGTGCTCCATTTTGGGGTGCAACCGAGCGCTTGCATATATATATATATATATATATATATCTTAGATTATACCTTTATTTTCCTCTGAATTCCACCCACTCATTCCGATTTTAATATTAATTCTTTCTCTCTTCGATTAAATTAAATAATATAGTGTGGTGGAAAGAGAGATATAATTAATATTAAAATGGGAATGAGTGGTTCGAATTCGGCGGAGATAAAGGTATAGCGGAACATATATATATATATATATATATATATATATATATATATATATATATGTATGTATGTATGTATGTATGTATATTTGAGGAGCATTCCGGGTCATCCCTTTAGCACCTCTACCCTACCGCTTGAGCTACACTAATCCAAATCAAACAAAATTTTTAGATGTTTAACCCACATATATATTATCATCTATCCAAAATTTGAGTTCGTTCTGACACTCGTAGAATAATATATTTGATGTTTAAATTTAACGGTTCGAATAAATGTCTGAACAATGAATAATTAGCTCACCTTTCAGATATTTATTTGAACCGTTAAATTTAAACATCAAATATATTATTCTACACATGTCGGAACGAGCTCAAATTTTGGATAGATGATAATATATATGTGGATTGAACATCTACAAAATCTTGTTGGATTTGGATTAGTGAAGCTCACGTGGTAGGGTAGAGGTGCTACAAAATAGAGGTGCCTCGGAATGCTGCTCTCTCTCTCTCTCTCTCTCTCTCTCTCTATATATATATATATATATATATATATATATACATATATATAATTTGTATTGTGTGCTTATTTAACTTTAAGGAATTTATATTTATATCCACAAATTTTGTTAGTTCATCCATGTATTTGGTTTTAACAAGTTAATTCACCGATTTATTTATAAGTTGATCCACCGTGGATTAACTAATAAATATCTATAGTTTTTACAGTAAAATATCTTGTCATCTGTTGTTCTGCCAGTAACCGTTTAATCTGCATTTTCCAGCTCTCCTACAAATAGCCTTGCATCGCAATTTGTTGTTCCCCCTCCCAAAGCTCTCTTCTCTAAGCTGTTATGTCTGGTCTAGTTTGTCACACCTTAGATGTGTCATGTAATCCTACTATGGTTGTCTTCTTCTTTCTATCATTTTTTAAGCTTCATTTGTGCAAGTTGTAAATGCCCTCGTTATTTAGGCCTAATCTTCAACGCAGCAGCCATATCAAGTCGCTTATGCGTCCTCTCATGTTGGTGTGCCTACTATAGCTGCTGTTACCTCCTCAAGCACAAGCTTTTCATCAGCTAAAAAGCTCCTTCTACCAGTACTCTAAACATGATCATTCGCTTCTTATTACAACCTACTGTCCATTTTCAACTCAGGTTCGGCAAAATTGATTCCATTGACAAGTATTTTCTACATCATTACTCTAAACACCATGATAGTTTAGTTTCAATTCCAAAGTAATCCAGATCTTCAAATGAACTTCAACTATTATGTTTCCATGATGTGCTGATGTCATCAGATTTATAAATCATTTTCCCTCTAGAATATACTTCAGTAATTTCATTCTTCAATTCGTGAACCTGGTGTAGGTTTTGTTATGTTGTTGTTTCACATGCTTGATTTGTTTGTAATGTACTGAAAATTCATTGGTTGATGTATAATTACCGACTGCCACTGATATTTTTTTTTGTAAAAGTCAAACAAATTTGCAGGCCTGTTTCATAGGTTCATGTATTAGTTGTCAACTTCTTTTATGAGGGAAGAGATTGAAAGATAGAGACATTGTGATGTTGTATAAAAAAATTGATTTTTTTATATTCCTTAGTGTGATGTTTTTGTGATTTGAAGATTAAGAAATGAAAGATAGAGAACGAAGATGCAGCTGAACCATGACAAGAAGATGCAATTATAAGTTGTGTGGATTAACTCATCAATTTTTAAAAATTAAAGATACCACAGAATTAGCAAGTAATTCACAAAATTAGGGTGGATTAACTAATAGTTAAGGTGGATGTGAATAAAATTGTCCTTAACTTTATATTTGAATGAAAACTAATTTTATCGCCCTCATTGATATGAATATGGTACGCATTTTACAATGTCATATTTAGCATTAGTTAAATGAACTAACATTGAATGGATTTATTTATTAAATCCAGGATCACATAAATAATTTAAATATATTGATTTAAACGTATAATACTAAGCGATATTGTGTAGCGTTTTTTAAATAACTAAATAAATGTTGAAATATAGGTGCTTAAGTTAATATTACAATGCATTAATGCAATATTAGGTAAATATATTGATACAAATGAATTAAACTTTAAACTAATTGTGATTAATACTTGTGTATAATTTACGTTATGTAATTGACGTATTTAAACTAATTTTTTCCAGTTTGCGAAAACGACATTATTTTGTTTCCAATATATTCATCGGTTCACATTTAAATTGAACGTACCGACAAAAAAACTCTAATTGTCTCTAAACTGGAAAACGGAGTTTGTTAGCCATACATATTCCAATAAAATTCGTTTCGTTAGAAACGGAGTTTGTTTGAAAAACGATTATTTCTAAGGCATATATAATATCGGTTAAAATTTAATTAAATTTCAAAACAATCCAAAATAATAATAAATAAATTATTATCATCATATATATCCAAATAAAACGATATCCAAATTCTATTCAAATTCTATCCAAATAAAACGATATAAATCAACAATAATATTTTCGAATTAAACAATATCCAAATTCTATTCAAATTGCTATTTAATAAATTAAATAAACGTTATAATTTATAAACGAATCCATAACGACTAATTTAAATTTTGATTTGGACATAACTTACAATATATAGGACGGAATCTCAATTTTTCACTTTCATTTAAAATTATAATCAAATAGATTCGGACGATTCTTGTTTCATAGAATTGCAACTTAAAACGGTTCTGTTTACTCAATTGAAGTTCAAAACTCAATATTACGAACTATCGCGTTGTTAAAAGCTCTATTTAAATTAAATATAAAATATATATTTAAACTTCGTCTTAATAAACGAATTCTATATTATAAACCATTTATAATACCAATTCAACATCTAATATAATAAAATATATTAAATATCTAACCACTAAAAATACGGGACGCTACATGTGTGATCTTAGTACTTTTTCCATCTGTACTTCTTATGTATATGTGAGGTTTAAAACTTCATACTACTTACTTGTTATGCTTGTAATGTGTTGTTACATTTGTACTCGTTATGTGATACCTTGATGTATTTGATATTTTTGATGTTATGTAATAACTTGTCAATATCTATGTTCATATAATTATTGAATAAGTACCTTTTTTGTCGATGACAATGAGAGAGAAAAGTTGTGCACTAACTATTTTTGTAGGTCAGTAATTTAGGGAGAGATAAGCTGTTAAAATAAGCGGATTGAGAATATTTGTCGAGACTTGCTTATATCTCAATTTGTGTTGTCATCAATCAAAAAAGAGAAGAATGTTGGATCAAGAGTTATGATTATGACGACAATCATTGTGACGACCCAAATTTCCGGTACCTTTTGAGCTGACCAAACAACACCGGTCCAACCCAAATTGTACTGGAAACCCAGATGTCAATAAAAAGAATTTAGAGGATGAGATAATAAAGAAAGAAATACTAGAATAGAAGAAATAAGAAGAAGAAATACAACAGGACCAGAGTCTCACATCGCAGCGGAACAAGATATAATATAGAAATAACTTTTATTGAGAGCTTGTAAAATACTTGCAATCATCAGAGTACATTAATAGATCTGGACAGTTATAATAACCCACCCTCATGTACAGTACACAGCGGAATAAATACTATGCAACACCATACGTCTGATCCCTTCCAGCTCGTCTTCTGAACTTTGTAGTGTCCAATAACCTGAACCTGTACAATCCAGTCTAACCTGAGCATTTCAAATAGTGGGTCAGTCTGGTGAAGCAGAGTGAGAAAAACTCACAAAGTTTTGAGGGAAATCACCCATCTTGATTTTAAAGTTCAAAATCTTTTCGAAAGAAAAAGATAATAGTAAGACCAACCCACATATAAACATGGACGGTTTTTACCTTACTATAACCCAAAACATTTTAAAATCATATATATCTTCTGATATTATAATAGTGTCTAAATACAAATAAATAGTAATCTAGCGGAACGCTTGCATCTCACGCTCCACATGTATAGTATACAACCAAAACCGCAGGCGCTTATTGGAGATTGGATTATGACCATGACAAGGTATGGAACCAACCACCTGCCGATAGTGTATCTCTAGTGGGGAATACACTGGGTTCAACAAGAACGTCTTGCAACCCGACCACACATGACCGACCACTCATTTCGCTTGAGTGTATCGAATGTATATCACCAACGGTTGGGATCAACAACCGTTTCCCGAAAAGGGACAGCATCGAAAATAGATTAAAGAATGAAAAGGAGTTTCTCTAGATAGGTGATTATACACCCTAATGGGAGCGACCCACATAGCCATGCTGCCTGCCCGATTTTTGCCATTCCCGGTTGTGAGGCTTGAGGTTTTGAATTACCTTTCATAACATCTCGCCACCATTCACTTTGAATGCCACATCGTCAGTTCGCCAAAAAATCACCAATTAACTTCCCCAAAAATACTCTAGTTGTTAAGCTAAGAGAACGACCATTCTTCACCATAATTATGGTACGTTTGAAGAAATCAACGTACACGATCCCTTTAGAAATACTATGTCAAACATTCGTCCATACAAGTTGTCCTGGAACTGGACAAACCGAAGGCACTCTTTTATTGCATCCTTGAATTACCCTATCGATCAGTAGCGAGTAGTCCTTCCAAATCCGTAGATTTCAATCACGACTGAATTACCATCAAAACCCTCGGGTAGCTAGCAGAGAAATTCAACAACAATCCTTTCGCTTATGAAGATCCACGGTCTTCAATTTTCTCTACCTTGATCAACATTTTTCATCTTTAACGTTTACGTATTTGTTGGTCGGAATGGTTTTCAAATATAAATTCGATCCCGGACTTTCCATACCAACAGTCGATTTAGCCAGGTTTTGATAGTCGGTGATTTAATTATCAAAATAAACAACCATCACTCCTATAAAAATAAAGTGGATCCATTGGTTCAGTATGCAACGTCACTTGGCCTTTTTAGTTAAACATTTGTTAATTCATTTATAAATCTGTCAACATTTGAAGTACGCCTCTTCGCGTTTTATTCCCAAATCAATTTATTCAACTTTCTGAATTATAGTTTTATAATATCCATTATAGAAATATTAATTTAACTCCTTCAACTTCCCTCGTTTCTAAACTAATATCATTCTTGGATAATCATGAAGTCGTTACAAGTTGGGGTATTTTATTACCTCTCAGATCTTGAGACGACAACATTCTTATATTCTGAATGGATAGAAATCCCAGTCTATCATTTTCCCCAATACTTATATTTAATTTAGAATCCCTTTTAAAATAACCACTTTTTCTTAGTTTTGTTCAACCAACTCCTTTCAGATTCAACTATTCATCTCTAGACCTTTACCATAAGATTCTCACTTTTACAACCAAGTTCAATCCAATAGGGTTTTTGTTCGATTCCAACTCACGTCAATCTTGTTTAAAACTTTCCTTTTATATAATTCTTTTCCGGAAATAAATCCAAAATCTAGCTCATATGAATATGAGAATATTTATTAAAAATCCTTTTAAATTGTAAACAAGGCTTTACTCAACTAATCCCCTTTATCACCATTTCCATTTCAACCCGGTTCCTCTCAAACATTATTCACCTTAAAAGTTAACATTATCCTTTTCATACCATTCGGGACTCAATATATCAAAACAACTTGGTTTCAATTGAAAACACTATTATATATTCAAATCTTGCCTATCGAGTCACTTTATGAGCTCATATTCATACTATACTTTAAAAATGTGGTTTATAGATCAATCCTCGTTAATTTTCTAACATCCTTTACATCAAATAGTGTTGCTTCATTATCAATTATAAATAAAATAATAAATATTTCTTAGAAGGTTATTTTAAAATGATATTTAACTTCAATAACAATTAACAATCTAATAATTGTTTTTAATAATCAATTCTCGTTCAAGTAGTCGATTTGGTCATCTCAAACAAGATTACTCTATTCCCCATTTCCACTGAGTTATTTCTTTAAATTAAAAAATAAATTTAATTTAAATAAATTTCATTCTAATTAAATTTAATAATTTCATTTAATTGTTTATTAAAAATAATAATCAGTTTAACCCTTGACCATTTTGTTAATTTATGCCCACTTGCTTACGAAACTCAGTAACATACGAATCTCGGTTTATATACTCATCTTAAAATTACAAGATAAAAATAATTATTAATTTCCTTTAATAACTTCATTTAAAAATAATCTATATAAAATAGGTTTCAAAACCCGTCTTTAGTTATAAAACGAATTTATAACTTCCTTTCTAGTGATTTAACTGACGGTAAATAAATTTCTATAAAACGATTCATTTACAGGTCATCTGCCGATAATTACCCAACCAATATCACCCATTGGTTAATGTTACACAATTGTTGAAATTGGATTCAATCATCACAATCAATCAGATAGATTAAACAATTCATATATTATGAAACTAAATAGCATATTGAGGAATCCGTTGGATTCCTCTAACCAGTCCTTCCCTGCATCAAATGGGTTGCTTCAAATTCAATATAAAAATATATTTATTTATCACGATAAACATAAATAAACAGTTCAGCTAATAACATTCAACATACAATTTATAACATCCATTCAAGAATCAAATTATTTATTTAATACGTTTATATATATAAACGTAACCAACAAGGTAAGTTACCTCGTTTGGAATCTAATCGTTAGAATAATGATTAAATTCGATTAAATTAAACAAACGCTTAATTTAATCCATGAATATTTAAAAATATTCAACATCCATTCAACCAGTTATCAAACCATCAACCATTAGCAAACATTGCACACAAAATAAAAACCCAGCTAATATAAAATATTTGTGGGATAAACTGAGTGAGTTGAACTCACTTTGGGTTTCCATCATTGTCAGAACGGTTGGTTTTAAATGCTTCCAGCTGCGATTACTTCGTCCGTTTCCATTCCAAAATCTTACGCCCGTTGATATGCTTCCAACGCTCCTGGTTTGATTTGATTCTGTGTGCGTATGACACAGTTATATATTAACACGACATTCGCTTTATAATTGACCCTAATTAATAGCTTATTATTTAATCGTCACTTATGTTTATATAACCATAAGTGGTATTGTCTAGGCTTAATATATACTATTTAGTTTAGACAAATATTTTATTTTGTTTTAACTACATTAGGCATATTTAAATGTTAGTTTACGTAAATCATGTTATAAAGAACAATGTCGGCCATGCTACCTCTATTAACGTCCACGTTCAAGTATATAGTTAGACAGATCTTAATACAATTAGGCAAAAATAAAATCTTAGTTAAAAATAAATCATGTTATTAACTTAAGTTTGGTCACGCTTACTATAAATAAACTTTATTAACTTAGTTGTAATCTGTATGGTCGAAACAGTTCAGTTATATAAGATGTAAACGGTATCCTCCACCCGGTACTTCATAAAATTCTTCCAGGCATGTAATAGTATACATCAATATATAAAGTTAGACATGTCTGCTTCTCACAATCACCATTTAAAAACCAATATCATGAAATCTTAACATGTATATATTAATTACCCTAGCTTTGATTAGGCAAACGGAACTAAACTAGGCCTTTAAATATGACTTCGCTAGACATGTATATTAACATGTTTAAGCAAATCTTAATCTAGATTAGGCTATGCAAATATTATTTCAATTGTCAAATGGTTCAGGCACGTGTAAGCACCTTAGGCACAAATATAACTGCATACCACGTAAAAATGTTAACAATATATTAAACTTTTTCAGGCCACGTAATCTAATTCCGCATTAATTACGTAATTAAGTCCAAGCTAAATTCATTTAGGCGTAGCGTAACCATAATAAGGCAGTTTTTAAACGAAATTAATCATATTATTCATCTTCTTCCTGAACAGCCTGATCCATTGCTTCCACTCTCCTCAGTCCTCACGCTGCTCCTTTTGTTCCCAACGTCTCAATTCCTCCACACTTGCCTGCTCGCTACTTAAACTACTTCAGGTACCCCCTACTTCGCATTTACGTCACCTTCAAAAAACCCACTTGAATCCACCCAAACTCGCAGGCTTCCTTACCCAATATTACGCATGCTGCCACCTGATTCTAAGCACACATACGCTACTTCCCTTCGGTCCATCCATTCGCATGCAGCTTCTCCCATATTTCTTCATTACACACAAATTCCGCCATGGTTATTCTCCAATTCTTTTGCTGTTCATATATGTATACGCTACTAGAAAAGCTTCTCACTTTTAACCGAATATACTGACCATCCTCGCGTCCATGTCTTCACCTTCAAACCACCGCACTCCGACCATCAGTGTCATGAACAACACCCACACATTGCTCCAGCATCGCACCACTCCCCTCTACCCAACAACAACCTCACAACTCCCACGCCATGTACAATCATCATCGAACTTCGTTCCCACTGGCTACGTTATAAACATGGCAACAAATTTCCCTTTTAGTTGACTCAAAAACCAGAAGAGTTTATTTTTGTTTTAGGGAGAAATGTGGATTTGGTTAAAATCTTTACTTGTTTTCAACGAGAGAGGAGTTAGTTTTCATTTGGTCTGCTAGAAAAAGAATGGGGTAGCATCCTCTTTTTATAGTGGAAATTACGTGGAAGCCAAGGCGTTGTAGGGTATATAGATTTGTAGATTAGCTGGCGTACCTTCAAAACGTGGTCAGCATGGTTGATTAAAGTTGAAAAGAAAATACAATAGGATAGCTGCTATATGGCGTAATTTTCCAAATCGTGGAGGGCACGGTTTTGAAAGGATTCTTGTGCAAGTTTTACACTTGGTTTGGGACGCAAGGCAGTAAAGGTTTTGTTGCGCCAATAAAGCAAATAAACAGTGAAGCATTTAGAAATATATATGTTATCCTATTGACGTTAAAATTCTGCATAGCCACTTTCTGGTTTACTTCGATTTTCTTTCCTTCATGTTTTTAAATCCCTTCCCTTTTTGTATAATCCTTCCCAGCAAATTTTCCGCCCATTTTAATCTTTCATCATATATTTTCAATTCATGCAAATGAGACAAGGCTTTATATATATATATATATATTACGTTGGTTTTTATATGGTTGATTTTTATCCTACCGTTAATTGTCATTATCTGCGTTGTATTTAATATCCGTACCAAAACAAATAACTACCAATCAAAATAAATAAATAATCGCACCGCTACATCTTGATTTTCTGGTCCCAATGAAACTAATTTTGTTAAAAACGGACTTCGTTTTTACAACAGTGATATTTTAATTTGTCGGTTCACCCCTAAATATCACACACCGATAAACGACTCTAATTGACCCCAAACTGGAAATCTAGCGATAATTAATCGTACGCATTCTAATAAAGTTTGTTTCATTGAAAACGGAGGTCGTTTGAAAAGAAAACTATTTCTAAGGCCTATATACGGTCGATAAAATACAATTAAATCCAAAACAATTCAATTTAAATAATAATAAATTGTTATTATCATATATTTTCAAATAATAAAATAAGATATTTCAATATAAGACAATAACTTTAAACTCAACATTAACATTTCTGAATTAAACGACATCCCTAATTATATTAAAAACCCCATTTAATTTGTTAAATAAACATTATCGTTTATTAACGTATTCCATAGCGACTATTTGAAAATTTGAATTGGGCATAACTCACAATTTATAGCACGAAATCGGGATTTTTGTCTTTCATCAGAAAATTATAACCAAATCGATCCGGACGATTCTTGTTTCATATTCCGACTTAAAACGGATTTTGTACATTCAATTAAAGGTCAAATCGAAAATTACGGACTACCGCGGCGTTTCGAGCTCGTTTTTATTAATATATATATATATATATATATATATATATATATATTCGAATTCAATGTTAATAAATAAAATTCGATATAAAATCCATTATCCCCCCAATATAATAAACAGATTTAAATATTCCAATTTAAATGGTAGCAAAATCTGGGACGTTACATTCTTCCCCCTTAAAAGAACTTCGTCCTCGAAATTACAAGGTAAGAAGAATACTCCGAACCCAATTATTTTAAAATAATTATTTTTGAATTGTCATCAAAATAAATTCAAACTTTTTTAAAAAAACTCAAAATTTTTGCCAGCACCTTCTCTGCATGGTTCAATCGGTATAACTACACCTATCACTCCGGACCTCAATTTCTCCAAAAGAAACCAAAAGCAAATGGCTACCAAACCCAGGGGTATAAAATCAATCACTCCAATCAATATATTAAGGTTTACCTATTTGTCGGATAACTCTATTCCAATTTCAAAGCAAATCAACTTAACAGCTCTTCGTTTTCCAATCTGTACTTCACTCCACATCCTTCTGGAATTTGCACTTAACTCAATTTACAACGCAAATAACAAATACAAGGTCAAATAATTTAGTTTTCATTTCATAACCGATTTTATTTCCAATTCATTATACCGGAATTTAGTTTCAATTCAATTTCTTTGTTTATCCGTTAGATGAATTTTATTCGCCTAATCCTGCAACCCAAATAACAAACAACCAACTATTTGAATTATATCCAACATTGATACCGACTAGTCGATGTAACTCTGGTTTAACATACACTAACATTAATCGATTAATATCTGATCGATTTCCATTATTATCCATTTGATTCCATATTCATATTTATTTTATTCAGTTCCATTTCATAATCCAATTTGAATTCCAATCAAATCAAACAAAACAACCAAACAACCAATATTACTGTAATTTAGAAAATTTATTTTTTAAAAAAAAAATATAATTTGGGCAAAATTATTTCACTCACCTCTTTACAAAACAATATCGTGTCAAATACCAGTTCAACATGGTTTCCCAACACTTAAACTGATCAATCAACACAATACAAAACATTTTTATTTAAAAATTACAAATACGCTCTCTCGTATATATATATATATATATTCAAACTCAATCTAGGATATTACTAATCTCATCTCTATCGAATTATACAATAAAGCCGAGGTTACTACCCAACCTAGCTCTGATACCAAATGTGACAACACAAATTTCCGGTACCTTTTGAGCTGACCAAACAACACCAGTCCAACACAAATTGTACTGGAAACCCAGATGCCAATAGAAAGAATTTAGAGGATGAGATAAGAAAGAAATATTAGAATAGAAGAAATAAGAAGAAGAAACACAACAGGACCAGAGTCTCACATCGCAGCGGAACAAAATATAATATAGAAATAACTTTTACTGAGAGCTTGTAAAATACTTACAATCATCAGAGTACATTAATACATCTGGACAATTATAATAATCTGTCCTCATGTACAGTACACTGCGAAATAAAATCTATACAACACCATATGTCTGATCCCTTCCAGCTTGTCTTCTGAACTTTGCAGTGTCAAATAACTTGAACCTGTACAACCCGGTCTAACCCGAGCATTTCAAATACCGGGTCAGTCTGATGAACCAAAGTGAGAAAAACTCGCAAAGTTTTAAGGGGAATCATCCATCTTGATTTTAAAGTTCAAAATCTTTTCAAAAGAAAAGGATAATCGTAAGACCAACCCACACATAAACATGGACGGTTTTTACCTTACTATAACCCAAAACATTTTAAAACCATATATATCATCTGATATTATAATAGTGTCTAAATACAAATAAATAACAATATAGCGGAACACTTGCATCTCACGCTCCACATATTTAGTATACAATCAAAACCGCGGGCGCTTATTGGAGAATGGATTCCGGCTATGACAAGGTATGGAACCACCTGCCGATAGTGTATCTCTAGAGGGGAATACACTGGGTTCAACAAGAACGTCTAGCAATCCGGCCACACATGACCGACTACTCATTTCGCTTGAGTGTATTGAATGTATATCACCAACGGTTGGGATCAACAACCGTTTCCCGAAAAGGGACAACATCGAAAATAGATTAAAGAATGAAAAGAAATTTCTCTAGATAGGCGATTATACACCATAATGGGAGCGACCCACATAGCCATGTTGCCTGCCCGATTTTTTTCATTTCCCGGTTGTGAGGCTTGAGGTTTTGAATTACCTTCCATAACATCTGGCCACCATTCACTTTGAATGCCACATCGTCAGAATCCGCTAGAAAATCACTAATTAACGTTCCCAAAAATACTCTATTTGTTAAGCTAAGAGAACGACCATTCTCCGCCACAACTATGGTACGTTTGAAGAAATCAACGTACGTGATCCCTTCGGAAATACTCTGTCAGACATTCGTCCATACAAGTTGTCCTGGGACTGGACAAACCGAAAGCACTCTCCTACTACATCCTTGAATTACCCTATGGATCAGTAGCGAGTAGTCCTTGGAAATCCGTAGATTTCAATCACGACTGAATTACCATCAAAACCCTCTGGTAGCTAGCCAGAGATATTCAACAACAATCCTTCCGCATATGAAGATCCACGGTCTTCAATATTCTCCACCTTGATCAACATTCTTCATCTTTAATGTTTACGTATTTGTTGGTCGGAATGGTTTTCGAATATAAATTCGATCCCGGATTTTCCATACTAACAGTCGATTTAGCCAGGTTTTAATAGTCGGTGATTTAACTATCAATATAAACAACCATCATTCCTATAAAAATAAAATGGATTCATTGGTTCAGTATACAACATCGCTTGGCCTTTTTAGTTAAACATTTGTTAATTCATTTATAAATCTTTCAACATTTGAAGTACGCCCCTTTGCTTCTTATTTCCAAATCAATTTATTCAACTTTTCGAATTATAGTTTATAATATCCTTTATAGAAATATCAATTTAACTCCTTCAACTTCCCTCGTTTTTAAACTAATATCATTCTTGGATAATCATGAAGTTGTTATAAGTTGGGGTATTTTATTGACTGGTAGACCTTGAGACAACAACATTCTTGTCTTCTAAATAGATAGAAATCTCAGTCTATCATTTTCCCCAATACTTATATTTAATTTAGAATCCCTTTTTAAATAACCATGTTTTCTTAGTTTTGTTCAACCAACTCCTTTCATATTTAACTATTCATCTCTAGACCTTTATCGTTAGATTCTCACTTTTACAACCAAGTTCAATCCACTAAGGTTTCTGTTCGATTCCAACTCACGTTAATCTTTTTTAGAACTTTCCTTTTATATAATTCTTTTCCGGAAATAATTTCAAAATCGAGCTCATATGAATATGAGAATATTTATTAAAAATTCTTTTAAATTGTAAATAAGGCTTTACTCAACTAATCCCCTTTATCACCATTTCCATTTCAACTCGGTTCCTATCAAATATTATTCACTTTAAAAGTTAACATTATCCTTTTCATACCATTCGGGACTCGATATATCAAAAGAACTTGGTTTTAATTGAAAACACTATTATATATTCGACTCTTGTCTATCGAGTCACTTTATGAACTCATATTCATACTATACTTTAAAAATGTGGTTTATAGAACAACTCCTCGTTAATTTTCTAACATTCTTTACATCAAATAGTTTGCTTCACTATCAATTATAAATGAAATAATAAATCTTTCTTAGAAGGTTATTTTAAAATGATATTTAACTTCAATAACAATTAACAATCTAATAATTGTTTTTAATAATCAATTCTCGTTCAAGTAGTCGATTTGGTCATCTCAAACAAGATTACTCTATTCCCCTACTACAAGAAATTGTTAATTTAGTTACATAATATAGTTGCGTTTGAAAGCTGAATGTAACTAATTCATCGGCCTTCACATAATAGCAGCGTTCTAGTTTTTAAGGCGGGCTTTGATTTTTCGTTCCCGCTTATGCCTTCTAGTTTTCATTTATTATCGGCGTGAAGACAAAAAAGAAACGATAAATGAAACTCCAAATCAAAATCTCTAAAACATCTACAGTCCAAAGGAATCACCACCACCACCGAATAAACCAGGTTGTTCTTCACTAAAATTGTAATCGATCCAAAGTTGAATCAGAACAGGTTTGCGCACGCACCACCACCAATCGATTATCAAATTCTTTTCCTTTCTCTAATTTAATTTTTCTATTCAATCCATTTCGGTACCCGATTATTTTCCTTTCCCTAAATCAAAATCAATTACTGGTGATTCCATCTTGCAAGGGGAGCATGCGTGCGACATTAGCAGACAAAACGAATCATACAGACGTGAGTTCAAATAGGAATTGGAGACAGGAGGTGCTTAAGAAGAATGGACACAAAGGTGATGACATTTAGTTTGATTGGTAAATAAGATAGTTTAGGAGCTTCGTTCTTTATTTTCTTCTAAGCTATTCAATAATATTGATTGTGATTTTATTACGATGATAGCCTTGCATTAGGATTTGCAACTTCTTCAAGGGCCTGAACCCTGTGCTCGTCAAGTTATAAAAGTTATGGGCAAATCAAAAGTCTTATTTAAGGTATTAAAGGAAGCAGCATTCACCTCCTTTTCTTGCTGTTGGCTGTCTAATGTACTTAAAGATGCTTAATATGAATTCAAAGTCTAGTTCTATTGGAACTTTGATCTATGTGATGCCCAAACCATATAATTATCCTAATATTTTAGCTACATGAGTTATCTGGGAGCAACAATTTATTTTGAAAATTAGGTAATCCAATTTTTTTCCACAAATCTACTGAAAATAAAATCAGTTTTATCATGTAACGTCATTTAGAGAAGTTATACACACATTCTTCTTTGTTTATCATCATCGGCCTTTGAGTTCAGATTTGAGAAATGATAACCTTGATTAAATCTGAGTATTAAAGAGAAGACCTTGAATTATATGGCCATCAAGTAGCATTGATTGATTGTTGACCATATTCGTTAGTCATGTGGGTATGGTTAAGTTTGTGTTGCATCAAAGAAGTTGTGAAAATGATTTCTAAACAGATATTATCGAGACAATCAACATGCACCACTTGAACAAAAGGTTGCTATGAAGTAATTTGTCTTGTTCTTTCTTTTTCTGGTATAATTATAGATAGCGAAGATTATATACTTCTATATTCTTGAACATACATACATACATATACATTAAGCGGTACTTAATTGGTATCATTATGTTGTTTCATTAAGAGCCAGTAATTACTTACATGCACAATAATAGTTGGTATTCTTAGCAATAACAAGAAGCAAAAAATCATTGATACTGTCAGATTACTTATTATAAACTTAAATAATTCATCTCCTGTCGGATTACCTGTTAAAAAATCGTTGATACTGTCGGATAACCCTGAATGGAGGAGACATTGACAGCCGGCTTATGAAGGTCATCTCCCCCTATGTCATGCAGGATGGCTTACTCTACCCCATGGGCCCATGCTCACCATGGAAGAAACCTTGATGTTCGCTGCTGAGTTCAGACTACCGCAGGCTTTAAGCAAATCCAAAAGGAAAGCCAGGGTCCAGGCCCTGATCGACCTGCTCGGCCTGCGATGTGCACCTAAAACCATCATCAGCGACGAGGGCCATAGGGGCGTTTTGGGTAGGGAGTGAAGAAGGGTCTCGATCGAAATCGACACAATCCATGACCCGATAATCATGTTTTTAGATGAACCGACTTCGGGTCTGGATTCCACATCAGCGTTCATGGTGGTTAAGGTGCTGCATAGGATTGCGTAGAGTGGGAGCATTGTTATAATGTTGGTGCACCAACCGAGCTGTAGGCTGATGGGCCTGCTTGACCGGATGATCTTCCTGTCACGCAGGTAGACCGTTCACAGCGGGGCTCCATATGGGATCCCATTATTTTTCTCTAAGTTCGGCCAACCCGTGTGCGAAAACGAAAATCGAACCGAGTTCGCGCTTGACTTGATCAGAGAGCTCGAGGCCTCGCCTACAGGCGCCAAGCCCCTAGTCGACTTCCATAAGTCATGGGTGACCATGAAGCTATCCCGCCACACCGATCCTTTATCTTCCAAGTCATCGCCGCTTTCCTTAAATATGCGATCAGCGCGAGAATTTCAAGTGGGAAGCTACTTTCGGGCGCAACAGACGGGAGTGCAAGTAATGGGTCCATTATACCGACATTCGCAAACCAGTTTTGGATTGAAACAGCAGTGCTATTAAAGTGAGTGGCGCTAAACAGCAAAGGGCAGCTGGAACTGTTCGGAATCAGACTAGGGGCGGTCATGATGACGAGTTTATTCTGGTTACGATTTTCTGGAGGCTTGACAACTCACCTAAAGGCATGCAGGAACGGCTGGGATTCTTCGCGATTGACATGTCCACCATGTTCTACGTGTGCACGGATGCACTCCCCGTGTTCCTTCAAGAGTGGTACATATTCATGCGTGAAACGACGTACAATGCATACATGAGATCATCATATGTGTTGTCCCATGCGATAGTCAAATTTCCTCCTTTGGTGTTTCTTTTGATCGCGTTCGCTGTGACCACATTTTTCGTGGTTGGGCTTGCGGGTGGAGCACAGGGGTTCGTGTTTTTCTTTCTGATAGTGCTGGCTTCGTTTTCGGCAGGGAGAGGGTTTGTGATGTTTTTGTCGGGAGTGGTGACCCATGTGATGTTAGGGTACGCTGTGCTGGTGTCCGTGCTGGCTTACTTTGCGGTTTAGCGGATCTTTTATCCATAGGGACAGGATTCCAGATTAGTAGATATGGTTTCAGTACCCGTATAAGGCCGTGTTGTCGAACGAATTTGATGATCAACACAAGTGTTTCGTGAAGAGGACGCAATGTTTGAGAACATGCCACTAGTTGCATTGCTTGAGATGTTGAAGTTGAATGTGATGAGGTCGATGAGTAAGTTGCTTGGGATGAGTTTGACGAGTAGGATGTGTATTACGACTAAGTCGGATATTTTGAAACAGCAGGGGATAACACAGTTGAGAATATCCAGGAGATGTACCTTCTCTTTAGAACTCTTTGGTTTCTAATTTTTTATTCCTGATAACGTTTCAAAAACTGCCATCTTCTAAGTTTGTATTCTTAATCTTTCAAGGATACATAAGAAAAGAAGTATGATGATGAAACAAGGAAAAAAATGTAGCTTTTTTAGCTTACCTACTGTTTACTTCTCAAATAAAAAAACATTGGGTGTAATCCTTGACATTCTTGATAATTTTTTTATGTTCATTGTAACGATGGAAACACACAGCTTGAAAAATAAGCTTATCCACTAAAATCTAAAATCTGTAAACTCTTGTATAACAAGTAATTTGAAGATTGCAATTTCATATGTGGGGTTGTTAGCTAGCACAATCAAAGAAACTAAAGCTATTAGAAAATCATTGACACCTATCTTACCCTAGATATTAAAAAACTTAACCCGAGTTATACACCGAAATAACAGTCCAAGATTTCCTCTGAAATCCGAGATTTGAAAGCTGGATTTTATGATCCTGGCTTTAACTCATTGGTAGTAATATGGCTATGGATGTTAAGTTTTAAGTTCAGAGCCTTACTGAGATATCTTATGCTCCGACAGTGCTCCCTATATTTATCTAATCTACCTATAAGATTGCAAGGAAAAGTAAATGGAAGAAGTGGAAAGTTATTCTGTAGTAGTGCCACAGATAGTTTCCTGCCCTATTAACCAGTAATGATTTATGATTCAGTAATAAATGTTATCATTAAAAAGGTGTTTTTTCTTTTTCTTTTAGCAGAGAACTTAGTAATATTTGCACCAGTTGCAATGAGTTATTTTCTCATAGAAAAATATAAAATATTCATTGATCATAACAAGTACATGCTTTTTTGCAGAAATTCAGAGGCACCTCAATATTAAATGTTTCTCATCAAAGTATAATTTTGGTGGTTTTAGTTTGGATCTGTTTGCATAGGATACCTAGACCTATTTTGATTCTTTGCTTTTATCTTTGTTTTCAACGATAATTGAATGAGACAATACACCAAGTTTTCTAGTGTAGATGCCTTATGTACCCGATTAATTTTCTTAGGAAGAATTGGATGACACCATAAGATATGGCTCAAATGAGTTATTTGTTGAAGAGGACGATGAAGCTAGTAAAGCATCTCAAATTCACTACAATAAGGCTGCAATTGAAAGGTATTATTTCTTCCTATCATTTCATCATGAGAAAGTAGTTTTTCATCTATCTGAATTTTACTTGGATTGTGATAGATTACTCGACCATGAACAAATCGACGAAGATGACACTTCAATTGACAAAGAAGATGATAGTCTTCTGAAGGCCTTTAAGGTGCTAGCTTTTTCTTGACTTTAGTGTCAAACATGTGCTTTTTTTAGCGTAATTTGCACCACAAAATATAATCAGAGGATTCAAAGCAGTTTTGTCTTTACCTTCGTTGCTGCAAACTATATATCAAATTAAGTTTAAACACATAAGATTGAGAAGATCAACCGTAATTTTTTTTTCCATTTTTTTAGAAAAAAGAAACTGGTATAATCATTGTTACTCATTTTGAACCAATACCGTAAAGTATAATTAGGTATGCAGAGCAGTTTTGCTTTACCTTCATTGTTGCAGAATACATATCAAATTAACATGACAATGCTTGTATTTGACGTGCTTGAAGTTTAAACACAGATAAGGTTGAGAAGATCAACGGTATTTTTATAAAAAGCATAACTGATATAACTGTGGTTACTCATTTCGAATCGATATCTTATTGTTGTTTCGTGACAAAAGAGGACCGCTAAGTTGCAATAGAAGTAATAATGCTGAGTCTATATTAAGTTGTCACCACTTTAGCTTCCCACATGTCACATCGAATAATATTCATCTTTCAGTACTTCTGCATGTCTTGTTATGATATGGTATCTAATTGTATGTGTGATTTAATGTTCCTCAAAGTGTACCTTGCCGTCTTATGCAACCATATATAAAAATAATCAATTTCAAGTGTGGTTTGTAGGTACACAAACACATGTATATGGATGTATAACACGATGAGTTTGCTAAATATTCACATTATAATCATAATGCTCTTTCCTTCTTGTATGATAGGTTGCGAAGTTCGAGCATATAGATGAAATTGGAGCTGAAGCAGCAGCTGCAAAAGAAAAGGAAGCAAGGAAACAGTCTATTAAAGAAAAGGCCACTTCCTTGGATAAGGCAACATATTGGGAAGATTTACTCAAGTACAGATATGAGGTTCAAGTTGAAGAGTTTACCGCTATGGGCCAGGGAAAGAGAAGTCGCAGACAAGTAATGCCATCTCTCTCCATTGACTTTTGTTTAACCATGCTCCCTATATCCACCATTTTGAATGGTTTTGCCTGCTATATCCATTTTATTTTTCTTTTATTTTGGCGCCTTACATTACTTTCCTTAAGTCAAGGAAGTTTTCATTATTCATTTTGGTTGTAGAGTCACCATGGAAAATGATTTTAATTTCAATTCACAGTCACATTGGAGAATATGCAATTAAAATATCGTGGTGTCTTGCCACTAAATATATTTATTGAAAAGATATACCATGGGATTATATATATGTGTGTGTGTACATCTTTATGTGCCATACGTATTGTTGTAGCGGCATATCACCATGTCTAAATTATTTTTGCGATATCATTGAGGTATGTAGCCTAATCCTTTGCTGTAAAGTCTCTGGAGAAATGGTTAATAATAATATTGACGTGCTTACCTACAACTGTGAAGTGTCTTTCTGGCATTTAACTTGAAACCACTGCACTTTAATAATACCACTTTGGTAGACTCCAGTTTTCATATTGAGGACTATGCAACTTACTTTCACATGCTATATATGTTGTAACTATTGTAAGGTGACAAGAAACAGCAGAGTTGTCACCTCATTCAATGATACTTACTAGTACTTGAGCATCACTAAAGTAGTGGTTATGTGAATATTTGTAAACTTTAATTCTGCATCTCTTAACCTTATGAATGAAAACCATCCTTAAAAAAATCAGATAAACTATATAAGGTAAAGTTCATAGAACCCAATATCGTACTCCATATTTTAAGCTTCATCTTAAAGGAACATCACAATTTCACCCAGTCGTTATGAATGCATCACCATTCCTGCTTGGAAAGATGTTTCATCCGTTACTTGCTTATATCGATGCTTATCCAATAAATGATGCAGGCAGATCGGGAGGGAGAGTGGAGTGGATGATGAAAAGAAAATGTATTTAGACACTAATATGCAGATAGATCGGTATTTTCCCGTTATTGATATTAACTGTTATATGCTTGGACATGATCAGTATTTTTCGGTTACTGATATTAACTGCTTATTATTTCATGTAGAGGAGTTGGTAACGGGTCTCTCTTGAGTATCATGGGAAAAACTGGATGTAAGCTTCCACAATTGCAGAAAGAAATTTGCAGCTCACAGCGTTATTCAGGTCACATATTACAGGGAAAATGTCCATGATTTATATCGAGATTTCTATTGGGAGCATTGTCTTATATCTTTAAATTTTTATTGCTGGTTAAATTTGGTAATATGCAGACAGAAGGTGCAGAGGTAATAAAATACATGATCGATCATTTTCTTATATAAAAAGAAGATAAGAAGATTTCTGTAAGTTCATATTTATAATGAACTTTAGACATTTTATAATGTTTCACTTGGTTTTTAAAAGGATGGTACATTGAAACTACGCAAAAATGTATAACTGTTCAAGAAAACGGAATGGCTGGCATTATTGTATGTTTCAAGTTTATGTTTATATGTTATAATATCGATCAAGCAGAGTTAATAGTGATTACAGTCTGTGTACAAACGCTTCAGTCCTACTTATGTGGTACATCTGAGTTTTCATCGTAACTGCTATGCAATCGTATTGCGAAAATCATGGCATTACTATTTCTTTTGGTAATTCAAACTGATAAGAGTTCATCATTGTTTAGAATTCTAAAGAAAAAATCGACAAGTGTCATGTTTCAGGCTTTCATACGTTAGGTCATATGAACAATTTGCGGGGCACCCTTGGAACTCTCCATTTTCTTGCAAGAAAAGGGATGACGTGCTTGCAGGTTTGATAGGTGAATGGTGGGCCAATGAGCTTGACGTTGTGGGCTAATAGGTGAATGGTGATAGGTGAATGGTGGACCAGCGACTATGAAGAAGAAAAGAGCTGTTGTACATTTGCATGGTAAATAACTGCTTTCTTTTACGTGAAATAGCTGAGTTCCTTCTTCTTCCTCGGTCCACCTTCACCATATAAATCATTCCACCATAGAAGCTCATTCGTGTTCGGTGATTTTGATGACACTCTTGCACACACTTGGTTTTTTTCAAATAAAACACATCAGTTTCTGTATAAGCACGCGGCGTGCACAGTATGCCTATGGCAGCAGCAATATTGGTTTTTGATTAACTAAACATATATGATTCTCTGTTATATTTATCATTGTATTTCATGTTTATTAGAAAATGCAAGCTCTTTACTTTCTACGAAGCTTGATACATCACATTCTGAACATTTTTATGTGATTTTGCAGTTTACTATGGTGAATGGTGAACTGGTTCGGGTACTGATCCATACTAATGTGATCAAAGAAGGAAAGGTAGTATAGTAATACTGTTAAATTTAGTTTGTCTATTCGTTATGAACTACTGAATAAGTTAACAGGTATATAGTGCACTCGCGATAGATGTGGAAGCATTTAATTCAGTAATGATGGGACTATTTGAAAAGAGGCGAGCAAGAAAGTTCTTTATATACATACAAGATTAAGAAGAGAATGATCCTAAAACACACGGGGGATTTGATCTCAATACAATTACCATATGGGAATTAATTTTGTGAGTACCTACTATTTTATTAGTTTCTTTCTACTTGAATTATATGCAACTTGTTTCTATTTGGTAGAAGTTTAAATTGTAATGGTACCATGCATTGGCACTACATAGAGATGATAAGTATTTGGATCAGCTTGTAGTTGAAACTAAACAGAACGAAGGTATTTGTAATGTTCCATGCACTCGTAAATTAACCATTGAAAACTCGGCATTGAATTGTAGCCTCGTCATGTAAACATCACTTACGAATGCTAGCACCACCTGATTCTTATAAGCATGTTTTACATTTTAAATAATTGAAAACTATGATTGTGGGCAAACTTAATTCATTGCATGTTAAATAAAAACCAACTACATTAATATCATTCATTAAGTGACTTTTTTAAATGTTAAAAAATTAGAATACCTGCTATGATTAAGTATTAATAATTAGATACCTATTATCATAAATTTACTAATGTCATTGTTTTTTGCTCTCTATGGTCTGAAAGACGCACCAAAAAGACATGTACAAAGAATTATTGGTAATCAAGCAATGAACAAAGCTTTAATTGTTATATATGTTGTCATATTTTGTTAGTACTATTTGTATAAACTTGATGGTGAATGCTTGTGGTATGTGACATTTTTAAAAACTAGAATCGAACTGATTATGGATATTAAATTTAATTACGTGATTAGTGTGTTTTAAATTATTTGAATTGATAACGATATGATTGATCATTTGTTTGTATATGTTATTTATGTTGTTCAATTATTGGTTTGACTATGAAAATCATGTGATTGATCATTTATTTTAAGATATTATTAAGTGGTTATTGGAAATGATACAAGTTATTGATCGTAAATAATAGCATTAAAATATATTGTTAAACAACCAATAACTTTTAGCAGCATTTTAAAAATGCTACAGAAATGAATGTAAAGTAATATAAAAAATTAAATAGTTGCGTATAAATAACGCTACAGAAAACACTTTAGTTGCATATTAAAAACGCTACAATATTGTCATTTTTGGTAGCGTTTACTTTAACGCAACAAAAAAATTCAGACTTTTAGTTGCATGTCGTATCGCGGTGTTCTCTAAAACGCTACTATAAGTTATGGTAGCGTTTTTGCAACGCTACCATAAGTATTTTCTGGTGTAGTGCCCATTTCCACTGAGTTATTTCTTTAAATTAAAAAATAAATTTAACTTAAATAAATTTCATTCTAATTAAATTTAATAATTTTATTTAATTGTTTATTAAAAATAATAATCAATTTAACCCTTGACCATTTTGTTAATTTATGCCCACTTGCTTACAAAACTCAGTAACATACGAATCTCGATTTATATACTCATTTTAAAATTACAAGATAAAAATAGTTATTAATTTCCTTTAATAACTTCATTTAAAAATAAGCTATATAAAATAGATTTCAAAACCCGCCTTTAGTTATAAAACAAATTTATAACTTCCTTTCTAGTGATTTAACTGACGGTAAATAAATTTCTATAAAACGATTCATTTACACCTCATCTGCCGATAATTACCCAACCAATATTACCCATTGGTTAATATCACACAATTGCTAAAATTGGATTCAATCATCACAATCAATCAGATAGATTAAACAATTCATATATTATGAAAGTAAACAACATATTGAGGAATCCGGTTGGATTCCTCCAACCTATCCTTCCCTGCATCAAATAGGTTGCCTCAAATTCAATACAAAAATATATTTATTTATCACGATAAACAAAAATAAACAGTTCAACTAATAACAGTCAACAAACAATTTATAACATCCATTCAAGCATCAAATTATTTATTTAATACGTTTATATCATATAAACGTAACCAACAAGATAAGTTACCTCGTTTGGAATCTAATCGTTAGAATAACGATTAAATTCGATTAAATTAAACAAACGCTAAATTTAATCCATGAATATTTAAAAATATTCAACATCCATTCAACCAGTTATCAAACCTTCAATCATTAGCAAACATTGTACACAAAATAAAAACCCAGCTTATACAAAATATAAACAGGATAAACTGAGTGAGTTGAACTCAACTTGGGTTTCAATCGTTGTCAGAATGGTTGGTTTTAAACGCTCCCAGCTGCGTTTACTTCATCCGTTTCCATTCCAAAATCTTACGCCCGTTGATATGCTTCCAACGCTCCTGGTTTGATTTGATTCTGTGTGCGTATGACACGGTCATAAATTAACACGGTATTCGCTTTATAATTGACCCTAATTAATAGTTTATTATTTAATTGTCACTTATGTTTATATAACCATAAGTGGTATTGTCTAGGCTTAATATATACTTTTTAGTTTAGACAAATATTTTATTTTAGCTACATTAGGCATATTTAAACGTTAATTTACGTAAATCATGTTATAAAGAACAATGTCGGCCATGCTACCTCAATTAACGTCCACGTTCAAGTATATAGTTAGACAGATCTTAATACAATTAGGCAAAAATAAATCTTAGTTAAAAATAAATCACATTACTAACTTAAGTTTGGCCATGCTTACTATAATTAAGCTTTATTAACTTAGCTGTAATCTGTATGGTCAAAACAGTTCAGTTTTATAAGATGGGTATCCTCCACCTGGTACTTTATAAAATTCTTCTAGGCATGTAATAGTATACATCAATATATAAAGTTAGACACGTCTGCTTCTCACAATCACCATTTAAAAACCAATATCATGAAAACTTAACATGTATATATTAATTACCCTAGCTTTGATTAGGCAAACGAAACTGAATTAGGCCTTTAAATATGACTTCGCTAGACATGTATATTAACATGTTTAAGCAAATCTTAATCTAGATTAGGCTACGCAAATATTATTTCAATTGTCAAATGTGTTCAGGCACGTGCAAGCACATTAGGCACAAATATAACTGCATACCACGTAAAATGTTAATAATGTATTAAACCTTTTCAGGCCACGTAATCTAATTCTGCATTAATTAAGTAATTAGGCCCATGCTAAATTCATTTAGGTGTAGTGTAATCATAATAAGGCAGTTTTTATTTTGATTTATGTGTGGAACCTAAGACTTCACTCAAGCCATTGCTTGTCGGTCTTAGTAAACCCCACGGGTAGTGATATACCCCGATTTTTCAACGCCTTCACACTACCTAGGTAGTCACCCCTAGAAATTGGCAGAGGTGGCCCTCGAACCTGAGACCTATGTCTCATCCAAATTCGCCCACCTCTAACCAGCTAAGGTAGGAGTGTCAGGTATAATAAGGCAGTTTTTAAATGAAATTAATCATATTATTCACCTTCTTCCTGAACAGCCTGATCCATTGCTTCCTCTCTCCTCAGTCCTCACGCTGCTCCTTTTGTTCCCAATGTCTCAATTCCTCCACACTTGCCTGCTCACTACTTAAACTACTTCCAGGTACCCCCTACTTCCCATTTACGCCACCTTCAGAAAACCCACTTGAATCCACCTAAACTCGCAGTCTTCCTTACCCAATATTACGCATGCTGCCACCTGATGCTCAACACACACGCTACTTCCCTCAAGTCCATCTATTCGCATGCAGCTTCTCCCATATTTCTTCATTACACACAAATTCCGCCATGGTTATTCTCCACTTCTTTTGTTGTTCATATATGTATACGCTGTTGGAAAAGCTTCTCACTTTTAAACGAATATACTGACCATCCTCGCGTCCATGTTTTCACCTTCAAACCACCGCACTCCGATCATCAGTGTCATGAATAGCACCCACACATTGCTCCAGCATCGCGCCACTCCCCTCGACCCAACAGCAACCTCACAACTCCCACACAACGTGCAGTCGTCATTGAACTTCTTTACCGCTGGCTACGTTAAAAACATGGCAACCGATTTCCCTTTTAGTTGACTCAAAAACCAGAGGAGTTTATTTTTGTTTTAGGGAGAAATGTGGCTTTGGTTAAAATCTTTATTTGTTTTAAACGAGAGAGGAGTTAGTTTTCATTTGGTCTGCTGGAAAATGAATGGGGTAACACCCTCTTTTTATAGTGAAAATTACGTGGGTGCCAAGGCGTTATAGGGTATAGATTTGTAGATTAGCTGGCGTACCTTCAAAACGTGGTCGACATGGTTGATTAAAGTTGAAAAGAAAATACAATAGGATAGCAGCTAGATGGCGTAATTTTCCAAATCATGGAGTGCACGGTTTTGAAAGGATTCTTGCAAAAGTTTCACACTTTATTTGGGATGCAAGGTAGTAAAGATTTTGTTGCGCCAGTAAAGCAAATGAACGGTGACGCGTTTAGAAATACGTATGTTACCCTATTGACGTTAAAATTCCATATAGCCACTTTCTGGTTTACTTCAGTTTTCTTTCCTTTATGTTTTTAAATCCCTTTCCTTTTTATGTAATCCTTCCCAGTAAATTTTCTGCCCATTTTAATCTTTCATCATATATTTTCAATTCATGCGAATGAGACTAGGTTTATATATGTATATATATATATACATATTTTACGTTGGTTTTTATATGGTTGATTTTTATCCTACCTTTAATTGTCGTTATCTGTGTTGTATTTAATATCCGTACCGACACAAATAACTGCCAATCGAAATAAAAAATAATCGCACCGCTACATCATGATTTTCTGGTCCCAATGAAACTAATGTTGTTAAAAACGAACTTCGTTTGTACAACGATGATTTTTTAATCTGTCGCTTCACCCCTAAATATCGCTCATCGATAAAACAACTTCGATTGACCCTAAACCGGAAATCCAGCAATAATTAATTGTACGCATTCCAATAAAATTCGTTTCATTGAAAACAGAAGTCGTTTGAAAAGAAAACTATTTCTAAGGCCTATATACGGTCGATAAAATATAATTAAATTCAAAACAATTCAATCTAAATAATAATAAATTATTATTATCATATATTTTCAAATAATAAAATAAGATATTTCAATATAAGACAGTATGAACTTTAAACTCAACATTGACATTTCTGAATTAAACGACATCCCCAATTATATTAAAAACCCTATTTAATTTATTAAATAAATGTTATCGTTTATTAACGAATTCCATAGCTACTATTTGGAAATTTGAATTGGGCATAACTCACAATTTATAACACGAAATCGAGATTTTTCTCTTTCATTAGAAAATTATAATTAAATCGATCTGGACGATTCTTGTTTCACAGAATTCCGACTTAAAACGGATTCTGTACATTCAATTAAAGTTCAAATCGAAAATTACAAACTATCGCGGCGTTTCGAGCTCATTTTAATTAATATATATATATATTCGAATTCCATTTTAATAAATAAAATTCGATAAAAATCCATTATACCCCCAATATAATATATAAACAGATTTAAATATTCCAATTTAAATGGCAGCAAAATCTGGGATGTTACAATCATGCTCAACAACAAATATTCAAAAATCATTGCTCGACAAAATAAGGAGAAACAAGTCACTAAGCTCTTGAGTCGGTACAAGTATACATATGTATATATATATATATATATTGTTAGCCTGCTTTGTGACCAGGCTACCCAAAGCTTAAGGGATCTGTGATCATTTGAATGAAGTAATAGAGCATTGGAAAACTTGGCTTATGCATACATGAAGGCCTCGGGTCGGATCGCTGGCTCGGGTCGGATTTTTGGAAGCTCGGGTTTGGCATATGTAAAGCATCGGGTCGAATCATTGGATCGGATCGGGTACCGATCCCTTGTACAACAACAGATGGAGGACTGGAACATGAGTACTGCACCGGATTGGGTCGAGATAGAGGGACCCGACCCACCTAGAATGATTGTTGCACTAACTAGGAGAATTGTCAAAACGAGCATCGGTTCGGATCGAAGGAAGACCGATCCGATCCCCTTTTTTGCCTGTTGCCCTGGAAGGTTAACAAGTAAAATCAAGCCCATTTCCCCACTTTCTCCACTACTTGTGAGTTTCCCTCTTATGCTGCCACGTGGCCACTCACACCCAACTAACTCTCTTCCTATATATACATGATTTCACACATAATGAAGGGGGCTTTTAACAGTTTAATTCTTCATGTTTGCCATGGCCATGCTCCTCAATAAATAACCACCTTCTTCTCCAATGAAAAGATAACAAATTCAGAGAGAATTCTTCATTGAATTCGAGTGTTTGAGTGATTGTATTCATTGTAATTGCAATTCGTGAATGAAATGAGAAACTATGTAGTGGACGTAGGCTCGTTATTGCCGAACCACTATAAATCTCGTGTGTTGATTTCTTTTCTATGCCTCTTGATGATTATTCTCAATTATTCTCTATAAAAATCTAGTCAATTGGGTGTTAGTGCCATTTTTTGGTCTAACATTTTGGTGCTTTTACAGAGAATGGACTGATTCTCAATCATAGATCTTCTCGTCTACTAATGGATGTCGTACTTAATTGAGGGGAGTTCCATATCTAACTTGAGTCGATTTCATGCCGCAGATGAATACTTCTTATATACTTGAATCTATATGGATCTACAGGGAAACATCTACGATGGAACGAATGAAAAGACTCCACAATCCATAGGCTGCAATCCATTGTATAAAGAAGCTCTGCTCACAACCTTCGGATCAATTGTCTACCCAATTAAGCAACATGATGAAATGAACAAACTCTGGTTCGAGCAAGCCACCGGTTCGGATGAAGCGCAGAAGCCAAACCCAGTTCAAAGAATTACTGGGCTGACTACAACTGATCGAGGTCCTCGGGTTGGATTCCCCAATCCGAACCACACCTTCAACTTTCTGAAACTGGAAACTATTCCCGATCCGACCCATACCTACTTTTCCGATCCGAACCGAGGACTCAACCCCGATCCGATGACGTACCCGAACCACGATCCGATGACATCTCCGAACCGCAACTTGAAGGCAAATTCCGATCCGACCTGGTATAACTGTTTTTGGAAAAAATACATTTTTCAGATCATTTCAGAAAAGGCTCCATCTTCCAAAATTGAAAAAATCGCGTGGTGCCCACATTTTCGACCTAACTGGTTAGGTTGATCGCCGCGGGACTGTGGGGCCCCGGACCCCAACTGGCGCTGCGCCCGGACCCGCTGACGTCCTCGCCTTTGGCTGGACATATATTTTGGCCAACATCAGTCATCAAAGCTTGTCAATGAAGATTAGACGGACAGTCAAATAATATGACAATGAAATGGCAATGACAGGGATTCCTCCAGAAGCTATGACCTTTATTTATCGACGTTATTCAATGTGAGGAGCTATTAAATAAAATCAGCATGCTAACTATGGCAGTGTATGGGGAGAAAGATTGTTTCCTGGTAACCTCCTCTTTCAGGGTTTCGATGGTGTATAGGCTTCACCAATGCCACAGATGTTGTTCCTGAATGAGTAGTGGCCACCTGGTTTACATGGCCTAAACATGTCCAACCTGCGGAAGTTCGAATGACATTGATATGGAGCAGCCCAGACACTATTCCGAAGATGACTCAAATGATTTAGCAGCGATGGTTCTTAATGACGAAATCCAAGAAAGTGACTAAAGGTCCTAACACTACAAAGCTATATTTCACTCGTATGACATGATGAAAGACACATGTCTCGCGGTTCTCTCCCTGAAGAATTTAGCAAACCATCACAATACCCATCTATTATCAACCATATCGATGACGATTGATTTACGTTGGATAAGGGTTAGGTCAACATACTTTGGTGCCCAGAGTCAGGTACTAGTTGAACCACCACACGCATGATTGGACCTATGGATCCTTCCCCGGATTATAGCAACTTGACTGCTCACCAACCACCGTACGGCCTTAATCAAGTGATAAGAGCTTGAGATTAAAGAAAATATGAATCAACCATTAGCTCCCCACTTCTTATTTTCGTTGTGACGTAACGCATGAATATTACTTGAAGGCTCTCAAGCTATGTTGTCGTACTCAAGCTTATCTAATCAAGGTCTAGACCGACCAGCTCCAGCAGAATTCAGAGCTTACATTGCACCCTAGTCTCTACTGCTCAGTCCCAACTGAAGCTGGAATAGGAATGGTCTGTGATGACCAAGTCACTGAAAGAGCCTTCTACTTGGCTGAATGGAATATGGTACGCAAAAGATATGGCGTGGAACCCAAAAATGCTTCACCTCCCGATGAGGTGTAGTGTGATGGATGCATGGGCTTAGCGAGCAAGGGGGACATCGCAGAAAGGGTTGCTTGATGATTTGCCCGAAGACATAGATCTCAGAGAGAATGAAGATTTGGCATGAAGGAGGGCAACGTCTAATGAAGCAACTGCCCAAAGATTGAAAAGCTCATTTACAACTTGTTGATTGCTTCGAGAAAACTCTTCCACTATTTCCAAGTTCATTTGATTGCGATACGCACTGATTAGCCATTACAACAGGTCCTGCAGTGACCTGCGATATTCAGACGATTGCTTGAATGGTACATTGGGCTAAACCAGTTTGACCTCAATTCCCTCCGGAAGAAATCCATACGGGGGCAAGTATTAGCCGACTTCTTCGCTAATTTTACTGTTCCCGAAGAGGATGTGTTAGATGAAGAAGATGACCACTCAAAATGAAAGATGAAAACCAAACCCCCGGAAGTTGTATACAGACAGTGGCAAAGAATAATCGACAGTCCGACATTGAAGTTGTATTGATTCAAAGGACATTCTAGGTGAAGGGACTACGACTCGCAGCTTACCTAGAATGGGTAGAAGAGCTGTTGGATGGATCAGAATATTACAACATATTTTATATTCTGCATACAGAAAATCAAAAAGCGGATAATCTAGCTAACCTAGCAAGTTCGATAATCCGGAAGAGATAGAGATGATCCCAATTGAGACACTCAAAAGTTGATCCAGTATTGTAGACCAAATCCGGAAGAGAGCTGTGGACAACTCCCTTTATAAACTTCCTGCATCACGGAGTGTTTCCATCAAGGAGAAATGAAGGGCGTACCATCGTTCGTTATGCCTCGAGATATGACATGCAAGACGACATTGCTTATTCCTTTTGAAAGGTTATCCAGAGATAGCTATCAACGAGTCTCATTTCTCAATTCACTGCCCTAAATGATTCGACAAAATCACATATCCGCCTTCCGCTAGATGGGAGATGAACGCGAATGAAACTTTTGACGAACGACGATTTGGAGTTAGAAAGTGAAGATTCACAATTTCACTCCCTTCATCGAGGATTAGTCAAGTAACTCGTGCCCCAAACGGTGGGGGCAACTGGAAATTCGAATGTCGATTGCTCGTGATTACATCATCGAATTCAGAGCTGATACATTGTAGGCTTGCAGGATCGACCGCCTTAGCCTTGCCCGAAGATTGGCAAGTTAAAAGTTTAGGGCACTTAAGCCTGGATGCTGATTGATTATTGTGCATTAGATCTTATTCTCGACACGGGTTTGAAGGTATATCAGCAGATGGATGAGATACGACTATCCCCCTAACAGCCATATCCTATTTCCTAGCATGGAAAGCGCAAAAGTTTCTATAAGACTGAATCCATTATTATCCTATCAACTACTTTCCTAGCACCAATATGATGATATGCTACCATTGGCGATACAAATATGACTCCCTGACACTCAATCCTTGCCCTTAGCAAGGGGGCAAGAAGGCGATTCAAAGGAGATGCGATCTAGTAATTCGCTTACAGTATTTACCTAACTGCCTTTGTCGCTCCAAGACCCCAATCAAGGTCTGTTCACTCTCGAGACCTCCATCCCACGACGTTTTGAAAAGACGTTCATCACCAACTAAAGATTTTGGTAACCATCCCCGACAGAGATTTTTGAGGCAAAATGGACCTGCAAAGAGCATGCAATGCCATTTTTGCATAGAATGATATTCATTCCTTTAACAGGATTATTCTTTAACCATAACTCTTATATTTGCATGCTTTATGAGTTATTGATGTAATTAACTTAGATGAATTAATATGTGGATGGTGTAGGTACCTAGGATTTGATACCGATCAGACTTATAACACCCGCATATACAGTTATGGAGCAATATCATGACAAGCTTGACTGAACCACTCGTTTACAAAGCTACGCCCTCCACTTGAAAGAGGTTGTATAGCTCAAGGTGGATCCGAGATGACCATCCACTCCTTAAGGGATATGTGATCATTTGAATGAATTAATAGAGCATTGGAAAACTTGGCTTATGCATACATGAAGGCCCCGGGTCAGATCCCTGCCTCAGGTTGGATTTTTGGAAGCTCGGGTTTGGCATATGTAAAGCATCGGGTCGAATCATTGGATCAGATCGTTTCCCGATCCCTTGTACAACAGCAAATGGAGGACTGGAACACGAGTAATGCACCGGATCGGGTCGAGATAGAGGGACCCGACCTACCTAGAACGATTGCTGCACATAACTAGGAGAATTGTCAAAACGAGCATCGGTTCGGATCGAAGGAAGACCGATCTGATCCCCTTTTTTTCCTGTTGCCCTGAAGGTTAACAAGTAAAATCAAGCCCATTTCCCCACTACTTGCGAGTTTCCCTCTTATGCTGCCACGTGGCCACTCACACCCAACTAACTCTCTTCCTATATATACATGATTTCGCACATAATGAAGGGGGCTTTTAATAGTTTGATTCTTCATGTCTGCAATGGCCATGCTCCTCAATAAATAACCACCTTCTTCTCCAATGAAAAGACAACAAATTCAGAGAGAATTCTTCATTGAATTCGAGTGTTTGAGTGATTGTATTCGTTGTAATTGCAATTCGTGAATGAAATGAGAAACTATAAAGTGGACGTAGGCTCGTTATTGCCGAACCACTATAAATCTCGTGTGTTGATTGCTTTTCTATGCTTCTTGATGATTATCCTCAATTATTCTCTGTAAAAATCTAGTCAATTGGGTGTTAGTGCCATTTTTTGGTCTAAAATATATATATATATATATATATGTGTGTGTGTGTGTGTGTGTGTGTGTGTGAGCATGAACGCGCCTGTGTTAGAGTCTTGGTTAGAGTTTATTCATGTTAAGGTCCACCCTCAAGTAGTTCACATCCTCTCACATTTGATAAAAACATATTTTCAATCTTCAAAAGACAAAATTTTAATAACCCCCAGACCAGTCAACTAAGTTGACCTATTTAGTCGACTGAAACTGTTTTAAACATGTACACATGGACATAGCTTTCATTCACTCGAGTGCTTATGAATATCCAGTCGACTTAATTTCTTTCAACTGTCATTTTTCTGAACATGCACTTCTCTTCGTGAATGGTTTTCTGATTCGTTAAGAGCTACTTTTGTTCCTATTCAATTGAATCTTTTACTAAAAGTTGTAACCATTCTATTACTATAAAATCGCATGAACCCTTGAATTAAAACATCTAACTTTCTCGCTTAATATTACTTTGTTCTGATTATTAATACTCTGATATCATACTTTCATATTCATTGATACTCGAATTGCTTTGAATTCCTAAAATCTCTGATTAAAATCTTTAGATTTCAAAGTAATCCATTCCTTCTTTATCTCCATACACACACTTATCAAACATATTCTTGATGAGAATATTGTAGGAACGTTGTACTTCAACTTGACAAACCCGAGTTGTATTGTAGAACACATCAAGTTAAGTAATCTCTACAATTGATATTTAAGTAATGTTGTGTAACAAACCAAAAATTTGGCCCTCGAATTTCGACACTAACACATCCTCTGTATTCACATGCCTAAACTCAAGTACCGAAAACCTAAAAAGTTAAAAGAAAGAAGTTGGAGGATGAGAAAGAAGAAAGAAAGAAGGGTTAGAATAGAAGAAGAAGAACACAACCACATCAGAATCAAAAAAGATCAAAATCTCACAACAGAATGAATAAAAAATAATATACCAGTACTCCTTACACAAGAGAAAAAACTGTATATATACATGAATAAATAATCATAGATCAGACCAGATCAGCTTATACAGTCATAACAATATGTCTGTACAAAGACTGATAAATACAGCACACACAACGGAAAAAAATTAATACAATAATTATCAACATACGTCTTGACTTCAACTGTGCTCTTGTAGCTCCAAACAAATCCAAAGCAAACCTGAAAAATATATGCGGTCTGACACGAGCACACTCCGAGGGAAAGAAAAAACACCCGGATCAGTCTGGAATACTTACAGTGAGAAAATCACATCCGAAACACTTGCTTATTTTAGAGTTCCTTTAAAAGAATGGAACTCTCGTAAGACACGACCACGCATAAGCATGGTTGTGTTTTTCCCTTACGATAACCAAATCACTTTTATTATAAATCCGATGATATTCTAATATTATCTAAAATACAAATACTTTATCAATCTAACTAAAATTGTTACATTTATTAAATCGCAGCATACTAGGAATACAAATAACACCGTAAAAGGCTCGCATTGGAGTGGATTTCCATACAATGATTGGTTACTAGGGTACCACACAAACTAATATGCCACTAGAAGTATCTAAGGACCACAAGAACTTCTTATTCCCGGGCGACATGGAATCGGCCTACCTATTCTTGGATAGTACTGAATATTCCACTACCATGGTTGGGATCAGCAACCATACTGCAACATACACAAAGGGTCGATAACGAACCTAGAATGGTGGTGGTTGTACCTTAATGGGTGCGACCCACATAACACTGCTACCTTTACCCCTGTTTTAGTCATTACTGGTTGATGAGGCTAGAGGGTACATTTTTACCTTTAATGCACGGCATACACCCATCTTTGGATGTCACATTGTCAGTCCATCTATCACTGATTGGCACCCACAAAAATACAACCGCCGAGCTCATACATTTGAGATAAGGCTGTCGAACTAAGAGGCAACTCGCTACTAAATAGATGTATGTTAGTAAAAAATCAATGTACATGATTTAATATATGCAATGTCAGACATCCATGTATATAAGTTGTCCGGGAACAAGACAAATCGAAGGTACTCATTTACTACATCTTGACGGGAAATCTCTAGGATTGGTAACAAAAAGTCCTCGCATCATGCAGAAGCCCAAAATGCAAGGACTACTGCTACAAGTATAATCCTGGTAGCTAACCAAAGACATCAACAAGCAGTCCTTTCCATTTTAAGGCTTATGCCTTCAAATCATCTTAAAATGCATAAGCGTACCTACGAATTCAGCTTCGAACACAAAGTCGGTTCGAAGTGGTCTTGGATCCAACTCCAATCCTGGTTCCTCGAACGAATACGTTCTAAGTTAAAAGGGAAATTATTGATAGTTGGTTCTTTAATTACGATCTAAAGTTGTACAGTTAATTTCATTAGCAGTACAAGCTCTTTTAACAAAATCATTCATTAAAATCATTTCATCAATTCTTAAAGATCGATTCCATATACTTATCTCAATGGGATAAGTATATTCACAAATCTCTTGTTTTCATTGCTTCGAAAACTATAGCCATATACGTATCTCTTGGAATAAGTGTATTCACAAAACCATATTATTTTCCCTACTTTGGAAAATAGCGCTAAATACTTATCCAAATAATATAAGAAATCATATCCAGCTAAACAATGTCATGTGATAATTGTTTGCTATAAAACCTTAAATAGTTTTATTTAACTTATAAACTTTGCATATTAAAGTTGCAATATCACTTGTAGAAATAATAATTTAATTTCCAACATCACTTTCATTTCAAACTAGCACCATCCCTCAGATAACAAATGAAGTCATTCAAGTTGGGGTATTTTATTTATATCTTAGACCTTGACTCGACAACATTCTCATCTTCAAGGTAGAAAAGCTTGTAACACAAATTCTGATATCCAATATGTCACAATTTGTTCCACTTACCATTTAATTTACATATGGTTTCAAAAACTTCTTTCTTGCATTTGAAAAACTTTTTCCAAAAAAATCTATTTTACTTAATTCATTTGTTAAGCAAACCCATATTAAAACTATCTTATTCGCTTTTAATCTATTTTATAAACCTTGTCTACGATACTTGGATTTATTTATAAAAAAACCTTTCTAAAAATCCTTCATAAAATTCATTTAAAATCTTATTACAGGACAAGATTTCCTTTTATTTATAAACTTCAAATATTACCTAGGCTTGTTTGATTTTAAAACAAGTCCTTTATAATTTATTTCGAAATCAAATTAAAATAGTTATAAATTCTTTTATAAATATCTAACTTTTTATATATCTCTATTCTAAAAACCAAGGTCATTTCTATGTCATTTTACAAGTTAAATAAAGCTATTTATTAAACTAGTTCAAAACAGTTGAAATAAGTTATAAACTCATTTAATTGCAAAATTTGGATTTATCACTTTATAAAACATAGTTAAGTTTTAACACTCAAAACCTCTTTTTATAAAACTTACTTATAACGCAGGAATTTGCTATATGAATCATGTTATAACCTCTTTATAAAATCTAACTATAAATATGGATTTATTATTAAAATTTTATTTTATATAACTTATATAAAATAAAATTCAAAACCTTGCTTTTGTTACAAAAATTAATTTTATAACTTCAACTTAGTCGATTCACCTTACAGCGAATCAGCCTCTTTAAAAATATGGATTTTAGGCCAACTACTACCAATCACTTAACCAATACTATTTATTGATGAACAACACAATAATGTTGAATTTAATCCAACAATCATCATTCAACCCAGATTTAAAGGTTACTTATGTTAGATAGTTCATATATGTATAATATGAAAGCAAGTAACATCCAAAACATTGAGAAATCCCATTGGATCAACCTGTCCCCCTGCATCATAGCTTATATATCATTTTTATATGCATATAAATTAGAAAATCTAATATAATTCATTTAAGATGAATCTTCCGCTTAAAAGCAGGTAATGTCATTGGTCATACGTTCATAGACAGGTATATATATAGACAACCATCAACAAAGCAATATAGCATCCAAACATCACAATTTACATACTAACAAAATGAATATTATTATACGAAATAGCAACATTCATAATATTCCAGAAAGTGTGAGAGTTAACTCACCACCTATTCCAATTTAACGATCTTGGGTCGATTTATATAATTTCAAACAGGCATTTGAAATTACATAAAAATCCAAATAGCTCCAAATCATTCCAATCCAACTCGTACGCGTAGTGTTCGCAAATGCGAACCCAAGGTAACTTGTTTCGTTCCAATCTGACCTCGTACAAACAATATACGACTGTTACAAGTTTCTTCAAATTAAAATGTCATTAACATAATTAATTAATTAATTAATTATTAACCTTAATCCCCAATTAAACTTCTTCTTCCAAGATTTAAAAATCCAAACCCACTTGTAGTTTCTCCCCCATGGTCGCAATATCTCAACCCCCTAACTCCTTCACTTCCTCACTAAAATCCGATCCGGCTTCGCCATCGATCTCTTCCTCCCCTCTTCGCACTCTACCCGAACACCTAACAGTCAATTACCTCCCCTAGTATGCAACCCCGACCATTACCTGTTATGCCATGAAAACTATGCGGCATTACTTGAGCTCAAGCTCCCTCAAATTCTTACCCATGATGCAAAATTTACCACAAACATGAATCTAAACTCTGAATTGCATTACACCCCTTCCATCACTAGATAAATCGAACCCTAGTTTCTAAAAATACATGAGAAAAACTTCCGCATACCAAAACTGAAACCGCAAGACTAAATTTGAGCGTGGATATGAAGCAACGCTCCTAACGAACTTTAAAATGTCCTCTTCTAGGATTTTCATATGAATTGTTTTGATTTTTATAAGCAACATTTCTTTATGTTTTCCACTTGAAAAACGCACAGCCATGAAAGATGGAAGAAGAGAGAGAGAGAGAGAGAGAGAGAGAGAGAGAGGAAGAGAGTGAGTTGTCTAAATTTTAGAGGAGCGGAATGATTTTTATAGGCAATTCAAATTGTATTTTATTCCCTTGCTTTTATCATTCAATGTTTATATCTCGCACAATCCCGAAACAACTCGAATTGAAATTTGAAATTCTACAATAAATTATCATTCTAGATCCGATGAAACCAGTTTCATCGAAATCTGAGATCGTTTGAAAAATGGCTAATTTCATGTATTAAATCAAATCAATAAAATATAAATTGATTTCTAAACATTCAAATTTATCAATAATAATTTATAATTATCGTTCATAACCAAAAATAATTTGACACAACTTCAAAATAGATTTAATTGGTTTGTAAACCCAATATTTACAATTTCAAAATAATTGACAAACAAATTCTCATTTAAATTAATTTCAAGTCGTTAACTCTTAAATTTAATCATGTTTATTATTTGAATTAATTAAATATTCATTATTAAAAATCTAGGATGTTACATTCTTCCCCCTTTAAAAGGATTTCATCCCCGAAATCACAAGTTAAGAAGAATCTTACAAAATCAATTAATTTTACTTTGAAAACATTAATTATAAAAATTTGTTAAAATTTTCTAACAACTGAAATTTTCGGAAATTTTCAGCAGTGCCTCCTTTGTACGGCTCTATCCGAAAAATTTCTCACATTAAAATAAGACACGATACATTTCATCTCAATGGCGAGGCCTCCCAAGCCATTGGGAAAACAATATATAAGACACATGTATGGTATGTAATCTGAAATACTTACCATTTTGTTGGGAAAACAAATCTTTACCATGAAACCAAAAGCTACAAGCAAGCTATCAAGCTTTTGCTTCCATCAACCTATATATACTTACATAACCGGAAAAGTGTTAAGCAAATAAACAAATAACACAACAACAAGTAACTTATGCATAAACAACATATCCATCATATGCAACCACCAGACATGATACAACTAGCAATAATGATGCAAATCAGCAAACAACACAAATGTAGCATAAAACTACATGCAACCATAATCAATAAACACATATCAATATCATATAGTGCTACAAATACTAATAATCTTAACTTGAAGTTTATTCAGAATATAAACCTCATCATCGCATCAGGATGATAAAAAACCTGTTAACACCATTCGCTCTAAAAGCTTAGGATATTAATTAACCGATCATTCATGTTATCTCAAGCAACTCAAAATTTCTATTTCAAAATCATCACAAGTCAATATACAAAGCAGGTATATTTTATTAATGGAAGTTCCTATTTTATTTTCTTTAGATTCATTCCATTTACTTAAACTTACCGTTTTAGTTTATAAACTACGTACCACGATTTTTTGAAAATTTGATTTTGACATAACTCAAAATCTATAAGAAAATCTTGATTTTTCTCTATCATTAGAAAACTATAATCCAACAGATCTGAAAGCTTCTTGTTTCAAAGAATTCTAACCTAGATTGGATCATAGACAATTTATTGAAGTTCAAACCGTAAAATTACGAACTGCGGCTGCAGCGACGAGCTTGTTTTAATTCAATTTAATTTATGAATTCAAACCTCGTTCAATTAATAAATTATAATCATATTCACTTAAGTTTCAAATAAACAGCATATCCTTACTATTTAACCTAGAAATCTCAGCTATCCAAAATTGTCGAATATTTCATTCGAAATCTAAGAAACGTCATATCAAGTTAAATGCATGATCAACCAATTCTTATAATATATATGCATCCATATTAAATTTTAGTTGAAAATTTCAAAGCCAAACTTCCAGATTTCAAATTCATAAATCTTGGATTCAAAACAAAAATATACTTTAATCCAAACAATTTTTCCTTGGTAGAAAGTCTTACTTAGAAACTCAAAAATGAACACCGATGATGTTCATGACCATTATCAGAATTATTTTCCAACGACCAAAGTAAGATCTATGCTTTTAAAATCTATTCATTTTCATAAACACTTCTAAATAGTCTTAGTATTTCTTTTTATATCTTGAAAAATCATTTCCAAATTAACTGGAAATTCTGATCCTTCAATCCCCAACTCAAATCCAATTCTTATTTACAAACCTTGTATATAAACTTACACTTATATATACTTCTAATTTCAATATAAGATTACTCCATTTAGGCTCATCTTGTTTAAATTCATATTAAACAACTTATTTAGGTTAAAGTCTTATCCAACCTCATCGTCGAATGCTAAATAGTCAAATCGTTGAACCGAATTCGCAAGGTGTTCATTTCAAATGTTTTTCTATTTAAAAAACTATTTACACCATGCAAGGGAATGACAAGATTGCTCTTATATAAACAGTGCAGCTGTTACCCATAAACTGGTCGGGTACAACTACAAACCAACCAACACTAGTCAATGCTCGAAAGTTAGCACGACTAATCCAACAATAGACGATAATAATTAAATATCATCATTTCCTATTAACTAATCATCCATAAAACGATATTTAGTTTAAATTTTTACTTTAAATATAAAAATATGAAAAACCTTGGTAAAGTTATTTCATTTACTAACCCTTTGAAACAATACCGTGTCAATTTGTCTCGTTCAAGTGTTTTGAAATCTCAATCGGCCAAATGCGCCAATTTGGAATTTATATGTCACTCGATAGATAAACAAACATAATGAAAACATTTTATAACACTAAAAAATACATGATGTCATATATACACACTCAAACTCATAATAAGGCATTCCATTACCTTATCTCTTATTGAGTTATGCAATAGAGCCACGGGCTTAACCTTTAACTCCGATACCAACTGTAACAAATCGGAGATTCGATCCTCAAATTTCGACACTAACACATCCTTTGTATTCAAGTGTCTAAACTTAAGTACTGAAAAACGAGAAAGTTAAAAGAAATAAGTTAAAGAGTGAGAAAGAAGAAAGAAAGGTTAGAATAGAAAAAGAAGAAGAACACAACCACATAAGAATTAGAAAAGCTTGAAATCTCATACCGGAATGAATAAAATATAATACACCAATACTCTTAACACAAGTGAAAAACTATATATAAAAATGAATAAATAATCATATTACACAACTAGATCAGCCTATGTAGTCATAACAATCTGTCTGTACTAAGACTAAAAAATAGAACGGAAATAAATTAATAAAAAAATTATGAGCATACTGTAACAACCCACATTCTACGCATCGAAGGATCGTAGAATATTTATTTCTTTCACATATGAAGTCGTATGGTCATGTAACTTTGGGAGACGACTATTGGGGTCATTTCCCATGTTCATGATTTTTGTCGATTTTTAAATGACCGTTTTGCCCCTAGTTGGTACTGTTTTGGCCATAACTTTTGACTGGAAAGGAATTTTGACCTGAAACCACTTCCATTGGCTTCGAATGATGGTTTCTCTTTCCGTAGAGTGGTTACATTAGCCAAACGGACTTACCGTTTGGGAGATATGGCTGAAACAAGGTTTAGAAGGTAAAAAACAGCTAATCGGGCTTAACCGGGTGATTAGCAACTAGGCCCAATGGGGGGATTTCGGGATTTGGGGTATTTAAGGTCTGCTAGGGTTAGGATTTCGGTTTTAGATTCATTTTTCTAGCCGCCACTTACCTCCTTCAAGCTCTAGCAATGACCTCCACCTTCTAATTTCATCCCAAATCATCTCTAATCACATTCTAATCGAAGATTAAGCAAAACTACATCAAATCAAGGAAGGGTAGCACCAAATCAGAGAGAGAGCTGCTGGAACTCATAGGGATTGGATCCAAATCAGAGATTATTTCAGATCTAAAGTTTGTTTGTGGCTAAGGTGAGTGATTTGCATAGTTCCTCACTAATTATGGCTAATTATGGTAATTAGCGAAGATTAGCGAAATTATGGCTCAGAAAAATCTAGAAAAATTCCCAAAATTCTAAAACATCATTTTATGCCTCTGATATGAATTTGGGTTGATTTCGACTAATTTTGCAAATCCCGGAATTTGGGGGATTAAGGGGTGATTAGTGAAAATTAGCGAATTTATGCATGTTAAAAATCTGGAAAAATATTCTTAAATTCTGAAATATTGTTTTAGACTTCTGATGTGAATTTGGGATAATTTGGTTATGTTTTGCTAATCATGTCATAAGTTTCACCCAAACATGCTTAAGGGAAAATATGGGGTTTTGGCTATGTTTGATCCATTTTAACCTATCATATTGTTGTTTTGGTGTTTGTGGTTGATTATACATGTTGCTATGACTGTATGTTATGCTTTGTGATTGTTTAGAATAGTTAGAATGGTCGAAAACGTCGTCGAATGGCGTAAACTGCTCGCTGGAAGAACTGCAGGAAATCAGCCCGAACCGGACCGGATCGGTGGAAGCAAAGGCGATCCGAACCGATGGCGCGACCCGATCCGCCATGCTTGAAGACCACGATCCGACGATGTGATCCGATCCGAGCCCTCCACCACGATCCACCTTCACGATCCGCTAGCAACTCCGATCGCCAGAAGGAAGCACGACCCTATCCGACAGGGGCCCCACGAACTGATGAAGCACGACCCGACCCGAAGGAGCTTGTCACGAACCGATCCGTGGCGATGGACTTGGAGACTCCGACCCGATCCGCTGAAGGGTACTCGAACCGATCCGATGGAGCTGGAGGACCACGAGTTGATGGCGCGACCCGATCCGAATGGAGGAACTCGACCCGAACCAGTATGGTGACTGCGAACCGAACCAGGAGGCTATGAACTGAATGAAGACCGATTCGGAGGATGATGACTAAAACCCGAGATGCAAAGGTAGTCCAAATGGAAGTTAGAGCTCAGGATCCCGGACCCAGTTGGGAACCAATGAGTTCACTTCATGGTTGGGCTTTGCTGCGGGACGTGTGCAAAGGGGTTGTCGGTATTCATAACTTTGGTTCACCACTGAGAGATGGATAGTGGGCTTGTAGTGATAGTTACACGGGATTGGATTCCGTCATGGCCCAAAGTATTAGGTGACCACAGTAGTGGATACCGTATGCTTTACGCACTGAGTGAGGGATGTGAGGATGATTGCTATGCTTGATTGTTTGACATCACTATGACATGCATACCCCCACCCCCGTATCTCTTACACAGTATGTTAATGGCACCTTAGAGTATTGTACAGTATGTAGTGCTAACTCTTTGGTTGCAGGTCCAGGTTCAGGTATGATTGGATTATACCTGTTATTATTCTGTTTAGATGCTTATCGCTCATACCAGGCTTTATGTCTGACCCAGAGTTTTATGTCTCTTCTTATTACTCTGGGTGCTCACACGAGCAGACTAGAGACAGGTTATGGTTAGCTGGTGATGCGCGAGTAGCTGATTCGGAGGCGAGCAGGAGGCTTCCACGTATGATATATAGATATTCTTCCTGTGTCATTGGTGGTCACTACTTGGGCATTAGTAGTGTACCTCCTTTATCTTGCTTTTGCTTTGAGACAGTTTGAAAAGTTGTAATAAGCTGTATTTTGGATTTCCGCTGCTATGATGCTTAGTTCTGGTTTTTAGCTTATGCACTGTCTCTCCTGTTTTATGTCAAGTATGTTATTATTATATTTTGTTCTATGCGCTGTGAGACATATTACAGGTTCCTTGATTAGCCCATTCTCTTCTTTCTTTTTCTTCTGGCGACCGTCCCGTGCTAACTGGATATGTGTACAGCGCACTTTTAGAGTAAATGTCGGTTGGTGCGGGGCGAGCCGTCACACATACAGTCTCGACTCTCAATCCTCTCCTGTAGCTCTAAAGAAATTCAAAGAAAACGTAAAAAATATACGTGTTTTGACCCGAGCACATTTTGAGGGAAGGAAAAAACACCCGGATTAGTCAGGAATACTTACAATGAGAAAATCACATCCTTAACACTTGCTTAATTTTAAAAATACTTTAAAAGAATAGAACTCTCGTAGGACATGACAACACATAAACATGGCATGTGTTTCCCTTTACGATTACCAAATCAATTTTATTACAAATCCCATGATATTATGATAATATCTAAAATACAAATACTTATTAATCTAGCTGAAATTATTCCATTTATTAAATTCTAGCATATTAGGTCTACAACTAAAACTGTTAAAGGCTCGTATTGGAGTTTGGATTTCCATACAATAACTGGGATGCCATCCTAAATGACACACTTTTAAGAGATGTACCTGAGGACCATAAGAACTTCTTACTCTCTGGCGAGACAGAACTGGCCTACCCATTCCTGGATAGTACTGAACATTCCACCACCGCGGTTGGGATCATAAACCGCACCACAACATACACAAAAGGGTCGACAATCTAGAATGGTGGTGGTTATACCCTAATGGGTGCGACCCACATTACCCACTACCATTAGCTTTATTTTAGTCATTATCAGTTGATGAGGCAAGAGGCTACATTTTTACCTTTCGTACATGGCATACACCCATCTTTGGATGCCACATTTCCAATCCATCAATCACTATTTGACATCCACAAAAATAAAACCTTCAAGCTCATATTCCTTAGAGAAGGGTGTTAAGCTAAGAGAAGTTGCCTTCCCCACTACCAAACAGATCTACGTTTGAAAATAATAATAATGTACATGATTTAATAAATGCAATATCAGACATCCGTCCATACAGTTATCCAGGAACCAAACAAATCGAAGGCGCTGTTTTACTACATCCTGATGGGAAAATCTCTAGGATTAGTAATAAGAAGTCCTCGCATCATGTAGAACCCCAAAAAGTAAGGACTACTGCTACAAGTATAATCCTGGTAGCTAACCAGAGACATTAACAAGCAGTCCTTTCCGTTTTAAGGCCTAAGCCTTCATCGTTAAATGCATAAGAATAGCTGCAAATTCAGTTTCGAATGCAAATTCGGTTCAAAGTGGTCTTGGATTCAATTCCAATCCCAGATCCTCGAACCAACACGTCATAAGTTAAAAGGAAAATGATTGATAGTCGGTTTTTTAACTATCAGTCTATAGTTGTACAATTAATTACATTAGTAGCACAGGCTCTTTTAACTAAATCATTTCATCGATTCTTAAAAATCGATCCCATTTACTTATCTCAAAGGAATAAGTATATTTGCAAATCTTTTGTTTTCATTACTTCGAAAAATATAGCCATACACTTATCCCTTGGAATAAGTGTATTCACAAAACCATATTATTTTCCCTACTTCGGAAAATAGCTCTATATACTTAACCGAATGATATAAGTTTATTCCGTAATCATATCCAGCTAAACAGTGTCATGGGATACTTTGTTTGCTATAAAACCCTAAACAATATTAAAGTTGCAATATCACCGGAAATAATAATTTAATTTTCAACATCACTTTCACTTTCAAACTAGTATCATCCCTCAAATAACAAATGAAACCGTTCAAGTTAGGGCATTTTATTTACCTATCGACCTTGATTCGACAACATTCTCATCCTCAAGATAGATAAAGCTTGTAACATAAATATTGAAATCCAATGTATCATAATTCATTCGATTTACAATTTATTTTACTTATGGTTTTAAAACCTACTTTCTTGCATTTGAAAAATTCTTTCCAAAAAAAATAGTTTTACTTAATCCATTTATTAAGCAATCCCATATTAAAACCATTTTATTTGCTTTAAATCTCTTTTATAAACCTTTTCTACGAAACTTAGATTTGTTTATAAAAATCCCTTTTTAAAAATCCTTTGTGAAATTCATTTAAAATCTTATTACAAAACTTGATTTCCTTTTCTTTATAAACTTCAAATATTACCAAGTCATGTTTGATTTTAAAACAAGTCCCTTATAATTTATTTCGAAATCAGATTAAAACAGTTATAAATTCATTTATAAATATCTAACCTTTTATATATCTCTATTCTAAAAACCAAGGTCATTTCTATGTCATTTTACAAGTTAAATAAAGTTATTTATTGAACTTGTTCAAAACAGTTAAAATCATTTATAAACTCATTTAATTGCAAAACCTGGTTTCATCACTTTATAAAACTTAGTTAAGTTCTAACACTTGAAATCTCCGATTATAAAACTTATTTATAACACAAGAATTTGCTATAGAAATCATTTTATAACCTCATTATAAACTCCAACTATAAATATGGATTTATTATAAAATATTTATTTTATATAACCTATATAAAATAAAATTCAAAACTTTCCTTTCGTTATAAAAATAATTTCTATAACTTTAACTTAGTCAATTCACTTTACGACAAATCAACCTCTTTAAAAATATGGATTTTAGGCCAACTGCTACCAATCACTTAACCAATACTATTTATTGGTTAACAACACATCAATGTTGAATTTAATTCAACAATCATCATTCAAACCAAATTAATAGGTTACTTATGTTAGACAGTTCATATGTGTATAATATGAAACCAAGTAACATTCAAAACATTGAGGAATCCTATTGGATCCCTCCAACCTGCCCCCCTACATCACAGCTCATATATTAGTTTATATATGCATATAAAATAGATAATCTAATATAATACATTTAAGATGTATCTTCCACTTAAAAGTAGGTAATGTCAAAGGTCATTCGTTCACAGACGAGAATAGACGAGAATATATATCGACATCCACCAACAAAGCAATAAATCATCCAAACATCTAAACACATGATTTATATACTAACAACAATGAATATTATTGTATGAAATAACAACATTCATAGTTTTCCAGAAAGTGTGAGAGTAAACTCACTATCCGTTCCAATTCGTTTAATTTCACGTCGATTTATATAATTCCAAACAGGCGTTTGAAATTTCATAAAAATCCAAATCGCCTTCAATCCAACTTGTACGCATAGTGTTTGCAAATATGAACCAAACGCAATTTGTTTCATTCCAATCTGACCTCGTACGAACAATATACGATTATTACAAGTTTATTCAAATTAAAATGTCACTAACATAACTGGTTAATTAATTATTAACCTTAATCCCCAACTAAACTTCTTCTTCCCAAATTTAAAGATTCAAACATGCGCGTAGTTACACCATGGCCGCAACATCTCAAGCCCTTATCTCCTTCGCTTTCACACTAAAATTCGATCCGACTTCACCATTGATCTTCTCTTCTTCCCCACTTCGTGCTCTACCTAAACACTTAACATTCGATCACCTCCCTAGTATGCGTACCTGACCGTCACAAGTCACGTCGTGAAAACTATGTGACATTAGTTGAGCTCGAGCTCCCTCAAATTCTCACCCATGATGCAGTATTCCACCACAAACATGAATCTAAACTCTAAAATTTCATCACACCCGTTCAGTTGCTAGATAAATCGAACTTTAGTTGCTAAAAATACATGGCAGAAATTGCCGTATACCCAAACTGAAACCGCAGACCAAAGATGAGTGTAAATGTGAAGCTACACTCCTAACAAACTTAAAAATGTCATCTTTTAAATTTTAGGATTTCCATATGATTTTTTTGATTTTTAAAAGCCAAGTTTCTGTATGTTTTCCATTTGAAATGCACGACCATGAAAGAAGGAAGAACTGAGAGAGAAAGAGAGCGAGCTATCTAAACTTTAGAGGGGTGGAAGGATTTTTATAGGCAATTTAAATTGTATTTTATTCCCTTGCTTTTATTGTTCAACATTTATATCTAGAAAAATCATGAAACACCTCGGATTGATACAAAATTTGAAATCCTACAATATATTACCATTCTGAATCCGATGAAACTTATTTCGTCGAAATCCGAGATCATTTGAAAAATGGCTAATTTCATTTGTTAAATAAGGTCAATAAAATATAAATCGATTTATAAACATTCAGATTTATCAATAATATTTTCTTATTATCGTTCATAACCAAATAGAATTTCATACATTTTCAAAATAGATTTAGTTGGTTTGCAAACTCAAATTTTACAATTTCAAGATAAATCGACAACCAAATTCTTATTTAAATTAATTTCAGGTCATTAACTCTTAAAATTAGTTTTTTTCATATTTAAATTAATTAAATATTATTATAAAAAATCTGGGTTGTTACATGTTCGGTTTCTCAGGCGGGAAAAATCTTGCTCGGTTGCTCAGATGGTACAAATCATGTTCGTTTTCTCAAGAAGGAAAAATCCTGTTCAGTTGCTCATGCGGTAGAAGTCTTGTTCGATTACTCAGGCGGATTAAATCTATTCCTCCGAGTTAAGAGAGAGTTGCTGTTAGTTGAATTCCAAATGGAATCTGTGACTGGATGCGGAATGGGAGTTCGAACCAGTATAAAAATCTCTATTGTTATTTACTTTACTGCTTTATATATTCCACACTAGTTAGTTGTTTATTATTTATATATTCCATATCGTACGATCCTATAGTCATTTAAACTGATTTTTCATGAAAATGATAAATAAGAAAAATATATTAATTTTAAAAGTGGTTTTAGTATTTAAATATGAGCGATCTAATAATAGTATTGAAGACCAATTTGTACATACAAATTAACTAATGAGTATTTCGAGCCAGCTATTAATCATTATTTAGGATCAGATAGTATATCATGTCAACAAAGGTGAAAATTGAAAACTTTATATGTTATTTTATATTATAGTATGCTTGATTATCTATGTGCACATTTATCCTTGGTGATATATAACATTTGAAGCTTATGAATTTACCTAATTGCCCTTTAAGCTAAAATAAGACAAAAGGGCTAAATTAGTCATTTAGATATATCCGACTTTTTTCATTTTATTTTTGTAACAAATGCATTGATTATTTATTTATTAGATGCAACGAATGCATTTCCTCATGTGGTCAATCATTATTGTCACTTTACTACATGTAGAATTTATTGGTAAAATATCTAAATTAGTTTAACATTAAAATGACAAACGAGAGAAACATATTAGTTAAAATGAATGAACGTTGAAATAAACATGTTAACATGACTTTTTTGAATCACTATTTCACCACTTTATTATTTCATTTGTTAGTAAAATCACTTTAATATTGCAATCAATAGCGATATATGAGTATATTTTTTTTTCTAAATAAAGGTACTTAATTACAAATAGCAACTAGATACAAAGGTCTTGAGACCAGCCAAGAAATACAAAGAAACAAAACAAGGCTAATTCTATTTCAACCCCATTTTTTAGTTTGTAGCCCCCTTAAATTTAAAAAACTCGTATACCCAAAAAAACACTTAGTAGTCCCTCGTTCTTTCCATGAATACCCTTCCAGCACAAACCCTAAAAAAAACATGGCTTTTTTCCATTCACTCATACGTCGATCGAATCATTCTCGGTGGTACTACAAAGCATCTTCTTCCTCATCTTGGCATCCAACGGGAAAGTTTGTTTCGAATTCAATGTAAATATTGCTTGCGGTGGTGATTGCGGGTGTATTGCGGTGGTGAAATCAAAATCATCGATTGAGTTTGTGGGGATCTAATCGTTTGAGCTTGTGCTTATGAAATTGGAATTAAGCCATGCAAAATCATCGACATGGAAATGAATAGCAATTCATGGCGAAATCATCCAAATTGGTTGTTGCTGGTTTCAGCAACAACAGACTACGAAATGCATGAAAAAATAGGTTTCCACGCAAGAGCCCGTGGGAACAATTTTTTCCATGCAGCGATAATGCGTGGATACCCTTTTTCCCATGTAGTGGCTCTGCGTGGGAAAAATGGTTCTCACGCAGTTGCCTTTGCATGGAAACATATTTTTCCATGTAGGTCTGGATGTGAAATACCACCTGTACAGGTTTGGATGATAGTTGATACATTAATTTCAGATATTGATTTGCTTTAGTATTTTAGAAGTTTGATGTTTTAGGAGTGTGAAACTACGTAATACTCCGAACAGATGAGAAGAAAATTTCCCAAGGGTAATTTTGTCTTCAACATTTTAAAGTTTTTAGGGAAGGGAGGGGGGCTACTAACTAAAAAATCGGGTTGAAATAGAATTAGCCGCAAAACAAATACCTACACACTAACACAATTCAGGAAGTGAAGACCTGCATCAAAACAAACAAACAAACAAACACTCTTAACCACACAAACAAAACCTGCATCAAAAGAACAGAATAAAAGAATTTAAAATCCCGCGTGCAGCTGCCATCTTTCAGAAATCCACAATGTATCATAACTTCATACCAGCTTCCAAAAAAGAAAATTAAAAATTCTTCTCGAAAGAAAGGAAGATCACAACTCTTTAGATAACCAAGGAAGAAGATAGACTCATGGCGGATTTTGCTTTATCATTTCCAATACCGAATCATTAACTTTACCTTTCGAAAATCTGAGCATGCCGGTAAGTAATCTATCCCTCTCTATTTTTGCCATAGTAGATTTAATCAAAGCTTCTACCTCTGCCAAGATCAGATTAGCCAAAGTCTCTTTTGAAATCGATGAATTATTAAAGCATCTGTTACATCTCTCTCTTCAAATCAAACTTATAACAGCCATGATGCTCATTCTTGATTTCATTAGCATAAGTTTATTATTTTTGTAATCTGTGTACTTAGATCTGCAATTTCAGTTGCCAAATCCATGCTTCTCTTGGTTTTAGTTTGCAGCTTCTCCTTGATGAACTCCCAAATATATGCAGAATAACTACACTAGAAGAAAAGGTGAGAAGAACTCTCTATTTCTCTATTGCAAAATTTACAATTAGATTTACCTATCAAGCTAAATTTCGAAATTTTATCCAATGTCTGCGATTTATTGAGACATTACAAATAAGTTGTATGGCATATTTTTGAACAACTGGGTATTTCCAGATGAAGCTATTGAAGAGAAGATCCATTGGTAAGCCGATCTAAGAGTGAATTTCTTCTCCCTGTTACCATTCCATGTCCAATAATTACCTGAGCTATCATTATAAATTTTAATTATCTGAAAATTTGCTCTTCTGCTAAAGAATATAGTTGCATATTTTCAGTATTCCATTTTCCATTGCTAATAGTACTTGCCACATGGTTGTTTTGATTCTTTCTTTTGCGTAATTTCGGTCATCCAACAATAGAAACAAGATTTTTGTCCCGTTAACCCGCGAGTTCTATCCATTAACTACATTTTTATTAAAAAGATTTTTGCATTTATCTCTGGCTTTTTAACAGAATTTTCCAAGTATAAGAAGGATTATTATCAATGCTAGTTATCCAAAGATTTCTCCCTTTTAAATATTTATTGTTCATCCATTTCGCCTAAAGAGATTTACCTTGCAAATAAACGCACAACAATTTAAGGAGCATGGCCTCTTGCATTTTGATAATGGTCTTTAACCCCATTCCACCATTTTTTTAGGCTGGCAAAGAAATTTCCATGATATCTTGTGATGTTTGTTCTTTTATATGAATTTGGCGCAAATGGACTCAATTTTATTGATGCTATATATTGGTAGTTGGCATGTTTGAATCTAGAAATATATGATAAGAAAAATGAAAGAGTTGACTAATTTAATTATGCCTGTGTAGAGAGAAATTTATTGCTCCAACAATTAAGTTTATTCTTAATGATGCCAATAATATGATTTGTATCTCTAACAAAGAATTTTTCTGTTGGACACGGGAAGACCCAAATATACGGGTATTAATTTGACATAAAAATTATAAAGAAGGGACATATATTTCACCATTTTAATATGCGTTTATTAGTAAAAATATGTATATTAATTTGAAATAAAAATGATAAACGAATAAATATTGCTTTATTATTGCATTTATTATTAAAATATATAAACTAATTTAACACTAAAATGATAAATGAGAAAATGTATCATTTTTAAACTGGTTTTAGAATGTTACAAATTTTCAAGAATTAGTAATGAATTTTTATTAAAGAGCATTTTATATTTAAAAGAAGAAAATCATGCTTTTCTATTTAGAAGCGGAATACCCTCATTTGAAGTTTTTAACGTTACCAAGTTTCCCTTTAAACTAAAATCAAACCAAAAGGCTTAATTAGTCATTTAGATATATCATACTTGTATCCTTTTTGTTGTAATGAATGCGTTGATTATTTATTTATTAAACTTAATGAATGCATTTCTCATGTGGTCCACTATTACTGTTAATTTATTGTATATACAATTTATTAGTAATATATAAATATATGTATTAATTTGACATAAAAATAACAAATGTGAGGAATATATCAGGTAATTCGAAAAGCTAAAACAACCATGTTAACATGACTGTTTCAAATCACTTTGTAACCATTTTAATATTTTACTTGTTAGTAAAAACAACTTTAATATTGCATTTATTAGTGACGTATATGCATTAATTTGACATAAAAATAAATAAATAAGATAAATATATTTCACCATTTTGATATTACATTCATTAGTAAAATGTATATGTATATAGTAATTTGACATAAAAAGACAAATGAGATAAGTATATTAGTAAAAACGAAAACTGAAACAACCTTATTAACATGGTTTTTTTAAAATCACTATCTCACCACCTTAATATTACATTTATTAGTAAAATACATACTAATTTGACATATAAATGATAAATATGAAAAATATATCAGTTTTAAAAGTTGTTTTAGTATTTAAAAATGAGCGATTTAGCGATAGTATCAAAGACCAATTTGTATATGCAAATTGTCCAATGAATATTTTAGCCAGGTAATAATCGTTGTTTCGGATTAGTTGGTATAATGTGCTAACAAAGGTGTAAGTTGAAAACTTTATGTGTTATTTGTATTATAATATGATTGATTGTCTATATGTATATTGGTTCTTTGTGATATATAATAGGAATACCCTCATTTGAAGCTTTGAAGTTATCAAATTGCCCTTTAAACTAAAATAAAACCAAAGTGCTAAATTAGTCATTCAGATATATCATATTTATGTCCTGTTATTTTTACAGTGAATGCATAGTTTATTTAGTTATTTAATTGAAACTTGAAAGCGTAAAAATTTTTGTCTGATCCTAAATTTCCAAAATTATTCTAACATATCCTTACCTTTTTATATTACTTAAAATTAGGATATGGCATTTAAACATATTCACAACTTCAAACTGAATTTCTACATAATTGAATACATCTTGATATAACTTTAAAACATGGTATAATAAATAGAAATCTCTTATATTATCTTTCTTTATTAATTTATAATAAAAATAAAAATTAAGGCAAGCAATAATGTAATTAGATATTGCAATTTGAAAATAAAAATTCAAAATAATTACATGCAATCTTAACATAAGAATATAACTAAAGATTCGTATATAGAATTCGCGCAAAAACCTTATATCGTTATCACGCGTAGGTGCATGCCGACTCGTTTATTTTTTAAATACTGTGTAGCCTTATGCCAAATCTTTCTCCCATACACAAAATTTCCAACATTTCCCGATTCGACATGGTTTTTTACTCTCAATCAATGTAAAAATTGGCATCAAAATCTAGTTCAGGTGACCGTGTCCCTATAATTTAGCTACTTACTATTGTGTTATTTAATTACTTCTAACTTAGGAGTTCAGTTTTGTAGATTATCAAGTTAGGGTTTTGCGAGTATTCGATATTGAGGTTTATTATTTTTTTAGTCAGGGGTTTTAAAATAATCAAGAGATATTAACCTAGAATGCTCATAGGATTTTTTGGTTTACTGCACAAACCTTCTATATGATATTATATTGTCAACTCGTTCGAGAATACAATATGAAATCTGAATATGTAGTAGTTGGAAATGATAACATATTAAATTGTTCTACGAACTATATAAACAACCGACTTTAGAAAATCATTTTCATCATATGTATAGACATCAAAAAAGAAGAAAAACATGGGATGCAATAAGCATAAGCTCGTAAACATTAAGAATAAAACGTTAATTTTTGAAATATTCATGGATATTAATCTGTTGAATTTATTAATAGTAACATTATCTATTGGAATATACTTGTTATACTAAATCTAGTATGAGTTTAATGTGGTATGCGATAATGTTGTTGCTTGTACATGATCCTTACAGTAAATTTTAATTAGTTGTGATGAAAAATCCGTGGCTAACCAGATTGTTCTAAGATTGAAGGTTTTAAAAGTCCATTTTTTCAACCATTTTATTCTTCACAGGAAAATAGTGTTAAGGACAAAATGAACAAAAAATTATTCCATAAGGACAATAGGCTAAAATTTTGTTTATAAGGACAAATTTTAGTGTAAAGAGATGAATTATAGTAGGCCCCTAAATTCCTCCCTTTACACTAAAATTTGTCCTTATGGATAAAATTTTAGCCCTTTGTCCTTATGGAACAATTTTTTGTTCATTTTGTCCTTGAGGCTAAAAATCCCTTTTATTCCTTCCATCCTTGAGAAAGAAGAAAGGTTCATTCTTAGATCACGTAAAGTAGTAAATAAGTAACATAAGGAACTGATTATATGATTTGGTTCATAATTGTTCAAAGATAAATTTGTAACGTAACAAAATTACTGCTTGCTTTAGTTCTTGATTGAATTCATCAAAGATGAGAAGATTTGGCCAATGAATTATACATTGCATTATAGTTTTTTTTAATTACTGATCTTTTTTCTCATTAATTAATATATGTCATGTCATCACAAGCATTTGCTCTAACAGTATCATTATCCCTTTGGGTGGAAGAGGTAAAGTCATTGAGTCTATTGTATTATGTTATAAAGATTTTCTAGCACGTGTAATGCAGGTGCATATAAAATCCTTCATTAAATTATTAAATTTTAATTTCTTTGTAGTTCAATGAGAATAACTAAAAACATAAAGAAAATGTGTAATTTTTTTGTTCAAATAATATTTAAACTTGCAACCATGTTTATGTCTGAAATTTCTATTGGGACATTTTTTTTATTTTCGTTCATGGTGGAATTTGAACTTCTGATCTTCTGTTTATACAAAAGGAAAATTTAGTAACTTTTTGGCCGGACCAAAAAGTTGCACTTTCAAGCCAATTATGCATAAGATTTAAAATAAATGTTTGTGTTCAAAGATTAAATCGTTTGTGCTTTCACATAGTTCATTTCTTTTACCATTGACCACCAATATTTCCATAATTGCCAAAAGGGTTTTTAGGCACAAGGACAAAATTAAAGAAAATTTTTAGTCACAAGGACAAGAGGCCAAAAATTTAGCCATAGGGACACTTTTTAGTGTAAATCAAGGAATTTATGGATCCAATATCATTTTCTATTTTACACTAAAAAGTGTTCTTATGGCTAAATTTTTGGCCTTTTGTCCTTATGCCTAAATTTTTCTTTAATTTTGTCCTACACTATTTTCCTGATTGCCAAATCATATGTTACACAGTACTTCTAACGATATGATCAAATTGTCATATTATTACCTAAACATTTAAATTCAGCCTTTCACCAGGACATGTGTTCTAGTTGCATGATTCTCGGCTTCAAGTTAAATTTATGAAACGACCGTTTTCATCCTATAAATATCTATTTCAAAAGGTTTATTTTCAAAATGCTACTTTGGCATAGTTTGACTTTCATTTTTAGTCTTTTTTTTGGAAATGTCAACTCTAGTGCTATGTGCTACCACATGTGTTATACTAGGAGATCAACCCTTACGCCTAGGGCATTTGGTCTAGTGGTATGATTCTCGCTTCGGGTGCGAGAGGTCCCGAGTTCGATTCTCGGAATGCCCCTTTTTGTTATACATAATTTTAGTATGCTTGTTTTGAAGATAATATAAAGCAAGAGGTCCCGAGTTCGATTCTTGGAATGCCCCTCTCTGTTACGTATAATTTTATATACGCTTGTTTTGGAGATGATGTAAAGCAAGAGGTCCCGAGTTTGATTCTTGAAATCCCCTCTTTATTATTATGAATAATTTTAGTGAAAATTAGGGAGGCATCCCTATTATACTTTCATATTGTAAAGTCAGTCCCTGTCAAAGTTCCATTATAAATTCGGTCTCTATTTTCCAGAAACAAAGAAAATTATTATTCATATGTCAACAACTTTCGCTGGTAAGGTTTCATTATAAATCTTCCCCCTATTTTCCAGGAACAAAGGAAAAATTATTGTCGAAATGTCAACAATTTTTATGAATAATTGCTGATATGTCAGCAATATTTATACAGTGTATAGAAAAGTGAAAAATTATTGCTGAAATGTCAGCAACTTTTGTAAATAATTGCTGATATATCAGCAACTTTTATACCGTGTACAGAAAAGTTGCTGAAATGTCAACAACTTTTATGAAATGTTGTTGATATGCTACAACAATCGAGGATAAAAAAACAGGGACCTAATTTATGTTGAAATTTAGTGAAGGACTTTTCATGTATTTTAAACCTTAATAAGAACCTATGCCAACAGTACCCATAATTTTAAGTATGCTTGTTTTGAAGATGATATTTTCAACCCTTCGCTTAGTTTGACTTCTATGTTTGATTCCCATGACGTGTACTTATAGATCAACCCCTCTCATCACGGGCATTTGGTCTTGTGGCATGATCCCCCCTTGGGGCCTTTCTACAAGATTTTATGTCAAATGTAGGCTTGTATTAAAGACAATGTTTTTTAAAGACTCCGCATAGGTGAACCTTTTGTTATGTGTTGTCGCGAGAGCTATTCTTACATATCTTCCCTTCTAGTAGGAGAGGTTCAAAGGTTGATGCTTAGGATTCCTATACTTATCATGTACCATTTTAATATTTAATAAATCTTGTTACAGAAAAGTTGCTGATATGTCAACAACTTTTATGAAATGTTGTTGATACGCTACAACAATCGAGGATAAAAAAATAGGAACCTAATTTACGCTGAAATTTAGTGAAGGACTTTTCATGTATTTTAAACCTTAATAAGAACCTATGCCAAAAGTACCCATAATTTTAAGTATGCTTGTTTTGAAGATTATATTTTCAACCCTTCGCTTAGTTTGACTTCCATGCTTGATTCCCATGACGTGTACTTATAGATCAGCCCTTCTCATCATGGGCATTTGGTGTTGTGGCATGATCCACCCTTGGGGCCTTTCTACAATATTTTATGGCAAATGTAGGCTTGTATTAAAGATAATGTTTTTTAAAGACTCCGCATAGGTGAACTTTTTGATATGTGTTGTCGCGAGAGCTATTCTTACATATCTTCCCTTATAGTAGGAGAGGTTCAAAGGTTGATGCTTAGGATTCCTATACTTATCATGTACCATTTTAATATTTAATAAATCTTGTTTTCAAGATGGTGCCTTGTCGCTACATAATCTCATATACTTTGAGATTCAATACTTACAAAGGACAATTTGGTTTAGTGGTATGATCATTTCTCTATACATGTAAGGTCTTGAATTTGATTTACGGATATACCTTCTAATATTCTAAGTTTTTGTTTCAAAAGTAAGATTTTCTTATAGATGATATATTTCAAGATTTTGCATAATTTTAATTCAATGGTTGGTCACCCTTTTCTTGGAATGCGAAATCTATATTTTCCAAGTTTAATTTTTGGAATTCCCCTTTTTATATTATATTGTTCATAACTATTCTTCTTTCAAGGCGATGCCTTGTTGCTACATAAATACGTATACTTGTATGTTTCATGTAACTCATATAATTTATCATAAGTGATCATTTTTTATTTTCTTTTTTGTAGCACAATCCCAAGTTGTTTATTTTCTTGTAACTCAAATCAGGGGTACATATGTTAGTCACATAATATTTGTCGAATTCAGAGCATATTTCAAGTGAATATCATACAAAATCATCGCAAGCTAACATACCTCTGGTAAGTTGTGCTTCTAGCCCTTTCTTTGAATGATGCTTTAATTACATCTCTGTTTGGTTTTTTGCATATATTTGAACAAATGTGTAATTATTTATATCTTGATAATCTTCTATCTTGAAATGATACATTCAAACCTTTTTTGGGCATGCATTCTGTACTTATGATGTCATCAAAACAGTTTAATCATACTTAAAAGAAACTTAATTTCATTGAAGAATCAAAGTGATTTGAAGTTTTAAAGTAAAAGAAGATCGTGTAATTTTATTTTTCTATGAAAACCTATAGCTATTACTATAAGTTTTCCCCTCATGTAAAAGTAGGGAACAATGTGCAAGGATCATATATTTTAGTCGAACCCTTCCTATCTTTTGTGATAAATACTTACTGTCTCTTTATAAATTTATAAACATAATTAGTCATAGGAAGAAACAAGAATTTGATTCATTTTTAAAATTTGATTCAGAATATCAACTTGATTAAAATCATTTAAGCCAATATCCTATGATCTTGTCTTATGTTATTAGACTCTACTTGTACCGCACCTAAGTGTAAGGCTTTATCCTATGTTTAGTGTCGGTAGTTTTACTATTGCTAGATGCTCTGATTGACATAAGAGTTTCTTGTTGTAGATAATTTGTATATTTGTGTTTGTATAGTTTCATTGTAGTGAGGTGAGAAATTTACTGTTAGATAGTTGTGTTTGGTTTGAAATTGTTGGAACTATGTGTGTGGTTCTTACAAACATATTTGCATCATGTGTGTTATGTTATAGTATTCTTAGCTTCTGTTCTTGAGATAAGACTCTTGATTATCTTTTCAAGTACAAGAGAAATGTTCTTCCATTCTTAATATATAATATTCGATAAAGAGAAGGTTAATTAATATTAGAATAAAGAAGAAGGTGTGTAAGTATCTGAGATGTAAAAACATCCGAGTTGGATGCGAGTTTGCTAATCTATCCGCATATTTGTATGTTGTAACTTGTAAATCTTGATCGTTATTTGTTGGCTTTCACATGAATACATAAACTTTTTAAAAAAATGGCTTTAAGCATGGACTTCATAATAAAGAATTAATCGTGGTTTAACATTCTCCGGCTGGCATGTTGGAAATTCGGCAATTCCATCCCGGTTCACGTGTTGGCCTCATTGAAATATGTGAAAATAATAATTTCTATCTAGGTTAATTTCATTGAAAAATATGTGGAAACTATAATTTCATTGATGGACCTAGGAAGAAGCTAGGGTACACATAGAAAATGAGAAAAAAGAAAGCATTCTTTTGTTTTGGCGGTTATTTGGACTGGGTTGTACGAATTCAATAAAAATGAAATTATTTTGGTTTAATTGATGGGAGCCAAACTGGTTTACATTTAGTAACCATTCAGGATAACTTTGAATTAATTACATTTGATAGATCAACCGGCTATACAGGTTTAAATTGTCTAATTTAAGTTTATTTAAATAAATTTGATTTATGTAATTTTTTTATTTGGACCTATTGACCAACAACCAAATTTAATGACATTCACAAATTTAGATCAGATGCAACATTATGCTTTCCATCAAGTTATACTCTAACATAAGATGAAGGCTACGATGGCCATAATTCATATGATTTAGAAAAAAGAATAGGATTTTGGTATTAAAATTTATATGTTTTGTATCTTCTATGTAATTTGCTATAATTTAATATTTGTATTGCAACATATTTAGAAAATAAAAGTACTGAAATTCTAAAATAGGAATCAAAATGAATTTTCGAAAATTTCGAAATAGTACCGAAAATTTGGAATTTTACTATGAAGGAAAAGGGAAACAAAATTTTGAATCTTTGAATTAATAGTCCATTCTTATAGATTAAATGTATGCTTTATAATTTTTAATTATCATAATACATTGTAACTTTATATTCTTTATTTCCACGAGCTTTAATATAGTTTAGACACATTATCACATTATGGTTGCATGTATTTTCTCATACATATATGCATCAAATCCATTTGTGTAAATGTTGGTGTAAATGTTGATTCAGCTATATCATCTGGTCATTTTTTGCATTTATGTAATGGGTTCAAAAACTTCTTTAGTTGTATGAAGCAGGAAATCAATACTTGTAAATAGCTTGTAAAGACAATTTATAATCTTATAAGCTAATGGTAGTTTAATTACAGTTCCTAAATAGTCATTTGACGCCAAACATACTAATATGAAAGTAATTTAAATGATAGGAAAACAATATAAATTGCACTTGAAGTGTTATGGCCTATATATGGCAGTTTAAACTAGATACACACAAATTCACTATATCTTATTATGGCATAAATTATGTTGCACTTACACTTAAATATAAAATTGGCTACTGTTAACATGCTACACTTATCTTATTTTAACAAACATGGTTAATTTTGAGAAAAGATGATTTAACTGTCCAATGCAGGTTATAGCATTATCCTCCTGACAAAATGGCCTGTTCTCATATGAATAATGCCATTTGAAATTTATCACCTTTATTTTTTGTTGCATTCCTTCTTAATCTCCTTAAAATCATTCAATTTGCGAAAATTTCTAGCTATCCCTTTAATCTAAAAAATTTAGTAGAGAAATGGAACAAATGCAAACTTCGCCAATTATGTCCAACATAGTTCTTTATTTTCCTTCATTTTTTGAACTGTTCAAAACCATTCAATTTGTGAAGTCAATTTAAAACCACTACTCTTTGACGGTCTAACCACCCTTTATTTTTTTAGTCTATTAGTAAGCAGCATAGATGCCAGAAAATGAGCAACCAACACCCATACTGATTGCAGCGTGAAGATATGTTTTAGTAGGCTATAATGATGAGGCAACAATTATAGTTACTCGTAAGTATGAATCATACATATCCATGCATTGAAATGAAGTATGTACCACCATTTGAGTACCCAAATTTCAAAGAAAAAGAAAACACCCACACACACACAGAGGGAGGGATTCGTGCATGTATTTTGGGATCCTGAGAGTATGTTGAAGTACGGCCTTGGAGTGTGAGGGGGAAATTGGGTTTGACTAAGAGGTATTTAGTCTTCTCCTTCATTTATTTTCTTTTTAGTGAAAATGTATGTTTCCTATTTTTTATGCAGCAAAATAAAAAAATTATTTAGAAATTTCAGTAAGGAATCTTGACTTGAAATGCCAATCATTCTTTTAATCTAGGAAGAAAGGACTTTGAGTTCATGAAAAGAAGCCTTTATCAAAAGTTAATTTTTTCATCCTATATTAGTCAAAGTGTAATATAAAATACATGGTTGAATAAGTCAAGGGTCTCTCTTTCACTTAATCTTTTACTTGCATCCCATAATTATTTATTTCTACCTTGACATATCTCTTATATCCTATGATTTTCTATTTTTGCCTTAAAATGAAGTATATGTAGCCAAATTGTGTACTGTAGTCTGCCATTTTTTTTGAGCGCTTTAGTATATTTTGAGAAGGAAAAAATCAACTCCAAAACAAATAAAAACATCAAGTAATTATAACAACCCTGATTTTTGGAACCAAATTAAAATTTATTTTTAATTGATTTTTATTGTTAAAATAATTTATTTTAATAAATAACGACTTGAAATTTATTTAAAAACTAAGTTAGAATGTATGAATTTTAAATATAATTAAAACAAACTCATTGTGATGCGGTAGTTTGAAATTTTGGTTTTGAACTTTAATTGAATATATAAAATGCAAAATAAATGAGATTTCAGTAAAACAAGAAACATTAGAATCTATTTAATTATATCTTTCTAACGATTGTGAAAATTTTAAATTTCATATTATAAATTGTTAGTTATGTTCAAAATAAAATTTAAAAATAGCTGCTATGGAATTTATTTATATTTTAATATTATTAAAGCCCTTAAAAATAACAATTTTGCAAACGACCTCCATTTTCAACAAAACCAATTTTATTGAATCCAGAATGTCAAATTATTGTCAGTTTTAAAATTTCAAGTCAATTGGAATTCATATGTAAGCGTGATAAATTTAAATGCATGTTCAGTTTTAGTTGTAAATTTAATAAGCTAGAAATAGGGTCATTTTTTAAATTGTCTCCAAATTGAACGAAATTAGTTTTGTTAGAACCGTATTTGTGAAACATAGCGAGATTCTAAATTTCGTAATTTTTGGAGTCAGTATGTGGTTGTGGCAAATTAAAATGTACGTTGAAATTCAATTTTGAACGTTATGTTGATTTATATTTTAATTTAGATAAAAATTGATAAAAACAGTCGAATCGGCTTACGAAACGTATCCCATTGTGTCTGGAATAGGGATATTTGGTTAGGGGCGAAAGTCATTGGGTTTCATTTGGAGTTTGTAACAACCCGAAAATCTGGGCCAGTTTAAAAATTTTATTTCGGCAATTTTAGCGGATTTTGATTATTTAAAATAGATTATTTTAAATAAAATCGACGAGAAATTTATTATGAATATAATTCCAACGTATATAGTTATATAGTTCGTCGTTAGAATATAAATAATTATATATAATTATAAAAGGAATTGAAAATGGCGCGGTAGTTCGATAATTCGATTTCAAACTTCAATTGAATGTACCGGGTGCAAAACAATCCGGATTTTAGTGAAACAAAAAAACATTAGGATCTAATTGATAATATCTTTCCAACGAATCCGAATAATCGAGATTTCATAGCGGGAATCAAAAGATATGTCCAGTTGAAAATTCTGAATAGTCGCTATGGAATTCAGGCCCTTAAAAATGGGAATTTTGCAAACGACCTCGGATTTCGATGAAACCACTTCTGTTGGGTCCGCGATGTAAAGTTATTGCTAGATTCCAAATTTCATAATTTTTCGAATCAATATGTGAGCGTGGTAAAGGAAAACGCGTTTGACCAGTTTCAGTTGATTTTAATCGACTGAAAAATAGCCATTTTTCAAACGGCCTCAGAATTCGATGAAATTAGTTTTGTTAGGACCGTATCATCAAAAAAAAAAGTCAAAAATAATTTTTCTGTAATTTTCTGAGCCCGTATGTGACCCCGGTGAATTTATATGTACATTTGAATTTAATATAAATTGATTTATATTTTAATTTTGAGAAAAACTAGTCGTAATAGCCGAATTGGGTTACGAAACATGTTCCATTATGTCCGGAGCAGGGGTATTTGGCTAGGGGCGACACTCGTTGGGTTTGATTTGAAGTTCATGTCGGTCAACATGTAATTTTGGAAATTAAAAGAATTAAATAAATAAAATAGATATACTATATAAATACACCGTATGATACTACGTATCTCTCCTAAAACCTAATTCGTATTTCTGAACCCGCCGCCATCAACATTTCAGCGACCACGATGCTCCAATATTGATCCTTCATTCTCTTCCAACGCTTCACAAATTAAACACTGCTTTCTAAACAAATATTGTTCAGCAACAAGAGGACTTCAAGTTTATACGGGACTGATCGATTTTAGTTCTGTAATTTGGAGGAAATCGCAACTTGAACAGGGGAACTTCGAACGGGTTTCTGGTGGGGTAGGGGCCACCAGACATGGCGTTGCTCAGGTAGAGGATGGCGGAGGAGATGGCGGTCAACGTGAGGGGGTCCGATCGACGGCTAGGGTTCCGACGGAGGCGCAGCAACCGGCTTTATGATTGGAGCATGGGTTTTCTCGTAAGGTGACCATACGAAGAACGTTTAAGTGAGTAAATTTTCATTGTTAAATTTTCAGTTTTTTTTATATAAATTAGTTTAGTTTTAAAAATATATAAAAAACAGTTTAAAATCAGTTTTAAAAATAAAAACTTATGTAAAACATTGTTTATTTTGAAAAATAAAATAGCATTTATTTTGAACAATATAAATTACAGTGATTTAAATATATAAGTTTAAAATAGAAAATAGCATGGTTTTTAGAAATAAAAATAGAATTGTTTTTGAAAATATAAAGCTTTGCAAATTAAAAGTATATTTTATTTATTTATAAGTAGCATGATTTAAAATAAATAAATAAATAAATAAGTTTGTTTGAAATGTTGTTTTGAATAAAAGAAAAAGAAAAAAAAGGATAAATAGCATAAAATGAAAATTGAATTTTTAATATGGTAGAAGATGGTTTTTATGCTAAAAGATTTGATCTTTATGTGTGAAAAGAATTGAACATCGAAGTAAAAATGTGATTTTTATATATTGAACATCGAAGTAAAAATGTGATTTTTATATATTGAACATCGAAGTAAAAATGTGATTTTTATATATTGAACATCGAAGTAAAAATGTGATTTTTATATATTGAACATCGAAGTAAAAATGTGATTTTTATATATTGAACATCGAAGTAAAAATACGATTTTTATATATTGAATAGCGAAGTAAAAATTCGATTTTTCTATATTGAATAACAAAGTAAAAATGTGATTTTTATATATGTAGTGGCTACGGGCAACGAAGATGACAAAAAGGCGAGGACGACAAAGATCTCTAAATAGGAGTGTCGTGAAGTGGGGATAGCTTTCGGTGAGAATTTCTCACCTTTCAATTTCTTTTCTAGTTATATATATATACTAGGATGCAGACGGTGCTTAGTAGCACCCGACACAATCGTCCACAGACCATGGACTTGTTTGTTTGGTTGCATAAATTAATTTGATGACTTGATTTGAATTGGTTGTTTGGGTGAATTTGATTGGGGTGTGAATGGCGTGGGCCTTCACTAGACCGGGGATAAGGCTAGGCCTTGTCCCGTTTCTAGTATCGTGCCGTTATGCCGCCGAAATTTTCTAAAATATGTTAGAAAAATAAAAATATCATTTTATTTAAAGAATGAACTGAATAGAAATTCATATGTTAAAATAAAAGGTAGTATCGTTAAAAATATAATTTTTAACGTGAATATGAATATAGTGAAAGTGAATAAAATAAAATATTCATTTACAAACCGGACGGTTTGTTTATGTACACCTATTTGAAGGACATTGATTGGGACGATAAATTTTACACATCGCCCAACAGCACAAATAAAATATGTGTTTGATTGTTTGAAAACCCCACACGGGTGTTGGGATGAAATTTGAAGTTCACTCATCCTGATTGATTAAATATGTCGATCGATTGATTGACAGGCTGTTATAAGCGTTGAATATCTATATTTGATGCTTATACAGTGTAGTGCACTTTGGTTGATGGTTGATTATTTTTCAATGCTATTATATGTGTGTAATGTATTAAAATCCATATAATTAACATTATATGGTGATTGATTGGGCCTCATTCCAATTTAGAAAATAAAGAATAATATATAATAAAGGTTCATGTGTTGACAGTACTCGTCCATTGAGATTGGTCATGTGTTGAACGAAATATTTTAGTAATAAAATTTACATCTTTATCCATATAAAATAAAGGTTCATGTGTTGACAGTACTCATCCATTGAGATTGGTCATGTGTTGAACGAAATATTTTGATAGTAACAACTATTTTTGAAAAAGAAATATTTGAAATAGAATATTTGAAAATAGAAATTTATGAAGCCGTGTTGATTAGATTGACGCCATTTTGACGTGAACGATATTTATATCGATTTTATTCATTTTGAAATGAATTGAATTGAAAACGATTTCGAAATGAATTGAATTGAAAACGATTTCGAAATGAATTGAATCGAAAACGATTTCAAAATGAAATGAATTGAAAACGATTTCGAAATGAAATGAATTGAAAACGATTTCGAAATGAAATGAATTGAAAATGATTTCGAAATGAATTGAAAACGAATTCAAATTGAATTGAAAGCAAATTGAAATGAATTCAAATTGAATTGAAATTTGAATTGAATAGAAACGAATTTTAAAACGAATTTATAAAGAAGAATTCAATTTTGATTTGAATTGAAATGGAAGTTGAAATTGCTTTTGAAACGAATTTTAAAACTAATTATATAATTCGTTTTAAATAGAAATCGACGAAATATATATTATATATATTATATATATAATATAATGGCCTGAATAGAACGCGCCGCGCCACGGCAGTTCGTGAATTTCGACCATTTATTTCAAACGGACATTACGGGAGATCCGACCGTCGGATTCTCCTAAAACCGGAACCGTTGGGTTCGTATCGAAAAGAGCTTTCTAACGAATATTAGAAATTAGAAATCTAACGGTTGGATTTGGAGATACGTCCAAATCAAATTCGAAAAAGGTCGCTGTAAGTGCAGTTCGATGGCCGTTGAAGGAAATCGACTGTACGGGCCTTGATAAAATTATTAAAAATAGTAATAATTTGTGTAAAATCATAAGAAATGATTTGTGAAGATTTGGGATGAAAAACTCCATATTTGAAAAGATGAAAATAGATTTTTATCGAAATGAACTAGTTTTGAACTAGGAATATAATTCTATTTATTTCTAAATAAATAAATTGAATTTGAAAAGGGTTTTAAAAATAACCAGAATTTCCAATGATTGCATTGGAGTGGATTTGAATCGAAATTGTCTTCGGAATATTTCGATGTTGGAATTCGTGATTATACAGATGTTGTTATGGAAATTTGAAAGATATATTTATATCGTTATTTCCAATATGACATTTGTTAATCGTAGAATTTGATATTGAATATAAGCCGATATATTTTCTATTCAGAGCCTTATATTGAATATCAAATGTGATTTGGGTTTGTCGTGAATGGTGTCTTCACTAACACTGTTCTTGAACCCAGTTGAGAAAAGATTAAATCTTTTTATTTAGATTTAATGAGGTGTACCAATTAAATGATATTTAATTGGAATTGAATTGGTATTGATTTTTGGGTTTATCGTGAACAGTGTTTTAAATAACACTTGTTCTTTAACCCGATAATTAATGGAATGTGATTTTGGGTTTATCTTGAACCGTGTTTTAAATGACACTGATTCTTTAACCCAGTCGAAGATTAAAACTAAGTGGAGTTTTAATGAATCTTTAATTGGATTGAAATGATCGAAAATGGAGTATCACTAGTTTTGCTCCAGGCGATAGTTAAATCTTTAATTAGATTTGAACGTGAAATGGTAATTGAATTTACCGATAACACTGTGGTGTTAGATATGAAGTATTACCAGTTTTACTTCATGGGATGAATAGGTTGGGATGGGGAAATTAAAACAAATGATTACTTCGGTAAGGTTCGCTAATCCCGACTAGTTTGAATTGAGATTCAAAAATAGAATAAAGAATAAATTCAAGGAATTTATCTTGGATAAAATTAATGGGAACCTTTCCCTATGAATGTGAAATTTAGAAACTAACTGTCGGTTAGCCAAGCAGAATGGTTTTCTGGATATTGATCTGATGTTGGTTTCGGCCTTCGGGGTTAATATTTGGGAAATTATTCTCTTGATTAATTTACGGTTAGTGTCTGATGAATTGGAATGAGGCGTATGTTGTGTTTGTGTAACACTTATTTAAAATATACGTGAGTTATTCGGAAAGACCGGGTTTATCCCATTCTGAATAACTGATACGACGATAAGTCGAAGATGAAGACGATGGTCGAAGACCGGAGGTCTTCACGTCGTTTGGGTGATTACTGATGATCTTGATTGGGCTGTACACCCAAGAAGATGGAAACAGTTGGTGATCGTCCAGACGTACTTGGAGATCGATGGATATGCGAGGTACTAGGTGCCTCCGGTTTCGTTCAGACCCAGAACGGACTTGTAAATGGACTGTGTGTCTGACATTGGATTTTAGTCCGTGTGATTGATCTCTATTAAATATATATCTGTTTGGCGGCGGAGAATTTATTCTCTTGCTTAACGCCCTTCTCTGAGACGTACGAGCTCAGGGGTTATATATTGATGGATATCAATCGCATGGAGTGAATTGCCTGTGTGGCATGCCTAAGTGGCAAATGATCAAGGCTTCTGTTGAAAAGCAAAGTCTTGTGGTTGATGATCGAAGCACGGCCTTTGTGGCGTAGCTTTGTGTAACGTTTACTTCGCGAGTTTCACACCCGGTATGAACCAAAAACGGGAGACGGACCTCAGGGAGGGCCTACGTTTCCTCCTAGCTAAAAGTGGCGTCAGTGGTTTTACACGCCCTGACGAGTTTGACTTATGTGGTTGTTGCTGTTGCGAGGCGCCTCGGATTGATCGGTCGTTCTCGAACCGATGGAGTCATTTAGTTGGCTCGCTTACGCCCCAAAGGGCGGCGAAACGTAGTGCTCAGGTATAATAATCCACATCGGTGGACCGGCCCTGACGATCCAAGGGTCGATGCGTTCTGATCCTGAGACTCGGGCTAGGCAGTCTCGAATCAGTGAGGATCTTGCCCCTAGCCTCGGTTCATACCATAAATGATAACCCAACTTCCAATACGACGTCTTGCGGTTTTGATTGTAAACTTATATATGGCGACATAGTGTTATGGGGCATTCATGCCGCCTATGATTGATACTTATGATTTGAAGTTGTTTTATACACTTGGCACTTATAATAGTATCAAACGATTTGTTTTAAACGTATCAAGCATTCTTTGGCTGTTATAAGGGAAAACCCTATCTTTGGTTGCGTTGCATTGTGTGATGGGACCTGGGTCTTATAACAGCTTCATTTTTCTTTATTTAGCATTGCGCTGTTTGTTTTATGCACTGGTATTCTTGGGAGGAAACCCGTTCCGTGTTATACGGCGTGGTCCCTTGATTTACCTAACTTTAAAATAAAGATTAACTGTTTTAGTTCTCACACCAGTCACATGACTGACCTGGAGTTTATTGTTTTAACCTAAACTCTGGGTGCCCTTATTTTGACACGGACAGCTAGTAGTTTTGGTTTTTGCAGATTTATATTCACAGGATCCTGGTTTACAGCTGGAACGATATCCGGAAAGCTTTGTATCCGTATATCTCTTCTAGTTGTGTATTGTATTTTTTTCCGCTGCGATGTATTTAAATGTAATTTAAATCTCTGATATTTCTGTGTAATATTTATTCATTTATACTCTGTATATTCTTGTAATCTGATGCACTGTTGTAATATACAATGAAATGTTCTTTTGTATGCATTCTGATTTGTCGTGTTCTCAAACGAAAGGGCGTTTCGAACGGTCTGGGTCGGTTTAGCGACTGGTTCGGACCGAGCGAAATGCCTGCTCGTCACAGAGTTCGTACGCGAAAACTTCATAATTAAGAGATTTTAAAATTAGAAAATTAATGAAATGAAAAGGGTATATATATAAACTTAGCAAAACCATAATCTTCCTTTATCACTTCTGTGCGCCGCTAACCCCAAATTGAACGAACCTTAATCTTCAAATCTTCTTCCCGTTAAAAATCCCAATCCATTCATTAATTTAGAAACTTTTCAACTTGTAAATCCTAGACTACTCGAGTTCCATGCAACCAACGCCCACGACCTGAATTGGTGTATCAATTTGGTTGAATTCCTGGAAGGAATAATGACCGTTCAAACGGGTTTTAAGAGCCAAATGGGGTGCGAGCTTGCCGGAATTCAGGGCGTTGGAGGGCGACGTTGGTAGCTTCATGGTGGTGGGTGGCGATTGTGTCCAAATCGAGCACGGAGGGCGCGAGCATGAACCCTAATGGCCGAGGTTTGGGTTCAGCGGGTTCAGGAAAAACGTGAAGAATGATTAGCAAGGGAGAAATGTAATTAAGAATTATAATAAGCTTAATTATATATATTTTTGTAATTAATGTAATTAAATGTATAAACTGTCATATTTTGTTCAAACGGACACATAATCGAGCAAATTTGTAATGTCCCGTAATTTTCACAATATAATAATTAATTTATTTAATTATTTAAATAGTGAATTTGAAATTTAAATGGTTGTTGAATTAAATTATATTGAATATTTAATTAATATAATAATTAAATAATATATTTAATTCTGAAATAATCGGAATTAACAAAATTCACAATACTGTGTGAATTGGACCATTTAAAATATATAATTCAGTTTAGAGTGGAATTATATTAACGAATATATTATATAAACGAAGTTGAACGTATAATTATATTATAATTAAAATCGAGCTCGAAATGGCGCGGCAGTTTGTTATTTGGCGATTTGAACTTCAAATGGATATACAAAATCCGTTTTAAGCCGGATTTCTGTGAAACAAGAAAGTTCAAAGCTGGTGAAGTATATCTTTCTAATGGAAGAGAAAAATCGGGATTTCATTATGTAGATTTTTATTTATGTCCAAATCAAATTTTAGAAAAGTCGCTATGGAATTCATATATAATTTATAACGATATATAAAAGGAATTTCATTATAAATCAAATATCGATTTAATCAGGATTTTAAATATCAAGTTAGAAATTCATATAGGATTATTCTGGAGCTATATGATATTCTAGTGTGAATATATACGATAATATTAAATTATTTTTAAATATATTTATATTTAAAATAGGGGTTATTTAGAGCTTTAAAAATAGCCACTTTTGCAAACGACCTCCGTTTTCGACGAAACTAATTTTGTTGGATCCGTAATATTAAATTATTGTTAGATCAATTTCCGTGATTTTTGGAGTTAGTGTGTGGCCGTGCCGATTTTTAATGTGAAAAACAATCGATATTTTGATGGTTAAAAATACGTTGTATGAGCAAACGGAGTCGGAATTCGACAAAACTAGTTTCGTTGGGTCCGTAATGTCAAACTCTAGTTGTGTGTCATTTTCATGATTTTTGGGTGTGTTATATGATCATAGAAATTTTTAGATGATAAATATAAGAAACGGTACTAAATAAATGAATATAAAATTAATATAATTGTCCTATAAATAAGCCAAACTCCCTTCTAAACCTAGAATGATTTTTCTCTTAGTCAACATGAAAAAGGCGCCTTCGTTCTTCTACAAAACATGAAAAATCCTCTTTCAAAAATCAAGATAAATTCATTTAAAAATTCTAAAATCCTAATACATATTGCTATGATGTCGTGGGATGATGCTCGTCGACCTGGTGTAATTCTTAGTGGAGTTTGAACTAATTCCGTTCACTGGTTTTGTACTGTAGTGAGTTAGGGTTCGCGTATGCTTGTAAGGGAGGCAGAAATTCATGGATTTGTTATTAGTTTTGGATTCGCGAGTTCGAGTGGATCTCGCGTACACGATTTGGACGTATTTGGGACCAAAGGATGAGATGCGATATGCTGAAGTGCCGTCAGAAGCTATGAAGCGCGACTCCAATGGTGATGTCGAGTTGTATGTTTTTTGGGTCAATAGATAGAGGATTTGAAGAGATGATTTGTTGTGATTTTTGTTTTGAATATCGTGAAGAAATTAGTGAGTTTTTGAGGTAGATGCATGAAGTTTTAGGTCAATGGCTGTAGTGTTGCGTGAGGGGAGGTCTGGATAACGCGATGGCCTTGGTGATGTCGAGTACAACATTGGTGATATAGGGAGAAAGAGGATTTGATGAGAAGTTTAACGGTGGTTTCGGTTTGGTGTTTAGTAGCATGGAGTAGAAGAATGGATCGAAGGAAGGAACGAAATGGCCGGTTGACTTTTGGAGCAGATATCGGTTTGGGGAAGATGGAATGAGGGCAGGTGGTTTTCACATGAAGGGTTGGGCCTAATCAAAGGGTAAAAGCCCGTATTAGAATTTAAATTAAGTTTAAATTCAAATAAATGAATGTATTAACTTTAATTTATCGTATCTTATCCATACATTAACCAAATTCAGAAAAATAAGATCCGTTGGGATCGTACGGACGACGGCTACGCAATGGTACTGACTGGGAGTGAATCAGAGCTCGTTACAATATATAGAAAAATAAATTGTCTGATTCGAATTAACAAAAGTTTACCGTTATTTAACGAGGAACTGCCAATGTGAGTAAAACTCACCAACTCTACCAGTTCATATTTTTATAATGTATATTTAGAACTGTTAAATGATGACTGATTGCTGCGTGTTGACTGTTTGAATGAACTGCTGATATATTAAATTATAGATAACGATATATATATAAATCGTTAATCAAATATTGATTCTGTTTAGCAGAATATTTCATGTTGAAATGAAATTGATGTGAATTATATTGTGTAACATCTGTGGATGCAGGGAGACAGGTCGGAGGAATCCAACTGGATTCCTCAACATTTATTTTGCTGTTTTTCATATATTGTGTTATATGATGTGATATGAAATCTATTGCTGATTTTGTATGTTTGAATGATACCGATTATTGTTATATGGTACGTTAAATATCATGAGGAATACTGGAATGTTAAAAAGGAAATTTTCAATGTTATATTGAAAAAGAAATATTTATAAAATCGAAGAATTTTATAAAATAAAATGATTATAAAATCAAAGGATTTTATAAGAGGAATATTTATTTGTAAAACAAATATAAAGGGAAATATTTGTGAAACAAATATAAAGGGAAATATTTGTAAAACAAATATAAAGGGAAATATTTGTAAACAAATAGAAAGAGGAAATATTTGTAAAACAAATAGAAATAAGAAATATTTATTTGTTAAATAAATAGAATTGAAAAAGAAATATTTATTTAGAAAATAAATAAAGATAAAAAGGGAAGTATTTGTGAAACAAATATAAAGGGAAATATTTGTGAAACAAATATAAAAGGAAATATTTGTGAAACAAATATAAAAGAAAATATTTGTAAAACAAATGTAAAAGGGAATATTTGGAAAACATTTACAAATAGAATTGAAAAGGAGATATTTGTAAAACATTTACAAATAGATTATAAAAGGAAATATTTATTTAGAAAATAAATAGAGTTATAGAAGGAAATATTTATTTAAAAAATAAATAGAGTTAAAAAAAAAATTAAATGAGATTTAAGTGTTAGGAATAAAAAGGAGATTTCGTATGAATAATTCTATAAATAGAAGTATAAATAGAATTTGGGAATGGGATACTATTTTGAAATACGAAGTCAAACTTAATGGAGCTAATCGATTAGAGTTAATCAATTGGAGTAAATCGATTAGAGTTAATCGATTAGAGTTAATTGAGTTAGAGTTAATCGAGATAGAGTTAATCGAGTTATAGTTAACCGAGTTAGAGTTAATCAGTTAGAGTTAATCGAATTAGAGTTAATCGATTAGAGGTAATCGAGTTAGAGTTAATTGAATAGAGTTAATCGAACAAGAGTTAGTCGAATATTAGTTATTCGAAGAGAGTTAATCAAATATAGTTTATTCGAAAAGGAGTTATCGAATATTAGTTATTCGAAAGGAGTTATCGAATATTAATTATTCGAAAGGAGTTATCGAATATTAGTTATTTGAATAGAGTTAAAAGGAGTTATCAAATATTAGTTATTCGAGTAAAGTTAAAAGGAGTTATCGAATATAGTTTATTCGAATAGAGTTAAAGGAGTAAATCAAATATAGTTATTCGAAAGGAGTTAATCGAATATAGTTTATTCGAAAGGAATAAATTGATAGGAGTAAATTGATAAGAATTAATTGATTAGAGTTAATCCAATAGAGTTAATCGAATAGGGTTAATCAAATAGAGTTAATCCAATAGAGTTAATCAAATATAGTTAATAGAATAGAGTTAATCAAATAGTGCTAACTGATAAGAGTAAATCGATTAGAGTTAATCGAACAATGTTAATTGAATAGAGTTAATCGAATATAGTTTATTCGAAAAGAGATCATCAAATATAGTTTATTCAAAGGAAAGAGTTATCGAATAGAGATTTATTCGAAAGAGAGTTACGTAATGAAGTTGTTAAAGATTTAAAGGTGAACTTTTTCTATTTTGAGGTTAGAAATGTTGTTCAGTTAAGGCCTGAGAGGTAGTTATACCCCAACTTGATTGGCTTCGTTTTTAACTAAGGAATAGTTAAGGTTCGATAGTGAAGGTTGGTTAAGTGAAATTAGTTAATCAGTGTAATGTTTTGATTTGGCATAACGATGTTTTATTTAAACATCTGTTTAGATCCAATGAAAGAATTTTGGAAATATTTTCCAAATAAGAAATGGAAATGTTTTCCAATGTTAATAACGTAAATTTTCTAAATTTAGAAAATAGGAAATGTTGAATATATGGAAACATGAGATGAAAAATGACCTAAAGAGATAATGTTAAATGATGATTGATCGATATAATTTCCATCTGGAAATAATATCATTGTTTGCACACGTGTTTTCCTTTAATAGTTAACTCACCGACTATCGAAGTTTTTGACCATTTTTCCGTCGTCAATATGGAGAGACCGAGATCAGATTCATTATCTGAAAACCACTCTGTATGTGCGTTAGTGTTGCGATCAAATATGATGAAGATAATTGAAGATGGAGTTATGCAAGGGCTGTCCTGTTTACAGAATAGTGCCTTCGGTTTGTCCAATCCTAGGACGACCCATATGGAAGAATGTATGACAGAGTATATTTAATAGATCGCGTAAGTTGATCTCTTCAAAAGTATTTACGTTTTCTGGCGGAGGAACTCGTTTCTCTTAGCTGTATACCCGTTGTATTTTTGGGGAAATCAATTTGTGATTTGGCAGGTATGACGATGTGACATTCAAAGTGAATAATTGGGTGATCTATCAGAGATAAGCGTGGACTTTAGCCTCACAACCGGGAAATGACAAAAACCGGGCAGGCAGCATGGCTAAGTGGTTGGCTGCCAATTAGGGTGTATTATCACCTATCTAGAGATATTCATTTCATTCTTTAATCTATTCGATGTTGTCCCATTCGGGAAACGGTTGCTGATCCCAACCGTTGGTGAAATACATTCGATACACTCAAGCGAAATGAGTGGTCGGTCATGTGTGGCCGGGTTGCAAGATGTTCTTGTTGAACCCAGTGTATTCCTCTCTAGAGGTACACTATCAGAAGGTGGTTCCATACCTTGTCATAGATGGAAATCCATTACCCAATAAGTGCTCGTGGTTTTGATTGTATACTATATATGTGGAACGTGAGATGAAAGCATTCTGCAAGATGATTCTTATATTGTGGTTGATAGAAACTATCATAATATCAAAAGAGTTTTGATATAAAAGATCATTGTTTCTTTCAAAATGATTTGAAAGTTAAATCAGATTGATTTGGATTCTCATAAGGGAAAAACCCGTTCCGTTATACGGTGTGGTCTTATGAGATATCGTTATTTTCCCAAACTGTTTTAAAGTGTTTACTCATACCAGTCCTATGACTGTCCCGGAGTTTGTTTTGTTTTGTTTTCCCTAAACTTTTGGGTGCTCAATTTTGTACAAGCAGTCAAGTAGTCGGGATTTATAGATGCACTAGAAGGAGCTGGAGCAGGAGGCTTCAGCAACATTTTATAGCTATTGTTTATTTCTGCTGTGTTGTAAGTGCCATACTCTGATAATGTTACTGTATACATATACTGAATTTCAAAGATATGTATCTATTATATATTGTTCGTTCCGCTGTGAGATTCGTGTTTACTTTGATGTTGTATGTTCTTCTTCTTCTTCTTCTTCTTCTTCTTCTATTCTAAGTTTCTATCTTATCTATTCTCACCCTCTATTATTTTTCATGGATTATCAACTGTTTTCGATGCTTGAATAGTGTCGACATAGTGTTGTATGCCGATATCCAGGATCGCAAAATCCCTGGGTCGTTACAAAATTCAGATGCGTTGCAAAACTAATGTCGTTCTAGACTATCTCTCAAGAAGACAGTGAATGGGGCCTGTGCGTGGTGAACGGAACTCCCTGTGGGAAGAACGGAAACCAGGTAATATACTAGCGATTGTCTTTCCCTTTCTTTCCGTTTTCAAGAGATTTGCCCGGTTACAGATTCGTTCAAGAGGTGCGTAGAAAGAGTTTGAATCTAGGGAGCCTGGAATCGTGGAGTAAAGATCTACACGATGAAATCAGTTTGGAAAGAAACAGAGATTGTTATGATTTTTGATTAAATTAAACATACGGTTTAATTTAATGAAAATAATCATTTCATAACGATTTCAGAACTGATCAATGTGAGAACTCTCTCACTCAAATATTTTGTACAATTATTTATTTTTATATCTGGAAACATATTAATGACCTATGTGGATTTTTATCTTTTACATGCGATATCCCTTGAGTTCAACACATGAACTATTCACCAAGTTTATTTGTTACTAGAAGCGTTGTTTGAATTTACGACACTCGTATTTTAAATAATGTGGATGGACACTTTGTGGCCCCTTAAATGGCAATGGATGATTATTTATGTTATGTTGTGACTGTAAATTTAAAATAATTAACATATTAAAACGATGTTAAATTATTAGTGGTAGTTGAAACTGGAATAAATATCCATTTACAAGTCGACCGACTTGTTTATGTTCACCTATTTAAATAATATTGAGTGAAATAAATAAATACTTTATTAATTAGTTATTTATTGGTTGAAAACCCCACACGGATATTGGGATAATGTTTGATTTGATGTTAATCGATTGATTGACAGACTGTTATAAGCATTATTTAATTATTTAATGCTTATACAATAGTAAATGCACTCTCGATGTGAATTGTATGTTTAATAATTGTTTATGATTTTTGTTGAATACATGCGATGTATGAAATCCATATAATTAAAATTATTTGGTAATTGATTGAGTCTTTTTTCCAATCCAGAATAAAAACGAATATTTTAATATAATATTCAGTGCAGAATCAAAATATGATTTTGATTTCCGATTTTGGATGGACAAAAGATTATAAAATTAAAATGGATATCGAGAATATTTGATTTCAAAATCTGATATTTTTAAATATTATTAGTTTAATATTATAATAATATGAGATTTCCAATTTTGATTTAAAATTGAAACGAAAGAAGAAATCATTTTTTAATGAATTTATAAACGTTTTATAAAATACTTTTTGAATAGAAATGGACGAAATCTATTATATATATATATAATATAATGGCTTAAAATGAAGATATTTGATTTTGAAGTAAAATGATTGAAATAAAATTTCAAATGGCAGTTGTGAATAATTTATAATATTTATAAATTATTTTGAAAACGTTTTTGATTTTATTTTCATTACATTAATTGAATTAGGGCTTGAATAGAACGCATCGTGCAACGATTGTTCGCGAACGTTAACCGGTAACTTCGAATTGACGTAATGGGAGACCCAACCGTTGGATTCTCCTAAGCCAGAACCGTTGGGTTTGTATTGAAATTAGTTTTCTAATAAAATAAGAATTTTTGAAACCCAATGGTTAGATTTTAATTTAAGTCCAAATTAGTTTTGGAAAAGGTCGCTATGGATGTAGTTCGGTGGCCGATATTGGATACCGACTATAAGGGCCTTAATAAAATTATTTAAAATATGAATAAATTATGTAAAATCATAATAAATGATTTGATGATTTTGGATGAAAAACTCCACGTTTGTAAAGATAAAAGATATTTTTATTCTAATAAGTTGTTTATAACCTTAAGTAAAGAACTAAAAGGAGCTATATGGCTTTAATATAACCCGAAATTTTCCAACGTATCAATTGGAAAGGATTTGAATGAAAATGATCTTCGAAATATTTCAATATTGGATTCCGTGATTATATAGATATCGTTGAGGAATTTGGAAGATATAGATATCATTATTCCCAACACATATCTGTTAGTTTCAGATTTGATTTTGAATATAAGCCGATATGATTTCTATTCAGAGCCTTGTGTTTAATATCAAACTGGATTTTGGGTTTACCTTGAATGGTGTCTTTAATAACACTATTCTTAAACCTAGTTGAGAATAGAATAAATCTTTTAATTAAGATTTAGTGAAGTTTTCTTAATTTAGTAAATTTAATTGGAATTGAATTGAAAATTTGTAACGACCCAGATTTTTGATCAATTAATTTTAAACATTTAAATAGATATTTTAAATGTTGAATGATAATATAAACGGATTTTATATTGAGTTTGTCGATTTAATAATCAATTTCTTAATTTCAAGTATATTGAGATATCATAATACAAAAACGAAGTATAATTTAATTCTAAGTTAAAACTGAATCGAAACAATTCAGATGATCAATATAAATTCTATTTGTGTATACAAACGATAATAATAAATTATTATCGAAGAATTAATTGTTTTGAATTTAATTTATATTGATTTAAATTGACATCTTCTCCATATGATCAAATTATACTTCAGAGCTTATTCCAGTGTGTTCGGAATAGTGGTTAAACCCTAGAAACGTTAGTTGTTGTGTTTCAATTGGAGTTCAGAACTCAAAAAAAAGTATTATTATAAAATTTAAATGGATAAGCTTGAAACCAAATCAGATTATATCAAAAATCAAATCGTAATTAATAACGTTGTACTTAGGCTACCCTAACCTATAACCTATAATAGTACCTTGCGAAGAAAAAAATTTCTTAATGCCTAAGTATTCATCATCTATATTAAAGCGACTACCTTATCTCCTTTATACAATTCCCCGTTTATTCTCTTCAGTTTAGAAAATAATCAAAGCTCATTTGGTAGAAATAAAATGGCCACTGCCTATTCAAATCATTTGAAGACCATACCCTTTCTCGTTCCATTCTTATATTAAGAGGGAAAACAAAAAAAAAATCGTAAGCTTCTAAAGCTAAATAAAGAAAAGGGCCGCCTTTCAGAAAACAAAATACAAAGTGGATTGGATCTTCTACCTTCATTCGAGAAACCCAGATGCGATCAGAAATGCAATGGCTTCTGATCCAAAAATCACGAAGTCGAATCAAGCAACCAAGGGCTGGCCGAAATCAGCGAAAGCTTATAATTTGTTTCAATGCTTTCAGATTGGGGGTGATACTATTTTAGGTGAAACTCGAGGTCAGACTATCGAGTTGAACGGGGTGTTCGAGTTCGGGTTTGGGATTTGTAAGCATCGATAAGGCGGATTCAGACAGCGTTGATGGTGAAGCTCACGTGCAAATTCGAAGTGGGGTGCGATCTGTATTTGAGCAGGTCGGAGATGGAGGGATGCGCAGGTGCAAATTGGTAATGTCAAGGGATGCTCGTGAATTATGGTGATTAAACATGGATTTTTCCAATGTAAACAGAAGGCGTTAATCAAAATTTAAGGTAATTAATTTATTTTAATGTTAGAAATTAAGTTAAAGTTAATTTTATTAAAAATTGAAAAGCTTATATAAATTATATCTAATTTGTACGAGGTCCGATTGGAACAAAACAAGCAACATCAGAATCGTATCATCAAATACTACAAGCTGAAGTTAGTTTGAGATTTTTCAGGATCAATTGGGAATTAAAATTTAATCAACCGTCGTTCGATTTAATTTGAAGTGGGAGTGAGCTACTATAAAATTCACGATGAGTAAATCTCACTTAGAATTTATTTAGAATTATTTTTACGAGTTAAAAATAATTGTTCGTTGGTTGTTTGCATGCATTGAAATAATATTGTGGCTATTATAGATATATTAATTATTTAAGCTTTGTATTTTTGGCTATTATATATATAATGAGACGACCCCAAACCCCGTACGGACAGTGGCAAGGGTAATCCGTGGAATTTAACACAGAAACAGATAATAACAGAACAAAAATAAATAAATACACCAGATAATGAACAATAGAATATACTAGATAAAAGTAATCATCATAGTTACACAGTATACAGGATCTTACTTAGTACAATTACAGTTCAGCTATACATAAATGTCTACAGCGGAAAACAAACAAAATATGTACAATAGGAGCTGAACAGCATAAAAAGAGATAAATGATAGAATCCATCTTCAGCTACAGCTATCCAGATAAAGCCTGCTAAACCTGAATACAAGGCTGCCCGTGTAGAAAGAGGGGCACCCGAGTTTGAAAGTGAAACAAATTAAGAGTCAGTCATGGGACTGGTACGAGAAATCTACTCAACACATTTAATATGGCTAATCACAGGACCACGCCACTTTCGTGGAACGGGTTTACTCCATTGGATTGCCAGTGCTTTAAAACAAATCATTCTTTTAATCATCGCAATGCTATTTATAAAAATGAAGCCATTATAAGACTCAGTTCCCATCACACAATGCAACGCAAACCGGAGGATAGAGTTTTTACCTTATAACGACCAAAATATGCTTGATACGAATAAAACAAAGGCATTTGATATTATGGCTAGTGTTTATATGTTTTGAAAACAATTTCAAATCATAACTATCGATCATAGACGGCATTAATGTGTAACAACCCGAAAATCTGGGACAGTTTAAAATTTTTATTTTGGCAATTTTGGTGAATTTCGAATATTTAAATAGATTATTTTAAATAAAAACGACCAGAAAATTTATTTTGAATATGATTCGACGTATATATTATATACGTCGTCGTTAGAATATAAATAATTATATATAATTATAAAAGGAATTGAAAATGGCGCGGTAGTTCAATAATTCGATTTCAAACTTCATTTGAACGTACCGGGTGCAAAACAATCCGGATTTTAGTGAAACAAAAAACATTAGGATCTAATTGTGACTATCTTTCCAACGAATCCGCAAAATCAAAATTTCATAGCGGGAATCAAAAGATATGTCCAGTTGAAAATTCTGAATAGTCGCTATGGAATTCAGGCCCTTAAAAATGGAAATTTTGCAAACGACCTCAGATTTCGACGAAACCACTTTTGTTGGATCCGTGATGTTAAATTATTGCTAGATTTAAAATTTCATGATTTTTCAAATCAATATGTGAGCGTGGCAAAGGAAAACGCGTTTGACCAGTTTCAGTTGATTTTAATCGACTGGAAAATGGCCATTTTTCCAACGATCTCAGAATTCGATGAAATTAGTTTTGTTAGGACCGTATCGTCAATACGAAGCTAGAAAATATTTTTCGGGAATTTTTCGAGTTAATATGTGGTCCCGGTAAATTGAAATGTGCGTTCAAATTCAATATATAGAGTTATATTTTGATTTTGACGATAACTGATCGAAGCGATCGAATCAGGTAGCGATACATATCCCATTGTGTTCGGAATGGGGTTAATTAGCTGTGGACGACAGGCGGTGGGTTCGATTTCGAGTTCGAAAATAAAAGTACCTTTTTGAAATTAATTAAATAAATTAAATATAAAATAACCCTTCATCTCCTTATACCCCTCAGCCCCCCCGGTCTATTTTTAAAATTGAAAAAAAAATGAAGAAAAGGGCGGAGCCCTAGCCGCCGCCCCCATCGACCACCGCGCCTGACCTCGGCCACCGCCCGCCTCCGTCAATCGCTCCACCGCCACCTTCTTCTCCTCCTCCCCCTTCTCCGCTGCTCTTCCCCTTTTCTACCTCGCGAACCGCAAACCGCCACCCTCGAGATCCCAAAACCCGCCAGACCGCCGCCTCCGACTGCTCCCCGACCACCCAGCCTCCCTACGCCGACGTCAGACCTCCCCCTTCCCTCCTTCTTCACGCGACACCCCACCTCCGACAGTCAGAAGCTACCCCGCCGCCGTCAGTCCATCTCCGACGCAGCAATGAGCCCAACAGCCTCCCTCTTCTTCGATAACCAAAAGTGAGTTTTACTGTTTTTAAAAGATCTGAAATTACCTTTTATTTTTATGATGTTAACATTGTTTAATTAAAATCAGTTTTATTAAAAATGGTTTATTATAAAAATGTAATTTTTATAATAGAAAAGGCGGGATTTTTATAGTAGGAAAAGGTTAGATTTGCTTATTAAAAAGATTAGATTTTTGAATCAAGAAAGATTTGATTTTTAGTATAGGAAAGACGAAATTTTTATCGGTAGAAAGGCGGGATCTTTATCTAATCAAGTTAGAATTTTTACATTAGAAAAGATGGAATTTTTACATTAGTAAAAATGTGATTTTTATATATTGAACTTTGAAGTAAAAATATGATTTTTATATATTGAACTTCGAAGTAAAAATATGATTTTTATATATTGAATAGCGAAGTAAAAATTCGATTTTTACATATGTAGTGAAAGCGGACAACGAAGGTGACAAAAAGGCGAGAACGAAGAAGATTTATATCAAAGAAGAGTCAAGATGTTTGGATAGCTTTCGGTGAGAATTTCTCACCTTTCAATTTCATTTTCTAGTTATATATATATACTAGGATGCAGACGGTGCTTAGTAGCACCCGACACAATCGTCCACAGACCATGGACTTGTTTGTTTGGTTGCGTAAATTAGTTAGATGCTTTGGTTTGAATTGAATTGTTTGGTGAAATGAAATTGATTTGATTGATGTGTGAATGGCGTGGGCCTTCACTAGACCGGGGATAAGGCTAGGCCTCGTCCCGTTTCTAGTATCGTGCCGTTATGTCGCCGAAATTTCCTAAAATATGTTAGAAAAATAAAAATATCATTTTCATTGTGTAAATGAACGGAATAAAAATTCATGTGTTAAAATAAAATATTTTATCGTTAAAAATATAATTTTTAACGTGAAGTGAACAAGATAAAATATTCATTTACAAACCGGACGGTTTGTTTATGTACACCTATTTGAAGGACATTGATTGGGACGATAAATTTTACACATCGCCCAACTGCACAAATAAAATATGTGTTTGATTGCTTGAAACCCCACACGGGTATTGGGATGATATTTGACGTACACTAATCCCGATTGTTTAGTTGTATGTCGATCGATTGATTGACAGACTGTTATAAGCGTTGAATATTTATATTTGATGCTTATACAGTGTAGAATGCACTTTGGATGATGGTTGATTATTCATCGTTGTTGATATGTACATATGTTGTAGAAAATCCGTATAATTAACATTATATGGTAATTGATTGGGCCTCATTCCAATTTAGAAAAGAAAGAATATTAAAAAATAAAGGTTCATGTGTTGACTGTACTCATCCGTTGAGATTAGTCATGTGTTGAACGAAATATTTTAATAATAAACTTTACATCTTTATCATTATAAAAATAAAGGTTCATGTGTTGACTGTACTCATCCGTTGAGATTAGTCATGTGTTGAACGAAATATTTTAATAATAAAATTTACATCTTTATCAATATAAAATAAAGGTTCATGTGTTGACTGTACTCATCCGTTGAGATTAGTCATGTGTTGAACGAAATATTTTAATAATAAAATTTACGTCTTTATCAATATAAAATAAAGGTTCATGTGTTGACTGTACTCATCCATTGAGATTAGTCATGTGTTGAACGAGATATTTGAAATAGAAATATTTGAAATAGAATATTTGAAATAGAATATTCGAAAATAGAAATATATGAAGCCGTATTGATTAGATTGACGCCATTTTGACGTGAACGATATTTATATCGATTTTATTCGAAATGAATTGAATATAAAACGATTTCGAAAATGAATTGAATAGAAAACAAATTTGATTTCAATTGAATATATAATTGAATTGAATTCAGAATGAATAGAAAACCAAATTGAATTGAATTCAAAATGAATAGAAAACCAAATTGAATTGAATTCAAAATGAATAGAAAACCAATTTGAATTGAATGGAATTGAAAACGAATTCAAATTGAATTGAAAAAGAATTCGAATCGAATGGAAAACGAAAACGAATTGAATTGAATTCAAATGGAATTTGAAATTTGAATTGAATAGAAATGAATTTTAAAACGAATTTATAAGGAAGAATTCAATTTTGATTTGAAATGAAATGGAAGTTGAAATTGTTTTTGAAACGAAATTAAAACGATTTATAAAATTCGTTTTAAATAGAAATCGACGAAATATATATTATATATATTATATATATAATATAATGGCCTGAATAGAACGCGCCGCGCCGCGGCAGTTCGCGAATTTCGACCATTGACTTCAAACGGATATTGCGGGAGATCCGACCGTCGGATTCTCCTAAAACCGGAACCGTTGGGTTCGTATCGAAAAGAGCTTTCTAACGAATATTAGAAATTAGAAATCTAACGGTTGGATTAGGAATTATGTCCAAATCAAATTTGAATAAGGTCGCCGTAAGTGCAGTTCGATGGCCGTTGATGGAAATCGACTGTACAGGCCTTGATAAAATTATTAAAAATAGTAATAATTTGTGTAAAATCATAGGAAATGATTTAGAAAGAATTGGGATGAAAAACTCCATATTTGAGAAGATAAAAATAGATTTTTATCGAAATGAACTAGTTTTGAACTAGAATTATAATTCTATTTATTTTTAAATAAATAAATTGAATTTAAAAAGGGTTTTAAAAATAACCAGAATTCCCAATGATTGCATTGGAGTGGATTTGAATCGAAATTGTCTTCGGAATATTTCGATGTTGGAATTCGTGATTATACAGATGTTGTTATGGAAATTTGAAAGATATATATTTATATCGTTATTTCCAATACGACATTTGTTAATCGTAGAATTTGATACTGAATATAAGCCGATATATTTTCTATTCAGAACCTTGTATTGAATATCAAATGTGATTTGGGTTTGTCGTGAATGGTGTCTTCACTAACACTGTTCTTGAACCCAGCTGAGAAAAGATTAAATTTTTTTTATTTAGATTTAATGATGTATGCCAATTAAATGATATTTAATTGGAATTGAATTGATATTGATTTTTGGGTTTATCGTGGACAGTGTTTTTAAATAACACTCGTTCTTTAACCCGATAATTAATGGAATGCGATTTTGGGTTTATCGTGAACCGTGTTTTAAATGACACTGATTCTTTAACCCAGTTAACGATTAAAACTAAGTGGAGTTTTAATGAATATTTAATTAGATTGAAATGATCGAAAATGGAGTATCACCAATTTTGCTCCAGGAGATAGTTAAATCTTTAATTAGATTTGAACGTGAAATGGTAATTGAATTTACCGATAACACCGTGGTGTTAGATATGAAGTATAACCAGTTTTACTTCATGGGATGAATAGGATGGGATTGGGGAATTAAAACAAATGATTACTTCGGTAAGGTTCGTTAATCCCGACTATTTGAATCGAAATTCAAAAGATGATTAAAGAACAAATTCAAGGAATTTATCTTGGATAAAATTAATGGGAACCTTTCCCTATGAATGTGAAATTTAGAAACTAACTGTCGGTTAGCCAAGTAGAATGGTTTTCTTGATATTGATCTGATGTTGGTTTCGGCCTTCGGGGTTAATATTTGGGGAATTATTCTCTTGATTAATTTACGGTTAGTGACTGATGAACTGGAATGAGGCGTATGTTGTGTTTGTATAACACTTATTTAAAATATACGCGAGTTATTCGGAAAGACCGGGTTTATCCCATTCTGAATAACCGATACGACGATAAGTCGAAGATGAAGACGATGGTCGAAGACCGGAGGTCTTCACGTCGTTTGGGTGATAACTGATGATCTTGATTGGGCTGTACACCCAAGAAGATGGAAACAGTTGGTGATCGTCCAGACGTGCTTGGAGATCGATGGATATGCGGGGTACTAGGTGCCTCCGGTTTCGTTCAGACCCAGAACGGACTTGTAAATGGACTGTGTGTCTGACATTGGATTTTAGTCCGTGTGATTGATCTCTATTAAATATATATCTGTTTGGCGGCGGAGGATTTATTCTCTTGCTTAACGCCCTTCTCTGAGACGTACGAGCTCAGGGGTTATATACTGATGGATATCAAACGCATGGAGTAAAATTGCCTGTGTGGCATGCCTAAGTGGCAATTGATCGAGGCTTTTGTTGAAAAGCAAAGTCTTGTGGTGATGATCAAAGCACGACCTTTGTGGCGTAGCTTTGTGTAACGTTTACTTCGCGAGTTTCGCACCCCGGTTGTGAACCAAAAACGGGAGAGGACCTCAGGGAGGGCATGCGTTTCTTTCTAGCTAGGGTGGTGTCAGTGACCTACCAGCCCTGACATTTATATACTTTTCACCTGTGTGGTTGTTGCTGTTGCGAGGCACCTCGGTTTGATCGGACGATCCGGGTCCGATGGAGCCATTCGTTGGCTCATTTACGCCCCAAAGGGCGGGGAAACGTAGTGTTCAGGCATAATAATCCACATCGGTGGACCGGCCCTGACGATCTAAAGGCTTGCCTGCGCGCTTGTCTGTGGCTCGGGCTAGAGAGTCACGAATTCGGTGAGGACGATTCCTAGCCTCGGTTCATAGAAGGAAACCCAATTTCCAAATACGTGACTTTGCGATTTTGATTGTATAACCTATATATGGCGACATAGTGGTATGGGGCATTCATGCCGCCTATGATTGATACTTATGATTTGAAGTTGTTTTATACACTATGCACTTATAATAGTATCAAATGATTTGTTTTAAACGTATCAAGCATTCTTGGCTATTATAAGGTAAAAACTCTATCCCCCGGCTTGCGTTGCATTGTGTGATAGGACCTGGGTCTTATAATAGCTTCATTTTTCTTTATTTAGCATTGCGCTGTTGTTTTATGCACTGGTATTCTTGGGAGGAAACCCGTTCCGTGTTATACGGCGTGGTCCCTTGATTTACCTAACTTTAAAAATAAAGATTAACTGTTTTAGTTCTCACACCAGTCCCATGACTGACCTGGAGTTTATTGTTTTAACCTAAACTCTGGGTGCCCTTATTTTCCGCACGGGCAGCTAGTAGTTTGGGTTTTGCAGATTTATATTCGCAGGATCCTGGTTTGCAGATGGAACGATATCCAGAAAGCTTTGTATCCGTATATCTCCTTCTAGTTGTATATTGTATTTTTTTCCGCTGCGATGTATTTAAATGTAATTTAAATCTCTGATATTTCTGTGCAATATTTATTCATTAATACTCTGTATATTCTCGTAATCTGATGCATTGTTGTGATATACAGTGAAATGTTCTTTTGTATGCGTTCTATTTTGTCATGTTCTCAAACGATAGGGTGTCTCGAATGGTTTGGGTCGGTTTAGCGACTGGTTCGGACCGAGCGAAATTCCTTTTCGTCACAGTTGGTATCAGAGCTTTGGTTTACAGAGCTCAGAGAACAAGGCACATTAGAACCGTACGATAGAATTCATCAGATATTGGATTTGCAATATCCAATGAGAATGACTCGTTAGAGATGGGATCAGTAGCATCCTAGAACGAGTGTGAAGAGTATATTTTTAAAATGAAAACAAATTTTGTTTTGAAAATTTAAATCAACTATTCGTATTTGATTATTTATTTTATATTGATTTGGACAGTCCAGTATATAAAGAATTTGCATATACGCCTTGCAAACGTATATTCAAAGTTTTAATATATTGGATAGATATAGCATCACACTCTAGTCGCCCGAAGATGATATTGATGATAGCGATCGCATCATCAACATTTATGTTCGAGTTTCGAAGGTGGGTTTCCTATATATTTCCATTAGACTGGTGTGAGAACCAAAAATTAGATAGGGCCTATTGTTGTGATTTGGCATCAAAAACCTGATTTTTGACTATATATCAAAGTTATGAATTTCAAAAGCTAATCAACTAATTGATTGATGTTTGTGTTGTTTGTTTAATTGTTTGATAATTTTGAACCATTACGCCAAATTGTATCAAATAGTGAATTATATTGAAATTTGGTCGCATTTGCTTGCATATACATGTACTTACATTGAACAGGTCATAGCAAGGAGGCTAGAGCAGAGAATAAAATTTGTTTGCCCGACAAATAGGTACATGTTTACTACATAATTTACTGTTTTGTTTGGGTGATGATGATTTTATGAGCCTATTGGCTAGCCGCTTGGCTTTTTCTTTTTCTTTTTGAGATCAGAAGGCCTATATGGCAATTTCGGGATTTTCCCGTGGCTCCCGGTGCAGTGGAGGTTATGGCGAAATTTTTCGAAAATTTAGGGTGTTAGCCAAATTTTTGAAATTTTGAAAATTCTCAGAAACTGAAAAGTTGGAGAATGGAAGCCAGATCGAACGTAGAGTTGATTAATCAAACCACTTTCGACTTTGTTCCTTTTTGGGGACGAAAAGTTTTAAGTGGGGGAGATTGTAACAACCCGAAAATCTGGGCCAGTTTAAAAATTTTATTTTGGCAATTTTGGTGAATTTCGAATATTTAAATAGATTATTTTAAATAAAAACGACCAGAAAATTTATTTTGAATATGATTCGACGTATATATTATATACGTCGTCGTTAGAATATAAATAATTATATATAATTATAAAAGGAATTGAAAATGGCGCGGTAGTTCGATAATTCGATTTCAAACTTCATTTGAACGTACCGGGTGCAAAACAATCCGGATTTTAGTGAAACCAAAAACATTAGGATCTAATTGTGACTATATTTCCAACGAATCCGAAAAATCAAAATTTCATAGCGGGAATCAAAAGATATGTCCAGTTGAAAATTCTGAATAGTCGATATGGAATTCAGGCCCTTAAAAATGGAAATTTTGCAAACGACCTCGGATTTCGACGAAACCACTTTTGTTGGATCCGTTGTAACGACCCAGAAAATCTGAACCAATTTAAAATTTTTAAATTGGCTAAAATAATGGATTTTAAATATTTAAAATAAATATTTTAAATAATGGCGATGAAAACTGAGTTTGAATCAACATTTGAAAATGAATATAATTAATTATAATTATATATAGAATTGGAAATGGCGCGGTAGTTCGATAATTCGATTTCAAACTTCATTGGAATATACCGGGTGCAAAACAATCCGGATTTTAGTGAAACCAACAATATTTAAATCTGTTAGTGAATATCTTTCTAACGAATCCGACCAATCGAAGTTTGATAGCGGGAATCAAAAGATATGTCCAGTTGAAAATTCTGAATAGTCGCTATGGAATTCAGGCCCTTAAAAATGGACATTTTGCAGATGACCTCGGATTTCGACGAAACCACTTTTGTTGGGTCCGCAGTGTCAAGTTATTGCTAGATTTCAAATTTCATAATTTTTCGAATCAATGTGTGAGCGTGGCAAAAGAAAACGCGTTTGACCAGTTTTCGTTGATTTGAATCGACTGGAAATTGGCCATTTTTCAAACGGTCTCAGAATTCGACGAAACTAGTTTTGTTAGGACCGTATCGTCAATACGAAGCTAGAAAATATTTTTCTGGAATTTTTCTAGTTAGTATGTGACCCCGGTAATTTGAAATGTGCGTTTAAAATTCAATATAGTGATTTAAATGAAAATTCAAAAGGAAAATGATTGTAACGATCAAATCAGCTTGCGATACATATCCCATTGTGTTCGGAATGGGGGTGAAACGCTATGGGCGACAGGCGGTGGGCCTCGTTTCGAGGTCGTATGTAAAAGTCAACCCTTTTGCAAATTTAAATAATAAAATAATAAAAAAAAAAAATTTTAATTTCCCTCCCCTTTATCTTTCTTCCTGGCCCCCCCGTTCACTTTTATTTCAATAAACAAAAAAAAAAAGAAGAAAGCAGCAGCGGAAGCCGCCGCCTTCACCGACGGTCAGAAACCTCCACCGCAACTCCGATCATCTTCCCCCCCCTCTTCCTTGCATCGCTCCCTCCTCCTTCAACCCGACACCCCCCGAAGCCGTTCGAGACCCCGAAGCCCCCCCGTTCAAAGCCCTAGCGCCGCCCAGCTCGAGAAGCACCTCCGACGATCGGCGAACCCCCCCGTAAGTCGTTTTGTTTTATTTTATTTTTATTTTAATTCTGTAGACTGTTTTTTTTTAAAAAAAAAAAATTTAAAACTGTTTCTATAAAAGGATTTAAACTGATTTTTTTTAGATTTTAAAACTGATGTTAAATAGAAGTATAAAACTGATTTGTTAGAACTTTAAAACTGAATTTTTAAAAGAATTTTAAAACTGTTTTTTTTTGAAGAAACTAAAACTGCATTTTTTTTATAAAAATAAAAACTGCATTTTTAAAAAAATAAAAAATAAAGATAAAAACTGCATTTGAAAAAGGATTTAAAAACTGCATTTTTTATAAAGATAAAAACTGCATTTGAAAAAGATAAAAACTGCATTTAAAAAAAAAAAAAAAACTGCATTTTTATAAAAGAGAAAAACTGATTTTATTTTGAACTTTAAAATAGGAAAAAGGTTTAATCTTTTAGTAGAAAAAGATTTGAACTTGCAAAAGTAAAAATCATATTTTTATATATTGAATAACATCGTAAAAATTCGATTTTTACATGTGTAGAGAATACGGGCGAAAGCGACAAAAGGCGAAGGTTTTATACAAAGAAGAGTCTTGAAGTTGGATAGCTATTGGTGAGATTTCTGATTTAAAAATTATATATATGTGTTGAAAATGAAAGTGAATAGCTATATATAAATATCTATATATATATATACGCCCCTCGTCCACAAACCATGGACGATATTTATTGATTGAAATGGTTGTGATAATTGGTTGATAACGAATGGTTGTTTGGGATTGTTTGTGATTGATATTGGTTGTTTGAGGTTGAAAAATACCCATTTGTGGTTGTGAAATATTTGGTTGAAACCACATAGGATTAGTTTGTGGAAATGAAATAAATATATACATGCCGCCTGCGTGCGAACTAGATGCATGATCCCCATTGTCAAAAACCGCGAGGTTTTAAGGTAGAGCGAGGAGCCGTACTAGGGACGGTCCCGGTGTAACTACCCTGCCGTTATGCTGCCGAAATTTTGAATAATATTTGTGTGTTTGAATTATTTTCATATGCTTAAATTATATTTATTCATTGTATAGAAAACATTCATGTGTTGAATTGATATTCATTCGTTGTTTAGAAATTCATGTGTTGAATGGTATTCATATTTTGAAATAAATCGTTTGATAATAAAAATCACATTTTTATCGACTATATGAAACGGGTAAAATAATCTAGTTTTAAAAGAAATGGTTTTATGATAAAAATCCTATTTTTATCGACTATATGCACTATATAGAAAAAAATAGTGTTTTGAAATGAATCGTTTTACAATAAAAATCACATTTTTATTGTATGCATAAATCGTTAAAATGTGAAGTGTTAAAAATAGCCACTTGTTCAAAATAAACATATATGAGTTGAAATATTCATTAATTAGCTAATGAACTGATTTGCCCCTATTTATGTAACATTAGAATGAATGGAGTTTTTAAACCAAATAGAAATCAAATATGAAGTTGAATAGAAAATGAAAAATGATATGGACTGTATATATATGTACATGCATATTCATTGAACAGGTTATAGCAAAGGGGCTAGAGAAGAGGAATAAAATTTGTGCCCGACAAATAGGTACACATTTACTGATTTGTTTGGGTGATGATTTTGAGCCTGTTGGCTAACCGCTTGGCTTTTTCTTTTTCTTTTTGAGATTAGAAGGACCGGGACGCTATTTGCGATTTCCCGACGCTCCCGGTACAGGGGAGGTTATGGCAAAATTTTTCCAAAATTTAAGGTGTTAGAAAATTTTTTGAAGTGAAAACGATAGAGAAATCATTGAATGAACTATATTTATATAAATATATAAATATAAATAAAATTAAAACGAAACGGGGCCGTGCAGTTCGTATTTTGAAACCGTGATTTCAAACGAATAGTACGGGAAATCCGACCATTGGATTTTCCCGAAACCTCAACCGTCGGGTTCGCCTTGGAATAATCTTTCCAACGGCACCAACCTTGTAAAAATCCAACGGTTGGATTGTCTGGAATGTTTAATTCAAATCTGAAGAAAAACAGCGCCAGAAACGATTATATTTATTTATATATATAAATATAATTATATTTAATCGAATAACGACGCTGCAGTTCGTAATTTGAAATCGAAATTTCAAACGATTGTACCGGGAGATCCGACCGTCGGAATTTCCCGAAACTGGAACCGTTGGATTCGTTTTGAAAAGACCTTTCTAATGATGTAAATTTTGGGAAGATCCAACGGTTAGATTTTCAGATATGTGTAAATCAAATCTGAAGAAAAACAGCGCCACGGCCACTTTATGGCCCGAAACGTCGTTTTGAATATATTAGCTATTTTAAAATAAATAAAAATAGCGATAAATAGTTATAAAATATCATAAGCGATATGGAATAGAAATAAACTGAATTTGCTTGATTTGCGTGGCTTTTGATGGTTGAATGTGTTTGGTGTGAAAATTTCATTAAAGAACACAATTGGTGTTGTCGAATAATTTAACCATTGAAATAAATCGATTTGAAATTCTAAATATACGTGAATTATTTGGAAAGGCCGAGTTAATTCTCATTTCGAATAATCGACCGACGATTGAAATTCGAAGATGAAGATGGTGGTCGAAGACCGGAGATCTTCACCTCGTTTGGATGGTAACCGAGGTCCTGATTGGGAGGCATCCCGAAATATGGATAATGAGTGGTGATCGTCCAGACGTACGTGGTGATCGAAGGGTTTGCGAGGTATTTAGTGCCTCCGGTTTCGTTCAGACCCAGAACGGACTTGTAAATGGACTGTGTGTCTGACATTGGATTTTATTCTATGTTGATTGATCTCTGTTAAATATACATCTGTTTGGCGGCGAAGAATTTATTCTTTTGCTTAACGCCCTTCTTTGAGACGCACGAGCTCAGAGGTTGTATATCGATGGACATCAGTCGCATGGCATGAATTGCCTGTGTGGCATGCTAAGATGCAGTGATCAGGGCTTCTGTTGAAAAGCAAAGTCTTGTGGTGATGATCAAAGCACCGCCTGTGTGGCGTAGCTTTGTGTATAACGTGAATTCGCGAGCCTCACACCCCGGTATGAACCTAAAACTGGAGAAGGACCTCAGGGAGGGCATGCGTTTCTTTCTAGCTAGGGTGGTGTCAGTGACTTACCAGCCCTGACATTTATATACTTTTCACCTATGTGGTTGTTGCTGTTGCGAGGCGCCTCGGTTTGATCGGACGATCCGGGTCCGATGGAGTCATTCGTTGGCTCGTTTACGCCCCAAAGGGCGGGGAGACGTAGTGTTCAGGTATAATAATCCACATCGGTGGACCGGCCCTGTCGCTCCAAGGGGCAGTTGCGGCTGTTCCTGAGACACGGGCTAGAGCGTCTCGAATTCGGTAAGGACTATCTTTTGCCTTGGTTCATGACGGAAATCCAATTTCCAAATACGACATCGTGCGGTTTTGATTGTATATATATATGGCGACATGATATATGGTACCCATGCCGTCTATGATTGATAGTTATGATTTGAAATAGTTTTCAAAACATATAAACACTAGCAATAATATCAAATGCCTTTGTTTTATTCGTATCAATCATATTTTAGCCATTATAAGGTAAAACTCTATCCTCCGGTTTGCGTTGCATTGTGTGATGGGAACTGAGTCTTATAATGGCTTCATTTTTATAAAAAGCATAGCGATGTTTTAAAAGAAAGATTTGTTTTAGAGCACTGGCAATCCAATGGAGTAAACCCGTTCCACGAAAGTGGCGTGGTCCTGTGATTAGCCATATTATATATGTGTTGAGTAGATTTCTCATACCAGTCCCATGACTGACTCGTAGTTTGTTTCACTCTCAAACTCGGGTGCCCCTTTTTCTACACGGGCAGCCTTGTATTCAGGTTTGGCTGGTTCTTGCTGGATAGCTGGAGCTGAAGATGGATTCTATCATTTATTTCTTTTTATGCTGTTCAGCTCCTATTGTACATATTTTGTTTATTTCCGCTGTAGACATTTATGTATAGCTGAACTGTATTTGTACTAAGTAAGATCCTGTATACTGTGTAACTCTGATGATTACTTTTATCCAGTATATTTTGTTGTTCATTATCTGGTGTATTTATTTAATTCTGTTCTGCTATTATATGTTTCTGTGTTATATTCCAAAGATAACCTTGTTTCCGTGAGAACGGGAAATCGGGTCGTCTCAACGTGGTATCAGAGCTTTGGTTAAGCTTAGTTCTGGAATATAACATTTGAACGAACTCGTCAGAAATAGAACCAGTAGTGTTCTAGGACGGGTAACTCTATACAGATAGGATTAGTAATATCCTAGTATGAGTAAAGCAGAATGAAATTACACCTCGATAGACACATTTACATTTCAAGTATTTGTCTCTATATTTTCAAATACCTTTTCTGTGACCTGACACTTGATCTGCCATTTGCAGAAGTACTAGAAAATGAGTGACAGGAACAGAGGAAGTAATCGTATGGCTCGACCAGCTAATGAGCCAGTTGTGCTTCCGCAGCCAGAATCCAATATAGAAGTTCTATTCAAGAGATTTCGAAATCTTGGTGGATCGCCATTCTTAGGCAAGGAGCCCATTATGGAAACACAAGCTTGGATTCGTTCGGCTGAGAAAATCTTCGAAGCATTAAAGCTGAGGGAGGACCAGAAAAGATTACTGGCCTCCTGGGCTCTCAAAGACGAAGCTTTGTTTTGGTGGGATTCTGTTATTAAAGATAATCCAGAAGGTGATATCACCTGGGATAGATTCAAAGTTATTTTCTTGGAAAGATTTACCCCTCCCGAAGCGACCGAGCGACTATGTGACGAATTTTCTTATCTGATACAAGGAGACATGACAATTCCTGAATATCATAAGAAATTCAACGAACTAGCTCACTTTGCTCCTCATCTAATTCAAAATCCGAAGAGTAAAAATATGAGATTTATTCACGGGCTTCAAAGGAAATACCAGAATAAAGTATTGGGGCATGTGAAGCTTCCTTTTTCAGAAATGATTTATATGGCTTATCAATATGAAGATCTCCATAAGAAAGGAATGTTGCGCGACGAAGAGGAAGTTTGTTGTAGTGACAAAGCAGAGTCTGAAATTGATATTCCTGAAGCCAGTAAGAAGCCCAGTGTCAATAGAAAAAGGGCTGAATCTGAAAAGGAACCGGCAACGACTACCACTTGCTCTAACTGCCATCTGAAGGGGCATTTGTCGATAAACTGCGGGCCCTTAAGGAAGCGATTAAAAGGTGGACTTAAATCCAAAGAAGGACTTCAAGCGAATAGAAAATGCAATCTCTGCCATCAGGATGGTCACGTAAAGCAAGATTGCTGGCAGTTGAAAAAGACTGAAATAGTTCAAGTGAATGAATTAGCAGAAACCTCTAAGCCCTCAGCTAGTCAAGAAAGGTCTGATGTGTTAGAAGGCACGCTTACTGTCAAAAACATTCCAGTCAAAGTACTGTTTGACACAGGCGCGTCACGAATCTTTATTTCAAAGAGTGCCGCTAAGAAACTAGATTTGAATTTGAGGAAGCTCAAGGAACCAATGACTGTCCAGAATCCGGTCGGGGGTTCTATCAATCTTAGTTGGATTTGTGCAGTACCTGTCTCCTTTTCTTGCTATAAGTTCCCTATTATCTGTATCGTCATGAATTTTAATGAATTCGACATCATTCTGGGATTGGATTGGCTAACCAAATATGAAGCGGAAGTTAAATGCGCCGAGAGGGTTGTTAAGGCAAAGGCACAATTGGGGAATTATATAACCATACCATGTGAAGGCCCAACTTCTAATAGAAAAGACTTTTGGGCAGCTTTGAATGTTTCTCCAGCTCAAATAGAAAATATCCCTGAGGTCACAGAGAATATTCCTGACCTCATTAAAGATATTCCTGTCGTCAAGAATTATGCGGATGTGTTCGAGGAAGTTGTTCGCTTACCTCCGCAGAGAGAAATAGATTTCAAAATTGCTTTAATTCCCAATGCAAGGCCAGTAGTTCACGCCATTAGAAGAATGTCCTTGAAAGAGAAGGAGGAATTAGACAATCAAACAAGACAGCTAGTATGGAAAGGTCTGATCAGGCCTAGTTTCTCTGATTGGGGTGCAGCAGTGGTGTTTGTCCCGAAATCTGACGGTACTCTATGTCTATGTGTGGATTATCGAGATCTGAACAAACAAACAATAAAGAACAAATATCCATTGCCGCAAATAGATGATTTGTTGGATCGATTAAATGGAGCACAAGTATTCTCACGAATGGACCTAGCTACAGGATTCCATCAACTTCGAATTGCTGAAGAGTGTGTTCCAATGACAGCGTTCAGAGGCCCCGACTTATTCTACGAGTGGTTAGTAATGCCGTTCGGCTTATGTAACGCTCCAGCCTATTTCGTCGATCTAATGAACAGGGTATTCAGAGGAGTTTTGAATAAATTTGTTCTGGTTTTTATTGATGATATTCTAATCTTCTCTAAATCAAAGGCCGAACATGAAAAGCATCTTGAACAGGTTCTAGAAATTCTGAGGCGAAATGTATTAAAAGCCAAATTTTCCAAATGTATCTTCTGGCAAGATGAAGTGAAATTTCTAGGCCATGTCGTATCGAAAGATGGAATCGCTGTGGATCCAAGCAAAATCACAGCTATTCAGAATTGGAAACAGCCCAGTACCCCCACTGAAGTCCGCAGCTTTCTCGGATTGGCTAGCTATTACCGGAAGTTCGTTAAAGACTTTTCGAAGATATCTGGTCACTTAACAAAGCTTACAAAGAAGCATTCTAAATTCAAATGGACTTCAGAAAGTGAGGAGGCTTTTGAAGAGCTAAAGTTAAGATTAACGACAGCTCCAGTGTTAACCATCATCGATGGCAACCAAGATTTAAAAATCTGGACTGATGCTTCTAGAGAAGCCCTTGGTGCAGTGTTAATGCAAAGAGGTCAAGTGATTGCTTATGCTAGCCGTCAATTGAAGCCGCACGAGAAAAACTATGTAACTCATGATCTTGAGTTATTGGCTATCATATTCTCTTTGAAAATCTGGAGACACTATCTTCTGGGCGAGAGATTTGAACTGTTTACAGATCACCAGTCGTTAAAGTATCTGTTCACTCAGAAGGACCTGAATCTGAGACAGCAACGTTGGCTGGAGTTTCTAGCAGCATATGACTTTGAAATTATATATACTCCAGGAAAAGCCAATGTCGTGGCCGATGCATTAAGCAGAAAGAATGTAATGATCGCCAGTTTTATTATCACGACTTCATTGCTAGATAAGATATCTGCTCTTCAGGAGGATGATCACTTCATTCAGAAGATCAGAGGGATAATTCAACAAGGCGAACCCTCGAGTTTTCAGGTAGACAATGATGGGATTTTAAGGCTCAAAGGTCGAATCTGTGTCCCTAACATTCCTGAGCTTCGAAAAGAAGTTCTGGATGAATGCCACAAGTCAAAACTCAGTATCCACCCAGGAGTAAGCAAAATGTATAATGACATCAAACGCACTTTCTGGTGGAAGTCGATGAAAAGGGACATTTCCTTATATGTTAGCCGATGCCCTACTTGTCAGCTAGTCAAAAGCGACCAGCAGAAATTAGCTGGATTATTACAACCGCTAGAAGTGCCTGGTTGGAAGTGGGAGCGTATTTCTATGGATTTCATTGATGGTTTGCCCAGAACCAGAAAAGGAAATGACAGTATTTGGGTGATCGTAGATCGTTTCACGAAGACCGCCCATTTCATACCTGTCAAATCAAACAGAACTGCTCAGAGTCTGGCGCAGATTTACTTCAGGGAAATAGTTAGACTACATGGAGTGCCGCTCAGTATAGTCAGTGATAGAGATACAATATTCACTAGTAAATTCTGGGAAGCATTTCAAGTCGAGCTGGGAACGAAGTTAAACTTGAGCACCGCTTATCATCCTCAGACAGACGGTCAGACTGAGAGGGTGAATCGCATTTTAGAAGATCTATTGCGGGCTTGTATTCTAGATTTCGGTGGATCATGGGAAGACCATCTGCATTTGGCTGAATTCTCTTATAACAACAGCTACCAGGCGAGTCTGACAATGTCGCCATTCGAAGCATTGTATGGTAGACCGTGCCGATCTCCTGCTTGTTGGGTCGAGCCTGGAAATAGACTTGTGTTGGGTCCCGATATGATTCGAGAAGCTGCCGACAAAGTCGATTTTATTAAAAAGCGATTACTCGCCGCTCAAAGCCGACAAAAGAGCTATGCCGATAAAAGAAGAAGAGATATATCCTTTGAAGTTGGCGACTATGTATATTTGAAAGTATCGCCGATGAGAGGAGTTATCAGGTTCGGTAAAACTGGAAAGTTAGCACCCAAATTCATTGGTCCGTTTCCTATTCTGGAACGGATTGGAACTCTCGCATATAAAGTTAAACTGCCTGACTGGTTGCCTGGGGTGCATGATGTATTTCACATATCTCAACTTCGAAAGCACGTTCATGATCCAGACTTGGTCGTGGAAGAAGCAGCTCAGCAGGATATTGAAATTACTCCAGAATTAGCCGTGAGGCGTGAGCCCCTAAAGATTATCGGCAAGGAAACCAAAGAGCTGAGAAACAAGAAGGTTCACTTGGTCAAAGTGCAATGGAGTGGAGATCCGCGCGATTGTACTTAGGAAACTGAGGAGAGCATTCAGAAAGCTTATCCTAGATGCCGAGTAGATATCTCTGATTGACTCTGGTGCAAGGTACATTTACCCTACCTTGCATTACCATTTAATTCTCTATTCTGTTGCTATTTTCTTCCTATGGATGTGCACTATTTATTCTATACTCTGAATGATTTTGAAAAGTGTATAGAGATTAATTAGTATATTTTTGGAAGGTTAGAAACAAATTGGTTGTTGTATTGTGTGATTGTAGATTTATCAAACCACTTTCGACTTTGTTCCTTTTCGGGGACGAAAAGTTTTAAGTGGGGGAGATTGTAACGACCCAGAAAATCTGAACCAATTTAAAATTTTTAAATTGGCTAAAATAATGGATTTTAAATATTTAAAATAAATATTTTAAATAATGGCGATGAAAACTGAGTTTGAATCAACATTTGAAAACGAATATAATTAATTATAATTATATATAGAATTGGAAATGGCGCGGTAGTTCGATAATTCGATTTCAAACTTCATTGGAATATACCGGGTGCAAAACAATCCGGATTTTAGTGAAACCAACAATATTTAAATCTGTTAGTGAATATCTTTCTAACGAATCCGACCAATCGAAGTTTGATAGCGGGAATCAAAAGATATGTCCAGTTGAAAATTCTGAATAGTCGCTATGGAATTCAGGCCCTTAAAAATGGACATTTTGCAGATGACCTCGGATTTCGACGAAACCACTTTTGTTGGGTCCGCAGTGTCAAGTTATTGCTAGATTTCAAATTTCATAATTTTTCGAATCAATGTGTGAGCGTGGCAAAAGAAAACGCGTTTGACCAGTTTTCGTTGATTTGAATCGACTGGAAATTGGCCATTTTTCAAACGGTCTCAGAATTCGACGAAACTAGTTTTGTTAGGACCGTATCGTCAATACGAAGCTAGAAAATATTTTTCTGGAATTTTTCTAGTTAGTATGTGACCCCGGTAATTTGAAATGTGCGTTTCAAATTCAATATAGTGATTTAAATGAAAATTCAAAAGGAAACTGATTGTAACGATCAAATCAGCTTGCGATACATATCCCATTGTGTTCGGAATGGGGGTGAAACGCTATGGGCGACAGGCGGTGGGCCTCGTTTCGAGGTCGTATGTAAAAGTCAACCCTTTTGCAAATTTAAATAATAAAATAATAAAAAAAAAAAAATTTAATTTCCCTCCCCTTTATCTTTCTTCCTGGCCCCCCCGTTCACTTTTATTTCAATAAACAAAAAAAAAAAGAAGAAAGCAGCAGCGGAAGCCGCCGCCTTCACCGACGGTCAGAAACCTCCACCGCAACTCCGATCATCTTCCCCCCCCCTCTTCCTTGCATCACTCCCTCCTCCTTCAATCCGACACCCCCCGAAGCCGTTCGAGACCCCGAAGCCCCCCCGTTCAAAGCCCTAGCGCCGCCCAGCTCGAGAAGCACCTCCGACGATCGGCGAACCCCCCCCGTAAGTCGTTTTGTTTTATTTTATTTTTATTTTAATTCTGTAGACTGTTTTTTAAAAAAAAAAAAAAATTTAAAACTGTTTCTATAAAAGGATTTAAACTGATTTTTTTTAGATTTTAAAACTGATGTTAAATAGAAGTATAAAACTGATTTGTTAGAACTTTAAAACTGAATTTTTAAAAGAATTTTAAAACTGTTTTTTTTTTTGAAGAAACTAAAACTGCATTTTTTTTTTATAAAAATAAAAACTGCATTTTAAAAATAAATAAAAATAAAGATAAAAACTGCATTTGAAAAAGGATTTAAAAACTGCATTTTTTATAAAGATAAAAACTGCATTTGAAAAAGATAAAAACTGCATTTAAAAAAAAAAAAAAAAAACTGCATTTTTATAAAAGAGAAAAACTGATTTTATTTTGAACTTTAAAATAGGAAAAAGGTTTAATCTTTTAGTAGAAAAAGATTTGAACTTGCAAAAGTAAAAATCATATTTTTATATATTGAATAACATCGTAAAAATTCGATTTTTACATGTGTAGAGAATACGGGCGAAAGCGACAAAAGGCGAAGGTTTTATACAAAGAAGAGTCTTGAAGTTGGATAGCTATTGGTGAGATTTCTGATTTAAAAATTATATATATGTGTTGAAAATGAAAGTGAATAGCTATATATAAATATCTATATATGTATATACGCCCCTCGTCCACAAACCATGGACGATATTTATTGACTGAAATGGTTGTGATAATTGGTTGATAACGAATGGTTGTTTGGGATTGTTTGTGATTGATATTGGTTGTTTGAGGTTGAAAAATACCCATTTGTGGTTGTGAAATATTTGGTTGAAACCACATAGGATTAGTTTGTGGAAATGAAATAAATATATACATGCCGCCTGCGTGCGAACTAGATGCATGATCCCCATTGTCAAAAACCGCGAGGTTTTAAGGTAGAGCGAGGAGCCGTACTAGGGACGGTCCCGGTGTAACTACCCTGCCGTTATGCTGCCGAAATTTTGAATAATATTTGTGTGTTTGAATTATTTTCATATGCTTAAATTATATTTATTCATTGTATAGAAAACATTCATGTGTTGAATTGATATTCATTCGTTGTTTAGAAATTCATGTGTTGAATGGTATTCATATTTTGAAATAAATCGTTTGATAATAAAAATCACATTTTTATCGACTATATGAAACGGGTAAAATAATCTAGTTTTAAAAGAAATGGTTTTATGATAAAAATCCTATTTTTATCGACTATATGCACTATATAGAAAAAAATAGTGTTTTGAAATGAATCGTTTTACAATAAAAATCACATTTTTATTGTATGCATAAATCGTTAAAATGTGAAGTGTTAAAAATAGCCACTTGTTCAAAATAAACATATATGAGTTGAAATATTCATTAATTAGCTAATGAACTGATTTGCCCCTATTTATGTAACATTAGAATGAATGGAGTTTTTAAACCAAATAGAAATCAAATATGAAGTTGAATAGAAAATGAAAAATGATATGGACTGTATATATATGTACATGCATATTCATTGAACATGTTATAGCAAAGGGGCTAGAGAAGAGGAATAAAATTTGTGCCCGACAAATAGGTACACATTTACTGATTTGTTTGGGTGATGATTTTGAGCCTGTTGGCTAGCCGCTTGGCTTTTTCTTTTTCTTTTTGAGATTAGAAGGACCGAGACGCTATTTGCGATTTCCCGACGCTCCCGGTACAGGGGAGGTTATGGCAAAAAATTTCCAAAATTTAAGGTGTTAGAAAAATTTTTGAAGTGAAAACGATAGAGAAATCATTGAATGAACTATATTTATATAAATATATAAATATAAATAAAATTAAAACGAAACGGGGCCGTGCAATTCGTATTTTGAAACCGTGATTTCAAACGAATAGTACGGGAAATCCGACCATTGGATTTTCCCGAAACCTCAACCGTCGGGTTCGCCTTGGAATAATCTTTCCAACGACACCAACCTTGTAAAAATCCAACGGTTGGATTGTCTAGAATGTTTAATTCAAATCTGAAGAAAAACAGCGCCAGAAACGATTATATTTATTTATATATATAAATATAATTATATTTAATCGAATAACGACGCTGCAGTTCGTAATTTGAAATCGAAATTTCAAACGATTGTACCGGGAGATCCGACCGTCGGAATTTCCCGAAACTGGAACCGTTGGATTCGTTTTGAAAAGACCTTTCTAATGATGTAAATTTTGGGAAGATCCAACGGTTAGATTTTCAGATATGTGTAAATCAAATCTGAAGAAAAACAGCGCCACGACCACTTTATGGCCCGAAACGTCGTTTTGAATATATTAGCTATTTTAAAATAAATAAAAATAGCGATAAATAGTTATAAAATATCATAAGCGATATGGAATAGAAATAAACTGAATTTGCTTGATTTGCGTGGCTTTTGATGGTTGAATGTGTTTGGTGTGAAAATTTCATTAAAGAACACAATTGGTGTTGTCGAATAATTTAACCATTGAAATAAATCGATTTGAAATTCTAAATATACGTGAATTATTTGGAAAGGCCGAGTTAATTCTCATTTCGAATAATCGACCGACGATTGAAATTCGAAGATGAAGATGGTGGTCGAAGACCGGAGATCTTCACCTCGTTTGGATGGTAACTGAGGTCCTGATTGGGAGGCATCCCGAAATATGGATAATGAGTGGTGATCGTCCAGACGTACGTGGTGATCGAAGGGTTTGCGAGGTATTTAGTGCCTCCGGTTTCGTTTAGACCCAGAACGGACTTGTAAATGGACTGTGTGTCTGACATTGGATTTTATTCTATGTTGATTGATCTCTGTTAAATATACATCTGTTTGGCGGCGAAGAATTTATTCTTTTGCTTAACGCCCTTCTTTGAGACGCACGAGCTCAGAGGTTGTATATCGATGGACATCAGTCGCATGGCATGAATTGCCTGTGTGGCATGCTAAGATGCAGTGATCAGGGCTTCTGTTGAAAAGCAAAGTCTTGTGGTGATGATCAAAGCACCGCCTGTGTGGCGTAGCTTTGTGTATAACGTGAATTCGCGAGCCTCACACCCCGGTATGAACCTAAAACTGGAGAAGGACCTCAGGGAGGGCATGCGTTTCTTTCTAGCTAGGGTGGTGTCAGTGACCTACCAGCCCTGACATTTATATACTTTTCACCTATGTGGTTGTTGCTGTTGCGAGGCGCCTCGGTTTGATCGGACGATCCGGGTCCGATGGAGTCATTCGTTGGCTCGTTTACGCCCCAAAGGGCGGGGAGACGTAGTGTTCAGGTATAATAATCCACATCGGTGGACCGGCCCTGTCGCTCCAAGGGGCAGTTGCGGCTGTTCCTGAGACACGGGCTAGAGCGTCTCGAATTCGGTAAGGACTATCTTTTGCCTTGGTTCATGACGGAAATCCAATTTCCAAATACGACATCGTGCGGTTTTGATTGTATATATATATGGCGACATGATATATGGTACCCATGCCGTCTATGATTGATAGTTATGATTTGAAATAGTTTTCAAAACATATAAACACTAGCAATAATATCAAATGCCTTTGTTTTATTCGTATCAATCATATTTTAGCCATTATAAGGTAAAACTCTATCCTCCGGTTTGCGTTGCATTGTGTGATGGGAACTGAGTCTTATAATGGCTTCATTTTTATAAAAAGCATAGCGATGTTTTAAAAGAAAGATTTGTTTTAGAGCACTGGCAATCCAATGGAGTAAACCCGTTCCACGAAAGTGGCGTGGTCCTGTGATTAGCCATATTATATATGTGTTGAGTAGATTTCTCATACCAGTCCCATGACTGACTCGTAGTTTGTTTCACTCTCAAACTCGGGTGCCCCTTTTTCTACACGGGCAGCCTTGTATTCAGGTTTGGCTGGTTCTTGCTGGATAGCTGGAGCTGAAGATGGATTCTATCATTTATTTCTTTTTATGCTGTTCAGCTCCTATTGTACATATTTTGTTTATTTCCGCTGTAGACATTTATGTATAGCTGAACTGTATTTGTACTAAGTAAGATCCTGTATACTGTGTAACTCTGATGATTACTTTTATCCAGTATATTTTGTTGTTCATTATCTGGTGTATTTATTTAATTCTGTTCTGCTATTATATGTTTCTGTGTTATATTCCAAAGATAACCTTGTTTCCGTGAGAACGGGAAATCGGGTCGTCTCATCCGTGATGTCAAATTATTGCTAGATTTCAAATTTCATGATTTTTCAAATCAATATGTGAGCGTGGCAAAGGAAAACGCGTTTGACCAGTTTCAGTTGATTTTAATCGACTGGAAAATGGCCATTTTTCCAACGATCTCAGAATTCGATGAAATTAATTTTGTTAGGACCGTATCGTCAATACGAAGCTAGAAAATATTTTTTGGGAATTTTTCGAGTTAGTATGTGGCCCCGGTAAATTGAAATGTGCGCTCAAATTCAATATATAGAGTTATATTTTGATTTTGACGATAACTGATCGAAGCGATCGAATCAGCTAGCGATACATATCCCATTGTGTTCGGAATGGGGTTAATTAGCTATGGACGACAGGCGGTGGGTTCGATTTCGAGTTCGAAAATAAAAGTACCTTTTTGAAATTAATTAAATAAATTAAATATAAAATAACCCTTCATCTCCTTATACCCCTCAGCCCCCCCGGTCTATTTTTAAAATTGAAAAAAATATGAAGAAAAGGGCGGAGCCCTAGCCGCCGCCCCCATCGACCACCGCGCCTGACCTCGGCCACCGCCCGCCTCCGTCAATCGCTCCACCGCCACCTTCTTCTCCTCCCCCTTTCTCCGCTGCTCTTCCCCTTTTCTACCTCGCGAACCGCAAACCGCCAGCCTCGAGACCCCAAAACCCGCCAGACAGCCGCCTCCGACTGCTCCCCGACCACCCAGCCTCCCTACGCCGACGTCAGACCTCCCCCTTCCCTCCTTCTTCACGCGACACCCCACCTCCGACAGACAGAAGCTACCCCGCCGCCGTCAATCCATCTCCGACGCAGCAATGAGCCCAACAGCCTCCCTCTTCTTCGATAACCAAAAGTGAGTTTTACTGTTTTTAAAAGATCTGAAATTACCTTTATTTTTATGCTGTTAACATTGTTTAATTAAAATCAGTTTTATTAAAAATGGTTTATTATAAAAATGTAATTTTTATAATAGAAAAGGCGGGATTTTTATAGTAGGAAAAGGTTAGATTTGCTTATTAAAAAGATTAGATTTTTGAATCAAGAAAGATTTGATTTTTAGTATAGGAAAGACGAAATTTTTATCGGTAGAAAGGCGGGATCTTTATCTAATCAAGTTAGAATTTTTACATTAGAAAAGATGGAATTTTTACATTAGTAAAAATGTGATTTTTATATATTGAACTTTGAAGTAAAAATATGATTTTTATATATTGAACTTCGAAGTAAAAATATGATTTTTATATATTGAATAGCGAAGTAAAAATTCGATTTTTACATATGTAGTGAAAGCGGACAACGAAGGTGACAAAAAGGCGAGAACGAAGAAGATTTATATCAAAGAAGAGTCAAGATGTTTGGATAGCTTTCGGTGAGAATTTCTCACCTTTCAATTTCATTTTCTAGTTATATATATATATACTAGGATGCAGACGGTGCTTAGTAGCACCCGACACAATCGTCCACAGACCATGGACTTGTTTGTTTGGTTGCGTAAATTAGTTAGATGCTTTGGTTTGAATTGAATTGTTTGGTGAAATGAAATTGATTTGACTGATGTGTGAATGGCGTGGGCCTTCACTAGACCGGGGATAAGGCTAGGCCTCGTCCCGTTTCTAGTATCGTGCCGTTATGCCGCCGAAATTTCCTAAAATATGTTAGAAAAATAAAAATATCATTTTCATTGTGTAAATGAACGGAATAAAAATTCATGTGTTAAAATAAAATATTTTATCGTTAAAAATATAATTTTTAACGTGAAGTGAACAAGATAAAATATTCATTTACAAACCGGACGGTTTGTTTATGTACACCTATTTGAAGGACATTGATTGGGACGATAAATTTTACACATCGCCCAACTGCACAAATAAAATATGTGTTTGATTGCTTGAAACCCCACACGGGTATTGGGATGATATTTGACGTACACTAATCCCGATTGTTTAGTTGTATGTCGATCGATTGATTGACAGACTGTTATAAGCGTTGAATATTTATATTTGATGCTTATACAGTGTAGAATGCACTTTGGATGATGGTTGATTATTCATCGTTGTTGATATGTACATATGTTGTAGAAAATCCGTATAATTAACATTATATGGTAATTGATTGGGCCTCATTCCAATTTAGAAAAGAAAGAATATTAAAAAATAAAGGTTCATGTGTTGACTGTACTCATCCGTTGAGATTAGTCATGTGTTGAACGAAATATTTTAATAATAAAATTTACATCTTTATCAATATAAAAATAAAGGTTCATGTGTTGACTGTACTCATCCGTTGAGATTAGTCATGTGTTGAACGAAATATTTTAATAATAAAATTTACATCTTTATCAATATAAAATAAAGGTTCATGTGTTGACTGTACTCATCCGTTGAGATTAGTCATGTGTTGAACGAAATATTTTAATAATAAAATTTACGTCTTTATCAATATAAAATAAAGGTTCATGTGTTGACTGTACTCATCCATTGAGATTAGTCATGTGTTGAACGAGATATTTGAAATAGAAATATTTGAAATAGAATATTTGAAATAGAATATTCGAAAATAGAAATATATGAAGCCGTATTGATTAGATTGACGCCATTTTGACGTGAACGATATTTATATCGATTTTATTCGAAATGAATTGAATATAAAACGATTTCGAAAATGAATTGAATAGAAAACAAATTTGATTTCAATTGAATATATAATTGAATTGAATTCAGAATGAATAGAAAACCAAATTGAATTGAATTCAAAATGAATAGAAAACCAAATTGAATTGAATTCAAAATGAATAGAAAACCAATTTGAATTGAATGGAATTGAAAACAAATTCGAATTGAATTGAAAACGAATTCGAATCGAATGGAAAACGAAAACGAATTGAATTCAAATGGAATTTGAAATTTGAATTGAATAGAAATGAATTTTAAAACGAATTTATAAGGAAGAATTCAATTTTGATTTGAAATGAAATGAAAGTTGAAATTGTTTTTGAAACGAAATTAAAACGATTTATAAAATTCGTTTTAAATAGAAATCGACGAAATATATATTATATATATAATATAATGGCCTGAATAGAACGCGCCGTGCCGCGGCAGTTCGCGAATTTCGACCATTGACTTCAAACGGATATTGCGGGAGATCCGACCGTCGGATTCTCCTAAAACCGGAACCGTTGGGTTCGTATCGAAAAGAGCTTTCTAACGAATATTAGAAATTAGAAATCTAACGGTTGGATTTGGAATTATGTCCAAATCAAATTTGAAAAAGGTCGCTGTAAGTGCAGTTCGATGGCCGTTGATGGAAATCGACTGTACAGGCCTTGATAAAATTATTAAAAATAGTAATAATTTGTGTAAAATCATAGGAAATGATTTAGAAAGAATTGGGATGAAAAACTCCATATTTGAGAAGATAAAAATAGATTTTTATCGAAATGAACTAGTTTTGAACTAGAATTATAATTCTATTTATTTTTAAATAAATAAATTGAATTTAAAAGGGTTTTAAAAATAACCAGAATTCCCAATGATTGCATTGGAGTGGATTTGAATCGAAATTGTCTTCGGAATATTTCGATGTTGGAATTCGTGATTATACAGATGTTGTTATGGAAATTTGAAAGATATATATTTATATCGTTATTTCCAATACGACATTTGTTAATCGTAGAATTTGATACTGAATATAAGCCGATATATTTTCTATTCAGAACCTTGTATTGAATATCAAATGTGATTTGGGTTTGTCGTGAATGGTGTCTTCACTAACACTGTTCTTGAACCCAGCTGAGAAAAGATTAATTTTTTTTTATTTAGATTTAATGAAGTATGCCAATTAAATGATATTTAATTGGAATTGAATTGATATTGATTTTTGGGTTTATCGTGGACAGTGTTTTTAAATAACACTCGTTCTTTAACCCGATAATTAATGGAATGCGATTTTGGGTTTATCGTGAACCGTGTTTTAAATGACACTGATTCTTTAACCCAGTTAACGATTAAAACTAAGTGAAGTTTTAATGAATCTTTAATTAGATTGAAATGATCGAAAATGGAGTATCACCAGTTTTGCTCCAGGCGATAGTTAAATCTTTAATTAGATTTGAACGTGAAATGGTAATTGAATTTACCGATAACACCGTGGTGTTAGATATGAAGTATAACCAGTTTTACTTCATGGGATGAATAGGATGGGATTGGGGAATTAAAACAAATGATTACTTCGGTAAGGTTCGTTAATCCCGACTAGTTGAATCGAAATTCAAAAGATGATTAAAGAACAAATTCAAGGAATTTATCTTGGATAAAATTAATGGGAACCTTTCCCTATGAATGTGAAATTTAGAAACTAACTGTCGGTTAGCCAAGTAGAATGGTTTTCTGGATATTGATCTGATGTTGGTTTCGGCCTTCGGGGTTAATATTTGGGGAATTATTCTCTTGATTAATTTACGGTTAGTGACTGATGAACTGGAATGAGGCGTATGTTGTGTTTATATAACACTTATTTAAAATATATGCGAGTTATTCGGAAAGACCGGGTTTATCCCATTCTGAATAACCGATACGACGATAAGTCGAAGATGAAGACGATGGTCGAAGACCGGAGGTCTTCACGTTGTTTGGGTGATAACTGATGATCTTGATTGGGCTGTACACCCAAGAAGATGGAAACAGTTGGTGATCGTCCAGACGTGCTTGGAGATCGATGGATATGCGGGGTACTAGGTGCCTCCGGTTTCGTTCAGACCCAGAACGGACTTGTAAATGGACTGTGTGTCTGACATTGGATTTTAGTCCGTGTGATTGATCTCTATTAAATATATATCTATTTGGCGGCGGAGGATTTATTCTCTTGCTTAACGCCCTTCTCTGAGACGTACGAGCTCAGGGGTTATATACTGATGGATATCAAATGCATGGAGTAAAATTGCCTGTGTGGCATGCCTAAGTGGCAATTGATCGAGGCTTCTGTTGAAAAGCAAAGTCTTGTGGTGATGATCAAAGCACGGCCTTTGTGGCGTAGCTTTGTGTAACGTTTACTTCGCGAGTTTCGCACCCCGGTTGTGAACCAAAAATGGGAGAGGACCTCAGGGAGGGCATGCGTTTCTTTCTAGCTAGGGTGGTGTCAGTGACCTACCAGCCCTGACATTTATATACTTTTCACCTGTGTGGTTGTTGCTGTTGCGAGGCACCTCGGTTTGATCGGACGATCCGGGTCCGATGGAGCCATTCGTTGGCTCATTTACGCCCCAAAGGGCGGGGAAACATATTGTTCAGGCATAATAATCCACATCGGTGGACCGGCCCTGACGATCTAAAGGCTTGCCTGCGCGCTTGCCTGTGGCTCGGGCTAGAGAGTCACGAATTCGGTGAGGACGATCTCTAACCTCGGTTCATAGAAGGAAACCCAATTTCCAAATACGTGACTTTGCGATTTTGATTGTATAACCTATATATGGCGACATAGTGGTATGGGGCATTCATGCCGCCTATGATTGATACTTATGATTTGAAGTTGTTTTATACACTATGCACTTATAATAGTATCAAATGATTTGTTTTAAACGTATCAAGCATTCTTGGCTATTATAAGGTAAAAACTCTATCCCCCGGCTTGCGTTGCATTGTGTGATAGGACCTGGGTCTTATAATAGCTTCATTTTTCTTTATTTAGCATTGCGCTGTTGTTTTATGCACTGGTATTCTTGGGAGGAAACCCGTTCCGTGTTATACGGCGTGGTCCCTTGATTTACCTAACTTTAAAAATAAAGATTAACTGTTTTAGTTCTCACACCAGTCCCATGACTGACCTGGAGTTTATTGTTTTAACCTAAACTCTGGGTGCCCTTATTTTCCGCACGGGCAGCTAGTAGTTTTGGTTTTGCAGATTTATATTCGCAGGATCCTGGTTTGCAGATGGAACGATATCCGGAAAGCTTTGTATCCGTATATCTCCTTCTAGTTGTGTATTGTATTTTTTTCCGCTGCGATGTATTTAAATGTAATTTAAATCTCTGATATTTCTGTGCAATATTTATTCATTTATACTCTGTATATTCTCGTAATCTGATGCATTGTTGTGATATACAGTGAAATGTTCTTTTGTATGTGTTCTATTTTGTCATGTTCTCAAACGATAGGGTGTCTCGAACGGTTTGGGTCGGTTTAGCGACTGGTTCGGACCGAGTGAAATTCCTTTTCGTCACATAATGCCCCATACCACTATGTCGTCATATATAGGTATACAATCAAAACCGCACAGTCACGTATTTGGAAATTGGATTTCCGTCATGAACCAAGGCAAAAGATAGTCCTTACCGAATTCGTGACTCTCTAGCCCGAGCCACAGGCAAGTACTCAGTCAAGCCTTTGGATCGTCAGGGCCGGTCCACCGATGTGGATTAGAATGCCTGAACAATACGTTTCCCCGCCCTTTGGGGGCATAAACGAGCCAACGAATGACTCCATCGGACCCGGATCGTCCGATCTAACCGAGGCGCCTCGCAATAGCAACAACCACACAGGTGAAAAGTATATAAATGTCAGGGCTGGTAGGTCACTGACACCACCCTAGCTAGAAAGAAACGCATGCCCTCCCTAAGGTCCTTCTCCCGTTTCTGGTTCATACCGGGGTGTGAGGCTCGCGAATTCACATTATACACAAAGCTACGCCACACAGGCGGTGCTTTGATCATCACCACAAGACTTTGCTTTTCAACAGAAGCCCTGATCATTCGCCACTTAGGCATGCCACACTAGCAATTCATGCCAAGCGACTGATGTCCATCGATATACAACCTCTGAGCTCGTGTGTTTCAGAGAAGGGCGTTAAGCAAAAGAATAAATTCTCCGCCGCCAAACAGATGTATATTTAATAGAGATCAATCAACACAGAATAAAATCCAATGTCAGACACACAGTCCATTTACAAGTCCGTTCTGGGTCTGAACGAAACCGGAGGCACTAAATACTTCGCAAACCCATCGATCACCACGTACGTCGGGACGATCACCACTCATTATCCATATTTCGGGATGCCTCCCAATCAAGACCTCGGTTACCATCCAAATGAGGTGAAGATCTCCGGTCTTCGACCACCGTCTTCATCTTCGATTTCTTATCGTCGATTCAGTTATTCAGAATGGGAAAAACCCGGTCTTTCTGAGCAACTCGCGTATATAATAAACAAGTGCAACACTAACATATACACGCATCATTTCAATTCATTAGTCACTAGCCGTCAATCAGTAAGAGAACGATTTCCCAAGTATTAACCCCGAAGGCCGAAACCAACATCAGATCAACACCCAGGAAACCATTCGACTTAGCCAACCTTCAGTTAATTTCTAAATCACATCCATATTGTTTATAATATTTTATAACGATTTATCGCTTTTTTTATTTATTTTAAAATAGCCAATATATTCAAAACGACGCTTCAGGCCATAACGCGACCGTGGCGCTGTTTTTCTTCAGATTTGATTTACACATATCTGAAAATCTTACCATTGGATCTTCACAAAATTTACATCATTAGAAAGATCTTTTCAAAACGAATCCAACGGTTCCAGTTTCGGGAAAATCCGACAGTCGGAACTCTCGGTATAATTGTTTGAAGTTTCGATTTCGAAATACGAACTGCAGCGTCGTTATTCGATTAAATATAATTATATATATATATATAAATATAATCGATTCTAGCGCTATTTTTCTTCAGATTTGAATTAAACATTCCAGATAATCCAACCGTTGGATTTTTACAAAGTTGGTGCCGTTGGAAAGATTTTTCCAAAGCGAACCCAACGGTTGCGGTTTCAGGAAAATCCGATGGTCGGATCTCCCGTACTAATCGTTTGAAATCACGGTTTCAAAATACGAACTGCAGCGTCGTTATTCGATATATTTTAATTCTATTTATTTATATATATCGATTCTTCGATTTCAAAGCTACATTCTTTTCATACATTTGATAAAAATGATATTTTTATCTAACTGTCTTCTATTTCAACACTTCACTACTTTTAACAATTCGTTTATATAATAAAAATGTGATTTTTATTGTAAAACAATTCATTTCAAAACACTATTATTTCGTATTGTTAATATAGGGGATAAAAATAGGAATTTTATTGTATAACAATTTATTTCAAAACAGGATTATTTTATACTTTTCATATTGATGTTAAAAATGGGATTTTTATTATAAAACAATTTCTTTCAAAATATGAATACCATTCAACACATGAATTTCAATTCAACGAATGAATATCGATTCAACACATGAAGGTTTTCTATAGTTTATATATATAGATAAAAATGTGATTTTTATATTTTAAAACACGAACACCATTCAACACATGAATTTCTATTCAACGAATGAATATCGATTTAACACATGAAGGTTTTCTATAGTTTGTATATATCAATAAAAAATGTGATTTTTATATTTTAAAACACGAACACCATTCAACACATGAATTTCTATTCAACGAATGAATATCGATTCAACACATGAAGGTTTTCTATTCAACGAATAAATATAGTTTCAGCAAATGAAAATAATTCAAACACATGAATATTATTCAAAATTTCGGCAGCATAACGGCAGGGTAGTTAAAACCGGGACCGTCCCTAGTACGGGTCCTCGCTCTACCTTAAAACCTCACGGTTTTTGACAATGGGGATCATGCATCTAGTTCGCATGCAGGCGGCATGTATATATTTATTTCATTTCCACAAACTAATCCTATGTGGTTTCAACCAAATATTTCTCAACCACAAATGGGTATTTTTCAACCACAATCAATCAATATCAACCACAAACAATTCCAATCAACCATTCGCTATCAATCAATTTTCACACCAATCACAACCAATAAATATCGTCCATGGTTTGTGGACGAGGGGCGTATATATATATATTTATATTTATATATAGCAATTCACTTCTATTTCAACACATATATAATTTTTACAACGCATATATAACTTATACATCGAACGTACAACTTATACAACGCTTATACATGAGGTTTACAACACTTATATAACTCATACATCGACCATATAATTTATACATCGTCGTTTTCCATATCGTTTATGAATTAGAAATCTCACATTGGGTTCCACTCCACCAAAAATAGCAGAAGGCTCAGAAAAATATGCGGTCTCTTCTATAATGTAGAAGACGTCCACATGGTCACGATGTTTCCTGTTTCACTGAATTTCAACCACATGGCAAAAAGATATAATTTTTACAAGTTTGCAACACTTTAAAGTGTAAAAACAGTTGAAAATAAACTAAGCCGTATACCTCGTTTTGATGCTCAAAACTAGGTTTGAGTTTTTCTCGAAATTCGCGCCACTTCAGGATGATCAGCCAACGCAGCGTTGAAGAGCTTCGAATCACCTTCCCGGCGCCGGTGATCTCGTGCAGTTCGGTGGTGGGACCAGGCCGCGGCGGCGGCGGAAAGTGGCCAACTTCAGGGAGCTGCTGCGCACGATTTACGGGGAGATAGGGGTTGAGGCTGGTATGGATTTGAAGAGGAGGCGAAGGGCTTTCGAGGGAGGGTGGTGGCGCGTCCTATCGTGGACTGTGGCGATCGGAATCGGAGGAGGAAGTTTCGAAGGCTTTTCCGCCTTCAGATCTGTCGGGGAGAGAGAGTGTCCGCCTTTTTTTATTTAAATTCTGATTGGTCGGTAGATTTTATAAGGGGTTTTCTGACGCGACCACCAATCCAAACCCAACGACTGTCGTCCCTAGCGTTTTACCCCCATTCCGAACACAATGGGATATGTTTCGAAGGCCCATTCGAATGTTTCAGTCAGTTTTCCTTCAAATTAAAATATAAAACATTCAATATTTAATTTGAACATACATTTCAATTTGCCAGGGCCACAAACTGATTTGAAAAATTCCAGAAAAATAAATCTAGCTATGTTTTGGTGATACGGTCCCAACAAAACTAGTTTCGTCGAATTCTGAGACCGTTTGCAAAAAGGCCCATTTCTGGTCGATCCAATTTAATTGTAATTGATCAAAACACGTTTTCCTTTGCCACACTCACATACTAGCTTCAAAAATTATGAAATTTGAAACTTAGCAATAACTTCACATCCTGGATCCAACAAAAGTGATTTCGTCGAATTCCGAGGTCGTATGCAAAATGGCCAATTTCACGAGCTATATAAATTTCATAGCGACCTTTCTGAAAATTCATTTGGCCATAACTTTTGCTTTCCGTTATGAAAATTCGATTTTTCAGATTCGTTAGAAAGGTATTCACTAACAGATTTAAATATTTTTGGTTTCACTCAAATCCGTTTTGTTTTGCACCCGGTACAGTCCAACAAAGTTTGAATTCAATTTTTGAAACTGCAGCGCCATTTCAGGCCTTGTTTATAATTAGAATTAATTATATTCGTTTTCAATTGTCGATTCAAACTCACTTTTCATTGCCATTATTTAAAATATTTATTTTAAATATTTAAAATCCATTATTTTAGCCAATTTAAATTTTTTAAATTGGTTCAGATTTTCTGGGTCGTTACAATCTCCCCCACTTAAAACTTTTCGTCCCCGAAAAGGAACAAAGTCGAAAGTGGTTTGATTAATCAACTCTACGTTCGATCTGGCTTCCATTCTCTAACTTTTCAGTTTCTGAGAATTTTCAAATTCTTCAAATTTTGGCTAACACCCGGAATTTTCGGAAAATTTCGCCATAACCTCCTTTGTACGGGGAGAGGTTTGGAAATTTATTGGGCCGTATTAGGTACCCAATAAATCCTAATAAGCATACACATATTTATAGTGATATATTCTGGTGTTTACAGGGGAGCGTGTATTGATAATAACTCCAGAGAATAAATTCTCGTTACCCTGCCCCGTGTGGGAAATAAATAGTCCATGTGCCGTATCTAATAACTAGAGAGACGTGATTATTGTCAACTCCAGACCTGTGTGGGGTTTTATTAATCTGGCAATTTAATCGTTACAATTTAAATAGTCCATATCAGTCATCAGTTCAACCTGTAAAATATAGTCATCGCTATACAAGCCTCTCGCTCGTATGGTAAATCTTCCACCTCGTCACACAAGCTCCAAATGCTCATGTGGTATATGATGAAGTATGCCTATCTTCTGAAGTATGCCATGTAACGTAGTTCAAAATTAATTGTTACTATCCTATGGCGACGTTTATTATTTCACACAGAAAAACCAGCACTCCGCATCCAATGGCATTCATAGGAGTTGATATAATAATATTTCGCATCCAACTCATTAAGGTTTACCTATTTGTCGGGCACGCAAATAAAATCTTTACTCAACAGCTAATCCATTTACCTGTTCAAACATATATAATACACACATATATATTTCTATTTATTTTCTAATCAGTTCAATGTGTGATTTAAATGAATAAATTCTACCATTCAACCTCTTATTAATTAAATTAACTATCGTTTTAATAATTCAATTAATCAAATTTACTATCACACAACACAAGCAACAATCAAATTGTTCTTAACTTTTCAAAATCATACAAATCAATTTCTATATTCTGGGATGGTCATATCACCTTGTATTAGATAAGAAAATTCATCACATAATTGCTCTGTCGCTTCGGGAGGAGTAAATATTTCCAGGAAAATCACTTTGAATCTGTCCTAGGTGATATCACCTTCTGGACTATCTTTGATGATTGTTTCCCACCAGATTAAGGCTTCTTCTTTGAGCGCCCAAGATGCAACTAACCTTTTCTGGTCATCCCTCAGCTGGATACGCTCAAAAATTCTTTCGACAGAACTCATCCAAGCTTGAGTTTGAACTATAGATTCATTTCCCGAGAACTGTGCTCCGTTCAGATTTCGATATCTCTTTAATAGAGCCTCTAGATCGGGTTCTGTATTCCTTCTGTTTCTGGCACTCATTTTCCTAGTACTTCTGCAAACAGCAGATCAAGTGTCAGGTCACAGAAAAGATATTTTAAAATATAGAAACACATACTTCGATGTAAATGTGTCTACTGGGGTGTATTCCATTCTGCTTTACTCATACTAGGATATTACTGATCCTATCTGTAATGAGTCACTCGTCCTAGAACACTACTGATTCTATTTCTGACGAGTTCGTTAATATGTTATATTCCAGAACTTAGCTTAACCAAAGCTCTGATACCAAATGAGACGACCCCAAACCCCGTACTGACAGTGGCAAGGGTAATCCGTGGAATATAACACAGAAACAGATAATAGCAGAACAGAAATAAATAAATACACCAGATAATGAACAATAGAATATACTGGATAAAAGTAATCATCAGAGTTACACAATATACAGGATCTTACTTATTACAATTACAGTTCAGCTATACATAAATGTCTACAGCGGAAAACAAACAAAATATGTACAATAGGAGCTGAACAGCATAAAAAGAGATAAATGATAGAATCCATCTTCAGCTCCAGCTATCCAGATAAAGCCTGCTAAACCTGAATACAAGGATGCCCGTTTAGAAAGAGGGGCACCCGAGTTTGAAAGTGAAAAAAACTACGAGTCAGTCATGGGACTGGTATGAGAAATCTACTCAACACATTTAATATGGCTAATCACAGGACCACGCCACTTTCGTGGAACGGGTTTACTCCATTGGATTGCTAGTGCTTTAAAACAAATCATTCTTTTAATCATCGCAATGCTTTTTATAAAAATGAAGCCATTATAAGACTCAGTTCCCATCACACAATGCAACGCAAACCGGAGGATAGAGTTTTTACCTTATAACGGCCAAAATATACTTGATACGAATAAAACAAAGGCATTTGATATTATGGCTAGTGTTTATATGTTTTGAAAACAATTTCAAATCATAACTATCAATCATAGACGGCATTAATGCCCCATACCACTATGTCGTCATATATAGGTATACAATCAAAACCGCACAGTCACGTATTTGGAAATTGGATTTCCGTCATGAACCAAGGCAAAAGATAGTCCTTACCGAATTCGTGACTCTCTAGCCCGAGCCACAGGCAAGTACTCAGTCAAGCCTTTGGATCTTCAGGGCCGGTCCACCGATGTGGATTAGAATGCCCGAACAATACGTTTCCCCGCCCTTTGGGGCGTAAACGAGCCAACGAATGACTCCATCGGACCCGGATCGTCCGATCTAACCGAGGTGCCTCGCAACAGCAACAACCACACAGGTGAAAAGTATATAAATGTCAGGGCTGGTAGGTCACTGACACCACCCTAGCTAGAAAGAAACGCATGCCCTCCCTGATGTCCTTCTCCCGTTTCCGGTTCATACCGGGGTGTGAGGCTCGCGAATTCACATTATACACAAAGCTACACCACACAGGCGGTGCTTTGATCATCACTACAAGACTTTTCTTTTAAACGGAAGCCCTGATCATTCGCCACTTAGGCATGCCACACTAGCAATTCATGTCATGCGACTGATGTCCATCGATATACAACCTCTGAGCTCGTGCGTTTCAGAGAAGGGCGTTAAGCAAAAGAATAAATTCTCCGCCGCCAAACAGATGTATATTTAATAGAGATCAATCAACACAGAATAAAATCCAATGTCAGACACACAGTCCATTTACAAGTCCGTTCTGGGTCTGAACGAAACCGGAGGCACTAAATACCTCGCAAACCCATCGATCACCACGTACGTCGGGACGATCACCACTCATTATCCATATTTCGGGATGCCTCCCAATCAGGACCTCGGTTACCATCCAAACGAGGTGAAGATCTCTGGTCTTCGACCACCGTCTTCATCTTCGATTTCTTATCGTCGATTCAGTTATTCAGAATGGGAAAAACCCGGTCTTTCTGAGCAACTCGCGTATATAATAAACAAGTGCAACACTAACATATACACGCATCATTTCAATTCATTAGTCACTAACCGTCAATCAGTAAGAGAACGATTTCCCAAGTATTAACTCGAAGGCCGAAACCAACATCAGATCAACACCCAGGAAACCATTCGACTTAGCCAACCTTAGGTTAATTTCTAAATCACATCCATATTGTTTATAATATTTTATAACGATTTATCGCTATTTTTATTTATTTTAAAATAGCCAATATATTCAAAATGACGCTTCGGGCCATAACGCGACCGTGGCGCTGTTTTTCTTCAGATTTGATTTACACATATCTGAAAATCTAACCGTTGGATCTTCACAAAATTTACATCATTAGAAAGATCTTTTCAAAACAAATCAAACGGTTCCAGTTTCGGGAAAATCCGACGGTCGGATCTCCCGGTATAATCGTTTGAAGTTTCGATTTCGAAATACGAACTGCAGCGTTGTTATTCGATTAAATATAATTATATATATATATATAATCGATTATAGCGCTGTTTTTCTTCAGATTTGAATTAAACATTCCAGTCAATCCAACCGTTGGATTTTTACAAAGTTGGTGTCGTTGGAAAGATTTTTCCAAAGCGAACCCAGCGGTTGCGGTTTCAGGAAAATCCGATGGTCGGATCTCCCGTACTAATCGTTTGAAATCACGGTTTCAAAATACGAACTGCAGCGTCGTTATTCGATATATTTTAATTCCATTTATTTATATATATCGATTCTTCGATTTCAAAGCTACATTCTTTTCATACATTTGATAAAAATGATATTTTTATCTAACTGTCTTCTATTTCAACACTTCACTACTTTTAACAATTCGTTTATATAATAAAAATGTGATTTTTATTATAAAACAATTCATTTCAAAACACTATTATTTCGTATTGTTAATATAGGGGATAAAAATAGGATTTTTATTGTATAACAATTTATTTCAAAACAGGATTATTTTATACTTTTCATATTGATGTTAAAAATGGGATTTTTATTATAAAACAATTTCTTTCAAAATATGAATACCATTCAACACATGAATTTCAATTCAACGAATGAATATCGATTCAACACATGAAGGTTTTCTATAGTTTATATATATAGATAAAAATGTGATTTTTATATTTTAAAACACGAACACCATTCAACACATGAATTTCTATTCAACGAATGAATATCGATTCAACACATGAAGGTTTTCTATAGTTTGTATATATCAATAAAAAATGTGATTTTTATATTTTAAAACACGAACACCATTCAATACATGAATTTCTATTCAACGAATGAATATCGATTCAACACATGAAGGTTTTCTATTCAACGAATAAATATAGTTTCAGCAAATGAAAATAATTCAAACACATGAATATTATTCAAAATTTCGGCAGCATAACGGCAGGGTAGTTAAAACCGGGACCGTCCCTAGTACGGCTCCTCGCTCTACCTTAAAACCTCGCGATTTTTGACAATGGGGATCATGCATCTAGTTCGCACGCAGGCGGTATGTATATATTTATTTCATTTCCACAAATTAATCCTATGTGGTTTCAACCAAATATTTCTCAACCACAAATGAGTATTTTTCAACCACAATCAATCAATATCAACCACAAACAATTCCAATCAACCATTCGCTATCAATCAATTTTCACACCAATCACAACCAATAAATATCATCCATGGTTTGTGGACGAGGGGCGTATATATATATATATATATATATTTATATATAGCAATTAACTTCTATTTCAACACATATATAATTTTTACAACGCATATATAACTTATTCATCGAACGTACAACTTATACAACGCTTATACATGAGGTGTACAATGCTTATATAACTCATACATCGACCTTATAATTTATACATCGTCGTTTTCCATATCGTTTATAAATTAGAAATCTCACATTGGGTTCCACTCCACCAAAAATAGCAGAAGCCTCAGAAAAATATGCGGTCTCTTCTATAATGTAGAAGACGTCCACACGGTCACGATGTTTCCTGTTTCACTGAATTTCAACCACATGGCAAAAAGATATAATTTGTACAAGTTTGCAACACTTTAAAGTGTAAAAACAGCTGAAAATAAACTAAGCCGTATACCTCGTTTTGATGCTCAAAACTAGGTTTGAGTTTTTCTCGAAATCCGCGCCACTTCTGGATGATCAGCCAACGCAGCGTTGAAGAGCTTCGAATCACCTTCCCGGCGCCGGTGATCTCGTGCAGTTCGGTGGTGGGACCAGGCCGTGGCGGCGGCGGAAATTGGCCAACTTCAGGGAGCCGCTGCGCACGATTTACGAGGAGATAGGGGTTGAGGCTGGTATGGATTTGAAGAGGAGGCGAAGGGCTTTCGAGGGAGGGTGGTGGCGCGTCCTATCGTAGACTGTGGCGATCGGAATCGGAGGAGGAAGTTTCGAAGGCTTTTCCGCCTTCAGATCTGTCGGGGAGAGAGAGTGTCCGCCTTTTTTTATTTATTTAAATTCTGATTGGTCGGTAGATTTTATAAGGGGTTTTCTGACGCGACCACCAATCCAAACCCAACGACTGTCGTCCCTAGCGTTTTACCCCCATTCCGAACATAATGGGATATGTTTCGAAGGCCCATTCGAATGTTTCAGTCAGTTTTCCTTCAAATTAAAATATAAAACATTTAATATTTAATTTGAACGTACATTTCAATTTGCCAAGGCCACAAACTGATTCGAAAAATTCCAGAAAAATAAATCTAGCTATGTTTTGACGATACGGTCCCAAAAAAACTAGTTTCGTCGAATTCTGAGACCGTTTGCAAAAAGGCCCATTTCTGGTCGATCCAATTTAACTATAATTGATCAAAACACGTTTTCCTTTGCCACGCTCACATACTAGCTTCAAAAATTATGAAATTTGAAACCTAGCAATAACTTCACATTCCAGATCCAACAAAAGTGGTTTCGTCGAATTCTGAGGTCGTATGCAAAATGTCCAATTTCACGGGCTATATAAATTTCATAGCGACCTTTCTGAAAATTCATTTGGCCATAACTTTTGCTTTCCGTTATGAAAATTCGATTTTTCAGATTCGTTAGAAAGGTATTCACTAACAGATTTAAATATTTTTGGTTTCACTCAAATCCGTTTTGCTTTGTACCCGGTATAGTCCGACAAAGTTTGAATTCAATTTTTGAAACTGCAGCGCCATTTCAGGCCTTGTTTATAATTAGAATTAATTATATTCGTTTTCAATTGTCGATTCAAACTCACTTTTCATTGCCATTATTTAAAATATTTAAAATCCATTATTTTAGCCAATTTAAAATTTTTAAATTGGTTCAGATTTTCTGGGTCGTTACATATAAATAATGGGGGTTGGATATTTCCCTTATTACCATTAGCGGATGCCCGCAGTGTCATTAGCGATTACCCTATGCGCCCCTTAGTATGATAGTGGATGACCTTCCATACCGCGATATCCCATCTCAAAGCAGGATGGATATTATTTGTGTTGGCTAACGTCTGTGGATGCAGGAAAACGGGTTGGAGGGATCCAACTGGATTCCTCAATTTTTTTCCATATATATATATATATATATTTCATATATGATGTGTTAGAAAACCCATGATTGATAATTGGGTGTTTTTGATTAGTTGAATATCACTGACCCTGAACGTTGATTTATAAAAATATCGTGAAAAAGGATTTTGAGATATAAATAGGAAAAATTATTTTTCTAACAATAGAATTTAGATTTGGAATGGGCTAAGAAATATTAACTTGTTTGAATAATAAAAACAAGTAGTGAATTTATAAACGATGTTTATAAATAAATGTGGAAATTGAAGTGATTTATAAACGATGTTATAAATGAAATGGAATAATTATCATTGGATAATTTGAATATTTAAATTCAAATGTGAATTCAAAAATGGAAATTCGGAATCATTTTAAAGAAGTAAACGATGAAGTTTATTCTGATTTTCAAAATGTAAATTGTACTAAAATAAATCCGTATGGATTTATGATTTGAATTCGATTAGTTTGAATTTATTTTAGTAAAATATGTCTAGAAAAATGTATCAAGAATTTATTAAATAGAAGTTAAATTTAAATATGAAAATAGATTCGATGTTATAAATGGATAAGTTATAATAAATAGAATATTTGTAACGACCCGCCTTTTTGCCCGATTTTAACCGGTAATTAAACCGACTCAAACTGTTCATAAAGACGAATTGTTATGGGTGCATACATATATTGAACAGAATAACCGAACTCTTTATTGCAAAATACAATGTTACATCAGAGCTACACAGAATATCAGAGTTACAACATATACAGCGGAAGAAGAAAAAATATACTCTCAGCGGAAGAAATGTATGCTATAGCAGAAGCTCCAACTCTAGTGTGGACTCCAACTCTAAAAGCGCTTCGAATCCTGCTCCAACGACCTATAACTACAAAACTAAACACTAGCTGCCCGAGTGGAAATTAATGGGCACCCAGAGTTTAGAAAGGAACAATAAACTCCACGTTAGTCGTGGGACTGGTGTGAGAACTCAAAAACAGTTGTTATTTAGGATTCATTTTTAAAATTGGGTAATTCAATGGACCACGCCGCTAATGCGGAATGGGTTAACTCCATATGAATTCCCGTGCATAAAAATTCGCTATGACTTTTGAAAATGAAGCTATCATAAGCTCGTCCCACATCACACAATGCAAGCGCACACAAGATGGGCGAGTTTTATCTTATGATAACCAAACATGCTTTTATACGTGAAAATCCTCATCTAATTTTATCATATAGTGGGAAAAGCAATTTCGAAAATAAATGTATTAATCCTAGACGACATAATACCATTAATATTATCTCGCCATATATATATAAACCAAAACCGTATGGCTCGTATTGGAGATTGAATTTCCAACTTGATGATTCCTGGCACGAAAGATCAATCAGGGAAACAAAACAAAGTGCCTCAACGGCTTTTTCATCCATCATGCGGATACTGACTACACATCGTCAGGGCAGATCAATGGTTTTCGATCAGACACAACCCCCCGAACATACCCAACTTCCCCAGGTTCATAAGTGGTTTTCCACTGCTGCACAGCTTCATCATCCATTCATATATAAATATAAAACCTAACCGCCAGTTTCTCATCAATCCGGGGTGTGAGGTTTGACGATGTCACGTCATACACAAAGCGATGCTTCGATAAGCCATTCTTTGAACATCATTAGCTCGTTCCATAACTAGGGTATGCCACATTGACAATTCACGACATATCACTGATTTCAATCAATGCATACACTCTAAGTTCATATGACTTAGAGACGAGGATAATATATTGCCACAAATCCGATATACATTAATGGAAATCAGTGCTATGCGGTCAATTTCAACGTCAGACACACCATCCATACGAATCCGTCCTGGGTCTGAACGGAACAACAACCCGAAAATACTTAAATATGTTCAGGTCTCATGTAACTCATACCTCGTATCGGTGGCCTACCTAACCGAGACATTAATCACAATAAATCTAAACAAATTTAAATATTCCCGGTCTTCATTCGTCGTTTACCGAGTCTTGAATTGCTTCATAACGTCGTATTATTACTTGGAATGGGTTTCGAACATATACTCGATCCCAGTCTTCCCAAGTAATAAGCGTACTTAAAACAGTAGCTATGGTTCACACAGGCTTTTCAATTCAAATCCCCTTCTAAATATTTACCAATTCGTTTACAACTCAAGATTTGAATTACTATAAATTTCATACATCTCGTTATCCTCTTATCTCTTTTTTGAAATCAAAGATTATCCCTTCGCTTCAATTTCTTACCTTCAATTCCCTCGAATTAAAGATTTGATTAAATCCCAATTACGATATGAATTTCCACCATTCAATCTCATCGGGTTTCAAGAATGATATTATTGAAGATACGATTCACGATAAAACCCAAATCAATCGATATTGAATCATAAATTACACAGAAATTTTTATCAACTTATATTCGATATAAATTCTCAAAATCAACAAATACCATGAGTGGAATAGCGATATAATAATATCTTCCAAATTCCCCCGATAGTATTCATTTACACCATGAAATTTTATACCAAATATCGAAGATTATTTCTATCTAACTCATTTCAATCAGGTGGAGAAACCCATATCTTAATTAAAAGATTTATTCAACTCTTTGATATTTGATCTGGATAGAAATAACATCAACTTATCTTCAATATTAATCTCCGTATCCAACTCATATTATAAGTGGACTAATGGTGTATTACCTTTTAAATTCCTCAGATAATATGAATTTTCATCCACCGAGTTAATATGAAACATCCGAAGATTAATCTCCAACCATATCCAAATTTAAAATTGGAAAAACCCATTTCAATCCCATATAGGTATTCTCGATACTTTAATAAACTTCGAACTATTTTATAAATCATTCTTATAGTCAAACAATAGTTCCTACTTTAAATTCCAAACTAAAATAAATTTGGAAATGTTACCAAAGTACTGCTATTTAAAATAGCCCTTTAAATCAAATAAATTTAAAATTACTCGAAATGTAAGTATTCCAATTCTAATCACCATTTTAGGAGTTATCATAAATTTTCTCCAACTTAATAACCTTGTTTTATTCGATTTCCATTATGATTGGCAACTACACGTATTTCAAATTTGTTTTGAATATAACTCGGAATTCATATGTCGAAAATCGAAATTGTTCTTTCTATTCAAATACTATTATTTGAAATCGAACGCACCTTATTTCAAGTTAAGTCAAAATAAAATAATCAAGTCATAGCCATTCATAGTTTGAAATCGATATTGACGAATTGTTGCATCATAGTGCGTTCTATTCAACCATATAATGATTATAAATTTCCACGTCCTTTTCAATCAAATTTATATTTCCAAATCATTTGGAAAACAGTTTCAAATTATATTTCAAATTAGATTTTGAATTTACCATCCCGTTGTCGGACCAGTTAGGTATAGCCAGGGAGAGCAGGAAACTGAATTTCCAAACCCAAGCCTAGACACCATCCTCTCTGTCATACTAGAACGTTCTGGTATATATTATTTCATTATTATAATATATAAAAAACCATATTCAAATTTCCAAAAAAAAATCTTATTTATAATTTAAATTGAAAATATTTTTACCAAAACCAATTCCAAATAGATATAAAGATCGTTATACAAAATTCAATACATAATTCAAATCATTTTCCAAATCCTAATTCAATATTTAAAAGTTGATATTAAGTTCACAAACCAAAATTTTAAATATTATTTAATAATTAAATAAAATCATATATAGGAAGGAGATTCTAAATTGATCACCCATATATTCCACAACCACTTTGTGTTTGTGTGTGTGTGATATCATACAATGCAATCATATCTATCCAAATGAACTAGACGATCAGATGGATATGAATTCATTTTCACAACAAACATTTTAACTGTGCATAAGCGTTATAGTCAATAACGCTTATCAGTGTTCAGTGTATTATCTAATTCATGGACAACCATTCACACATCAATATCCATCACACAATGCATCATCAACAAATTATAATTAATCTCAGCTAATTATAATTAACTAATTTAAATAAATAATCTAACTTAGAAGTTATCACCATGCTAGCTCCAAACTTTTCACTATCAGAGATTCCTTACGGACGGGCCAACGAACACTGCCACCGCTCCTTGTACTGCTCTCAATCTACTCCTATCCGTAGTTGGAGATTTCTGCTGATTTTTATATTGAAATTGAATTAATAACGATATTCGTTATATATATATATTCATATATAAGGACCTTTTTATTTTATTTTTATTATAATTTTAACCTTATCCAAAATTATCCAAATAATATTCTGATAAATTCTACTTTCCGGTACGGTTCTATTGCTTCTAACGGTGAGTCAATCCGCTTTAAAATGAATTAATTATAGGTGTTTAAACTTTAAACAAATTTAAACTTTAAATATAAATAGAAACATACCAAGGCCCACCAAGCCCAATTACATAAAACTGGCCCATCCTCTTCCTTTCTTCTTCTTCCTCCTACCTTCTTCTTGCTTGACAACTCTTGGAACCCATCCCTGCGTGCACGGCGTGCACATGCACCACCTCAAAACTCCACCGATCATCAATCCAAGACTACATGCGAACTTCTCTTCGTTTCCTCTCTCAACTGCACCCCATCACTTCAAGTTCGGTCCCCAAACTCAAAATCCGACGCATTGTCGAGACCAAAACCTGCTACAGGCAACGCGTGAATCCCCATATCGCACCATCCTATATTGCACCGCACTTCACCAATTTCTACCGCATGAAAGCTCTCTCCATCCTCATCGCAACACCACTCACCAATTCTCTTATCGCTGCTTCCATCTCCGTCGAATTCCAACCTTAATTTTCGACCATCCAAAGTGTCGACACAAAATTGCATCATTTTCGCACCAAAAATACTATATTCCTCGCTGATCGCAACGGTCGTGACGGCGTCGATCAATTCAAAGCTGATTGAGAGATTTTATTTTCTGAAGTTTTGAACCCATTTATAACATTCTCTATAAATCTGTGATCTCTCCTATGTTTGTCGATGAAATTTCAATCCGATAATTTTTAAAAATCGGAAACGATGATCTCAACAATATCTGCGCAGATCATTTCAGCTAAAGAGGAACGAATCAAGGGGTATGGATTTTTGAATGAGGAGAAACATGAATTTTCATTTACTGGAAATGAATAGAGAAAAATATGAAGAAGAAAAAGGAATACATAAAGAAGCCTGTGTATTGTAATGGTGAAGTGTGCAAGAGAATGAAGATTAGGACCTCCTTATATAGGAAATTTTAAGGGTAAAATAGTCAATTGCTACATGGACACATGGCTCTCTTTATGATGCTAATTACATGCAAAATTACACATGTATGACTACTTGTCTTCATGATATAAATCTCTCCATGCACCATGACAAGTAAGAGGACAACTCACCATGATCCTTATCTTAAGGGATTTAAAAATTAATTCATCCTAGTAACACTTTTGTGACACCTAAGAATGTGGCCAAACTTATAATTGCAACCATCTTATTACTAAATGTTTAAATATAACTTACTAATATTATTTATATAATTTACCAAAATTTTATACTAAAATGGTTTAAAATAAAATAAACAAATTTTATAAACATCATTATAAATTTACCTAAGTAATAAAATAATAATCATTCTTGTAAAATCTTAAAATAAATTATTTCTTAACAAATTTATATTTTAAAAATTAAATATTATCAAAATCAGAGAATATTATTACTCAGACACAAAAATCTTATAAATTAAATATAACTTTTTAAAATAAGTTTTCTTATACAAAAATCATATAAAATAAAATAGGATACTTGTTCAAAATTAAAAATTCATATTTAAACTTAAAAATCAATTTATATTCAGAAAAATCAAAATTATATAAATAAAAATCCAAATCAACTTAGTAAAAATTCTGGGATGTTACATTCAACTCCCCCCCCTTAGAAACTTTTCGTCCTCGAAAAGGAAGTCGGTAAATTTAAACTCCTTTACAAATTCTAAATTCCAATTTCTCTGTTAATATATCAAAAATGTAATGGTCACAACCAAGGCTCATATCATCCTCAAGGTACTCTATCTGATTCTCACTAAAGATAGAGTCTAAGGAAGCTTCTATGATCTAGTGATTTCTAGGGTCGTCACCGGTCTTGTTTTTAATCAAAATTTTTGAGTAAGACTCAGAGCTGCTACCATTACCACTAAGGAGAAACTAGGATAAATACCGTCTAGTACTTAGAGGTCTATGACCCTAAGAATATTATCTTTCTAACTTAAATCTTATGAAACCCATGGTTTTCTTATCAATTATAAGACTAAGTGTTTAACTTAGAAATTTAAATCCAAATTCTCAAATAATCCTTTCCATAATCGTTCAATTATCCTGCAAAATACCATCTTGGCTAACTTCAGTATTAGAAATTCTATTGCTCTCAATACAATTTCAATTTTAATTTAAGAGATAATCCAAAATTACTGGTTTCAAATCCAAATTAATTCACTTGTCCATGGCTTTATCAGAGCAGGGAAAGGAAGAATTCATAAATAAAGTTGAACAGTTACAATTTCAAGCACGACTATTCGGGTGATACTCAAAGATGACAATGGGTTGAGCAAAACTCAGCGACAAGGGAAGGGATAAAATTATATTTCGTTCTATTTCAAATTTTTATTCCAATCATTTCCCATCTCATATTAACTCATTTATAAGTTAAATTTATGCTCATTTAATATTCATATTTTAGTTGTCATATTCACCTAATCGAATAACACTTTCTCTAAATCCACCTTAAATTCAAAACTCTTTTCATTCTTGTTTAAATATCAAATCTTGTTAGAAAATTTTTCTTCTTACTCAACTAGCCGGAAAATATCTTAAATAATTTTTTTTAGAATACCACCACGCTTCCTCTGCGCACTCTGATTATGCGTACACAGGTTCAAACTTGGGTTGTTTCAATATTAATCTTAACATTTTTAGAACTCACTTCTTCAAATTTAATATTTCAAAGATCCAAATTTTTCCTACTCCGATGTTTGTTACGATTTGAATTAACCTTTTAAACTCATTTCTAACTTAAGTCAAAATCATCTCTTTACACAAATTCTTAATTTAAGTCTAAATCATCTATAGATTTCTTAAGGGGTTCTGATGGCTAAGATATTCTTGGATATTCTCATTTACAATTCATGTTAAGGTTTTATCCAAATCTATTGCTTACATTAACATATCAACATTCTTTGAGAAATATAATATCTTTCTGGTTACAACTTATTAGATCATATTCAGACATTAGTTATGACTTGTTTAACTTGAAGTATGGGTGCTGTTTTTGATATAATTTCTTAATGTATTATCTTATTTCCCCACATTAGCTTCCTAATCTTAAAGTGGATTTACCTCAAAATCCTTCTGGTTATTAAAATAGTTTGTATTTATAACATTTTAAATTCCCTCTTAATGGTTCCAATCTATTGAAATAATTCAAGTATCCCTTGACGTCTTAACTAGAGTCATATAGTCATCCCACTTTCGAAACTCGAAAATGAGTACTGATGATGTTGCAATCATCATCAGATCATCCCCAGACGACTAGAGTGTGATTCTATATCTATCTAGTATATTTTGGCTTCGCATATACGTTGATCAGACGTATATTTAAAACTCTTACATACTCGATAGTCCAATCGTGACATCGAATAAAACACTCGAAATCCTTATTTCCAATTATAGTTCAAAATATATATCAAAGAATCACCATTTCAAATGATTTACTTGTTCAAAAATACCTTATATAGGTTTCAAAAATACGCACTCTCGTCACAACATTCCAAAATCTCATTCTAGGGTAATTCAAACCCTATCTCTAATGAGATAATATAACTCTGAGGAGTCCTATTCTTTTGTCCAAATATGTACGTACCCTATAGCTTTGTATAACCAAAGCCCTGATACCAAATGTAACGACCTGCCTTTTTGCTCGATTTTCGCCGGTAATTAAACCGACTCAAACTGTTCATAAAGACGAATTGTTATGGGTGCATACATATATTGAACAGAATAACAGAACTCTTTATTGCAAAATACAATGTTACATCAGAGCTACACAGAATATCAGAGTTACAACATATACAGCGAAAGAAAAGAAAATATACTCTCAGCGGAAGAATTGTATGCTATAGCAGAAGCTCCAACTCTAGTGTGGACTCCAACTCTAAAAGCGCTTCGAATCCTGCTCCAACGGCCTATAACTGCAAAACTAAACACTAGCTGCCCGAGTGGAAATTAATGGGCACCCAGAGTTTAGAAAGGAACAATAAACTCCAGGTTAGTCGAGGGACTGGTGTGAGAACTCAAAAACAGTTGTTATTTAGGATTCATTTTTAAAGTTGGGTAATTTAACGGACCACGCCGCTAACGCGGAACGGATTAACTCCATATGAATTCCCGTGCATAGAAATTCGCTATGACTTTTGAAAATGAAGCTATCATAAGCTCGTCCCACATCACACAATGCAAGCGCACACCAGATGGGCGAGTTTTATCTTATGATAACCAAATGTGCTTTTATACGTGAAAATCCTCTTCTAATATTATCATATAGTGGGAAAAGCAATTTCGTAAATAAATGTATTAATCCTAGACGACATAATACCATTAATATTATCTCGCCATATATATATGTATATATATATATAAACCAAAACCGTATGACTCGTATTGGAGATTGGATTTCCAACTTAATGATTCCTGGCACGAAAGTTCAATCAGGGATACAAAACGAAGTGCCTCAACGGCTTTTTCATCCATCATGCGGACACCGACTACACATCGTCAGGGCAGATCAACGGTTTTCGATCAGACACGACCCCCCGAACATACCTAACTTCCCTAGGTTCATAAGTGGTTTCCCACTGCTGCACAGCTTCTTCATCAATTCATATATAAATATAAAACCTAACCGCCAGTTTCTCATCAATACGGGTTGTGAGGTTTGTCGGTGTCACGTCATACACAAAGCGATGCTTCGATAAGCCATTCTTTGAACATTATTAGCTCGTTCCATAACTCGGGTATGCCACATTGACAATTCACGACATATCACTAATTTCAATCAATGCATACCCTCTAAGTTCATATGACTTAGAGACGAGGATAATATATTGCCAAAAATCCGATATACATTAACGGAAATCAGTGCTATGCGGTCAATTTCAACGTTAGACACACCATCCATACGAATCTGTTCTGGGTCTGAACGGAAAAACAACCCAAAATACTTAAATATGTTCAGGTCTCATGTAACTCATACCTCGTATCGATGGCCTACCTAACCGAGACATTAATCACAATCAATCTAAACAAATTTAAATATTCCTGGTCTTCATTCGTCGTTTACCGAGTCTTGAATTGCTTCATAACGTCGTATTATTACTTGGAATGTGTTTCGAACATGTACTCGATCACGGTCTTCCCATGTAACAAGCGTACTTAAAACAGTAACTATGGTTCGCACAGGCTTTACAATTCAAATCTCCTTCCAAATATTTACCAATTCATTTACAACTCAAGATTTGAATTACTATAAATTTCATACATCTCGTTATCGTCTTATCTCTTCTTTGAAATCAAGATTATCCCTTCGCTTCAATTTCTTACCTTTAGTTCCCTCGAATCAAAGATTTGATTAAATCCCAATTACGATATGAATTTCCACCATTCAATCTCATCGGGTTTCAAGAATGATATTATTGAAGATACGATTCACGACAAAATCCAAATCAATCGATACTGAATCATAAATTACACAGAAATTTTTATCCACTTATATTCGATATAAATTCTCGAAATCAACAAATACCATGAGTGGAATAGCGATATAATAATATCTTCCAAATTCCCCTGATAGTATTCATTTACACCACGAAATTTTATACCAAATATCGAAGATTATTTCTATCTAACTCATTTCAATCAGGTAGAGAAACCCACATCTTAATTAAAAGATTTATTCAACTCTTTGATATTTGATCTGGATAGAAATAACATCAACTTATCTTCGATATTAATCTCCGTATCCAACTCATATTATAAGTGGAATAACGTTGAATTACCTTTTAAATTCCTCAGATAATATGAATTTTCATCCACCGAGTTAATATCAAACATCCGAAGATTTATCTCCAACCATATCCAAAGTTAAAATTGGATAAACCCATTTCAGTCCCATATAGGTATTCTCGATACTTTAATAATCTTCGAACTATTTTTTAAATCATTCTTATAGTCAAACAATAGTTCCTGCTTTAAATTCCAAACTAAAATAAATTTGGAAATGTTACCAAAGTACTGCTATTTAAAATAGCCCTTTAAATCAAATAAATTTAAAATTACTCGAAATGTAAGTATTCCAATTCTAATCACCATTTTAGGAGTTATCATAAATTTTCTCCAACTTAATAACCTTGTTTTATTCGATTTCCGTTATGATTGGCAACTACACGTATTTCAAATTTGTTTTGAATATAACTCGGAATTCATATGTCGAAAATCGAAATTGTTCTTTCTATTCAAATACTATTATTTGAAATCCAACGCGCCTTATTTCAAGTCAAGTCAAAATAAAATAATCAAGTCATAGCCATTCATAGTTTGAAATCGATATTTATGAATTGTTGCATCATAGTGCGTTCTATTCAACCATATAATGATTATAAATTTCCACGTCCTTTTCAATCAAATTTATATTTCCAAATCATTTGGAAAACAGTTTCTAATTATATTTCAAATTAGATTTCGAACTTACCATCCCGTTGTCGGACCAGTTAGGGATAGCCAGGGAGAGCAGGAAACCGAATTTCCAAACCCAAGCCTAGACACCATCCTCTCTGTCATCCTAGAACGTTCTAGTATATATTATATCATTATTATAATATATACAAAACCATATTCAAATTTCCAAAAAAAAAAAATCTTATTTTGAATTTAAATTGAAAATATTTTTACCAAAACCAATTCCAAATAGATATAAAGATCGTTATACAAAAATCAATGCATAATTCAAATAATTTTCCAAATCCTAATTCAATATTTAAAAGTTGATATTAAGTTCACAAACCAAAATTTTAAATATTATTTAATAATTAAATAAAATCGTATATAGGAAGGAGATTCTAAATTGAACACCCATATATTCCACAACCACTGTGTGTTTGTGTGTGTGTGTGATATCATACAATGCAATCATATCTATCCAAATGAACTAGACGATCAGATGGATATGAATTCATTTTCACAACAAACATTTTAACTGAGCACAAGCGTTATAGTCAATAACGCTTATCAGTGTTCAGTGTATTATCTAATTCATGGACAACCATTCAAACATCAATATCCATCACACAATGCATCATCAACAAATTATAATTAATCTCAGCTAATTATAATTAACTAATTTAAATAAATAATCTAAATTAGAAGTTCTCACCATATTAGCTCCAAACTTTTCACTATTAGAGATTCCTTACGGACGGGCCAACGAACACTGTCACCGCTCCTCGTACTGCTCTCAATCTACTCCTATCAATAGTTGGAGATTTCTGCTGATTTTTATATTGAAATTGAATTAATAACGATATTAGTTATATATATATATATTCATATATAAGGACCTTTTTATTTTATTTTTATTATAATTTAAACCTTATCCAAAATTATCCAAATAATATTCTGATAAGTTCTACTTTCCGATACGGTTCTGTTGCTTCTAACGGTGAGTCAATCCGCTTTAAAATGAATTAGTTATAGGTGTTCAAACTTTAAACAAATTTAAACTTTAAATATAAATAGAAACATACCAAGGCCCACCAAGCCCAATTGCATAAAACTGGCCCATCCTCTTCCTTTCTTCTTCTTCCTCCTACCTTCTTCTTGCTTGACAACTCTTGGAACCCATCCCTGTGTGCACGGCGTGCACGTGCACCACCTCAAAACTCCATCGATCATCAATCCAAGGCTACACGCGAACTTCTCTTCGTTTCCTCTCTCAACTGCACCCCATCACTTCAAGTTCCATCCCCAAACTCAAAATCTTACGCATTGTCGTGACCAAAAACCTGCTACAGGCAACGCGTGAATCCCCATATCGCACCATCCCATATTGCACTGCACTTCACCAATTTCTACCGCATGAAAGCTCTCTCCATCCTCATCGCAACACCACTCACCAATTCTCTTATCGCTGCTTCCATCTCCGTCGAATTCCAACCCTAATTTCCGACCATCCAAAGTGTCGACACAGAATTGCACCATTTTCGCACCAAAAATACTATATTCCTCGCTGATCGCAACGGTCCTGACAGCGTCGATCAATTCGAAGCTGATTGAGAGATTTTATTTTCTGAAGTTTTGAACCTATTTATAACATTCTCTGTAAATCTGTGATCTCCTATGTTTGTCGATGAAATTTCAATCCGATAATTTTTAAAAATCGGAAACGATGATCTCAACAATATCTACGCAGATCATTTCAGCTAAAGAGGAACGAATCAAGGGGTATGGATTTTTGAATGAGGAGAAACATGAATTTTCATTTACTGGAAATGAATAGAGAAAAATATGAAGAAGAAAAAGGAATACGTAAAGAAGCCTGTGTATTGTAATGGTGAAGTGTGCAAGAGAATGAAGATTAGGACCTCCTTATATAGGAAATTTTAAGGGTAAAATAGTCAATTGCTACATGGACACATGGCTCTCTTTATGATGCTAATTACATGCAAAATTACACATGTATGGCTACTTGTCTTCATGATATAAATCTCTCCATGCACCATGACAAGTAAGAGGACAACTCACCATGATCCTTATCTTAAGGGATTTAAAAATTAATTCATCCTAGTAACACTTTTGTGACACCTAAGAATGTGGCCAAACTTATAATTGCAACCATCTTATTACTAAATGTTTAAATATAACTTACTAATATTATTTATATAATTTACCAAAATTTTACACTAAAATGGTTTAACATAAAATAAACAAATTTTATAAACATCATTATAAATTTACCTAAGTAATAAAATAATAATCATTCTTGTAAAATCTTAAAATAAATTATTTCTTAACAAATTTATATTTTTAAAATTCAATATTATCAAAATCAGAGAATATTATACTAAAACACAAAAATCATATAAATTAAATATAACTTTTTAAAATAAGTTTTCTTATACAAAAATCATATAAAATAAAATAGGATACTTGTTCAAAATTAAAAATTCGTATTTAAACTTAAAAATCAATTTATATTCAGAAAAATCAAAATTATATAAATAAAAATCCAAATCAACTTAGTAAAAAATTCTGGGATGTTACAATATTCCAAAATAAGATTTTGGTTCTAAATAGATTTTGAAATAAAACTTGTTTTAATATATAATACATGTAAATTTATAAACGATTTTATAATTGTAGCGAATTATTTATCAAAAGATAATTTTAAATTTTAAATTCAAGTACGAATTTAAAATAGAAATTTGAAATCATTTCAAAACGGGAATGATGGTTTTATTTTGGAATTCAGAATATAAACGGAATTGAGATGAATAAAAGGATTTATAGTTAGAATTCGGTTATATAGAATTTTATAAATGATTCATTTATAAAGGAAATTGGAATTTAATATAGCAAATTGAGTTATAAATAATTTATAACCGAGTAATGAAAAATCGACATTTAGAGATAATCAGAAATATTAAGTTGTATTTGAAAACTGGATTTAAAATATATTAAAATATATATTAGAACGAGATTGAAATTTAAATAAAATGAAGTTTAATGTTTATATTTAAATATAATTAAAATGAGCTTACCGCAGCTGGGTAGTTCGTAAATTGGCGTTTCGAACTTCAATTGAGTATATAGAACTCAATTTAAGTCGGAATTCCTTGAAACAAGAATCGTCAGGACCGATTGAATAATAGTTTTCTAGTGAAAGAGAAAAAAAAATTTGGTTTTTGTCTAATAGATTTTGAGTTATGTCAAAATCAAATTTCCAGAAAAACTGCGCCATAATCGTTTAAAAACAATAAAGGTCTTTTTAAATTAATAAAAGTATTTTAAGAAAATAAAATCCAAATTTCCATTAAAAAAATCCGGACTTGAGATATAAAATAATTATGAACTCAAGTGTAGTTAGTGAGCTGATTTTTGAAACAAAAATCCAGATTTTTAATTATAAAATAGAATTAACTAATTTGAAGAATAATTAGTTAATCGAGTTTTGATACGAAATTGGTTTTTGTTAAAGTAAATTGAACTGTGAATTCATATTCGAAATCGAATATGAAACTTGAATTTAAAATGGAATTTGATTGGTTTATAAGCAAATTAAATTGTATATGAACGTGGTATGTTTAATTAAAAAGTGGAATAGGCAAAAGAGCTAATTAAAGAATATATTAGTGAATTGAGTTAGAAATGACTGGATTTTATCGGCATGAATTGGAAATAGGTGAACACGTGTTAAATGGGTATGGAATGAAGTATATGAAGATTATAATACGAGTGCCCGACATAAAGGATCGTGTTTAAGTTCCATATGAGTTTTATGCACCGAATCAGCAAGCCGCTTGGCTTGTTGATTTTCGTTTTGAATGGAAAGGGCCTAGAGAGGCGAGTTGAAGTTTTAGCTATTGACTGGTACAAAGGAGGAGCTGGCAAAATTTTCTTGAAATTTAAGGAGTTAGAATATTTTTAAGAAATTTTGATAATTAGAAATCAATATATCAATGTATATAGGATTCGATAAAGAAATGAACTTAAAATAGAATACTATAAACAAAAAGGAAATATGTAATTAAATCTGGTAAAAATAAAAAGAGAAACGTATACACGTTTTAAAATGAATAATTGGTTTTTAGGATGCTGATTATTCGAGGCAAGAAGTCTTGTCCGTTTTTAAGTTAAGAATGATATTCAGTCAAGGTCTGAGAGGTAGTTATACCTGATATACACGTACATGTGTATATTTTATCCGCTTATTTATCTTGTTTTCTCTTAAAAATAACTGATACTGTGTATTTATAGTTGCATTTTCAGGTTATTTATGATCAATGGAATTGATGCACTTAATTGTTGAAAAGCTTGAAGAATTGGTGTAAGAAGAGTGTTGATTTTGAAAACTAGATTAAAGCTTGAAGAAAAGTTGTTGTTCAATCACTTTCTGTCGCATATTTTAATGATTTAATGCCTTTTCATAAAGGTAGCTTGTCGCAGATGTTATGGAGTTCCTATTCATGCTCAAAACAGTTGGAGCTTATGCCATTTGATGCCCGCAAGCTATGACATTTGCAAAGCCATTTATACGCATTCACTCTTAGCTAGTTGGTTTATGTGTTATTTTGAAAAAGGGATTTTCTCCCACATTGTGTAATAGGCCGCTTAGTCTTGGCCTGGGCAATTATAAATACACTTGAATTCAGCTCATTTGGATTCATTCAATCTTAGGTTTTATTCTGTAACTTTCTTCTGTCAGAGTAAAATTAGTCTTCTCCCTTTTCTCTTTAGTTTTTTATTTACATGTTATTTTCTTTTCTGCAAGTAGATTAGATTGTCCTTTATTTTATTTTTATTTTCTTTTTCTCTTGTTTTTTTTCTATGTTGCAATTTACGTTCGTTGTTAGAATAATAAACATGAGAGGTTAATCCCTTTCAACTTAGGGTTAATGAAGCTCTCTTGATCATGTAGTTGCAACATAATTTATCTTTTCATTCTCTCTTTGTGTTTCATGTTATGTTGATGTCATAGTGATTAAGTGGAGGTTGAAACAAAAAATTTGATGGTATATAGTTCTAATTAATAGTTCATAGGCCATGCTTAAAGTATATTTCAATTTCAACTTGTTCATTTTTCATTAGATCTAGTGAGGTGATTTAGTGGGTATGGTATAGTTTGATAGTTTATGTTGATCTAGTTAATAGCATGAATAAACTATACTTATAATAATCATATCAACTAAATTCACAAATGACCAAAATAAAAGAGAGATCGTAATTTCATAACTTGTTGTACTACATGATCTAGAATGTGAATTTACTCATAATTTGCCATTTATTTCATAGTTTTTATTAATTTTAATTTACCAGTTTAGTTGTAATTAAATCATCACTCGAATTTGGTTTAATTTGATTGAATAAGATTGAAATTACTTCTTTCCCTATGGATCGACTCATATTCGCCACGTACTTACAATTATACGTCATGCACTTGCGGTTTATTACACTTCGCGATAGTATTCTAATTCATAGAATATTCATCGTCGAACAAATTTTTGGCACCCTTGTCGGGGAAGGAATTTGATTTTGATTTTATTCTTTGGATTAATTTTGTGTTCTATTAAAAAAAAATTGTGTGCATTTGTGTTTTTTTTATTTGATCTTGTTTCAATTGCATTTATGTGTTTTGTCTGTCCACTTTTGTTTGTTGTATTTGTAACAACCCAGAAAATCAGAACCAATTTAAATTTTTTATTTAGCAATTTTTGTGAATTTTGAATATTTAAGATGAATTATTTTAAATAATAATGACGAAAAATTTATTATCGACGAAGCTAGAACGAATAATTTTATTTTAATTATAAAAGGAATTGAAAATGGCGCGGTAGTTTGAAATTTCGATTTCAAATTTCAAATGAATCTACAGGATTCAAAATAAACCGGATTTTAGTGAAACCAGAAATATTTGAATCTGTTTGAAAATATCTTTCCAACGAATCCAAAAAATTGAAATTTTATAACGGGAATAAAAAGTTATGCCCAGCTGAAAATTCAGAATAGTCGTTACGGAAATATAGCCCTTAAAAATAGCCATTTTGCAAACGACCTCCATTTTCGATGAAACCACTTTTGTTGGATCTGGGATGTCAAATTATTGCTTAATTCCAATCTTCATAATTTTTGGAATCAATATGTGAGCGTGGAGGATATAAATGTGTTTGGTAATTTCAGTTTGAATTTAATCGACTGGAAATTGATCGTTTTTCAAACGGTCTCCAAATTCGATGAAATTAGTTTTGTTAGGACCGTATCGTCAAAACATAGCCAGATTTATTTTTCTGGAAATTTTGGGGTCCGTTTGTGGCCCCGGTAAATTGAAATGTGCGTTCAAATTCAATATATAAATTTATATTTTGATTTTGATGGAAAATGATCGAAACAGTCGAATCAGCTTACGGAACATATCCCATTGTGTTCGGAATGGGGGTGATTAGCTAGGGGCGATAGTCGCCGGGTTAGATTCAGAGTCCAAACGAAAATTCCACTTTTTAGAATTAAAAATAAATATTAAATAGAATGGGCCAAGGCCCTTATCTCCTTCGCAAAGCCCGGTCAACCCCCATTTACATCATTTTACCAGAAAACGAGATTAGGAAAAAAAAGAAAAGAGGAACGACGGAGGCCGCGCCGCGCCCCCCCCCCTCGCCGCTCACCACAACCGAAGACGCCAGCCTCAATGATCCGCCACCTCGTCGCCAACGCCTGATCTCGCGCCCCCTTTCTCTCCTCCTCCCGAATCGCTAGCCACCCAAAACCGAACCACAATCGAGCCCTCCTGCCAGTTTCCCCGCCACCGCCACCTACCGGAAGCTCCTGCGCCACCCCCGCGCGCCATCTCCTCCGCCTGACAGCCCACTCCATCCCCTCTGAAGAAAATGACAATGAGCTCCCCCTTTTATTTTATTTTATTTTATTTTAAATTCAGTTTTTTTATTTAAATACATTGTTTAAATTCGTTTTTTATATATAAATACTTAGTAAGAAACGATTTTTAGAAATATAAAGACGTGATTTTTTATAAGAAGACAAGATTTTTAAAACGAAAAGATTAGATCTTTAAAAGCGGAAAGATTTAATTTTTATATGCGAAAAGGTGAGATTTTTATATGCGGAAAGATTAGATTTCTATTCAAGAAAGGTTTAGATTTTTTTTGTTCTTGAAAAGTTATGATTGTTATTCAAATAAAGTTATGATTTTTGTTCAAACAAAAATATGATTTTTTTTATTATATGAATCGCATTATAAAGATTAGATTATTTTTTAATTATAAAGATTTGATCTTTAGAAGTATAAAATACGATTTTTATTATATGTATATCGATATAAAAATATAATTATTATACAGGAAGTGTTATCATAAAAATGTGATTTTTATGTAAATGACTTCATATAAAGATTCGATTTCTAGTTATATAAAAATTAAATTTTTAGTTGTGTAAAAATATGATTTTTATATATGAGGTGCCATTATAAAGATGTGATTTTTAAAATAAACATCATATTAAAAATATGGTCTTTACTATGAACAGCGTGAAAATGAGTGCGATGGAACGGATTGAAATCAAAACAAAATCCGAACCGTTCAGAAATTCAGAAATGAAACGGCGGAGTGGAACCCAAAGGTTAGAGTTTCTCCCTGATATTTTATGTATAGTTATTTATTTTATAACTGCATATATGAGTTGCTCCCCGTCGTCCACAAACCATGGACGACTTATTTGGTTGTGTGTTTGAATTGATTTGTTTGTGTGAATTTGTTTTGTGATGTGGAATGGAAAATAATATATTCATGTGTTGAATAAAATATTTTATCGTTAAAAATATAATTTTTAATGGATATATGAACGAAAATAAATATTCATTTACAAATCGAATGATTTGTTTATGTACACTGATTTGACTGATATTGATTGGGACGATAAATTTTACACATCGCCCAACTACACAAATGATATTCAGTATTTGTTGTTTGAAAACCCCACATGGGTGTTGGGATGATATTTGACATACACTAATACCAGCTGTTTAGTTGTATGTCAATCGATTGGTTGACAAACTGTTGTAAGCGTTAAATATTTATATTTAATGCTTATACAATGTAGAATGCACTCTGGATGATTGTTGATTGTTTATCATGGCTGTTGTATACATGTGTTGTATGAAATCCATATAAACAACATTATATTGTGATTGACTGTGTCTGATTCCAATTCAGAAAGAATGAATATTTTATAATAAGGAATATTTTAAAATAATGAATATTTTAAAATAATATTCAGTAAAAGGTCAAAACCTGATTTTGATGTCCGATTTGGGATGGATACGAATATATTTTAATATATAAAGCCGTGTTGATTAGACTAATGCCATTTTGACGTGAACGATATTTATATTGATTTTATTCATTTTTATAATGAATATCGAAAACGAAGTGATTTCAAAATCTAAAGTTTGAAAATATTATCATTTATATATTAATGATATGGAATATTCAATTTTGATTTGAAATTGAATATGAAGTAGAAATCGTTTTGAAAACGAATTTAAAACGATTTATAAAATACGTTTTAAATGAAAATCGACGAAATATATATTATATATATTTTATATATAATATAATGGTCTGAATAGAACGCGCCGCACCGCGACAGTTCGCGAATTTCGACCATTGACTTCAAATGGACATTACAGGAGATCCGATCATCGGATTCTCCTGAAACTGGAACAGTTGGGTTCATATCGAAAAGGGATTTTTAACGAATACAAGAAATTAGAAATCTAACGGTTGGATTTGTAATTATGTCCAAATCAAATTTGGAAAAGGTCGTTGTAAGTGCAGTTCGATGGCCGTTTATGGAAATCGACTGAACGGGCCTTGATAAAATTGTTAATAATTTGTGTAAAATCATAATAAATGATTTGGAAAGAATTGGGATAAAAAATTCCAAATTTGAAAGGATAAAAATATATTTTTATCGAAATGAACTAGTTATGAACTAGAATTATAATCCAATATTTTTAAGTAAATAAATTGGATTTTTGAAATGATTTTCAAAATAACCAATTTTCCAATATATGAATTGGAATGGATTTGAATCGAAATTATCTTCGGAATGTTTCGATATTGGATCCCGTGATTATACGGATATTGTGGAGAAGTTTGTAAGATATATATATATCGTTATTCCAATACGATGTTTGTTGATTTCAGAATTGGATACTGAATATAAGCCGATATATTTTCTATTCAGAGCCTTGTATTTAATATCAAATGGGATTTTGGGTTTGTTGTGAACGGTGTCTTCACTAACACTGTTCTTAAACCCAGTCGAGAAAAGATTAAATCTTTTTACTATGATTTAATGAAGTTTACCAATTAATTAATATTTAATTGGATTTGAAACGTAACAACCCGGAAAATCTGAACCAGTTTAAAAATTTTAAATTGGCTAAAATAGTGGATTTTAAATATTTAAAATAAATATTTTAAATAATAGTGATGAAAAATATGTTTGAATCGAAGTTTGAAAATAAATATAATTAATTTTAATTATAAATATGGCCTGAAATGGCGCTGCAGTTTCAAAAAATTGAATTCAAACTTTAACTGACTGTACCAGGTGCAAAATAAAACGGATTTTAGTGAAACCAAAAATATTTAAATCTGTTTGTGAATATCTTTCTAACGAATCTGAAAAATCGAAGTTTCATAGCGGGAATCAAAAGTTATGGCCAAATGAATTTTCAGAAAGGTCGCTATAGAGAATATATCGACTTTGAAAATAGACATTTTGCATACGACCTCAGAATTCGACGAAACCATTTTGTTGGATCCGGGATGTCAAATAATTGCTAGGTTTCAAATTTCATAATTTTTGAAGTTAATATGTGAGCGTGGCGAAGGAAAATGTGTTTTGGTCAATTACAATTAAATTGGATCGACCAGAAAAGGGCCGTTTTTCAAACGGTCTCAGAATTCGACGAAACTAGTTTTGTTGGGACCGTATCGTCAAAACATAGCTAGATTTATTTTTCGGGAATTTTAAGAATCAGTATTTGGCCCCGGCAAATTGAAATGTACGTTCAAATCAAATATTAAATGTTTTATATTTTAATTTGAAGAAAAACTGACTCAAACAGTCGAATGGGCCTACGAAACATATCCCATTTGTTCGGAATGGGAGTATTTAGCTAGGGACGACAGTCATTGGGTTTGAATTGAAGTTCATTTGTAAAAACCCTAATTTTTGAAATTATAAAACCATCGGCCAATCAGAATTTTATATTCATAATAAAATAAAATAAAAAATATCTCAAAACCCCCCTCCCCCCGTAAACGATCTCGACGGCGGAACTCCTATCGCCGCTTCCCTGGCGATTTTCGATCGCAACAGCCCGAATCAGCCCCACCCCCAGTTGAACTTTTTGTAGTTCTCCTCCCCCTCTTCAAATCCATATAAAGAACTCCCCCTATCGTTGCTCCTACCTCGAGATTTCCTCCTCCAAAGCCCCGACCTTCCAGCCGCCGCCGCGAGCACTGGGCCCCACCGAGTTGCCTTCAACCACCACGCGCCTGAAGCCCTTTCCAAGCTCGACGGTGTGGCAAAGTCTAATCGTCCAACCGCTACCCCCATTTGATCGATAATCGAAGACCTAGTTTTGAAGAATTTAGAGAGGTATGCAGCTGTATTTAATTAAAAGGAAAACAACATTTAAAAGCGTTGTGAAATAGGTTGATCTAATAAAAATCATATCTTTTTCATGTGTGATCGAAATTCAGTGAAACAAGAGACGTCGAGACCGTGAGGACATCTTCTACATTTTAGAAGAGACTGCATATTTTCCTGAGCCTTCTGTTATTTTTGGTGGAGTGGAACCCAATGTGAGATTTCTATGTTATAATCGATATAGAAAACAACGATGTATAAATTATATAGTCGATGTATGAGTTATGTAAGCGTTGTACACCTTATGTATAAGCATTGTATAAGTTGTATGTTCGATGTATAAGTTATATATGCATTGTAAAAATTATATATGCAATGAAATGATATTGAGTTGAATTGAAATGGATTGAATTTTTTTTTTTTTTTTTGAAAATTGGTTCTCTTTATTATCAACTAAAAAGCATAACAAAGACAACATAAAAGCAAAAACAAAAAACAAACATAAACAACTATAAGTTCAGCCTGTGATAAGGCCAGCAAGAACAACAACTAAAACCTATATATTCAGCCCATGATGAGGCCATAGTCCCGCAAATGTGCATCTCACTGCACCACCTGAGCTAAAAGCTCCCCCTCTCAGAAGCCGCTCCCATGAGCAGAGCAGAAAAACCAGAAAACCATCATGTCCATGTCAAAATGCAACTAAATCCTGTTGCTGAAGAAATGGAAATTAAACTAAACTAAACCAGCATCCTCTTCCCATTCATAGGCATTAAGCATCTTCATAACTTCTACGCCAAGCCAATGGATTCCAACTTCCTACTTTTAAACCCCAAATAGCAATACATAACACATAAGCCATGAACAGTCTCTTGAATAATGCAATAAAGCTCTTCAGTTTCAAACATTAAATCTGGTTGACGACTCACAGACGCCTGTGAATCAGTCTTAATGCTAAAAACGACAAAAATCACAAGAACTGTACCACTACCATGTTACACATGCTGCTTGAACAAATTTAAAGAACTGGAGTCACTGGAGAACTTATAAATCAGGAAGATACTCAGATTGCCTCCATAAAGCTGAACACAGGCCTTAAACAGATGATAGGAACCAGTTTGAACAAATACAAGAAGAAGTAACCTTCATGATCTCCATCAATAACAAAGAAAACCTAGAAACGGCTAACATATAATCATATCCATCTGCTAATAAAATAGGCGTACACTAAAAATCCTCCAAACCAAACCACAACTGATCTTCTTCAGGTATATGTGATATCAAAACGGGTACACTGATATCTCATAAGAAAACTGAGAAAAATCAATTAATTACCTTCTGTAATCCCAATTTAACCCAATCCTATTTATAGCAAATCTGGATTTCTCCAACTCCAAAAAGTGACAGAGACCATGAGGATGGACTACAGCACTCAATTACATATGCAAATAACCAATTCTTTGAACTATGAAGTACTGTAACATAAGGTGTTAGATCGGAGAAAAAAATGAAAACCACACTTTAAGATCCTGAAGTAAGAAAGCTAAAACATAGGATGCATCAAATCCAATTAGATCTGGGAGAGTACAAACCGCAACAATCAATCTAAGCTAACAGTCTTACCCCAAACCAACTAAAATCGATTTAGTTCAGACAGCTGAAGGATCGGTTGGAAGATTTGGAACTGAACCAATATCAGTTATGCCGGCAATGCCGAAACCCAAACCAGCAGTGGCTTGATCATCCACAGTCCAAGCAAATCAAATCCAGGGCCAGTGACATAAAGACTGAATCGAGATTCACGAGCGTGCTTCAGATCTGAAAGGAACCTATATCCAGTTTAGAGTTGTGACATTAAAAGAGAGCGAAGAACAGTAGATCGCAATCGATTAACCAAATCGCAAACAAAACGGATCTAGATCCGGATTTTAGTTTGAAGAAATTAGTAAAGAAATCAGGTGGCTTATCAACGAAATACAAGATGTAAAACATTGAAGGTTTACAGAAGGAAATCAAGTAGAAAGTGATGAAAATAAAGGATAAGAGGATGATTCACGCGTAGCAAAATCAGACGAAGAAAATCCGCCTGTCGCCATTAACGAACCATCCACATGGATTGAAATATATTTATATACGAAAATATATATATATACACACTCCCCTTGTCCATAGACCATGGACGATATTTATTGTTTGTGTTATCGTTTGGATTATTTGGTTGATGTGAAATTTGGTGAATAATGCGAATGGTTGATAGAATTGTTTGTGGTTGATACGATTGGTTGTGGTTGAAAAATACCCATTTGTGGTTGAAAACAAAATTAGAATAGGTTGTGGAAATGAAAGAAAAACATGCTCGCCTGTGTGCGAATTAGATGCATGAATCCCCATTGTCAAAAACCGCAAGGTTTTAAGGTAGAGCGAGGAGCCGTACATCGATACGGTCCCGGTTTTAACTACCCTGCCGTTATGCTGCCGAAATTTTCAATAATATTCATGTGTTAGAATTATTTTCATTTGTTGAAATAACATTCATGTGTTGAATAGAAATTCATTCGTTGAATAGAAATTCATGTGTTGAATGGTAATCGTGTTTTGAAATAAATTGTTTTATAATACAAATCACATTTTTATCATCTGTTTGAACTATTTAAAATAATCGTGTTTTGAAATAAATTGTTTTATAATAAAAATCACATTTTTATCATCTGTTTGAACTATATAAAATAATCATGTTTTGAAATAAATTGTTTTATAATAAAAATCACATTTTTATCATCTGTTTGAACTATATAAAATAACCGTGTTTTGAAATAAATTGTTTTATAATAAAAATCACATTTTTATCATCTGTTTGAACAATATAAAATAATCGTGTTTTGAAATAAATTGTTTTACAATAAAAATCACATTTTTACTATATACATGAATTGTTGAAAATGGTGATGTGTTGAAATAAACATCTGTAGGATAAAACTATCATTTTTATTGAAAGTATGAAATGAATATGGTTTTGAAATCGAAGAATGAACTATATAGAAATATATATAATTATAATATATCGAATAACGAAGCTGCAGTTCGTATTTTGAAACCGTGATTTCAAACGATTATTGCGGGAGATCCGACCATCGGATTTTCTCGAAACCACAACCGTTGGGTTCGCCTTGGAAATATATTTCCAATGGCACCAACTTTGTAAAGATCCAACGGTTGGATTGTCTAGAATGTTTAATTCCAATCTGAAGAAAAACAGCGCCGGAATCGATTATAATTATATATATATATAATTAAATTAAATCGAATAACGACGCTGCAGTTCGATATTTGAAATCGAAACTTCAAATGATCATTGCGGGAGATCCGACCGTTGGATTTTCTCAAAACTGAAAACGTTGGATTCGTTTTGAAAAGATCTTTCTAATGATATAAAATTTGTGAAGATCCAATGGTTAGATTTTCAGATATGTGTAAATCAAATCTGAAGAAAAACAGCGCCATGGCCGCGTTATGGCCCGAAGCGTCGTTTAAATGAATTGGCTAATTTTAAATAAATAAAAATAGCAGTTAATAGTGATAAAATATTATAAACGATATGGAATGGAAAATAAACTGCATTTGCTCGGTTTATTAGATATTTGATGGTTGAATGTGTCTGGCGTGAAAATTCCATTAAAGGACAAAATGATTGATGTCGAATAATTTAACCATTGAAATGTATTGATTTGAAATATTAAATATACGTGAATTATTTGAAAAGGCCGAGTTGATTCTCATTTCAAATAATTGATCGACGATTAAAAGTCGAAGATATGAAGACGGTGCAAGACCGATGATCTTCACGTCGGATGGAGGGGCGCTACTGATGCTCATGAGAGGAGTAGCTACCTTGAAGGGGCTGAAGTAGTAGCCGTCCGAGCGTACATGTTGATTATACGGATGAGCGAGGAATAAAGACCCTCCGGTTTCGTTCAGACCCAGAACGGACTAGTAATGGATGTGTGTCTGACGTTGTATATTGACAATGTGGCATACAGAGTTGTTGTGATCAAAGCTTTTGTTGAAAAGCAGAGCTTTGTGGTTGATGATCAAAGCCCCGCCCTTGTGGCATAGCTTTGTGTTTATCGTTGTTTCGCGAGCCTCACACCCCGGTATGGACCAAAAACGGGAGAGGACCTCAGGGAGGACATGCGTTTCCTTCTAACTAGGGTGGTGTCAGTGACCTACCAGCCCTGACATTTATATTACTTTCACCTGTGTGGTTGTTGCTGTTGCGAGGCGCCTCGATTATATCGGTCGATCCGGGACCGAAGGTGTCATTCGTTGGCTCATCTACGCCCCAAAGGGCGGGGAAACGCAGTGTTCAGGCATTTTAATCCACATCGGTGGACCGGCCCTGATGATCGAAGGGGCAGGTACGGCTGTTCCTGAGGGGCGGGCTAGGGCGCCTCGAAGCGGTGAGGACGATCCCTTGCCTCGGTTCATGACGGAAATCCAATTTCCAAATATGGCATTGTGCGGTTTTGATTGTATATATATATGGCGACATGATATATGGTACGCATGCCGTCTATGATTGATATTTATGATTGTATCCAAAATTAGAAACTAACTGGAAACGAGCTAGGACGGATGGTTTCCTGGGTATTGGTCTGATGTTGGTTTCGGCCTTCGGGGTTAATACTTAGGGAATCGTTCTCCTACCAGTTTACGGTTGGAGTCTGATTAAGAATTAAACGATAAAATTTACATTTTTAATGATTTGTTTTGCTCGTATCAAGCATATTTTGGCCATTATAAGGTAAAACTCTATCCTCCGGTTTGTGTTGCATTGTGTGATGGGAACCGAGTCTTATAATGGTTTCATTTCTATGAAAAGCATTGCGATGTTTAAAAGATTTAATTGTTTTAAAGCACTGGCAATCCAATGGAGTAAACCGGTTCCGCGAAAGTGGCGTAGTCCAGTGATTTGCCATATTGTAAAATATGTTAAGTAGATTTCTCATACCAGTCCCATGACTGACTCGTAGTTTGTTTCACTTGCAAACTCGGGTGCCCCTTTTTCTACATGGGAAGCCTTGTATTCAGGTTTTAGCAGGCTCTTTCTGGATAGCTGGAGTTGAAGATGGATTCTATCATTTATCTCTTTTTATGTTGTTCAGCTCCTATTGTACATATTATGTTGTCTTCCGCTGTTGACATTTATGTATAGCTGAACTGTATCTGTACTAAGTATGATCCTATATACTGTGTAACTCTGATGTTTATTATATCCAGTATATCCTATTGTACATTATCTGGTGTATTTATTTATTTATTTATTTATTTCTATTATGTTGTTATCTGTTTATGTGTTATATTCCAAAGATTACCCTTGCCTTCGTGTTACGGGGTTAGGGTCGTCACAAACGTGGTATCAGAGCCTTGGTTAAGCCTGGAATATAACATATGAACGAGCTCGTCAGAAATAGAACCGGTAGTGTTCTAGGACGAGTAACTCATTACAGATAGGATCAGTAATATCCTAGTATGAGATAGCAGAATGAAATACACCTCGATAGACACATTTACATTCAAGTATATGTTTCTATGCTTTAAATTACATTTTCTGTGACCTGACACTTGATCTTCTATTTGAAGAAGTACTAGAAAATGAGTGTCAGAAATAGAAGGAATGCAGAACCAGACCTGGAAGCTTTATTAAAGAAGTATCAAAATCTGGGTGGAGTGCCATTCTCGGGTAATGAATACATTAGTCAAACCCAGGATTGGATGCGTTCTGCTGAAAGAATTCTTGAACGTCTCCAGCTAAGGGATGACCAGAAAAGATTAGTGACCTCTTAGGCACTCAAAGATGAAGCCTTGTTCTGGTGGGATTCGAATATTAAAGATAATCTAGAAGGTGATATCACCTGGGATAGATTCAAAGAAATTTTCAATCAAAGATTCATTCCTCCAGAAGCAACTGAGCGGTTATACGATGAGTTCTACTATCTGATACAAGGAGATATGAATATTCCCGAATATCATAAGAGATTCAATGAACTTTCTCGTTTTGCCCCGCATCTAATTGAAAAGCCAAAGATGAAGAATTTGAGGTTTATAAATGGCCTACAAAGAAAATACCAGAATAGTGTAATGAGGAATGTGAAGCTTCCTTTTTCTGAAATGATATACATGGCTTACCAGTATGAGGATCTCGACAAGAAAGGTATGTTGCGAGACGAAGACAAATGTAGTTCTGGCAACAAAAGAAAATTCGAAACTGATAGCCTAGAGACAAGTACGACGTATGGGTTCAAAAAGAAGCCTAAAGTCAAGAGAAAAAGGGGTAAAGCTGAGAAAGGACCAGTAACAATTGCCACATGCTCGAGCTGCAACAAGCAAGGGCATTTGGCGATAAATTGCAAATCTTGGAACCAGCGGAAGAAGGATAAATTTAAATCCAAGAACAAGGTTCAAGAAGATAGAAAATGCAATCTTTGCCATCGGGTTGGCCATGTAAAACAAGATTGCCAAAATTCGCAGAAATCTGAAATTGCACAAGTAAATGAAGTAGCAGAAGTCCCTGCATCTTCATCTAGTCAAGCAAAGTCAGATGTTTTAGAAGGCACGCTGATTATCAAGGATATCCCAGTTAAAGTACTATTTGATATAGGCTCATCGCGAAGCTTTATGGCAAAGAATGCGGTTAAGAAGCTGGATTTGAATTTGAAAAAGCTCAAAGAGCTGATGACTGTCCATAATCCAATTGGAGGTTCCCTTGATCTTAGTTGGGTTTGTGGGGTGCCTGTTTCTTTTTCCCGTTATCGATTCCCCACTATCGCGATCATCATGAATTTTACAGGATTTGATCTTATCTTGGGGTTAGACTGGTTAACCAAATATGAGGCTGAGGTTAAATGCGCCGACAGAGTCGTTAAGGCGAAGATTAAATCAGGTGACTATATAACCATTCCCTGTGAAGGTCAGAATTCTGATAGAAAAGACTTCTGGGCAGCTTTAGATGTTTCTCCTACTCAGATAGAACTTGTTCCTGTCGCTGCGGAGAATATTCCGGTCGACATTGAAAATATACCGGTTGTCAAGAACTATGCGGATGTGTTCGAAGAAGTTGTTAGCTTACCTCCGCAGAGAGAAATTGATTTCAAGATCGCTTTAGTTCTGAATGCAAAGCCAATAGTTCACGCTATTCGAAGGATGACCTTGAAAGAGAAAGACGAGTTAGATAATCAAACTCGACAGCTAGTATGGAAGGGTCTGATCAGACCTAGTTTCTCTGATTGGGGAGCAGCAATGGTATTTGTTCCGAAGTCAGATGGTACTCTCAGACTATGTGCAGATTATTGTGACTTGAATAAGCAGACATTGAAAAATAAATATCCATTGCCGCGGATTGATGATTTGTTGGATTGATTGAACGGCGCACAAGTGTTTTCACGAATGGACCTAGCTACAGGTTTCCATCAACTTCGTATTGCTGAAGGGTGTGTTCCTTTGACAACACTCAGAGGTCCAGACTTATTCTACGAATGGTTAGTAATGCCGTTCGGCTTATGTAACGCTCCAGCTTATTTCGTCGATCTAATGAACCGAGTATTCAAAGGAGTATTGAATAAATTTGTTCTGGTTTTCATTGATGATATCCTGATCTTCTCTAAGTCAGAAAGTGAGCACGAAAAACATTTGGAACAAGTGTTAGAAATTCTGAGAAGGAATGTTTTAAAAGCAAAGTTTTCCAAATGTATATTCTGGCAAGAAGAAGACAAATTTCTTGGCCATGTCGTGTCAAAGCAAGGAATTTCAGTGGATCCCAGCAAAATCACTGCCATTAAGAATTGGAAACAGCCTCGTACACCCACAGAAGACAGAAGTTTTCTCGGGTTGGCCAGTTATTATAGGAAATTCATTAAGGATTTTGCAAAGACATCCAGTTCCTTAACGAAACTGACTAAGAAGCATTCGAGATTCAATTGGACTCCGGTATGTGAGGAAGCTTTCCAAGAGCTGAAGCTACAACTGACAACTGCTCCAGTGCTAACAATAATGGATGGCAATGAAGACTTGAAAGTCTGGACTGACGCTTCTAGAGAAGGCCTTGGTGCAGTGTTAATGCAAAGAGGTCAAGTGATTGCATATGCTTGTAACGACCCAGAAAATCTGAACCAATTTAAAAATTTTAAATTGGCTAAAATAATGGATTTTAAATATTTAAAATAAATATTCTAAATAATGGCGATGAAAACTGAGTTTGAATCGACATTTGAAAACGAATATAATTAATTATAATTATATATAGAATTGAAAATGGCGCGGTAGTTCGATAATTCGATTTCAAACTTCAATTGAATATACCGGGTGCAAAACAATCCGGATTTTAGTGAAACCAAAAACATTAGGATCTAATTGATGATATCTTTCTAACGAATCCGACCAATCGAAATTTGATAGCGGGAATCAAAAGATATGTCCAGTTGAAAATTCTGAATAGTCGCTATGGAATTCAGGCCCTTAAAAATGGACATTTTGCAAACGACCTCGGATTTCGACGAAACCACTTTTGTTGGATTCGTGGGGTCAAGTTATTGCTAGGTTTCAAATTTCATAATTTTTCGAATCAATATGTGAGCGTGGAAAGGGAAAACGCGTTTGACCGGTTTCAGTTGATTTTAATCGACTGGAAATTGGCCATTTTTCAAACGGTCTCAGAATTCGACGAAACTAGTTTTGTTAGGACCGTATCGTCAATACGAAGCTAGAAAATATTTTTCTGGAATTTTTCTAGTCAGTATGTGGCCCCGGTAATTTGAAATGTACGTTTAAAATTCAATATAGTGATATAAATGTAAATTCAACGGAAACTGATTGTAACGATCAAATCAGCTTGCGATACATATCCCATTGTGTTCGGAATGGGGGTAAAACGCTATGGGCGACAGGCGGTGGGCCTCGTTTCGAGGTCGTATGTAAAAGTCAACCTTTTTGCAAAAATATAAATAATTAAATAAAAAAAAATATTTTACTTCCCTCCCTTTATCTTTCGTTCTGGCCCCCCCCTTCAAAATTCAATCGCTCAGATAAAAAAAAAAAAGGGAACCCTAAAGCCATCGCGACGCTATCACCAGCCCCCCTCGAGCGAACGCCTCCGACGATCTGCGCAAACCCCTCCGTCCAGCCTCCTCCTCCCGTTGACGAAACCCCCGAAGAATCCGACCCCCCAAAGCATCGCGACGCCACCAGACCTAAGCCGTCGTGCCTCGCTCCACCCTTCGCTTCGCCTGCAGCTCCTCCTGCCTCCGACGATCTGCGAAACCCTCCCCCCCTCTGTAAGTTTTTTTTTGTTGTTTTGTTAATTTATTTTTTTATGGATTTAAAAAACCGATTTTATAAAGATTTAAAAACTGATTTTATAAAGATTTAAAAACTGATTTTATAAAGATTTAAAAACTGATTTGTTTAAAAGTAAAAACTGATTTTTATTTTTACTTTTTAGGACTTTAAAAAGGAAAAAGGTTTAATCTTTTAATAGAAAAAGATTTGAACTTTTAAAAGAAAAAGATTTGAACTTTTAAAAGAAAAAGATTTGAACTTGGAAAAAATAAAGATCATATTTTTAAAAGAGAAAAGACGGAAATTTTATTAAGTAGAAGAAGTAAGATATGATTTTTATATTTTTAAAGCAATAAAAATATAATCTTTATATTAAAAATATAATCTTTATATATTGAATAGCGAAGTCAAAATTCGATTTTTATATATTGAATAACATAGTAAAAATTCGATTTTTACATATGTAGAGAATACGGGCAACGAAAGCGACGAAAGGCGAGATTGGCGAAGGTTTCTATAAAGGAAGTGTCGTGCAGTTGGATAGCTATTGGTGAGATTTCTGATTTAAAAATATTATATATGTGTGAAATGAAAGTGAATTGCTATATATAAATATATATCTATATATATATACGCCCCTCGTCCACAAACCATGGACGATATTTATTGGTTGAAATTGTTGTGAAAGTTGATTGATAGCGAATGATTGTTTGGGATTGATATTGGTTGATTGTGGTTGAAAAATACCCGCTTGTGATTGAGAAATATTTGGTTGAAACCACATAGGATTAGTTTGTGGAAATAAATAAATATATACATGCCGCCTGCGTGCGAACTAGATGCATGATCCCCATTGTCAAAAACCGCGAGGTTTTAAGGTAGAGCGAGGAGCCGTACTAGGGACGGTCCCGGTTTAACTACCCTGCCGTTATGCTGCCGAAATTTTGATTAATATTTGTGTGTTTGAATTATTTTCATATGCTTAAACTATATTTATTCATTGTAAAGAAAACATTCATGTGTTGAATTGATATTCATTCGTTGATTAGAAATTCATGTGTTGAATAGTATTCATATTTTGAAATAAATTGTTTGATAATAAAAATCATCTTTTTATCGACTATATGAACTGTGTAAAATAATCTCGTTTTAAAAGAAATTGTTTTATGATAAAAATCCCATTTTTATCACCAACATGAACTATATAGAAAAATAGTGTTTTGAAATGAATTGTTTTACAATAAAAATCACATTTTTATTATATGCATAAATCGTTGAAATGTGAAGTGTTAAAAATAGCCACTTGTTCAAAATAAACATATATGAGTTGAAATATTCATTAATTAGCTAATGAAATGATTTGCACCTATTTATGTAACATTAGAATGAATGGTGTTTTTAAACCAAATAGAAATCAAATATGAAGTTGAATAGAAAATGATAAATGATATGAACTGTATATATATGTACATGCATATTCATTGAACACGTTATAGCAAAGGGGCTAGAGAAGAGGAATAAAATTTTGTGCCCGACAAATAGGTACACATTTACTGTTTTGTTTGGGTGATGATTTTATGAGCATGTTGGCTAGCCGCTTGGCTTTTTCTTTTTCTTTTTGAGATTAGAAGGACCGGGAAAGCTATTTGCGATTTCCCGATGCTCCCGGTGCAGGGGAGGTTATGGCGAAATTTTCCAAAAATTTAAGGTGTTAGAAAAATATTTGAAGTGAAAACGATATGGAAATCATTGAATGAACTATATTTATATAAATATAAATAAAATTAAAACGAAACGAAGCCGTGCAGTTCGTATTTTGAAACCGTGATTTCAAACGACTAGTGCGGGAAATCCGACCATTGGATTTTCCCGAAATCTCAACCGTCGGGTTCGCCTTGGAATAATCTTTCCAACGGCACCAACCTTGTAAAAATCCAACGGTTGGATTGTCTGGAATGTTTAATTCAAATCTGAAGAAAAACAGCGCCAGAAGCGATTATATTTATATATATATAAATATAATTATATATTTAATCGAATAACGACGCTGCAGTTCGTATTTTGAAATCGAAACTTCAAACGATTGTACCGGGAGATCCGACCGTCGGATTTTCCCTAAACTGGAACCGTTGGGTTCGTTTTGAAAAGACCTTTCTAATGATGTAAATTTTGTGAAGATCCAACGGTTAGATTTTCAGATATGTGTAAATCAAATCTGAAGAAAAACAGCGCCACGGCCGCCTTATGGCCCGAAGCGTCGTTTTGAATAAAATGGCTATTTTAAAATAAATAAAAATAGCGATAAATAGTTATAAAATATTGGAAACAATATGGAATGGAAATAAACTGAATTTGCTTGATTTAGGTGGCTTTTGATGGTTGAATGTGTTTGGTGTGAAAATTACATTAAAGAACACAATTGGTGTTGGCGAATAATTTAACCAATGAAATAAATTGATTTGAAATTCTAAATATACGTGAATTATTTGAGAAGGCCGAGTTAATTCTCATTTCAAATAATTGACCGACGATTGAAAGTCGAAGATGAAGACGATGGTCGAAGACCGGAGATCTTCACCTCGTTTGGATGGTAACCGAGGTCCTGATTGGGAGGCATCCCGAAATATGGATAATGAGTGGTGATCGTCCAGACGTACGTGGTGATCGAAGGGTTTGCGAGGTATTTAGTGCCTCCGGTTTCGTTCAGACCCAGAACGGACTTGTAAATGGACTGTGTGTCTGACATTGGAATTTATTCTGTGTTGATTGATTTCTGTTAAATATACATCTGTTTGGCGGCGGAGAATTTATTCTTTTGCTTAACGCCCTTCTCTGAGACGCACGAGCTCAGAGGTTGTATATCGATGGACTTCAGTCGCATGGCGTGAATTGCCTGTGTGGCATGCTAAGATGCAGTGATCAGGGCTTCTGTTGAAAAGCAAAGTCTTGTGGTGATGATCAAAGCACCGCCTGTGTGGCGTAGCTTTGTGTATAACGTGAATTCGCGAGCCTCACACCCCGGTATGAACCTAAAACGGGAGAAGGACCTCAGGGAGGACATGCGTTTCTTTCTAGCTAGGGTGGTGTCAGTGACCTACCAGCCCTGACATTTATATACTTTTCACCTATGTGGTTGTTGCTGTTGCGAGGCGCCTCGGTTTGATCGGACGATCCGGGTCCGATGGAGTCATTCGTTGGCTCGTTTACGCCCCAAAGGGCGGGGAAACGCATTGTTCAGGAATTTTAATCCACATCGGTGGACCGGCCCTGACGATCCAAAGGCTTGACTGAGTACTTGCCTGAGGGGCGGGCTAGAGCGTCTCGAATTCGGTAAGGACTATCTTTTGCCTTGGTTCATGACGGAAATCCAATTTCCAAATACGACATCGTGCGGTTTTGATTGTATACCTATATATGGCGACATAGTGGTATGGGGCATTAATGCCGTCTATGATTGATAGTTATGATTTGAAATTGTTTTCAAAACATATTAACACTAGAAATAATATCAAATGCCTTTGTTTTATTCGTATCAATCATATTTTGGCCATTGTAAGGTAAAACTCTATCCTCCGGTTTGCGTTGCATTGTGTGATGGGAACTGAGTCTTATAATGGCTTCATTTTTATAAAAAGCATAGCGATGTTTAAAAGAAAGATTTGTTTTAAAGCACTGACAATCCAATGGAGTAAACCCGTTCCACGAAAGTGGCGTGGTCCTGTGATTAGCCAATTATATATGTGTTGAGTGGATTTCTCATACCAGTCCCATGACTGACTTGTAGTTTGTTTCACTTTCAAACTCGGGTGCCCCTTTTTCTACACGGGCAGCCTTGTATTCAGGTTTAGCTGGTTCTTTCTGGATAGCTGGAGCTGAAGATGGATTCTATCATTTATTTCTTTTTATGCTGTTCAGCTCCTATTGTACATATTTTGTTTATTTCCGCTGTAGACATTTATGTATAGCTGAACTGTATTTGTACTAAGTAAGATCCTGTAGACTGTGTAACTCTGATGATTACTTTTATCCAGTATATTCTAATGTTCATTATCTGGTGTATTTATTTAATTATGTTCTGCTATTATCTGTTTTTATGTTATATTCCAAAGATAACCCTTGTTTCCTGAAAACGGGAATTCGGGTCGTCTCATCGTGGTATCAGAGCTTTGGTTAAGCTTAGTTCTGGAATATAACATTTGAACGAACTCGTCAGAAATAGAACCAGTAGTGTTCTAGGACGGGTAACTCTACAGATAGGATTAGTAATATCCTAGTATGAGTAAAGCAGAATGAAATTACACCTCGATAGACCCATTTACACTTGAAGTATATGTTTCTATGTTTGAAAATTACCTTTTCTGTGACCTGACACTTGATCTGCTAATTGCAGAAGTACTAGAAAAATGAGTGCCAGAAACAGAAGGGATACAGAACCCGATCTAGAGGCTCTATTAAAGAAATATCGAAATCTGAACGGAGCGCAGTTCTCGGGCAATGAATCTATAATTCAGACTCAAGCTTGGGTGAGCTCTGCAGAAAGAATTTTTGAGCGTATACAGCTGAGAGATGACCAGAAACGGTTAGTAGCATCTTGGGCGCTTAAAGAAGAAGCTTTAATCTGGTGGGAAACGATCATCAAAGATAATCCAGAAGGTGATATCACCTGGGACAGATTTAAAGTGATTTTCCTAGAAAGATTTACTCCTCCCGAAGCAACCGAGAGATTATGTGATGAATTTTATTATCTAATTCAGGGCGATATGACCATCCCAGAATATCACAAGAAATTCAACGAACTTTCTCACTATGCTCCCCATCTGATTCAAAATACGAGGAGAAAGAATCTGAGATTTATTCATGGTCTTCAAAGGAAATACCAGAATAAAGTATTGGGGCATGTGAAGCTTCCTTTCTCAGAAATGATTTACATGGCTTATCAGTATGAAGATCTCTATAAGAAAGGAATGTTGCGCGACGAAGAAGAAGTCTGTTCTAGTGACAAAACAGAGTCAGAAACTGATATTCCTGAAACCAGTACGAGGTCTGAGGTCAATAAGAGGCCCAGTGCCAAGAGAAAAAGGGCTGAATCTGGAAACGAACGAATAATGACCACCACGTGCTCAAGCTGCAATAGAAAAGGGCATTTGGCGGTAAGTTGCAAATCTTGGAACAAACGAAGAAAAAGTGGATCTAAGCCCACTAAGAAACAGAAGAACCCACATGGGGAAAGGAGATGCCATAAGTGCCGCCAGGCAGGTCATATTGCACGGGAGTGTCAACTCTCAAAGAAATCTGAAGCCGTAAGTATAAATGAAATAGCAGAAACTTCTGGGCCCGCAGATGTTCTGGAAAGGCCCGATGTCTTAGAAGGCACGCTAACTGTCAAAAACATTCCAGTCAAAGTACTGTTTGACACAGGCGCGTCACGAAGCTTCATTGCAAAAGATGCAGCTAAGAAACTGGATTTGAATTTGAAAAAGCTCAAGGAACCAATGACTGTCCAGAATCCAGTTGGGGGTTCCATTGATCTCAGTTGGATTTGTGGAGTGCCGGTTTCCTTTTCTCGTTATCGGTTTCCTACCATCGCAGCCGTTATGAATTTTAAAGAGTTTGATCTTATCTTGGGGTTGGACTGGTTGACCAAATATGAAGCTGAAGTTAAATGCGCCGACAGAGTCGTAAAGGCGAAGATTAAATCAGGTGATTATATAACCATTCCCTGTGAAGGTCAGAATGCTAATAGAAAAGACTTCTGGGCAGCTTTGAATGTTTCTCCAGCCCAAATAGAAAATATCCCTGAGATCACTGAGAATATTCCTGACCTCATTAAAGATATTCCTGTCGTCAAGAACTATGCGGATGTGTTCGAAGAAGTTGTTCGCTTACCTCCGCAAAGAGAAATAGATTTCAAGATTGCTTTGATTCCCAATGCAAGGCCGGTAGTTCACGCTATTCGAAGAATGTCCTTGAAAGAGAAGGAAGAATTAGACAATCAAACACGACAGCTAGTATGGAAGGGTCTAATCAGACCTAGTTTCTCTGATTGGGGTGCAGCAGTGGTATTTGTCCCAAAATCTGACGGTACTCTACGACTATGCGTGGATTATCGTGATCTGAACAAACAGACCATAAAGAACAAGTATCCATTGCCGTGGATTGATGATTTGTTAGATCGATTAAATGGCGCACAAGTATTCTCAAGGATGGACCTAGCTACAGGTTTCCATCAACTTCGAATTGCCGAAGAGTGTGTTCCAATGACAGCGTTCAAAGGCCCCGACTTATTCTACGAGTGGTTAGTAATGCCGTTCGGCTTATGTAACGCTCCAGCTTACTTCGTCGATCTGATGAATAGAGTATTCAGAGGAGTACTGAATAAATTTGTTCTGGTTTTTATTGACGATATTCTAATCTTCTCTAAATCAAAGGCCGAACATGAGAAACATTTGGAACAAGTGTTAGAAATTCTCAGAAGGAATGTATTGAAAGCCAAGTTTTCCAAATGTATATTCTGGCAAGATGAAGTGAAATTTCTGGGCCATGTCGTATCGAAAGAAGGAATTGCTGTGGATCCAAGTAAAATCACAGCCATTCAGAATTGGAAACAGCCCAGTACTCCCACTGAAGTCCGCAGTTTTCTCGGATTGGCCAACTATTATCGGAAGTTCGTTAAAGACTTTTCGAAGATATCTGGTCACTTAACGAAGCTTACAAAGAAGCATTCTAAATTCAAATGGACTCAAGAGAGTGAGGAGGCTTTCGAAGAGCTAAAGTTGAGATTAACTACAGCTCCAGTGTTAACCATCATCGATGGCAACCAAGATTTAAAAGTCTGGACTGATGCGTCTAGAGAGGGCCTTGGCGCAGTGTTAATGCAAAGAGGCCAAGTAATTGCTTATGCTAGCCGTCAACTGAAGCCGCACGAGAAAAACTATGTAACTCATGATCTTGAGTTATTGGCTATCATATTCTCTTTGAAAATCTGGAGACACTATCTTCTGGGTGAGAGATTTGAACTATTTACGGATCATCAGTCATTAAAGTATCTGTTCACTCAGAAGGACTTAAATTTGAGGCAGCAACGTTGGCTAGAGTTTCTTGCAGCATATGACTTTGAAATTATATATACTCCAGGAAAAGCCAACGTCGTGGCCGATGCTCTGAGCCGAAAGAATGTAATGATTGCCAGCTTTATTATCACGACTTCCTTGATTGACAAAATATCTATTCTTCAGAAGGAGGATAACTTTATTAAGGATATGATTAAAAGGATTCGGAAAGGTGAACCCTCGTGTTTTCAAATAGATAACGACGAGACCCTGAGATTGAAAGGAAGGATTTGTGTTCCTGACATCCCCGAACTCAAAAGGGAAGTGTTAGACGAGTGTCACAAGTCCAAGCTGAGTATCCATCCTGGTGTAGCCAAAATGTATAACGATCTCAAAAGAACATTCTGGTGGAAGGCTATGAAGAGAGACGTTTCAATATATGTTAGCCGATGCCCTACTTGCCAGCTAGTCAAAAGTGATCAACAGAAATTGGCTGGATTATTACAACCGCTAGAAGTTCCTGGCTGGAAGTGGGAACATATTTCTATGGATTTCATTGATGGTTTGCCCAGAACCAGAAAGGGGAATGACAGTATTTGGGTGATCGTAGATCGCTTCACGAAGACCGCCCATTTTATACCTGTCAAATCAAATAGAACCGCTCAGAGTCTGGCGCAGATATACTTCAGGGAAATAGTTAGACTACATGGAGTGCCGCTCAGTATAGTCAGTGATAGAGATACAATATTCACTAGCAAATTCTGGGAAGCATTTCAGGTCGAGCTGGGAACGAAGTTAAACTTGAGCACCGCTTATCATCCTCAGACGGACGGTCAGACTGAGAGGGTGAATCGCATTTTAGAAGATCTATTGCGAGCTTGTGTAATAGATTTCGGTGGATCATGGGAAGACCATCTGCATTTGGCTGAATCCTCTTATAACAACAGCTACCAGGCGAGTCTGACAATGTCGCCATTCAAAGCATTGTATGGTAGACCGTGCCGATCTCCTGCTTGTTGGGTCGAGCCTGGAAATAGAATTGTGTTGGGTCCCGATATGATTCGAGAAGCTGCCGACAAAGTCGATTTTATTAAGAAGCGATTACTCGCCGCTCAAAGCCGACAAAAGAGCTATGCCGATAGAAGAAGAAGAGATATATCCTTTGAAGTTGGCGACTATGTATATTTGAAAGTATCGCCGATGAGAGGAGTTATCAGGTTCGGTAAAACTGGAAAGTTGGCACCCAAATTCATTGGTCCGTTTCCTATTCTGGAACGGATTGGAACTCTCGCTTACAGGGTCAAACTGCCTGACTGGCTGCCTGGAGTTCATGATGTATTTCATATATCCCAACTTCGAAAGCACGTTCATGATCCGGACTTGATCGTGGAAGAAGCAGCTCAACAGGACATTGAAATTACTCCAGAATTAGCCGTGAGGCGTGAGCCGCTAAAGATCATCGGCAAAGAAACCAAAGAGCTGAGGAACAAGAAGGTTCGCTTAGTCAAAGTACAATGGAGTGGAGATCCGCGAGATTGTACTTGGGAAACTGAGGAGAGTATTCAGAAAGCTTATCCTAGATGCCGAGTAGATATCTCTGATTGACTCCGGTGCCAGGTACATTTACCATACTTTGCACTACCATTCAATTCTCTACTCTATTGTTATTTTCTTTTCATGGATGTGCACTTTTAATTATATAGTCTGAAGGATTTTTAAAAGAGTATAGGATTTGATTAGTATATTTTGAAGGTTAAAAACAATTGGATTGGTTGTTGTGTTGTGTGATTGTAGATTTATCAAACCACTTTCGACTTTGTTCCTTTTCGGGGACGAAAAGTTTTAAGTGGGGGAGATTGTAACGACCCAGAAAATCTGAACCAATTTAAATTTTTTAAATTGGCTAAAATAATGGATTTTAAATATTTAAAATAAATATTCTAAATAATGGCGATGAAAACTGAGTTTGAATCGACATTTGAAAACGAATATAATTAATTATAATTATATATAGAATTGAAAATGGCGCGGTAGTTCGATAATTCGATTTCAAACTTCAATTGAATATACCGGGTGCAAAACAATCCGGATTTTAGTGAAACCAAAAACATTAGGATCTAATTGATGATATCTTTCTAACGAATCCGACCAATCGAAATTTGATAGCGGGAATCAAAAGATATGTCCAGTTGAAAATTCTGAATAGTCGCTATGGAATTCAGGCCCTTAAAAATGGACATTTTGCAAACGACCTCGGATTTCGACGAAACCACTTTTGTTGGATTCGTGGGGTCAAGTTATGCTAGGTTTCAAATTTCATAATTTTTCGAATCAATATGTGAGCGTGGCAAGGGAAAACGCGTTTGACCGGTTTTAGTTGATTTTAATCGACTGGAAATTGGCCATTTTTCAAACGGTCTCAGAATTCGACGAAACTAGTTTTGTTAGGACCGTATCGTCAATACGAAGCTTGAAAATATTTTTCTGGAATTTTTCTAGTCAGTATGTGGCCCCGGTAATTTGAAATGTACGTTAAAATTCAATATAGTGATATAAATGTAAATTCAACGGAAACTGATTGTAACGATCAAATCAGCTTGCGATACATATCCCATTGTGTTCGGAATGGGGGTAAAACGCTATGGGCGACAGGCGGTGGGCCTCGTTTCGAGGTTGTATGTAAAAGTCAACCTTTTTGCAAAAATATAAATAATTAAATAAAAAAAATATTTTACTTCCCTCCCTTTATCTTTCGTTCTGGCCCCCCCCCTTTAAAATTCAATCGCTCAGATAAAAAAAAAAAGGGGAACCCTAAAGCCATCGCGACGCTATCGCCAGCCCCCCCTCGAGCGAACGCCTCCGACGATCTGCGCAAACCCCTCCGTCCAGCCTCCTCCTCCCGTTGACGAAACCCCCGAAGAATCCGACCCCCCAAAGCATCGCGACGCCACCAGACCTAAGCCGCCGTGCCTCGCTCCACCCTTCGCTTCGCCTGCAGCTCCTCCTGCCTCCGACGATCTGCGAAACCCCCCCCCCTCTGTAAGTTTTTTTTTTGTTGTTTTGTTAATTTATTTTTTTATGGATTTAAAAAACTGATTTTATAAAGATTTAAAAACTGATTTTATAAAGATTTAAAAACTGATTTTATAAAGATTTAAAAACTGATTTTATAAAGATTTAAAAACTGATTTGTTTAAAAGTAAAAACTGATTTTTATTTTTACTTTTTAGGACTTTAAAAATGAAAAAGGTTTAATCTTTTAATAGAAAAAGATTTGAACTTTTAAAAGAAAAAGATTTGAACTTTTAAAAGAAAAAGATTTGAACTTGGAAAAAATAAAGATCATATTTTTAAAAGAGAAAAGACGGAAATTTTATTAAGTAGAAGAAGTAAGATATGATTTTTATATTTTTAAAGCAATAAAAATATAATCTTTATATTAAAAATATAATCTTTATATATTGAATAGCGAAGTCAAAATTCGATTTTTATATATTGAATAACATAGTAAAAATTCGATTTTTACATATGTAGAGAATACGGGCAACGAAAGCGACGAAAGGCGAGATTGGCGAAGGTTTCTATAAAGGAAGTGTCGTGCAGTTGGATAGCTATTGGTGAGATTTCTGATTTAAAAATATTATATATGTGTGAAATGAAAGTGAATTGCTATATATAAATATATCTATATATATATATATATATATATACGCCCCTCGTCCACAAACCATGGACGATATTTATTGGTTGAAATTGTTGTGAAAATTGATTGATAGCGAATGATTGTTTGGGATTGTTTGTGATTGATATTGGTTGATTGTGGTTGAAAAATACCCGCTTGTGATTGAGAAATATTTGGTTGAAACCACATAGGATTAGTTTGTGGAAATAAATAAATATATACATGCCGCCTGCGTGCGAACTAGATGCATGATCCCCATTGTCAAAAACCACGAGGTTTTAAGGTAGAGCGAGGAGCCGTACTAGGGACGGTCCCGGTTTAACTACCCTGCCGTTATGCTGCCGAAATTTTGAATAATATTTGTGTGTTTGAATTATTTTCATATGCTTAAACTATATTTATTCATTGTAAAGAAAACATTCATGTGTTGAATTGATATTCATTCGTTGATTAGAAATTCATGTGTTGAATAGTATTCATATTTTGAAATAAATTGTTTGATAATAAAAATCATCTTTTTATCGACTATATGAACTGTGTAAAATAATCTCGTTTTAAAAGAAATTGTTTTATGATAAAAATCCCATTTTTATCACCAACATGAACTATATAGAAAAATAGTGTTTTGAAATGAATTGTTTTACAATAAAAATCACATTTTTATTGTATGCATAAATCGTTGAAATGTGAAGTGTTAAAAATAGCCACTTGTTCAAAATAAACATATATGAGTTGAAATATTCATTAATTAGCTAATGAAATGATTTGCACCTATTTATGTAACATTAGAATGAATTGTGTTTTTAAACCAAATAGAAATCAAATATGAAGTTGAATAGAAAATGATAAATGATATGAACTGTATATATATGTACATGCATATTCATTGAACAGGTTATAGCAAAGGGGCTAGAGAAGAGGAATAAAATTTTGTGCCCGACTAATAGGTACACATTTACTGTTTTGTTTGGGTGATGATTTTATGAGCCTGTTGGCTAGCCGCTTGGCTTTTTCTTTTTCTTTTTGAGATTAGAAGGACCGGGAAAGCTATTTGCGATTTCCCGATGCTCCCGGTGCAGGGGAGGTTATGGCGAAATTTTCCAAAAATTTAAGGTGTTAGAAAAATATTTGAAGTGAAAACGATATGGAAATCATTGAATGAACTATATTTATATAAATATATAAATATAAATAAAATTAAAACGAAACGAAGCCGTGCAGTTCGTATTTTGAAACCGTGATTTCAAACGACTAGTGCGGGAAATCCGACCATTGGATTTTCCCGAAATCTCAACCGTCGGGTTCGCCTTGGAATAATCTTTCCAACGGCACCAACCTTGTAAAAATCCAACGGTTGGATTGTCTGGAATGTTTAATTCAAATCTGAAGAAAAACAGCGCCAGAAGCGATTATATTTATATATATATATAAATATAATTATATATTTAATCGAATAACGACGCTGCAGTTCGTATTTTGAAATCGAAACTTCAAACGATTGTACCGGGAGATCCGACCGTCGGATTTTCCCGAAACTGGAACCGTTGGGTTCGTTTTGAAAAGACCTTTCTAATGATGTAAATTTTGTGAAGATCCAACGGTTAGATTTTCAGATATGTGTAAATCAAATCTGGAGAAAAACAGCGCCACGGCCGCCTTATGGCCCGAAGCGTCGTTTTGAATAAAATGGCTATTTTAAAATAAATAAAAATAGCGATAAATAGTTATAAAATATTGGAAACAATATGGAATGGAAATAAACTGAATTTGCTTGATTTAGGTGGCTTTTGATGGTTGAATGTGTTTGGTGTGAAAATTACATTAAAGAACACAATTGGTGTTGGCGAATAATTTAACCATTGAAATAAATTGATTTGAAATTCTAAATATACATGAATTATTTGAGAAGGCCGAGTTAATTCTCATTTCAAATAATTGACCGACGATTGAAAGTCGAAGATGAAGACGATGGTCGAAGACCGGAGATCTTCACCTCGTTTGGATGGTAACCGAGGTCCTGATTGGGAGGCATCCCGAAATATGGATAATGAGTGGTGATCGTCCAGACGTACGTGGTGATCGAAGGGTTTGCGAGGTATTTAGTGCCTCCGGTTTCGTTCAGACCCAGAACGGACTTGTAAATGGACTGTGTGTCTGACATTGGAATTTATTCTGTGTTGATTGATTTCTGTTAAATATACATCTGTTTGGCGGCGGAGAATTTATTCTTTTGCTTAACGCCCTTCTCTGAGACGCACGAGCTCAGAGGTTGTATATCGATGGACTTCAGTCGCATGGCGTGAATTGCCTGTGTGGCATGCTAAGATGCAGTGATCAGGGCTTCTGTTGAAAAGCAAAGTCTTGTGGTGATGATCAAAGCACCGCCTGTGTGGCGTAGCTTTGTGTATAACGTGAATTCGCGAGCCTCACACCCCGGTATGAACCTAAAACGGGAGAAGGACCTCAGGGAGGACATGCGTTTCTTTCTAGCTAGGGTGGTGTCAGTGACCTACCAGCCCTGACATTTATATACTTTTCACCTATGTGGTTGTTGCTGTTGCGAGGCGCCTCGGTTTGATCGGACGATCCGGGTCCGATGGAGTCATTCGTTGGCTCGTTTACGCCCCAAAGGGCGGGGAAACGCATTGTTCAGGAATTTTAATCCACATCGATGGACCGGCCCTGACGATCCAAAGGCTTGACTGAGTACTTGCCTGAGGGGCGGGCTAGAGCGTCTCGAATTCGGTAAGGACTATCTTTTGCCTTGGTTCATGACGGAAATCCAATTTCCAAATACGACATCGTGCGGTTTTGATTGTATACCTATATATGGCGACATAGTGGTATGGGGCATTAATGCCGTCTATGATTGATAGTTATGATTTGAAATTGTTTTCAAAACATATTAACACTAGCAATAATATCAAATGCCTTTGTTTTATTCGTATCAATCATATTTTGGCCATTATAAGGTAAAACTCTATCCTCCGGTTTGCGTTGCATTGTGTGATGGGAACTGAGTCTTATAATGGCTTCATTTTTATAAAAAGCATAGCGATGTTTAAAAGAAAGATTTGTTTTAAAGCACTGGCAATCCAATGGAGTAAACCCGTTCCACGAAAGTGGCGTGGTCCTGTGATTAGCCAATTATATATGTGTTGAGTGGATTTCTCATACCAGTCCCATGACTGACTCGTAGTTTGTTTCACTTTCAAACTCGGGTGCCCCTTTTTCTACACGGGCAGCCTTGTATTCAGGTTTAGCTGGTTCTTTCTGGATAGCTGGAGCTGAAGATGGATTCTATCATTTATTTCTTTTTATGCTGTTCAGCTCCTATTGTACATATTTTGTTTATTTCCGCTGTAGACATTTATGTATAGCTGAACTGTATTTGTACCAAGTAAGATCCTGTAGACTGTGTAACTCTGATGATTACTTTTATCCAGTATATTCTAATGTTCATTATCTGGTGTATTTATTTAATTATGTTCTGCTATTATCTGTTTTTATGTTATATTCCAAAGATAACCCTTGTTTCCTGAAAACGGGAATTCGGGTCGTCTCATCGTGGTATCAGAGCTTTGGTTAAGCTTAGTTCTGGAATATAACATTTGAACGAACTCGTCAGAAATAGAACCAGTAGTGTTCTAGGACGGGTAACTCTACAAATAGGATTAGTAATATCCTAGTATGAGTAAAGCAGAATGAAATTACACCTCGATAGACCCATTTACACTTGAAGTATATGTTTCTATGTTTGAAAATTACCTTTTCTGTGACCTGACACTTGATCTGCTAATTGCAGAAGTACTAGAAAAATGAGTGCCAGAAACAGAAGGGATACAGAACCCGATCTAGAGGCTCTATTAAAGAAATATCGAAATCTGAACGGAGCGCAGTTCTCGGGCAATGAATCTATAATTCAGACTCAAGCTTGGGTGAGCTCTGCAGAAAGAATTTTTGAGCGTATACAGCTGAGAGATGACCAGAAACGGTTAGTAGCATCTTGGGCGCTTAAAGAAGAAGCTTTAATCTGGTGGGAAACGATCATCAAAGATAATCCAGAAGGTGATATCACCTAGGACAGATTTAAAGTGATTTTCCTAGAAAGATTTACTCCTCCCGAAGCAACCGAGAGATTATGTGATGAATTTTATTATCTAATTCAGGGCGATATGACCATCCCAGAATATCACAAGAAATTCAACGAACTTTCTCACTATGCTCCCCATCTGATTCAAAATACGAGGAGAAAGAATCTGAGATTTATTCATGGTCTTCAAAGGAAATACCAGAATAAAGTATTGGGGCATGTGAAGCTTCCTTTCTCAGAAATGATTTACATGGCTTATCAGTATGAAGATCTCTATAAGAAAGGAATGTTGCGCGACGAAGAAGAAGTCTGTTCTAGTGACAAAACAGAGTCAGAAACTGATATTCCTGAAACCAGTACGAGGTCTGAGGTCAATAAGAGGCCCAGTGCCAAGAGAAAAAGGGCTGAATCTGGAAACGAACGAATAATGACCACCACGTGCTCAAGCTGCAATAGAAAAGGGCATTTGGCGGTAAGTTGCAAATCTTGGAACAAACGAAGAAAAAGTGGATCTAAGCCCACTAAGAAACAGAAGAACCCACATGGGGAAAGGAGATGCCATAAGTGCCGCCAGGCAGGTCATATTGCACGGGAGTGTCAACTCTCAAAGAAATCTGAAGCCGTAAGTATAAATGAAATAGCAGAAACTTCTGGGCCCGCAGATGTTCTGGAAAGGCCCGATGTCTTAGAAGGCACGCTAACTGTCAAAAACATTCCAGTCAAAGTACTGTTTGACACAGGCGCGTCACGAAGCTTCATTGCAAAAGATGCAGCTAAGAAACTGGATTTGAATTTGAAAAAGCTCAAGGAACCAATGACTGTCCAGAATCCAGTTGGGGGTTCCATTGATCTCAGTTGGATTTGTGGAGTGCCGGTTTCCTTTTCTCGTTATCGGTTTCCTACCATCGCAGCCGTTATGAATTTTAAAGAGTTTGATCTTATCTTGGGGTTGGACTGGTTGACCAAATATGAAGCTGAAGTTAAATGCGCCGACAGAGTCGTAAAGGCGAAGATTAAATCAGGTGATTATATAACCATTCCCTGTGAAGGTCAGAATGCTAATAGAAAAGACTTCTGGGCAGCTTTGAATGTTTCTCCAGCCCAAATAGAAAATATCCCTGAGATCACTGAGAATATTCCTGACCTCATTAAAGATATTCCTGTCGTCAAGAACTATGCGGATGTGTTCGAAGAAGTTGTTCGCTTACCTCCGCAAAGAGAAATAGATTTCAAGATTGCTTTGATTCCCAATGCAAGGCCAGTAGTTCACGCTATTCGAAGAATGTCCTTGAAAGAGAAGGAAGAATTAGACAATCAAACACGACAGCTAGTATGGAAGGGTCTAATCAGACCTAGTTTCTCTGATTGGGGTGCAGCAGTGGTATTTGTCCCAAAATCTGACGGTACTCTACGACTATGCGTGGATTATCGTGATCTGAACAAACAGACCATAAAGAACAAGTATCCATTGCCGTGGATTGATGATTTGTTAGATCGATTAAATGGCGCACAAGTATTCTCAAGGATGGACCTAGCTACATGTTTCCATCAACTTCGAATTGCCGAAGAGTGTGTTCCAATGACAGCGTTCAAAGGCCCCGACTTATTCTACGAGTGGTTAGTAATGCCGTTCGACTTATGTAACGCTCCAGCTTACTTCGTCGATCTGATGAATAGAGTATTCAGAGGAGTACTGAATAAATTTGTTCTGGTTTTTATTGACGATATTCTAATCTTCTCTAAATCAAAGGCCGAACATGAGAAACATTTGGAACAAGTGTTAGAAATTCTCAGAAGGAATGTATTGAAAGCCAAGTTTTCCAAATGTATATTCTGGCAAGATGAAGTGAAATTTCTGGGCCATGTCGTATCGAAAGAAGGAATTGCTGTGGATCCAAGTAAAATCACAGCCATTCAGAATTGGAAACAGCCCAGTACTCCCACTGAAGTCCGCAGTTTTCTCGGATTGGCCAGCTATTATCGGAAGTTCGTTAAAGACTTTTCGAAGATATCTGGTCACTTAACGAAGCTTACAAAGAAGCATTCTAAATTCAAATGGACTCAAGAGAGTGAGGAGGCTTTCGAAGAGCTAAAGTTGAGATTAACTACAGCTCCAGTGTTAACCATCATCGATGGCAACCAAGATTTAAAAGTCTGGACTGATGCGTCTAGAGAGGGCCTTGGCGCAGTGTTAATGCAAAGAGGCCAAGTAATTGCTTATGCTAGCCGTCAACTGAAGCCGCACGAGAAAAACTATGTAACTCATGATCTTGAGTTATTGGCTATCATATTCTCTTTGAAAATCTGGAGACACTATCTTCTGGGTGAGAGATTTGAACTATTTACGGATCATCAGTCATTAAAGTATCTGTTCACTCATAAGGACTTAAATTTGAGGCAGCAACGTTGGCTAGAGTTTCTTGCAGCATATGACTTTGAAATTATATATACTCCAGGAAAAGCCAACGTCGTGGCCGATGCTCTGAGCCGAAAGAATGTAATGATTGCCAGCTTTATTATCACGACTTCCTTGATTGACAAAATATCTATTCTTCAGAAGGAGGATAACTTTATTAAGGATATGATTAAAAGGATTCGGAAAGGTGAACCCTCGTGTTTTCAAATAGATAACGACGAGACCCTGAGATTGAAAGGAAGGATTTGTGTTCCTGACATCCCCGAACTCAAAAGGGAAGTGTTAGACGAGTGTCACAAGTCCAAGCTGAGTATCCATCCTGGTGTGGCCAAAATGTATAACGATCTCAAAAGAACATTCTGGTGGAAGGCTATGAAGAGAGACGTTTCAATATATGTTAGCCGATGCCCTACTTGCCAGCTAGTCAAAAGTGATCAACAGAAATTGGCTGGATTATTACAACCGCTAGAAGTTCCTGGCTGGAAGTGGGAACATATTTCTATGGATTTCATTGATGGTTTGCCCAGAACCAGAAAGGGGAATGACAGTATTTGGGTGATCGTAGATCGCTTCACGAAGACCGCCCATTTTATACCTGTCAAATCAAATAGAACCGCTCAGAGTCTGGCGCAGATATACTTCAGGGAAATAGTTAGACTACATGGAGTGCCGCTCAGTATAGTCAGTGATAGAGATACAATATTCACTAGCAAATTCTGGGAAGCATTTCAGGTCGAGCTGGGAACGAAGTTAAACTTGAGCACCGCTTATCATCCTCAGACGGACGGTCAGACTGAGAGGGTGAATCGCATTTTAGAAGATCTATTGCGAGCTTGTGTAATAGATTTCGGTGGATCATGGGAAGACCATCTGCATTTGGCTGAATCCTCTTATAACAACAGCTACCAGGCGAGTCTGACAATGTCGCCATTCGAAGCATTGTATGGTAGACCGTGCCGATCTCCTGCTTGTTGGGTCGAGCCTGGAAATAGACTTGTGTTGGGTCCCGATATGATTCGAGAAGCTGCCGACAAAGTCGATTTTATTAAGAAGCGATTACTCGCCGCTCAAAGCCGACAAAAGAGCTATGCCGATAGAAGAAGAAGAGATATATCCTTTGAAGTTGGCGACTATGTATATTTGAAAGTATCGCCGATGAGAGGAGTTATCAGGTTCGGTAAAACTGGAAAGTTGGCACCCAAATTCATTGGTCCGTTTCCTATTCTGGAACGGATTGGAACTCTCGCTTACAGGGTCAAACTGCCTGACTGGCTGCCTGGAGTTCATGATGTATTTCATATATCCCAACTTCGAAAGCACGTTCATGATCCGGACTTGATCGTGGAAGAAGCAGCTCAACAGGACATTGAAATTACTCCAGAATCAGCCGTGAGGCGTGAGCCGCTAAAGATCATCGGCAAAGAAACCAAAGAGCTGAGGAACAAGAAGGTTCGCTTAGTCAAAGTACAATGGAGTGGAGATCCGCGAGATTGTACTTGGGAAACTGAGGAGAGTATTCAGAAAGCTTATCCTAGATGCCGAGTAGATATCTCTGATTGACTCCGGTGCCAGGTACATTTACCATACTTTGCACTACCATTCAATTCTCTACTCTATTGTTATTTTCTTTTCATGGATGTGCACTTTTAATTATATAGTCTGAAGGATTTTTAAAAGAGTATAGGATTTGATTAGTATATTTTGAAGGTTAAAAACAATTGGATTGGTTGTTGTGTTGTGTGATTGTAGATTTATCAAACCACTTTCGACTTTGTTCCTTTTCGGGGACGAAAAGTTTTAAGTGGGGGAGATTGTAACGACCCAGAAAATCTGAACCAATTTAAAATTTTTAAATTGGCTAAAATAATGGTTTTTAAATATTTAAAATAAATATTCTAAATAATGGCGATGAAAACTGAGTTTGAATCGACATTTGAAAACGAATATAATTAATTATAATTATATATAGAATTGAAAATGGCGCGGTAGTTCGATAATTCGATTTCAAACTTCAATTGAATATACCGGGTGCAAAACAATCCGGATTTTAGTGAAACCAAAAACATTAGGATCTAATTGATGATATCTTTCTAACGAATCCGACCAATCGAAATTTGATAGTGGGAATCAAAAGATATGTCCAGTTGAAAATTCTGAATAGTCGCTATGGAATTCAGGCCCTTAAAAATGGACATTTTGCAAACGACCTCGGATTTCGACGAAACCACTTTTGTTGGATTCGTGGGGTCAAGTTATGCTAGGTTTCAAATTTCATAATTTTTCGAATCAATATGTGAGCGTGGCAAGGGAAAACGCGTTTGACCGGTTTTAGTTGATTTTAATCGACTGGAAATTGGCCATTTTTCAAACGGTCTCAGAATTCGACGAAACTAGTTTTGTTAGGACCGTATCGTCAATACGAAGCTAGAAAATATTTTTCTGGAATTTTTCTAGTCAGTATGTGGCCCCGGTAATTTGAAATGTACGTTTAAAATTCAATATAGTGATATAAATGTAAATTCAACGGAAACTGATTGTAACGATCAAATCAGCTTGCGATACATATCCCATTGTGTTCGGAATGGGGGTAAAACGCTATGGGCGACAGGCGGTGGGCCTCGTTTCGAGGTCGTATGTAAAAGTCAACCTTTTTGCAAAAATATAAATAATTAAATAAAAAAAATATTTTACTTCCCTCCCTTTATCTTTCGTTCTGGCCCCCCCCCCCCCTTCAAAATTCAATCGCTCAGATAAAAAAAAAAAGGGGAACCCTAAAGCCATCGCGACGCTATCGCCAGCCCCCCCTTGAGCGAACGCCTCCGACGATCTGCGCAAACCCCTCCGTCCAGCCTCCTCCTCCCGTTGACGAAACCCCCGAAGAATCCGACCCCCCAAAGCATCGCGACGCCACCAGACCTAAGCCGCCGTGCCTCGCTCCACCCTTCGCTTCGCCTGCAGCTCCTCCTGCCTCCGACGATCTGCGAAACCCCCCCCCCCCTCTGTAAGTTTTTTTTTTGTTATTTTGTTAATTTATTTTTTTATGGATTTAAAAAACTGATTTTATAAAGATTTAAAAACTGATTTTATAAAGATTTAAAAACTGATTTTATAAAGATTTAAAAACTGATTTGTTTAAAAGTAAAAACTGATTTTTATTTTTACTTTTTAGGACTTTAAAAAGGAAAAAGGTTTAATCTTTTAATAGAAAAAGATTTGAACTTTTAAAAGAAAAAGATTTGAACTTTTAAAAGAAAAAGATTTGAACTTGGAAAAAATAAAGATCATATTTTTAAAAGAGAAAAGACGGAAATTTTATTAAGTAGAAGAAGTAAGATATGATTTATATTTTTAAAGCAATAAAAATATAATCTTTATATTAAAAATATAATCTTTATATATTGAATAGCGAAGTCAAAATTCGATTTTTATATATTGAATAACATAGTAAAAATTCGATTTTTACATATGTAGAGAATACGGGCAACGAAAGTGACGAAAGGCGAGATTGGCGAAGGTTTCTATAAAGGAAGTGTCGTGCAGTTGGATAGCTATTGGTGAGATTTCTGATTTAAAAATATTATATATGTGTGAAATGAAAGTGAATTGCTATATATAAATATATATCTATATATATATATACGCCCCTCGTCCACAAACCATGGACGATATTTATTGGTTGAAATTGTTGTGAAAATTGATTGATAGTGAATGATTGTTTGGGATTGATTGTGATTGATATTGGTTGATTGTGGTTGAAAAATACCCGCTTGTGATTGAGAAATATTTGGTTGAAACCACATAGGATTAGTTTGTGGAAATAAATAAATATATACATGCCGCCTGCGTGCGAACTAGATGCATGATCCCCATTGTCAAAAACCGCGAGGTTTTAAGGTAGAGCGAGGAGCCGTACTAGGGACGGTCCCTGTTTAACTACCCTGCCGTTATGCTGCCGAAATTTTGAATAATATTTGTGTGTTTGAATTATTTTCATATGCTTAAACTATATTTATTCATTGTAAAGAAAACATTCATGTGTTGAATTGATATTCATTCGTTGATTAGAAATTCATGTGTTGAATAGTATTCATATTTTGAAATAAATTGTTTGATAATAAAAATCATCTTTTTATCGACTATATGAACTGTGTAAAATAATCTCGTTTTAAAAGAAATTGTTTTATGATAAAAATCCCATTTTTATCACCAACATGAACTATATAGAAAAATAGTGTTTTGAAATGAATTGTTTTACAATAAAAATCACATTTTTATTGTATGCATAAATCGTTGAAATGTGAAGTGTTAAAAATAGCCACTTGTTCAAAATAAACATATATGAGTTGAAATATTCATTAATTAGCTAATGAAATGATTTGCACCTATTTATGTAACATTAGAATGAATGGTGTTTTTAAACCAAATAGAAATCAAATATGAAGTTGAATAGAAAATGATAAATGATATGAACTGTATATATATGTACATGCATATTCATTGAACAGGTTATAGCAAAAGGGCTAGAGAAGAGGAATAAAATTTTGTGCCCGACAAATAGGTACACATTTACTGTTTTGTTTGGGTGATGATTTTATGAGCCTGTTGGCTAGCCGCTTGGCTTTTTCTTTTTCTTTTTGAGATTAGAAGGACCGGGAAAGCTATTTGCGATTTCCCGATGCTCCCGGTGCAGGGGAGGTTATGGCGAAATTTTCCAAAAATTTAAGGTGTTAGAAAAATATTTGAAGTGAAAACGATATGGAAATCATTGAATGAACTATATTTATATAAATATATAAATATAAATAAAATTAAAATGAAACGAAGCCGTGCAGTTCGTATTTTGAAACCGTGATTTCAAACGACTAGTGCGGGAAATCCGACCATTGGATTTTCCCGAAATCTCAACCGTCGGGTTCGCCTTGGAATAATCTTTCCAACGGCACCAACCTTGTAAAAATCCAACGGTTGGATTGTCTGGAATGTTTAATTCAAATCTGAAGAAAAACAGCGCCAGAAGCGATTATATTTATAATCGAATAACGACGCTGCAATTCGTATTTTGAAATCGAAACTTCAAACGATTGTACCGGGAGATCCGACCGTCGGATTTTCCCGAAACTGGAACCGTTGGGTTCGTTTTGAAAAGACCTTTCTAATGATGTAAATTTTGTGAAGATCCAACGGTTAGATTTTCAGATATGTGTAAATCAAATCTGAAGAAAAACAGCGCCACGGCCGCCTTATGGCCCGAAGCGTCGTTTTGAATAAAATGGCTATTTTAAAATAAATAAAAATAGCGATAAATAGTTATAAAATATTGGAAACAATATGGAATGGAAATAAACTGAATTTGCTTGATTTAGGTGGCTTTTGATGGTTGAATGTGTTTGGTGTGAAAATTACATTAAAGAACACAATTGGTGTTGGCGAATAATTTAACCATTGAAATAAATTGATTTGAAATTCTAAATATACGTGAATTATTTGAGAAGGCCGAGTTAATTCTCATTTCAAATAATTGACCGACGATTGAAAGTCGAAGATGAAGACGATGGTCGAAGACCGGAGATCTTCACCTCGTTTGGATGGTAACCGAGGTCCTGATTGGGAGGCATCCCGAAATATGGATAATGAGTGGTGATCGTCCAGACGTACGTGGTGATCGAAGGGTTTGCGAGGTATTTAGTGCCTCCGGTTTCGTTCAGACCCAGAACGGACTTGTAAATGGACTGTGTGTCTGACATTGGAATTTATTCTGTGTTGATTGATTTCTGTTAAATATACATCTGTTTGGCGGCGGAGAATTTATTCTTTTGCTTAACGCCCTTCTCTGAGACGCACGAGCTCAGAGGTTGTATATCGATGGACTTCAGTCGCATGGCGTGAATTGCCTGTGTGGCATGCTAAGATGTAGTGATCAGGGCTTCTGTTGAAAAGCAAAGTCTTGTGGTGATGATCAAAGCACCGCCTGTGTGGCGTAGCTTTGTGTATAACGTGAATTCGCGAGCCTCACACCCCGGTATGAACCTAAAACGGGAGAAGGACCTCAGGGAGGACATGCGTTTCTTTCTAGCTAGGGTGGTGTCAGTGACCTACCAGCCCTGACATTTATATACTTTTCACCTATGTGGTTGTTGCTGTTGCGAGGCGCCTCGGTTTGATCGGACGATCCGGGTCCGATGGAGTCATTCGTTGGCTCGTTTACGCCCCAAAGGGCGGGCAAACGCATTGTTCAGGAATTTTAATCCACATCGGTGGACCGGCCCTGACAATCCAAAGGCTTGACTGAGTACTTGCCTGAGGGGCGGGCTAGAGCGTCTCGAATTCGGTAAGGACTATCTTTTGCCTTGGTTCATGACGGAAATCCAATTTCCAAATACGACATCGTGCAGTTTTGATTGTATACCTATATATGGCGACATAGTGGTATGGGGCATTAATGCCGTCTATGATTGATAGTTATGATTTGAAATTGTTTTCAAAACATATTAACACTAGCAATAATATCAAATGCCTTTGTTTTATTCGTATCAATCATATTTTGGCCATTATAAGGTAAAACTCTATCCTCCGGTTTGCGTTGCATTGTGTGATGGGAACTGAGTCTTATAATGGCTTCATTTTTATAAAAAGCATAGCGATGTTTAAAAGAAAGATTTGTTTTAAAGCACTGGCAATCCAATGGAGTAAACCCGTTCCACGAAAGTGGCGTGGTCCTGTGATTAGCCAATTATATATGTGTTGAGTGGATTTCTCATACCAGTCCCATGACTGACTCGTAGTTTGTTTCACTTTCAAACTCAGGTGCCCCTTTTTCTACATGGGCAGCCTTGTATTCAGGTTTAGCTGGTTCTTTCTGGATAGCTGGAGCTGAAGATGGATTCTATCATTTATTTCTTTTTATGCTGTTCAGCTCCTATTGTACATATTTTGTTTATTTCCGCTGTAGACATTTATGTATAGCTGAACTGTATTTGTACTAAGTAAGATCCTATAGACTGTGTAACTCTGATGATTATTTTTATCCAGTATATTCTAATGTTCATTATCTGGTGTATTTATTTAATTCTGTTCTGCTATTATCTGTTTTTATGTTATATTCCAAAGATAACCCTTGTTTCCTGAAAACGGGAATTCGGGTCGTCTCAATGCTAGCCGTCAGCTGAAACCACATGAGGAAAACTACGTTTCTCATGATCTTGAGTTGTTAGCCATCGTATTCGCTTTGAAAATCTGGAGGCACTATCTTTTGGGTGAGAAATTTGAACTGTATACAGACCATCAGTCATTGAAATATTTGTTCACTCAAAAAGACTTGAATCTAAGGCAGCAGCGTTGGCTAGAGTTTCTTGCGGCGTACGTTTTTGAGATTTTGTACACTCCAGGGAAAGCCAATGTTGTGGCTGATGCGCTGAGTAGAAAGAATGTAATAATCGCCAGTTTTATCATTACGACTTCATTGATTGATAAAATATCAGCTCTTCAGAGAGATGATCCCTTCATTCAAAGAATCAAAGAAAGAATACAGAAAGGCGAGACCTCGAGTTTTCAGATTGATAACGAGGAAAGTCTGAGGTTGAAAGGCCGAATATGTGTGCCAAACATTGCAGAACTCCGGAGAGAAGTATTGGATGAATGTCACAAAGCCAAGCTTAGTATCCATCCAGGAGTGAGCAAGATGTATAATGATATCAAACGCGCTTTCTGGTGGAGATCTATGAAGCGAGACATCTCCTTATATGTTAGCCGGTGTTCCACCTGCCAGCAAGTCAAAAACGATCGGTAGAAACTCGCTGGATTGTTGCAACCTTTAGAAGTTCCAGGTGGAAAATGGGAATAGATTTCTATGGATTTCATAGATGGTTTGCCCAGAACCAGGAAAGGAAATGACAGTATTTGGGTGATCGTAGATCGTTTCACGAAGACCGCCCATTTCACACCTGTCAGATCAAATAGAACTGCTCAGAGTCTGGCGCAGATATATTTCAAGGAAATTGTTAGACTGCACGGAGTTCCCATGAGCATCGTAAGTGATCGTGACCCGATTTTTGCTAGTAAATTATGGGAAGCATTCCAAGCAGAATTGGGAACGAAACTGAACTTGAGCACCGCATATCATCCTCAGACAGATGGTCAGACTGAGAGGGTGAATCGTATTCTAGAAGATTTATTGCGGGCTTGTATTGTATATTTTGGCGGATCATGGGAAGACCATTTGCATTTGGCCGAGTTCTCATACAACAACAGTTACCAAGCGAGCCTGACCATGTCACCATTCGAAGCATTGTATGGTAGACCGTGCCAATCCCCTGCTTGTTGGGTAGAACCTGGTAATAGACTCGTATTGGGGCCAGATATGATTCGCGAGACTGCGGACAAAGTTGATTTCGTTAAGAAACGATTACTAGCCGCTCAAAGCCGACAAAAGAGCTATGCAGATAAGAGAAGAAGAGATATATCTTTTGCTGTTGGCGACTATGTTTATTTGAAGGTATCTCCAATGAGAGGAGTAATACGATTCGGTAAAACAGGGAAATCGGCGCCTAAATTCATTGGCCCGTTTCCTATTCTAGAAAGGATTGGAACTCTCGCTTATAGGGTTCAGTTACCGGATTGGTTGCCTGGAGTACATGATGTATTTCACGTATCTCAACTTCGAAAGCGTGTACATGATCCCGATTTGATCGTGAAAGAAGCAGCTCAATGGGATATAGATATTACTCCCGAATTGGCTGTGAGAACAGAGCCGCTCAAGATAGTTGGCAAAGAAACCAAAGAGCTGAGGAACAAGAAGGTTCACTTAGTCAAAGTGCAATGGAGTGGAGATCCACGGGACTGTACTTGGGAAACAGAGGAAAGCATTAAGAAAGCTTATCCCAAGTGCAGAGTGGATATCTCTGATTGACTCTAGTGCAAGGTACATTTACCATACTTTGCAATTACCATTGTGTTCTCTATTTTGTTGTTGTTTTCTTTTCATGGATGTAAAATTTTAATTATATAGTCTGAATGATTTAAAAGAGTATATGAATTAATTTGTATATTTTTTTGAAAAGTTAAAAATAAAATTGATTGATGTTTGCGTTGTGTGATTATGGATTGGATTAATTAAATTATTAGAAAGATAGTAATTAAATCAATAAGAGGATGAATGGTAGGATTTATTCGAATAAATCACACACTGAACTGATTAGAGAATATATAGAAATATATACATGTGCATTATATATATTTGAACAGGTAAATGGATTAGCTGCTGTGTAAAGAATTTATTTGCGCGCCCGACAAATAGGTAAACCTTGATGAGTTGGATGCACACTTTTATTATTATATCAACTCCTGTGAATGCCATTGGATGCGGAGTGCTGGTTATTCTGTGTATAATTAATAAATGTCGCCATAGGATATTAACAATTAATTTTGAACTACACTACATGGCATACTTCTTGAAGATAGGAATACTTCATCATATACCACATAAGCATTTGGAGCTTGTGTGACGAGGTTGAAGATTTACCATACGAGCGAGAGGCTTGTATGGCGATGACTATATTTTACAGGTTGAACTGATGACTGATATGGACTATTTAAATTGTAACGGTAAACTGCTAGATTAATAAAAAAAAACCCACACAGGTCTGGAGTTGACAATAATCACGTCTCTCTAGTCATTAGATATGGCACATGGATTATTTATTTCCCACACGGGACGAGGTGACGAGAATTTTATCTCTGGAGCAATTAAAAATACACACTCCCTCAGGCTTAGACACGGTGACGAGAATTTATTCTCTAGAGTTATTATCTATACACGCTCCCCTTTAAACACCATAATATATCACTATAAATATGTGTATGCTTTATAGGATTTGTTGGGTACCTAATACGGCCCAATAAATTTCCAAACCCCTCCCCGTACAAAGGAGGTTGTGGCGAAATTTTTCAAAAATTTAGGGTGTTAGCCAAATTTTTCAAAAATTTGAAAATTCTTAGAAACTGAAAAGTTGAAGAATGGAAGCCAGGTTTAGAGTAGAGTTGGTTAATCAAACCACTTTCGACTTTGTTCCTTTTCGGGGACGAAAAGTTTTAAGTGGGGGAGATTGTAACAACCCGGAAAATCTAAACAAGTTAAATTTTTTTAAATTGGCTAAAATAGTAGATTTTAAATATTTAAAAAAAATATTTTAAATAATAGTGATGAAAAGTATGTTTGAATCAAAGTTTGAAAATGGCGCTGCAGTTTCAAAAAATTGAATTCAAACTTTAACTGACTGTACTGGGTCCAAAATAAAACGGATTTTAGTAAAACCAAAAATATTTAAATCTGTTAGTGAGTATCTTTCTAACGAATCTGAAAAATCGAAGTTTCATAGCGGGAATCAAAAGTTATGGACAAATGAATTTTCAAAAAGGTCGTTATAGAGAATATATCGACTTTGAAAATAGACATTTTGCATACGACCTCAGAATTCGACGAAACCACTTTTGTTGGATCCGGGATGTCAAATTATTGATAGGTTTCAAATTTCATAATTTTTGAAGTTAATATGTGAGCGTGGCGAAGGAAAATGTGTTTTGGTCAATTACAGTTAAATTGGATCGACCAGAAAAGGGCCATTTTTCAAACGGTCTCAGAATTCAACGAAACTAGTTTTGTTGGGACCGTATCGTCAAAACATAGCTAGATTTATTTTTCGGGAATTTTTAGAATCAGTATGTGGCCCCGACAAATTGAAATGTACGTTCAAATCAAATATTGAATGTTTTATATTTTAATTTGAAGAAAAACTGACTCAAATAGTCGAATGGGCCTACGAAACATATCCCATTGTGTTCGTAATTGGGGTATTTAGCTAGGGACGACAGTCGTTGGGTTTGAATTGAAGTTCGTTTGTAAAAACCCTAATTTTTGAAATTATAAAACCATCGGCCAATCAGAATATTATATTCATAATAAAATAAAATTGAACATCTCAACCCCTCCCCCCGGTAAACGATCTCGACGGCGGAACTCCTGTCGCCGCTTCCCTGGCGATTTCCAATCGCCACAGCCCGAATCAGCCCCACCCCCGTTGAACTTTTTGTAGTCCTCCTCCCCCTCTTCAAATCCATATAAAGAACTCCCCCTATCATTGCTCCTACCTCGAGATTTCCTCCTCCAAAGCCCCGACCTTCCAGCCGCCGCCGTGAGCACTGGGCCCCACCGAGTTGCCTTCAACCACCACGCGCTTGAAGCCCTTTCCAAACTCTACGGTGTGGCGAAGTCTGATCGTCCAACCGCTACCCTATTTGATCGATAATCGAAGACCTAGTTTTGAAGAATTCAGAGAGGTATGCGGCCGTATTTAATTAAAAGGAAAACAACATTTAAAAGCGTTGCAAATAGGTTGATCTAATAAAAATCATATCTTTTTCATGTGTGATCGAAATTCAGTGAAACAAGAGACGCCGAGACCATGATGACGTCTTCTACATTTTAGAAGAGACTGCATATTGTTCTGAGCCTTCTGCTATTTTTGGTGGAGTGGAACCCAATGTGAGATTTCTATGTTATAATCGATATGGAAAACAACGATGTATAAATTATATAGTCGATGTATGAGTTATATAAGCGTTGTACACCTCATGTATAAGCGTTGTATAAGTTGTATGTTCGATGTATAAGTTATATATGCGTTGTCAAAATTATATATGCAATGAAATGATATTGAATTGAATTGAAATGGATTGAAATATATTTATATACGAATATATATATATATATATATATATATATATATATACCCCTCATCCACAGACCATGGACGATATTTATTGTTTGTGTTATTGTTTGGATTATTTGGTTGATGTGAAATTTGGTGAATAATGCGAATGGTTGATGGAATTGTTTGTGGTTGATACGATTGGTTGTGGTTGAAAAATACCCATTTGTGGTTGAAAAAAAAATTAGAATAGGTTGTGGAAATGAAAGAAAAACATGCTCGCCTGCGTGCGAATTAGATGCATGAATCCCCATTGTCAAAAACCGCAAGGTTTTAAGGTAGAGCGAGGAGCCGTACATCGATACGGTCCCGGTTTTAACTACCCTGCCGTTATGCTGCCGAAATTTTCAATAATATTCATGTGTTAGAATTATTTTCATTTGTTGAAATAACATTCATGTGTTGAATAGGAATTCATTCGTTGAATAGAAATTCATGTGTTGAATGGTAATCGGGTTTTGAAATAAATTGTTTTATAATACAAATCACATTTTTATCATCTGTTTGAACTATATAAAATAATCGTGTTTTGAAATAAATTGTTTTATAATAAAAATCACATTTTTATCATCTGTTTGAACTATATAAAATAATCGTGTTTTGAAATAAATTGTTTTAAAATAAAAATCACATTTTTATCATCTGTTTGAACTATATAAAATAATCGTGTTTTGAAATAAATTGTTTTATAATAAAAATCACATTTATATCATCTGTTTGAACTATATAAAATAATCGTGTTTTGAAATAAATTGTTTCACAATAAAAATCACATTTTTACTATATACATGAATTGTTGAAAATGGTGATGTGTTGAAATAAACATCTGTAGGATAAAAGTATCATTTTTATCGAAAGTATGAAATGAATATGGTTTTGAAATCGAAGAATGTACTATATAGAAATATATATAATTATAATATATCGAATAACGAAGCTGCAGTTCGTATTTTGAAACCGTGATTTCAAACGATTATTGCGGGAGATCCGACCATCGAATTTTCCCGAAACCACAACCTTTGGGTTCGCCTTGGAAATATCTTTCCAATGGCACCAACTTTGTAAAGATCCAACGGTTGGATTGTCTGGAATGTTTAATTCAAATCTGAAGAAAAACAACGCCGAAATCGATTATAATTATATATATATAATTATAATTAAATTAAATCGAATAACGACGCTGTAGTTCGATATTTGAAATCGAAACTTCAAATGATCATTGCGGGAGATCTAACCGTCGGATTTTCCCAAAACTGAAAACGTTGGATTCGTTTTGAAAAGATCTTTCTAATGATATAAAATTCGTGAAGATCCCACGGTTAGATTTTCAAATATATGTAAATCAATTCTGAAGAAAAACAGCGCCATGGCCGTGTTATGGCCCGAAGCGTCGTTTAAATGAATTGGCTAATTTTAAATAAATAAAAATAGCGATTAATAGTGATAAAATATTATAAATGATATGGAATAGAAAAAACTGCATTTGCTCGGTTTATTAGATATTTGATTGTTGAATGTGTTTGGCGTGAAACTTCCATTAAAGGACAAAATGATTGATGTCGAATAATTTAACCATTGAAATGAACTGATTCGAAATATTAAATATACGTGAATTATTTGAAAAGGCCGAGTTAATTCTCATTTCAAATAATTGATCGATGATTAAAAGTCGAAGATATGAAGACGGTGCAAGACCGATGATCTTCACGTCGGATGGAGGGGCACTACTGATGCTCATGAGAGGAGTAGCTACCTTGAAGGGGCTAAAGTAGTAGCCGTCCGAACGTACATGTTGATTATAAGGATGAGCGAGGAATAAAGACCCTCCGGTTTCGTTCAGACCCAGAACGGACTAGTAAATGGATGTGTGTCTGACATTGTATATTGACAATGTGGCATACAAAGTTGCTGTGATCAAAGCTTTTGTTGAAAAGCAGAGCTTTGTGGTTGATGATCAAAGCCCCGCCTATGTGGCATAGCTTTGTGTTTATCGTTGTTTCGCGAGCCTCACACCCCGGTATGGACCAAAAACGGGAGAGGACCTCAGGGAGGACATGCGTTTCGTTCTAGCTAGGGTGGGGTCAGTGACCTACCAGCCCTGACATTTATATTACTTTCACCTGTGTGGTTGTTGCTGTTGCGAGGCGCCTCGATTATATCGGTCGATCCAGGACCGAAGGAGTCATTCATTGGCTCATCTACACCCCAAAGGGCGGGGAAACGCAGTGTTCAGGCATTTTAATCCACATCGGTGGACCGGTCCTGACGATCCAAGGGGCAGTTGCGGCTGTTCCTGAGGGGCAGGCTAGAACGTCTCGAAGCGGTGAGGACGATCCCTCGCCTCGGTTCATGACGGAAATCCAATTTCCAAATACGACATCGTGCGGTTTTGATTGTATATATATATATATGGCGACATGATATATGGTACCCATGCCGTCTATGATTGATATTTATGATTGTATCCAAAATTAGAAACTAACTGGAAACGAGCTAGGACAGATGGTTTCCTGGGTATTGGTCTGGTGTTGGTTTCGGCCTTCGAGGTTAATACTTAGGGAATCGTTCTCCTACTAGTTTACGGTTGGAGTCTGATTAAGAATTAAACGATAAAATTTACATTTTTAATGATTTGTTTTGCTCGTATCAAGCATATTTTGGCCATTATAAGGTAAAACTCTATCCTCCGGTTTGTGTTGCAATGTGTGATGGGAACTGAGTCTTATAATGGTTTCATTTTTATGAAACGCATTGCGATGTTTAAAAGATTTAATTGTTTTAAAGTATTGGCAATCCAATGGAGTAAACCCGTTCCGCGAAAGTGGCGTGGTCCAGTGATTTGCCATATTGTAAAATATGTTAAGTAGATTTCTCATACCAGTCCCATGACTGACTCGTAGTTTGTTTCACTTGCAAACTCGAGTGCCCCTTTTTCTACACGGGCAGCCTTGTATTCAGGTTTTAGCAGGCTCTTTCTGGACAGCTGGAGCTGAAGATGGATTCTATCATTTATCTCTTTTTATGTTGTTCAGCTCCTATTGTACATATTATGTTGTTTTCCGCTGTTGACATTTATGTATAGCTGAACTATATTTGTACTAAGTATGATCTTATATACTATGTAACTCTGATGTTTATTATATCCAGTATATTCTGTTGTACATTATCTGGTGTATTTATTTATTTATTTCTATTCTGTTGTTATTTGTTTATGTGTTATATTCCAAAGATTACCCTTGCCTTTGTGTTACGGCATTAGGGTCGTCACATGAAATGGAATGTGAATTGGGTTTATTGTGAACTGTGTTTTTAACGACATTCGTTCTTTAACTCGATTTACAGTGAAATGAGATTTGGAACTTATAAATCTTTTAATTACGGTTTGTTGGAATTTTCAAAAGTAAAGTTTTCCAATTTAACAAAATAAATTGGAATGGAATTCGATTTGGTAATAATCAAAGTGAACTTCCGTGGAGGAAGACTGTTACTATATATGGAATTTAAAAAGCATTGCCGTTATTCCATTTATATTATCGGTTGGATATGGAAGTTTATATCGACTATATATATATTGGTCAGTTTTCCGTGAAGATTCCATTGTTAATGGAATGTGATTTTGGGTTTATCGTGAGCTGTGTTTTAAATGACATTAATTCTTTAACCCAGTTAAAGATAAGATTAATTTCTTAACTTGGAATAATCATTACGTAATGATTTTTGGAGATTAAAACTGAATTAGAGTTTTAATGAATCTTTAATTAGATTGAAATGTGAATTTGATAACTAAAATTATCAAATTCAAGAAATGATCGAGAATGGAGTATCACCAATTTTGCTCCAAGCGATAGTCAAAACTTTAATTAGATTTGAACGTGAAATGGTAATTAATTTTGCCGATAACACCGTGATGTTAGATATGAAGTATTACCAGTTTTACTTCATGAGATGAATAGGTTGGGGTTGAGAAATTAAACAAATGATTACTTCGGTAAGGTGCGCTAATCCCGACTAGTTTGGAAAACCTTAATATGGTTTGAAATGATATCCAAAGGAAGATTAAAGAATAAATTTAAAGAATTTGTCTTTGATAAAATTAATGGGAACCTTTCCCAAAGGATATGAATATTTAAATAAAAGAATATTCAGAATTGGAATGAGGTGTATGTTGTGTTTTTATATCACTTGTTTATTATATACGCGAGTTATTCAGAAAGACCGGGTTTATGGGTTTATCCCATTCTGAATAACTGAATCGGAAATGAGTCGACGATGAAGACGGTGGTTGAAGACCGGAGGTCTTCACATCGTTTGGATGATTACTGATGTCTTGATTGGGCTGTACACCCAAGACGAGGTAATAAGTGGTGATCGTTCCAGACGTGCTTGGAGATCGACCGGATATGCGAGGACCTCTCTCCTATATTGGACATATGGGACGAGGAATAAGGTGCCTCCGGTTTCGTTCAGACCCAGAACGAACTTGTAAATGGATGTGTGTATGATATTGGATTTCATTCTGTGTGATTGATAGACATCAGTTGCATAGCGTGAATTGTCTGTGTGGCATGCTGAGATGCAAATGATCAAGGCTTCTGTTGAAAAGCAGAGTCTTGTGGTTGATGATCAAAGCACAGCTTTAATATAGCATGGCTTTGTGTATAGCGTTAATTCGCGAGCCTCGCACCCCAGTGTGAACCAGAAACGGGAGAGGACATCAGGAAGGACATGCGTTTCCTTCTAGCTAGGAGTGGTGTCTGGGTTTTGCATGCCCAGATGTTTTACTTATGTGGATGATGGATAGCGAGGCTCCTCGGTTATATTCGTATCTGCGGAACCGATGGATGGTATGGTCTTTATACAGACCAATTTTACGCCCCATAGGGCGGGGAAACGTAGTGTTCAGGCATTTTAATCCACATAAAGTGGATCGACCCTAACGATCCAAGGATTGTCTGCGCGTTTGCCTGAGGCTTGGGCTAGATAGTCTCGAAGCGGTAAGGACGATCCCTTGCCTTGGTTCACAGATGGAAATCCAACTTCCAATACGTGACAATTGCGGTTTTGATTGTAGAGCCTAGTATGGCGACAGAGTGGGATGGGGCACTATGCCATCTATGATTGATACATTTATATTTGAAATTGATTTCTTCACTTATAGTAATGATAAAAAATGAAATTTCACGTACCAAGCATATTTGGCTATTATAAGGTAAAACTCTATCCTCCGGCTTGCGTTGCATTGTGAGATGGGACCTGAGTCTTATAATAGCTTCATTGTTCCTTATTTAGCATTACGCTGTTGGTTTTATGCACTAGTATTCTTGGGAGGAAACCCATTCCGTGTTATACGGCGTGGTCCCTTGATTTATCGAACTTTAAATTGAAGATTAATAACTGTTTTAGTTCTCATACCAGTCACATGACTGACCTGGAGTTTATTGTTTTAACCTAAACTCTGGGTGCCCTTATTTTCCGCACGGGCAGTTAGTAGTTTTGGTTTTGCAGATTTATATTCATAGGATCCTGGTTTATAGCTGGAATGATATCCGAAAAGCTCTGTATCCGTTTATCTCTTTCAGTTGTGTTTTGTATTATTTTCCGCTGCATTGTAATATGTAAATCTATGATATTTATCGAATGAATATTATTTCTTCATACTCTGTATATTCTTGTACTCTAATGTAAATTGTTGTAATAAGCAATAAAATGTTCTTTTGTTTGTGTTTGATTTGTCGTGTTCTCAATTACAATCCGGGCTTTCCTTCACGGGGAAGCAAGGGTCGTCTCATATCTTAAAAAAAGTAGCATTTTGTATATTTCATCATCCCCAATGTTAATTTTGCACTGATCATTTCACTTTCCATTTGAATTTGTGTCTCTATTTTCCCATCCTTATTTGCATTGCCATATTTGTGTCTTGCATTATATATATATACACACACAATTGTCTTTTTTTTTCAATCTCTTTCCCATTTTTGTGTTTCCAATTTCATTTATTTCTTTCCTTCTCTTTCTCCCATTTACTTCTTTCCTCCTTACAATTCTTGCGAAATAAATAAAACAATAAAAACAATTTATTGCTTTCCTTCTCTTGTCCTCCCTCTATAATTTTCTTTCCTTGTCTGCCTTATATTTACTTCTGTTCACAATCCTTTATAAATCAATCCTCTTCACAACCCTCCTCGCAAACACCCCCTTCCAAACCAGAAACCACCAGCGCTCCATTATCTTTTCAAATTCACCACTTTGACCACAAAATTTCCCCTTATATTCCCTTCACGTGAATAGTGGTGAGTTTTTGTTAGCCTTTACTTTCCACTTTGATCACAAACCCACTTTGATCACAAATCAGATTCCCTTCACGTTCAACCAAAATCACAATACCACCCTACATCTATCAACACTGCTTCGACCAAGTGCAATCGCCTTTCACAATGACCTTCAAATCCAAACACACCCAATCACCACTGAACAACCTGCAACACTGTTATACTTCCGAAACAAGCTCCGCTCCCACTTCCTGATCAAAATCCCTACCACGCAACATCCTCCTGCACACTTGAGAATCTACCAAACAATCCAAGACATTCGACTAGTTCAGCACAATCAAATCAAAGACAACTTCCAGCTTCAAACAAGCGAAACCCAAAATCACTGAATCCGATACGAACCCCTGCTCCTCACCAAACAGTACCCTCGAATCGAATTGGTATTCGAAACCCTATTCAAAAAAAAGGGGAGGGGTGCGATTCGAAAGAAAGAAAAAATCTTTGTGAGATTCATTTCCTGAAGTAGAAGGGAGGTGTGATTTTATTTTTGTTGATTTTGGGAAAGGGTGCGTGAAGCCTAAAAAAGAAAAAAACACGCAAGCAGTCTGCCAACCACGCTCGAGAACCCACATCCTCCACCGCCGAATCGAACTTCTCCCTTTCTGCTCTTGCCACCTTCCCTAATTCCGCGAATAAACTAAGACCCATAGTCATCTGGAATCCACAACCACCGTTGGTAAATCCCTCAGCAAACTGTTTTATTTTCAATTTTGAGTTGTGCGCATTTGATTTTTGAATTCTACGAATGGTCAACTGTGACAAGGTTGGGTATTATAATTTGGAAAATTGTGAATTGATTTGAGAATAATTCGAAATTGTTTCTTGAAGCCTTGAATTGTTTGCTTATTATTTTTCGTGAATTCCAGGGTTGGTTTTGCCTTTGAGAGGAGGGGGCCTTGTTTTAGAAAGTTCATATAGGGTTGGGCCTATTTACAAATAGGACGAGCTTATATTCTCATTGTAACGCCTTGTTTCATTTTTGTGTTAAAAGAAAGGTTTCTGTTTTTTTTTAAATAAGCTATTCTTCCTTCAAGCTTTCATTTCTCCCTTACAAAAAAAGTGAGAGAAACTTTTTCAACCTTGTCTCGTGTAAAAATATTTTTTAGGTTGCAGAAATCATGAAATCGCTTGCTAGAGATTGTACGCTTATTTTCTTTGCTTGCTTTTGTTTAAAAAAAATTGCTACTTAAAAAAAAAAGGGAGTCAAATTCACTAAGATCAGAAGCGACAAAATTCAATTAACAGACAGGGATTTCAGAGGTCAAGCAATTAGCAAAATTTGAATTGTTGGAGCGGTTGCACACCAAGTGGGGTGTGAACGCGCTAGTGCTACTCAGTTGCACTGGACGGACTGCCGATCTAGGTGAAAATTTCTAAACTCTACAGGGACTGCTACTGCTTAAAAAAATAATATAAAAATTGCTTGTAAAGATTTCGTGCAGGTGCCACAGCTTGCTTGTAAAACTTTTATTTCTGCAGTTTCTTATTCTGTGACTGTCCTATAATTGAATATTTTGCTTGTTGACGTGTGGTTGAGAACTCTAAAATGAACATGGGATTAAATTGAAAAGTTTGGCTTTGAAATAAATTATTTTTGAAGTCAAATAGAGAATTCACCAAAGCTCATCGGACAAAATATTCATTAAATTGACAATTAGGATTGATACTCTCAAGGTGTCTAAGGAACGGTAGAGTCTAGAACTCAAACAGGTTCTTAAACCTTCAGTCGTGTTTCTACGATGAAAGTGGCACATTGATAACTCATGTCCGAACCTGGCCTAGAATTGTATTCATATAATCCGAAGTTGTTAATTTTAACATATTTTTTAGAGGCTCTTGAAAATGTCCCAATTTCCTTATCCTCATGAATTTTACGATAGTTGTGAAAATCTATATAATCCATATAATTTTACACCAAATTCATATGGATATTTTAATGACAACCATTATACAAATAATTTGGATTTTACACTACCAACTTTTCAAAATTTTCAATATAATCCTGATTTTACACCACCAAAATTTCAAAATGATGATCAACCCTCAAGTCTTGAAATAAGTATTCAATCTCTACTTGAAGAGTCAAAAATTTAATGAATCAAGACAAAGATTAATTGAAGTAATGTGCAATAATTCAAGTCAAAGTTTTCAAAATAATCAAAATTCGAATTCACTTCCAAATTCAAACAGTTTTGATTATAACCCCAGCCAAATCAATTTCAATATCCAAAATGAATTTGAAATTCATAATGGAAATGTGAATCACTTTACACATGATTTTGGCAATGGGAATAATTTCAATTGTGGTGCAACTGAAAAAAAATTTGTTCTCAGCAATTTCAAATTGAAAATTCTCATGTAAATAATTATAAATTTGATTTTGTTGCGCAAATAAATGAAATTCACGATAATCACACGAATTTGTTGTTTCAAGACTACTTGAATTTTCATGAAAAACAAAATAATCAAAACCGAATGTGTGACGATTCGACTGATGATCCACCTTTGCCCGCAATTGATGATTTTCTTCTAATAACTTTTGAAATTGATGAAAATCTCAATGAAGTTATTGAAAACTCTGTAATTGATTTGAATATAAATTCTCTTGAAAATGAAGACGTCAGTCTTCAATTTGATCTTCCCCTCTCAAATTTTGAAAATTTTGAAAATTTAGCAATTTTAGATTGTCAACATGACAAATATGATGAAGTTGTTAACAACTGTTTAGGTGAGGACGACTTTGATGAGCGAAAACTTCTTGAACTGAATGACGATAATGTTTTTGGGTCTGGAACTGAAAATGAAAAATTTGAAAATTGAAAACAACGAAACTGCTGAATGTGATCTTAAGCACAATAACGATTTTTCTGAAATTGTTGAAACTCCTTGCAACTTGATCATTTCAGCTGAACCTCACTATGATCACTTGTTTTTCAATGATAAATTTATGCAGTATATAAACTCTTTCTGGAATAACACTGTTTTTGAGAAAACACGATTTCGAAATTTACTGAAAATTCATTTGTGTGGTTTTGACTTTAGGTTTACGAATGAACCTTTAGTTAACAAAATTTCAAATATCAAAGCAAAACCGAACAATATTTCTCAAAACAAGTGTGGGGGTGAGAGTGATGCTTACGTCTCTCAATTTATACATCATCTGAACAAATTGAACTTTGTTTTTGAAACTTTTATTGAACCTCGGCTTGATGACCTCTCTTTAGTTGCTACAGAAATTCAATTCGATTTTAGGATCAATTGTAAGTTCAAAATTTAAGATTAGCAACTCAAACTTTGAAAAAAAAATGTTTTTCCAAATCTGACATGTAATATACAAATATTCATGATTTTGTTTTTTGTGCTTAAGTTGTGTCTCATAATCTTAATGAAGCTGATCCATTGGTCCATCGTGGACCGGTTCATCTATTCAATGACTGCATATTTTCTACACGCACATTTGGTAAGTCGCACTAACCCTCTTTTGTACATATGTAAATATTTCTCTTCCGTTCACTCATTGTGTCATGCATTGACTATGGGGACACAGTCGAAATCAAGTGTGGGGGAAGATTCATTTTCACTCTAATTTGCATAGTTAAGTTTGCATATTTAAGTTTGCATTTTTTTTCCTTTTTCTTTTTGCATTTTTTCCTTCTTCTTTTAAAAAAAAGGAATTTCGCATTTCTATTTACTTTTAAATAAGACATGATGGAGTTAGCATACAATTTTGGTCATTCAATTAAAATATTTGGAGATTTACTTCTCTTAGCGGATAACGAAAGGAAAGTTTGAATTATGAGCAAATTTGGTGTAACTGATATATTGGGAAATTCATAGGTGATAAGTATGAAATGTTTTCTGAATTGTAATTCGATTAAATGAATGGTTGATTTAGACTACTTGCGATAACGTTTTTGATCTTCTAAGTGAAGTTGTGCTAAGATATCCTCGCTTAACTCTCTCTCTGTTGTAAAAAAAAAGCAAGAAAAAAAGAATGTATGTATATATTAATAATCCAAGGGTATCCAACATTGCTAGTACATCTCACGTTGGTGTGCAAACCCACCAAGCTCTTTCCGACACCTTGTTGACAATGTCAGCGTCGGAATATCTTGGTCTCATTTTATGAGTTGGACACCTAAGGATTACCGACATCTTGTTGACAAAGTCAGCGTCGGTCTGCACAATCCGCCAAGCTCTGTCCCAAACTCTCACAGGTGGTATACCTTGGTTTTGTCGGGTAGGTGTTTGTAAATAATAATAATGTAAATATTTTGTAATAAAGAGAGAGTAAGCACTTGAAATTCAAGCATACTCTTCACTTATTCGACCTAACTTGTTAACAAAAAGGAAGTTGAAATGTCGTTATACGACTGTTGATATCGATTACAAAATTCATTTCATAGTGCACTATGTTTCTACCAAAACAACTGGCCAATCTAGAGGAGTTTGTAATGATAACATGACTTTTGTTTGAAGTTTTGATTAGTAATGGACTCAAATTTCATAGTGACGACCCGAATTTGTGTTAACTCATTTGTGTAAAATTTAAAAGTAAATTATCCATTTGTAAATATTTCTTTAAAAGCTTGCATTCGTCTTGTAACTATTTTCTAATCTTGCATTTTGTAAATATTTTTTGCGTTCAACTTTTGGATTTTGTGGGTAGTATCCGCTGAAAACCCTCACGAGACAACACTCATCCTACTGGGGACACCCAGAGGTTTTAAAGGCTTGTTGCATATGCTCAATGCAATCGTGCTCCCTACGAAAACGGATTTATCTTTTTTTTTTTACTTTATTTGAGGACGAATAAAAAGAAAAGTGTGGGGGTATTTGGTATGCACGTAAATGTGTATATTTTATCTGCTTTTTTTAATCTTGTTTTCTCTTAAAAATAATTGATACTGTGTATTTATAGTTGTGTTTTCAAGTTATTTATGATGAATGGAATTGATGCACTTAATTGTTGAAAAGCTTGAAGAACTGGTGTAAGAAGAGTGTTGATTTTGAAAACTAGATTAAAGCTTGAAGAAATGTTGGTGTTCAATCACTTTCTACCGCATATTTTAATGATTCAATGCCTTTTCATAAAGATAGCTTGTCGCAGATGTTATGGAGTTCCTATTCATGCTCAAAACAGTTGGAGTTGATGCCATTTGATGCCCACAAGCTATGACATTTGCAAAGCCATTCATACACGTTCACACTTAGCTAGTTGGTTTATGTGTTATTTTGAAAAAGGGCTTTTGTCTCACATTGTGTAATAGGCCGCTTAGTCTTGGCCTGAGAAATTATAAATACATTTGTATTTAGTTCATTTGGATTCATTCAATCTTAGGTTTTATTCTGTAACTTTCTTCTATCAGAATAAAATTAGTCTTCTCCCTTTTCTCTTTAGTTTTTTATTTACATGTTATTTTCTTTTCTGCAAGTCGATTAGATTGTCCTTTATTTTATTTTTATTTTCTTTTTCTCTTGTTTTTTTTTCTATGTTGCAATTTACCTTCATTGTTAGAACAATAAACATGAGAGGCTAATCCCTTTCAACTTAGGGGTAATGAAGCTCTCTTGATCATGTAGTTGCAACATAATTTATCTTTTCATTCTCTCTTTGTGTTTCATGTTATGTTGATGTCATAGTGATTAAGTGGAGGTTGAAACCAAAAATTTGATGGTATATAGTTCTAATTAATAGTTCATAGGCCATGCTTAAAGTATATTTCAATTTCAACTTGTTCATTTTTCATTAGATCTAGTAAGGTGATTTAGTGGGTATGATATAGTTTGATAGTTTATGTTATGCTAGTTAATAGCATGAATAAGCTATACTTATAATAATCATATCAACTAAATTCACAAATGACCAAAAGAAAAGAGAGATCGTAATTTCATAACTTGTTGTACTACATGATCTAGAATGTGAATTTATTCTTAAGTTGCCATTTATCTCATAGTTTTTTATTAAATTTAATTTACTAGTTTAGTTGTAGTTAAATCATCACTCGAATTCGGTTTAATTTGATTGAATAAGATTGAAATTACTTCTTTCCCTATGGATCAACTCATATTCGCCACGTACTAATAATTGTATGTCGTGCGCTTGCGGTTTATTACACTTCACGACGGTATTCTAATTCATAGAATATTCGTTGTAATAACCCGGAAATTTGAGCCAATTTAAAATTTTTATTTTGGCAATTTTAGTGAATTTGGAATATTTAAAATGAATTATTTTAAATAAAGACGGCGAGAAATTTATTTTGAATAGATTTAGAACGTATATATTTGTTTGAATCGACGTTAGAATATAATTATTTATTTTTAATTATAAAAGAAATTGAATATGGCGCGGTAGTTCGAAAATTCGATTTCAAATTTCAAATGAATGTACATGATTCAAAATAAAACGGATTTCATCGAAACCAAAAATATTAGAATCTATTTGAGAATATCTTTCCAACGAATCCGAAAATTTGAAATTTCATAGCGGGGATAAAAAGTTATGCCCAAATGAAAATTCAGAATAGTTGCTATGGAAAATATAGCCCTTAAAAATGGAAATTTTACAAACGATCTCTGTTTTCGACGAAACCACTTTCGTTGGATCCGTGATGTCAAGTTATTGCTAGGTTTCAAAATTCATAATTTTCTGAATCATTATGTGAGCGTGGCAAAAGAAAACGTGTTTTGGCAGTTTCAGTAAAATTCGATCGACCCGAATTTCAAACGATCTCAGAATTTGATGAAATTAGTTTTGTTAGGACCGTATCGTCAATACGAAGCTAGAAAATAATTTTTAGAGACTATATGTGGCCCCGGTAAATTGAAATGCGCGTTCAAATTCGATATATAGATTTATATTTTGATTTTGATGGAAACTGATCGAAACGATCGAATCAGCTTACGATATATATCCCAGTGTGTTCGGAGGGGGGGGGGTATTTAGCTAAGGCCGATAGTCATTGGGTATGAATTGGAGTTCGAATGGAAAGATAGTTTTTAGGAGAATAAATTAATTAAAAATAAAAAGTCAACCCTCTCCTTCTAACTCCCCCTCCCCGTCGATCTCATTACTCAGAAAATAGAATAAAAACAAACAACATCGCGCGATTCTCCCCCAACCCTAACGCGCCGCCGCCTCTCTGGCCAGCCGCCCCCAGACATCGCGCCTCCCCCATCGACCACCTCCCTCTTCTCCTCCTTCCAGCGCCCATGTTCTAAACCCTAGCTCCCCTTTTTCCAACCAAATCTGCCACCGCTAGCGATAGAGAGCCGCCGCCGGTCCCTGGACCCTCTGACCACAGTGCGCAACCCCCCTGCCCCCCCCCCCCGAGCGCCGCCGAGTTGGAGTGTGCTCGTGCCTCCGCCTTCACGTGTCAGCAAACTCCGATTTTGACAAGGAGGAAAAGAAAAAAGGCAAACAGGGTAATTTTTTTTGATCAATGTAATTAAGAAAGTGATTAAGAAAATTTTACAGCAAGTTTTATAAATTTAATTTAATTATATATCACTGTTTTAAAATCTGATTCGTATGTAGATAATATAGTGTTAAAAATATGATTTTTGCTTCTAAAAATACGATTTTTACTTGTAAAAATATGATTTTAACTTATGAAAGTTGGGATTTTTATTTTATAAAAGCTAAGATTTTTGAAAGTAAAAAGGTATGATTTTTAGTTATAGAATAATATGATTTATTTTCAGATTTTCAAACATGAGAAAGAGAAGAGAACATCTATGTGAAAAGATTAGATTTTTATCATAGGAAAGATTAGATTTTTATTTATAAAAAAATTTGACTTTTAGAATGAAAAAAATTTGATTTTTAGGATGAAAAAGATTTGATATTTAAATTAGAAAATATTAGATTTTTAAAACTAAAAAAATCGATTTTTATATATATGAAGTAGCGAAATAAAAATTCGATCTTTATATAAGAAGTAGAGATATAAAAATATAATTTTTATATACAAAGAAGCGTTGCAAAAATATGATTTTTATATATGAAATGCCATTATAAAAATGTGATTTTAAAGTAAACATCGTATTAAAAATGCGATTTTTACTATGCAAAGCGAAGAGAAAACTACGTTGGAATTTCAGGCAAGTCAGCACTGTTCTGAAATTCAGAAATAAAGAATGGCGGAGCGGAACCCAAAAGAGAGAACTCCTCACTTTTAATTTATTTTCTAGTTGAAATATATACTAGGATGCAGATGGTGCTTAGCAGCACCCGACACCTATCGTCCACAGACCATGGATGACTTGTTTGTTTGATTGATGTGTTGTGAAAATTGATTGTGTGATGTGGAATGAATAAATATTTCATAGTTAAAGATATAATTTTTAACGTGTATATAAAATAAATATTTATAAACAAATCGGACGATTTATTTATGTACACACATTTGACTGAAATTGATTGGGACGATAAATTTTACACATCGTCCAACTGCACAAATAAAATATGTGTTTGATTGATTGAAACCCCACACGGGTGTTGGGATGAGATTGATGTACACTAATTCCAATTGTTTAGTTGTATGTCGATCGATTGGTTGACAGGCCGTTGTAAGCGTTGATTATTTATATTCAATGCTTATGCAGTTGAGTAGTGCACTCTGGATGATGGATGATTGTTTATCACTATTGATATATACATGTGTTGTATGGAAATACATAAAAATAAAATCTATGGTAATTGATTGGGGCCTCATTCCAGTTTTGAAATGAAATATTTGAAATGAAATATTTGAAAAGAAATATTTGAAAAGGAATATTTGAAATAGAGATATTTGAAAAAGAAATATATATAGCCGTGTCGATTTAATTGACGCCATTTTGACGTGAACGATATTTATATCGATTTTTTTCATTTTTATAATGAATATTGAAAAGGGAATTGATTTCAAAATCTAATGTTTTGAAAATATTATCATTTATATATCGATGATATGGAATATTCAATTTTGATTAGAAGTTGAATATGAAGTTGAAATCGTTTTGAAAACGAATTTAAAACGATTTATAAAATATGTTTTAAATAGAAATCGACGAAATATATAATATATATATTATATATATATAATATAATGGCCTGAGTAGAACGCGTCGCGCTGCGGCAGTTCGCGAATTTCGACCACTGACTTCGAATGGGCACTACAAGAGATCCGACCGTCGGATTCTCCTGAAACCAGAACCGTTGGGTCCGTATCGAAAAGAGATTTCTAACGAATTCAAGAAATTAGAAATCTAACGGTTGGATTTGGAATTATGTCCAAATAAAATTTGGAAAAGGTCGATGAAAGTGCAGTTCGATGGCCGTTGATGGAAATCGACTGTACGGGCCTTGATAAATTATTAAAAATATCAATAATTAGTGTAAAATCATAAGAAATGATTTGGAAAGAATTGGGATGAAAAACTCCATAATTGAAAAGATAAAAATAGATTTTTATCGAAATGAACTAGTTTTGAACTAGAATTATAATCCATTTATTTTTAAAAATAAATAAATTGGATTTGAAATGGTTTTAAAAATAACTAGAGTTTCCAATATGTAAATTGGAAATGGATTTGAATCAAAATTGTTTTTGGAATATTTCGATGTTGGATTTCGTGATTGTACAGATATTGTTATGGGAATTTGAAAGATATATTTATATCGTTATTTCCAATACAATATTTTTTGGTTATAGTATTTGATATTGAATATAAGCTGATATATTTTCTATTCAGAGCCTTGTATTTAATATCAAATGGGATTTGGGTGTGTCGTGAATGGTGTCTTCATTTACACTGTTGTTAAATCCAGTTGAGAAAAACATTAAATCTTTTTATTTTAGATTTAATGAAATGTACCAATTAAATGATATTTAATTGGAAATGAATTGGAATTGATTTTTGGGTTTATCGTGAACTGTGTTTTAACGACATTCGTTCTTTAACCCGATTTACAGTGAAATGGGATTTGGAATTTATAAATCATTTTGATAAGATATAAAGGAGATTTTCCAAAGTAAAGTTTTCCAATTTAATAAAATAAATGGGAATGGAATGGAATTCGAATTGGTAATAATCGAAGTGAATTTCTGTGGCGGAAGACTGCTAATATATATGGAATTTAAAAGGCTTTGCCGTTATTCCATTTATATTATTAGTCGAATATGGAAGTTTATATTGATTTTATATATATATATATATATTGATCTGTTTTCCATGAAAATTCCATTATTAATGGAATGTGATTTTGGGTTTACCGTGAACCGTGTTTTAAATGACATTGGTTCTTTAACACAGTTAAAGATAAGATTTATTTCCTGGATTTGAATAATTATTAAGTAATGATTTTTGGAAATTAAAACTGGATTAGAGTTTTAATGAATCTTTAATTAGATTGAAAAGTGAATTTGATAATTAAAATTATCAAATTCAAGAAATGATCGAGAATGGAGTACCACCAGTTTTACTCCAGACGATAGTTAAATCTTTAATTAGATTTGAACGTGAAATGGTAATTGAATTTACCGATAACACCATGGTGTTAGATATGAAGTATTACCAGTTTTACTCCATGGGATGAATAGGTTGGGATTGAGAAATAAAATAAATGATTACTTCAGTGTGGTTTGCTAATCCCGACTAGTTTGAAATGATATTCAAAGGAAGATTAACGAATAAATTTTAAAGAATTTATCTTTGATAAAATTAATGGGAATCTTTCCCTAATAATGTGAATATTTGAATAAAAGAATATTCTAAATTGGAATGAGGCGTATGTAGTGTTTGTGTAACACTTGTTTATAAAATACGCGAGTTTTTCGGAAAGACCGGGTTTATCCCATTCTGAATAACTGATACGACGATAAGTCGAAGATGAAGACGGTGGTTGAAGACCGGAGGTCTTCACATCGTTTGGATAATTACTAATGATCTTGATTGGGTCGTACACCCAAGAGGAGGGAATCAGTTGGTGATCGTCCAGACGTACTTGGAGATCAATGGATATGCGAGGAATATGGTTCCTCCGGTTTCGTTCAAACCTAGAACGAACTTGTAAATGGACTGTGTGTCTGACATTGGATATCATTCTGTGTGATTGATGGATATCGGTTGGATGGAGTGGTTTGCCTATGTGACATGCTAAGATGCAAATGATCAAGGCTTCTGTTGAAAAGCAGAGTCTTGTGGTAGGTGATCAAAGCACGACCTTTGTGGCATAGCTTTGTGTAGCGTTAATTCACGAGCCTCACACCCCGGTGTGAACCAAAAACAGGAGAGGACCTCAGGGAGGACATGCGTTTTCTTCTAGCTAGAAGTGGCGTCAGTGGTTTTACAAGCCCTGACGAGTTTGACTTATGTGGTTGTTGGAATGCCAGGCGCCTCGGATATATCGGTCGATCCAGGACCGATGGAGTCACTGGACTCATTGACACCCCATAGGGTGGGGAAACGCAGTGTTCAGGCATTATAATCCACATCGAGTGGACCGGCCCTGACGATCCAAGGTGCATTTGCGGCTGTTCCTGAGACACGGGCTAGAGCGTCTCGAAGCGGTAAGGATGATCCCTTGCCTTGGTTCACAGATGGAAATCCAACGTCCAATACGCGACTTTGCGGTTTTGATTGTAGAGCCTAGTATGGCGACATAGTGGTATGAGGCACTTATGCCGTCTATGATTGATACTTATGATTGAAATTGTTTTGACACTATACAGTTATAGTAATAATAAAAGATGAAATTTCACGTACCAAGCATATTTGGCTATTATAAGGTAAAACCCTATCCTCTGGCTTGTGTTGCATTGTGTGATGGGACCTGGGTCTTATAATAGCTTCATTGTTCTTTATTTAGCGTTGCGCTGTTGTTTATGCACTGGTATTCTTGGAAGGAAACCCGTTCCGTGTTATACGGCATGGTCCCTGGATTTACATAACTTTAAAATAAAGATTATTAACTATTTTAGTTCTCACACCAGTCACATGACTGACCTGGAGTTTATTGTTTTAACCTAAACTCTGGGTGCCCCTATTTTTCCGCGGGTAGCTAGTAGTTTTGGTTTTGCAGATTTATATTCACCGGATCCTGGTTTATAGCTGGAGTGATATCCGGAAAGCTCTATATTGGTATGTCTCTTTCGGTTGTGTTTTGTATTATTTTCCGCTGCTATGTAATGTATTGTAATCTCTGATATTTTATGATGTGTAATATTGATTCATACTCTGTATATTCTTGTATTCTGATGGAATTGTTGTAATTAACAATGAAAGGTTCTTCTGTTTGCGTTCTGATTTGTCTTGTCCTCGGTATAATCCGTGCTTTCCTTCACGGGGAAGTTCGAGTCGTCTCATTTTGGTATCAGAGCTCAGGTTTACAGAGCTCGAGAACAAGACACATTAGAACCATACGAAAGAATTCATCAGAGATTGGATTAGTAATATCCAACGAGAATGACTCGTTAGAGATAGGATCAGTAGTACCCTAGAATGAGTGTGAAGAGTGATGTTTTCAAAATAAAGTTGAAAACAAATTTGGTTTTGAAATTTAAATCGTATTATACGTATTTGAATATTTATTTTAAATTGATTTGGACAATCAAGTATATAAAGATTTTGCATGTACGTCTGATCCACGTGTATACGAAGTCTTAATATACTGGATAGATATAGAATCACACTCTAGTCGCCCGAAGATGGTTCTGATGATCACTATAGAGATCGCATCATCAGTATTCATGTTCGAGTTTCGAAGGTGGGATGTCTATATATTTCCTATTGACTGGTGTGAGAACCAAAACTAGATAGGGCTTATTGTTGGGATTTGGCATCAAAAATATGATTTTTGGCTATGTATTAAAGTTATATGATTGAAACGTTATTCAACTAATTGATTGTTGATTGCTGATTATGTTGTGTGATTTTTCATGTAAACCATTATGTGAATGTATGGTAATTTAGCCAAATTGAATCAAAATGTTGAATTGTATTGAAAATTGTTTGGAAATGCATACATGTACATGTATATACATTAAACAGGTCATAGCAAGGAGACTAGAGAAGAGGAATAAAATTGGTTGCCCGACAAATAGGTACATGTTTATTGTATTTCTTGGGGTTTTTGATTATTTTATGAGCCGATTGGTTATTTCTTTTTCTTTTTGGATTTGAAAGGCCTGTATGGCAATTTCGGGATTTTACCAGTGCTCCCGTGCATGGGAGGTTATGGTGAAATTTTTCGAAAATTTAGGGTGTTAGCCAAATTTTTGAAAAGTTCTTAGAAACTGAAAAGTTGAAGAACTTAGGCCATAATGAAAATAACGAAAGTTGAGTTGATATGTAAAACAACTTTCAGCTTCGTTCCTTTTCGGGGATGAAAAGTTTTAAGTGGAGGAGATTGTAATAACCCGGAAATATGAGCCAATTTAAAATTTTTATTTTGGCAATTTTAGTGAATTTTGATTATTTAAAATGAATTATTTTAAATAAAGACGACGAGAAATTTATTTTGATTAGAGTTAGAACGTATATATTTATTTGAATCGACGTTAGAATATAATTATTTGTTTTTAATTATAGAAGGAATTGAATATGGCGCGGTAGTTCAAAAATTCGATTTCAAATTTCAAATGAATGTACAAGATTCGGAATAAACCGGATTTTAGCGAAACCAAAATATTAGAATCTATTTGAGAATATCTTTCCAACGAATCCGAAAAATTGTAATTTCATAGCGGAGATAAAAAGTTTGCTCAGATGAAAATTCCGAATAGTCGCTATGGAAAATATAGCCCTTAAAAATGGAAATTTTGCAAACGATCTCTGTTTTCGATGAAACCACTTTCGTTGGATCCGTGATGTCAAGTTATTTATTGCTAGGTTTCAAAATTCATAATTTTCTAAATCAATATGTGAGCGTGGCAAAAGAAAACGTGTTTTGGCAGTTTTTGTCAATTTCGATCGACCCGAAAATGACCATTTTTCAAACGATCTCAGAATTTGACGAAATTAGTTTTTTTAGGACCGTATTGTCAATACGAAGCTAGAAAATATTTTTTAGGAATTTTTAGAGACTGTATGTGGTCTTGGTAAATTGAAATGCACATTCAAATTCAATATATAGATTTATATTTTGATTTTGATGAAAACTGATCGAAACGATCGAATCAGCTTACGATACATATCCCAGTGTGTTCGGAGGGGGGTATTTAGCTAGGGGCGACAGTCGTTGGGTATGAATTGGAGTTCGAATGGAAAGACAATTTTTAGGAGAATAAATTAATTAAAAATAAAAAGTCAACCCTCTCCTTCTAACAAGCCCTCCCCGTCGATCTCATTACTCAGAAAATAGATAAAAAAACAAATAACATCACGCGATTCTCCCACAACCCTAACATGTCGCCGCCTCTCTGGCCGGCCGCCCCCACTCACGGCCATCGCGCCTCCCCCTTCGACCACCTCCCTCTTCTTTTCCTTCCAGCGCCCCTGTTCTAAACACTAGCTCCCCTTTTTCCAACCAAATCCGCCACCGCTAGCGATGGAGAGCCGCCGCCGGTCCCTGGACCCTCTGACCACTGTGCGCAACCCCCCCCCCCCCCCCGAGCGCCGCCGAGTTGGAGTGTGCTCCTGCCTCCGCCTTCACGTGTCAGCAAACTCCGATTTTGACAAGGAGGAAAAGAAAAAAGGCAGACATGGTAATTTTTTTGACCAATGTAATTAACAAAGTGATTAAGAAATTTTTACAGTAAGTTTAATTAATTTAATTTAATTATATATTGCTGTTTTAAAATATGATTTGTATGTAGATAATATAGTGTTAAAAATACGATTTTTACTTGTAAAAATACGATTTTTACTTGTAAAAATATGTTTTTTACTTATGAAAGTTGGGATTTTTATTTTATAAAAGCTAAGGTGTTTGAAAGTAAAAAGGTATGATTTTTAGTTATAGAATAATATGATTTATTTTTAGATTTTTAAAAATGAGAAAGAGAAGAGAACATCTATGTGAAAAGATTAGATTTTTATCATAGGAAAGATTAGATTTTTATTTATAAAAAGATTTGATTTTTAGAATGAAAAAAAATTGATTTTTAGAATGAAAAAGATTTGATTTTTAAATTAGAAAAGATTATATTTTTAAAACAAAAAATTCGATTTTTATATACATGAAGTAGCGAAATAAAAATTCGATCTTTATATAAGAAGTAGAGATATAAAAATATAATTTTTATATAGAAAAAAGCGTTGCAAAAATATGATTTTTATATATGAAATGCCATTATAAAAATGTGATTTTTAAAGTAAACATCATATTAAAAATGCGATTTTTACTATGCACAGCTTAGAGAAAACTACGTTGGAATTTCAGGCAAGTCAGCACTGTTCTGAAATTCAGAAATAAAGAATGGCGGAGTGGAACCCAAAGGTGAGAACTCCTCACTTTTAATTTATTTTCTAGTTGAAATATATACTAGGATGCAGACGGTGCTTAGCAGCACCCGACACCCGTCGTCCACAGACCATGGATGACTTGTTTGTTTGATTGATGTGTTGTGAAAATTGATTGTGTGATGTGGAATGAATAAATATTTCATAGTCAAAGATATAATTTTTAACGTGTATATAAAATAAATATTTATAAACAAATCGGACGATTTGTTTATGTACACACATTTGACTGATATTGATTGGGACCATAAATTTTACACATCGCCCAGCTGCACAAATAAAATATATGTTTGATTGATTAAAACCCCACACGGGTGTTGGGATGAGATTGACGTACACTAATCCCAATTGTTTAGTTGTATGTCGATCAATTGGTTGACAGGCTGTTGTAAGCGTTGATTATTTATATTCAATTCTTATGCAGTTGAGTAGTGCACTCTGGATGATGGATGATTGTTTATCACTATTGATATATACATGTGTTGTATGGAAATCCATAGAAATAAAATCTATGGTAATTGATTGGGGCCTCATTCCAGTTTTGAAATGAAATATTTAAAATGAAATATTTGAAATGTAATATTTGAAAAGAAATATTTGAAAAGGGATATTTGAAATAGAAATATTTGAAATAGAGATATATATAGCCGTGCCGATAAGATTGACGCCATTTTGTTGTGAACGATATTTATATCGATTTTATTCATTTTTATAATGAATATTGAAAAGGGAATTGATTTCAAAATCTAATGTTTTGAAAATATTATCATTTATATATCGATGATATGGAATATACAATTTTGATTAGAAGTTGAATATGAAGTTGAAATCGTTTTTAAAATGAATTTAAAATGATTTATAAAATATGTTTTAAATAGAAATCGATGAAATATATATTATATATATAATATAATGGCCTGAACAGAATGCACCGCGCTGCGGCAGTTTACGAATTTCGACCATTGACTTCGAATGGGCACTACGGGAGATCCGACCGTCGGATTCTCCTGAAACTGGAACCGTTGGGTTCGTATCGAGAAGAACTTTCTAAAACATACAACAAATTAGAAATCTAACGGTTGGATTTGGAATTATTTCCAAATCAAATAGGGAAAAGGTCGCTGTAAGTGCAGTTCGATGGCCGTTGATGGAAATCGACTGTACGGGCCTTGATAAATTATTAAAAATATATGTAATTAGTGTGAAATAATAAGAAATGATTTGGAAAGAATTGGGATGAAAAACTCCATAATTGAAAAGATAAAAATAGATTTTTATCGAAATGAACTAGT